>OY728157.1:1623951809-1626451809 GCA_963277665.1 Viscum album | reverse complement strand
TTTTCGTGTACCAGGATACCCCGGGTCAAGCCCGAAACACATTGTCGGAGCTGTCACTCTTAGGTAAATCTATGCCAGAGCCACCTCTACCTACTCGAATCCAAATAGGGATGAATTTTCTAGAAATATTAACATAAACCATTACTTACCAAAATACTAGGACTTTCTTGTACGTTTATCCTCAAATACAACCTTTGGGATTTTTCCCTACAATACATTACCTACTCTTGTTTCCATGTTTTCTACAAAACTTCCTTTGATACCAAAAATAACACCACGACCCCTATAAACTAGAGTCGGTGCATTAATTTTTTATTGGAATAGTTAAAAGGAATAAAAATCCTAAAGGAATGATCATTTCAGTAGTCTTGACGATAATAGATAGATAGATGTAACTCAAATTTCATTGGAAAAGGTTACAAAATATAATACATAAAAAAACTAAAAACTGCATCCACAGGTACTCAATAAACGATATCATCTTCATCAACTATTGAATGTAAACAATGAAATGTGTGTTCTTAAATGCTCATTAAGTGTTAAAAATAAAATAATAATGATTCAATAATAATAGAATCATAAACAATATGACATAATCTATATGGCATGATGAAAAAATGAAAAACACACACCATTAATAAATAGAGAATGAAACTGCATCCATGTATTTTGTCATATCAAAAACCACCTAGATAGTAATAACTAAAAATTAATAAGGAGAATTTTTTTAATTTGATGTCATGTATCTATAACATGATACAACAATACACATTAAATGGTTTAGTTTTGTGGGTAAAAAGTTGTCTGATTTTTGGAACCCAACATGTACGGTTTGTTTCAAACTAATTTATCTCATGAGACCAGTCGATGCATTATAAGTATATAGATGGCCCCAAACTCCACTTAAAGTCAAAATCATTATTTATACATATATATAATACAATCAAAATCTAACTTCTAAATATCCGTATAGTATAAGATACATATTCATTAATATTTCGACATTCAAAACATCATTCCAAATAAAAACCATATGTAGAAATGGTATATAGTTTAGACAATAAAAATATCCATGATATAAGAATATGTATATTAAATACAAATATGATTTTAAATGAAAATTTATCCCAAATTGGCATTAGTTACACCACATATGGATTATTAATTTCACAATACAATGTAAGTAACAATGAAATGGATGTTGAGGCAAAGTCTCTTTCCACAGTGTAATCAGTCAAATCATATGACCAAAAAATAATAACCATAAAATGAATCATTGAATACCATTAATATAGTATAAATAATGGTATTTTATGAATTTTCATTACACATATAGCACATACAAGAAATAAGTGGTGAATAATGTAAATCTTACAGAATTAAAAGTTAGATAAGAAACCCCTTACCTATTGCTCAAGTGAGTTCTTAGTTTGTTTTAATGATCCGAAGAATAGCATTTAGATTAATTAATTAATAAGTAAAAAACCTCATTTAGATTTATTTTATTTATTATAACTTTATTAGGTTCATTCAAGGCCCTTTTATGGGTTTATGAGGTTCAATTTTATTGTGTCGGAATCATTTTCTTACTTGGTATTCATGATTAGTTTACATGTATTCAGGAATAGAACTTCGTTTTGAATATGGTTAAACATTAAAAATTGTTAATATATCTCATTAATAAAATTTGAGAGTTATATCTGATCTTATAATGACTTTGGGTAATATACAAAGATAATGAATCATTATTTAAAATGTAAGTACAAACATTTGGATTAACTTGGTGGTTTAGTTCATAATGAACTGGTTTTGTATTGTTATAATATATTATGAGCGAGTAAGGCTTCCAAAAAATTAATGTGATGAAATAAATATATCTGTATATATTTCAAAAATATATATGGTTTCATGATCATAATTGAATATGGTAAGGAAAATTAAGAACTTGTCACCCTTGAATCTGATAAATGAACACATCTCAGACGGTGTTTTTGTTTTCTAGTATAAGAGGAGGGGGAAAGAGAGATGATGATGAAATATTCCATTTGCATAATATAATGAAATATATTTTATGGTACTATAATTACCATATATTTTGGATGAGTGGTGATGAGGAAAGAAGTATAAAATAAAGGAACTCAAAATAGATGAAAATTGAGAAATCCCTCATGAAAATTTGGCATCCTAACAGTGTCACTTAAAATTTCATAAAAAAGTTTTATGGGAGAAAGGGGTTTTTTATAAATATTACATAATATGGAAACAAAGGGAATATAGAATGATATTTATCAACATATTCAAAATAAAATTAAAAGATAAAACATAAAATGAAAGCTTCAATAAAAGAGAAGTTTGGTTGATTCTCTTACCTTGTAGAGTAAGTCCCAAAACATGATGGTTTGGACCATGTGTGTTTGAGGACACCTTAGGATGAATCATAGTGAGGTAATACTACTTGATATTCGAGGATAATGAGTCATAAATGAATTAAATCAAAGGGGGTGAGTGGGAATTTATAGTAATTTAGAGGGTGTTTTTTATTAATTAAAAGGGACACCTCATTAGGTGTTTCTGAAAAAAAATGGGCTTTCCATTGTATATTTAACTACTTTTAGCCAATTGGGTCACCTCATGTCATATTTTATAGCACACAAGTAGTCCTGCCTTTTATATTAATTATTATATGATGGTGATGTCATTAAACTAAAGAAAACTCCAAACTGTATTTTTACTATTCACAAAAATTCATCCATTTTAGAAAAATCTCAAAAATTCACCCTAACTATTTTTCAATGTGTGAAATTAAAAAACGAACTCCATTTTTTTAAAAATAATTCTATTTGTATTTTTAATTTATTTTTTTAAATAAAATCATAGTATTTTGAAAAATAACAAGTTTAATGTTTTAATTAGTTTTATATCACATTATAAAATAAAATAAGATATCATTGTCTAATTACCAAAAGAAAATTAAATATGATCATTTTTTACAATTCAGAAGTGTCGTATTACTATTCATAAGGGTATGTTACTATTCATCAAAAATCTAGTTGGTTCTATAAGACTCTAATTGACTTACTAGTCACAATTCTAGATGACCGTTTTTTGAAATTCAAAACATAGAAGTTGAAAATTTATGTTTAGTTGATAGGATATGATTATCATGAAATTTACAAACTGTTGATACCATGGAAAAAATGCTAAATATAGTCTATGAATAGAATTTATTTAAGAGATGCATACCATAAAATGTTTGGGGTGTTACAAAAATAACCCCATGGATCAGAATCCCTGGGTTTACATTCGCCCTATCCTACAGGGTGGGGTAGCATAGAAAAATTCATAACATACATGATATAATATAACTCACAACCACACAATAGAAAAAACCTAGTCTCAGAATTAACTGCAGAAAACGACTCTCAGACTTTGGGCTCCCACTACTTAAGACTAGTTATCCTATAACAAAAAACCATTTAAAGTGTGTGATTATATCATTTTCTCCCTTCTAACCAGTTTCAAATTATGTTAAATAATTTTTTAGCAATTAATTATCTAATTCCATTTTCACATTACATTCATTATAATCTCAAAAATGTTTCATGATCTCCATGAATAGGAAAAACTGAGTCAGTGGTTCCTCACAACACAACCTCATCATTTCATACTAGAATTATCCTACCCCATGGGATAACATCATTTAATAAAATATATATTCACCTAGCTATTAATTTCCATAATTACATATATTCATGAAAATAAAAATTGTGCTACCAAACATAAGGGGATCAACCCGGGGAGTCTATGTACTATCTGTCAAGTCTTTTCCACATATAGGAGGAACATAGACCCTTCCATCATTGATAATATAACCATGGATAAAATGTGGAATACCTTGCATGTCTTCACTTTTTTAGAAGGAGGTAAAGAATTAATAGTTTCCAAATGTAGTGGGGAATGTAAAACGTATAAAAGTCAATAGATTCAATAAGAAACCACATTCACAGTAATTGGTAACCCCAACGTCAACAAGTTTCATCAACTTTGGTGTCCTCCCCTACAACCACATGCATAAACCGATGCATGTCGCCACTCTATGCATCAACTTCTTCCACAAAAACTTGGAATCCTTACCCTCTCATCTCACAAAAACCATCCAGACTCACAACACATCACTAGCAGTAAGAAACAACAATGCAACTAGGATCTTAGACCCAAACAAGGCATTCTTTATTTAATAGTAATGATCTATCATATTTCCAATCCTAAGGCTCTTTGGAATTTATAATAATGAGTGTATCAAAGAACCACTCATGGAATTATTTTTTATCAAACCACCAGTTAACTAATCTATCATAAACTAACAGATTCATTATTAGAAGGATCCCACTATAGGAAACCTATATTGCATGCTATAATAGCTACTAGAAAATAATTAACTAATTAATTTGACATGCCTTCAAACAAAAAGATCCAACAATCTTCAGGTTTATTAATGAACTGGAATAGACATGCACATCTGCATCAATTCGATTAACATCAAAATACAACAAAAAAACCGGATTCATTTATATGCCACATAATATTTAAAAAATTAATTATCATTTATATCCATCATTAAATTCATTTAAAATTTCCTCAAGAACAACTTGATAGCCACAAATCATAGATATCACATTATATAGAAAATCAAGAGGAAAACTGTTATCACATTGAAAAGTAATAACATTAAATAAAAATAATTATTTTAATCCAGTTCGAGTATTTAATTAGGTAACTTCCATTGCGATACAATGGGACAAAACTTGTTGTCACTACATTTTCATGTAAAATAATAAAAAATCCAAGAATCCCTTACAAAACAAGTTTTCGAAGTTCTTCGCTTGAGAATGGATCAGGGCTATGGGTCATGATTACCATACCTGCAACAACTACAACCAACTATGGATGTCATGGAATTACTGAATCAACAACAACCAATAAAAACTACTATAAAACCATGGTGATAAAATGTAACAACATAGAAAAGAGAAATTAGATATTATGAATCATATAAAACCAAATAATAGAGGAAGATCTCACCTCAGATTGAAGATGGGTCGAAGAAGGAATCTTGGAACTGATCCATGATGAAGGAATCCCCAAACATTGAAGATGGAGGCATCTAGGTCATATGCGGTCGAGAGGGTGTGCCATCAATCCATTGGGATTTAAATAATTGATTGTTTGGTTATCATTAAAATACCTAGTGGTAAGGTAGTACATGATGTGTGCCTCTCCATCATGTCGTGTACCACCCCGAGGTCAACATATGGTGAAAAAAACATTTCCTCAGTGCTCTATTTTATTTTTATTAAATTCAAAGAGTACGCATCGTTTCCCCCTTGATCATGACATGTATCCCCCATGTTTCTAAATTATATATACCAAACTCATCCAGAATTCCTCCTAGTCTCCTCCAAGCACATTAGTCTATGAAAACATGGAAAGGGTTGATCCATGCAGAGATTGTCCCTTATAAGAGACACCTCCCAAAAAATTCTCACCCTCTCAAATCCAAAACCATCCAAGAGATAAACCGAAAAGGGGTTCTCTGAAAAACCACCCCTCAAGATACCTCTCAAGGCTCTCAATATCATTGATGATAATCCACATAAAAAAACAATGTGACATCTCAAGAGAAAAAAATCACCTAAAATAACTCATGGGTGAGATAACTCTTAATGAGATAATAAAACAACAAGGACAAAATGAAATTCATATCATACACATGAAAGGTCTAAAACTAGAAAAAAACTCCATTATAAGGAATGTTCTAAACATCAAACAACTTGGGATACTATGTGTTTATCTGGGACTCATATTCCTAAGTACTCTCCTCCATGACACCATGCGGCTACAAGACACTGACCAAGGGGATAAAAAACTCATCCAAAACCATCTCATTGTGATCCTAGATCTCTATAGTCCACTCCTCTAAGGGAACATCATTGTTATCCTCGATCTCACCCCAATCTATGATGTGATATTCATCATGAAGATAATGAGGTAGATGCAACACATGAATGATTTATTGTATTCGGCTCATCAACGAGGGATGTACTACCAGATACGCCAAATCTCCAAAATGAGATGACACCTCGAGAGGGCCAAAAAACCGAGGAGAAAGTTTACTCCCATGACCAATCCTTTTCTTTCCATGATGGGGAGTCACCTTCAGAAAAATGTGATCCCCATAATCATATTACACATGAATCATCTATGTTGTACATTTGATTTAAGACCATCACACATTGCCTTCATCCTCTAATGAATCTCATGAACCATCCCTATCATGTTTTATTCAAATTCTAGAAAATGAATTGCAGACTGTCCAACCACAGTCCATCACAATAGAGAACAGATAGGTCAGCCATACAAGGATTCAAAATAAATCCATACCAATGAATGAGTTGAAAATATTTTTATGTAAACACCTTCAAGGGTAAGTACCTCATCCAAGACCCTCTAAAAACAAGTCGTAAGAGAAAAACATGTTTTCAATGGTCTGGATGGTCTGCTTTATCTGAGAATATGTATGTGGATGAAAAGTACTGTTATAGAATAGAGAGAACTAGAATGAATACTAGAGACCTCTCCACACCCTAGAGGTAAAATGAGGATCTTGATCTGAAATGATTGTCCTTGAGACTATATAGAGTTTCTCCACCTTCTTCTAGATTCTACCTCTACAAAACCATCATTGAGATCGACTCCTAAATTGATATGTGGTGGGATGATTTTGATAAACTATCCACTACCACATAAATAGCATAATGGACCCCATGAGCTCAAGGTTAAAGAGTAATAAAGTCCATTTAGATATCCTATCACTTAAAATGTGGAATATATAATTGTTGGATCAAACCATTGGGGACACAATGATCGACCATCAAATTTTGATAGACTAAACATCGAGACCCAAACTCGGAAACTGCACACTTCAACCCAGGACACCAAAACTGAGTTCTTAAATCTTGGTACTTATTTTGTAGACCAGGATTCACAACGAAAGGTGAACTATGGAACACTTTAAGAAGTGTCTCGTGAATTTACAAAGTAATGACAAGACACCCCTGATACACAAATCGGTGTAATTCACCCTCAGACCAATCATCCTAGGATTATGATCAAACAAATCGGTCACTCCAGACCACCACATCTAGATCCCACATCTAGGACTGCTCCAAATACTTCACCATAGATGAATGCATAGTCATTTTAAAATGACAACCAGTGTCCCCAAAATTTCCATATCAAGATGAAATATTGAAAGTTCTTCCATCAGTCTCCCAGAATCAATAGATTCACCCACTATATCACTACATGGAATCCTACTCAGCGCATTCGCCAAAATATTCACCTTCTTAGGTGTATATGATATTTCGATGTCGTATTACTATAAGAACTCTATCCGCTGACACTAGCACAAGTTCATGTCATCTTGGGATAAAACATACCTTAGGATCTTAAGATCAGTGAAAACCACAAAGCGTTATCCAATGAGGTCATGCCTTGACAACATTAGAGAAAACACCACTACTTATAACTGAAGATCATGGGTGGAATAGTCATGTTCGTAGGGAAACAATTTTCAGGACCCATAAGAAATAATAACCTCTACTCCATTATAACACTGCCTAACCCCAGATGCAATGTATCATTGAATACATCAAACTGAACTACCTCTAATGCTAGAAAAATAACCGGAGCACTAACCAACATATCCTTTAGATACTTCAATGCTATCTGAAACTGATCAATCCACATAAATTCTTAATCCTTCCTGTTCAACACTGTCAGTGGAGTAACATCCTAAGAGAGATCAGCTATGAACCTCCTATAATAGCTTGTGAGAGCAAGGGAACTTGGAAACTCTGCCACTATCTTGGGGGATTCCAAAGCCACAAATTATTCTATCATTGATAGATCCAAAACTACTCCATACTATGATAAAACATTCTCTATGAAAAGGAATTTGTGAGCCCAAAACTCTCACTTTGAAAACATCCCAAACATTTATTATTAGAAATCAAATCCCAAAACAACATGAAGATTCTCTACATGATGCTCCTTAGACGTTGAGTACTCAAGGATATAATTGATGAAAACCACCAAAAAATATGATAGAAACTCATAGAACATGGTGTTCATCAATCCCCCGAATAGTACTAGAGCATTCGTCACACAGAATGGCATTACAACAAACTCATAATATCCACGATGACAAAAAAAGTAGTCTTTGGGATATCCACATCCTTCACATTCATCTGATGATATCCTGATCACATGTAGATAATTGAGAACAATAAATAAATATTCATTTGATAGAATAAATCATCATTCCATGGAATATGATAGCTATTCTTAATTTTATCATTGTTTAAGCAATGAAAATCAATACACAACTGCAAACTGCCATCAACCTTCTTCACGAAAAAAACTAGTGCACCCCACAATGAAACACTTATCTAAACAAAACCACATTGCAACATATTATAGATCTTTATACAATGCTACCATAAATCATAATAGGTCATATAATATGTGGAAATAGATATAGGAGACACTCATAGATGTATCCCGATTCCAAAATTGATCTCTCATTGAGGGGGTAGTGCTACAACTCCATCTGGAAATACATTAGGGTAATATTATACGACCTTAGTAATGTCGTACTACTAAACATTGGAAGAACATAATATCAACTCATCCATAATTGATTATAATGAAAGAACACCCCTTGGAACCATATAAGGGTCTCACTCACTAATAAACATAATAGTCTCTTTATCAGAATCTAAGAGCACCACCTACCTAAAGATAAAATATATGATATCTTGCGCTGAATAATTGAAATTCATCCAATAGATGATGTCATGTGGTTGTATCCATTAACATAGGAAATCTTTCAAAGAGTGGTGGTGTCCCATCACTAGTTCCAAATCTCTATATACATCAAAAAAGTCATCTCAACCTCTAATTTGCATAGTCAATGCCAAGTGAACTGGAATCTTACCTATCTTAATTCACAATGAATGGAAAATGGATGATGATATGAAGGATTTCATTGATTTTGAATAAGAATAGGAATATAATGAAGTTGAAAAAATTAAAAGGGTACCTCAAACGACATCTAGCATGCATGGAACTGGCAACGCTAAAGCATGATGCCGACCAGGACCTAATACACAACGTCTCTGACCCTGCATACAACAACAACCATGCCAAAAATTTACTTTCTAAGGAAAAGAAGCATCAGGGGGATATCCTCTTATTGTGACCTCTGCTCTCTGCTGATCCAATGCTGGGGTAACCTGTTGTTTTTGCATCAACTGAAACTACCTCAAAAAAGGAACTGAGAACGGAACATCGGGTGTATGATAACCACTTAGTGAGATCAGGAACTCTCTCTGCTGATGACCTAGGCCACATAAAAACAAGAAAATGATCCATTTTCATAAATCTATGAGCCCTTGTCCCTAGGGAAAAGAAATTTTGAGGGATGAGACCTTCCCAGCAGTGAAAAGAAATTATTCTTCCCAATAATTAGGGATCCCCAGACTATAGATCTACTTCAGGATTAATCCTGATGACTCACCTGTTATGAATATCTAGATATATCTAACATCATATTGATGACATCTTCCCTCTCAATAACCTCATTATATTTCTTCAACGAAAATGGGGTGAGCTATAGAAGGATATCTGGATTCCAATAATCCTTATAGGGAAACTGGTCCGAATCATATTGTAAAAGTCTACTGAAATTGAATCCAAACTATCACAGACTGGAGCTCTCATGTTTATGTATAAGAAGCTCCTGGAAAATAGATTCCTTCACGATCGAATAATGAAAATGAACCCGAAAATAGTTTAAGATCGCATCTAATGATATCTCCAACTCTTGGAGAACCCTATGGTACAATAACCACCACTACCTCACTACCCCACACATCATTATCACAACAAAAGAAACCTAGTGCCCTTTTCGAGTATAGATAAAACTAATTGATACATCAACCTACTCCAACTAGTCTTTTATGAAAGAATCAAAAATTTTGGCCTCGTAATTACATAGACTCTTGTGGTGAAACACATGGAATGACCAACTTAATGTGTTGTTTTCGTCAACCTCTTCCCTGGAGCAATCTTCTGGCACAACCTACTAGATATCTTCTGTACGAACCTGATGATGATGTAAACCCTAATCCAGACCTACAACATAAATAAAAGTTATAGATCCTTATCATAGAATATTATAGAATCAAATTTAATTAATTAATTTATTTATATTATTCATTTTAGTTTAACAAATCCCACGGTATACCCTTTAAAACACATTCAAAATAAAGAATGATGAATTCTCCTTTCCTAAGTATCTACCTTGAAACCATGATCACCATGTTTATTAAGAACGATAATTACTATGGTTGGTAGATCAGATTATAGGGGGCCCTAAATTCCAATCTATCAGTCGGTCTCTAGTGTTTACATCACATGCTAATCTAAACTAACATTGTTTCCCTACAATCCCATGCACCGTCACAGACGCCTAACAGACAAATATATCCTATCCCTCCACATGAACATCGAATAAAATAATGTCAAGACCTCTCCACACAAATTGTACCCCTATCCGGCTAGTAATGTGATAAGGATGATAGTGACCGTTTATTCCCACCCCCAGTTGGCCCCGAGCTGGTGACTAGAACTGAGGGTATATTGAACACACACTAATTTGAGGAATTACACTCTTAGAGAAAACATCAAGAAGGGGGAGATAAGTTCAACACCAACCAACTCCAAATTATACTAAAATATAATAAAAAACACACATACACATTAAATTTCATGCAAGAACCACAATAGTTGAAAGGGACAACTATAAGTACCAAAAGAAAGTAAAATAGCAGTGACCACGAAGACCAAACAACTCCTGCAACCCCAAGATAATAGTAACTAGCCTGATCACTAACAGGTTCCATGTGACCTAGAAAATTGATTATATTTATACCTAGGATTAGTATAGATGTATACTAAGTATGATCCTCTTTGGATCATCTTGTGAAAATGTAAAGAATGTATACTAATGTACAATGAACCCAAAGTAAAACTACCTCGTCACCTAAACATATATACTATGTTCTCATCCTTACTATGTCTACTCTACCCATGTATCACATACAATATTAAATAATATAATAAATCATATAAAATTTACCTTTCAAACACTTCTCCATTGTTTTTTGGAATATCCTTAACATCATACGTCCTAAGTCATCTCTCTCCAAAAAGTTCGGCCCGAAGACACCTGGGCGAGAACTAACACATGAACCTCATGAAACACAAATCATTATTGCAATATCCTTGGAGAAACACCACACCATCCACACTACCAAATGATACAGGGTTGTTTCCTAGTGACATCAAATATCGCATAATCTGTATCATATTCTGGTTATTATGTCTCAATCCATTATAGACCATACACATAGTAAGTATCATCAAGACACCACAACCAAGACACATTATAGCTATAACACAACAAAGGAAACTATATCCAGATTATATGATTGTGAAATTACAACCGGATATTACATAACTCCACAAATATATATAGGGAAAAGTAACTATCATGCATTCTAACACAAGTAAATAACTTGAGATGAGATTAGGTCCAAAAGGGGAATTCAGCCATCCATCCTCCCACCAGAATATTGGTTAAAACACCCTCATGGACTTGAATCTCCGGGGTGTTAGTCACCCTAACTGACAGGGTGGGGTATCATATAGAAATATAAGAAGAACATGATATAATAACTAACAACCACACTATGGGGTGAAGTTATCCAACCATCCTACCATGAAGAGAAAAATAAATAAAAAAACAAACAATAAGTACATGATATAATAAAAACCAATAGAAGATATCTAGCCCAAAGGGTGAAGTCAGCCATCCATCCTCCCACCATGATTTTTGGGAAAATACCCACAAGGCACATAATCCCTGGGGTGTAGGTTACCCTAACTGACATGGTAGGGTAGCATCTAGAAATACCATAAGTAAATGATATAATAATTGAAAACCAAACTATTGTAAAAACATAGTCTCAAACTCAACTGTAGATAATATCTCTCAGACTACTGGATGCCACTTCAAAGACTATACACCTAATAAGAACACAACCTTTAAAATAACATTATTTAATCATATTTTCCTTTTTAAATAGTTTCACAATATGTAGATTAATTAGATATCCAATAATTAACCAATTAAATTTTTACATTACATTGATTAGAATCTGATCACAGTTTCATTCCTTCTAGGCATAACTAAAAACTTATTCAATGGATCCTCTTAGCACAACCTCAACATCACATCCTATCATGCTCTAACCACATGGGTTAATATTATTTATTCAAAAATTTATTAGCAACATTATTACTTTCTATAATTATAAGCCTTTAATAAAAGAAAAACTAAGATACCAAACATAAGGGGCCCTATATGGTACATAGATGGACTACCCGACAAGTCTTTTCCACCTATTTTAGAAGTATATACCCATCCATCCCTGAGAAACTAAACACAGAATGTACATAGAATACACTACGAGTCTTCCCATCATTTATATGGAGGGTACACAACACCATCAACATAATGTAGTAGGGAAATTAAATATGATAAAAAAATAGATTCAATAAGATACCACATAAATAGTAGTGGGTATGTCCATATTCAACCAGTTTCATCACCTATGGTGTCCTCCCTAACACCCATCTTCATTAACTAATACATCTCATCAATCTTGGAGTCAGCTTATACTATAACCACTAGGCTTCCTTAACCCCAGATGAAACAACAACCATCTGGGATCACAACACATCACTAGAAATAGGAAACTACAAGGAAACTAGGATCTTATCACTAAATAAGAAATGTTTCCTTCACAAGTAATGAGCTCTCACAGCTCTTAAGATAATGCTATTTGGCCTTCAAATTTAAGATGGTAACTCAGAACCCTGCCAGGTACTAATATTTATCAAAATAATAGTTCATTAATCCGTATTGAATTTACCAATTCATTATTTGCAGGTTCCAAATATGGGAATCCCAAATTGTAATCTATCATAGCTACCAAAAATTATTTAAACAATTAATTTATCATTCCATTAAACATAATCCACCAAAATCATTTAGGATTAATAAATAACTAGAAAAGACATGTAAATATTCATCAATTTAGTTAACATAAAATTACAATAAAAAAAAACCCGGATTCAATTAAATTCCTATTTAATATTAACCAATTAATTATCAATTAATTATAGCTTTACCTTCTTTAAAAATTTAATTAACGACAACATATTAACAAGAAAATGATAGATATGAAACTATCTAGAAAATCAAGATGAAAACCATTATCAATATACAATGAGAAATCATTAGATCAAAAAAATTATTTTTATCTGGTTCAAGTATTTAATTAGGTCAACTCATTTGCGATACAGTGGCCTAAAAAATGATAACACAATAGTTTATCAAAAAATAATAGAGAATCCAAGAATTCCCTACCTCAAAAGGTATCTGATGTTCTTCCCTCAAGAATGGATCAATGAAATGGGCCATGATCGCCTTCCCTAAAATAAATACATCAACCTAAGTATTATATGCTACAACCACATAAACAACCAAAAAAACTCCCTTAGAACACTGTAGATCAAATTTCATAGCATAGAAAAGGAAAAGGGGACATGAAATATCAAAGAAAAAGGTGAATGAACTTATATCATTCATCGGATTGATGGTGGGTCAAAGAAGGAAGTGGAGAACAGATATGTGATGAAGGAATCCCCAAATGATGAAGAGGTAGGCATCTAGGTCATTAGGGGTCGGGAGGGGCTGCACTTAAGCTATAGGTTATGAAAAATCTGGGTGCCTGGATATTGTTAAAATACCTCGTGGTTGGGTTGTACATGGGGTGTACCTCTCCATCACTTCTTGAACCACCAGGAGGTTGGATTATGAAAAAAGACATGTCTCCTCAGTAGTCATTATTATTTTTATGAAACATTAAGGGTACATGTTGTGTCCCATTTATTCATGTTGTATGTCCTCCATACTTCCAGCTTCACATGACTAAACTCCTCTATACTTTCTCCATGCATTATATGGGTACCTCAGTCTCCGAAAACACCA
This sequence comes from Viscum album, assembly GCA_963277665.1. Lineage (NCBI taxonomy): Eukaryota > Viridiplantae > Streptophyta > Magnoliopsida > Santalales > Viscaceae > Viscum > Viscum album. The sequence continues at coordinate 1,626,437,567 of OY728157.1, read as the reverse complement.
AAGGGGTGATCCAAAAAGATCCGAGCCCTTATATTATTTCATAAAATCAAAATGTGAAATACATAAATTAATTGTGAAATATATTACTACTTAATAAATAATGTTTTATATCAACCTAATATATAGTTAAAAAAACCTTGAGATCACTATGTATGAGAAATGAATTCGGTGTGTTCTACTAGTAGTTATGGGAAGTGATTCAACTAACATAGATATAACAAATATTTCCACATTCCTAACATTACTACGAATTTCACTATTATCATATTTTAATTTTGGTATTTATTCACAATTTTGGTTGTTGTAAACCCCTATATAATCTACCACTTTCCAATCATAGTCAAATATGATTCTTAAGAGAGACATCCACTTTCCAACGTCATTTTATTCATTTTTCTTCTTTACTTTTTTAATTCTGTTAAATCTATTTATATCAACAAATTTAACTACTTTATTATATTGGAAAAATATTACTTTAAAAATAACGGTTTCATCTTTTCTTGTGTCTCATTATGATTAATATTTTTAATGATATTTATTTAAGTAAAAAACATTGTGAAATTTCATGTCATTACATTCTCCCTCCCTAATTAATTTACATCCTCAAAATTTTATATAATAGAAATTAATTAATTAAATAGTTTGTACATAAGATAGAAATGACTGTAGATTAAATGCCAAATGAATAATATTATTTTTAAACAATGTATATATAGGGTATAAAATTAATTCAATTATTTATCTAATCGATCATTTTATAGAATCTAGGTGAATACCCTCTAATGAATGGATGATGAAATTGAATATTTATAATAAAATTCCATTAGAAAAAAAATAATGTTAATACAATCAAAATCAATAATATAGATAAATTAAATTCTGTAAATTTTCAAGTAAATAAATTGAATCTTGATAACCCATCCAAAGAAAGAATTGGGGTTGTATTAGTTGAATAATAACCTTGACAAATAATAAAATTTTTAATAAGATGTCCATAGAGATGAGATATTAATTTTAAGAGCACTATAAATATTGATATGGATGTAATAAATATACATTAACATTTAGAAAAACAATTATTGAATGATTTTACATATCTTTAAAAATAATATTTTTTCCATAAACTACTGAAAACCTTAAGAATATGAATTGTAGGAAATAATAAGTATTGATGAATGAAATTTGCATGTGGAGAATAATGAAACTATATTATTTTAACACTTGGATGAAAATTAAACATAAACAATCATTTTATAAGAACATTTCAAATTAATTTTATGATATAAAAAATTAAATGAATCATTTATCGAGGGATTTTTAAGGAATTTATATAAAATATCCAATAAATAAATAGATAGAAGTGGAATGTTCCCAACTAATAAAGGGAAAACATTGTGGATATTTTATCTCATGAAAATAATAATATAAAATTATGTTTCAAGAAGAAATGATATTGTTGGTTGATTCATAAAATTCCATGAATAAACTAATAAAATAATATGGTTTTGATAGAGAAAATAAATGATTATGATAGATTACCTCTAAATGAATTTTTTTTTAAATAGATATTTGAGAATAATATTTTACAAATGTTTCAAAATAGAGTATAATGATAGTATAATATATAATCGTGATATAAATCTATAATCCCTTTCATTTTCATTATAAGATTATATTTTTAACAATTTATTTATATTCACGAAAAATATAAAACATTTCTGGTTATTGTATAAGTATTAAGGTATGAGATATGATTGGAGAAACGATTACAAACATATTATTTTTTATGGTAAAAATAAATGTAAATAAAGAAAAGTATGCATCTATTAAAAATTCATGATTTAAATTAATATGAATTAAAATTATTTATAAATTAATCACACCATATAAAATATATCATGGTGAAAAATATGTAATACATTTCAATAAATTAAATAAAAGATAAATAACCCAATAAATTAATTCTTATAATCCATAAAATGATTCAATGTCCAATTAAAAAATAATTATCATTACCACCTAGTTTATAACATTATTCATTATTATAAACATTCATTGAATAAGATTAATAATTATTTGTTAAATGTATATTAATTATATTTTATATATTCATGATATTCACAATGTGAAATATTTATCATTTTATACTATTCTTAATATTGTCGTATTGTTATTCATTATTCATCCAAAGTTAATCATTACAAATAATTGTAGTTAATTAACTAAATAAAAATAATTATGTATATATACATAATTTAATTCAATGAGAGTTTTTTTATTATCTTTATAGCTAAAATTATCAATTTCATTGTGTCCATTATTTTTATCAGACTGGTGTTGGTATATCAATTAATGATACTGATAATAATTTTACAATTCAATTAAAAAAATAAAATTATTAATTTATAAATTTTTCTTTCATAAATGACATTCAAATTGTAATTAATTTTATTTTTTTCAAACAATTTTCCAATATGTGGTTAAACAGACCCAATTACAAATATTACAGAATTAATGAATTATAAGGAAATGATAGCGTATTAATGTCATTATTATAGATGAATAATTATATTATAAGGTCATATTGAAGTGAAAATCCTAATTTTAAAAAATTAAATGATAAGGTAATTTATATGAGCCTAATATATACTCTGAATAAATATTTTTTACTCATAGTACACTTCTTTTAGATGACGAAAATTACAATTATATTTTTTTGTCTTATTATAAAATTGTTATAGAAATTATCATACAATAATATTAATAATTTTATAAAATATTTTTTTAACCATTAAATAGATTCCCATAAAATATATGAAACACGTGTATAGAAAATATATTAAAAAAATCTTAGAATTTGGTAGCTACACATAGTTATAGATAATGATTTTAGTATTCATAGAATATCTGAAATGTATAATATTATTTTCTAATTTAAATTCACAAAACATGTTATAAATTATATATATATATATACATATATATATAGCTATAATTGGACCATCCATTATGATGGTGAAGGAAAATGAAACATGATTCTTTATGGACGTGGATATCTACACATCATCACAAATTTTCATTTCATTTTTCATAAGGGATAATTGGAATGTTTGTTATTGATTATTCCATGTGTATCAAAAATCATTGTATAATATGTAATTAGATCATGATGTAATATTTGGTAATATATATTTGAATGTGGATGATTGAAAATGAACAACATTAGTGAAATTATATTTCTTAAATTTAGATCTTTTAGAATCCGATGGAGGATTCCCCAAGAAGGGATTTCTATTTTCAACCTCATGTTTCATAAACATAATTAAGAGGAATATGATTATATTTGAAGGATATAGAGAATAGCTTCAATGTAAAACCACAATGTTGGAGTGGTATTGAAGGGGTTGTGATATACTCTAATTATTAGTTGTAAGAATATCTTTTTTTAATTTTCACCATAATATAGACAGATTGCATTATTGACATGTTATTAAGACACAATAATTCACAATAATTGAGTGGAAGAAATATATTTTGAACCAAAACATAAAAAATAAATTAGAATTTTTAAAACATTTTATTACCCCATTGTTTAATAATTTTTAAACATTTGAATTTTATTGTTGTGACTATATTTCACCTATAGAATTCAATTTTAAATTCCTAAAAATAAGTAAGTAATAATGACATAATATGGATCATATAATTCAAGATGAGTAATCCATTTTATTAAAATCACTATAAAAAAGTGAAAGAAATTACTTTTAATATAAATAATGTATGTTTTTCAAAAAATATTGCTTGAAAATAATTTAACATATGATTCTAAGAATAAAGAAAATATATATAAAATAAAATCAATAGTTTTATATTAAAAACATTTATTCTAAAATAAGTAATTTTTTTAATATATTCAAAAATATCTATATCATCCTCCAATACTTATAATTTAATAAAAGTCATGGTATTCATCAAAATGATTTTCATTATTCATATATAAATATATGATTTCAAATAAATTTATAAAATATAACCAAATATTATATAAGTATTCTAGTAAAAAGATGTGGACACTTTGGTCATATTCAAATTTGAAAAATTATTAATTCAAATTTTAATAATTAATATAATGTTCTTTTTAGAAAATAAAATTATATATTTTAACTATTAATATTCATATTTATAATATATTTCTAATTATAATTTTACAAATACAATAATTATAATAAAAAAATTTATATATTAAATATTTTGTATACTAAAATAAATTTCTTAATATATTTTAAAAAAAAACAAAATACAATTTTCAAAATTAATATGATTTGGTAAAAAATATCATTTTATAATTGAATAAAGATTATTTTTTTTGAGTGTATATGTTTAATGTATAGAATAAAATTTATAAATAATTTATTACATAAGATTTTACTTGTTAATATCATCATAGATTATATACATATAATGTAACATCCCAGGTAAATAAATAATATTACATTATAATGTTTATCAATATTTTTGAATAAAATTTTAATATTACTTTTAAAGGAATGATATGCTCGATAGAGTACCAATACACAACAACAAGTTTCTTTGAAATCATACTTTGCACAATAATAATATAATAATATTATAATAGTTAACACCTAGACATTGTAACGGCGGGAATAATGGAAAATAACTAAAAAATGAGAACATATGTTTGTTAGATATTTTTACATTTACCAAATAAATGTTAGAGGATTAAAATCCAAATGAATCCAATTTTAAGAATAAATACTCTAATATTTTTAAAAGATCATTTTATCGCCTTTTGATGATGAAACTTTTTTAATTCTAACTTTTGACAATTTTATAACCTATACTTGTCAAAATATACTTATTATTTATTATTGGGACATTGAAATTTACTTTGGTTAAATTTTTGTATGTTTCTGACAATGTTCATTTTATTAATGAATAGTGAAAAATACTGCATTTTACATCAAAACAGCTTTTTCATCTAATTTAAATATATGGATAGATTATATTTTTAAGTTGTTTTAAAGTGTAATTAGAATATATTTTACCATTTAATTCATTGGTGGTCATTATAATTAATTTCACTTTGAAATTGGACATAAACAAGTACCTATATTTTCATAGATATTGCTTCAAAAAACCCCGCTATTTGTTTTGACAACGAGAATTATTTTTTAAATTAATTATTTCAATTTATGTGTTTGGAATTTGGTAAAATTGATTCCATATTTGGAATCATAATTTCCAAATTATGTAATTAAGACTGTTTTGATTTTGGACATTAGGAATAGTAACGAAGGTAATTATCATTAATTATTGTGATTAATTAGTAATCGAGTAGTTAAGTATAATAAAATAATATAATAATAATAAAAAATTCCCCCAACATGTGTTCTAATGCTACTGGTTGTGTCATGGCCAACCATGGGAATCCTTTTCCAAACTTTGGGATCCCATGGAATCACTTTTTGTGTGATAGTGACAATTTATCATTTAATTTTTAAAAAAGGAAAATATAACAAAAATATGTATCACCCAAGTAAAAAACATTTAGTATTGTCTATGTAAATTATCTCTTAGACTCTAAATAGTCATTTGAAATCTAAAAGTATTTCCTACATCATAGTATTTTTTTATTATTTTTAGACATTAAATAAATTAATTTATTTATGACACTATGATGATGCAGCGATTACCTCATTAATGAACGATTTAAATAAAATGAAAAGATAATGTACGATCTAAGACATACACTTGGAAAAGACCTATTTTATGATTATATTACGAACCCTTATCACCTTATCCTAGAAATATATCAATGTGGGACCTTTGAAATCTGAAATTCATTTTATAATATAGTAACATTTCTTGACATTCCATGAGTGCCCCTCCTCCCTCTTATAAAAGGCCCCCACCTCTAACTCCTTACCAACACCCATAAAGCCTTTCAATCGGACAACCTCGACCCATTTCATCTCTCCACATCCCTATATTCATCATTGAAGCCTCGCCTTAGGCAGAAATCTCTTCAAAAAACCCTTTTGTCTCAAACCAAAGAGACTTACCCGATTTTAAGGTAATGTCTTCTCTTATGCTCTTTTGTATTATTTTGCTTCTCCAACCCCTTAAAATCTTTTTATTCCATTATTTTGTAACAAAACCAGTATATTATATATACTAGTATGTTTTTATAAGAAGGATTCTAACTACACTTACACACACATCCATCTACTGGTTAAAGAACATATTGTTTTTGTGGATGGTGAATTACTCCCTCACGAAACGATGAATGTTTAATATTATTTTAACACCTTTAAAGGTGGAAACTATTATTTCACTGTATTTTATATATGATATATATGGTATTTATGTTTTATATATGCTTCTGTATTTTATATTTAAACCATACCCTTATTCCTTTCATGTTGTGAAAATGCGATAATTTCATATGAGGAAGTGTGGACTACCGCCACCTCAAGTGATATAACTCGTTCATGCAATACATGGAATGTATAAAATATTAAATTAATTAACATATTTGAACTATATAACATATATATTATACTGTAATTATAATATATATATCTCTCAATTATTTTTAATTCTAATAATATGACAACGAAATGAAACTAGCATTCATGCGTACGTACGGCCTACCGTCTCCATAGTCGGTGCATTTCATTTCTTTTTATCTACAAATGTTATGTAATAGTATAAAATGAATATTTACTGGATATATATGATATTTAAATAATTAATACTATTCTACAGAAGATGTACTTATAACTACATGGAAAATTCTATTCAAACAATTTTATTTTTGACTCATGTACCAAAATCGACAAAAACATCTGATTTGAACTCACATAACTAATTAATTGTTATAAAATTATAACATGTGATATGAATTGAATAATAAAAATTAAAGGAGGTATATAGGAAATTATAAATTGAAATTTTTTTATTATTCGGGAATATAAAGAGACGAAAAAGACAAGTCGGACTTGAGGTAAGAGATCATACCTCTCTCTTTCCTTTTAAGTACTCTTTTTATGTGAATTACTTTAAGCTCCTATTTCTTATGATGGGGGATGTTATTTTATATTCCACTTGCTCTAAATTTTATGTTAATATGATGATATTCCCTATTTTATATCATCAATCGATTTTTAAAAGTTTTATGTGGCGCCATTAGGCTGCCGAATTTTCATAAGGGGATTTTCATCTCACTTTTTATTCTCGTGAGATTCATGCGACATTAGACACTATTTCCTTGTGTGTGGTGTATGTACTGCCACATATTTTACTATTTGAATAATTTAATCTCATTTATGGTTATTTAAATCTTTATTTTATGACCCTTCTCTATTTGGGTGTATGTTTTGAAAGTTGCCCAAATTGGTAAGGGAACCTTTCACACTCCTTTTTTTAAAAGACTAATTTTGTTATGTTATTTAATTACATATTTTTATGTTGGGATATGTTCTTATATATCCTTATTGATGAAAATATTATTTAAAAGTGATGAGATACAATTTTCTATCTCATCAAATAATTTTATGAATTGTAAATTGACATCGTTAGGCTGTCGAATTTTACCAAGGGAACTTCTTAACCCAATTTCTATTTTTTGGGTTCAACTTGTATTTATTGAATATTTCATACTATAAATATGTTTTAATTACATATGGATGTTTTAAACTCAATATACACTTAGATTGGGTGTGTTTATAATTTTCACACATTATTATGAGATTGATTTATCCTTAATTTAAGGATACATTCTTGATAAGGAATTTCATCTCATTTTAAATTTCTATTGAGGATTCATTGTTTTTATGCACCAATTCACTCTTATATGGTGTATATACTGTCATTTGGAATATTATATCATGAGTCCCTTTATTCTCATGATATTATAAGGTTCTAATTAAATGTTATTCCTAAATTATTGTATTGAAGGGTCTCTTATTTTGGTAAAAACCCTTTAACTAAAAAATTATGTTAAATGTTTTAATGAATTATTCTTGTAAATATTTCTCATTAATATCATTGTTCTCAAAATGTTTTTAATGATTTATTTATATGGATATTAATGGTTTAAAATATTAAAATATTCAACGTGGTATGGGACACTTTGATTCAAAAATCTCTTTATTAAATGTTTTAAATGGTTTTGAAAATGGATTTTAGAATGGATTCCTTATTTCAATATCTTAAAATGTTATATTGTTATTGAAATGTGGGAATGCTATATTTCCTTTATGCTTAAGTTATGTGTTATGATAACATTATGGTTCATGGGAATTGTTTATGAAGATGGGTGGTTTTTTGATAAAATAATGGCGCGAGAGCCAGATATAGCTCTGTAATGCATTGGGTAACGTAAAGGGGTTAAACGCTAAGTTTTCTCCAAAGAGATTTAAGGAATATACTATGATGGGTATTCCAAACCTAACAATGAGGGTTACTCCCTACGTAATAATGTTATGAATGACTCAAGTTAAATTTATGTCTTATTATTTCTATGAGTTATTCATAAATCTTATGATTTCATGAGGTATGTTTAAGTGCTTATGTTTTATGAGTAAATAATGATTTCATTGATTCTTATATATACATGGGCTGATGTTTTCTTTCCATATTGTTATATCCCTTATTATGTTTTTTATTCTCATACCATGTTTTTGAAATGTTTTTCACAGGACATAATGTTGAATTGGATCAAGGATGGGATAAAAGAAATGTCAGGCTTTCTGAAACAAGGAACTAGACATAACCCTTTTGTTCAAGAGTTTTTATTTTGTGAAAAAAATGGAAACTGAGAAGATGTGTCTACTTTTTAATCATTTATATGTAATAGTTATTTCTTAATTCTCTAAAACCCTAAACATGAAAAGATCCTCAATGTGAATTATTCAACTTAATTCAAGATTATGTAATGTATAAGGCCATGTCGTTATAGTTGGTATCAGAGGTACATTTATATAACTTTAGAGGTTAGAGTATTTTTTGATCATAAGTGAAAATTTGTGTATAACCACAATGGTTATTATATTATATAGAGTTATTGTTATTTATGAAAGTTGGAATGAGTTTGAGATAACATGGATATATATATCTTATTGTTTATCATCCTATTTAGTACATGATGATTTTTTTGATACACTCACACTAACCATTTTGGTTTTAGTAAATGGATGGTTCTAGTAGGAACCAAAGTGACAATGTGAATGAAGGAAACTGTGGTGGTTCTCTGATTAAGATACTAGATGAAATGTGGGATTCAATGAGGAATCTTGTGGTTATTCAAAACCAACTATCAAGAGTCACGATCTACCACTTAAACTTTGGTGAGTTCTCTAATGAATCCTATACGAGAGAACCAACTTGATGTGGAAGTTCAGGTAATTATTATAAAGGTAACCATTATGGTTTATATGACACTTAATTTTGATGTAATTATGGGTTACTATATGATATGATGGAATATGAATGGAATGAGAAAAACTCGAGGTTAAATTATTTTATGGTTATTTTTGCAGATTTTATCTTTTTTTGGGAATGTTAGAAGAATTATGTATTTTTGGAAAAAGGAAAAACACATAGACCATGTGAAAACCTGTCGTGTCGGATGAAGCTGTGGGAATCGAACCCGTAACCATAGTGCGACTTGTATTTATCACCTACCACTGGACTACGTGAAGTCCCTGGTGAGTTTTACTAATTTTTTTTATTTAGATGATTTTTTGAATAAAGAATAATTATATTTTGGTTAATCTAGGAAAATATTGACCTATCATGGAGGATATAGGATTAGGTTAATTACATTTCAATATGAGACATTAAGAGAACATGATGATACTTGGAGATAAATGTTAATTTTCACCTTGGAAGACTATGTGATTAAATCCTTCGAATATTTGGGTTTCAATCTTAGTTTGGTTTACTTGGAATAATTTTATGCACAAATTGTTTATCGAATGGTCTTCTTTGAACTTTGGGTTTTGTTGGAAAAATTTTGGAGAATAAGAATATATTTTATTTTTATAAAGTATTTTCCTTTTGTGGATTATCTGATCTCGTACTAACAATTTTGGTTTTGGTTTCGTTCTAATGGAATCAGAAGTATATAATACTCTTTTGTGGATTAGGTGATTTTCACGAAGTTTATTATAGTTCTCTTAATGCGAACAAGTCTTCCTAAATACTCATCCTATGGAGAAAATATGAGTTTGAGTAAGGAATCTAGTAAATGTTGAAAGTCTACATGACAAGTAAGTATTTTTAATTATTATATAGTTAAGCTCAAAAATAAATTCCTCAATGAAAAGTAACATAAAACTATAATGTTGTCTATTAACTTTTCGTACTGGGGAATCAAATACCATTTATCCCATCACATGTTTGTGATTTTTTTGTGGTTAACATTCTCCTAGACATGTTAACTATAACTCTCTATCAGAACATGACCCTTTGTTTTCTCTTACATATCCATATTTCCCTACTTGGTATCCTAGCATGGCTTAACTCAGGTGACCTTTGTACATCTCTCCCATTCTATTAAAGTGATAGTTTTACTGACTCTTGTTCTGATGTGGGGCTTTCAATAATCTTTCAAATCCCACTTTTGAAATTGTGAGGATGAAATTCCCAATAGGGGGAAGGATGTAACATCCAAAGTAAATAAATAATATAAAATTATAATTTTTATCAATGTTTGTGAATAAAATGTTAATATTACTTTAAATGGAATTCTATGCTCGATGGCGTACCCAAAATGAAACAACGAGTTTCTTTGAAATCATACGTTGCACACTAATAATAAAATAATATTATAATAGTTAATGCCCAGACATTGTAATGGTAGGAATGAACAGAAATAACTACAAAATGAATACATATGTTAGTTAAATATTTTAACATTTACCAAATAAATGTTAGATTCTTAAAATCCAAATGAATCCAATTTTATGAATAAATAATCTAATATTTTTAAAAGATTGTTTTACCGCCTTTTGATGAAGAAACTTTTTTAATTATATATTTTGTAAATTTTATACACTCTATTTTTCAAAATAAACTTATTCTTTATGATGGGGACATTGAAATTTACTTTGGTTAAATTTATGGTATGTTTCTGATAATGTTCAATTTTTAATGAGTAGTGAAAAATACTGCATTTTACATCAAAACTGATTTTTCATCTAATTTAAATATATGGTTATATTATATTAATAATTGGTTCTAAGTGTAATTAGAATATATTTTTACCATTTAATTCAATTTTGGTCATTATAATTTATTTAAATTTGAAAATGGAAATAAACAAGTGCCAACCATTTCATAGATATTGTTTCAAAAAAACCCGCTATTAGTTTTGAAAACGAGAATTATTTTTTAAATTCATTATTGAGATTTATATGTTTGGAATTTGGTAGAATAGATTCCATATTTCGAATCAGAAGGCCCAAATTATGTAATTAATACTCTTTTGTTTTTGGACATTATGAATAGTAATGATGTTAATTATCATTAATTATCGTGATTAATTAGTAATCAGGTAGTTAAGGACAAACAAATAATATCATAATAATACAAAATTACCCCAAATTTTCTCCTAATGGTACATGTTGTGTCATGGCCGACAATGGGATGCCTTGTGCCAAACTTTGTGACCCCATGGAATCAATTTTGTGTGAAATTGACACTTTATCATTTTATTTTTTAAAAAAGGAAAATACAACAAAAGTATGTATCACCCAAGATAAACAATTTTAGTTTTGTATCTGTAAATGCAATATTATACTATAAATATTAAATGGAAAGAAAAAATTATTTCCTACATCATATTATTTTTATTATAATTTTTAGACATTAAATAATTTAATTTATTTATGACACCATGATGATGCAGCAAATACCTCATTAATGAATGATTTAAATAAAATTAAATGATAATGTAACATATAAGACTTAAACTTAGAAAACAAATATTTGATGAGTATATTTGGAACCCTTATCACCTTATCCTCGAAATATATCAATGTGGGACCTTTAAAATCCGAATGTCATTTTAAAATAAAGTAACAATTCTTGACTTTCCATGAGTTCCCCTCTTCCCTCTTATAAAAGGCCCCCAACTATACCTCCTTACCCACACCAATAAAGACTTTGGATCGGCCAAAACCTACCCATTTCATCTCTACACATCCATATCTTCATGATTTAAGCCTCACCTTATGCAGAATGCTCTTCAAGAAACCCTTTTGGTTCAAACCAAAGGGAGTTACCTGATTTATAGGTAATGTCTTCTCTTATGTTATTTTGTATGATTTTTCATCTCAAACCCCATAAACTCTTATTATTACTTTATTTTGTAACAACACCAGTATCTTCACTATACTACGATGTTGTTATAAGAAGTATTCAAGCTACACTTACACACACATCCGTCTAATGGTTAAATAACATACTGTTTCTGTGGATGGTGAATTGCTGCCTCACAAAACAATGATTGTTCAATATTATTTTAAAACCATTAAAGGTAGCCATTATGATGTCACTATATTTTATATATGATATATATGGTATTTATGTTTTTATATGAATATTTGTTTTATATTAAAAACACACCTTTATTCTTTTCATGTTATTCCAATGCGATAATTTCATAAGAGGAAGTGTGGATTACCGCCCCCTCAAATGATGTGAATCATTCATGCAATGCATGAAATGTATAAAAAATGAAATTAATGAACTTCTGTGACCTATATATCATATATATTATACTATAATTATAATATATTTATCTTTCAATTATTTTTAATTCCATTTATATGACAATGAAATGAAAGGTGCGTTCATGCCTACGTACAGCCTACCGTCTCCATGAACGGTGAATTTCATTTATTTTTATCTCCAAATGTTATGGAATTGTATATAATGAAATTTTAATGGATATATATGATATTTAAATCATTAATACTATTCTAGAGATGATGTAATTTTAACTACATGGACAATGTTTTTCAAACAAGTTCATCTTTGACTCATGATCAAAACATTGACAAAAACATATGATATGAACTTACATAAATAAATAAATATTATAACATTATAATATGTGATATGAATTGAATAATTAACTTTAAAGGAGTTCCTTAAGAAATTAGAAATTGACAAATATTTATTATTCAGGAATATAAAGAAACGGACAAGACAAGTCGGACTTGAGGTAAGGGATCCTACCTCTCACTTTCTTTTTATCCACTCTTTTTTGTGTAACTTACCTTAAGATACTCTTTATTATGATGGGGGAAGTTATTTTATATTCCTCATTATGTAAATTTTATGTTAATATGATTATATACCCTATTTTATCTCATCAATCCATTTTTGGATGTTTTATGTGGCGTTGTTAAGGTGCCGTAGTTTCAAAAGGGGATTTTCATCTCACTTGTTATTCCCGTGAGATTCATGATACATTGGCCACTATTTCCTTTTGTGTGGTGTATGTACTTCCACTTATTTTACTATTTGTATAATATACTCTCATTTATGGGTATTTAAATCTTCATTGTATTACCCTTCTTTCATGTGGTGTATGTTTCAAAAAATTTCCAAATCGGTAAGGGAACCTTTCACACTCTTCTTTTTAAAAGACTTATTTTGTTATGTCTTTTAATTTACATCTTTTTATATTGGGATATGTTCTTCTATATCCTAATTTATTTCAATTCTATTTACATGTGATGAGATACCATTTTCTGTCTCATCAACTAAATTTATGAGTATTAAAGTGACGTTGTTTTGCTGTCGAATTTCACCATGGGAACTTCTTAACCCAATATTAATTCATTGGGTTCAACTTGTAGTTATTGAATATTTCATCCTATGAATATGTTTGAATGTACTATGGTTGTTTTACACTAATTATCCACTTATATTGGGTTTATTTATATTTTTCACACAAAATTATGAGATTGATTTATCCTTATTTTAGGGATACCTTCTTTATAAGGGATTTCATCTCATTTTACATTTCTATTGAGACTTCATTATTGTTATACACCAATTCACACTTATATGGTGTATATACTGTCATTTGGAATCTTATATCATGAATCCCTTTATTCTCATGATATTATAAAGTTCTGATTAAATGTTATTCCTCAATTATTGTATTCAAGTGTCTCTCATTTTGTTAAAAACCCTTTAACTAAAATATCATTTTAAATGTTTTAATGAATTATTCATGTAAATATTTCTCATTAATATCCATGTTCTCAAAATGGTTTTAATGATTTAGTTATATAGATATTAATGGGTCAAAATATTAAAATCTTGAAGGTGGTATGGAACACTTTGATTAAAAAATCTCTTTATTAAATGTTTTAAATGGTATTGAAAATGGTTTTTAGAATGGATTCATTATTTCAGTATCATACAATGTTATATTGTTATTGCAATGTGGGAATGTTATCTTTAATTTATGCTTAAGTTATGTGCTATGATTAGGTTATGGTTCTTGGTCATTTTTTATGAAGAAGGGTGGTTTCAGGATAATCTAAGGGCGGGTGAGCCTAATATAGCTCTCTAATGAATTGGGTAACGTGAAGGGGTTAAACGCTAAAGTTTATCTGAAGAGATTTAGAGAATATACTGTGATGGGTATTCCAAACGTAACCATGAGGGTTACTCCCTACTTAATAAATTATAAATTCCTCAAGTTACCTTTATGTCTTATGATTTCAATGAGTTATTCGTAAATCTTATGATTTCATGAGGTATGTTAAAGTGCTTCTGTTTTATGAGGAAAGTATGATTTCATTGATTCTTATGTATACATGGGCTGATGTTTTCTTTCCATATTGTTATAACACTTACTGAGTTTTTTATGGTCATCCCATGCTTTTGAAAAAAATTTCACATGACAAAAAGATGAATAGGGTCAAGGATGGGATCAAGGAAATGTCACACTGTCTAAAACAAGGAACAAGACATGACTCTTTTGTTCATGAGTTTTAAATTTGTGAAAAAGGGAAACTGAGTAGATGTGTCTAAATTTTATTCTTAGAGATGTAATAGTTATGTCTTAATTCTCTAAAACTCTAAACCTGAAAATGTTTTCAATGTGAATTTTTCAATTTAATTCAAGATTAATGTATAATGCCACGTCCTTATATATAACCCCTTATAAACTATATTTTATATCTAAGAATTGTGAAAATGAAACTGGTAGTGTTCTATGGTCATTCCACTGGAAAGAATCTAATGTATATTTATAGTATTTTTAAATCCTATAAAATATGATTTTAGTCATATATTTTATCTTCTTGTATTTGGACGAGAATTATTATTGGGGAAACCCATGTGAATATATGTATGTACTTGACCATAATAGTTACATATTCTATTAACTTTAAATATAATTCAATTTCATAAATTACCAATGATATTATATGATTAGTGTCTTATTGAGTAACTTGATAAATCTATCATAATAATACCATATATTAAAATAGCGATTCATGTATTTAGTATCGATTTTTCTAACCAAACATTTATTTCTAAAATAAAAATATTTTCACTTCATTACACATATTCAATATATTAAATGTTTTAGTTTTGATGTCTCTACAAATCATGTTAGAAAAATCATAAAATGTTTGATGATCACTAAATTTTCATTAAGGAAACTAAAATAAAATTATGAAACTGTTTTTCCATAAATATTTAGAAAATGAATCATTATTCATATAAAACAGTAGGCCCAACACAGTCATTTTCATTCCCATGAAATATATTTCTCTTCTATAATATGTTTATATTAAATTTAATAAAAACCATAAACTATAAAATTAAAACACATAATTATTATTGGTATCATATAAAATAATAATAATTTTTTACAAAGTTCTACCTTTCACCCACAAAATTTAAAATTGTATTTTTATTTAAAGAATGATCATTATCTTAACTGGAGAAATCATAAAAGTCCATAAAAACCCATAATATACATAGATAAATCATATAGGTAACATAGGTATCAAATAAAAAAACTATTACATATTGAGTAACCCTCGTTATTACACATGTAACAACCAACATGATTATACATAGACTAACAATCCTTGAAACACATTAAATATTCACCATTTCTATATAAGGAAAAACATCATCGTATATTCCAATAATGTCATTGGATAATCCTAATAAGTCAACTGCTCCCCATTACCCATTGACATAGAGAGAGACAATAGTCCCACCCCCCCTTATAATAATCATAGGATCTCCCTTCCCGAAAAAAATTTATCACCAAACAAAATATAATATATAAATGGTTTCATATTATAAACGATCATTGCAACAAAATGAAATATTTTCATATATTGATATTTCCATTATATTAATGATAATTTTATAAAATAAAAATAATTTATGGAAGGAGATATTTAAATTTATGAAAACATGAATTATTATAAATAGGACAAAAATAAAATAATGGATATGGTGGATGAAATGGGGTTGTACAACCTATATGTTAGGATAGAACATCATTTTTTAATTTTTTAAAGAACCTCAAAAAAATATTTAAAAATATTAATTTTATATTCCTTTGAAATAAATTGAATAAAACCCCAAATTTTGCATTATAAAATATTTATGTGTTTATATATAAATTCATATAATCATTTTAAAAAAAATTATATATAAGAAAACGATATTTTTAATGGATAATTAAAATATAGTATTTAAAGAAACAAAGTTTCGTTATTAGATCATAAATCATTAGTCGCCTTTTTTATAATCCAAAATAATAAAAATAATGGATATCATATAATCTCTTGGGAATATAATTTAAGTTTATTATTCCATTTTAAAATTATGAAATTACTTAATCTTATGTGTTTACATTAGATGTTTTTATGATACTCAAATCATATTTCAAAAGTGTCTGTAATATGTTGAATATGGTCAGAGATGTTATAATTCCATAATAATTAAAATAATAATCATTACATAATTAATATTTTTATAAACCAGATAGAAATTTTAATCCAACAATTATATATGGTTATGAAAAATGGACTTTTTTGTTGTCATGGATAGGGTAGTCCATACGTACTTAGGAATAACATTTCCATTTTCTAATTATCACTATTGAAAGTATATAAATAATTTTTTATTCCGTCATAATGATAATATTATCCAAAAAATCATATTACATATTTATAAAAAATTATATATATATATATATTATCCATGTGATGTGGTTATGAAAAATGAATAACATCACTTTGTACTGGTGGTAGTCCAGAAGTATACAGAAATGACATTATCATTTTTCTGTGAATTAAATGGTATGAAGGTAAATGATATATTATTATTACATAATGATAAATATGATAAGGATTTCATATATAATCATCAATTACATCATTAATATATTTATAAGTTTTATTTTCATATCATCCAAATTATATTGGTTCATGAGGCAGTAGTCCATCGTATAAGGAACTGGTGGTTTCAGCTCCCATTTGATAGAAGAATGGATAAAGAAAAGTCATTCCATTGACATAATAACTTCTTATTATATGAAAGTTACATGTGGTACTATTTTAATATGTTTTAAGAATATTATAAGGATGCGTATTCATAAATAAAACAAAAAATGTGTTTTGGACTCTACCTCTTTATTGGAAAATCCATATTTCATAGCAACATAAGTCCTCTAATATGAGTATTCTATGAAAACAAAGGATATTAGAATGTAGAAATTGTAAAAAATTGAAATCTTGAAAATATTTATCTCTTATACAATAATTATCAATTTCAAATCAATAGAAAGTAATTTATTTAAATATTATGATGATTATCTATCGAAATCATCTCATATAATAAAAATTATGCAAGTTTTGACTACTGTTTAACACTTGATTTTTTAACCCTGGTAAATCACATTGATACACATCCTTAAGCAATGATTTTTAATCATTTTAATTCATGATAGATTCCATAAATTGAAAAAAATCATTAACTAGAACATGGTTAATAATATAAAAAATATCTCAATAAAATGTCTGAATTTATGATTTATAGGAATTATATTTCATTAATGAAAATATTATTTGTTATAAATTATCAATAAGGTAAATATTAAGAAATATTATTTACATTAAATTTAATTAAATCAATACAAAAATTTAAATTAGAACCAAATAACATTTTATATACGTAGATTATCATTTTCATCCATAAAACTCAATAATCAAAATAATTATAAAAAAAGATAAAAATTTTATGATTTTAACAGCATTTAACTTTTTCCACTAATTGAATAATTAATGCATCAAAATTGTGTAAATATCTAAGGTTATTATTTCTTCAATAAATAAATATTATCATGGAAACGATAAAAAATATAAATTAAAAAATAATTATTTGAAACTTGGAATATCTTCTGTGTATCACCAATCTAAAAATAGTATTTTTATTAAAAAAATAGTGTGACATTTTTTTACTTTTCATTAGAGAAAATATTTTAAAGGTCATTACGAAAAAATGGAAATTGAATGCATTATAAAATTATATTGGGTGAGTATAAATGAGATGGAATACTTTCAAAATTTAAGGAAAGTTTGAGTGTAATTTTATACTGTATATCATATTATTTTTAAACCTTTATTAACTTATTTACTGATTATAGTGTTAATAAAAATTACTATAGTTAACATTCATATTGAGTAAAACATAATGGGGCAAATTTACCAAAATATTAATCAATGATTATAAGTAAAATAAATCTAACATTCATGAAATTGATATTGAAAATTTTAATTTATAGTTAGAATAAAAATATGTAAAAAAGAAATTTTTTTTAGAAAAATTTCTATTTTATGTAAAAAATTTGTTAATACTAATTTTGAGTATAAGTTATATTTAAAAAATAATGTTTTTTTATTTATAAAATATAACAAATGAAAATATTAAAGTAATTTAAAAAAATTTGGCCAATGAATACTCTAAATGAAAATAATTTTTTTATAAAAATCATTACGATTCATTATCCATATTGAATTAAATCATTTCATAAAATTATCAAAATTTAATATTAAACTGAATTAGATAACATTATTCCAAATAATGAATATCATTTTATCACATATCTTTTTTAAATGAATCAAATATTATATATAATATGATATATTAAAAATAAATAAAAAATCATTGATGAAAACGTATTTTTGAATAATAAAATTAATTTACAAAAAAATAATTGATAATTTCTTAATAATTAATTAATACATTTTAATTTATTATAACCATAATATATAATTCAAAAATTAGTTAATAATATTCATACATACCAATTTACTTCTTGGATCTAATTGACACATTTATGTAATAATATTTCATAGATTGATAATGTTTGATGATGTGTATTTTTTATGTTTCTAAACATATTATTGTGTTAAAAATTGTCAAATATTATTCCCCAATTTAGAAATAATTTCCTTATAATTTGAAAAAAAACCCAATAAATCAATAATTATAATTTTGAAATTAGTTTTTTGAAATTAGACATGATAGAAATAACTAAAAATATATTTTTGCGATGAGAGAGAGGGAGATAAATATCAAGGTCTACTAGAATAATATTTAATTGTATTAAAAATAATATAAAATTATAGGTATGTGAAAATATAGACATGGAAGAAAAAATTAATTTCGATATAATGATATATAGTGATAAAAAACTCAAATTAATTGAAATTGAATGATCTATAGAAATCCATGGACAAAAAAACTACAACTGAATGTGGTGTGAAAAGAAAATATATTGATCAGAAAATAATTTAATAAGAAAGGATTTTTTTTCAATAGATTTTCCCTAATATAATTTTTTTCCAACATGACTAAGATATTATAAATATATAGATACATAAACTGTAAAATTTTATCAATTAATCATATTTTTCCACCAACTCATCATTTGATCCAAATAATGAGCATTCCAAATGTTTTTTTATTCTTAATGCACTAAAATCAACTCTAAATGAATTACATAATGTATAATATTAAAAAATTATTTTCCTCATACCAATACAAGATAATTATTAAAATATCATAAAATTATATAAATTAAAAAACATCATAGAAATAAAAAAATACATTAATATATAAATTTAAATAGTTATAACCATTTTAATACATAGATAATTTAATAAATTATAATCCTTTAAATTCCTCAAAATATTCAAGGCTACGACTGAAACCCAAAACATGATTTCATATTCTTCAATGATATATATAAAATTTAACTACATATAACATAAATTAATCTTAAAATCTTATATATATATATATTCCCCAAAATTTTATTATCCATAATAATAATTTCATTCAATAAACAACGTGAATAACCATAAAGTCAAAATTTATGAAAATATTATGCCAAAAAATCGTTCAACATTTATTTATCAAATAAAATCACATATCATTATGTTCATCTTAATAGTATATGGATCCCAAAAATATAGTCATATTATTCTAAAAAAAATTTAATAACTTAATCATGAAATTAGTTTTTGTCCCTGTTGTTATCATTACAATAAAACATATATTCCTGAATTATAAAAAATAGAATTACATCAATCTAAAATATTATATAAACCCTAAATTTTACCAACACCTTTAATATTTTATCAAAAACTAGAAATGAATTTATCCATAAATAAATCATTGAATAATTGTAACTTAAAGGATAAATATTATTCAGAAATTTATAATTTCTTAATAGATGTCTAAAAAAATATGACATTTTCACTACAACATATTTCAAAGGTGTCGATTCCCTCTAACATATGTTTCTTAATATTTAAAATGAAACTAGACTTTAAAATAGTCACTATGAGTTTATTAAATCTCATAATATTGATAAATATACAAATATATTGAAATTGAAAAAACCTTTTATATAAAAAAGTCATTAAATCATTAAACATTCTTATATGTCTTATTCTGTAATACTTTTTTCTTGTAAAACTAATATTTGAAATATGGACTTATAATTGTTGAAAATAAAATATATGTAGATTGATAGATAAAAGATATGAAAATAATTCATAACCTAAAACTAGACGTCATCTTATTATTTTATTCAATGTATATCCACTTTCTCTTCAAAAATGAAGTCCATATCTCCAAAAAATAATGATTTAAGTCCTTGATGGTTTTTCCCTTAATTAATTAGATGGATAAATTGAGAGGCTAATATTTAGTAAAAGGTATACCAAGATCATTAGAATATTTGGAGAAATCAGAATATATTTTATTGAATAAGATACTATGTTTGTTAATTTATATCCAAAAATATTTCAAAATAATTTTAACTATATTATTCAATAATATGGATAATGAAATCAGCTTAGTGGGAAATGATTCTAGTGAATTATTAATTTCATTCAATATATATAAATTATCATTAATATATATAATAGAACACCATAAAATTATTTAATGAATAATTTCATGTTAAAATTAAAATATTCCTTGTATAGAAAAAATTCTATATTACTTTACGCATCACATCCATTATCCTAAAGTCGATTACCCTTAAAAATCAATTATTCAAAAAAAAAATTAATCACCTAAAAATCCATAAGATAAAACCAAATAAATTGATATCTAAGATAATGAACATATAATTATCCTTACAATTGTAAAATTTTAATGGTATCCATTACTCAAGAAAAAATCACATTAAAATATCATAATGATCAATTTTTCTAAACCCTAACCCGATACAATATTTTTTTCTCTATACTCAATCATAAAATATTTGTTTGAATTTTATCATAATTCACAATATTATATTCATAATGAACTTTTACATTTATAGTTCGAGGGAGTTTGTAAAATATTCATACAGAATGACCCATATACTATGCACTTGGCCCTTCAATTTACTAAAAATTTTCATCAACAAAAACATTTAAAAAATGTTTTCTCTTCATAAAACATCCTCAAGATTATCATATAGTCCTCTTCCTTTTTTATATTATACCATTAAGATAAATTTTAATATGTCATATGAACAGGAAATATCATTTTGAGACATATAATGAATAAAATAAAACATTATTTCATGAATAATTATAAATGTATTCCGTTTATAATATAAAAATTATGCTAAATCAAAAATTATATTAAATAATAAATCCACTTCTCTAAAAAAATATTTCTATCAAAAATTTTATAATAAATAATAATAGTGTAATGAAACACATATGGTGTAATGACATAATAAAATACTAATAATTACAATTTTTAAAAGAAATCTATACTTCTCACCCGTAAAAATTAGCATAGACTTTCCATTAAACATATGATAATTATCTTACTTCTATAAATCATAAGAGTCTATAAAAACTCATAAAATGATTAGATAAATGATATAAGTTAATTGTGGAACCATTTAACTCTCTCTTAAATATATAGTGACTATTTGGTTTCATATAGAATAAACATCACATGTATACTTGGAGTAACCATCTGACTTTCACTTTGAATTGCCTTCTTGGTTATAATTGGAATATCTATTTTTTTATACTCCCATAATCTTTTAAGGGAATCCTAAATTGTTAACTTGATCTATTTAACAATTAGTTGGATATATATTATAGGTGAACCTTCCATTTATTTATAATGAATCAACCTGTACTTATAATAAATTCTGTAGAACCATAATATTATAACTATAATATTGAATGATAATACCATTCTTCACACCAATATGAAGGAATTTCTGTATATTGATTTATTCATTCCATTTTAAAAATATTTTTGAAAATAATAAGCATATGTGGATGTAGTGTTTATAATGCAAGAAAAAATAAATTCATCTAAAAGTATATTACCAATAATATAATAGTTATGATGTTCCGAAAATACCTCTTTTTATACATTATAATTGAACATTACTTTTATATTTTTCAATTGATCATTCAAACATTATGTGAAAAGTTTTTTTTGGAAAACGTTTAATGAAATTAAATAAATTTAAACATGATGTGTCCTTTATAATTCACTTATTTTAATATAAAAATATTAATGAATTAATTATAAAAAATTATATGTATTAATAATATAGTTTTATGGGATATATTGAAATAGTAATTTTAAAAAACATACATCTCATTCCATGAGAATAAAGCATCACCCATGTTCTCTATAATCGTGAATGATAAACTTATGTTAATTATTTAATTTCGTGATAAACTTATAATATTATTTATTTTTATATTAGTTATTTCAAAAATATCAAAATTATTTTGTCATATATGTTCATGTAATATATTTTTGATCATATTATGTTTATAGGTCTAAAAGGACTTTCGTTGGATGTTTATGGATAAATAATTAAATATTACGTCAAATAAATAATAGAAATCATAAAATAATTTTATTTTTTATACATTTATTATACATATAATGCATCGAATAAATATTTTTATGAAAAATTAATAACAATTCAATCATAGAGATGGTATGTCATATGTACGAATAAGTAATATTTCTATTTTTCAACAGTCACTATAGAATAAAGGAAAGTATTATTTTATCTTTTTAGAATGATGATATTGTAATTTTTTATATTAGTTCATTAAATATACTTATATATATCTTCCATTTTATGAGGTGATGAAAAATAAATCACATCACTTCATAGAGGTGGTAGTTCAAACATACACATGAAAACTATTATCATTATCTAGTGAATGGACTCATTGGATTTTTAATGATTTATTATCATTTAAAAATGATAAAAATTAAATTAATATCACATATAGTCATCAATTCCATTATTAAAATCCCTATATAGGAGATTTTTGTTGAACCATATTTACATTAGATCTTGAGGTGATAATTTTCCGTACACATAACAAATGGGTTACTTGCACATTTTTTGGAAGAGGAGAATAATATATGATATCAAATAATTAAAATAACATATCATTATATTTATGATATTGGTATTTTTATTTTATCATGTTTTAATAATATATAATGTACATAGATGAGAAAATTAAACATAATCATGTGATTAAAATGATACCCCTTATTCGAAAAATATCTTCTACCTAACACCTTAATACAACTAAGATTCATATTAATCAAAACATATGGAATCTAGAATGGTTCATGGTTGTTCATAATGGATTTAGATTAATATTTTTTAAACCAAAATGGTTTTTATGTGTTAATTGTATATATGAATATATTCTCTTTTATAGGATAGTAGAGGGACACACTTGAAATTTCCTAAATATTAAAATAATATAACATATTTTTCAATTATAGATGGCTCAAATATATTGTTATATATATGATGATTATGTTTGAAAATAATATTATAAAATAAAAAATATACATGTTTATAAAATTGTTTTACCAATATTCTTTTTTATTAACACCTCGTGATCCATTTTCATAATTAATGTGACAACATGAATATTAACATCTATGGGTCATGATAGAAAATCTAAATAGAAATAACTTTTATAATTGGATTCTGTAATATATTATAAATGATATGAAAATAAATTTGTAATTTATAATATTTTTTATTTAATATCATTTAATTATATATTATTTATTATAAAATACTATTACTGTCAATTTTTAGAATGATATATGACATTGAAATTTATAAAATAAAGAAATAAAATAAAATTCATGTGAAATATTTTGTAAAATACAAACCAGTAATATGAATATTCTAAATTCATTTATCACATTAATTATTTCATATTATACAAATTTTAGTATTTTTATTACAATTTATTTGAATTTTGAATTATTTGAATAATTACTACGTTATCATTGCGTATCCATTAATGATAATTTTTTAATCAATACAATTGAAATGTAAATAAAAAATTTTCTGATAGAATAATTATATTTAAAATGAATATTTAAATCTAAACATAATTTATTCCTATCACTATATTAAAAATATTATATTTATTAATAGATAAGAGTGTGAAATTTTTTTCTTTTCTCTCAAATAATATTATATATGTTATAATCACACCCAAATGAAAATATATGTAATAATAAAATATAATGAATTCATATAGATAAAATGATATCATCCCTATAAAATTAAAAATAATTTTTTAGTCATTCAATAGTCATTATAATATTATTTTAAACCATAAAATAAACCATTACCCTTTATCATGGTAAAAAAATTTATTACAGTATCTATTCATATTGGGTAAAATTTATATGGGAATATTTACCAAAATTTGAACCAATTATTCTATATATATGATCATTATTCAAAATTTGGAAAAAAAATTAAGTCGAAGAAATTAATTTAATATTAAACTAGAAATACAAGATGAAAACTATTTGTTAAAAATAATTTATCTTTAGTAGTAAATATTCTTATTGAATATTGAATCGTAATGATAAATTAAAACCCCATATTTTTATTATTTTAATTAAAAATGAGATTATTAAATTTTATAATAATATAAAATAGTTTTTAAATTTATAAATAATTAAAAAATAAACCCATTTTTCAATTAAGATCAATATTTTCGACTATTCTTTGAAAAATAAATCTTTATAAAAAATTCTAAAAATATCCCATTAATTAATTTTTGATATGATAATTTAAAAAAATAATTTTAATTTCTTAAAATAAATTTTATTAATGTTTAAATGACTAATTATAATATTTTCTCATTAAATCAATAAACTGTTTTTGGGAAAACATATTTTTGATGAATAAATTCCCTTTTAAGAAAATTGAGTTTTTATTTCTTAAGAATTAATCACTAAAATTTAATTTATTAAAATATTTTCATATAAATATGTATTATTTTATAATAATATTCTTACCCACTAATATAATGTCTATGTTATAAGTTTATCATTTAAATAATAAAATTTCATTGTTCGTTTACACACAGAGTTGGGTATTTTATATAGTATTGAACATAGTATTCTTTTAAAAAATAAAAGGATAGAAAAATATACGACAATTTAGAAACTTGACACAAGAGCTTCCCATGTGATATTCCAAATACTTGATGAAATTTCACTTATTTTTCATTCTATAATGTTTTTTATAGTGACATCCTTTTATACCCTCTATTTTAATGACTTTATTATAATGGAGAAATTATAATTTATTGTATCACATTTTAAATTTTGTTTTTTTTGTTTAATATAAATTGTTTTTTTATAAAAATATTTATTTAAATAAAATAAATCATGAAATTCTATTTCATTATAATATATTCATTTGGGTATATTTTTATTTTACAATTTCTTTAGGTACATTTTTTTATTCTAAAACTTTTCAATATATGAAATGTAAATTCATGAAATATCATAAATAAATTGTGATTAATTATGTTTCATGGCTTCATTGAGTCGAGCTTATACATGTGGTGTCCATATGACCCAATTTGTCGTGAATCCTTGGAAATGTATGTTTTGAAAATTTACCATTTATCATATTACAAAAGAAGAAACCATATCCCACATATATTTAACTCAAACCCTTTTGTTTTCAATATACTATAATGATTTCTATATGGATATATGTTTTCTAAAGGCCAAAGATAATATTTTTCAAAGGAATTTAGTCATTCTCATCATAAATAACATGTAATAAAATTAACTTTCATATTGATTAGAAACATAATAACTAATAAATTTAGATATTATTTAATGGAAAATTTATCTTCCATTATAGGAAATAAAGATTACATCCAAACCCAAAATCATTTCCATAATCTCTATAAAAAAATTAATATAAATCATTTTCACCATAATTGTTGCATGGAACACTTTTTTAATGAACATACCATCTTTCTTTGTCTCTGGATAAACAAATCATGACACATTATTAAAAATTAAAATATTGTAAATATTGAAAAAAAATTGTACATGGACTTAATTACAATATAAACAAAAAATTTGATACATTATGGGTTTTTTCTTATAAATAACCAAATATATCATCACACACATACAGTAAAATTAAATTTTTTCAATTTTAGTGATGTAACTAAAAATATAACATACTGATTTATCATGTAATCATAAAATGATTTTTAAATAATAAATAATTATTCTACATTAGAATGTAATATATTTTGTAATGTTGATTCATGTATAATATTATTTGTGCCCAATTATACTCATTGACACAATAATATTTCCATAAACAACATTGGTCACAATAATCCATTACAATACATGATAAAATTATTTTCTCTAAGATAATTGATAGTAATTTTATAGTATTTAATGCTTCTGACACTTTAATAGTTAATATATCATTCTCAATATTTCACATGAATACATTTTTAGAATTTAATTTATGTATAAAATTTAAGATAGTATGGTAGATGATTATAAAGATAGTTTTTATGCTCACATTTAATATGATATTTCAAAATATAAAAGGAGATGTAATTTCATTCCCCAAAATAAGATCATGATGATAGTCACTTCTATTCCCCATCTCAATATAAATCCCTTGAAGTAGTTAATATCAAAAATATAGTTAATTAAATTCCTATATTATATGATTAATATGGTATATGTAGTAATTAATTTTCCAATCAATATAATATTTATGGATTCCCCAACAGATATCATTTATATGATATTTTTTATCACCACATGACCAATGAAGATACCCACATTGGATATTACCATAGAATTTTGTATTATGGAGATACATAAATAAAATTATTCCACATTAGAGGATTTCTATGAGGAGTTAACATAATATATCTATTTCATAGCCATGTTTTTTTATGAATGTCTATATGTAAACATAGATTTATTTTCTAATGAATAAGAATGTTACTAATCCATATAATTAAGAAATATGGGTATCATATAATTAGAAAATAGATCAGGTTTGAAAACCCATATTTATACCAATATATTTATATAAGACATGATTTTATTTATTTGATATATATGTTCTTGTGTTAATAAATTTATTACATATAATATATCCCATGATATTATAGTAATGACATAACATTTTCTATAAATTTTAATATTTATGATATATTTTAAAATATTTTTCTATCCATTTTTACATAATTTTTTTTTTAATCTATAAAATATTTATTAAATTATTTTCCCTGATTAAAAATATTGATATAATTCCCTAAAATAGATATATAAAAAAAGAATTATAAAGACATATTATTATCCATTTAATGAAAATATTTGGTAGGTTTTTCACCCAATACATTATGAAGTCATAGATTAAATATAAATGTTATTCATAGGATAAGATTAATAATTAAATCTAAAAAATTTATTTATTACAACATTGATGGATTTGTCTCACTATATATTCAGAAATATAGATTCCATATGCTAGTAAATTTTAATTATATATTTATCAATTCCATAAATTCGAGGGTTGTATATATACAATAAATTTAACGATAAATCATGAGATATGAATATAATTTTTTATTGATATAGTAATTATTTAATTATTAAAATTTAATGTGAATATTTAGTTATCGTTCAATAATAGGAACATATAACCATTTTTATATAGATAATATAAGAATATTAATAGAAGAATAATAACGGGTTAATCCATTTGCAGTGAATCATTTCTCAAATGAAATGTCAGTTATGATGTTTATTATTAGAACCAATATTTATTTATTCATTTAAAAGGAGAATAATTTTTATATTTTTATAAATAATTATTTTTTATTACATATTATAAATTATTTTTGAGTTCTTAATTAAATTAGAATATATTAAAATAATTTTTAATTTCATCCACAACATACTTATCATCATAAATTGGGTTTGTCTAAAATTTTATGACCAATTATTTATTTCCAAATATAATGTTCCCTTAATATGGAATGATGTACATGTACATGTTAATTGAAAAAATGCCTTAAAATCATACAAAAAAATACAAGGTCATTATATAATTGTGTGGATTACACATAATTGATATATTAAAGTATCATAAATAATCTCACTAAAAGTGTATATAGAGAACCACAACATAGTATAGAAATTTATGAATTTTTGGCATGGCCACTACAAGATCTCACAGGATCCCTCTTATCTGATCCCTTGATGAAAAATGAAAAAATAGGGATAAAAATATTTTGATTTATTGGCAGCTGATAATTTAATGTGAAAAATAAAATAAGTATAAATGTGATACAAGATAATGTATTAAAAAGAAACGTAATGAAATAATAAGATATTTATGTAATTAAATAATGTAAGGAAATGGCATTAAAAATTAAATATTTTATTGAATATAGACTAGAATTATTCTTATAAAAATAATGGGGATCATTTTGGATTGGGTATATAAATAATTTGGTTATACCTGTTACATATAAAACCATAGATGTACATAGTGGACACTTCCAATCAATATCAATTTTTAACAAAAAACATTTAAAATGAGTGAAAATTTATTTTCATGGAAAATCTTAATCACATTAAACATGACTTATTACGTTCCCACACCAATCAGTAAACCACGTATAATCATATTAAATTGTGGGATGATCAAAAAAAGATTAATTAGGGACATAAAAAGAATAAAATAAATCTTTATATCATGAATACTTATAAAAATTATCTTTTGTTAAAATAAACTTTTCTTAATTCATGAAGGCGCATTATCCACCGAAATCATTTCATAAAACATTTCATAAATAATAATAATGGAAAAAAATATTATATTTGATTTCAAATAACACAAATATCATAATATCATTCCCACAATGTTATACTATTCAATATTACAAAGTCTCATATAATTTTCATTACCATGTAAAATAATATGATTTCCATAAAAACCAATATAAATCTTATATAAAATATATAGGGATCTTGGGGATTCATTTTTTTTAATACTGACATACGAAGTAACCATATGTGTGTTATGTAAAATAAACCCCAAGTTATTATACAAATAATCCTTATGGTTATACCTAGGGAAATCATAACATTTATATCTGAAATATCTATCATGTCTAACTTGAAACATAAATATACTAATTTCCTTGGATTTATACCATAGAAAAACCCATCATTGGGTTATTAGGTGGCCATTTATGATCCAATAAAATGCCAAAAAAATGTAAGATATCCATAGTACATGAAATCCAGTATCATAAAAACATTCTTATAATTCATAGAATATTTTTGGATATTGATATAAAAAATTTCATAAAAAACAAAACAAAATAAAAATAGAAAATAAGATGGAAAATGGAATTTTCATTTGTTGAAATTTTTTTATCTTATAATGTAATTCATATACTAAATAGTAGTTACATTAGTGGAAAATGTTTTTATCATCATATTTGTTAAAATAGAAGATACATTTTTTTTCATTCAATAAATAATTTCAAAAAAGTAAATAAATTTTTTTCTTTTGAATGATTATAATTGAAATTCAAAAAACAAATTTCGCATATATTTTATTTATATATAAATCAACCACATGAAATTAATTTTGAAAATGTTAAAACTATTCACATAATAAAAAATTAATATTTTTTAAAATGACCCATGTAAATATATATATGATACATAAATGTTTTGTGGTGTCGTATTGGATGGGAATATTTCTGATTCGATATAAGTACGTAATATATTCCTTCCGACAATGGTAAAAATTGTTGAATGAGGAACATTAAAAGAGTATCTAATAAAGAAATTATCTTTCCTTTAGTCTAACCCATCATGAATATTATTTATTTTGTAATTTATTAAAATTGGAATATTTATTTACTTTCTTACTACCTTCCTCAAATTTATAATTAATTCTATATCGCTTATTACTATAATATATATAATTACATAATCATTTAACTTCTCGTAGGATATTTAGATAATATTTGATATCAATGTCCAAAATAACTTCAATAGGGTGACTGTGATCAAAGAGTTAATCATTTCTTCATCTCATGAATAATACTAATGATATAATTTTAATTTTTAGAAATCAATTATTTTTTAATACCTATCATGAAATAGGATTGTAAACTATTTAATATTATATAACCATAGAAATAATTCTCTTATGTATGCATTAGTGATGTTTTAATTTTTCAACGCTTTTTATGGAAAATAGGTAAATGTTACCATATATTTCTATAATTAAAATAATATCTTAACTATTATATTAGTTCATTAAATATATATTGATATATTATCCCTGTGGTGAGGAATATAAAATCATATCACATTATTGAGGTGATAGTCTACGTGTACGTAAGAATGATTTTGTTAGTTTTTAGTTAATGTAGACACAAGATAGTAAATAATATATTACCATTGCAAAATGACATATATTTCATGAATATATAATATAATAATTAATTCCATCATTATAAATAGTCATATATAGTGGAGATGGAAAATAAATGACATCTGTTTGGGAGGGGGAAGTCAATCATACACACGAATGATATCTTAATATCCCATTTAATGGAATATGACATCGATATAGGTTATTTTATTAACATATTAAAATATCATTATTTTGAAGATAATATTTTTTATATTTTACCCTGTTTGAATTTTTTTAATGAAGTGGAAGAATAAATAAAAAAAATTGATCGATTAAGATAGATATATTTTCTTTCAAAAACCTCCATTTCATAAAACCTTAAGAGAAATAATATTATTGTTCTACATAAACCAAGACCTCTATTGTGAGGGGAGGGATTATAGTAATTTAATTGGGTAATTATTTGTAGATAAAAGTGTTTTCTATTTTATGGATATGAGCATATTTAGTTCCCATTTATATGAGATGGGAGGGGATCTCTGAGAATTTCTCAAAATATTAATTTTTTATAAATTATTGTTTACTTACAAATTGAAAAAAATGGATTTTTTTAAATATAGTATGAGTATTGGGGGAGTTACTATCATTATTATTCTGAAATTTTTAAGTGATATTGTAACCCATATAATTTGTTTTTAATATCTTGTTACTAATTTTTAAATATACTACAACAATAAGGTTTATTAATCATTAACTATCAATATCGTTATTTTAAATAGAAGAAAGTCCAATAATTTACCATGGTAGATATTATAGACCATATAAAATTATATTGGATTAATATAATATTTTAAAATTTTTATAACATTTATTAATATATAATTATTTATTATAATATATCATTAATTTGAACTTTTAAAACTACTTATTACATGGAATTTAATAACATCTAGAAAACAAGTGAAATTAAAAGAAAAATTTTACTATATTTATCATGATATGTAAATTTTTAAAGATATTTGTACACATTATTTATCTAAATTTATATTAATTTTAAAAAAATAATTTTCTTTCATTTATTTTTGTCATTAATTTAGTAATCAATGCTTTAGTGTTGTGTAATAATTTAAGATACTTATTAATTCACCAAAAAATCAAAATAAATTAAAATAAAGAATATAATTCATTTATAGGTTAAATTAATATTTATAAATGATTATATATATTATTTGGTCCCATGTTAAAAGTATAATATTTATTGAGAACAAGAGGGTGGAATTTTTAAATAATATTAAATAATATATTATAAAAATTATAATGTAATAAAAATGATTAAAAATTACACATCATCTACACTATCGTTTCATAGGGATGATAGGTACAAATTAAATTAAATTTATTTAACATTTATTTTTATTTAATAGTCATTATCATTTTATTTTAAACTTTCTTTACCAATATAACCCATTACGGTGGTAACAAAATTAGAATGGTTTCTATTCATATTTTTCCAAAATAAAATAAATCTATATAAAATTTTTTTACCATTAATTACCAATAAGGAGTAATTTTTTTCAAAATGTAAAAAATATTTAGAGAATATAATTCATTAATATACTGGAAAAAGGGAATGAAAAAAAGTTTACTAGTGAAATGTCATTTTGAAATATAAAATTATATTATAATAAATTTAGAAATAAAATTCATTTGAAAATAATTATTTGATTTGTATATATAATAAACTCATGAAATTATAAGAATAATCAATGATTAAAATCTACATTTATATATATTTTAAAGAAAATATGGTTTTCAATAAAAATTAAAAATTCCATTATTCATCCAAAAATAAAAATATTCAAAAATTTAATAAAATGTCATAATATAATTTTTAAATAATAATGTTTAAAAACTAATGTAAATTTATTATTATCTCAAAAAAATAAAAATATTCACTCATTTAAAAAACAATCACATTTCTGAGGAAACCCTATTTCTAAAGAATAAAATGGTTTTACCAAAAAAGAAGTTTTTTTTAAAATTATTAATTAATACATTATAAATTAGTATCGAATATATATATATATATATATAAATATATATATCATAATTCTGTTAGTACTATTAATTCCTATTAATTTAATGACAAGGAGATAATGGTTGCATTTAATTAATAATTTTCATTATTTTTAATATTGGTGTTTTCTATCTTGTATGCTTTCAAACATAGTATTTCATTTTTTTAAATATAATGATATTAAACTATCCCCTCATTTTTAAAATTATGACCTCAAAATTTTAACACGAGATTTATAACTATGGGCTGGACATTTAAAAAATAACATTGAAGAAATCGCAAAAAAAATAGTCAATAAAACGTCATCAAGAAAATAGAAAAAGGTATGTAAATATGACATCAAGAGTAACACAAAGAAGGTTTTCTAGTATGAGAACATAATTTGGAAGCAAAATTAGGATAGGAATGAAAAACCTCAACTCCATAGACTATTATAAATTGATAGATACGATGCATATGATAAAAATAACCATCATGAAACCTTAAATTTGTGATGTGTTAAATAGTCATTGATATATCGATATGAAAAGTAATTAGAAATTATTTTTGTTTTCATAAATATTTTCCAAAATTTAAATATTTATTTGATTTCGTAAAATATATAACATAAATAAATATACATACATTAAAAAAATAATTTCAACCATTAATGAATTACTATATAAATCGCATATTTTTTCTAAATGATAAGTATTCAAGAGGTATCTTTCATGAATGAATCACTACAATCATCGTATACATATCACAATGATGGAAAAAATATAACAATGTTATACTCTTTTATATAATCATTAATAAAAGACTATAATGGTTTGCATATTAAATATAATTCCCAAAATGAATATACCTCAAAATGAACAATTTTTTTTAATCTGAAATAATATACATTAATTTCCAAAATTAAAAATAAAAAATTCGAAAAATATCTACCCAACAATTTAATTAGCATATTTAATACCTATATTCAATACCATAAATCAAAAATAATAGATCATATTGAATTTAGTGATTAATTTAATATTTATCTATAAATAACATTAATCACACTAACTTTCTCATACAAAAATTTAATTTCCCTCTAAACAAAATATCATTTATGATTTTCATTCCTATATGTTAAAAAATCATTACAATCCAAAACAGAATCAGATATGTTTCTTGAATGAATTTTTTTTAATAAAATATCATAAATTTAAAATGTCCTTTATACTAAAATGATCTCCAAAATAATAGTAATTTCAACTGAAATAACATATTATTTAAAATATTGGGGTTGAAACCACATTTAATTAATTAAATAAATGATATCTTTATGATGGGGTAGGGGGAGTCCCATTTTATAGCCCAAATCCCCAAGTCTTTGTGGCCGGAATACAAGGCATGAAATTTCATTTTTTGGCCCAAAGGGCCCTTTGGTGAATTATACTACTATAATAACGTGACTGCTAATGTACTTAATATAGTATCCACACTACTATAGTTTCTACTACAGTTCCTCTACCGCTATAGTTTCACCACGGCTACAGTTCCATCACTTCTAGAGAACTACTAAAACTCCCTACTACAGTGCTGGTATGGTACCAAGAAAATAGTCCCTTCTTAGATATGATCCTTGGTCTTTTCAATGAAAAACATGATCATGTACCAATTGGTCATTAATCAAATTACCCATAAATAAATTTTCCATGCTATGGTCATTTAAATAATAAGAAATATATACCGAAAATATACTTTACATATATCTATATGTTTAATTAATTAAGGGAAATCAATTTATTACATACTAGAGAAAATGTAGTCCAGTGGTGGTGATATACCCTTGATTGCCCATTATTTGGGGTTCATGATTCACTTCCTTCCTTAATATGACAAGAATTATAAGATATATTCATTTCATTAGAAATTAAGAAATCATTTATAATTTAAAATTACTCTTAAAAACAACCCAAATGATAGAAAAGTATAGTGTATTTTGGAATTCAGAATAATATATTACAACATAAAACATAGAATACAACATCATTATAAAAACATATTTAAAATTTTCTCACTTAAAAGAGCATGGGATATCCTGAAGAAATACATAATAAATGGTTGATCAATAAATCCTAGTAAACAAATAAACATTGAATAAGGTAACCCATGTTAGAAAATATAAATATTAAGCGGCATAAGAATAGTATAAAAAATGAAGAATCATAAGACATGATATATCATGATAACATAAAGTCAATATGAGAAATGTGTGAATAACATAAACTACGGGATCATTGTACAAGGATAACATCCAAGAAAGCATAATGGAAAATGAAACATAATGGAATTAGGTTTAATCCATATCCCATTATGAAATACCATTATACGAATGAATAAATATTTCCTTTAAGATCTATATACTTCTGGTCACACATGTTACATTCATTTGAATTTCATGATTATGTGTGACAAAAAGACCATACGACACAGATTCATTTATCATGATATTCAATTCCACCATCAAGTAGTGTAGAATAAATACATGTATGTCCCAAATTAATGATCTATAAGTTTATAATTTGAAAACCCATGATAGGAAATGGGTATGGTATTCCTTACCTTATTTCCTTGAAATTGGAAAATCATTCTAAAATTTTGGTTACATAATTGAATAACATAAAAAATTTAAAAATTGGTTGAAAATAATGAAAATTGTATCTTATCATTATGAAATAACATTTTTAGTAGTAGAGCCAAGAAAATACAAATCCAATCATTTGTAATTGTATATATAAGGAATTTGATAATAATGAAATTTGATTAAATAGGATAAATGAAGAACTCTTATGAAATTATGGCCTGATAAGAAGTTTTATTTGGAGGTATTAATTAGAGATAATGGGGTATCTAATAATATATAAATCATTATGGATTTATGGAGGAGGATATAAGAAATAATCCATTGTTTGGAATTAAAAATAAAAGAGGCATATTTTATATGAGATTCTTGACAATAAGTCAGAATGAGAGCATCCCTTACCTTATTAATGTAAATACAAAATCCTAAAAGAGAATTATTCATAGATTTGGGGATCCTAGAGAGGAATCTATATAGGTGAGGTTATAGAAAGTATGTGCTCTATGTATTTTCAGTTAAATGTCTTGGGATCTTCAGTGTGATCATATAGTAAATGATAAGGTAAATCTTTAATATTTCACAAACACATGGTTTTGAATATATTTAATTACATATTCCAAAACACAAATTGTAATAATAGTTTTCCACATGGATTAAGCCAAATGGGGGTTTTCAATATTTTAGAACAAAAATGGCTGAATTTTTTGAAATATAATCCTTAATTATATAATGGTGAGTCACACTTTAAATGATATGAATTTAAAATTATAAAATATATTATATGTTTTTCATGATTAATAAAGTATATAAAAAATTAAGATACCAATATTATAATAAATTTTTTTAATGGGAAAGTATTTATTTTCCTATGTATAACCATTATATTATTTATTAATTAGTTTGGGTTATTATGATTTCAATAAACACACCGTATGATTATATGGTTTTTAATTTTTACCCGAATTTTAGACTATCTCATAAAATTATGAAAAAATCACTATTAAATAAATTTTACACTTTTATTCCAAAAATAATATTTAGTTTATCTAAATAACATTAATGAAGTTATTTCGAATTTAATGAAAAAATAACCTATATTTATTCAAAATTATGGGTTTTATACAATAACTGTTTTTGAAACCTAATAAAACATTACACATGATTCCATAAAAGTTATATGATTATTTATATTTAATGAACATAATTTAATAATAATATTTAGTACAAATATTATTTATTTCAAAAATAAATTAATTAATCAAAATAAATTCATTAATTGAATTGAATATTAAAAAAATTCTTATTCATAATTCATAATATCAAAATAAAAATATATTCATTATTGTTTAACAAATAATATACATAATAAATTTTCTATGGTCCTGATGCATATTTTTTATTAACACCAATGTAGACTCTAAGAGTAATGTGTGCGATGGAGATACATTCGTGGGGTCATTCGACAATAATGGTTTGGGTTGAGATATCAATGATAATGAAATTCTCTTGAAGATGGTTTCACTCAATATTAGGTTGATGGATCATAACAAGGGCTTGGACAAGGGAAAGATATAGAGATGATATGTCCATAAAAGCTCCAATAAATGGAATTCATAGTGGACATTCCTATAGAATGACAAAATCACATCCATTTTATTAGACAATTGGATTTTTTAATGTAAAATATTTATTCTGAAAATGTGATCTCTATATAATGAATATATTATCAATGTTAAAGACTATTATTGGTTTTTTTAATCCAATAATACATTAAAAAATTAATTGCATGTTTTTTATATAACAATATAATATAATAAAACATTAAATAATTCATGTATTTTATTTATTGGAGTCCATGTCATTATAATATTCCCCCATGAGAAATTTTTTCGTCTAAATTTTCATTTCACCCCCATAAAATAGATGAGGGTAATTATATTTCATCACTTCCTATATTTCCAACGATTCTTCTTCAAAAAATTGGTTTCTCAAAATCACTTTTCCATGTTTCATTGACTTATTTTGTATAACATTGTCTCCATGATATATAATCTTAACCAGATTCTCCTCATAGGAATGATCATTGTCTAAAGGAACCACCAATAGATTTAGTATATGTTAGGGGGTTTGGTATGTACATTCTCATGGTTGAATGGTGGATTACATCCTGAAATTTTGATAACTTACATGGGTGGTAATGTCAATAGGCCACCATTCTGATGTGATCAAGGATCTTAAAGTGGCTGATATATCGTACACTAAGCATTACATTCACAAATATCATCACTTTATTCTAAGGAGTTATGAAATAGAATAACATGTCTCTAAAAAAATACTCATGATCTCATTGATAATTGGTATTATGTGTATTCTGTCAACATTGTGTATCACTGTTGTGCAGGTGAATGGAGTTAAAAATTTTCCGTGATTTCCTCTATTGTTTCACGACCTACCAGTTTTTTGTTCCCCTAAATGATCCCAACATACAGGTTTCCTTCACCTCTTCATATAATGGGATTCATAAGGATCCATTTGGATGCTTTATCGGAATTTGTTGTTGTAAGAGATAGTGACTAGGAAGAGATGTTGATCACATCCTCCCTTTATATAAATTTAGTATTTTCTCAACATGGCCTCAAATGTTATGATAGTTCACTCTAATAGTCCATTTTTTTGTGGGTTATATGCCATGTTGATGATTTTTTCATTATTTAAAGCATGACAAAGTCCTTTCCAGAACATGTAAGATAATCTTCGATCATGATCTGATATAATTGATAGTGGTACTCCATGTAGACTAAACAATTTTATAATGAATTTTCGTGCAAGTAGATCCTATGACATTTCCTTATATATCACAATGATGTTTTCATTATTTTTATGATGATCTACTATAACCCATATAGCATTATTCCCTATTGATGTCTTTAAATGATTAATTAAAATTCTTGTGTTTATGTTTTCCAATATCCATGTGGTTATAGGTAATGGTTGTATAATCCCCTTGAATTTTTTCCATCCCATTATCAATTTCTAATATACAATATATCTTAATGTATATTCTGCAATATCCTTCTTTATATTTTCCAACCAAATGTTTTCTCCAAGATCTAGATACATCATGGTGCTTCCTCGGTGAATGGAGATGTTTGATCTATGTGAATCATCCAACATCTTCTTCTTTAACACGGGATTTGATGTCACACATAATCTTGACCCAAATTATACAACCCCTTAATCATCAACATTGATATAAGATGATGTCAGGTTTCATATATCTTCTGATTTCTTCCGAATTCCCACATCAACACATTGAGCATCCTTTAATGTCTTCAAAAGAGATAGTTCAACAAACATTTGCGAAAGGATTGATAAGGTTCTTTATATAATGATTCCCATGACCATATTATATTATCTGTGATGATTAGATCCATCTTAATTATCTGTGATGATAGAATTTTTGGATCTTTTATTCCTATAACATTTTCACCATTTTCACATCCCATGTTGGGAGTGGAATGAGTAGTCGTATTCTATGATAATATCTAATAATATGCATAGGAATATATTCATCACTATTTGTGTTAATATATACTTGAGGCCTTAACAATCCATATAAATTTCTCCCTTCTCCCAAATGAGTCAATTCTTCTTTATTGATAATGAGAAGGTCAATACAAAAAACAATATATCATCCGTTGGAAATTTCATCTCACGAATCTTCAATAACATGAAGTATAAGACACCACTTTTTCATTCTGTATTAAAACACATTACCATCACTTGTTAAAAGCATCATAGAATACCATGATATTTTCTCTAATTGAGGGTATTTTAAGAAATGGTTCCATGATAAGCCTATTTTTCTAGTCCTTGAACATTTCCTCACACTCATATTGCATGAATACATTAATCGAATTGTAGTTAGCTTCTGAATAGGGTATGATAATTGGATGAAATTTCTCACAAATCATCAATAATACCCATCTAACCCAAAATAAACTATGGATATCTATCAAATATGTTGATATCATGCTTCATTTAATTTAATTATTCCTTTAATGGTCCTCTAATATCCCATTTATTATGATTTATTCCCCATGAAAGATACTTCCTTCAACCAGAACAATCATTTTCTATACATTTCATAAATCTTCTCCTATTGAAAAGTCTTCACCACATTACCAATATGCTTCTCATTCTCTTAATTAACATTGGTGTATATAATAATATAATAAATAATGGATACTACAAATTTATCAAGGTAATATTAAAATAATAGATTCATCATGTCCATGAATATTTTTAAAGAACTTGTGAGTCCAAAAGGCATCACTATGAACTGATAGTGCACATACCTTGTATTAATAGTATTTTTCAGGACATCCTCCTTCTTTACCATAATTTAGTAAAATACCAAATATATATCTACATTGGATATGGATTTTTCACCACATATATGATTGAACAAGTCATTAATCCGATGAATAAGAGACTAGTTATTTTTTTATCTTGATGAACTCGTGATAATGATATTAGATGAACATTAAAAAATACATATTCATGATGAATTGGAATAGTTCAACCCATGGTGAAGAACATGGGCTTAGGAACCCTTTATCCAGATTCTCCTGCAGCTATTTCTTTATCCCATAATGTTCTACAACAACCATTTTAAACATTGTATTGGATTATTATAATGCCCCAGGTGTAAGCTTGATTGAAAATTCAACCTCTCGGCTATAAGGAAGATTAGGAAATTCTTTTGGAAAGAAATTTTGGTATTCCATCACAACGGTCATGTCTTCATGGATGATCATATCTATAGATTCATTCATTTGAACTCGATATACATTTTCATAGGAAAATAATATCATATATTGAGATGAAAATTCTAAAGAAGATTTGTCATTCTTATTGAATTTTAATGAATCTGAGGATGATTCAAAATAAAGATATTGATTTTCTTATCATGGAAATTTATGTCACCTATATATAAGTAAAGTATATCCATGCCTAGAAATGCTTCAAATTCCACCAAAGAGTGGATGAAAAGTATAATTTGGAAATTAATCCCACAATTATTGATAGGGGAGATTTGTAATTTGGAATCCATTATATCACTATTTTTATTTTTTTTATTGAAATCTATACATCCATGCTTTCGGGAGGTGTTTGAGTAGTTATATTAATCATTTTTGATATAGTGAAATGTGAATGAACCAGAAAAAAAAAATTACTTTCTCTATTCTGTACTGAATTACTATGGGAGGATTTATATATTGATGATGTAATTATTTCCTCATTTTCCATTTTCATTGAAATTTATACTTCCATGGTTTTTTGTGGTGTTTAAATAGTTAAACTAAATATTCCTCATATTGGGGAATTTGTAGAACCAGAATCAAAATGTATATTCACTATTTTTGGATGAATAACTAGTGTACATGTCAATAAATTAATTTAGTATTCAATTTAGTTTTAGTGAGTGAATGATATCTCCCGTTATACCATAGAGGTTATTAATGTCCCCTAATAACCCTTGGGGTAGTGAATTGTTTTGGAAGGTTCTATAGATCCTTGTAATCTTATCAACGTGAAGATGTTTGACCAGAGCAGTCCTTTCCTCCATCATAGGAGGGGGTTTCTACTGTCAATAATCATTCACTCTATTCCTTTCATTTCTAAAAATAATGCATTTCATTATCACCTTTATTCAACTTCAATGTTGTTATTTTCTATACCATTGAAAAGAGGTGACTTGACATTTATTTTCACCATTAGAGTTCTCTATAAGACTAAATGAAATATAATCATCTTTACAATTCTTATCCCAGTGTTACCAATGACATTCATATATATCCATTTTCCTTTGAGGGAAAATCATATAACTTCATCATAGCTATAGAAGTCTCATATCACCAGTATATTCCATAGAATTGATTTTCGTACACTAAATATTTGTCCTACTATGCGCTTAGGGGTTAAAAAACAATTCATGATGCATAACATGAAAGTCATGTGATGTTTTCCACATACACCATGATTGATTGGTCATATTTTTCTATGAGGAACAAAAATTCCTTTCCATTTTAATGCCAACCACTAATCAGCTTCACCGTTAGTTTGATAAATATGCAGTAGAACCTTATATTTGTCAAAATATTTAAGGATGGTGATGATTATATAAATGTAATTGATCCACTATTCAAGATTATTGGATGATATGACCCATTAAAAGTCAGATGATATTGTCACATAACTCTTGCAATTGTGGTATGTTTTATTTTAGTGTAATTCTTATGTTCGCCCTGATCCTGAATTCTAATAATAAAATGAGTTGTCTGAGAGATTATCATCATGATGTGCAAAATTCTAGCTCCCATAGTGTTTGACATATCATTGGGGTTGTCATCATATTTCACTTCACATTGATTTTTTTCCAAATTCCTATAATTTCAATATATTTTCATGAAATAAATGAAAATTAGTGATGATTATATTTAAACTATAAAAAACATAAATGGGAACTAAATGTAATTCAAGGGATATCTTTTAACTAACATGTGTTTCTTTAACATATGAATTTATAGGCATCAATATTTGTTATCCATCATTTATTTCCTGGTATATACTCTTATGTAATTTTTTCTAAACCCCTAATAATGGTTCATAATGAAATTATAAATTTACCAAAGAATATTCCCCAATATTGTTAAAAGGGGTACACAGTAAAGCCTACTCTTGTGTAATAGGATAGACTGAGTCAAGCATGGGATACCATGTTTGAGTTATTACCCTACAGTACATTTGTGACAAAAACAGATTTACTTGTAGTATCTAGAAATGGATGTATTTACATGATAAAACACATACTCTATAAAAACCAAAATTATAGTGTATTTTCTTATAATTAGTGTTTTCCCAATGCCATTTTTTGAATTATTATAATCCTAATAAAAAAACTAAAATTTTACTCTGATAAAAACTGGGACAACTCTTGTAACAATCCGAAATTTTATAAGATACATTATTTTTAATTTAATTCATATCTTCTATTGTACGACACACCAAGATTATCTTGCACTATACGCAACATTGTATTAGCTTGCAGTTTACGCAACACTTTTCTTGGCTCTTGTTACACACAATTTCATGTTCGTTTAATAGAAGTTATTCTACGCAACATTGAGTGTATATATATATATTCAATGTATAAGTAAAATATGGTTGGATTTTGTTATACGCAACAACAATGTAGTTTTGCACTACACGCAACCCTGACTTGGCTTGCATTACACGCAATCGCGACCTTCCTCGATAGCGTGTGTTGTACAAAATACCGAGTTTTACTAAACAATGATATATTATTATAATATTGTTATGAACTAGCCATTATGAATAGTGTTAACTAAATTTTTAATTTTATCACATTATTATTCATCTTACACATTTCTAGAAAATGGTATAGGAAGAAAATAAATTTTTCGGGTAAAATAAGTATTTTTTCAAAAAATGCAGTTTTGCCGCCTTTTGATGGCGCACCCACATTAAATCTAGTTTTTGACATTTTTATAAGATAAATTTGACAAAATAAAATTCTTCTTTTGAATCAGGATATAAAAGTTTACATTAGATAAAGTTTTGATATTTTTCTGATAACTTTCATATTTTAATGAATAGTAAAAACACGCTATATTTTAATTAAAAACAACTTTTTTCATCGTAATATCTTATGTGGTTAAATTATAATATTTAATGGTTTTAAAGTATAAATAGAATATATTTTTACCATTTGATATTATGTATGTCATTAGCATTGATTTTACCTTGAATTCGTTGGTTAAATCAATTCAATCTTTTGCAATGTTTTAAAGAAAAACCCGTTTTCTTTTGACAACGAGATTAATTTTAATTTAATTTCTGCATCTTTTTCATGTTTAATTTGGAAAAATGGATTCCATATTTGGAATCAGTGGGTCAAAATTATGTTAATAAGCTACTTTTTATTTTTGGGCATTGTGAATAGTAACTACGGTAAATTTTATTTACTATAGTTAAAGGTAAATCGGGTAATTACGGGTAAATATAAGATTATAAAATCACCCTAACAGTTGGAAAAATCCTATATTATGGCTAAAAGTAGACCCATATAACCTAATGGTCGGTTTAGATTCATTTTATGGACTTTTGTCTATGAAAAAAATTTAACTATTATTAAAACCAATGAATGTGACAATATGTCACCTTTTTAAATATTATAAGTATAATAATTTTAATTTAGTGATAAACTTTATTAAACTT
This sequence comes from Viscum album, assembly GCA_963277665.1. NCBI lineage: Eukaryota > Viridiplantae > Streptophyta > Magnoliopsida > Santalales > Viscaceae > Viscum > Viscum album. The sequence goes on along the minus strand of OY728157.1, from coordinate 1,626,393,203 downwards.
CAAACATGAATAGTCTCCAGAAAGCTAATACAATTATCTACATCATAGGAATTTATATAGAATTTTTAAGGATTAAATAATAATCATTTATTTTGACACAAAGAAGATGCAGTAATTGTCTTATTAATGAAATATTGACATAATTGATGTTATAAATGCCCAAATAAATGTAATTTGAGACTTTTTCTGACTTAAATTAATTTTATAGGTTAATATGACATGTTATTGTTGATATAGGTAACTTGGTACGATCTTATCATTCTGTTATGAATTTCATAAAATCATGTACCAAATAGTGTCAAAATTGACATAAATTAGTTTTTAAAACAAATATTATATTATTAATTGTTCTTTAATCCCTAAAAATCTAATTTTCGGCCAAATGACTTAGATAAGGATAGATATATTAATAATAAACAACTTGGGGTTCGTTTGTCTTGTTATGGTATGTTTATTAACCATATAGTGTAAGAAAACAAAAAGACACGGTAAAAGTGAAATTATTTAACTTAGAGTTAAATCTAATTGATAAGGTTAAAATAATAACATAAACTTGTATAAATCCTATTATATGAGAGTATTTCGACCAATCCCCACTTTATCTTCGAAATAAGACCCTTTGGAACTATTATAAAACGAATTTGACCTTAATATAAAATAATATTTTGAGATTTTCCTAAGGTGCCTCTCTCCTCCCTTATAAAAGGGCACCTCCGCCCTCTCCTCCTCACACCAATTTGAGCATTCAATCTCTGCCAACCCCTGAAAAAATCTCTTCTCCACTTCCCTAGTATCATCCTAGATCTCCTTGTCTTCTTCAAAGACCATCCTTAGTTCTTTAATTAGAGGTTAAGTGAAGGCGCGTCAAAAAGAGGTAATATCCATTACCGATCTTTTTCAATTTCTTTATTCTTAAACTTCTTCTTATTTAGTTGTTTCATGATAAAGTAATAACATAAGTATTTATTATATACTGATATGTTATTATAAATATGAAACAACTCTAATTAACCTTCTATCCATCCTACAGAAAAAGGAAATCACTGCGCGTGCGTACGTACGGAATACCGTCTCCACGTCGTGGTGTAATCTATTTTCTGCCACCACCTTAATTGGATAGGTATAATGGTGTAATGAGTAACAATATATGATTATTATAATGTGATATTGACACTGAAATATTATACATACACTTCAACAAAATTCCACGACCCTGAGAACGATATCATCGCACGTGCGTACGTACGGACTACCATCTCCACGACGCGATGAGATTCATTATCCATGTTAACCATTCCAGATTGATTATAAAGTATATATAATGAATAATAATGAAATATATTACATGGTAAATCTGATGGATTTATGTATATATATATGTCATCTACTTACTTCCATTCAAGACAATAAGGAAATGAAAACAGCGTTAATGCGTACGTAGGGACTACCGTCTCCATGAACGTTGTGTTTCATTTCATTTATCAATCTATTATATATATATATATACTGAATATATATGATATATAAATCATATTTTATATTCTTGAAGTAAGTAAATAATGATATATGTAATAATAATGTCAAGAACAACAAGTCCAAACCCCTACGATAAATGAAACGATTTTACCCAAAACGCTCTTTTAACATGGAATTTACAAAAGAACGGGTAATATAAAGTCATAAGTGAACCATATATGATATCATAACAATGAATATAATTCTGTAATAAGTTAATGACATTATTTAAATCATTATATAGGAGGTTCAGACATGTACAAAGCATATCGGTTAAAAGGTAAGGGAAATATCACAATCTCATTTTTATCCGAGATTGTTTATACTTTAGTATTTAATGGGCTGTATTTTATCATCCAAATCCATGTTTCCTAAATATGTAATATTGTTTCCATCCACCTACAATTTTTTAAATCCAATTTTACCCTTAGGTGAGTTTTTAGTAAAGGAAATGAAAGGAATCTTTTGTTGTCTTTCGTACGAGGTAATTTTTGACTTTTCCGACAAAAGTACAAAGAATGTTTTTTTAACATATACAACATGGATGGATTTTTAAAACTATATTTTCAAGAAGCTTCCTTTACAAGTTTTCAAGTTTATTTTTAATAAACTTCTTTTATTTTAAAATAGTATGACATGTTAAGAAAGGAAAAAAGTTTTTGAAGTAGAAATGATATTTTCCTCAAGAATGGAGTTCAAGTGTTTTATCAAAATTGTTTTCCATATAAGATAATATAGGGTTCTAATTCTATCCCTATCATTACATTGATTTGATTATGTTGTGATGGAATTATTTTTATGAATTCATTTATCTTATATGAATTGTTTTATGATGTCACGATGTTTAAGAATTCCATTTTTATTACAAGGGTTATGCAATGATGTATGATTTATGATTTTTGTGGCACACATAAGAATGGTTTAATTATGAGATGGGTGGGACCTATATCTCCTTCCACTGAATTGGGTAAAGATTTTATATCTCATGAGATAGACATGGCTGGATTGGTAGGTTATACCGGTTCAGTGAAACAGGACTGAAACGAGGGTGACTCGGTTCTGAAATGGACTTTGTCCACTAAGATAGACTTGGCAATGGGTCTTGACTAATAAATTAAGATTCTCTATGATTATTTGTGTATGCCACAAAGTTTCATGTTTTATGTTATTATTATTGGGATTTCATTTCACTACTATGATTTATCCCATGTTATGAAATTATGCTCTCTTTTGCAGGTTATGATTTCCAAAATGTTATGTTCTTATGAAAATGATGTGATTGTTATTTATTTTGTTTACTCATACTGAGCATTTGAGCTCACCCTTTTATGTTTTATTTTCCCCAGGATATAAAGAAAGGTATTTGGTATAAAAAAGGGACGATCTTTATAGGAGATGTTGAAGGTCTTTCACCACGATTAGAAGATTATATTCCGAGTTTCCAAAGACACTAAACTATTATGATCCTTGTGTGTGTGTTTTTGTTATATACTATGTATTCCGAAAAAGTAATGTAATGTCCATGTACGTCAAGCTTCGGGTCTCTACAGTTGGTATCAGAGGAAAGATTTAGTCAACCTTTGGAAACTAGGATGTGAGAACGTTAGTGAGATCCCTAGAGATATTTCTAAGGTATGTCTAGGGATGTCCCTAAGGATAAGTATACGTATAGGATATAGTCCTAGAACTACAGTAACGATCTTAGAATTTAACCTATGATGATAGATATAAATGGTACTCCCCCTTTACTATGTTGTTTTCCCTAGCAATATTTTTGCCTCTCACACTATTCTTTTTGGGTTTTAGACAATGGCTGGAACCCAAAGGAACCGTGTTGATAACTATAATGGACAATGCAATGATTGTCCTCCTGAAAAAACAAGTGTTATGGGAGATGAAGTGCAAAATCTTATTGCTATACTAACACAAGCTATGAATCATTATGGACTTCCAAATGAGCAGAGAAGGGACCAATATTCTATTGAGCCCTTCATGAGCCAACGTCCACCTTCTTTAAGTGGGTCTTTCGATCCACTTGTCGCTGAACAATGGATCAGTACCACTGAAAAGATATTTTCAGTTCTTCAATGTTCTGAACATGATAAAGTCATCTTAGCAGTATAACGTTTTGAAGGAGAAGCGGATCAATGGTGGAATCTTATCAAGAATACGAGGCCAAGAGATAAAATTGAGTCCATGGAATGGGACGAGTTCAAGAACATGTTCTTCAGTAATTACTTCCCTCGAATTCTTCAAAAAAAGATAGAAATGGAGTTTCTTGAGATGAAGCAGAAGGATGATGAATCTGTTGGTAAATAGGAAGTGAATTTTACAAGACTTGAAAGGTATGCATCTGTCTTTATCATCCAACCCTAAAGTAAAGTTGATTGAAGTGGCTTAAAACCAAGTCTTCGAAGGAGATTAGCTATAAGAGACTTCAGTAGCTATGAAGAAATTGTGCGTTGTGCTATCAAGGTAGAAATGGATGTTGGTGTTACATATCCATCTCATGGTTTTGACAATAAACGAAAGATGGAGTTCAAGGAGAAATCTCAGAGTAATGGTGAAAAGAAGATAAATGTTTCCTTATACACAATGTGTGGAATGAAGCATGGTGGAGATTGTCTTAAAGGGACTAGAAAATGTTTTAAGTGTGAAAAAGAAGGTCATCGAGCAGCTGAGTGTTGAAGTAATGGAAAAAGGGTTTCTAATGATGTGAATAAAGATAAGACTGTAGAGAACTCCCCACCAACACATCAATGATTCAAGTGCAAGGAAATGGGGTATTATGCTAATAAATTCCCTAATCCAAGGGATAATGATGATCGACAAGAGCAACCACTTAATGCAAAGGAAAAAGGGAAGTCACATGCGATCACTATTGGCGATGTTGAATATGACAATGATTTGGTGAAGTGATTAAGTGTTTATGTAATGGGATTCCAAAATAATGTTGTATAATGGAGTATTGGAATATTTATGTATTGGTCTAATGTGGTATTCAAAGTGACTGAGATATTTTTGGAAATAAGATGATATGAACATAATGAAGGGAAAACGACAAAATAAAATTTTTAATAGTATTCATGAGCTCGTGATTGATATAAGGACTAAGTGATATCATGGTTTGAGTATATAGAATTTTGAGGATTTTGGTTTGTGGAAAGTGTTAACTTTTAACTGCATTCATGTTTTCACTATGGTTCAATGGGTATTCCTTTTTTCAAGAGAATGCATGATTAAGGTATTCACATGATTGGAATATGACCAACAATATATATATATGGGGGATAAATGATGGTATTCACATGCTTGGTTGATGACATTTCATGTAATCATTTTCTTTATACTATGAGCTTGGACCAAAGTATTTTAGATAAGCCTAAATATTGGAATGGATTATGTTGGACATATGATAAGTATTGTTTAAGGATAGAACTTTTTTCGATATTACTGATGGGATTTTATAGTAATGTAGTTTTAGAAAAAGGACAACCTGCAGGACGGGCGACAACCCATCGCGTCGGACACGGGTGTGGGAATCGAACCCACATCCGAAGTGCGACTGGCCTTTATCACCTACCACTGGCCTACAGGATGTCCCTGTTTAGTAGAAAATAGTTTTATTATATAAAGCAGTATGATATATGAAGTATAAGTCCATTTTAGGAACCATATATGAATAATCTCACTATAGATGGACTTATGTATTTTTTGATTACTTTTATAACCTTTTGTTTGAGACAGATGGAATGACCCATCATTATATCACATGATCTGCTAACACATCACAGATGACAAATTCAACTTCATTTCTTTAAGAAATGAAGTGTAAATTGTCCAAATAATGAAAAATGGTGAGACTATACCAAAATCACGAAAGTATTTCTTCTAATTCCAATTTCATCAACTTTAGGGAAATGATCTTGAAAAACCAAAAATGTTTTCCTACTGCCCTTATATCCGCTGAATCAGATTGTAACTTAGATCACCAAAAATCAATAGCTTTGTGATTGTTGGATTTTTCATATCCATGTTCTCAACCACTATCCATCAGAACAAGACGGTTAGATTTCTCTTCCCTGTCCATATTTTCTCCTATATGGAAACCCAATGATGAGTTCATTTGGGTAACCATTATATTTCATACTTTAGTTTTTAAAGTTCAATTTTGGTATTTCTTTTTACGATGTGGGGTTTTATGAATAGTAAACGATTTATAACCCCGGCGAATTTCGAGGGTGAAATTCATTTTAAGGGGGGTAGAATGTAACAACACAAAATTTTATAAGATACATTCTTTTTAATTTCATTCATATATTCTATTGTACGACACACCAATATTATCTTGCACTATACGCAACACTGTATCAGCTTGCAGTATACGCAACACATTTCTTGGCTCTAGTTACACACAATTTCAAGTTCGTTTGATAGACGTTATTCTACGCAACATTGAGTGTGTATATATATATATATATATATATATTCAATGTATAAATAAAATATGGTTGGATTTTGTTATATGCAACAATAAAGGAGTTGTACACTACACACAACCCTGACTTGGCTTACATTACACGCAATCACGACCTTCCTCGATAGCGTGTGTTGTATGCAATATCGGGTTTTACTAAACAACGATATATTATTATAATATTGTTATGAACTAACAGTTATGAATAGTGTTAAATAAATTTTTAATTTTATAACATTATTATTCATCTCACACATTTCTAGGACATGGTATAAGAACAAAATAAAATTTTCGGGTAAAATAAGTATTTTTAAAAAAAAATGCAGTTTTGCCACCTGTTGATGGCGCACCGAGTTTAAATATAGTTTTTGACATGTTTATAAGTTAAATGTGACAAAATAAAATTCTTATTTTGAATCAGGATATAAAAATTTACATTAGATAATGTTTTCATATTTTTCCGATAACTATCATATTTTAATGAATAGTAAAAACACGCTATATTTTAATTAAAACAACTTTTTTCATCGTAATATATTATGTGGTTAAATTATAATATTGAATGGTTTTAAAGTATAAATAGAATATATTTTTACCATTTAATACAATTTATGTCATTAGCATTGATTTTACCTTGAATTCGTAGATTAAATCAATTCAATCTTTTGCAATGTTTTAAAGAAAAACCTGTTTTCTTTCGACAACAAGATTAATTTTAATTTAATTTCTGCATCTTTTTCATGTTGAATTTGGAAAAATGGATTCCATATTTGTAATCATTGGGTCCAAATTATGTTAATAAACTACTTTTTATTTTTGGTCATTGTGAATAGTACCTACGGTAAATTTTATTTACTATAGTTAAAGGTAAATCAGGTAATTAAGGGTAAATATAAATTATAAAATTACCCTAACACTTGGAAAAATCCTATTGGATTGCTAAAAGTAGACCCATATAACATAAGGGTCGGATTAGATTCATTTTATGGACTTTTTTCCAGGAAAATAATTAAATTATTATTAAAACCAATGAATGTGACAACATGTAATTTTCTTAAATCTTCTAAGTATAATAATTTTAATTTAGTGATAATATTTTTGAAACATAGAACATGAATAGTCTCCATAAATATAATACCAGTATATACATCATAGGAATTTATTTATAATTTTTGAGGATTAAATAATTATCATTTATTATGACACAAAGAAGATTCAGTAATTGCCTTATTAATGAAATATTGACATAATTGATGTTATAAATGCCCAAATAAATGTAATTTTAGACTTTTTATGACTTAAATTAATTTTCTAGGTTAATATGACATGTTATTGTATATATAAGTAACTTTTTCGAACATATCATTCTGTTATGAATTTGATAAAAATCATGTACCAATTAGTGTCAAAATTGACATAAATTAGTTTTTAAAACAAATATTATATTATTAATTGTTATTTAATTTCTAAAAATCTATGGTTCGGCCAAATTACTTATATAAGGATACATTTATTAATAATAAACAACTTGGTGTTCGTTTGTCTTGTTATGGTAAGTTTATTAACCATATAGTGTAAGAAAACAAAAAGATACGGTAAAAGTTAAATTATTTAACTTAGAGTTAAATCTAATTGATAAGGTTAAAATAATAACATAAACCTGTCTAAATCCTATTGGATGAGATTATTTCGACCCATCCCCACTTTTTATTCGAAATAAGACCATTTGGAACCATTATAAAACGAATTTGACCTTAATATAAAATAATATTTTGAGATTTTCCTAAGGTGCCCCTCTCCTCCCTTATAAAAGGGCACCTCCTCCCTCTCCTCCTCACACCAACTTGAGCATTCATGCTCGGCTAAACCCTGCCAAAATATCTTCTCCACTTCCCTAGTATCATCATAGAGCTCCTGGTCTTCTTCATAGACCATACTGAGTTCTTTAAGCGGAGGTTAAGTGAAGGCACGTCAAAAAGTGGTAATATCCATTACCTATCTTTTTCAATTTCATTCTTCTTAAACTTCTTCTTATTTAGTTGTTTCAAGATAAATTAATATCATCAGTATTTATTATATACTTATATGTTATTATAAATATGAAACAACTCTAATTAACCTTCTATCCATCCTACAGAAAAAGGAAATCACAGCGCGTGCGTACGTACGGAATACCGTCTCCACGCCATGGTGTAATCTATTTTCCGCCACCACCTTAATTGGATGTTAATAATGGTGTAATGAGTAACTATATATGATTATTATAAAGCGATATTGACACTGAAATAGTATACATACACTTCAACACAATTCCACGACCATGGGAACGATATCATCGCTCGTGCGTACGTACGGACTACCGTCTTCACGACGCGATGAGATTAATTATCTATGTTAACCATTCCAGAATGATTATAAAGTATATATAATGAATAAAAATAAAATATATGACATGGTAAATCTGATGGATTTATGTATATATATATGTCATCTACTTACTTTCATTCAAGACAATAAGGAAAGGAAAATAGCGTTCATTCGTACGTAGGGACTATCGTCTCCATGAACGGTGTGTTTCACTTCATTTATCTATCTATTATATATATACATATATTATATATATGATATATAAATCATATTTTATATTCTGGATGTATGTAAATCATGATATAAGTAATAATAATGTGAATAACAACAAGTCCAAGCACCTATGATAAATGAAACGATTTTACCCAAAACGCTTCTTTAACAAGGAATTTACAAAAGAACGGGTAATATAAAGTCATAAGTGAACCATATATGATATAATAACAATGAATATGATTCTTTAATAAGTTAATGACATTATTTAAATCATTATACAGGAGGTTCGGACACGTACAAAGCATATCAGACATAAGGTAAGAGAAATATCACAATCTCATTTTTATCTGAGATTGTTTATACTTTAGTATTTACTGGGGTGTATTTTATCATCCAAATCCATGTTTTCTCAATATGTAATATTATTTACATCCACCTAAAATTGTTTAAATCTAATTTTACCCTTAGGTGAGTTTTTAGTAAAGGATATGAAATAAATATTTTGTTGTCTTTCGTACGAGGTACTTTTTGACTTTTCCGACAAAAGTACGAAGAAAGTTTTTTTAACTTATACGGCATGGATTGATTTTTAAAACTATATTTCCAAGAAGCTTCCTTTACAAGTTTTCAAGTTTATTTTAAATAAACTTCTTTTAGTTTAAAATTATATGACATGTTAAGAAAGGAAAAATGTTTTTGAAGTAGAAAGAATATTTTCCTCAAGAATAGAGTTCAAGTGTTTTATCAAAATTATTTTCCATCTAAGATAATATAGGGTTTTGATTCGATCCCCATCATTACATTGATTTGTTTATGTTGTGATGGAATTATTTTTATGAATTCATTTATCTTATATGATTTTTTTTATGATGTCACGATGTTTAAGAATTCCATTTTAATTACATGGGTTATGCAATGATGTATGATTTATGATTTTTGTGGCACACATAAGAATGGTTTAATTATGAGATGGGTGGGACCTATATCTCCCTCCCATTCATTGGGTGACGATTTTATATCTCATGAGATAGACATGGCTGGAATGGTATGTTATACCAGTTCAGTGAAACAGGACTGAAACGAGGGTGACTCGGTTCAGAAATGGAATTTGTCCACTAAAATAGTTTTGGAATTGAGTCTTGACTAATAAATAATGATTCTCTATGATTATGTGTGTATGCCACAAAGTTTAATTTTTATGTTATGATTATTGGGATTTCATTTCACTACTATGATTTATCCCATCTTATGAAATTATGCTCTCTTTTGCAGGTTAATATTTCCAAAATGTTATGTTCTTATGAAAAGTATGTGATTGATATTTCTTTTGTTTATCCTTACTGAGAATTTGAGCTCACCATTTTATGTTTTATTTTCCCCAGGATATAAATAAAGGTTTTTGGTAAAAAAAAGGGACGATATTTATGGGAGATATTGAAGATCTTTCACCACTATTAGAAGATTATATTCCAAGTTTCCAAAGAAACTATACTATTATGATCCTTGTGTGTGTGTTTTTGTTATGTACTATGTATTCTGCAAAAGTAATATAATTTCCATGTACGTCAAGCTTCGTGTCTCTACAGTTGGTATCAGAGGAAAGGTTTAGTCAACCTTTGGAAACTAGGATGTGAGAACGTTAGTGAGATCCCTAGAGATATTTCTAAGGTATGTCTAGGGATGTACCTAAGGATAAGTATACGTATAGGATATAGTCCTAGAACTAAGGTAACGATCTTAGAATTTAACCTATGATGTTATATATTAAGGGTACTCCCCCTTTACTATGTTTTTTCCCTAACATTATTTTTTCCTCTCACAATATTCTTTTTGGGTTTTAGACGATGGTTGGAACCCGAAGGAACTGTGTTGATCACTGTAAAGGAAAATGCAATGATTGTCCTCGTGAATAAACAAGTGTTATGGGAGATGGAGTGAAAAATCTTATTGCTATACATACACAAGCTATGAATCATTATGGACTTCCAAATGATCAGAGAAGGGAACAATATTCTATTGAGTCCTTCATGAGGAAACGTCCACCTTCTTTTAGTGGGACTTCCCATCCACTTGTTGCTGAACAATGGATCAGTACCACTGAAAAGATATTTTCAGCTCTTCAATGTTCTGAACATGATAAATATATCTTAGCAGTATATCGTTTGGAAGGTGAATATGATCAATGGTGGAATCTTATCATGAATATGAGGCCAAGAGATGAAATTGAGTCCATGGAATGGGACGAGTTCAAGAACCTATTTTTCAGTAAGTACTTCCCTCTTATTCTTCGAACAAAGATGGAAAATGAGTTTCTTGAGCTGAAGCAGAAGTATGATGAATCTGTTGGTATATACGAAGCGAATTTTAAAAGACTTGCAAGGTATGCATCTAGCATTATCATCCAACCTGAAAGTAAAGTTGATCGATTTTTCAGTGGCTTAAAACCAAGTCTTCGAAGGGCATTAGCTATAAGAGACTTAAAAATCTATAATGAAATTGTGTGTTGTGCTATCAAGGTAGAAATGGAAGTTGGTGTTACATATCCATCTCACGGTTTTGACAAGAAACGAAAGTTGGTGTTCAAGGAGAAATCTCAGAATAATGGTGAAAAGAATATGAATGTTTCCTTATGCACAATGTGTGGAAAGAAGAATGGTGGAGATTGCCTTAAAGGGACTAGAAAATGTTTTATGTGTGGAAAATAAGGTCATCGAGCAGCTGAGTGTTGATGTAATGGAAAAAGGGTTTATAATGATGTGAATAAAGAAAAGACTGCAGAGAATGCACCACCAACACTTCAATGCTTCAAGTGAAATGAAATGGGGTATTATGAAAATAAATTCCTTAATGCAAGGGTTAATGATGATCGACATGAGCAACCGCTTAAGGCAAAGGACAAAGGGAAGTCACATGCGATCACTATTGGCGATTTTGAATATGAAAATGATGTGGTGAAGTGATTAAGTGTTTATGTAATGGGATTCCAAAATAATGTTGTATAATGGAGTATTGGAATATTTATGTATTGGTATAATGTGGTATTCAAAGTGATTGAGATATTTTTGGAAATAAGATGATATGAACATAATGAAAGGAAAACGAGAAAATGAAATTTTTAATAGTATTCATGAGCTCGTGATTGATATAAGGACTAAGTGATATCATGGTTTGAGTATATATAATTTTGAGGATTTTGGTATGTGGAAAGTGTTAACTTTTAACTGCATTCATGTTTTCACTATGGTTCAATGGGTATTCATTTTTTCAAGAGAATACATGATTAAGGTATTCACATGATTGGAATGTGACCAACAATATATATATATGGGGGATAAATGATGGTATTCACATGCTTGGTTGATGACATTTCAAGTAATCATTTTCTTTATAATATGAGCTTGGACCGAAGTATTTTAGATAAGCCTAAATATTGGAATGGATTACGTTGGACATATGCTATGTATTGTTTAAGGATAAAACTTTTTTCGATATTACTGATGGGATTTTATAGTAATGTAGTTTTTGAAAAAGGACAACCTGCAGGACGGGTGACAGCCCATCGCGTCAGAAAAGAGTGTTGGAATCGAACCCACAACCGAAGTGCGACTGACCTTTATCTCCTACCACTGGCCTACATGAAATCTCATGTTTAGTAGAAACTAGTTTTATTATATTAAGCAGTATGATATATGAAGTATATGTCCATTTTAGGAACCATATATGATTAATCTCACTATAGATAGACTTATGTATTTTTTATAACTTTTATAACCTTTTGTCTGATACAGATGGAATGACCCATCATTCTATCACATGATCTTCTAACACATCACTAATGACAAATTCAACTTCATTTCATTAAGAGATGAAGTGGAAATTGTCCAGAGAATGATAAACGGTGAGACTATACCAAAATCACGAAAGTATTTCTTTTAATTCCAATTTCATCAACTTTAGGGAAATTATCTTGAAAAACCAAAAATGTTGTCCTACTGCCCCTATATCTGCTGAATCAGATTGTTCCTTAGATCACCACAAATCAATAGCTTTGTGATTGTTGGCTTTTTCATAGCCATGTTCTCAACCACTCTCCATCAGAACATGACGGTTAGATTTCTCTTCCCTATCCATATTTTCTCTTATATGGAAACCCAGTGATGAGTTCATTTGGGTAACCATTATATTTCATAATTTAGTTTTTAAAGTTCAGTTTTGGTATTTCTTCTTATGATGTGGGTTTTTATGAATAGTAAATGATGTATAACCCTGACGAATTTCGAGGGCGAAATTCATTTTAAGGAGGGTAGAATGTAACAATCTGAAATTTTATAAGATACATTCCTTTTAATTTCATTAATATCTTATATTTTATGACACAACAAGATTATCTTTCACCATACGCAACACTGTATTAGCTTGCAGTATACGCAACCATTTTCTTTGCTCTTGTTACACACAATTTCAAGTTCGTTTGATAAAAGTTATTCTATGAAACATTGAGTGTATATATATATATATATTCAATGTATAAATAAAATATGGTTGGATTTTGTTATACGCAACAACAAAGGAGTTGTGCACTACAAGAAACCCTGACTTGGCTTGCATAACACACAATCGTGACCTTCCTCGACAGCGTGTGTTGTACGCAATACCGGGTTGTACTAAACAACGATATATTATTATAATATTGTTATAAACTAGACGTTATGAACAATGTTAACTAAAATTTGAATTTTATAACATTATTATTCATCTTACACATTTCTAGAACATGGTATATGTAAAAAATAAAACATTCAGTTAAAATAAGTATTTTTTCAAAAAATGCAGTTTTGCCGCCTTTTGATGGCACACCGAGTTTAAATCTAGTTTTTGAAATTTTAATAAATTAAGTTTGACAAAATAAAATTCTTCATTTGAATCAGGATATAAAAATTTACATTAGATAATGTTTTGATATTTTTCCGATAACTTTCATATTTTAATGAATAGTAAAAACACGCTATATTATAATTAAAAACAACTTTTTTCATCGTAATATCATATGTGGTTAAATTATAATATTAATGGTTTTAAAGTATAAATAGAATATATTTTTACCCTTTAATATAATGTATGTCATTAGCATTGATTTTACCGTGAATTCGTAGATTAAATCAATTCAATCTTTTGCAATGTTTTAAAGAAAAACCAGTTTTCTTTCGACAACGGGATTAATTTTAATTTAATTTCTGCATATTTTGTGTGTTGAATTTGGAAAAATGGATTCATTATTTAGAATCATTTGGTCCAAATTATGTTAATAAGCTATTTTTTATTTTTGGGCATTGTGAATAGTAACTACGGTAAATTTTATTTACTATAGTTAAAGGTAAATCGGGTAATTAATGGTCAATATAAGATTATAAAATTACCCTAACCGTTGGGAAAATCCTATTGGATGGATAATTGTAGACCCATATAACCTAATTCTCGGATTAAATTCATTTTATGGACTTTTTTCTATCAAAATAATTTAATTATTATTAAAACCAATGAATGTGACAACATGTCACTTTCTTAAATCATATAAGTATAATAATTTTAATTTAGTGATAAACTTTATGAAACTTAAAACATGAATAGTCTCAAGAAAGATAATACAATTATCTACATCATAGGAATTTATTTATAATTTTTAAGGATTAAATAACATTTATTATGACACAAAGAAGATGCAGTAATTGTCTTATTAATGAAATATTGACATAATTGATGTTATAAATGCCCAAATAAATGTAATTTGAGACTTTTTATGACTTAAATTAATTTTATAGGTTAAAATGACATTTTATTGTTGATATAAGTAACTTGGTTCGAACTTATCATTCTTTTATGAATTTCATAAAAATCATGTACCAATTAGTGTCAAAATTGACATAAATTAGTTTTTAAAACAAATATTATATTATTAATTGTTATTTAATTCCTAAAAATCTAATGTTCGGCCAAATGGAATATATAAGGATAGATATATTAAAAATAAACAACTTGGGGTTCGTTTGGCTTGTTATGGTAATTTTATTAACCATATAGTGTAAGAAAACAAAAATACACGGTAAAAGTTAAATTATTTATGTTAGAGTTAAATCTTATTGATAAGGTTAAAATAATAACCTAAACTTGTCTAAATCCTATTGGATGAGATTATTTCGTCCCATATCGACTTTATATTATAAATAAGTCCATTTGGAACCATTATAAATCGAATTTGACCTTAATATAAAATAATATTTTGAGATTTTCCTAAGGTGCCCCTCTCCTCCCTTATAGAAGGGCACCTCGTCCCTCTCCTCCTCACACCAATTTTAGCATTCACGCTCGGCCAAAACCTGCCAAAATCTCTTCTCCACTTCCCTAGTATCATCCTAGAGCTCCTGGTCTTCATCAAAGACCATCCTTAGTTCTTTATGTGGAGGTTAAGTGAAGGCGCGTCAAAAAGAGGTAATATCCATTACCGATCTTTTTCAATTTCTTTCTTCTTCAACTTCTTATTATTTAGTTGTTTCATGATAAATTAATAACATCAGTATTTCTTATATACTGATATGTTATTATAAATATGAAACAACTCTAATTAACCTTCTATCCATCCTACGGAAAAAGGAAATCACCGCGCGTGCGTACGTACGGAATACTGTCTCCACGCCGTGGTGTAATCTATTTTCCGCCAAAACCATAATTGGATGGGTATAATGGTGTAATGAGTAACTATATATGATTATTATAAAGTGATATTGAAACTGAAATAGTATACATACACTTCATCACAATTCCACAACCATGGGAACGATATCATCGCTCGTGCCTACGTACGGACTACCGTCTTCACAACACGATGAGATTCATTATCCATGTTAACCATTCCAGAATTATTATAAAGTATATATAATGAATAATAATGAAATATATGACATGGTAAATCTAATGTATTTATGTATATATATATTTCATCTACTTACTTCCATTCAAGATAATAAGGAAAGGAAAACAGCGTTAATGCGTACGTACGGACTACCGTCTCCATGAACGGTGTGTTTCATTTCATTTATCTATCTATTATATATATATATACTGAATATTTATTATATATAAATCATATATTATATTATGGAATTAATTAAATCATGATATATGTAATAATAATGTCAAGAACAACAAGTACAAACACCTTCGATAAATGAAACGATTTTACCCAAAATGCTTCTTTAACAAGGAATTTACAAAAGAACGGGTAATATAAAGTCATAAGTGAACCATATATGATATCATAACAATAAATATGATTCTGTAATAAGTTAATGACATTATTTAAATCATTATACAAGAGGTTTGGACACGTACAAAGCATATCAGACATAAGGTAAGGGAAATATCACAATCTCATTTTTATCCGAGATTGTTTATACTTTAGTATTTACTGGGGTGTATTTTGTCATCCAAATACATGTTTCCTCAATATGTAATATTATTTCCATCAACCTACCATTTTTTAAATCCAATTTTACCCTTAGGTGAGTTTTTAGTAAAGGATAAGAAAGAAATCTTTTGTTGTCTTTCGTACGAGGTACTTTTTGACATTTCCGACAAAAGTACGAAGAATGTTTTCTTAACTTATATGGCATGGATGGATTTTTAAAACAATATTTCCAAGAAGCTTCCTTTACAAGTTTTCATGTTTATTTTTAATCAACTTATTTTAGTTTAAAATTGTATGACATGTTAATAAAGGAAAATTTTTTTTGAAGTAGAATGGATATTTTCCTCAAGAATGGAGTTTAAGTGTTTTATCAAAATTATATTCCATCTAAGATAATATAGGGTTCTGATTCAATCCATATCCTTACATTTATTTGATTATGTTGAGATGGAATTATTCTTATGAATTCATTTATCTTATATGAATTGTTTTATGATGGCACGATGTTTAAGAATTCCATTTTTATTACATGGGTTATGCAATGACGTATGATTTATGATTTTTGTGGCACACATAATAATGGTTTCATTATGAGATGGGTGGGACCTATATCTCCCTCCAATGCATTGGGTAAAGATTTTATATCTCATGAGATAGACATGGCTGGAATGGTAGGTTATACTGGTTCATTGAAACATGACTAAAACAAGGGTGACTCGGTTCAGAAATGGACTTTGTCCACTAAGATAGTCTTGGCAATGAGTCTTGACTAATAAATTATGATTCTCTATGATTATGTGTGTATGCCACAAAGTTTCATGTTTTATGTTATTATTATTCGGATTTCATTTCACTACTATGATTTATCCCATGTTATGAAATTATGCTCTCTTTTACAGGTTAAGATCTCCAAAATGTTATGTTCTTATGAAAATGATGTAATTGATATTTCTTTTGTTTACCCTTACTGAGAATTTGAGCTCACCCTTTTATGTTTTATTTTCCCCAGGATATAAAGAAAGGTATTTGGTAAAAAAAGGGATGATCTTTATGGGAGATGTTCAAGATCATTCACCACGATTAGAAGATTATATTCCGAGTTTCCAAAGACACTAAACTATTACGATCCTTGTGTGTGTTTTTTTGTTATAAACTATGTATTCCGCAAAAGTAATGTAATGTCCATGTACGTCATGCTTCAGGTCTCTACAAATCTTCCTTTTCTTACGTAGTAACAAATGATTTATTATATAAAATTATCCTTAGTTTAACATGAAATATCAATAAGTTTATTGTAATTGGTAATTAGGTACATTACATTAATACACAAAACATTGAACAACTCATCATTATTATAAACTTATTTATCATGATCGCACATAAAAATGCATGGGATAACCTAATTTAATACATAAGAAAAGGGTTGGTTATAAATCCTAGTAATATTATTATAATAAAATATGGTAAAACATGTTATATAATATGAATATAAATGGGAATAAAAATATTATGAATCATAATCATTATGGATAATACATGATATTGAATGATAACATAAATGCCACTTGGAAAATATGGTAACAACATAAAAAACTACATCATCTGTCAAGGCTAACTACGAAGACATCATGATGGAAAAAGTACCATAAAAGAATTAGGTTTTATCCCTATCATAACATGATGTTTCATGATACTAATAATTACCCAATGAATTGTATCCCTGTAAAATTCCTGTCCCAACAATCAATTTCATTTGAATCTCATGCTTAAGTGTGCCCTATATGTCATACAACATGAATTCATTCATCATCATATATTATTCCAAAATAATTCAGTGTGGAATATGTACATGTATGAAAGAAAATAAAATGGGTATAAGTGAATAAATTTAAATACCATTGATATTAAATTGGTATGGTATGCACTACACAATTTCATTGTAATTAGATAACTCTAGTGAGATTTCTCAACCTAACGGTGTTGCAAAAATTTACAAACATTGGTTGACAAAAATGAAATGTATCTCTCATAATTTTGTGAAAAAAAATTTATTAATAGGGACTTGAAAATAAATATCCTATAATTATGAATAACTAATAGAAACATTTATCAATAAAAAAAATTGATTAAAAATTATAAAGGAAGAACTCTTATAAAATTTCGAGATTGTGACATAAGTAATTGGGAGGGATTAATGAGAGAGAAAGTGATTAATGATGGTGGAATTCTTCTATCATAATATTTTTCATCAAAAGTGAATTATGAAACAGATATGAAATCATAAAACATTATAAAGAATTCAAAATTATAGAGGCATTGAATTGAATAGATTCTTTAATAACTGTGAGAAAGAGAGGATCTGTTACATAATGAGTATGACACCAAAAGAATTACTGAGACTTAATGGAATCCTATCAGAACCTTATAAGTATTTTAGACAAATGAGGGAAGTGTATTGGTATTCTATGAGGATACTTAGGGAAGAGAAATGTGATCTTCGGTTGATTTATTTAGAAAATTAGAGGGACAAATTATAATATTTCCCAAACATTGGTTTTGGAACATATCTAATAAAATATGAACAACCTCAAACTATACGAATATTTTTCAATGTGTTTCAACCAAATGGATGTTTTTTCAATATTAATGTTTGAAAAAGTTAGGTCATATTAAATTATTACCCTTTCTTATGTGGAAGTTAGTCACACGTTTTAAGAAATGAATTTAAAATAATAAAATAATTTTTATGTTTTGGAGGATTCATAAAGGGTTTGTAAAATTAATATAATAATATAAAAATATCATCACATTGAAGGTAAAACATATATTTTCTCACTGATATCCATAATATTATTTATTACGTCTTTTTTGTGTTATTATGACATCATAAAACTCACTATATATTTATTCGGTATTTAATTTTTACACAAAAATTTATATTTCCTAGAAAACCATTAAAAATTCCCTGATTTATAACAATAATGTTATTATTCAAAAAAAATTATTTATTTTATCTAAAAGATTTTTATATATTTGAATTTTTAATTATAGAAATAAATAACATAAATTTATGTAGAATAATTGGTTTTTGAAAATAAAAGTTTTGTAACTACAAAAAACAATACATTTTACATGATAAATCATATATAATTATTTATATTTAATAAAAATTGTTTAATAAAAATATAAACATACAATATTATTAAATTAAAAAATATTAGAAAAATAAATCCCTTAATTGAAGTTAATTTTACCAAAAATAATATTAGTATTTTATAGTATCAAAATAATAATATATTCATTATTATTTTAAAAATAATTCATACATTAAATGTCATATGTACTTCATATGATTCCCATAAATAAACTAGTGTATTCACCAAGAGTAAGGTATGTGAGAATTAGAATTTAATGAGGTATTTCGACATACATGGTTTTGAATGTGATCTAGATGAGTTTAACCTTCCCTCGTAAAGAGTTTCAACCATTTTTATGTTGTTGGATTTTATATTGGGCATAGTTGAGGAAAATCATAGAGATACTATCTCCATAAGAAGCTCTTATGAATGGTCTTAATAGGTAAAAATCTTATTGGTTGAGTTCTTCACTTCTTTTTTTAGTCAATTGGATATTTAGATCCCTATATTTATATGAATCATTGGATCACTCTATAACGACTATATTTTTATCAATGAAGATCCTTAATTGTCTTTTTAATCAAATAAAATTTTAAAAAAAGAATGGAATGAGATTTCTATAACAATATTATATATTCAAATCATTAAATCATAGAGGAATTATTTTCCAATAGACCAAGTCAATACATGTATTCACCCAATAGATGCTTTTTCCTTTTTATAAAATTATATACATATAAAAATTATAAGATACCAAAATAATGGATAAAAAACATTAAAAACCCCCATAATATGTTCCACATTAATTAATTGTATTGACCTCATATAATTTCTAAAATATTTAATTTTTCTCCCCAAAATTGTAAAAAACATAATTACCACAAAATAGAAGATCATATAAATTATATAAGTTAATAATATAGATAAACTAAATTACACAAAAAATAAATTCATTTTCCCCTCAAAAAAGTTATTATATGTTAATTATAAGCCTTACATTTACCTAAAACATTTATCAAAACTCAATAAATGTCACCAACAATTTTTCACCTATTCACAAAACAACATATCAAAAGAATCAATTCTGTTTGACATAAATATAAAATTTTAAAAAATATAAACTTTTTAATACAAATTAAGTGTTTTATTATTCTCATGATACATAGATTATATTTTTATATCAATGATAAATAAATCCTTTACATAATATCATTCATAATCCATTAACTTTTTTTTACCGATAATAATTTATTTCCATATATCCAATATATAAAATATATCCTTACGATTCAGAGATATCAAAAAAAAAGTTTATTTCAAAGATAATAATAAAATAATTATTACATTAAATCAACACATCAATATATTCCATTATGTAATTAATATCTATATTATCATCTGTCATGAAGTCCATATCAGAAAAAATGAAAGACCAAAGTCATTTGTAGAGTTTCCCCTTCCAAATGACAATGATAAATTTGGATTTTGAAATTAGATAAAAGGGATAATGGGATCCATAGTGATTTTAAATAATTGAAAATATATTGGATATATAAAATTGTTTCATTTAGGTGATTTGGATGTTAAAAAATATTTCATAATCATTTGAATAATATTTTTATAAGAATGTTATGATTTAATAATGTAGTATGGATAAAGAGTTTTTTTATATCTCATCCCTTCCATATTGATCAGTGAAATCTGATATATATATATATATATATATAAACCTGAAACATGTAAAATTAAATATAAATATTTAACTTTAAATATAATACCCTTACAAATTTCAAAATACTTTACCCTTAAAAAAAATTGAAAATATTTTGATTAACCCTCAAAATCCAAAATCAAAAAATATAATTAACCATAATAAAATAAATAATGTAAACCAAACATGTGTGTCTAAGACTTTGAGGTTATAATCAAGAATAATATTGAAACCCAATAATTGTATTAATATCGCTTAAGAAAACCTCATGTGAAAAAAATCCTAATATATAAATTTGCCTAAAACTTAATTCGTAGATGTTATAATTACATAAACCTAATGTAATATATTTCTGTTTGTTTAGACAAGAAATAACATTCTTGAAATATCATAGATATTTCCAGTTGATATTTTAAGAGATTTAGGTTATAAATCTTACATTAAAAACCGCTATATTCAAAACGGATACTTATAATTAGTATTCCTGTTTTTGATAATATAAATTACATAAAATGAATGATATTATATCTTCATGGAAAATCCCCATGACTTTCTACATATATTCATAATTTCCTTTAAATATCATTAATCGTTGTGAAAAATATTTTAAAAAATTGGATGAGAGAAAAAAATTTCATAAGGGGCATTAAAATAATGAAATAAACCATTACTCCATGAATAATTATTCAAATATTACTACATCAAAAAAATTGATCAATCTAATCATTTTTTACTTAATTAATCATATTCTTGTCCCAAATCATTTAATATAATATATCTCATGAAATATTAAAGGAATAATAAAAACCATATGTTTTCCATTAAATCATAAAAAAATCATTATAACACTATCCCAATGTTATAATATTCAACCTTACAAAGGACCCATACAAAGTACAAATAAATCATCACATAATTTAGGGAATAATTTTCCTATCATACAGACTTATGGGATTACCCTAATGGTTTCACATGATTTTTATACAAGAATTAAACCTCATGGTAATATTTTGTGTAAATATCACATTTCCTCTTATAATAACCATCATAGTCTACTTCCAATATAAACGTACCATTTCTACTGGGGGATTATCATTTACCTATATGTTATTTGGTTTATAAAAGAACCTCTTATGATCATACACAATAATTATAAACCATAATTTAATCATACGATATGAAAGATTTCAATATTATAATATTCTTAGAATCCATTAGAATAAAATTTACAATATGGATATACTCATATACACTAAAACAAAATTTTTAAATCTAAATTTATATAATAAAACGTAAAAAGATGAATTATATGCTGATCATATGAGAGATTATAACAGAATCCAAACAATAACAAATGGTTAGAGTGAAGGGAAATTTCCTTGTAACTTTAAACATTATAATATAACATTAAATTTTTCTTTTTTAAATAATGTTAAAATAATATTTAAAAATATTTATTTTTGAATAACAATGAAATAATGTCTAATGAAACATAATATTTAATTTTCATTTTTTTACCATAAAAAATTATCCACCGGAAATCTGTTTTGAAAATCTAAAAATTGAAAATTTAATAAACAAACTATTTTCATTGGAATGAAACATGTAAATATATAGTGGAGGAATAAAAATATATATAAATCATGATGGTGTGAAATTATTTTCATTGTGTATAACTAAAAAAAATACATTCCATTATAATTAAAAATATAGTTGAAAGATAATCATTTGATGATATTTATTAATAGATGTTCACTTACCTAGAATATGACGGGACACTTACGTTCATTATTTTCTTGAATAATATATTTAGGTTTACAATATTATCTTTTAATAGGATTGGTTCTTTTTATTCATTTTACATATATTATATCCAAATTTTATACACTTACATTATCGTTTTTTTTAGTATTTGGAAATATTCAAAAATATAATGTCATAATGAAATTGGATTGATGTCTATAGTCCAAGAGTTAATC
Source organism: Viscum album (assembly GCA_963277665.1). NCBI lineage: Eukaryota > Viridiplantae > Streptophyta > Magnoliopsida > Santalales > Viscaceae > Viscum > Viscum album. Next base: position 1,626,370,339 of record OY728157.1, on the reverse strand, counting down.
ATTTCATTATATTTAGAATTTTGTAATGATATAATTATATTATTTAGATTTCACTTTTTCTATTAGACCGAATTGTATTATCCCTATATTTATGTAGATTTTTTTAATTATATGGAATCATTTTAAGACTGTGAAATCTGTTGGTGAGTGATTCGGAGGCCCAAAGTTCCATAATTATCTGTCAATATATTTTTAAGCTCTAATTAGTGCACAAAATAATTTTTCCTAAAAATTAAAATAAATCATAAATGGTTTCCGGAATCAGAAATTCGAGGGCACCATTGTGTTTAAGATGGATGGTTTACCCTAGGCGCCGCATAAGATTAGACAGTGCATGCATCATATGAGAAAACCAGAAAATGGCATAACCATTAATAAAATAATCAAACAATGTTATTTTGTTTTTTAAATGCTTATATATCAATAATGGTAACTTAGATAAAAAATATAAGGCCAACACTAAGCTCATGAGTGTCATGACCTGTCCTAGTGGGGCCAGAGCTGCAACTCCCCAAGACAACCTCCAATAGGCCAGGGGCTAGTGACTATCACTGAGTAGGCATGTCATTAACATGGGAGGAATTGCCTATAATCATGTACACACACACACACACACATCCAGGCCCAGAAATCTGAAAAGAAAAAACTTCTAAAAATGGAAATGAATGCATACACTAAATTCCCAACCAACAGAGTATGATAAGAATGTAATTATAGTAATCTAAAATCCTAGGCCAATAGTACAATCCCACCAAAAAAGAATCTGTAGAAAAGTACAACCTGTAATGAATGGTACTCGTAATGCAATCCATTGATATAGAAAAACACATCGGCCTCTCTGATCTCACTGAGCACCATCTTGTCTGGGTCAGCCTAGAATCCTGTCAAAGGATCTCTTGTCTGCACAAGACGCGACATGTGCGGGTAAATCCTGTACATGGGTGAGTATAACAATTCCCAGTAGGACACCCCGAAACCACAAACGAATACAACATGGTAAAATAACACAAAAGAAAAAATACAGTCATCTCCACAAAGTATATTTCTATAGAACATATAACAAGAATATCCAGATATACTTATACATGATCGACCATCGCAAAACCACCAATAAGATTTATCTCGGATATTCCACTAAGCATGTAAAAAATAGAACAAACTCCTAGGTCTGAAGAGAGAGATATGAAGTACTCATTCCAAGATAAAACACTTCAAATGTACTTGGGAACATGATGCTCAGATGAGGATCACAACCAATACCCATGGAGTGATTCCAACAACTCAGTATGATCTAATCCTCTAAGAAGATGATCGACGCCCAAGTATAGTTGGTCACATCGATACCAAGAACTCTACCTAGGGTTCCAGGAATGAATAGATGATATGGCTCTAAGTCTCACAAAGGGGATTCCAACAACTCAATTCAGGAGGTCTTGCTGAAGGGATCATACTATTGTACGTAGGAAATGATACCAGAAACCATCAGGAGAAAGACCAAGGGGACGAACCCTAAGAAAAATAGTCCAAGTCATATAAGGAAACTGGCTCACGCCATGTAGAATAGTTTACATGGCATGTAGTATGGTTACACGTCGTGTTCCTTGACCCCGGGTACTGCTCATGTAACGACCCATGTCATCTGTCCGAGTTTTGTAAAACTCAACTACACGGCGTGTAGTGGGGATACACACCGTGTTCCTTGACTCTGGGTACTTCTTGTGTAAACGCCCCATGTCTGGAATCGATGTCATGTAGGAAATCATATACATAGCGTGTAAGTCTAAGAACATGTCGTGTCCTTCAAACTAGGAAACACCCATGTACCCTGACTGTATGCCCGTACACGATGTTTGTTCGTGTCGCCTGCCCATGTACCAGTACAGGAGGTGTCCTGCATATCTGGCCGTGTCTGGCCGGGGAAGGGTATACATGGCGTGTACTTGGCTGTGTACCCAACCCGTGTCCTTTTACTCCCAGAGTACATGCCAAGTAGTCCTCCGATGAACACATGCCCTGTAGCACATACTACACATCGTGTATTCAGAATTTTTCCAGAACACCGTCTTCTTCCTCGCGCTTCTGCCAATTTTTTGGATTCGTGATCTATCATATGTTCATCTTGATTCGTATTATCACACAAACACCAAATCAGGTGTTTTCAGTCCTTCTATCAGGTCATAAACCTCCAACGATCCATCCAAAGAAAAACATCAAAAAACGAAATATCTCTCGATCCACTCTGAATCGTCTGCTGAAACTGTTGTCGCACCTCATTGAGATCGATGTGGTGTCAATAATTTAATTTGGAATCATTTCATCATAGAATGGAGGCGCAACAATTCGTTTTTAATCTCCCTATGAAGAACACCAAGTATGTATGGAAGGAAAAGGGGAGAAATCCAATGAAACAAGTTTGAGGAATGGAACTTCATCGTCGTTTGTCACAGTGCTGATCTGCTCCCATTAATAGACATAAACAGAGAATAAAATCAATATCAATAGATCAACATGGATTCAATCTCCGAAAATCCCCACAAAATAACATCTCTTAAAAACGATCGATCTACGAGATAATCTGTTCATGGATTAGTCTGTGTTCATCATAGAAATCAAGAACGGGGATGAAGTAACAAATTAAACATCCTACCTGGATTTGCAGCGTTCATTGGCGAAGATTTGGTCGTTGCGTCATCGTCTCCGGTAAAATTCGTCAAGAACATTGTCTCCAAGTTGGGGGTTTTTTCCAGAGCATTCCCATAGCCTCCAGGGATTTCAGGGTTATGAGGTATGTAACCCTGAACCCCTGCGCAAATCTATATTTAAAATGATTAGAGATATTTGATGCAACAAAGCTTAGTAAAATATGTTAATAAAATATTTTATTACAGTTTCATCCAAAATATGGATTTTACCATCGGCATGTGCCGGCCGATGTTAGGTCTCTCCTAGGGAAAACCTGCTGCTCTGGATGCAATGGTGCCCTCATATTTCTGATCCGAGCACCCGTTCAGGATTCATTACACTTATTTAGGGAAACCACTTACGTGAGTTATTTAATTATTTAATTAAATCCAAACATTTGTTCCAGGCTCACCTGGCCTCTGAAATACGATTCGTCTCAAGGCCTGGTGTCAAAATTATTTTTGTATCATATAAAAAATAATACATGGAAAAATCTGAAACATTACATTACACCCACCTTAGGGCTTTTACATCAGTGAAAATCCGAAACAAGGGATACCCAAAAATATTGTGGTATTGCACACGAATCTGAGCCTCATGCTCCCACATGCCCTCCTAGAGATTCCCGTGCTGCCACCAGACATGCACCAAGGGAATATCTCGCCCACGAATATCTTCTAATGTCGATCCTCGATCTCTACTAGGAACTCAGAAATGGTTTCTCCATCATCAATTTCCTGTTCGCCCCAGTCGATAACGTGTGATTGATCATGCACGTACCTTTGCAACTGTGAAACATGGAAGACATCGTGTACCCGGTCCATCTAAGGAGGTAGAGCCAAGTGGTACACCACCTCACCAACTCTACTCAGTATAAGAAATTGGCCAATGAACCTCAGAGATAGCTTTCCACCTCGGCCAAATCTCCACAATACCCTACGATGTGAGACCCGAAGGAACACATGGTCTCCCTCCTCAAACACCAAGGGCCTTCGTCTCTGGCCAACATAAGACTTCTATCGACTCTGTGAAGTCTTCATCCACTCTTGGATGACATGCACCTTCTTTGGGCCCATGAGTGTTGAATGTCATGGGTCATTCTAGCAAAGTGGTGACCTGTAAGGTCGTACGAACAAATCCTAAAATGGCACCATACCAATAGTTTAATGATAACTGTTGTTATAAACATATTCCACCAGTGGTTGGTGATCCTCCCAACTATGGCTGAAGTCAATTATGCAATCTCATAGCATATCCTCCAGAACCTGGATTTTCCGCTCCCTCAGACCATCAGTCTGAGGATGGAACACTATGCACAAGTGTAACTGAGTCCCTAAAGCTTCATACAATCCCTTCCACAACCGGGGTCTGAAACAAGCATCATGATCTGAGACGACTGTCGATGGAACTCCATGAAGTCAAACCTTCTTCTGCACGTGGAGGCATCCCAAACTCTCTACTGAACTCTGCTCCCATATGGCTAGGATGTGTCCGATTTGGTGATTCAATCCTCAGTCACCCAGATGGCATCGTGTCCTCTTGATGAACTTGGTAAACCCATCATGAAGTCCATGGATATCCCATCCCACTTCCACTCTATCACCTCAAGGGGCTATGTCAAACCTCCAGGCACCTAGTGATCATCCTTTACTTGATTACAAGTAAGGCACTAAGAAACAAACTCTCCACACTATTCTTCATTCCTGGCCACCAAAACTAACGTCGGAGGTCCTGATACATCATTTCCATGCTTGGATGCACTGCCAAAGCGGATGTATCGAACTCCCTCAAAACCTCCTCCTAAAACGTCATTGGTATTACGATGCTCCCTTTGAAAAGGACAACATGCTCCCCACCTTTTTAATATCCATCATTGTCATCGCCTGCGAATATCTGAGTACATAAAGTCTCGAAGCTAGCATCCTCAAGTTGTGCTTCCATGAATCGCTGTAAGAGTGGAGGGGTAACAACCATCGACTGAAGGTAAGCTCCCTCTTCTCTATACATGAAGGATAACTATAAAGTGGTCAACTACCTCATTGCCTTATCCAGCAACTGTGAACTGGATTTCCTGCTGAGAGATTCTTCCCCAAAGTTCCCCTTCTAAGGAGTATAAATGATCGCAAAGTCATAATCCTGGAATAAATCAAGCCACCTCCTTTGTGTCAATTTCTAAAAAGCCTATTGGTATCTCTTGGTTCACACAAAAGGTTTCCCCTTTCTTGATCCAATCTGTCATGTGTGCTAAAATATTGGAGAAATCAGGAATGAATCTCTGATAGTAACCTGCCAACCAAACGACACTCCGCACCTCCGTCACGATCTGGGGTGGCTCCCTTAATAACATTGCCTCTACCTTGCCTTGGTATAATTCTACACCATCTTCTGAGATAACCTGTCCCAAAAAGTGGACCTCCTGTATCCAGAATTGACACTTTGGGATATTCCCATACAAATGGTGTTCTTAGAGAGTATCCAGAACCCTCCACATGTGCCCTGTGTGCTCCTCCTCGGATGCAGAGTACACTAGGATATCATTGATGAAGACCAATACAAACCGATCTATATAGGGCTGAAATATATGGTTCATGAGTCCCATACACACTGTCGGGGAGTTCGTCACTCTGAAGGGAATCACCAAGTACCCATAGTGACCGCAGCGATATCTGGATTCCGTCTTCAGTATATCCTCATCCTATACTCACAATTAGTGATAGCCCGATCATATATTAACCTTCAAGAACCGTTGTTCCTCTCTTAACTGGTCGAAGAGGTAATCGATTCTCGGTAGTGGATATCGGTTCGTCAAGGTCACCAGATTCAAGAGCTGGGAATCAACACACAGCCTCATGCTCTTGTCTGCCTTCTTGGAAAAAAAACACTGGGGCTGCGCAGGGTGAGACACTAGGTCTCATGAAGCCCTTCTTCTACAAGTCCTCCAGCTGCACCCTCAACTCATAATGCTCTGCAGGTGCCATCCGATATGTTGATGTTGATATCATTGTCGTCTCGAGTTGCAACTCAATGCAGAAATCTATCTCTCTACAGGGAGGTAGCTCGGGGACATCCCCTAGAAATATTTCCGCGTACTTAGACACTAATGATTGAGACTTGTAACTCGTAACATCGTCTATGCCTATGGCTAGTGTATCCAACTGATATGAAATCAGTTGTACTTTCCTATGTATGAGTCCATCCTGCGCTTCCTGGGTCTCCTTTTAATCGAGGAAGGAGAACCTCGTACCATTACTGTGGACACACCTCACCCTTCTCCTAAAACAATCAATATGGGAATGAACTGTGGATAGACAATCCATAACAATAATGACATCGTAAGCCCTCGACACTACCACCGAGAGGTTCCAACCGAAACTCATTCCTCCAAGGGTTATGTCACACTATCTGCAAGGTTTTTTATCTCTGAATCATCTGTAGTCAGTGTTTCTAAGCATAAGGGTCGAGTTAACAACTCAATAAGAATCTCAAGGTCTCGAACCAGTTAGGAATCTAGAAAGGAATTAATAGAACCTGTGTCTATGAGTACGACCACCAAAGTATAGAATTCAAATATTGTACCTCTAATATTTTCGGGAGTACCATGTTCATAAGCATCCCCTGCCTATAGCTGTCCCTTCCTCTTCCCATTAGCTCCCTGAGCCTGGGGTGGAACTCCTGGGGTGGTGGTGGTAAAAGGTCAAAATGACGACCACCTCCATCTTCTCTCCCAACTCCTCTACCAAGTTATCCACCCCATCGATCAGTATTCTCCACACATTGCCTCTGCCTCGGTGGTCAATACACTGCTCTCATGTTGGTAGTATGGTGGGTCGGGAAATATTGGGCGAGATATCCCCTACCATCTCATGAGTAGCATCGCCTCTCTTGAGGCTGGCTAGATGTGCGCTTTGAACCCTACTTGGTAGATCCCCTGTCCTGGGATCTCCTCTAAAAACATCTCCCACACCTGGGTCCCTAATGTCGGCTACCTACTGCCGAGGTCTCTGCTCTAGCTCGCTCACTTCTGACAACTTCCTGTTCTCTCTACTCTTCCAAGAAGCTCTCGACCACCAAAACCTACTTGATCACCCTAGTATAAGTAGGAATAATCATAGGGACGATACTAGCGCAGACATCTCTACGTAAGCCCCACTAAAATTTCTATGATCTGAAGTACTGATCCTTGACCAAATTCATCGAGTACCGGGAGAGGTCAGTAAACGTTAATGAATAGTCATCCACCGTCATGGTTCCTTGCTGAAGATGAAGAAGCTCATGTATACTTACCACTCTCAGGGTAACTGGGAAGAACTACACTTTGAAGAGATGCTCAAACTCTGACCATGCAAGATTCATCTCGTTGTGGGTATGGATAACCAAACTCTACCATCGCCCTGTCGAGACATGCAGAAGGAAAGATGCCCGGATCACCATCTGGTCAGCTGGGGTCCTGACCAAACAAATACTCTTGTCACTGCCTCAAGCCAGTCCTCTTCTGCCTAAGGGTCAGGCTCACCTTGAAACCTGAGAGGTCTCTGTCTCTGAAACTCATGGAGTATGCTCATCCTGCGCTCCTCCTCCACTGGTATAGTGGGCACTAAACAATGCTCCATTGGTGGTATAATAACTAGAACACCACCCGATGGTAAAAATGGGGGATTAGTTCCATGTATCAAAGCTTCATTACTGAGGGGGTCATCCTCGTGATCGAGCTATTGGATCCTAGCGGGTGCACGTCACGGAGGCATCCTATAAAGAAACAAGATGTATCTCAACCAGTGAGTATATCTGGATAGTTGACTCAAGATGTACATAGAAACCACTACCCATTCTTATATTATGCATGTACCATTACTTTCCCATGCAACTAGTGTTCTCATGTTCTGAGTAGAAAATAATGTTATCAGTGTCCTAGTGTATGCATACGCTGGCCGCCCGCACCAACACTGGGGTTCTTGGCCTGAAATACGAACTCAAAACACTTAACACTGTTGCCCCAAACAAACTCACAGAATCCCAGTCCAATGGTAGAACGGACCACCTCTGATACCACTCTGTCACGACTCGTCCCAGTAGGGCCCGATCTTCAACCCCCCAAGCCCATCTCCAATATGCCAGGGGCTGGTGACTAGCACCGAGTAGGAATGTCACAAACATGGGAGGCATTGCCTATAAAATTGTACACACACACATCTCCAAGACCACAAATATGAAAGGTAAAAACTAATAAAAATGGAATTGCATGCATACACTAAAATCCCAACCAACAGAGTACGACAGGAATGTAATGTATAGTAATGTAAAACCCTGGGCCAGAAGTACAAGCACCACATAAGATTGTCTGTAACAATGACCAGCCTGTAAATAAAGGTATTGGGACTACAATCTGTAGCCCTTGGAACACACCTCAGCTTGTCTGATCTCACTGACCACCATTCAGTCCTGGTCCTACCTAGAATCCTATCAAAATCTCGCTCGTCTTCACAAGACATGACATGTGTAAGCAAATCCCGTGCAGGGGTGAGTATAACAATACCCAGTAGGACACCCTGAAACCACAAAGGAATACAACGAGGGAAAATACCACAATAGAAAAGATACAGTCATCTCCACATAGTATATGTCTACAGAACATTTAATAATAATATCCAGATATACTCATACACGATCAACCATCGTGAAACCACCACTAAGATTATGCTCGAAAATTCCACTAAGCACGTAACAAGGAGAACAACCTCCTAGGTCTGAAGAGAGAGATATGAAGAACTATTTCCAGGAGAACACACTCCACAAGTACTTGTGAACATGATTATCATATGATGGTCACAACAAATAGCCATGGGGTTATTCCATCAACTCAGTCTGAACTAATCCGCTAAGCAGAGGATTAGTGCCCATGCTAATTTGGTCACGTTGATACCAAGAACTCTACCTAGGGTTCCAATAATGAATATAGGATCCAACTCTAAGTCTCACAAAAAATATTCGAACAACTCTATTCAGAAAGTAATGCTGAAGGGATCATACTACTATACATAAGAAATGATAGAGGAAAGCATTAAGAGAAAGACCAAGGGGATGAACCCTAATGAAACTAGTCCAAGTCACATAGGGAAATTAGCTAAATCCATGTAAAATAGGTTAAAAAGTTTGTAGTATGGTTACACGGAATGTTCCTTGACCCCGGGTACTGCCCATGTAATGACCCATGTCATCCGTCCAAGTTGTGTAAAAATCAACTACACGACATGTAGTAGGGTTACACGATGTGTTCTTTTACTCCGGGTACTTACTGTGTAAACTTCCCGTGTTTGGAATCGAATTCATGTAGGAAAACATATACACGGAGTGTAACTATAATCACACACCATGTCCTCCCAACTGGGAAACACTCGTGTACCCTAGCCGTATGCCCGTACACGGTGTCCATCAAATTCAACTGCCCATGTACCAGTACATGGGGTGTTCCGATTAATTGGCAAAGTATGGATGGGGAAGGGTATACATGGCGTGTCCATGGCTATGTACCCAACACATGTCTGCGTATTCCAGAAGTACACGTCAGGTAGTCCACCGACGAATACACGCCGTATAGCCCATACTTCACGCCATTTAGGGGGGATTTTTCCAGATTTTCATCTTCTTTCTCACGCTTTGGCTGATCTTCCAGATCCACAATATCTCATTAATTCATCCCGATGCTTCAAGCCTTGGTCCATCCCATCACACGAACACCGAATCGGGTGTTTTCGGTCCTTCGATCGCGTTACAAACCTCCAACGTTCAATCCGTAGAAAAACTCCAAAAAATGAAATATCATTCGATCCGCTCTGAATCATCTGCAGAAACTGTCATCCCACCTTTGCAATATCCCCATGGTGTCGATTCTTTAATTTGGAATCATTGCATCGCAGAACTGATATACAACGATCCATTTTTCATTACCCCATGATGAATGCAATGAATACATGGAAGAAAAAGGGGAGAAATCCAATGAAACAAGTTTGAGGAACTAACCTCCGCCGTCATTCTTCACGGCCTTGATCTACTCATGTTGATAGGATTAAACCGAGTATAAAATCAACAAAAATATATCAACATGGATTCAATTCACCAAAATCCTCAAAAAATCCAATCACACAAGAACGATCGATCCACGGGCTAATCTGTTTGTGGAATAGTCCATGTTCATCATAGAAATCAAGAACATGGAAGAAATCACAAATTATACATCCTACATGGATTCACAATATTCGTTGGTGAATATTCGGTCGTCGCGTCGTCGTCGCTGATGATATTTGTCAAGAACGATGTCGCCATGTTGGGGGTTTCATCCAGAAATTTCCCAGAGCCTCTACAGATTTCAGGGTTGTGAGATCTGTAACCCTGAACCGCTGCGCAAATATATATTTAAAAATATTAGTGATATTTGACGCAACAAGTCTTAATAAAATATTATAATTAAATATATTTTTACGGTTGTGTTCAAAAATTGGATTTCCCCACCGGCATGTGCCAGCCGATGTTAGGTCTATCCTAGGGTAAACCTTTTACTCTAAACGCAACAGTGCCCTCGTATTTCTGATCCGAGCGCCCATTCAGGAGTCATTCAACTTTTTCTCGAAAACCACACGCACACATTATTTAATTATTTAATTAAATTAAAACATTTTTCTTGGCCCACCGTGGCTCTGAACTGCGCGCCGTCTCAATACCTAGTCTCGAAATAATTTCCATATAACATTAAAAATAATACATGGTAAAATCCAGGACATTACAGTGAGGGCATGATTTTATTAGAAAGATACTAAGATTGGTAGGCACATGACGACTATGAAAGTTAGTTTTTTTCCTTAAATAAAATATTAATGTTACAATTATTTTAATGTTAATATATATATCTTCTAATTGGTAAATTGGATTAAAAATAGGAGAGTAGCCTTTGGTTCGTTAGAGCATGATTCCATTAGGAAGAGCCTATCCTTGAGCGGTGCGGGTCAAGGGTTAGTGTTCATAATTTATTGAAAATTTTATATGGAACGTTCATTAAATGTGTATGCGATGTTTTATAACATTTTCAATGGTTCTCAGATAAAAATTTTGAGGGCACTTTTGAATCGGTAGTGCCAGGATTCACCTAAGGGAGGATTCACTTCGACCACAGTACGTTTGGAGAAAAAGATTGATTTTGGACTTTAAAAAAAATAAGATTACAATGTTATTTTATTTCTCCCTTTTCTTTTCCTCCAATGGGAAGGTAGTGATGTAGGACCAGTGACATCTCAATCCAATAAATGGCTAAACCATTAAATCCTTAGAAACAACTATGTTGGTGAATAAGAATGGTTCCTAATTAATGAGAACCCATTAATTACCACTTTAGTTTACTATAATCCCCCTCTAATATTTAAATGGAGATTGGTAAGAGGTATCAAAGAGCTGCACCAAGCATAGAAGTGATGAAAAAGTAGAGATATTCAAACACTTTGGAGGACGGAGCCGGTTCTCAGGAGTAGTGAAGAGCGACACTGAAACCCTGAACCAGAGATCAACGATTGATCAATGTAGTTGGAGGCTAGTTTCGAGGATGCAAAATTCCATCCAAATTCTTCAGTCAAAAGGGTTCTTCATCTTTCTTGAATTAGTGGTTGTATTCGTGTTTTAAATTGAAGTGAATTTATTGAACTCTTTTATCCTTCCTCTTGAATACAAGAATATGCGAAGGGTGGGGGCCAAATGAACCTTGCTCGGACCCTCCACTATATTGCTACCCATTTATGTTCTATGTGTAAGACTGTCGGATGGTAGTACAGGTTACTGGAACTAGCAGGGTAAAAGGCGGAAGACGACACATGCTGTCCGTGTGAAAGGAGGCAGAGCACAAACGCTACCCGGGAAACTAGCTGCGGCTCGTCAGCAGCGGCTGTCGGGGGAGGTAGCCGACACACTGGCGAGTCATGAGTAAGGGACAGACATGCAATAACAAGCTACTGAAGAAGTCATCTAGCACACCGGCCGACTGTGACGAGTAGGCATGACCTGCTCTAGCGGGTCCCACAAGCCACATGGCGGCACCCCATGGCATCACTGCTATAGAGGATCTGAATGGCCTCCATTCTAATCGAGAATTCGGGGGGAGTCCCTCTCCCATGCCACCTAGAACAACCCCAAACGGGCCGTGATTTATTGGGGCTGGGCTGCTGCCTAGCGGTATGCTGCCCTACAGGCTGCCTGCCTAGTGGGCTACCTACCTCACGTGTCACATGCCCAGCGGGCGCCGCGCCCTGTGGGTTTCCCATTATGGGCCTGGCCACCTTCATTAACCATCTTCAAATACTCTTAGTGAACACACATAATCGTATATGTGCACAACATTGTCTACCCCAGTTATAAATGAAATGTCTACATAGCGATCACCTATCACACCTTCCATCCACTTCCTCGATCGAAGGAAAATGGTTGTAGATTATGAAAATAAACATTAGACAACCACAACAAGGATTAATCCAACTATAAATTATCCTAATAATTAACTCAAAGAATATTAAAAACATAGTTCCGGGTAAAAAAACCTAATTAATCTGTCAGGATATACTTCAGATTACTTACTCATGATCATGAGTATTATAGTTCATGGTGTTAGTATGAGAAGAAGAAAAGATATTGGATTGGTGGGCATATAAATTAAAATAATTCATGAATTTTATTAGAAAACATAATGACTATTGAAAAAAAACCAAAAAATAAGGAAAATATATAAATTAAAAAGAAAGGGGGAAGATTTGAATCTAAACTCCCTCGGTGGAGATCTTCACCTTGGATCCTTGAAGGAATGGATTGAGAATGGGATTAATTGTGATGTAGTAGATCTTCACCATTTAGAGGAAGATTTATCTCTTCCACAGAAAGTTGCATTGTTGTCCCTTAATTGGATAAATAACCCATAGTCCCCTTAATGAATCTCTTTCATTAATGTATTTTCTATTTACAATCCAAATTTCAGAAAAAAATTTCACCTTTTGTAGGTGTTATGAATTTATCGTTGGCAGTTTCAGTTTATGGACGAAGGATCCTTGTATCTTTCGTTCAAAAATATATTATTCCATGAACACCTTACGGGAATCCAAACTCCATGTAATTTATTGTATGAACTCCATTTTTAGTGCTATTTCATCCACAAGTGTTATCAACGCATTTGGATGTGTGTTGGCCATGCTAGATTTCTATTCCAATGGTGGGGTCCACACTATCTCCTCGGAAAAATCTTCTACTTCATTAATTTTTTTCAGCCTCTATATGATCGATTTAGCCCATCTGTGATGACAATCTATTAAAATTGTTGAAATAATTTTTTTTTCATTTATGCTAAAAATAATCCAAAAAAATAAATATGATTCATATAATCTCAAGTTAATATCATAAGACGAATAAAACAATTGAAATGCATACAAAAAATTTGTAAAATGTTAGCTCTATCAATTCCCCCACACATAATTCGTTCTTGTCCTCAATCATAATTTCAAAACATGGAATTTAGAGGATATCAATGTTACAAATCATCACTTTCCAAAGTAATATAAATTAGAAATTTTGAATGTCAAATCAAACATTCAAAAATCCACATAAAAAATACATTTAATTTAAAAAAATTTAATGAAAAAATAAATTAATATATTTTACATTTCCCCCTTGAAAAGTTATGGAACTTCTTCCTTCATTCATTGAAGATTCTCAATTCATTATTTATAAGCATTCCACATCATGATTTAATTAACCATTTAATTTAACTCCCATATCTCAAGATAGAATTGAAGTAGAGTTTTTCTAATATCATGAGAATATTTAACTTGTCCTTAATCTTGTAAAATAAATACTTTATCTACGTTGTAATGATAAAAGGCACAAAAAATCACGAGTAATTTTCAATAATGGTTCAAATTACTCTTAGGCTTACAGTTTGTAGGATTTGATGATTTAAAAATTAAGGCTCAAGGAGGAGGTTTATCTCTTATGTAAAATGCAGGATATCATAATGTGTTATGAAATTAAACTCTTTAAAGTAGAAACACCCACTTCTCTCAAAACTCAATGTATGGTCATGATAAAAATAAATCATGATGAATGATTAATGTATCCTCTAATTTGTTTTTAAATTTTTTCATTTTTTTCTTTTTATTAAAATTTATTATTAGATAAAACCACACATTCATCATTTAAGAACATATGATAATATGACCTTTGGTCCGGAAAATGATGATTTTTGGTTTTCCCAAAATCCCAACCTATTTTTATCAATTTTTGGTTCTTTTTGTCAATTTTAAATTTTTTATTTAATTCTAGAGTGGAAAAAATGAAGTACAATGAATGATTCCAAAAACATTTATAATTCCCAAAATAGCACAACCACACATTTTCATACAAGGTACAATATCCCCTCCACTATGATTCCATTCACCCCACAAATAATTTTTAAAAAATCATGCAAATAACAACAGTAGGGTAAGATTGGAAAAAAATTTATTAAATCAAGTCTCATCCCTATAAGGGTCATTCATGGTCCATATGTGCTAAATGAAGGATTGATGTAAAGGTGGTAATTAAGGATAAGGTATTTTAAAAAATTCCTCAATTATTTTAAATGTTCTTTTGTAAAGCCACAGATTAGACATGTTCAAATGAATGTTTTGGTCATTGAGATGCCGTAAGATCACTCAAGAAATTTGATCAGGAATAAATAAGAAGTACTTTGCCTATAAATCCTCTCTAAATTGAGAAATATGATTTTGGAAAATAAATCAATGCATGATTAATAATAACTAATCAATATAAATGTATTTTTGAAATTCAAAGTATAAAAAAATTTAGTGAAATTTATTTACATAAATAAACTAATTCCCTTAAATCATGAGTCATTATTTAATTATTTATTCATTATTTTAAAAATTCAATTTTCCATTTTACTTATTCAATCTCATTAAAATTGAAATATATAACATTGATTCACATGGTTACTAATAAACTCATGTCTACTAGATAAGTCATGTAAGGCAATAATTCAAGTGTGGACATGCAATTTTATCATTATAGTTCAAAACATATTTTGGACCAAACAATAAAAGTTGTTTAAAAGTGTAAACATTAGAAGTCAGCTCCCTTTTTAAATAAGTATTTAGACATATTTCACTACTTAAGGCTTTATTTTCACATATATAAACCTACAAAATAGAATCATTTTACTTAAGAACACAGATTATGTAATTTAATCACAAAAAGTTAAGGGGGAGTTCGCTGCATGTTGGACTAATATAAAATTGGAATTGTAAATAAAAAAATTAATGACAAATCTTGGTGTGATCCCCCATGTGGGGCTATAATTTTTACTTCCTTGATAGGGTACTACCAAAGGTTATCCAAAATCATAGGGCGTTTAAATAATATTTGATTTGAACCACTACATTTGGATTTTACCAGCTTTTTGTTATTTGTTCGTATTGAGGAATCCATGGATATAGTACAATATATCCACCCCCTTCACAATGGGGTGCAGTTTTCATGGTGGGGGTAGGATAAAATATGTAACCTCTCCCTTCTTTGATTCTACTTGCGCAACCATCTCTTTCTCTTTAATTACTCTCACAAATAAATGTTCATTGTCGTTAAAAATCATTAACTATTCCTCGACCGGTGAATCTTCTTCTTTCTCATCATCCTCGAAGGAATAATAATAGTTATTCAATTAAGAAATTTCAAAACTTTTGGGATTTATAATCAAATTAGTTTCAATAAAATCTAATGAGTTTGATTTTATGATTGTATCATCTTTCTGAGTAGGTTTGGCATGAATATTTTCCTTGGTGTAATGTGCCGCTTGGAGTTTATTTTCATTGGATTGAGGTAGGTAGTCAAGATCATCCACCTAGAGTTATCCTATACTTATAGAATATCTTTAGTGAAAACTAGGGAACTTCTTTCTTGGACTTGAATCATTACAAGTTAATTTGGGGTTCTTCAATCATGCTCATCAAAACATGTGATGACATCCATGTCTCTTGTCTTTTTTGAAACTATTTGAACATTATCATAAGAGAGTACCCCCTTTATTAGAGTTCATCCTCAGTATAATCTATTTCATGTTCTTTCACCTGGGGTTAATCGTTATTTGAATTGAAAAGTTGTTCGTTCGAAAACATCATGGTGAAAAAATTATAGTTTTTTAATAAAGAAAAAAAGAAAATGTGAATTTTAAAAAAGTGATTTAAATAACTAATTATCATTCCAGAAATGTCTCCAATTTTGACAGATACCTATCATATTGCATAGAAAAATATTATTATTATGTTTTCCTTGTGAATCATTGATTCTGACCAGGGTCTTCCTACTTGTAGAGCTTTCTAAATTCATTCACCGAATTAATCTAAATCACCTAAGAATAAATTATTTTTGTTGTTTTGTGTTTGATGAAAAAATTGAATTTAATAAAATAATTGAAATGAAAAATAATAAGAAACTTACATTAAATTATAAATTAATATGCAATGATAAAGAGAATAGAATTATGGAAGAAAAGAAGTTCTCCCGAGAGAACTTTCAGGGGCTAACTTCTTTGACCAGCTTCATATATTCTTAGTGAACATAATCCATTTTATGTGTCCACACCTAATTGTACCCAAATTATTAAGGGAAAGTATTCTTAGAAGTCTCCAAGAGCACACTCCATCCACCTACACAATCTAGGGAAAATGTTTCTGGATTAAGATGTTTAACTTTAGAGAACCATAGTGAAAAAAACACCCACTATCAATTATACATAGAATTAACTCAAAGAGTATTAAAAACAAGATCATGGGTACAAGAGCATGATAAATATCTCAGGATATTCCTCCGATTTGGTACTCATAATAATCAGTATTATAGTTCATGGTGGTAGTATTATAAGAAGAAAAGATGGTGGATGGGTGGGAACATAAATAAGAACATTGAATGAATTTTATTAAAAATATAAATTACAATTGATAAAAAAACAAAAAAATTATGAAAATGAATAAATTCAAAAGAAACAGCGAAGATATGTTTCCAAAATCCCTCAGTGGAGATCTCCACCTTAGTTCCTTAAAGGAACAGATGGAGAATGGGATGATTTGAGAGGTAGGAGCTCTTCTCCTTTATATACCAAATTATATCCTCCACAAATTGTCGCATTGTTGACCAAATAATTTTCCGAATAACCCATGGAACCCTTCATGAAAGCTATTAATTAATGTTTTGGGAGTTCACCATATATCTTTCTGATCATTTGGTCACCTTGTGTAGGAGTTATGAAATTTTCATAGGAGGTTTTTCTATTTGGAAAAAGGATCTATAAAATTTTTTAAAAAATATTCAATTACATGGCCATCTTAAATTATTCAAATTCGATGTAATTTATTCTATTTACTACCATTTTAGTTTACTTTTATCCCCAAGTGGAAACAAAACATTTGTATTTTTGTAGGCTGAGATAGATGTCTGTTATAATGGTGGGTTCCACATTGTCCAGCCAAAAGAAATATTCAACATCATTGATTTCTTACGTCCTCTAGATGATCAATTCATAACCTCTATGATAAAAATATGTTAAAATTTCAGAACTATTACATATTTTCAATTAGGCAAAAAATAACCCAAAAACCAATATATGATTTATATATGCTCATATTAATAAAATATGATGATTAAACTAATTGAAATACCAAAAAAATGTTGAAAATATCAGCTATATCCTTACTATTGTGGTATTATTCCCTCATGATTGAGATGTGTATATCTTGATACCATAAGTATTTGAATGGGAATATACCTACATCGATTTGATGCCTATTTATTTGTGATTTGAGATTGAGGTCTTTCTTTGTGGTATTTCCTTTGTGAATATCTCAGAGAACTACAAGGGTTTCGAAGTCCCTACTAAGTATCGTTATACTCACCCCTACATGGTATATACCCGTAACTTATTGTGTTTTGTACATATGATGGACAACATTGATTTAATATAAGAATTACAAGACTTGATGGTTCTCTAATGTGGACCATTTGGTGGGACATGTTGCATGGATTACTAATCGTGAGTTTTACCTACCATTCAAATATGATCCTCGGTGGCTGATCTATGATCTTTTTTGCACATTCAATTAAAGTTGTACTTTTCATTTGTACATGTAATTTACTATTGGTCTTGTATTCAAACACCTTTAAATCCAACAAACATTTTTTACTACAACATTTTACTTTGAAGTTGATTTTTTTTGTGTTCATGGATTGTGTGTCTATACAGGAAAAAATCAATGCATTCCCATTTTAGAGATATTTATTTTTGCTGCTATCCGGTAGCCCTGGCATATGGAAGGAGGGCTTGGGGTAGTCATGAAACGAGCCTCGGGGGATGGGGTCATGGAAAAAAGGTATCAGAGAAGTCAACTCTATTGATGAACTAGGACTCTGATTATTTCTATGTGGAAATATTGATATGTTTTATAAATGTGGTTTTCTATTTGGGGAATCTAGTGTTTGTGTGGCGACTGATGTACCCATATAATAGGACATTGAATTCAGATTTCCAACTCGGTGCACAAAAACATTGATTGGTTGTGTTTTGGAATATCATTTCATCCGATTATATGGAGTCATCTCACCAGGAATAACAAAATGACCATGTGTAAAATATTACTTATCACGATGTCGTCGTGTAGACAACTAGTGAAGATTCATGATAAATAACAAGATTATGGCCCATTGAGCGATGAGGCTCCGGTGCAGGGCCCTCTTACTATGTTGTCACCTTCTGATGGTGTACCAGCAGCACCTCCACCATGTGGGAAGAAGTTACCAGCAGCCACACTAACGGATGGTGCATGCTGATAGAATGCATTGCACGAGTTCCAACGACACACACTCTTGAGGTTCTGAGGCAAGTCAGGATCACAGGACGACAAGGACTTTCTTGAGGAGGTGGGTAAGTTTCCATCTAGCTAGGTCACCATTTGATCTAATGGAAGTCCTGGTAGAGATCCTTATACGTGGCTCAGAAGGACGATAACATGATCTTTCGATGTGTTGACTTTTATGTTGACATGTTTGAGAACCATCCTCAAATAAGGGGGTCATTTTCCATAAATATCTGTGGGAATAGAGTTCCCTAGAGCCTCTACTGCTTCGATTGTATGACATTTATGTATCTAAATATTCATTGAGGTGTACCAAACATCCCAGGTTCTCAATGAATACAGTATGGTATGTGCTTCAGCACTTGGACCTCCGAGCAAGGTGGGTTTTGGGACATCCGAGCATGTACTATTCATTAATTTATTCTTACTAATGTTTGGGTTATACATAGAACCTTTGTGGTTTAATTTTATTTTGAAGAGCAGATATAGCTAGTGATTTTTTGTAGTGTGAAAGCAAGAAACTGATTCCAATGTCATAGACTTGGGCATGTAAAATGTTTTAGGAAGAATAAGTGAAAGGTACAAATGAATCTATGGAGAAGAAGATGTTTAAGTGGAACTAGGAGAGTAGCATGAAGTGGTATACTTTTCAACTTGTTACAACCACCACCGTAATTTAGTCCCCACTACTATATGGGATCTTGAGGACAAAAAATGGGAGTAGCTGCATGTGGTTAAGGAGTGTGACCTAAGTGATCCAGGAATGATTTGACGTTCATTCTATGTCTACTACTAGCTTCTGTATTAATAGATAAAGGTACCCATCATTTTTCCTTAACATGATTCTTGTTCAAGACGAATATTTTTTAGTTAAAACTATGGCATGAACCTTACGTTTGGAGATACCCATGTGAGGAGACTCTATAATCACCCTCATGATGATGGTGTGATCTGACCTTTTAGGAAAGAGATTCGGTTAGAACCTCTTGGTTGAAATGTCAAGGCCTTATGACTTTAGTTTGGGTATGGACTGGACATTCATAGCTCATACTCAGATATAAAATATTAGGAAAAAGAGGTTGTGATCTATGTACAATGTTGGAATGGGATTTTCCATGGTCGATGAAAAATGAAACCTAGGCCACAGAGTAAAAACTCATACATAGGAGTGTGCATATGGTCACTCTTGAGTCGAACAAACATAGCCTTGTGGCATCTTTAGTTTTCATTTTTTAGTTCTTAACAAGAGTGGCATAGTCTTGGGGACATCTATTCAAAATAAGATTCTAGAATTATCTCCCGGAATGGAGAGGGATTTCTAATTTGGGTGGGTACTACCAGTAATTGTAGAAAACTTTTGTTGGGTAGTGACACCCTCTTCAGCATTGACGAAGGAGAGGGAGCCTTTAATGTGGATAGCGATGTTTCAGCAGTTATTTCATAAGTTGAGACAGAGACTGATAAATGCCACCATCTTGAGGCTACCCAAAGAGGGCGATGGGTAAGTAGTCTACTACGACACATCAGGGACTAGACTATGTTGTTTCCATATACAATAGTGGGTATTTATTGCCTATGACTCACAACATTTGTGATAACATGTGAAGAACCATGCTACCCATTACCTATAGTTGGAAGTAGTGGTTTTTTTATATAAGATGTGGAGGCACTACTTTAGGGGTGAATGATTTAATGTTTACTATTATAACATGACTATCATGTATATCTTCTCACAGAAGGACCTGAACATGGGAAAACATCGATGGCTAGTGTTCATCCAGCACTATGACCATGAGATTGTCTATCCTTATCGGAATGCGAACATGGTAGCAGACACACTCAGTAAGAGTTCTGCGCTAATGATGTTGTTTGAGGCATCAAAGCAGCTGGTTTTTCTATTGATATCAATTGTGGATAATGATGGAGCACTTTTCTTCTATTCTATGACTTTCAGTCCCCCGTTTCATCAGTGATTTCGAGAGGCATATCTTGGGAAGTAGACTACGATGCCCGATAAGATAAGATATCCTTAGAATGGTCCCCGAACGGATTTTCTGAAGGTGGAGTGTGCGTCATTCTCTTCAGAGGATGCACCAAGGTACCAATGATGCTTCCAGACGACGAGTTGAGCGATATCCAAACATCCCCTTTAGCAGTACATCCTAGTCTGGTGAATGTGTACCAGGATTTTCGGCATCAGTACTGGTGGCCAGGGCTAACAAAATAAGTGGGGTAGGGCTTATTCTAATATGGGAAAATTAGTAACGGAGTTCGAGGAGGGAGATCATGTCCTCATATGGGTCTCACCTCGATGAGGATTGCAGAGGTTTGGCCGAGACGACAAGCTATCTCTGAGGTTCATTAGACTTTTCTAGATTCTCAGTAGAGTGGGTGAGGTGGCACACCATCTATGTCTTCCCCCATAGATGCACCATGTTCATAATGTTTTTCATGATTCATAGATGAGGATATGCATGTAGGATCCATCACACGTTATCAACATGGGCGAGTTGCACATTGACAATGGGCTGACTTTTATAGAGTTTTTAGTGGGTATAGATTATCAAATGTAGTGATTCCTTCACGGATAGTCAATACCTCGGGTGCATGTTTGGTGGCAGCACGAGAACCTCAAAAAGATAACATGGGTGAGAGAGGCTTAGATTCGTCTTTAGTACCCACTTCAGTTTGATTTGACTTTTTTTTGACTTTCAGGGTCGTAAATCCCTAAGGTGGGGAGAATGCAATGTCCAAAAAATTATGTACAATTCTTTTATTATATAGAATTAATTTGAGACCACAAAATCTAATGACGTGTGATTCCGAGGCCCGGAGTTCCTAGAATTATATATCGATGTTTTGTGAAGCTTTAATTATAACGTGTATATAGTTTTCCTGAAAAAGTAGAGTAACACATAAAAGGTTGTGGGAATCCAAAATCTAAGAGTACCGTTTCTTTCAAAATAGTGGTTTTACCATAGGCACGACTTAATATTAGTCGGCGCAGGCCTCCTGTGATAAAACCCAAAAACGGAATAATCTTAAAAAGAATTAGATAGAGTTATTTTATTTTTCAAATCGTTTTTACTCATGAATGGTGACTCAGATTAAAAATTAGGGACCACCGCTAAGCTCAGGAGGGTATGATTTATTTAGGTGGATTCAATCATTGGGTGGCACATGCCAACTATGTAAGTTAGTTTTTGGCTTCAATAAAATAATTAAGTAACAATTATTTTATTATCAAAATCCATAACATCTAAATAATAACTTGGATTAAAAATCAGATAGTACCATTGGGTTCGTCGAGAAGTGTTTCCTTTAATAAAAACCAAACCCCAACAGCTGTGGGTTGAGGGTGAATTTTAATAATTCATTGCTCATTTTTAAGGTACGTTTAGAAAATGCATGAGCTACATTTTCTATCATTGGAACCGGTGCTCTGATAAAAAATCTGAAGAAACCATTGAATCCTCAACACTGGGAGTCACATAAGAGAGGCTTCACTTCAACCGTAGTAGGTATGAAGAAAAAAGCTAGATTTTTGAATTCTTCAAAGAATAATAAAATAAACATGTTATTTTATTCCTATCCTTTCTTTTCCTCCAATAAACAGATGACAATGTGAGAACAGTGATGTGTAAAGACAATAAATGGCTTGACCTCTCAATCATAAGTATCAAAAACCTTGGGAAATTAAGAAAGTTCATAATTCATTACCCCCCATTAATTCCCAACGTTTTTACCAACCATCCTACTCTATTTTTTATATGGAGCTTCAGAAGTGGTATTAGACAAATTCACCAAGCAGTGAAGTGCTGACAAAGTGCAGAGACGCCAACCCATTGGAGGATGGAGCCGTTTCTAGCGAGCAGTGACGAGCGACACTGAAACCCCAAACCAGAGATCGATTATTGAGCGACGTAGTTGGAGGCTAGTTGCGAGGATGCTGAATGCCAACCAACTTCATCAAATATTGGCATTCATCATCATTATTGAGGCAGGGGTTTGATTATTATTTTAAATTAAATTGAATATATGGAACCCCATTATACTCAATCTTGTTTACATGTTTACGAAGAGGGCACATGCCTAAAAAACCCATCTCATGCCCTCTACTATCATGATACCCCTATACGTTCTCTATGGAACACCGTGGATGGGTATTACCGGTGACTGGCTCCGATAGGGACCAAGGATGTGGCCGACACTGGCTGTCCGCAAGGAAGGAGGCTATGTACTCACTCCACAAGAGGAACCGGTCGCGGATCATCAATCGTTGCAGTCATGGGAGGTGGCCGACACACTGGCCGGTTGCGGAAAGAGAGTGTGGCATGGCCAGTGCACTGCTGGAGGACTCAGGACAATGCTCGTCAACTACAATAGACTGGACGAAGGAGGCTGGCACAATAGACATCTTCCGGTGGCGGAGTGGCGTTTGATGGCACCCCACTAGATAAGAAGCAAGCACACCATCCCACTATGATGGTTGCTAGATGACCCACACCAGTATGTCCAGTAAGACACATGGAGGTACCATGTGGTGTCACTGATACAGAGGTCCCAAACATCTTTAAAAAAATACCAGAATTAATGGGGAGCCGCTCCCCCTGCCACCTAGAACAAGCCCCCTATGGGCCGCCCTTCACATTGGCCGGGTTGCCTGCCCAGTGGGCCGCACACCCAACGGGCCTCGTGCCCATCAGGCTACCCCAAGAGGTCTGGGCCGCCCCTTACGGATCAGGACAGACCTCAGCTCAGTAGGCCAAGCCCAGACTGGGTTGGGCCAGGTCTGTCCAACCATGTTGAGCCGGAACCGAGCCCAACCGAAACCCGAAACACTAAAAAATCCATATCATGAAATCGAGGCGTCCATTTGATGAACCGTATATGGAACTAGGACCCTTGGAGAATGATAGTCCATTTGGTATACTAAACATTAGTTTTAGAGACAGTTGGAGTATGGCCGAGTTGGATCGAACCTGAATCCAAGGGGTCCGTCGGAACTAAAATGCATATAACTAATAGATAGGGTGTCCGATTGACACACCGTATGTCACGTTAGAACCCTCAGGACATAGAGTTCTTTTGGGTTACTCCTTATTGGAGCATAGTGGAGGATGAGGGAAAACTGATATCTCTGGGGAAATATTATAAGAAACTGGAGTGCACCGGGTGTGGGGATTCATGTTTCCGGCTTTAACATGAGGAAAGTTCATCGATCATGTGTGGGTAAGCAACTATTAGATCCTATATGGGTCAGTGCATACTGATCATGTGTGGTTCAAATCCTCTGTGAGGCAGAAAATACTGATCTTGAGTGGGTTAGATCATGTGTGGTTCAGTGGGGGTTAGTTATCTATCGATCACGTGTTGTCCAAAAGCAGTGTACATAACATAATAAGATGATTTAGTCTTAAAAACAATCATTTTCAATTCTTTAATTAAGTTATACCTAATGTGATCTTGTCTTTTTTTTACCTGTGTAGTAATTCAACCTTCATGGTGTTATCATTTATATGTTACCTGTGTAGTACTACTACCTTTGCGGTGTTATCATCCTAGTGTTACCTGTGTTGTACTTCTACCTTCATGGTGTTATATTCTCAGGGTTACATGTGCGGCACTTCTATCTTTTTGGTGTTTCCATAGTAGTGTTACATGTGTGGTACTTCTATCTTTGTGGTGTTACCTGGGTTGTATTTCTACATTCGTGGTGTTACCTGTGGGGTACTTCTATCATCATGATCTTACCTATGTGGAAATTATACCATTGTGGTGTTATCTTCATGGTGTTACCTATGTGGTTCTTCTACATTCGTGGTGTCATCTTCATGGTGTTACCTGTGTGGTAATTCTACATTCATGGTGAATATTTGTGGTGTTACTTGTGTGGTACTTATATCATCGTGGTGTTACCTGTTTGGTAATTTTACCTTTGTGGTGTTGCCTTTTATGTATTCTTCCCTAATGTATGAGATAAGTATATCATTATAACTAAGGTACAGGTATAAGCATATACATAAGTAGAGATGATGTTCATTGATTCGTTCTTTGAGATTGAGGTCTTGTAAGTTGGTATTTTCTTTGTGTAAATGCAGAAGACCTATTGGCATCTCGAGGCCCCTACTGAGTATCGTTATAATAACCCTAGCATGGGCTATGCCCACACTTTTTTATGTTTTTTATAGAAGATAGGCAACATTGAATGATATTGAGGGATCCAGGATAGAACAATACACAGAGGTGGACCATTAGGAATGACGTGAAGTAGGGGATACTAATCTTGAGTTGTACCTACCCTTTAGGAAGGATCCTCTTTGGATGATTGAGGATTTGTTTCGTACTTTTAGTTGTATTTTTACTTTTCAATTGTAATTTTACTTTTTAGATGGTCTTGTATTCTAGCCCCTTTACTTCCATCACACCATTTTACTACATCATCTTAGTTTGTGGTTGTTTCATGTTATGTTCATGGAATTTTTGTCTACACATGTTTAAAAGTAAATTCCTTCCTATTTTAGGGATACAACTTTTCGGTTCTAGTATCCATCCCCTGGCCTATGTAAGGCGGGCTTGAGGTAGTCATGACGAGAGTCCTATGGGAGGGGTCATGACACCAATCATTAATGATGTTTATGAAAATGAAATATGATACAATCATAGATATGGTATGTCGTACATACACATGAGCAATATTTCTTATTTTCAATGATCACTATGGAAAGAAGTTATGTATCATTTTACCATAAAATCATGATAATTATATCATAGATGTAATATTTATTTTCTAATTATACTTATATATATCATCCTTATGGGGATTAGTAATGAATCACATCAAATCATGTTGGAGGTAGTTTATAAGCATGAATGTCTAATGTTATCATTTACTAGCTAATAGAATGGAATGAAAGTAAATGATACATTATCTTTTGATAATGAAAAATATTTCAGGAATAACACATATAAGAATTATTTCAATCATTATAACAAGTCATAAGAGGTATTAATGTCATATTAATCTCATTGTTTCATGAGGCAGTATTAATTCATAAAAATTAATTATTTATTCATTACCAACTTTTCATAAGATGATATAGTTTTGTTTTTAGAAATAACATAATAAAATCATACTATAAGAAATATATTTGGGTTATTATTCTAACATTATTGAATAATTTTTGAAGTATAAGTCCCTTTTCATAAACAATATATAGTCTTGAGTTTAAGTTAAAAATTAATTTATCTCACATTAGAAATATTTTCAAATTTAGAGTTTTAGAGAAATTGGTCAAAACTAATACATTAGAATATAATATAATAAAATGAGTATTCATTCAAATATTATATTTTTTACCACTATATAATAATTTTTCAAACGTAATTTTTTTTCATGAAATCACATCACTATGTTTTAAATGACTTTATCTTTTACCTTACACACTAAATAAAAATATTTAATGATGTGTTATGATCATAAAAAATATCCTAAATGGATATAAAATATGGTAGTACACTACAAACATGAAAATCATAAAAAATGACCTTTATCTTCAAATATCTATATAGAAAAAAAATACAACATTCTATTTTGAAACATAATATTTTATTTAAATGTAAATACTTAAATTAAATATTAAGAAATAAAAACCCATTTTGGTGACTTAGATAATCATATTCAAAATGTCTATTCAAAAAAAAATTTATTAGAATATCCACATGCATCACATCAAATCTATACATTACTCAATTAATTAGACCTATATTTTGGTGGAAACATTTTATAATCTATAATGGGATCACGTGAAGCTATATGGGGTGCCCAATTTTATAAGCTGTAATGTGATTATGTGATACTATCTATTTAACTCAATTGATTAACATGTAATGAGCCCAACTCATGCATTCCAGGCCACCCCATCATTTATGATATAACAGGGTCACCCAATGGTATTAGGTCACACCCGTTCCCCATGTATAATAATTTGGTGCCACAACATGAATTAATCATTTTTATTCGTTAACTTTTAAAAAAATTATATATATAAATTGATCACCATCGGGAAACAAAATACACTTTTAAATTAAAACCCATTTTCAATTCCAAAATACCATTATATTTTGAAAAAAAAATAAATACAAAAATACCCATCAAAAGAGGAGAAAGTATATTGATATAAGAAAATATGAAATCATGTTATGGAATATATAAATCAAATTATGTTCACTATGGCTATAGATTCATTGTCATACTGTTTGTTAGTAATATAACATTCCATTTTCCATTTGTCAAAATATTTAGTATAAAAAACAAAAAATAATTTTATTTTAAAAACAATTTAAAAAAATTCAACGTATAAATATTTTATTATCATAAAAAATCTCCCATAAAATCATTTTAATGAAATTTACATTGAAAAGGTTGAGTTTTATGGAAAAAATTAACAGATATTTTTTAAAATGAATTTCCCCGTATCAATTAGGAAGAAATTGAAAAATTAACCCAATTAAATAATGACATTAAAAATAATAATTATCCTATGAACAATTAAATTCATGAAATATAATATTAAGTGGGTTATACATAGACCATATAAAATAATATTGGTGCATAATATTAAAAAAATGTATCAATGGAAAAAACATTTGGCGTAGTCTCCTACATTTAGTCAGACATGTCATAGGTGTATTTATCATTACATATAATAAACATATTTTAATTTATATAATTTATTTAGATCCATTTTAAAATAATATTATTTCTTTTATTTCACTTATAATCAGTTTATATATAATTACAGAAGAAGTTATGTTTAAGTCGGATGTTTTGACCAAATTCAGTTTATATGTCAAAAACAACATTGGTAGGTTGCATATGGTCAAAAATTTCGTTATAAAAAAAATAAATAATAAAAATAATGAAATAATTATCATATTTGTATATAAATTATAATATGAAAAATAATCATGAAATAAAATTATTAATAATGAAGTAACATTAATATCATGGATACGAGAGGTTGTATGTACAAATGAGTAATGTTTAAATTATTCAATGATATGTAAGAAAATAAGGTTAATAATATTTTCTATTAAAATAATGATAAATATACAATAATTAAAACTTAATTTTATTATATATATATATATATAATTATTTTGATGAGTTGGTGAAAAAATGAATCACATTGCTTCGAGGAGGTTGTAATCCATAAGTCAACAAATGAGATTACCTTTTTTTCATTGTGTGAAAATGTAAAAAGAAAATGATATATCATATTTATATAATCTATAATATTAATTTAATACCATAAATATTTCATTTATATTAGATATATTATTTAAAATTTCACATATATATTTCCACGTAATGCATTAACGAAAAAATAAACAAGGCTTCATGTGGCTGTAGTCTTCCACACACATGAGACATGTTGACCCATCCCTTACACATGGGATTAAAAATGGAATATAGGATTTAATAAATCCATAGTTTTAATTATTTTATAAAAATTCTATATAAACATTATATCCATCCTCATAACCAATTATGAGAGTTCGTAATAGAAAAACAGATGATATCATTTTGTAATGTGGCAATCCTCCGTACAATGAATGATTAACTCATAACCCATTTGATCGAACAGTATGTCGTTTAGGTCATAAAATTAACCTAAATAAATATATATATTTTTATTATACTTATTATATTATATCAAAATGGCATAATAATAATTGGATGTAGTAGAAAATGAAATATAAAACAGTCTTTGATGAATATTACCTCTTATTTGGGTATCACCTTTTGGTATGAACCAAATGACATACACCATTAGTTTTATAGAAAAATTAATACATCCAATATGAGAATAGTCATTGGATAAGTTATATAGTTATCTAATACCTGATCCAATTGGGTTTCAAGGTATGAAGATATGTCTAAAGGTGGTGGCTTCTTAATTGATATGAGTTGCACACTAGTAAATATTTTTTTAAAAAGTGAATTCATCCAAGGTTGTTACCATTTTACATGGCCCAAATAATTTTTAATTTTGGATATTATTTGTATAACGTCTAAATAGGGAAATAAATTAGGTTTCAGTCCAGTTTTGGGTCATTAGGACACCTTATATTAAATGACTAACTAGAATTTAAACTAAATTTTACAATTATGGATGTATGTAATTTTATATTTTTCTCAAAAAAAAATTTGGTCAAAAATTATTTAGGAATTATTAGACATTATATAATTAAATTATTCAAAATATTGAATCATATTTGAAGAATTAAATTCATATAATCTAATGAATATAATTTAATATTAATCCTACATATTCGGCCATACTTCTAGATATAAAGAATAATATTTTTTTAGAAAAAGATGATTCTATGATAATTATATGACATATAAATTTTATAAAAGGGAATCCAAATTTGTGTCCATATAAAAAAAACCAAAAAATGGAACCCCCTTACCATTCATAAATCACTCTGGATAGTTCCCCATCAAGGATAGAGTTGTTCCTAGTAAAGATGACATAACATTCTAGAGGGTAACAACACAGGAAACGATGAGTTAGCAAACCGGTCCCTCATCACAGCTGCAATGCATTTCATTTAACCCACCAAGTTAGGGACTAGGTGACTGTTAATGATGACTGTATTTTGGGGTTTGGATAAATTTTCCGAATATGAGACTTCACATTATCGAACCCTTCACCATCTAATTAAAACCATTAGGATACTCCTCACCATCAACACTACACCATCCCCATAATGGATTATTAGTTGTATGGTTTATGATAATCATTTTATAAAATTATAATGGAATTTAATGATATATTAAATATATATATATAAATAAATATATTACATATTAAGGATAATTTTATTCATCAATAGAGTAATCATTGTGCATTTAAAAAATGTATTTAGAAATTACTTTTTTTGAAATAAAAAATAATGTTGATAAATAATATAAAGGTGAATAAAACGTATTAAATTAGATAGAATAATGAAAAATAATAATGAGGGTACATTAAAAAATATTTAAAACATCTTGATACTTTTAAATTACATAATTTTTTAATAAAAATCATCTTATGATAATTGTTATTTTTCACTATTCACTAATAATCAATAATCATTAAAAAATATCAAAATATTTACCGATTAAATATTTTAATATATTTATTTAATGAATTATTTTAATTTTATCAATATAAAATTAGAAAATAAGAAATTAATATTTTAAATAAAACCACATAAAGAATGATTTTGGTTAAACTATATCCTTTTTTATCTAAAGAAGACATCAAATGTTTATTACCAATGTTACTATGTAATTCTTATTAATAAATATAATAATGATTTATTCAACCATTAAATGTGTTTTTATATCCTTTTAACCATTTAAAAAAAATTTCATACGGGTTTTATTCACATACTATTACAGTGGGTATATCATCCCCTCAAAGGATTTTAAATTTGTGTTTTTCATCTTCGACTATATATTTTTTGAATAAAACCATATCATGGGGAATAACCTTATTCCAAAAAATAACTATATACAATCAATATTGTTGACTATATTTTCTTCATAAGAACAATTCTCTTCTATATGATCATTCTTTGGTCACAAACGTGAGATGAATCTAGAACGTATATCCTTGTCATTGAAACATGATATACTATGTGTACTTGAGATATAATCATTTATAAGGCCACTCTATAATAAAAAGATCCATCCTTCATTAGGATTTCATGTTATATAAATTAAGAGGGACTTAATGTCCCATTATTAGTAAAATGAAAATATGTTTTAAAGGATAAACTTTGAGAAAGGAATAATCACAAAAAATTAAAGGGAGATCATTCAAAAAGTTATCTGCATAAAATATCTTCCTTCTATGAGCTATCTTAATATGACCCTGAATAAGCTATACATTCTCTTCTATTTCCTCTACCAAAATTATTCTCATCAACTTCTTTTATCCTAATTGTTCCCAAGAAATGGTGACTAACAACGCTTTCTATATAATTTGTCAAGTAGAACCATTTGTATAATTTAATGAATATTAGTATTATAAGAAAAATAATCCAAAATAAATATATTTATCCCAAAATTCCTAGTAATACCTTGATAGTGAATTAAAAATTTCTTCCAGGGGATGAATCATCTACTCAAGATATTTGTAATAATATGGTTGAAAAAATGAAAAAAAAATTAATTACAAACAATACAACTGCAGAACTCCCTTAGAAAAATTATATGTGAACCTTGGATCATAATCTAATATAATGAAGAAGGGGTAACCATGTATCCAAAACATATTATATAGATATAGTCATGATATTGGATCAATATACATTCTATCTTGAATAAGAAGGAATTGTGTAGATTTAGTTAATAAATAAAAAAAACCAAAATCACATTATTACGTCGTGATATCCTTTGAAAAACCACAAAAAAATCATTTGATATATTTTACTATTTCCACATGGAATGTTTATAGGTTTAATGATCTCCCTTATGTAAATTTTTTAGTACTTTAACCATCTTACAAGTTTAACAAATCATGGTAATGAATCAGGAAATAATAACCCATGATCACATCCAACCATATTTTCTAACTCATGTTAAATTAATTATGTGTGAATATATACTACATAATATTTTTTATTATTGTACATTTCACAATATACTTATAAAAAATGATTCCTCTAAATTTAACAAAAGCAACAACCATTACATCCAAATTATACGTACTAAAATTTTACTCAATAGGTCTCAATTGAAATGAAGGATTATATATGACATGATCATTCTATATTAGGACACTAATAGGTTATCTAAATAAATAATCATTGTAGATAAAAAATAAAACATTTATATATGAAATGATCAAAATTGGATTATTTACCAATAATATTTTTTTTCTTGAAATCCTTCATCAAATTCCATTATATCGATGTATTTCACTTAATTTTGAGTTAAATGTGTTTTTTAATTATAAAATCGGTTAATATTTATAATAAACCATAGATAGTAACCTAATAATCTAACAAAACACTTAATATAAATGAAATTTTATGTTCTTGGAAATTTTATAAATTCGTTTGTTTTAGAATCGTAGATTGAAATTCCATTTTTTGAAACATTATATCCATGGAAGGATATTATTTTTTTAAAAAAATCACCCTTGAAAAATTTCCCATATAGTTTATTTTATGTTATTTTTTACAAAACATCCCTTAGGCATCATTTATGATTTTTAAGAATTTTACAGTATACTAAAATGTCATAGATAAAAAAGTTCAAATTTTTTTTCAAGAAAACATGAAAATGTATATTCATATGGTCTTTAAATACAACATGTGCATTTGATAAAACAAGTGGCATAACTAAAAACTCAAAGTGTCACATCAAATTTGAAATTTATACTTCATAATGTATGATTCCATCAGTTTAAAATAATGATTTCAAAAACATATTTCAACCATCTAAAAATACTGAAGTCCCAAGAGATGATAAAAAATGATTGATACTATGAAAATTACACTAGTTATTAATAGTTATGAAAATAAAGAATCTTGTTAAAAAAGTCACATTGAATTTTTTTTCATAAAAAAACAGGGTCACCCCATGGTGATGTACTAGGTTGGGTGAATCCTTTATCTGATAGACCATGTAATAATTGATTCATATAAAACTTTTCCAATTAAGCTATTCAATAAAAGGGTTTGGAAATAAGTGTAGAACTATTTAATAATTCGACAATAAAATAACCCTATCAACTAAGAATATAATATAAAAAATCATCCAATATACATATATTTATTAATTATTATTATAAAATATATTATTTTAAAATAATATTTATTTTAAAAAAATTATCATAGGTTATATTAAATTCCATCTATAATCAATTTTTCAACATCTTGGTATGTTATCAGATACATTAAATCAATAAATATAGTTATCATTGATCTAAAATCTATCAAAGAATGATAAACTGAAATAAAATACATACGAAGAATGCTAACATCATATATTATGTCTGGTTTAGATCTATTTTCATGAAATAAAATCCAAATGATTATAATGAGGCGATTCTAATAAATTATGATTTGTTTAATACATTAATTTATATTTTTCTCCAATATTTCACTCATACTGTCATTAAGATACATTCCATATTTAGTTACATGTTTCAAAAAATGAATGATTATGTAGAACCAATTCAGAATTATTATTTGAATAAATTGAATATAGAAGTAAAATAATTATCTCCACTACATTTGACAGACCAACATCAAATATAAAAATATAAAATGACTTTTTAAGACCATTATGTTTTGAATAATGATTATTTCCATGTTATGAGACACGCTTCCCAGAAATTATATCATAATGTCCTAACTTATTACAACTAAAACATTGTACCATTACATGGAAACCCGGTATCTTATTTTTTGTTTGTTTAAAGATATTTTTTTATAGTAATAAGACCTATGAACAAACTCACCTCAACAAAGACCCTTCTAGGATACCATAAAAAATTAATTGAAATTTCATTTTCAACACATAGAACAAGATGGGGGATTACATATGGACTTAACAACATTGTTTTTCTCCAATTATAACCACAATGATCTATTTGTACTATTTTTATCTCAATGATCACACATTTTAGAGACAATTATATCAATATTCTCTGTACAATGAAGCACATTCTCTTAAACATTGAAATTCTCATGAAACCAATGATCTTCATAAAAATGTATTGAACCTTGTGTAAAATAAGTTAATTTTATAATCATTATCATGAATAAAATCAACCATATCCCGGGTTAATCTATAAATTTTTTGTTTAAATGAACCTAAAAAATCATAATCTCGTTTCCGCATTTACAAGAAATGTTTTCCAATATAAACATGAAAAACCATAGGAAAAATATTTCCCATGTAATGATTCGTGGAATTAATATCATATAAAGTTATCGAAACTTGTATTTTATATTTTATTATTATATCAAGACATTATATTGATCACTATCACCATTAAAATGATAAACAATATGAGTTACCCTTTGACAGTTTGAACATCCTATGACATTATTTATCATGTCTAGATAAATAATAAATCTTTTGGATACCATAGGGTCATATGATCCACTGAATTAAGGTGGAGGTTTCCACATGAAATTATAAACAAAATAATTTCCCTTTAATGGTATATTAAGGACATCTCCACCATGGTTACCATAAAAACTTATATATTTTTTCAATTGGGCCATCACTATAAAAAACTTGTCAATTCTCATTCAAAAAATCTATATTTTTTTATTTGGACTAATAATTTCCACATGAATCCTTCTGAAAATAGATTCTGAATTTCTTATATAGAAAACCATAAAAAATAAAAATCTTTTAGTAAAATGAATATTGTAAATTTTAAATTGTATATCATTTTATATTAATCAAAAGGGAAAATATTTATTGGGAATGTTATAAACATTATTATAACATCTAATTTAATATAAACCATTCCATTGATACAAACTATAAGTACCTTGTGATAAACATTTCGTAATATTGAGTGTTAGTTGAGTATTTACTTTCATTCACATTGAGGTTATTTATAGGATCTGTGTTTTAGATAATTAGTAGATAAATCATACATTACAATATCATTTTATAAAATGTGTATACATCTATAGAGTATTTATTTTTACAAAAAAAATAAAACATTTAATATAAAAAATGATTTATTTTCATGAAAACTATTCAATATATTGAAATTGACTTCATCCCATCCCTTAAACCAGTTTTGAATAATACTTAAAAACATGATCTGTATAGAAAAATATCAATAGGTAATATAAAAAAAGGATGTGGTTAGTCCATTAGAAACATGAAAAATCATAAAAATTGTACCATAATCATTAATTTTCATTGAGATTATAAAACGACACATATTACCATGGAAAAAAGATAATAAATATCAATGAAAATAATTAAATCCAATTGAAAACAATTAAAACCCACTTTGATGACTAAGAGTATCATAATCATAAAAACCACTGAAAATAAATTTATCTTGAATATGCATATAGATGATTTCCAACAAAATCATTACCCATTACATTGGAGCACTATATGGGGGCACCCAAAATTTAACCTATAATCGTATCTCCCAAGCCAATATAGGACATACCGTTATATAATTTTTAATGAGATCATTTTGTGCTATCTGTATTTCCCCCAAATAAAATTTGTAATGTGATTAATGGGTGTTATATGGGTTGACCCATCATATAAGCTGTTGTGGGATCACCCAACACAGTATGGCTACATCCATCAATCATATTATATTCGATTGTACCCAAACATGAATACAAACTCATACACAAATAAATCATCATCTTTTGTATATCCAAATACACATTTTTTTAAACCCATTAACAATACTAAAAACCATTTTTGTTGAAATAAAATTTTAATTAATAAAATAAAAAAAATTAGTAAAGGAATAAAATTTAATAACAAAATTAAATATTTCAAATTAATATAGAAATTAAATTATTTACACAATAGAAAGAAAATTAATTTTAGTTTTATATGTTAATAAAATAACATTCCATCTATTTCCTTTAAAATATATATATAAATCAAAGACATTTTATTAATTTTTGATAAAATTTATAAAAAATATAATTTATAAATATTTTATGAAAGTATAATAAATTTTATAAAATGATTTTTAAGAAATAGACATGGAAAATTCTGTGTTTTGAAGAAACAATTAGAATATTATTTTTTTAAATGAAAAGCCCCTTATCGATTGGGAATCACATGAATAGAAAAAAAAAATAATTTCATCAAACAAAACATCAAATATCATTATAATAGATGAAATAATGATATATCATTCCAAGGGGGTTTATATACACCTCATAAAATAATATAGTTTATAATATCAAAAAATCCATCAAGGAATGGAAATTGAGGGAATGTCTACTACATTGGGTCCAACTTGTCCCAACTGTATTTAACTTCCAAAAAAATAAATTTATGTTAATTATTAACCATGTTGAGAAAAAATTCATTTATATTATATCTATTATTTCAATTATCAAAAAGTTTTATAAAATTAATTTATCAAATTTTACCATATTCAATTTATTAGTCAAAAAAACATGGGTAGGTTTAATATGGTGGGAGATTTCATTATTTATATATATAAGGAATAATTACTATGATATAATTATAATAATTATATATATACTGTAATTTTAAATCCAATCTAGAATAACAGTCATGAAAATGGATCCAATGTTACTATAATAGAGGAAGTTGGTCTTACGAATGATTGACTAACGTTTCAATTTTTTTGTTATTATTATTAAAAGATGGTAAGTAATACTTTTTCTTTATAGGATGATAATTACATTATAAATTATAAATTATTTAAAAATAAATACTTATATATATAATTATTCTTATGTTTACTTAAAAAATGAAATATCGCCTCTTCAAGGACATAGTAGACCATGTATCCATGACTGAATTTATGATTTTTATAGTGAGAAAAAATTTAAAAGAGATATTATATATCAAATTTCAAAAGTCATAAATATTTGATTAATTTAATGATTATTTAAAATATATCAAATTTATTTGTTATCATTCCTATAATAAATTCCATATAATTTGTTGGTGAAAATGTGTCACATCTCTTCTTGAGGTTGTAGTCTACCAAACACATTAGATACAATAGCATACCCCTTATGTATTTGAATATAAATATGACATAATTTTATAGTGTATCCATATGTATAATTATGTTATTTGTTTATTATATAATCAATATTTGCATCATCATATCCAAATGTGATAGTTGATTATGTGTAAAATATTTACATCATTTCATGAGGCTATAGTCCTTCATACATACAAATGATGAATTTTTAACCCATTTTACGGAATTGTGTGTGGTTTTAGAATTTACTAATAACATTAAAAAACAATTAATATGTGCCATTCAATTTATATTTTGTCATCATGTTATTATACTACTTTAAGGGGGTGGATATTGAAATTAAAAAATTCTCATTGGTGAATGTATCCACTTCTTTTAGGTATCTCCCTTTGGTGTTCACCAAAGGCCTTCCTTGAGTAGATTTCTGACCAATGTAAGGTATTATAAATTATAAGAGGAAATAAGAGATGTTATTTGGGTAGTTATTTTCTAGTCCAACTATTTTTGATATTGTGATGTTTGGAGGAGATGTGTTGGCCTTATCTATGTGAGTTGAGTACCAGACATGTAACTTTTTGAATGTTTGACTACCACCCATGTATGTTTCCTAGAACCAACCACATATACAAGTCCATTATATATATAAGTAGTTATAAATACTAAATATTTCCATAAACTTTCTTTGGAATTATGTTGGGTAATGTTGACAACATATATAACACGTTTAATAATTATGAATTTATTTTTATTTAATCAAAAAAATTAATTTCCACTTCTATACCAAATCATTACGGTCAAAAACAAATTTGGAATTATTAGATATTTTTATTTTTATTATTATTAATATTAAATACATATATTAATATTCAAACCATAGAATTTGTAAATTTAAATTTAATATTAATCTTATAGAGGTGACAAGACAACATGTTTTTTTTGAAGAGTATTTTCTTATAAAAAGACAATTCTATATTAACTATTTGAATAATAATAATTATTTTATAAAAGTAAAAATAGTATTAAAATATAATAAATATATATATATATATATATCATATAATATGTTTCTTTATAGTTATTAATTTAAAAAATTAAAAAGTGGAGATATTATGTATTTTAAAAAATGATTTTAGAATACAACATTATTTAAAAAAACATAAACTAAAAACCAATATAACGATAAATCAAAAATATCTATGATTTTTAAATATATCAAAATAAAAAATAGTTTAATTAGTTAAATATAAGAAATAAATTTATCAACTAAATTTGTTAATTTTTTTTAAAATAGACGTCATTATAAAAAAATTTGATATTTTAAATAAATATTTATATACTGGCTTAAAATATGATAATATTTTATTAAGTTAAAATTGTAAAAATCATAACACTTAAATAAAAACTTATAATAAAATAATCCTGTGAAACTATTTCCTTTTTATCCTGTAATTTCATTATATATTTATAACTAATATAACTATCTAATTCATATTAATTAATAAGGAAACGATTTATAATATCTTTAATTGGGTTGTGTCTTGTATAAGTTTTAAGAACATATAAATCAAATAACTTGTGTAATGACCCAACCCATAGTAGTCTATAGCACATGCCTTACTTTATTACAATGAAAAAGATACATGATTTGAATCCCTATGGACTAATCAGTTTTGTAGTTTTGAAAACCATATTATATACATGAAGCATACATCAAAATTTCAATAATAATGGAAAAATTATAGATTTATTTGAGAATGGAATATTTCCCCTAGATTAACCCTGCATATCAATCATAATTAATGTCTTGGAATCTTTCAGAAAATTAGACATATGAAAGGGTTGAACTGAGATTCATAGTTTGGGTAAATATATAATAAAATATATTATGAATATATAATCATAAACGATAATTCACGATTTAAAAAAACACAATCCCATTAAACATAATCATTAGCATAATATGTCAACAATAAATAACACCATATAAAAAATGACATGATCTTGAAATTATAACTATGGATATTCTAGTAATTGAATAATAACATGTAATATCAATAAGTAATCACATAATGAGAGAAAGTATACTATCTGAAATCTAAAACATACTATAGAGGACTCAGACAAGAAATTTGAAAATAAATGGTTAAGGCCTCACCCAAATACATATTTTAATTTTCTCATAAGACCTTTGGATGGATCTAGGGGCTATAGCGGGCCTCGGTTATGAAATACTTTTAAAAATTCATTCCTCATATAAAAAGTGTGAAATATAAATAATATAAACATTAATATTATTAAACAGGCATACAAAATGTGAATACGCCAACCATAAACCATTAATGGTATCAAATTAGCACATCTACATTCAAAATTGTCATAAACCCTTCAATAAAATATGGAATAAGTTATTATATGAAATCTAATTCAATTATGAACGAAATACAATAATGGATGTTGATACAGATGAAAATAATAAAATGAAATCATTAAAAATATGTGGAGAAACATACCATTTTTACAAAAATATAATTTATTCAACCACTGCACATTTATCAAATAAAAAAATTAAAAAATAAATTTTTCAAATCAAAGTGTCCAATACCACTTTCATGAAATTAAGAGAAATTACAAATTTAACATTTTACAAATATTCATTTCCATATAAATAAACCCATAAACACCATTTTGTAAACATTTACATGAATGAGAATGATTTAAAAGAATAAATATTAGAATAATTTAATGTCATGTAAAAATTAAAGATACTCTCACATTACCAACAATAATATTCCTTTTGAAGTAAATTTTTTTAATCAAGGAAATTAATGACAAATATGACCCATTTACATATAAATAATCATGGATAATAATGAAATTGTGAAATTAACCATGATTTTCAATATGATTTCCTCTATATGCGTAAACAATATTAAAATGTTTTTCAAAAAATATTATTAACTTGTAATATGATTAAAATATTTATTATGATACCATAAATGACTCATTTATGACATTATATTACCCGTTTATTTATAATTAAATGTTAATGAAACAATTCGGGTAATAACTATTTCATTTATCAACCATGTATTGACACATTATTCTTGATCCTATAACATACACAATATATTACATATTCAAAGAATTTAAAACATGAATTATATATTAAATATATATATATATAAGATAGTTTTAAGAAATATATGACACTGTTATAAACGGTAGGCTGTACATATGCCTTATCAATGTTTCCTTTATCTTGTCACATTAAATGGGAAAAAGTTAATTATATATATATATATAATTCTAGTATAATTTTTATTACACATGTTTCATATACATTTTTATTATCATTCTTGAATGGTTAATGTGGAAGATGAATCTCATCACGTCGTGGAGTTGGTAGGTCATACATATACACGAGAAAAGATTTGATTCTCTTGTTCATAAAAGGGTAAGGAATTAAATGGTATTTCAATTATAAATTACCAATTAAATGAAATAATAAGAATTTATATGCATTATATAAAATTTTTTTGATCCAAATAATTTTTTGAAGAAAAGAAACTATACCACATTGCGGAGATAGTATGTCGTTCGTACGAATGCATAATGATGTTTTTTTTGTATGATGGATAAAAAGATGAATATGGTTTTTTGATAATCATAATAACATATATTTATATATATGAAACATTATTTATTAAATTATTTTGTATATAACATAGTAATTCAATGGAATATAATAAAATAACTTAAATAAAAAGGGAATACAATTACCACTTCTTAAGTGAACTTCATTTCTATAGCCTCTTATAGGAACTAGTGAAAGGATTTTTACAAAAAAACACCCCCATGATGTTTCTAGGGAAACATTCAATGAAAATTTGTAGGGTTTTGTTGAGGAATAAATCTTGATTAGGTTTGAAGATGTGAGAGAAGAGGTACCCATTTATAATATAGGTGAGGGGAATACTTGTAATCCTTTAAAATAATAAAATAATATAATTTTATTTTCAATTTAAAATATCACCATTGTGAGTTAACAATAAGATAATATAAGTATGAGTGTAAATACTCCCAACAAATGATTTTTAGGCATTCTTAGGTAACATTACTAATGTTATCTTTTGTAATTATCCCTTAGTTAAACCATATAACTCTTACTATCACAACTTTTATTTTTACACATTATGGTTAATACAGTTGCAATAAAATTACAAACAAACCCCAATAGAATTATTTATAAACAATTTAAATTTATTCAATTATTTTTGGTGAATTATAGTATTTTATGAATTTAATATCATTTAATAAAATATTATTTACATTAAATTGGATTTTATTTCAATTTTGAGACTATTCATTTTTTTCCTATTTAGAAAACATACCAACAAGATTAATTTAGGCCAATATTTTAAAAAATTAATAAAATATATAATTCATCAAAAAAAATTATGGTTGACATAAAATTACTGAATATATTTTTATATAAATATTTAAATAACAATATTTTATATTTATACTAATTAACCTGTTGTTGCATCATCATTATAGAAGCCTTCAATTAAAATATTTATTCTATAATAATTATAAATAAATTAACATGATGAATATTAATTAATTAACATTAAATATACTATTAATAGTGGATTTTATCATCTGTATAACTCAATAATTAAATCATTTAGTTATTAAAAATATGATTATTCCCTAAATCCATATTTAAAATTTAAAATAAACCCCCTTATAGTTGAGTGGGATCCTCATAGTGAACATAATAAATTGAAGGGTACCTAAATAAAAACCTACATAGAAAACCAAACATCAAAAATTCACATTCAAATTCCAAAATTCATCTTCAAAAAGTTGAGAGCCTAAAAACTGCGAAAGAAGAGGCCATCTCAGGAACCACAGGCAATGCAAGCCACCTAAGAAGAACTATGATGCATCTCTATCACCATAGAATCACATAGTTGGATTAAAACTACCTTCAACATCACCAAATGATCATCAATAGAAACACTAGAGAATACCATCCACTTGATAAAAAATATTTAAGGGACTATAATGAAACAGGTAACTTCTTAAATCACGAGCAAAGACACCATGAAAACCACCACATAGATTAATCTTAGAGTGACAGATGGATTTTTGAAAAAATAGGATAGAAATGAGTGATCATAGACATTTCAAAACAATGGAGTGGATCACTAAAACTATCATCTATGAGAGGCTTTCACAATTGTAGTTGTCAGCAATCAAAAATCCCAAACATTGAGCCTCCGCATGACGGACACCCTATGGTGCTAATATTCCACATAACCAATCTAAAAAACACTACGGACGTCAAAAAATTAATAAATGACCACCATAACCCACTATCCATATAAGGAATCACACATCATTTTCCATAATGAAAGACACAATCCACTAAAAACTACTAATCCGTTAGATAAAATATTCACCATATAGATAATTTCTCACAACCGAATTCCAACAAAACAATTGAAATAAATTGTACCATAATCATATCAAACCCAATGCAGATACCTCTATCAATGAAGAAACATAGATAGAAAATAGGTCTGATGATGAAACCCAAAAAAAATATGGGAAAATGGGTGAATATCTTAATGAAAATGAAAGAATATGTCGAGATATACCATGACCATCAATTAGGTTAACCCAAAACATCTTATTTCTTCTTGCTCCAGAGCAATCCTAGAAAGGAGTAGTGGAACATGAGATTAGAGCAAGATTCAGGTGGACATGGAAGAAACCATAGATCCTTTATCATTGTGAAATTGAGGAATGAGACTAAGAGGAGACCAACCATGGGAGAGAACAATCAGAGAAACCTTGGAGAAAGACATGATGGGTAGAAGAGAAGGCTAAGGGAGGTGAAACAGGGAGTAAAAACACTAAGATATTGTGGATTCATGGATGATACCCAAGATATGATGAGCTTAGAGTGAGTGAGTAAGTGGGGAGAACTAGGATAAAGTGACGTGTGTGGGGGAGTAGAGAGAACTAAGATAATGTGGAACCATTAAAAAAATATTAATTTGAAAATATTAATTTATATGTGAATAATATATTATAAATTACAAAATCAAAATAAAGTGGCATAAAAATTGTAATTTTGGAAGATTGTTTATTTTGGTCTCAACCCACATATCCAATGAAATTTTGGTGCATTTTAGGGGAATTTTATAAAATTAAAATATTTTTTTACCTTTTATTACCCAATTACACTTAACCATGGTAAATAAAAATACTAAAGTTGCTATTCAAAAAAATAATTTGATCCAATTTAACAAAAATATTTATACTAAATACAACAATGTAGTTCAATTTTTCAAAATTCAATTCCTAGAAGTAGATAAATTGTGTTTAACACTAATCCTATAAATGTTGAGAGAATGCAGATAAATTTGACGTTCAAAAGTTTAGTTTTTTTAATTTATTTTCAATATAAAATTGATTTTGATGACCAAAATTGGATTAATATATGTACTATTATTCTATTGTGATTTTAAAAAACTTTTTAGATTATTATAATTATTCAAATTTAAAACATAGTTTTTTACTACAATGCACCATTATTCTGTATTTATCAAAAATTTAATCTTCTACGAAAAATACTATAAATCCACCCTAGGATAAGTTTAAAATTTCGAAATTCAAAAATGAATCCTATTTTGAAAATTAAATTTATTAAAATTTCCAAACTCTGGTTTTAATATGGTAAATCGTTTAAAATGTGATAAAACATGGTATTGTATAAAATGCATGCTATTAAAGAGGATAAATTTAAAAGGAGGCATACTAGAAAATATTGAGGTTCTACATTCTCTTCTCTATTAACAAATTTCATCCAGATAATTTTTGAATTCAGATTCGGTATCTAGGGTTTGACTATCAAAATTTACTTTATTGAAATCCCACATTATACAAGGGTTGATAAAACATCCACTATAAAATAAAGAGGGGATGTGAAAATGTCACTATAGATAACACATAAAACAGTTTTATGTAGAAAATAATGGACATGTATGATTCATATAACCATCATATTTTGATGTATAATGATTGAAATGACGATTAGGATAAAGTTAACAATTACAAATATATATATCTGTGTTGATATAAGGGGAAATTTAATTCATTAATAACGGTAGTAGGATAAAATTTTGGTTCCTAAATCGTTTTTATAATGTTGTGGGATTATTGTAATATTCAGATAAAAACATAAGAATATAAAATTACCTGATTTGGTTTCCTGTCCATAAGAATGACCTTATATATTTGTAGTGGTTTGAACTATTTTATCTTCATTGAATAAACCTGAAGATGGATATTCAAGAATAATTTTTATGCCTGAGACACTTTTAACGAATCAAAAGTCCACAAGTAATTCCATAATCCAAAAAATGATTTCTGAAACCAAATGGTTTTTCACAAAGAATCCGATAAATCAAAATTTAACCCCAAAAAACAATATTCAATATTCAACATAATCCATTCTAACTGTTACAATCATCCAAAATATATCATCCCAAATTCAGAGTCATAAAATTTAAAAGGAAGGTCACTGAATTTAAAAAATAAAATTAACATCAAATTATCCATAAACAAGGTAATGTAACTCTTTTTTTGACATCACATTATCTCATTAAATAAATAAATTAAATCATTCATGGTTCCAAATCTATTTTGAATATGTACTGTACTACAATCTTTTTATATATCATGATTCTTATATCTATAGAACAATTGATGAAATAATTATTTTTTCCAAATTAACATGTTTTTTAATCATTATGGTTCATTAAAAAAATATTAACTTTGATTGATCATATTATTCATTGATACCTAATTTATTTCCTTTTCCATTTATATTGTCTTTATAATTTTTCTTAT
The DNA here is from genome assembly GCA_963277665.1 of Viscum album. Taxonomy (NCBI): domain Eukaryota; kingdom Viridiplantae; phylum Streptophyta; class Magnoliopsida; order Santalales; family Viscaceae; genus Viscum; species Viscum album. The sequence continues at coordinate 1,626,326,043 of OY728157.1, read as the reverse complement.
AACCTTAATGATTCAAACCATTAACAAAAATTTGAAGCACAATGTTTCAAAAGCTAATAATAGTGATATAGTCATGAATAATCATTTATAGGATCTCTAAATGATGGAATCTTATTATCAATACATATGTTTATAGGAGTAACATAGGTTATCCCTTAAAACATCTAATAAATGATGTACTATACATAGAAGTATAATGAAATTATTTCACAGTGTTAAGTTCTATAATATTTGTTTTTTGAATGTAGTTTCCAAGGTTATTGGTAATCATTCTCTCATACCAACTGTAAATAACCTGACCCTAGTTTCCGGGTGCCGGTACCTATCATTATTACATTAGAATAGATAAAATATTTTAATACCAAATGATCATTCCATTAAGCAGTTTTCAAACCCATATTACATACATGAACCTTGCATTCCACTTTAAAATATAAAATATGTCTTAGAGACTCCATTGTGAACACCATAGTTCTCCTTTCTTAACAAAACACATCACTCCGTATATATATCATGGAATCCCAAGAAATATAAAATAGAATAAAGGGGTTTTCCCAGATGATTATTATGGGTAATCAAACAATGGGATATATAATGAAAAATTAATAATATACCTCAATTAAATATGTATAAATGAATCCCTAACAGAGCACCATTGATGATATAATTCATTAATACAAATACACATTATATTTAATCATTTTGGATCATTCTAAACCTATTAACTACACTTAACCATGTTATTCCATGATACCTCCACTATTTACTTTTCCATTTGTATTCTCTTCATAATTAGCAATATAACCATTTCTTGTATAACCTTGTTGATTCTAACCGCTGACCAAAAATCAAATAATAATGTGTGAAAAACAAATGATAGTTATATATTCATGAGTCATCATTTATAAGATCTCAAAATAAGTGAATACTTTTTTACCAATAAATTTGTCTATTGGATTAAAATAGGTTATCCATTACCTACTCTAATAGATGATATATTATGCAGAGACTTAACCTCAAATTCAATCATAGTTTTATGTTAACTAATATTTGATTTTTAAATGTAGTTTCCAAGGTTACTTATAATCTTCCTTTTATACCAGCATTAAAAAACCTGACCAAATTATCCTGGTACTGGTGCCTTACATTATTACATTTGAATAGATAAAAGATTTTAATACCAAAGGACCGATCTGTTAAGTAGTTTTGAAAACCATATTACTTACATGTACCTTACATTACAATTTATAACAAAAAATAATAATTAGAGACTACTTTGAGAATACCATATTTTTCCTAGACTAACCCTACATATCATTAAAAATATTCATCTTGGAATCCTGGGAAATATAAAATAGAATAAAGGGGTGAGGCCAGATTCTCAATAAATGTAATTGTATAATGGGAAATATTATGAATAAATAAAAATATACCTCAAGTCTACATATATAGCTGAATCCCAAGCCCACTAAACATTATCATGAGTATTTTATGGAATGAATTAAAAGGTTCCTATAAAATAGAAAATTGATCATGAAATAATAACCAATAAAATTAAAAAAGTTGAATAATGTCATATAATATCAATAACTAATCTCATAATGAGAGAATGAAAAATTCTAGATTATAAGAACATACCATCAAGGACACTTTCAAGACATCTAAAAATAAATTGTTAAATCCTCAACCAAAATAATAATTGTTTTTTTATCTAGATACATACCAATGTATTGGGGTCCTATAGTGGGCCTTGTTCATATCATACAAATTCCAATGAATTCTTCATATGAATAGGGTAAAACCTAAACATGATAAACATTCTTATTATGAAACCACCATATGTCATGTTAATACTTCAACCATAAAAAATGAATTGTATAAAACTATCAAATCCAGAGTAAAACTAAACATTTAAGGTTTATCAAAATATGGTAAAAGGTGACATAAGAAATCACCCTCAATTAATTATAAAATATAATAATGGATTTTTATGTAGAAGAAAATAATTTAACAAAATCAATAATAATTTCATGATAAATTTTCCATTTTTCATTCAAAACAATTATTCAATACTCTTGAGTTTATAAAATAATACATGAAAACATAAATTTTTTAGTGAACATGTCCCATTCCACACTGATAAATTTTATTTAAATATTATAATTATCATTTTAAAAAATTCACTTCCATATAAATAAATCCTAAAACCCATTTTGATAAAATGGTCATGAATGCGAAATATTTAGATGAATAAATCATGAATTTTGAAAATTTGTTTTAGTTAAAGTGACAATAACAAAAAACATTAAAAATTTTAATTTAAAAAAATTGGAAACTTTTACTTGGATGGTAAATATATTCTAATAAATACTTACATATGAATAGTTTCATATAATAAATTGATTGTTAAATTAACCCATACCTCATATATGCATCCCTGTAAACGTGTATGAAAATATTGAATCGTGGTTTTAAATATACTATTCAATTCCACCTAAATAATAATAATATTTAAAATTTCATAAATGATTCATTTCTGAGATTATATTAATCATTTATTAACAATTCTATGTTAATGCATTGTTTTGGGAAATAATTGCTTTGTTTATTGAACATGTTTGACACATTATTCTTGATACAAGGACATTAATCATACATTTCTTACTTCTATAATATAAAAAAATATTTATATATAGTATATATTCAGTAAATAAATATATATATAATATAGATATATAAAATAGAATAAATTGTTCCTGTAGACATTTGGTTGTATGTATGGATGAATGATATTTCCTTTTTATTATCATATTGAATAAATATAATTTAATGATATATATATATATATATATATATTAATAAATAATAATAATTATTTCATGTATTTCGTACACATTTTTAATATCATTATTTTGTTTTTAATGTGGAATATGAATCTCATAACGTAAATGAGGTAGTAGGCCTTATGTACACATGAGTGATGATATCCTTTCTTTATTCGAAAAGGCTAAATAATTGGATGGTATGTTAACTATACAGAATGAACGTCATTCCATATTAATTATATTTATAAAAAATATCTACATTTATAAAAATATAAATAATATGGGGATGAAAATAATGACACTATTTCATAGAGACTGTAGGGAGAAGGTACACAGACATATTTATATTGTTTTTATTAGGATGGATAAAAAATAGAATATAGTTGTCCCATAATCATAATAATTTCATAGTATATATATCATACCAAATTTATTACATTAGTATGGAAAAATATAAAAACAGGGGGAATTTTTCCGCAAGAACAAAAATGAATTGCTAAAACAATCACCACTTCTTCAGTGGACCACCTTTGGATATTCTATTAGAGAATATAGGGTTGGTATTTTTTGAAGACCAGGATCTCTAGGATGTGGATATGGATGATGATGATGGAAATGGGAATGTATTGGTCAACCAAGGAGGATTAATAAGGTGTGAGGAAGCAAGGTTTGAGGTTCCCTTTTAAAATAGTATATAGGGGAACTCATGGAATCCTTTAAAATATTAAATTAATATAAATTAATTTTCAATTTCATATATATTAAAGATAAGTTATTTCAATGATTTTTTTATTATGCGTCTAAATAATATCATCTAATGTTTTCTAGAAAATTTTACGTTATAATATTATCGTTATCATTTGGCTAAAAAATCAATTTAATCCCTTTTACATTTTCCATGAAGACATGAATGTTACAGCTTATGGTTAATAGAATTACTATAAAAGGTCAAAAAATACCCAATTGAATCATTGATGAAATATTGGAAAATATTCTAGTAATTTGGAAAAAATATTTATTTTTATTAATTTACTATCATTTAATAACATATTATTTAATTTAATGTATAATTTAAGTAAATTTTGAGACTATTCATTTTTCTTTATATACAAAAAATATCAAATAAGATAATTTTGAACCAAAACATATCAAAAATTAAAAAATTATAAAATTCATAAATTAAAATATACATTGAAATTAACTCTCTCAAAATATATTTATATTATATTATTAATAACATTAATATGATATTTTAATTAATTAAATTATTACTTTATCATCATTATACAAGAATTTTATTAATTATTTTATTGAATAAAAAAATTAAATACCAGGAAAAAAATAAATTTATTAGATTCTAACTATCTATCTATTTTTTAATTTCACTTCTATATAATATTATATTTAAATCATTTAGTTATTAAAAATATAATTATGAAATTTTTATCTTATATTTGAACAAATAATATAGATGACATATTCATAACTAATTGGTGTAAAAAATGATGTGAGTTCAGACTAAGGAATAATTTAATTAGAATCCAACTATCCAATTAAATTATGGAAAATTTTAGGGACATTTTATATTATTATAATGTTATTTTTTGTTTAATTACCCAATAACCATAAACATTGTGACTTAAAACAGTAATGTTACTATTCACTAAAAAATAATTTGATCATATTAGGCCTAAAATTTCATAGTGATTAAAACCATGTATGTGTGATTGATTAAATTAAATTCATAGATGGGGATTCATTAAGTTTAACACTAATCACTCTGATGTGGTGAGAATGCTGGTAAAAGTGATGGTCAAAAGATATATATGCTTTTATAACTAATTTCAATATAAAAATTAATCTAACGTCCAACATTGGATTTTTATCGACACACTGATATATTATAACATTATAAATAAATATAAATTAATATAATTATTTAAAAAAATAAAAAAAATTATCTACAATGTGGTATTTTTCATTATTCATCAAAAAATGAATCTTCTAAACAATAATAAATATTCACACCAAGTTAATTTCTAAATTATGAATTCAGAAAAGAAAATATCATTGGAATATATAATATTATAAATTTCCAAAAAATTATTTTTAAAATAACCATTCCATTAAAAAAAGGTAAATAAAGATCCAGGATATAATTAATGCTACTAAACATGTTTTATTTAAATAGTGAAATACCACAAAATCTCATTGTGCTGCACCTTGATTAAAAAAGATACATATTCTTGAAAATCACATTTTTATAACTTCATATGTCAATTTATTTTTGAGTTATTCATTAAAGATGATATCTAGATTTAGGAATGGGATTATAATATAAGACATAAGTAGATATTCACTTAAAAAATCTATTTTGAAGTGTTAATATATGAGATGAAGTGGTTACATTTTATAAGAGAGTTGAGGGGATCTCATTGATGTTTTTAAATTGATATATAGATACACAAAGAAAATTTAAATAAAAGTTAATTAAGAAAAACATATTTTGAATATTGGGTACATATGGGTCTAATTATTCTTATCCAATAGTTTTATGACATGTTCGGGTCCCAATTTCCCCTTATAATTTGGTGTTAACCTCATGTTATCCCTTTTAAAATATACCTTGAAAACAAGGTTTTTTACTCATTGAGGTCGAATGCAAATATTTTTTGTAGGGTATAGGCCGATAATGGTATAATGGATGATGTTTTAAACAATATGATAATAAATTTTATCAATACAATATATTATGTAATTTTATATTATTTAGCAAATTATTATTTATTATAATATAATATAGTTCTCAATCAAAAAAATTACCGATTCAAATACAATCAATAATACATCTAATATTAGAAATTAATATTTTATAATATCCCTAACATTTTATTTCTATCTATATAAATCATGAATCAAATTATTTATCTCATATTATATTTCATTTAATATTTTTAGTATCATTTATTTGATTTTATCATTAATGTTATAATTGTTGTGTGAGTACTGTGTAATTATTTAGTGAAATTATTAATTCACAAATAATTAAAAATAAATTACTATTTTGATGATAATTATCTTATTTTCAAAAATAATATGTATAATAGATTATATATTTTTTTATATGTATGTTTAAAATATTATATTTATTTAAAAATTAATTAATTTTATTTTGATTTCATGTAATTAAATATAACAAAAGTTGTATTCTATTCCATTTAAAAACTAAAAAAAATCAACCTTTCGTCTATTTTAAATACTCATCAGATAAATTTAACTCAATAGTCATAGTCATTTTATATTCCTTAGTATTTTATTTTTTACATTAATTATATGTTTTTTTCTTTATAGTGCTAATAAAAATGATATGGTATCTATTAATATTGATAATAGGGGTATATTGACCAAATATTGACCCAGTGATTCCAAATATGGAATCTATTCATTAAATATTTACATATAATAAAAATATAAAATAATTTATAATTAAATTGGTAAAATTCAAAGAAAAATATTTTTTCATAAAAAGGTACTATTAAAACATGAACTATATTCTTACAAAATTAAATTATAAAATTCATTTTAAAAACCATAATTATATAAATTAAACTAATAATGAAATATTTAAAATTTGTAATAAGTCCTAAATAGAATTTTACATTGTTAATACTTTAAATGAAAATATGGTTTTCAATAAATATTAATATTCTAAATTTTCATTGAAAAGTCTTTATTTTGAGGAAATTAAAATTTTAAACTTATGAAAATTTTAGCATGATGAATTAAAATATGAATTTTATTTTATCAACAAGATTTTATATTTTTTCAAACAACTAACAATAATATTATATAAAAAACTACAATGTTGTTATTAAAAAAATTACTTTAAAATAAAGGGAAGTTACTAAAAACAATTTAATTATATAAAAATAATAAAATAATAAATTATAATTTAGTAGTACCATTCTATAAATTTCATAGCATGGTTAATACAATTAATTTCCACCAATTTAATGACTAGGTTATAGTATATATGTATAAATAATAAAATAACTTGTTCATTTACGCTCGGTGATTCTTATCTTGTATGGTATTTACTCTATGGTTAAATTATTAAAAAATTAAGATATTTAAATGAATTAGATATTATATTAATTTTAGATATATTATGTTTTTTAATCAAAAAGTAAAAAGTTTTATTTCACTATTTTCTTCTATATTTTATATTGAAAATATTAATTTTAAAATTAAATATTTTTAATTTAAAAAAAATAATAAAATTATATAAATCAAATAGGAAAATGTTTCATTATATTACATTCAGAGAAATTTAAGGAAATTTATATTTATTTGTCAATAGTGAAAATATAAATTTTTTTATTGAAACATGTATTTCATTTCAAGTATTTACAATGTAAAATTATATAACTGATGAGATTTAAAATTTTATTTGTTCTTATTGATTTAAGATAAGGAATTTATAGTTTTAAAATGTATTTTATAATTAAATTTACTATATAATATTATACATTAAGAGGTAATTTTTTAGAAAATATTTTGTTTTCATGTTTTCCATGATATATTTTATTTGAAATTATACCTCATTTGTGACATGAATATTCAATATGAATAAGATATTTAGAAATTGTGTAGCCTTATTGAGAAAATAGGTCTCTTTTTTGTAAGTTGATATGAATTACAATGATAATAATTTTTATCACAAAAAGAAATGGTTAAATATAGTATTAAACATTTAAAAAATGATAAGAAGTAGAAAATTCTCCAAACATTAGAAAAAAATATTATTTTATGTGCCCATTTCATCAATACAAATACAATATTTAATTATGTTTCATATTAATTATATTTAGATTTTTTATGACCTTTATAATATTTAGTGTATTTAAAATTTAAAAATACTGAACTATTGTTTCCAATAAGATTAATTTTTTTACATGGGGATAAAAAAGGATATGTTTAGTTAAAATTTTATTTCAACTGAAAAAATATTTATCATGGTTGTTTAATTTTTATATTTTTATTGTATATAAATAAAATTACATCATTCAAAAAATGGATACCCTTTTATTCTTACATTATAATGACATCATTTTAATAATAAACATTATCATAATGATTCCAAACTAGGATCAAGAGGTTAAATTTATTGTGGAAATTAATATAAAATATAAATTATAAATTATGAACTATAACAATCATTAAATTGAATATTCTATTGATTATTAGTTTCTTTTTATGCTTATTAATGGATTTTTATTAGGATATACTTCCAAAAAGGTTTGAGGTAATAGTCCAATAAGAATATAGATATGAACATGAATCAATATATTATGTATGATCATAATAATTATCAACATAAAATAAGCATGTTATAATCACAATATACCTGAAAGGAAATAATAGATATTGTCATGAATTATAGACATTCATAAAAATGAAACTTCATATTTTAGTGGCCAAATACTAAACATAGTTATGAACATATCAAGCATCATATTCACAAAAAATATATATTCATAACAATAACATTTTTATTGTGAGAAAATATAGAATCCTATTAATTATTATTCCTTATTATCACATGAGACAAATCACACTACACAATGTATATGATTGATGTATAATTTTAATCACACTGATAACATCATAACATTTACATAGTCTTATTTTACACATATAAAGTACATTAATAATGGATATAAAATTACCCATTCAATGTAATTAATATAATGATAATATCATAAATCAAAATTTATTTATTAAATTTTGGGTTCCAAAAAGAGTGTATTACATAAATCATATAATAATAATAAATATTAACAGAAGAAGAAACAATCTTAAAAGAAGTAAAATATTCTTTTTTATAAAAAAGCATTCTTTCTGAGAAATCCTTTCATTTTTTATGGAATCAAATATAAAACATATATGTATGATAAAATAGAATTTATCAAAAAATGAATTTTAATTCATCAATAATAAAGTACATCCACACTAGCATTAAAGATTAACTAGAAAATGAAGGTAAATTGGGTTTCATAATCCCATAACCTTATGTTTTAATTTATTCTTAAATTTAATAATCTCGATAATCAAATTAAATTCATTAATTAAATATATTAAAATACGATTTTTATTTTATATTATTTTTTATTAATTTATTAATATCAATTATTCCCATTATGATGTTTTATAGTGTTAAATTTCATCATTCGAGGGTGTCTATTATTCTTGGTTTTCACGAATGGTTCAAATGAGTATAGGTATGGATGACCTTGTAAATTGGGGATAATTATCAATAATTCATATTATTTGTTATTAATGAACCTCAATATGTTTATTTGATATTATATATATTTTTTTTCATATATGACGCTGGTTCATTAGATAAAATGTTAATGATAATCGTTATGATTAGTTTTCTGTTTTTTAACCCTACATTTTTTTAATTAAGTAATATTTATTATTTATGTTAGTTTGGGAATATAAAGAAGATTATAATTTGTTTTTAAAAAATAGTTTCAACCATGTTACTGGTTTTTGTCTATCCTTGACGGTGGTAATAGAAAATTTAAATGTCTCACCCTTAAAAGACAACAAAACAACACCCTAGAGACGTAATTGCAATTTTTAGAATAAAATAGAGATGGGATGTCATTTAATGACATATTATCCCATCAATATAAAAAAATATAGTATATATAATATAAATTAGTTATTATTCCACATGGATAAATTTATATATGGAGATAATAATAGTATAAATTAAAAATAAAAAAAAATGAAATAAATGTAAGAAAATTTTACATCTTGAATTCTTCTAATTGAGAACCTAAATTGGGAGATTCGTGTAAGTATTTAGAGGAAAAATTATTAAGAAACAGTGGGAGGGTCTTCGTAAGGGTAATTAGTAGAAATATGAAATGATTCATTTCTTTGTATGTGTGAGGATAATGGGTGGTGAGGTGTTGTATTTATAGAGAACGAGAGGAATTTTTTACTAATTTGTTCATAACATTGTTATCTTGGATAAGTAATATCAATTGATTGAACCATATCACTAAAAATAAAAAAACAATTAATTATATATAGATGTTATGGACTTACATTAGACTTAAATTTTCTATGACTCAATAATCATGTATTTGTTAAATACCATAAATTACTATATTTAGATATTCACAAAAAAATAAATTTTTTCAAAAAAAATCCCAAATATTCACCCTAACCATTTTTCTATGAGTAAAATAAAATTATTGACTCTATTTGGTTAAAATAATAATCCAAATCTAATAAATTTAATTTTAAAATATAATCATCATTTATTATAAAACTACGAATATATACATTATAACTGATTTTATGAAACTTTGAAAAATTACATAAGGTGTAACAGTATTATCTTATAATCATAAGTAAAATTTGTCTACATTATAGATACATTTTATGAAAATAAATTATCTTTTAATTCATTATATTAATTATAAAAATGTGATTAAATATTTTTAAATTAAAAAAAATATGAAAATTACTTTTTCATTTATATAATGTTTATTAACATATATCGTGAAATAAATATATCACATTTTCATTCTTAGTATACCAATAATATATATATTCCTTCATAGGAGATGTTAATATTCTATTGTATGTAATGTTATTCTTAATAATCTTATTACTATTCTAATGGTCAAGTTACTATTCAATTTGTATAGGTTCTTTAACATATGGAAACACAACGTCTTATATTCATTATTCATTTATAATCCTTATATTATGTCATTTTTGGGGTTGTATATAATTTTTACGATATTTCCAATTTATATGAATGTATTATACATTGATAAAATTAGGGTTTATTACTGTATTCTCCACTTATGAGATTTAAACCTCAAAATTTAATTTATTATATTATGGTAAAAAATTGATATAGTAATTATACTTCATCACATCATATGGTTCTCTAGTTGATGCTTTATATAAATGGTTATAACATAATACATTTACCTTTTGAGTAATTTTATTTCATGTAACACTATCTATATGGTACAATATCTACACTGGATGCTCCTCAAAAGAGATCTCATTTTTCAATAGTACAACTTAAAATTATAGTACATGTTAGGGAATTAGAATTTATATCATAAATAGGGAGAAATATAAAACATCATTTACATGAGACATGACAGGTAGAATATCCAGTCGATATTCCACTACTCCAAAATTATCCATATTCTCAAAGAGGATGATGTTCATGGGACATAGATTTTTCTTTTCCCCATATCCCATGTCCTTTTCCATTGTTATATATATTGGAATAACAAGTCTCTAACCTCAATCTCTATATAATTTGACAATTTTCTATATAACTCTTCTTTTTAATTTTGGTTGCGTTAATGTTTTTATGGATTGTTTTAAACTTTTACACCATTTATTTGACCAGATGACGACCTATATGTCCACATTCAGTATCATTATCCAAGGATGGTAGTGTCATTCATTATCTCCCATAAAGGGATTAATATAGGTCTATTGGGATGATCATGTGGAAATTTTTTTAAGAGAATTTAGATATCGGCAAATGTTGGTCACATCAACCATTAAGGTTTATTAAACATTCCATCAACTAGTCCCCTAGTGTCTGATTACTATGCTCATATTGGCCACAATTTTGGGGTTGATAAGTCTAAATGAAATTCAGTAATTTTCTTTAGAATGTTAGAGACATTTCCCAAACATTGAGGTGAATCTTGGATCAAGATTAGGTGCATCCAATTGTGGTTGTAAATGAACCCTTTCCACTTATCTAATATATATCTGTGATTGTTAATAAAATAAGAAGTCCTCTAAAATTTTGATAATTTGATTTTTCATTTTGAGTTGTTCCAAAACAACCTATATAACATTTTTTCTGACAGATATATTCAGATTTACGGTTAGAAATTCCATAGTGATGTTTTTCAGGTTTCCATATTGGTTTGGGACATTGTTTCAACATCCTCATAGACATTTTCCTTTCATCATTCACTTTTGGGTATATCAGGCACTATAATGTGTACTAAGGGATCTCTTTTTTTTATTTTCCAACCAATAGTTCTCATTGAGATCCTGATATGTACTGGTGCTACCTTGGTTAATTGAGAATTTTGGGGTATGTGAATCTCTCACAAGATCCTTTATATCTTTACATAGGATAGTGGATGTAGTCGTGAACACAATCTTACAATACCTTCCCCAACAATTTTGAACACTGTGGATTTATCTTTTCGATGTGATTCCACCTTATTCGGAATTTCCACATCATTTCATTGAGAATTATTTTATATCACTATGAGGGATGGTTGAGAAATAATTTGATAAATGAATGATTATGTCCATTATATAATTATTCCCATATACATCCATTAAAAATTTATGAATATTAGATCCATCTCATTTCTCATCATTGATAATATTTTTAGATCCATTCTACATAGAGCATCAACCACTTTATTTTATATCATGTGATGGTAGTGCATTGATCATTTATAATCCTTAATCATCTATAACAATCATAATTGTTTTATATTAATATCATTATGTGTGTATATATATATTTGTGTTTCTTATGATCATTATATACATAACTCGTCTCCAAATAGAGATAATGGTTCTATATTTTGATGTGAAGATCGTAGATTTCAACTCAAGATTATGCATGGGATACTTTTCCACATTAATATTATTTTACCTTGCTGTTTTTTATCTCGGATGATCATTTTTCATTAGAAAAAATCCTAAAACTTTCATTGATGAATAAAAATATTTCACAAAGAGTTCCCCACTTTTCGGAAGTGTGAGTACTAGAATAGTGTTAAACAACATTTTTATATCATTGATGTAATATTTAGATTCACTATTCCAAGAAAACCTTCCACCTTTTTATTTATCATAGTCAGTGGGATTGAAAATCATTAAAATTTTATCATAAATCAATTATAATACCAAGATAGATCAGGGAAACTAAATATCGTTATTATATATTTTTTCATTTTCCACTCTCTGATTGCCTTGGTCTTGGAAGGGTATAAAGAGATTCATTTTTCTAGTGATGACATTCCACAATATTAATACTACATCTATCCATATCTCCCTTTTATTATTCATTTCATAACATATCTCCCATTCACCATGTCATTCGCACAATATTCAAATTATCAACACACTCCTCCATTATATTAATATTTACCAAAATATCAATTATAAATACTACAATAAAAATTTCAAGGTAATATCTATAAACACTATTCATTATTTCTATGAATATTTCTTGAAAATTACTGAGTATGAAATTAATCTCTATGAAGTCATAGTGTCTTCACATCATTTGAAATGATGTCTTAGTAATTTCTTCTTTCCTCAACATTAATTTTTAATATACCGACTGAAGGTACACCTTAAGGAAATATTTTTCCCCATGTTTATAATAGAATAATTTGTAAATCTATGTAAGGGGATAATTTTTATTTATAATTATGTTTTTGTCCTCATGATAGTCAATGCAGAGTTTCATTGATCCAACATTATTCTTCACAAAGGCCACTAGTTGACCACATAGTGAAGCACTCGAGCATATAAAACCCTAGTTCATATTCTATTCAAACTATTTATTCAGTTCTTCGAACTCAATGGTGGATATTATATAAGGTGTGTTTAATATAGTTAGAGATACATAAATAAGTTTATTGAGGGACTAACCTCTTAGTCAATAAAAAGATCATAAAATTGTTTAGCTAAAATATTAGTGTATTCCCTCGTAATGGGAAGGTATTTGATCATGAATGTCTCCTTTGAATCAATTATTTGAACAATATATTCTTCATCATTAATAAATACTATCCACACATAAGAAAATGATTTTACTGTATATTTCTCCTCATCCTTAGTTATATACACATTTTGATGATACCTTGTAATTTGAGTAATAATCTCCCTTTCTCGATAGTTCATGTAATATTTTTATAAATATAGAAAACCCATGACTAATAAAAAATAAAATTTTGACAATATATGTAAGAAAATATTTATAGGTAGGATCAGTCATCAAACATTAACTAAGGTGGAGTAATATACTTGGATGCAATAATTTCCCCAATTTTGTACTCATGGATAAATCAGCATTCATATTTTGAGGTTGTGTTTGATTTGATCAACAATGCATATAAGATATGAAGGAATTCATAGAACCAGAATCAAATAGTACGTTTTCCATTCCATAATTAATTAACAGTGTAACTGGAACCACATAAATACTTGAATCCACATAAATAGTAGTGATATAATAATATTTACCTTAATCCATTTCCATTGGTGGATATTAGTGGTAATTACCCTCGAAGACTTGAGGATTAGATAAATGGTTTTCATATTTTTCTCGATCCCTAAAAATGATGCATTAGACCCCATGTGGTGCTCTATATTCCTTCACCACATTTTGTAGTTTATTTATATTTCATTGACATTCATAGTCATGGTATAATTCTCTCTCACAATTGAATAATTTATCGATCCCAAGGTAAAAATACCTTTATTCATATTCGAATATTTTTTACATGCGATTGGTTTAGATTTATTTCTAGCTTTATCATTAGATTATCACACATGAAACTATTTATTTTCTTAAATATCTCTATATTAGTGGGAAAATTCTATAAATAAGTATCCTCTATGAGAGAACATCAAAAAACCACTTCATAATAACCTAATTACTGAAGTGAAGACATATTAAACTTATTATAGGTGAAAAAGTTACCTTATTATATCTTGAACTCTATAAATTCAATTTATATCTTCATAAGAATTGTTTGAGGGAAATTTTTATTATGAAATATTTTTAAAATGACTTCCCACTCAATCTACTGAATTTTTTCATTCATCATGTTGATATTAACTGAAACCTACTATTTCATTACATCCTTATTCAAATGGTAAATTAATAAATACACATTCTATATCTCATTATAGTTATGTATAAAAAAGATCATCTCTATTGAGTTGACACACAACTTCCCGACTAGTTTATTAGAGGATCAACTAAATTTCATTGTTCATTTCCAGATAAAATACTCGTTATACTATTTATTTATATAATGTTATCGATGACATTACACATTATTCAGATTATTTTTCCTAGATCAATATAGATTTCTACGAATCCCCATTACATTTCGAACTCAACCTCTCATATAATTGAGTATGTCATTTGAGAAATCACTTCATTATCCCTCTCATGGGTTGTTGTCTTTCATTCTCATGATTACCACCATTTTTTAAAATATAAAATTGTTTAAATAAACATAAGTGAACAATTCATGAAAAAAACTAAATACTCATTTTATCAATTGACATTAAAGGAATATATTTTGGGATATGTATGTTTAGAATTTGTATAAAAAAAGATTCATTAGTGATTTCATATACTTAGCCTCATACAGAAAGGGTTTCACTAAGGATTTCTTATCCTAATTGGAAAATTATCTAAACCATGAAAAAATTCCGACAATAGAGGCCTTACTTTTATTACTTTTCTATTACATCAATTTAAATATACATAATATAGTACTATCATTAATGAATGACCCAAAGGCTGTGTGTCCTAGGATAATTTTGTCCAAATTATTAAATATATAATAACACATAAACAATATTTAATTACTTTTTATCTAGATTTTTAGGGTCCCTCATTTTCTTCTGTGTAGAAGTAGTCACCTAAGTATATACATTAATGAATGAGGTGGGATAAAATCCTAGTAAGAGTGTCGATAATAACATGGATCAATATAAAATTGGTGAGCATTATAATTACCATTGTAACATAAGTATAGGATCAATATCATCATCACGAAATGAAGAATTAGATATTTGATATGAATGCAGAAATGCATAAAAATGAAACCTCATGACTTAGTGGTCCAATACCATAATCAATTGTCAACAATGATAACATAATGTTAATGCATAACATATATAAATAATAATAAGATCATCATTGTGAAAAAAATCTTGTATCATGTTCATGCATATTTCATATTATATATGGAGATAAATAACATTACTTGATTCTTAGGATAACTTTATAAAACCCGACATACCTGTAACACTATGAAATTTATAAAATCATGTATACCACATAGATAATATATAAATCATTTACATTAAACAATCCATGTAAACAAATGGGTTTCCTAAGAATATTTTACAATATAAATTTATGAATAAAGATTTGGATTATCAAAATAATAATTGATTAACATTCTAGGCATAAGAAACAAAAATCATTTGTGAAGGAGAAACAATCTCAATAGATGAAAAATATGTGTTTTTTTCGAAAGAAAATTACTTTTAAAAAATCATTGAATTTATATAAAATAATGTTGGAAAAATGTATATCAAAAAATGAAAAGTGTATATCATAGATATTATATTTATGTTATATTAAAGGATATCTATAATGGAATGAAAGAGGAATAACCCAATGAAAGGAAATTTGTTTTTAGTATCCCCTTACCTTATATCTGAATTGTGTCTCCTCCTTAATATCCTATGTAATCAAATTTTATTCATAAATTTCAAAATAATTTACACATATTAATTTATTTGATTTATTATACCATTAATATGATCATTTATGGAATTATTATGTTTTATACAATTCCATTTTAATGTACAAGTGTGTTCATTTATCTTTGTTTCTTAACCAATTCACTTGTATACATGAATGGATGATCATGTAAAGTGGGAATAATTATCCATATTTGATATTAATATTAATAATTAACAATTATATGTAAAATTTGTCATAGATATATTATTTTTTCTAAATATGAGGATGATTTATTAGATAAAATTTTGTTCATAACCGTTTAGATTAATTTGGTTGTTTACAAAAAAAAAGAAAATGATTTGTTTTATTATATAATATAGTGTATACAGGCTTGTTCCAGAACATAATAATTGGTATTAAAATAATTATAAAATAATTTTAAAATAGTATAATTGTTTAAATACCAGCCATTATGTTGGTAAATTAAATTGAAAACTTTTCTTCCTTGTAGGTGATAAAAAGACACCCTATGAACGATGTTTCTATTTTCAGAATAAAAGAGACATTATTAGTGGTTTGATGATATATAATTCCATTAAAAAATATAGAGTATGTATAATATATTTTAGTTATCATTAAACCTTCAGGGCTTGTGAAGATATAATTAGAATATAAAATAAAAATGAACAAAAATAATTGAAAAGAAATATGATTTTACTTCTTAATATTATCGCATATAGAACATCATTAATGAGATTGGTTTTGGATTTTCTGGCCAAATAAATTTGGATGTGGGGGGCTTGGGAAGATTATAGGGATAAATTAAGACATTCATTAGGTATTTGGAGGGCTTCAGAAATGGGGTGGTATTTTTAGTGGAGGAGAGGGTGTTTTTTTATTATGTTAATAGTTTATTGTTATATACCATCACTATGAATAGGTCTAACTGTATAAATAAAAAAATTAAAATATTTATGTATAGTTATAGAATATTTTCTTATGTCATTCATAATTAATCTAAGATATAATAATTCATGTATTCTTGAAATACATTAAATTACATTATTTCAGTATTCGAAAAAAATCATCTAATTTAGATATATCATAATATTTATCCCTAACCACTTATCAATGTGAAAAATAAAAAATGATCTCCATTTTTGAAAACAATTCTCCATATACGAGAAAAAAATTAGAATAAAATATTCATTTATTCAAAAAATACAATATTTATAATTTTAACTAATTTTATGACACTTTTAAAAATTACTAAAGGTGTAATTAAATTATCTTATAATAATTAGATAAATAATCATATTTTATAAAAATATAATAATAATTGATATTTTCCATTAAATAATAATATTTAATACAATATTGTAATTATATATTTATAACATACAAAAAATATCAACACTTAATATACCATTTCTAAAATGATTATTTACTTATACCATGAAATAAATAAATCAGATTTTCATTCATAAGATACCTAAATTTTAGTAATAATTTAATAGGTAATTTTACAATTCTATTGGCAATATTTCAATTCATAATGGCCAAATTAATATTTTAATTATCATACTATAATTAATATGTTATAAGTTAATCAACACTTATAAATACCTAATATTTAATTCACTATTTACATATAATGTATGACTTTTTTCCTCTATGTGAATTAATGCGATTTAAAAAAAATTTCATAATTAAGAGAATGGTGTTTCCATTGATAAATGTCTAGGTTTTTATACATAATACTGACATATTGATTATTAAATTTATTAAAAATACAATTAAATAATATGAATAATTTTAAAACATGTATAATTTGAATGAATTGAGTTAACCATAAGAATTTTATTGATATAAATAAAATGATAATGATATCAAATATATTTTTTGAATTTTATTTATTCTCATAATTTAATAAAACTTAAATTCTTTGAATAGATATAAAATTTATATTATTGATAATTTATGGAAATATAATTTTATTAAATGATATATATTAACAAATAATTTAATATTTACTAATTTAATGTTATATTGATGAAAACATGAATCAGGGTCCATTTATCGACCTATTTTATTTTTATAATCTATATTAACCCCCAATAAAAAACCACTTTGTCACAGTATGTGTGAAATGGATTAACATGAGATAAAAACAAAATAAATTCTTAGAAATTTTATCCAAACATGTAAAAAATGATTATAGGATTGGATATAGATTAATAATAATTTAATATTTGAATCATATATTTTTGATTCCATCTGAAAATAAAAAATTAATAATTATTTAATAATATTACGAAAATCCATTAGTGTCCCACACCTCTAATATAAAAGGACCCATAATCATCTCATATTATATAATATAGTGTATACAGGCTTGTTCCAGAACATAATAATGGGTATTAAAATAATTATAAAATAATTTTAAAATAGTATAATTGTTTAAATACCAGCCATTATGTTGGTAAATTAAATTGAAAACTTTTCTTCCTTGTAGGTGATAAAAAGACACCCTATGAACGATGTTTCTATTTTCAGAATAAAAGAGACATTATTAGTGGTTTGATGATATATAATTCCATTAAAAAATTTAGAGTATGTATAATATATTTTAGTTATCATTAAACCTTCAGGGCTTGTGAAGATATAATTAGAATATAAAATAAAAATGAACAAAAATAATTGAAAAGAAATATGATTTTACTTCTTAATATTATCGCATATAGAACATCATTAATGAGATTGGTTTTGGATTTTCTGGCCAAATAAATTTGGATGTGGGGGGCTTGGGAAGATTATAGGGATAAATTAAGACATTCATTAGGTATTTGGAGGGCTTCAGAAATGGGGTGGTATTTTTAGTGGAGGAGAGGGTGTTTTTTTATTATTTTAATAGTTTATTGTTATATACCATCACTATGAATTGGTCTAACTGTATAAATAAAAAAATTAAAATATTTATGTATAGTTATAGAATATTTTCTTATGTCATTCATAATTAATCTAAGATATAATAATTCATGTATTCTTGAAATACATTAAATGACTTTATTTCAGTATTCGAAAAAAATCATCTAATTTAGATATATCATAATATTTATCCCTAACCACTTATCAATGTGAAAAATAAAAAATGATCTCCATTTTTGAAAACAATTCTCCATATATGAGAAAAAAATTAGAATAAAATATTCATTTATTCAAAAAATACAATATTTATAATTTTAACTAATTTTATGACACTTTTAAAAATTACTAAAGGTGTCATTAAATTATCTTATAATAATTAGATAAATAATCATATTTTATAAAAATATAATAATAATTGATATTTTCCATTAAATAATAATATTTAATACAATATTGTAATTATATATTTATAACATACAAAAAATATCAACACTTAATATACCATTTCTAAAATGATTATTTACTTATACCATGAAATAAATAAATCATATTTTCATTCATAAGATACCTAAATTTTAGTAATAATTTAATAGGTAATTTTACAATTCTATTGGCAATATTTCAATTCATAATGGCCAAATTAATATTTTAATTATCATACTATAATTAATATGTTATAGGTTAATCAACACTTAGAAATACGTAATATTTAATTCACTATTTACATATAATGTATGACTTTTTTCCTCTATGTGAATTAATGCGATTTAAAAAAAATTTCATAATTAAGAGAATGGTGTTTCCATTGATAAATGTCTAGGTTTTTATACATAATACTGACATATTGATTATTAAATTTATTAAAAATACAATTAAATAATATGAATAATTTTAAAACATGTATAATTTGAATGAATTGAGTTAACCATAAGAATTTTATTGATATAAATAAAATGATAATGATATCAAATATATTTTTTGTATTTTATTTATTCTCATAATTTAATAAAACTTAAATTCTTTGAATAGATATAAAATTTATATTATTGATAATTTATGGAAATATAATTTTATTAAATGATATATATTAACAAATATATTAATATTTACTAATTTAATGTTATATTGATGAAAACATGAATCAGGGTCCATTTATTGGCCTATTTTATTTTTATAATCTATATTAACCCCCAATAAAAAACCACTTTGTCACAGTATGTGTGAAATGGATTAACATGAGATAAAAACAAAATAAATTCTTAGAAATTTTATCCAAACATGTAAAAAAATGATTATAGGATTGGATATAGATTAATAATAATTTAATATTTGAATCATATATTTTTGATTCCATCTGAAAATAAAAAATTAATAATTATTTAATAATATTACGAAAATCCATTAGTGTCCCACACCTCTAATATAAAAGGACCCATAATCATCTCATATTATA
Organism: Viscum album; assembly: GCA_963277665.1. Lineage (NCBI taxonomy): Eukaryota > Viridiplantae > Streptophyta > Magnoliopsida > Santalales > Viscaceae > Viscum > Viscum album. Next base: position 1,626,305,237 of record OY728157.1, on the reverse strand, counting down.
ATACATAAAAAACTATCTATTTTTTCAATATATTATAAATTATATTCCATAAATCAATCCTCACATCATAAACTATTTTTTTTCATAAACCCAATCCATACATTCTTTTGATGTGAAGACTCTGGGATTATCTGAATAAGAGAAATCATTCCTAACTACTCATTTTTATTGTTTTTTTATTCAAACTCATTAAAAAAACAAATATCTACTATGAAATGAAAAACATAATATCATCCATATCTTGAGGTGTTTTTATGTTTAAAACCCAAGTTATATCATGTTAATCTTCCATTAAATGGACGTTGAATGCATTTTTCAAGTGTATGGCGGACTACATCCTCAAAAACAAATTTAATTCATTTCCATAAATGCCCCTCAAGGATTATTATAATGATGGAATTAATATATAAATAAAAACATTTATATTAAATTCAAGTCCTTTTTTTTAATAATATATTATATTTTATTTAAAATTTTCTATTACCATTCCTAGAATCATTATTATTTCACTCCTATGTTTATGTGGTATACCACCCCCATGAAGATATCCGATTCATTTTTCATCACCAAACTACATGAATAATATATATAATTATTTTTATAGATAAAATATTGTATTTATTGTACCATAATTATTTTATAATGATAAAATATTACTTACCTTATTTTTAAAACTAATTCTTTAAAAATGGAGATGTTACTCTTATGTACATATAGCATACAATCTTAATAATTGTATTGTAGTTAATTTTTCTGAATCATCATTCGTATTTCAATTAAAATTTATAATTAACGTATAATGTGATAATTATTTCATTATTATTGGGGAATATATGATGTTGAAATTACCTCAGTTAACATAGTCAATCATATAAGGACATTTTAGACTTATCAATAGAATATTAGAAAAACACGTGAAATTAACATTAATGATTATGTAATTATATACGACATGGTAAAAAGTAATAGAAACAACAAAATGAACAGGAAAAAGGATATAATGATTATAAAAAAATTATATTGAGTGTAATATTTCAGAACATAATGAATATATTTAATGAGTCAAACCTGAGTAAAGGGAAACATTAACTAAATCGACATTATCAAGGTTATAATGGTTCATTTGAAAACTATTTCTATTCCATGTAAATTCCTTTTAAAAAACAATATATTGTGATTTATTAAAAGAATAAGAGTACATATTATTTTTTAGTACTTTGGAGTTAATTTTTTAATTAAATGTGTATTTTCAAAATCAATTTTGTTTGGAATATGGGTTTAAAAGAAGAAATTGATGGTTTATTTGTCATATGGTCCTAGTACATTGATAACCGTTAGTTCTTCCCTATTATAGACCAATTGTGTGAAATATATAGTTTATAATAATAGTTGATCCCCATTATAGCTCACGGGTGAGACTAATGCATCTTATAATATGGGTGGATCCCCATTATAGATCATATGTGATCCTGATATAGTGTATTTGATGGGTGTGCCCAGATAGCACTCTAATGTTTTGGATAATGATTTTATTAATCATATAAACATATTTAATACGATTTATTTAGATATCACAATTAAAAGTGTTTTATAATATTCATTATATGCTATTATCTCAAGACACATATATGACTTCACAAATATTTCAACTGAGTTTTCAAGGAAATAGGTAAATTTTTAATGGTATGATAGTGATATGTTAAATATAAAATTGGATATCTTCATGGATAATATAAAGGCATTTAGGAATACAATTTTCCTTATTTTTTCTTTTTCACATTAAACTATGAAATATAATATTTTTATATCCTTTAGTGATCTTTTTTTTTAAAACATGTTGTAAATTTATTTTCCATTGTGATTTGAGGAGTATTAGGGATATCTATGAGATCAAGATCAAATATGTGATGATATATCATAAAAATTCGGAACATTTTGAAAATATTTTTTGTGTAAAAGCATTATACAATGTAGAATTCCTATATATAAATATATGGGTCACTTATTTAGGAATTATTACCTACCTATCTATAAAATTAATACTAAATAAATATATGGAATAAAAAAACTAAATAAATTTTTAAATTCACATAAATAAGTTATTTTTAATGAGGGGTCCTATGATATAGATTCCATTCAAGGGTTAGATAACAATAGAGGTTAGTGTCGTTATAATAGAATACAGCTAAGGGATTTTACCTCATTGTTATGATCAAATGATGCCGAATTAGATGATTAACATGTGGGTTATTCAAAAATAAGTTTTTTGGGAATGCTTTTACATATATTAAACATGAATGTTATATTACGAAGACACCAAGAAGATGATATCCATCTAAATAAAAACAAAAAATAGTTAAAATTAGAACATGATTGTTTTTTCTGTGATGGATCAGTTGAAAAATGATATAAATGGTGTTGGAATCCAAGCTAAGAGTATCCCAATATACGATAGAGGAACATAATGACAGTTTATGATATTATAAAATGGCACCCTATAGTGTTCAGTGCATATTCAAATCATATAGTGGATGTTGGATGAATCAATTAACCAGATATGATATTTCAAAACTTATAGTATTTAAAATTTTAAGAGGAAACCCATTCCATTATTCATTTTAAAGGTAAATATTATCAATTTTTGACATTGGATAGGAATATCGAAAAATCATATGTACATGATTCTATATAATTTTACCCATTTATGAATCTCATTATTGAGAAATATTCACATAATGTTGTTCAACTCAGGGTAGAGAATGAAATCAAGGAATTGAGGAAAATGGATGAAGATTCTATGGATTCATATAATATCGAATTTACCATATTTAAAATATATTTATATGAATTTATCTGGGATCATGATAGTATGATTAATCTATTTTACATGTGTTTGAAAAATGATATATAAAGTAATTATTTTCGAATTAATTCCAATGTTCAGATAATCTTTTTTAGTGTATCGAGAATGTTAAATTAGAGTTTGATTATGATCTTGTATTCCAATAAAATAAGAAGATACACGTTATTTATTGTATGAAATGTTGAATAATTTAACAAAAAAATAATAAGGAATGAAAATGAAGATCGCATCTATGATTGGTTTGGTATGTTGAATCCTAGTTATGGTTTGGTAATATCTGGAGAGTGTTAATTATGTGGAATTATTTTTAACAAGGGTTTTGAAAACCATGAAATAATCATCAATAATTAAATATTAGCGTAAATTATATATATGAATTAGTGATATGTTTTAGTTGCAGGGAGTTAATTAACTATTCTGACTTGTGTCCAATGATAGTTAGTCCTCATGAAAATAATTATGACTGAATGAATAATGGTGTGGGGAAATATCATTTTACTAATGTGTTTAATGTAGGTCCTTATAATGATGTGATATGAGGTATGATACAATTTGATTTAAAATTATCCAATACCATATTTTTCCCCTAACATTTTAAATCACTTTTTTATATAAATGTTCATATATAATTAGATTATAACTTCATGAATACAATATATTATTTTTAGTGAAAACTAAATGAGGATAATTTAATAAAACAATTATTTTCTTGAATCATTATATTATAATATATGTGATATTTTTTAATAAAAATATTATTTAAAATACCATGGTAATGTCTGATATTATTTTGGGTATGGATTGGATTTTGATTTATCATGAAAAGATTAATTTTAGAGAAAAAAAAGTTGTCTTCAATGATTTCATAACATTAATAACAGATCAAGAATATGATAAATTTAACATAAATAGAATTTTAATTTACAAAAAACGCATTGTTGAAAAGAAAAAGACAATTTATATTAGTAATTTTCTTAATAGTTATTGGATGTATGGAAAATATTCATAATGATTTTTTATGGGGAAATTCAAGAAATCAAATTGGAGTTTACTATTGTATATGTTAATGATGCTATGATAATTCCAAAAACACAATATCATATTGATCAACATGTAAATTTATAATTGAAAAATAAATTTTGGTAGTACTAAGATAAAGGATACATTTGGCTTATCCCATTACTATGGGTTTCTCCAATTTTGTTTTTTATGAAGAAGGATTTATCTCTATGAAATTTCATTTATTATGTAGCCTCCAATATAATAATTTTTTGGAAGAAGTTTCCATTTCCTTATATAGTTTATTTATTTTATCAACAACAAATAGAAAATCATTTTTTAGAAGATTGACCATAGGTCATGGTAATATATGTTTAGTTTAAAGTGTAAATATACCACAATTAATGTTTTTCATAGTAGATATGAAAATTATTAGTTTTTAGTTATTCCTTATGACTTTTCTAATGAACTGTGTATATTTATTTATCTAAGGAATATAAATTTTATTTATTCAGGTGATATTTTAATGATTTAAGTGATATTATCATGGTTTTTTATACTGTGGTCATATTATTATGTTCTAAAAATAATGAGTGTAATTAATGACATAAAATGATTTATTTTGAAATTATAAATGAAAATAAGCAACATGGATGATTTTGATAGTGTGAATTTTGGATGAAATATATTTCATTCAATGGATATATTTTTTTAATGATTAAATAAATATTTACCTTACTAAAACTATTTTTTGGAGAGTGTCAAGTACATACCAATGTTATTGAGATTTATTATTTTTGGTTTAGAGGGTTACTATTTGTAAATTATTAAAATTATTTAACATTTTTATAGACCAATGAATTAGTTCAAATGAACATGAGTCAAATTCATCTGCAAGTAAGAGTGTGATAATAGTTTTCATGAACTAAAAAGAATAATAGTGAATTCATTTATTTTTCCCATTCCCTCTATAATTTTGTACCATTTTATATAAAGTTATTATTATTTAAAGGGACATGGTGTCCTAATGATGTATAATGATAAAGCGATTTCTTATATTTCATGTCAACTAAAACCTCATGAGTTATATTATTCTCCACATGATGTGGAATTATCATTTATAGTTTTTTCATTAAAAATGAAAGGAATTATTAATATATAACAATTAGTGAAGTCTATGGATATAATAAAAGTATGATGTAAATAATAGTTCAATTATATTTTAACATGAGATAAATAATATGGTGGGAACTGATCAAGGAGTATTGGTTAAAAAAATATTATAAGCTTTGGAAATATAAAAATGTACCTTACGATATGAGATGGAAAAATAATTCTATTCCAACCATGATAAATTAGGAACATTTCTAATTTTTTAATGATTTGAATAATTTTTTCATATTAGTTGTGGATATTTGATCCTTCTCAATTTTTTATCCCTCTTTCAATACAATAATTACTAACATAATTATTTAATAATATTAATAAGGAAGATCAAGATTTATATGAAAGTGTTTAATATGTTAATAATGGTATGATTACCGAATTTTATGATGATAAAGTGGGTTTTTCTTAAATTATAATGATATTATATGTTCTTTCTAATTACCAATTGAAGGTATAATTGTTCAGTAAATTTCATAGTTTTTAATTTTACATTCATATTTGCATCACAGTTATATGCATATACCATCAAGTGTATTAATATTGGGATGGAATTATGGGGGATATTTATATATTTACTATGTAATATTAGACTTTTCAAATGGTTAAATATGAATTAAAATTATATATGTGGGAAATTATTACCTTACCAATATATAATGAAAATGAGATAATTTATCTATAGGTATTTTAGTTCGATTGAAAATGGCATCATGGGGTAATAATCAGATTTCTGTAATTTTTTATCAATTAACTAATTCTATGAATTCCCATAGTATACAAGATACTATGTCTTTATATAACCTTTCTCAAATGTACCCTAAGGATATTGTTAGGTTGCATGAAATTTCACCATCCATTGTATCTAACAATGATCCAAAATTTACATAAAATGTATAAAAAGGACTCCAAGAGTCATTTTCGAGAGAATTGAATTTCTATATAACTACTCATCATCCATTTATGCTTAGTATAATGGATGAATTTTGAAATTTTAATTCATGATTAATTCTAGTATGAATGAACATGGAAATTTATGGCACTATAGATGTATGAATAAATGGTTTAAAAGGTGAGTTTGAGTCCATGGTATTTGATTATTTCTTAATGTAGGTATAATATTTATGTCTATATTTGGAGGAAATATCTTTCTTTTTAGGTAAGGGATCATGTTTTCAATTTATCTAAATGGAAAACTGTGATTTATTTAGAAAAAAACAAGATGTTATGTCCACAGTTCATTGGACCATAATAATTCCTACTGAATTTAGTATGAGTTTCATAAATAGTATACTTTCTTCTGATTTTATTCAAGGTACATAATGTTTTCAAGTATCAATGATAAAAAATATGTGTCTGATGCATCTCTTGGATACATCCCTGAATCCATTTTATTGTAAGATAACATTTATTTTGATTAAATCCCCATTTAAATTAATTTCTATAGAGATAATGCGTTATAAAATATGGTTTTTCACAACATTGTGTTTTTTAGAAATATAACATTTTTGAAGAATAAACATGTCAATTTGAAAATGTAATGAGGGAAATATATCATCACCTATTTAGAATGGCCAAAACATTCTTATGAACCAATTTCAAAAAGTTGTGAAGAATATAAAAATGCATAAAGTGTTAAAATAAATCATTTTTATATATTTATTTCAGTTATTAATTTGATATTTATATTTATTATAATAATATTATGTTATTTTTAAATCAAAAAAGAATTATTTTTATTAATATATATTATTATAAGGTTATACATAAAAGAAAAAATTAAAATAATGGAATCTAAAATAGAAGAATGTAATTTTAATTTCCGAAATACTGTTTCAAAATTATTATATGATTAATTTTTGATTATCTTATAAAAATATCGAGTTTTTTTGAATAGGGAAAAATAGTTATTTTGTTATTGAAAATTTTATTTATTTTCAAGTATTAATAAACTCATAATCTATTTTAGATGATTTTGGAAATATATTTGTTTATTTATAATTTTCTAAAAAAAATTAAAATGAATTTCATTCATGGATTATGTATAAAAACTTTTCACATTTAAAGGTAAATTATCAAAAAAACATTCATCGTCCTTTTCTAGTTTAATTTTAAATTAAAATTAGTTACATTCAAATTGAATATAGAAAAACTAATTTCATATTTTTAATTAGTGTTTCCAAATTTTTTATATAATCCCATTTTATGTTTTATAATATAAATAGTAACATTATTAATTTTTTTTAACATGTTAAAATGTAATCATGTAATTAAAAATTGAAATAAAGATAATGTCTAGAAAATGACAAAAATAATTATCATAATTATACATGACGATTCATACTCTTCCATAATCATAAATTATTCTTTTATATGCCATTTTACTACCATTTTGATGTTATTATGACCTGTATAATATTTTCTTTACAATAATGTCAAAAATTGAACACTATTGTTTTTAATAAAGAATATTTTATCAAAATTTGGATAATTAGTAGTTATGTTTAGTTATAAATTGTAATTTAAAATATAAAATTTGTACAACCATCATGGTTTGTTTTTTTAGTTTGTAGTTAATATATTTCTAAATAAAATTCAGGCATAATATTGAAGAATTTATTATTAAATTAATGGAATAAAAAAACAAATGTTCATAAATTTAAAGAAAGTAGTATAATTTGAAATAATCAAGTTCAGAAAAATTATCTAGATAAGATAAATATCATATATATTTATTATAATTTTTTATTTCTAGTTATATTTTTTCCCTGATGTTAAAAATATTATAGTACGTGAATTCTTCTAAAACATACATTATTAATAATTTAGGGAAATAATATTTTATTAAAATACATAAAATTTATTAAAATAAACTAATCATAATGTAACATTTCACATGGTTGAAAAAGTAACACACGATCCAATTTTTAACCAACATTCTAATTATAGAAACTGTCATGATAAGGAAATTGAAAAAGGTACCTTGTTGTCACTTATGTGCGAACATAATAATTGGGGAGTTGAAAAAAATTATGAAATAATGATAACAAACTAAAAAATTTATAATTGTATGATATAAAATTTCCGCATAATAATATTAAATAATAATATTATAAATTTTATTCATTTGGATATTGATAATATTTTAAAATAAATTAATATTGTAAGAAATCTTAAGGGTGTCTCTACCCTATTATATAAAAGGAAATATATTAATCTTTGAAATGCACTGTGTTGAATATGTTGTCAATGAGGCATGATGTTGTCATGGAATGAATGGATGTCAAGGAATGTCAAGATGTTAATGACAAAGGATGTGATGGTGATTGTGATGAAGGAGAATGGCCATGGTACTTAGAGGCATGTCACTTAGGAGATTCACTAAGTGACATAGGATGTTGTGGTTGAAACATTCTCTATGAAAATCAGACGATTGTAGAGCTAATCTTAAGTTCCAAGAACTTGTATCAAGAGGATACAATGTCACCACAATGTTAGAAGACCATGCATTGTATTGACAATGCATGAGGAGTTGAAGATGATCCATCCACAAGTTCTAAGTGTATGAAATGGATTAATGAAGTCCATGCACTATCACTTAGTGCAGGTGAATTGAAGAAGTTCCAATTGATCTTTGATTAGATCAATGAAGAACATTGAAGATTATAAATGATTCAAGAGTTTGATTGATGAAGTGATCCTTGAGAATTCCATATCCTAAGTGAAGAGAATGAAGAAGTACATAGGAATTCTCAAATGAAAAAAGTAAGGAAGAAGTCTTGAAGGGCTTGGCATTTGGCTTATACTCATAGTAGAACTTTGTATTTGACAAAGCCCTTATTCATGCCTTTGCAAAAAAATATGGCCATCCAAGGCACCTTGAGGGTTCAAACCCCAAGGCATGGGCGCTAGGGCACCACGCCCATGGGGGAACCCCGTGGGGAAAGCCAGGGCGGCAGGGGCGCATGAAGCGTGCCCAGAGTGCATGGTGGACGCTAGGAGCGCGCCCGCAGGAGGCGTGAGTGGGCACAAGAGCGTGCCCGCATAGAGAACCTGGTGCGGGGCGGCACCGGGAGGGGAGAAGTTCAACTGAGGAACGGATGGCAGCACGAGTTTGATAAACCGCGAGAAACAAGCAGGCCGATTCGATGTGGGATGCGGAATTTTTCCGCGGAGCGAATCCCAGCCGCATGATTGATCGCACGTGCGATCCGAGCCGCTCATCTAATCGCGCCATTCGTGATCTGATCCAGGCCGTCCGAGATTATTTGATCACCTGATCCAACGGCTCCCCGTCCGTCTTCAACCATGAGCTCACCCGAGGACACCCGCGACTCCTCCTTCGAACCAGGCGCCTCTCGAGTGATGTTTTTGAGTTCCCAGCCACCTCCGATCAAAGTAAGACCTCCATTGGGTTCGTCTAGCCACACTGAACTTATACATGCAATAATCTTTGAATGCATGCAACAACGAGAGGATTTGAAGTTCGGCCGAGGCAAAAGAGAATGCCGAGGCCTCGGTGTATTCGTGCTTTGTGTGGATTGTTTTTAAACGAAGGTATGCATGAATTTGCATGTGCATGCACACAGAGGAATGAAAAATAAATGAACCCGCGTGGAAATAGAGAGATATACAAGATTTCACAGAATCTCGAAATCTCGAAAAACTCGGGGATTCAAGTTTGATCGCACGCGGATGATCCGGGCATCCCTCTGCCTATATAAAAAGAGCTTGAGGCTCTCATTGTGCTTGCTGAAGTTCTTGTTGAAGATTTGTGTCCTGTGAGAGCCCTCTGCCTCGCGAAGAAGAAGCCACCACGCAAGTATCTTGCACGGCTGAGTTCCTTTCGCGCACACTTTTGCGAAAGAAGAAGGGTCCCATGCGCGCCTACCCCTTGCACAGCAGGAAGTACCCATGGCCGCAGCACCTTGCGCGCCCAGCGGTTGGCAGTGACCTTGCGCGCCCGAGGGCTTGTGCGCCCCGCGGCTTGGTACCTTGCGTGGATACGGCTAAAGAACTTGCGCGACTGTCCGAGGACTTGCGCGACCCTTGTGCACCTTGAGGACTTGCGCGCGGCATTTGAAGACAGTAGAGGCCGCACTCTTGGAACCTTGCATGGAGAAGAAGTGGAGAAGAACCCGAGGGCATACCTTTGTGTGAGCCAAGTGAAGAGAAGAACTCTCTACGGGCAGTAGGTGTTCAAAGTGGAAGGCCAAGGCATAGCCCTTGTGTGTGCACCAAGTGAAGACAACACCTAAGCCTACATGTGTGCAAAAAAAACAAAGAGGTCGTAGCCTTGAGTGTATGCAAAGTGAAGAATTTGTGTGTGCTTAAAAAGTGAAGGTCGAAGCCTAGGTGTGTGAAAAGTATACACATTTAGAAGAAGAAGGAAGAGGACATCCAAACTAAAGTATAACACACTTTTAAGTGTGTAAACAAATTGAACAAAGTGTGTGAAGTTCAAGAGGAAGGTGTGTGTGCTGAAAGTGTTTACCCCCTTTGAGGGCTTATTGCACCAAGAGAAGAAAAAAGGGGAGTGCACGCATGCATGCATGCACATGCACACGTGAACAAAGATAAATCAGGTTGTGTGCAATTGAGTTGTCCAAGACCATGAGATCTTGAAGTGTTTTGAGAAGCCATGCAATCAGTGCATGATGATGCAGAGTTGCCATGCACTTAGTGCATGAAGTTGTTCTGAAGTCAGACTGAAGCCAGACTGATGTTAGAGATATCAGTTGTCTGAGTTTTCAGTAATTGAGAAGAGCCTGATCAACAGAAGTGATCAGAAGTGATGAGCAAGACCAACAGACCTTATCAGAGGCTGTTGAAGACTCTTGAAGAGAGAGGCCAGGTCATCCTTAGAAGAAGGTGACAAAGCCTGAGCAAGACGAGAAGACCTGTTCATCGCAAGTGAGCAGAGGTACAGAGCAAGGCCAGCAGCCTTTATCCCAGGCTGCTGAGGATACTTGAAGAACATAAAAAGGAGAAGAGCTACTCGTGTGACTCGAGGAGCCAGGAGAATCCCCCTGTGAGACTCAGGGTGGAAGATGTCTTCAGTGGGATTCTGGAGCAGGCTAGTGGGACTCTGGTAACACTGTGGGACGCAGTATAAAGACCCTCCTGTGGGACTCAGGAGAGATACAGTGGGACTCTGTATCGACCATTGTAATACTAACAGATTATAATGGAAGAAACCATGTTGGGGCGTATAACCAACATGGCAAGGAAGTAGGCCTTTGGTGCCGAACCTTGTAAATCCTTATGTCATGTGCCTTTACATTTACTGCATTACTCGAGGAAAGGTTGAGAGATACAAGAAGAGTGGATCGAGGCTTTAAACAGCCATAGAGGTTTAATTGATTAAGAATCAATTAGTAAAAAGATTTAAAGGATCACTGATTCACCCCCTCCCCCTCTCAGTGATTCACACTGATCTGGGCACTTCAATTGGTATCATAGGGAGGATACCTCTAAAAGATCCAAGGGAGTCTTTATGAAGTGAAGATTTGAGGAAATGAGTGACCAGCCTCAAATGGAGATATCTTCCAAGACTCAGAAAAATAGAAAGAAGAAACATGCCAAGAAGTTGAAGAAAGCATGTCCTAGCTGTGATGATGTTGGAACAATGAAAGATCTTCAAAGTGCAATCGAATATCTTCAGATGACAGTCCCCAAGGAAGTGGCAATGTGTATAGCTACAGGCATCCTTGATCATCAAGAAGAAAAATTACAGCTAGAAGAAGAAGCCAATATAATGGAAGATCAGTTGGCTAAAAGGGTTGGCATAACCAACACTCTCAGAAAGATGGTGAAGGCTAAAGATGAAACCGTTTCTCTTTGCAATGAATGATATGAAGACACTACTGAAAAATTGCAAAGAAGCCTTTCTGAGAAAGAAATCTTTATGATAATGATCAAAGAAGTTTTCCATGCACTGGAAAAATTGCACAGAGTTTCAATGGTTGTCAAAGATGCTCAACTAGAAGACAAAGTCAAAAGGGTGAAGGAGCAGTACAATTCATTGCTTGAAATAAAATAGGTTCATGAAGACTAGATAAAGCAGCTAGAAGAGAAATGGGAAGGAAGGCTAAGAACTATTTAGGATGATAAGAACTCCCTCAATATGAAATTCTTAGAACTAGAGGTGATATTGAAAACTCAGCAATCACCCAAATCCAAAGCCTCCCAGTCAGCTGAAAGGAGAAATGTTGCTACTCAAGTATGCTTTGAGAAGGATGATTCTAAAATTAAGACATCCTCAAATTAAAGGGCAACATCTTCTAAAAAGAAGGTACCATCCATACCATCTTGTTCTCATGCTTCTAATTGTGTTTCCACAAAAAGTGCAGGATGGAAGAATAATTCCAAACAAGTATGGATGAAGACAATGAAGAAAGAAAGCTCTCCTAAAGCAGCACAACAATTCAAGACAAGTACCCTACAATCAGAAGGAATCAAAAAGTCATGATTTGTGGGTCAATGTTGGTGTTGTAACAAGTATGGGAATTGTGAGAAGGATTGTTGGTACAATCCACTGAATGCCATAGCACAGAGGAAGCCCATGCCTAGGGGGAGCAAGCCAGAAGAAATGAAGCAGCATCCACCGGTCCAGAGACATTTGTTTACTACAAATAGATTTGGATTGCTTGATAACATCTGGGATGTTTGCAAAAGTGGTCAAAAAGATACATGTCAATCTCCAACTGTTTCCAGTGCTCAAAAGAAGAAAAGATCACCGAACCTGGATCAGAAAGAATCCTTGGGAAGAAAGCATAAGAAAGTGGAAGATTCTCCCAAGAAGAATATGAAAACGGAAGAGAATTCCTTGGAGTCTAAATCTAAGAAGGGTGATTCATCCAGAAGGACCACCATGAAGACATGCTTCTACTGTGGAAAGAAAGGCCATACCATGGATCTTTGTAAAGAAGCCATGGAAATCAATAGAAGCCAACTGAACTCAAACAGACAATCAATCCAAAAGAAGCAGAAGGGATTGATTGAAAACAAGTTGCCTAAGAGAGGTAGCTTGACAGCATCAAAGGAACCATGTGAAACTTCCAGAACTGAGGCCACACTTCCAAATGACTTGTTAGTAATATGGCCAAATCAGTTGCAACTTTCCAGAGAACTGCAAAGAGCTGAAGATGAAGTTCTGGAAATTGCTAAGGCAAAAGGGAAGAAAAAGATTTCACATGGAGATGTGTTGATATCCACACCAGCACAAACATCAATGAAGATCAAACGTGAAAGTGTGAAGAATGGTGAAAATGGGACATCTCGTTTGAGAGAATCTTCTCATCCTTGTTGTTCACATTGATGAACTAAGGAGGTTCCATCTTATTCCCTAATCACTTGTATTTACATGTGCTGACATTGCAGGGAATTGAAGATGATGATCATTCTCAGCTGGAGGATGGTTTGGAAGGAATGGAGTGCACCCCTTGAGGGGGAGCCTATCTGAAGAAGATGGGATTCTGAGATTAATACCATCTTGAGAAAAGCTGAAGGTATTCCAATCATACTTTAATCCCTTATTTCTTAATTGTATTCATCATGACAATTAAGGGGGAGTATTGATTGAAGGAAAATGGTTGAAAGGGGGAGCTTTATCTTTGCACCTGAACTTTCTAATGAGTTTTGTGAAGTTGTGCAGGATTTAGCAATTCATTGATATATCTGAAAAATTTCAAACCCCTGAAGCAAGATCTCACATGTACAATGAATTTTGGACAGCATTGAGTTCCTTGGTTACATCACTCTTGTTTTCTACACCGGGTTAGCCCACGTAGACTTAGAGTTGATTTACTAAAGGTTCTTTGCTAAAGAGAACATGTGACATCATCCCTCTCTTAGTGCTTTTCAAGAAGATGCTATTCGAAGGGAGGAAGAGATATTTTTGAAGAGAACCACACCACACCTTTGCATTTGATTTCCAATAAGGGGGAGAAAATATTGGCACACATATTGGCCCATTCATATGTGTTGAAGAAGTGTATTGACATCAAATAAAAAGGGGGAGATTGAAATGCACTGTGTTGAATTTGTTGTCAATGAGGCATGATGTTGTCATGGAATGAATGGATGTCAATGAATGTCAAGATGTGAATGACAAAGGATGTGATGGTGATGGTGATGAAGGAGAATGGCCATGGTACTTAGAGGCATGTCACTTAGGAGATTCACTAAGTGACATAGGATGTTGTGGTTGAAACATTATCTATGAAAATCAGATGATTCTAGAGCTAATATTAAGTTCCAAGAACTTGTATCAAGAGGATACAAGGTCACCACAATGTTATAAGACCATGCATTGTATTGACAATGCATGAGGAGTTGAAGAAGATCCGTCCACAAGTTCTAAGTGGATGAAGTGGATTAATGAAGTCCATGCACTATCACTTAGTGCATGTGAATTGAAGAAGTTCCAATTGATCTCTGATTAGATCAATGAAGAACATTGAAGATTATAAATGATTCATGAGTTCGATTGATGAAGTGATCCTTGAGAATTCCATATCCTAAGTGAAGAGCATGAAGAAGTACAGAGGAATTCTCAAATGAACAAAGTAAGGAAGAAGGCTTGAAGGGCATGGCATTTGGCTAATACTCATAGGAGAACTTCGTATTTGACAAAGTCCTTATTCATGCCTTTGCCAAAAAATATGGCCAGCCAAGGCACCTTGAGGGTTCAAACCCCAAGGCATGGGCACTAGGGCACCACGCCCATGGGGCAACCCCGTGGGGCAAGCCAAGGATGTAGGGGCGCTAGGGCACCACACCCATGGGGGAACCCCGTGGGGAAAGCCAGGGCGGCATGGGTGCATGAAGCATGCCTGGAGGGCATGGTGGATGCTAGGAGCGCGCCCGCAGGAGGTGTGAGTGAGCGCAAGAGCGTGCCCGCAGAGAGAACCCGGTGCGGGGCGGCACCGGGAGGGGAGAAGTTCAACTGAGGAACGGATGGCAGCGCGAGTTTGATAAACCATGAGAAACAAGCAGGCCGATTCGATGTGGGATGCGGAATTTTTCCGCGGAGCGAATCCCAGCCGCATGATTGATCGCGCGTGCGATCCGAGCCGCCCATCTAATCGCGCCATTCACGATCTGATCCAGGCCGTCCGAGATTATTTGATCGCCTGATCCAACGACTCACCTTCCGTCTTCAACCATGAGCTCGCCCGAGGCCACCCGTGACTCCTCCTTCGAACCAGCCGCCTCCCGAGTGATGTTATTGAGTTCTCGGCCACCTCCGATCAAAGTAAGACCACTATTGGGTTCATCTAGCCACAATGAAATTATACATGCAATAATATTTGAATGCATGCAACAACGAGAGGATTTCGAGTTCGGCCGAGGCAAAAGAGAATGCCGAGGCCTCGGTGTATTCGTGCTTTGCGTAGATTGTTTTTAAACGAAGGTATGCATGCATTTTCATGCGCATGCACGCAGAGGAATGAAAAATAAATGAACCCACGTGGAAACAGAGAGATATACAAGATTTCACAGAATCTCTAAATTCCGAAAAACTCGGGGATTCAAGTTTTATCGCACGCAGATGATTCGGGAATCCCTCTGCCTATATAAAAAGAGATTGAGGCTCTCATTGTGCTTGCTGAAGTTCTTGTTGAAGATTTGTGTCCCGTGAGAGCCCTCTGCCTCGCGAAGAAGAAGCCACCACGCAAGTATCTTGCGTGGCTGAGTTCCTTTCACACACACTTTTGCAAAAGAAGAAGGGTCCCCTTCGCACCTACCCCTTGGGCGGCAGGAAGTAACCATGGCCGCAACACCTTGCGCGCCCAGCGGTTGGCAGTGACCTTGCGCACCCGAGGGCTTGTGCACCCCGCGGCTTGGTACCTTGCACGGCTGCGGCTAAAGAACTTGCGCGGCTGCGGCTAAAGAACTTGCGCGGTTGTCCGAGGACTTGCGTGACCCTTGTGCACCTTGATGACTTGCGCGCGACATTTGAAGACAGTAGAGGCTGCACTCTTGCAACCTTGCATGGAGGAGAAGTGGAGAAGAACCTGAGGGCATACCTTTGTGTGATCCAAGTGAAGAGAAGAACTCTCTACGGGCAGTAGGTGTTCAAAGTGGAAGGCCAAGGCTTAGCCCTTGTGTGTGCACCAAGTGAAGACAACACTAAAGCGTACATGTGTGCTAAAAGAAAACAAATATGTCATAGCCTTGAGTGTATGCAAAGTGAATAATTTGTGTGTGCTTAAAAAGTGAAGGTCGAAGCCTAGGTGTGTGAAAAGTATACACATTTAGAAGAAGAAGGAAGAGGACATCCACACTAATGTATAACACACTTTTATGTGTGTAAACAAATTGAACAAAGTGTGTGAAGTTCAAGAGGAAGGTGTGTGTGCTGAAAGTGTTTACACCCTTTGAGGGTTTATTGCACCAAGAGAAGAAAGAAGGGGAGTGCATGCCTGCATGCATGCACATGCACACCTGAACAGAGATAAATCAGGTTGTGTGCAATTGAGTTGTCCAAGACCAGGAGTTCTTGAAGAGTTTTGAGAATCCATGCAATCAGTGCATGAAGATGCAGAGTTGCCATGCACTTAGTCCATGAAGTTGTTCTGAAGTTAGATTGAAGCCATACTGAAGTTAGAGATATCAGCTGTCTGAGTTTTCATTAATTGAGAAGAGCCTGATCAACAGAAGTGATCAGAAGTGCTGAGCAAGACCAACAGACCTTATCAGAGGCTTTTGAAGACTCTTGATGAGAGAGTCCAGGTCATCCTTAGAAGAAGGTTACAAAGCATGAGCAAGACGAGAAGACATGTTCATCACAAGTGAGCAGAGGTACAGAGCAAGGCCAGCAGCCTTTATCCTAGGCTACTGAGGATACTTGAAGAACTTCAAAAGGGGGAGAGCTACTCGTGTGACTCGAGGAGCCAGGAGAAGCCCCCTGTGAGACTCAGGGTGGAAGAAGAGTTCAGTGGGATTCTGGAGCAGGCCAGTGGGACTCTGGTAACACTGTGGGACGCAGTATAAAGACCCTCCTGTGGGACTCAGGAGAGATACAGTGGGAATCTGTATCGACCATTGTAATACTAATAGATTATAATGGGAGAAACCATGTCGGGGTGTATAACCAACATGGCAAGGACGTAGGCCTTTGGTGCCGAACCTTGTAAATCCTTGTGTCATGTGCCTTTACATTTACTTCATTACTCGAGGAAAGGCTGAGAGATACAAGAAGAGTGGATCGAGTCTTTAAACAACCATAGAGGTTTAATTGATTAAGAATCAATTAGTAAAACATTTTAAAGGATCACTGATTCACCCCCTCCCCCTCTTAGTGATTCACACTGATCTGGGCAATTCAATCTTGTTTCATCAAAAATAAAAAACAATTTTGTTTTCCCAATATCATCCAAAATAATTTCCTTACATATCAATTGACACCCACGAGTCTTTTTTAACTTGGAAACTATTCTAGTAATGTTTTTCTATGTATACATTAATAGATTCCCCAAATAATTGGAATTATTCATAATCGAGTGCTTCTTTATTTCTTATTACATATATATAAAATGAAAATTTACAATGATGAAATAATTAAAAACATTATATTAAATTTAATAATGTTCTTTTATTATATTGGAGAAATATTTATCCATCTAATCATTAATCAAATGGTAAATTAAACATTTTTTCATGTGTCTGGTGGATTAGTGCATCGTGAACTAGTGTAATTCATTTTCCATCACCATCTCTCATGATTGGTTATAGTGGTATAATTAATGAATTTATATGATATTATTTAAATATTTATATTTATTAAAATAATATATATCATTTAATTTATCACATTTCCATTCACTGGAATGTTTTTACTTTATTTTTGGATATTTAGAAAATTCATTCTGCAATAAGTAGTGTGATTCGTTCTTTATAGCCACCTGACATGGATGATATTTATAATTTTGGTAAAATAGGTAATATGGTATTTATTATATAAGTATAATTGAATAAAAATAAAATAATACATAGCTTTATTCATTTATGATCATTGAAAAATGGAAACGTTACTCGTTCAAACATACAACATACCATGCCAATTATTCTAGTGATGTCAAATTTTCATATGCATATATATATATTGGGTTTATAAGTATAATTTATTAATTAAGAAGGTAATTATGCATTATGATTATTCTTTAGATTATGTTACAATGACATTTTTGACCATAGTCAACAAACTGATGTCATTATGGTCATATGAAGTGAATATCATCAAAATATCCAACATAGACTTAATAATAATGTAATTGTATATAAAATTCATAAATATAACATAAAGAGACTAATATAATTTTAATGGATCACATGAAATTAAATAATTTTCAAATTTTTATTATTTAGGAAGACAAATTACACACAATATCAGTTGGATTCAATGAAATGGGAAATTTAACATAAAACCCCATTTTAAATATTATAATGATTTATTTTCAATATATTTATCTTCCATGTATATTTTTATAAATTATTTTATGAATTTATCAATATGTGAATAAAATAAATGTTTATTTTATTCCATATTATTTAAATGTTTCTATAATTTTAATCATTTTAAATAAATGTATTGAAGTTAAATGAAAAAGAAAAAATTTATTTTTTAATAGATTTGAACACAATGAATTTTTTCACTATTGTAACCATTATTTTATGTTTGGTTTTCTTTATATTAAAAACTATTTTCTTTAAATAAAGACAATGTTTGACTTTTTTCAGTATATTATAATTTCAATATGGATTTATAAAATAAATGGGTATTTTGAAGCTCAAAATTATTTTGTACATGGGTTTAAAAGGGGTCTTCAACTGTTTTCATTATTATATGGTCCTTGGACATTATATAAAACAGGTTGATCCCAATTTTAGATTATAGGAGATGTCAATATTGAGTATATAAAGGGATTATCCCTATTATAGATCTTGTGTGATCATTATATATCTTATACAATTGGTCAACCATGATAAGTATCTTATTCATTAGGTAATAACTATATTTTCAAGATAAATTAGATGGATGCAATTTGTATTGTTATTCCAAACAAAAGGTGGGTTGTGGGCTTAAATATTAGGACATACCAAGGAACAAAAGATGATTTTCTATTCCTTATAATTGGTTTTCATTATTTTATATGATTTCATAAATTAATACAACAATCTTTTTAAAAGAAAATTATTTCACTTTATATAAATAAAAAAAATTAATAATTTTTTTTAATGGTGTTTCATTTTTTTGGTGGAATAATATTATTATCTTATTTTTGGTCCCTTACTATAGTTTTTTACAAATCCCATGATTCAAAATGTTCTTTATGGATTTAATGATCAATAGGTGCAATTATGATGTCGTGATCAAAATTGTGAAGTCATTTCATGAAACAAAAATATATTTCTTATTAAAGACAATTTTTGGAGTAAATATTATTCTATGAATAATTTTACTATACGTAATTCATCAGACTATTATATAAGATTTGCTAAATAACTATCTAATAAAAATAACCTAAATAATTAATGATATATCAATATATTTAATTCTAGTTTAATGAAACTACAATTGGTAATTTTTATGGTAGTTTATTTATAATTGGTGTTTTACTTGAAAATTAAATCTATTAATGATTTTTGATAATATATTATACTAATAATAATCCTAATCATTAACATTAAGTGATATTCTTCATGTAATCCGGTTTTTCTATTATCTTTAGTATTTTCCTCTACAAAAATTATCATTAGAATACAAATTTAATTTTTTAATTCAATTTTAAAAGTATATATCCCTTCTTTGTAGTTGCACCTACATCATTTAAACTAATATATAGCTAAAAGGTGCGTATATTTCTTTATATAAGACACCATTACTTGTATATGTTTTCATAAATATCAAACTCTGTTGAATATTTTGAAAATATTACATTGTAGTTGTAACATATTTTATTATAGTGTAAAAAAAATATCTACCGTTTCTCAGTAAAAACCATTTACGAGTCATTTATTCAATTTCATAGCACAAATCCAATATATTCATGATTAAATTCTATTCCCTAACATTATTTCTTAATGATATGAATTATTATGTAAAAACAACTCATTAATAGAAATTCATTTTGAATATTGTATGAAAAGCTAATTGCACACAACATGCATATATAAAGTTTCCAAGGGATGTTCAGATACATTTTTTATTAAGGATCCTCGAGAAATCAATTAACATAATATAAATTATATGGACTTACAATTGTTTGATTCTATATCAAAAATAATAATTAAAATAACTGTTATTCAAGGATACATTTCCCCAATAAAATCTTTAATACAAAACAACATATTCTTATTCTCCTTATATATTATGGTGGGTTTACCATGTAACATGGAACATCACTATATAAACAATTCACATTTCCAATGAAATTATTATTAAAAATCAATTAAATATTATACCATCCAGGAATAGTATTTATTTATCCTATTCAAAGAACGTACCTAATAGAAAGATATTTTAATGGAAATAAAATTATTTTTATATTTTAACTCATCAAAAAAATTTATTCAAAAACACTAATATACAATCCAATTTCTTCAATACTTCACCCATGAATTATTTATTGTTTAATTCTTATATCTATTAAGAACATATAATGTTAATCACAAATCTACTATATCTTCATATGATTTATATGAATTCCATCCATATCATCATGAACAACATATTTTCCCGCATTATTCTTTAATAGTTATTTGGTAATCACATGTTGTTATGTATTCATAATCTATCATAATTCAAATTTATATAGATTACATTATTATAACATTATTTCTAAATGAGTATGGATTGGCGTAGAAATCATGTGGGGAAGAAAAAAAATTCTAATCTATATCCTATCTCAAAAATAATAATTATAAATTATACATAACATACGATGTCCTCAAAATATATATATATTAAACCTCAAGTAATTTATCCCCCCATTTTTTATACACAAATAAAATCCCATAAAAGAAGGGTTTCCCACAATTAATTGATTTCTGTGATATAATACCACATATTTTTAAATACCAATTGTTTCAAATATTTAGATTAAAAAATGAAACCTGAACTATGCCAAAAATTTTAACAATACCTTCCCCTTTTTGGATAAACAAAATTTTCAGAAAACTTTACAAACCCCAGAAGTAATGTTGAAATTTAATTACATTTGGGGTGTCGAGATTCGAAAATTATTCTAATGTTATGAGTATATTTTGAATTCATGTTTATACTAGTGGTTTTATATTACTGGTGTGACTAATACACTAATAAATAAACAAAATAGATGGTGACTTTTATAAATGATATATTACTTAACAATCCATAAGTTAACCATTTTCATTGATGAAATAATACATTATTTTAATGTATTTTATATATGAATATTGACCTTTTTTATACAATTAGTTTTAATCTCGATGTCATATAGTGTATTTATTGGTATATCAACAGTATTTTCAATGAATATTAATTTATTCCTCATAAACAGAAAAAAATGATTTCTTCAATAACACATACCAATATTTAGTTGTTTAGATTAAAGTATTAACTAGTTTCTTTTAAACCTAATTGATATACATACTATTTATAAAAAATCATACCAAATGTATCTATTTTCATATTATATATCTTTAATTACATTCATATATGATTATTCAATCATATAATAAATTATTTAATGTTTATATAAATTTTCATAATCATGATCACATTGAAGATGCCTTTAAATAAATTTAATTAAAAATTTATATTCTTGATTTCATTATAACATCACTCTTTGGAATGATTTTTAAATAAATATCTAGGCTCATCAAAACTAAATAGGACATGCACTAATTCATTCATTCGTAAAAATGTAGTTAAATATACCTTCTATAATTGAAAATGTCATGTTAATTCTAATAGTAATTTTATTTGTGGTTTTATTTAAATATTTTATATAAAAATTCACCATCCACACAAGGTAATATTTTTATATTTAAATAAATGTATTTCCAAATTCTTAAATTAAATAAATCATGAAAAAAATTATATATCTAAAAAAATTCCAATTACATATTTATCATCTATTAAAATATCATGATACTATAATTTTTTCTTCCATAAAAATATGATATCTTCTACATTGGAGAGTAACATAATACACTCCCCCATTTATGACTTCACGTAGTTGATTATTTCAAAAAAACATCCCCTAAGCATTCAATTATTCAAATATTATTTCAAAATATTATTCCATTATAGAGGACATATTTTATTAGATATAATTTTATTTGCAATGATATGCCATTACTTCTTCATTAAAATGAAGAATCGTTGTTATTGTTCAGTGAGTAAATTCTAATAAAATATAACATTGAGAAATTTCATCCTCAAAAAATTATTTATACTTTCATATAAATTTATTAATTGAAAACACATAAAATAAAAATAATTAACTCATGTATTTCTATTTGGGAAATTTTTCTTCAATATATATACATTGATTTTTTATTTATTTCTTTATTAAGAAAACAATCAAATATTCTATATAACATATTCATTTAAATTAAATTATTTTTTGACTAATAGCTGTTATATTAAGGATATATTATTTACATGACATATTAATACATGTTTATTTTTAAATATTTTAAATCTAATCTATGTATTAAATCATATATTTAATACAATATCAAATATCTAACACTACGTAAAATAATATCATTTTCATATGAGATAACACATTCCTGTAAACTACACTTATAAGCCATGGGGTAATCAATGTATCATTTTTCACATAAATAATAACATAATTTTCAATAATATCTCTTTTTTCTTCATTTAACCATTATTTGAATCAAATTAACAAAAATTTCATATTATTATTCAAATTCCAAATCTTATATTTGTGATAGGTTATGAATTTTTCTATAATTGATTTCATGGTCTTTGTATTCTCTAAATATTTTATGAAAAATAAATTATTTACCAATTTCTATATTCCAACATCATTTATTTTAAATCATTAATCTTTGATACCGTGATTTATAATTGGTAAAATCGTTGTATAATTTTAAAATAGTTAAATAGTAATTAATTACACATTCAGATACTACATCACAATCAATTTGGGATTTTATTTGTCATACAAATAAATAAAAAAAGGTTACAACATCTTCATTATTATATATAATATATTTAATAGTTTCAT
This sequence comes from Viscum album, assembly GCA_963277665.1. Lineage (NCBI taxonomy): Eukaryota > Viridiplantae > Streptophyta > Magnoliopsida > Santalales > Viscaceae > Viscum > Viscum album. Next base: position 1,626,281,960 of record OY728157.1, on the reverse strand, counting down.
CTTCACACTAGGGTTAATTTTTTTTTTGTTATTGAAAATTACATTCACTCCCACATAAAAATACTTTCTTAATATTTTACAAAGAACCTGAAGTTAAATTACAATATTATTCACCACACAATACCATTTTTCAAATTCACCATTATGTAGTGTGGTTTTCATGGATGTAACATTATCAATTATTCTATTCTTCTATAAATATTATTATACATCATTATTAGGGTATCATGTATCATTATAAAATTGAATAATATTGATAAGGTTCCATAATTCATTTTATCTACCCTCATGTGTTTGAAGAAACCTGTAATAATATTTCCCATATTTTTTATGAGAATTATTTATACAAGATTCATTTAATCATCTTTAAATAATGACCTTCCACCGACCACATTCTTCTATTTGTTTCATTGGATATAAAATTTTAGTGTGGACCAAGTTAAAAAATATAATGCTATATTTTTTCGTCCTAAATATATAATTCATTATTTTCTTCATATAGAGGCATCATTTTTCATTTATACTTTTCATTATATTATATATATAAATTTCTCTATTAATTATTAATATATTATCCAATACAATTTTATGAAGGTAGAATACACATTTAGACCACTTATATATCATACATTTAATATACAAAAATAACCATTTATTCAAATTCCAACGTGTTGGAATTTTAATTTTTTATCTATCTTTGAATAAATGGATTTAAAAATATACCTTTTATTAGGGAGAAAATTTTAATGACTGCTAATTTTTTTTAACATTCAAAATATCATGTTATTCATTTGAGACAGTTTCAAAGAAAATATACATTAAAAAAACCATTTACAAATTACTCTCTTTTTTACCCCTTATTAATAGGTCCATTCAATAATATTAAAATAAATTAATTTTATCAATATGAAATATTATGTGCTGAACAAAATTTACCTATCTCATTACACATGATTATGTTAAACTATTAGAAATCCATATTCACGTATAATCACTCACCATTTTAGAATATTTATTCAATTTTACATTGTAATACTTATTATTTCTAATTAATATAAAATATATTAATTAGTGACATGTTTAGAACTCTAAATATCATTCGTATAAAAATATTATAATCAATAATTTTAATCTTCATCAAATATAAATTATCTATTGTCTAATGATATAACGTTAATTATATAAAATTTTATCTAATAAAATTCACAATTTCATCTATTTTTTGTTCTTATATAGATATAATAACTAGCCTTATAAATACTGTTAAAATAAAGAAAACAATATTATTTAAGCAATTTATTTAATATGGTGTAGGATGAATTCTAATCCTACTTTTTAATCCTCTTCCAAATACATCTTGAATTTTTTTCTATTCCTTTTTACTATAGGTCATTCAATGGCACATGAAATGAAATTTTTTCACTTAATTAAAATATCCTAAAATATTGACATGAAATGTTTCTCACATCCATGTATGTATTAGGTGTTCGTTTGAATGAAACTAAATATTATTTATAATTTTCACCTAACTAATATATTTATTTTTATATTCATCTCTTTATTACTTTAATAAATGACTCACCGACATTTTCAATTATAGTCATATCTAAAATGTTAAGCATTTGTTCAATCAAAAAGATTATAAAACCGCTCATCCCAATTATACATACCTTCATAATGTCATCGTCATGTTTTTTTGAAACATAATTTTTTCATAATTTCATTAAATTTCAATTTGATATAATTATATTTTTCAATGAAGCCAATTTCTCCTAAAGAATATCTATTAATTTTTTCACTCTTAAATAAAATATATATCATTCTTGACTACTTTTACTTATCTAACTATTAACATGATTATAATTACATCTATATTTATTCCATACTAATTTATATATTCTTTAATAACCATATCTTTATAAAAAGTTAGGTCATTGAGTTAATCAACAAAAAGTAATGAACATTTCAACTAAAATCATTTCAACTATATTTTATTAGTTTTAATATCAAAATCAACTATCATAACATCATGTTACAATTATAAATCCATAATACTATAAAGTTAACTTTTATCATAATTTATCTATATTAAAAAAATTCAATCATTTTAATCATTAAAAAATTAAGACCAATCATAAAAACAATTTTTTATTCTTGAACAAATAAATTTTCATTATTTAAATCTTATACGACTAATCTCTTAAACCTAAAATTATTCATATGTTGATTTATTAGAATGATATAATTTAATGAGTATACTATTTCGTTTATTTTTTGAATATAAAGGTTCAAAATCATCTCCATTGAACATCTATTAGAATATCACTTTTATTTTTCACACTATTCCACAGTTATATCATTCTATTAGTGATTTCACTTTATATATCCTGTATAAAATCATCATCATTTAAATATTTGGTAATAAAAATTCTTATATAAATTCTTATTCACATTATACTATTAATGTCAATATAATATTTATTATAAAAATCCACATATATATACATAAATTTATTATTATCACATTTTAATTAACTATTATATTATAATCCATCAAACAAGTCTAAAAACAATACCAATAATTTTGTACTAGGCTCCATTAAAAAAGAAAAAAAACATATGAATTATTTAATGGAGGTTGTATTCTAATTTTTTTAATAAATCACTTTTTTAATTACTTGTAAAAGAAACATATAAATAATGAAATTATTTATTATAAAATCCTATTGTGGTCTATATTTGGAGAAGTATTCTAAATATAAAAATAATTTGAGTAAAATATGTAGAAACCCCTTTATAAACATTATATTTCCATCATTATTATTATATATTATTTCATAAATAAAATTTATTGACACAGATATATTAGCTGTTATATAAATCTGGTTAAACTATTCCATAGATAAGGTATTTTCAATGTTTTCATAGATATTATCTATCTTCTTATCCATTTCAATAATTTATCAAACTATGTGATATCGTAAATGTATTCTATGGACTACATGATAAAAAACAAAGTTTACTGGTCATATCTGTAATCTTATAACCAACATCTATGTTTTTTAATTTCAACAATGAATAAAAATAGACAATGCTTATTTTGTCTCTATATTATATAAAAATTCTACATTTCGTATGGATTCAGTGAAGTAGAAACAATTATATTTTAAGATTTTTGAAAAAACCATAGGTTTAAAATCAGTATAAATATTTTATAGAGAAATCGGGTGATCAATGTTTCACAAAAAAATGAATCCTTGCCTTGATTTGGAAGAAAATAACATTTCAACATTTGTTGATTGTTTAAATAAAAAATAAAAAAATTATAGTGACATAAAATTTTTACTAAATAGTACTATATGGGAATGGTAAAATGATCGTAAACTAGCTCACTTCTAATATAAATCCACAAAAATAAAAAATATTTGGATTACAGAATATATAAAGAAATAACAACCATATTTTTGGGGAAACACGATACGATTTCTCCACTACTCACTACCTCTTGATCTGGTTAAATTTGTTTTGATATACAGGATTCTTCGAATGTGTCTTTCATTATATAATGAATAAAAACAATGAAAAATACATTTGTGTTTCTATATTATAGACTCTATGAGAATCGATTTATTATTAGTAATAATTATAAAATTATAGTTATAAAATATTTTTATATATTCATATAAATATGTTTTTCTTATATAAATAATAGTCATGTCTTCTCCTCCAAATGATCCATTATATAATTCAACTTAGAAATAAACAAGAAAAAAACATCATTCAATTCTTTCAGGTTTCATCACCATAGTTTTTCATTAACACACAAATAAATGTGTATTTGTGTATACACATATGCAAGAAAGTACTCTATTACATTATTAATTAAAAAGTGTATAAATACATTTAATAATTTATAAATTTGTTGTCCAATATGTTTTATTGTTGTTTATTTACATCAATTAACACTTCTCAACTAGAAATCATGACACAACTATTTATCAATATCATAATTCACATTCATTAAATTGGATATGACCAAATAATTAATAATGTTACAATTTAATTATATTCTTTAAGATCAAATCCACTAATACATTCCAAATTAAAATATTTAGTAATTATATATCCATTAATATTTACAAATATTAATAATAACCATTTATTGTGAATAATTCTAAATTAAAATCATGTGGTATTGTTATTTCATGATTTAAAATTAATCAAATCAAATGGATGTGGAGTAGTTTCTAGAAATATCCATTATTCCAGAAGATATAAATTTTTTAATGTGATGTAGTAATATGATTCAGAATCAAAATAAAATTCTATTTCATTTGATCCCTATATTATAGAATAATAATAAATTCATAAGACGAAACAATATGCAGTATCTTTTCACATATATTACGAATCAATAGAAATTATTGTGATTAAATATACCATTATTGTGAGATATCTATTCATCCAATTCATCCAACACAATATATAGGACACCAATTCAGTGTAAACTATTGCATTATGATTATAATATTCATTAAGATAATTTTAAATATCATAAAAATCTAATTTAAAAATGAGTAGTAATTATCATACCATTTGTTCAATCATTTATGAAAAATTTCATAAAATAACCAATATTGATGATATTTAATTAAAAATTTATTATTCTTAATAGTAAAAAATTTTTTTTTTCTAGAATATCACATTATATAATATTTTTTAAAATTAGTTTTTATAGGCCAAAAAACATTCTAGGATGGGTTTATGATGCATCAAATTGGGATATAAATTTTTCATGAGATGTGTGGTACATTAATTAGTTTTTAAATAAATATTACATATATATGATATTGATATCCCATGGGAGGATAAATATAATATATTCATTTTTATATTAATTTTTTGTACCATTAATAAATAAATTATGATTCTTTCTATATATTTTTCATAAGATATTTTTTAAAAATTATTTTTTATCATAAAATTATATTTTTAATTATATATTAGAACATTTATATTTCATATAGGTTTAATAAGTTAATGGGTCATATGATATTTATTATAATAATTATTTCTTTTTTGGTTGAAGACCATAAATCATCTTTATTTAAATTGTTGCGAATTCCCATGTTTTTAAAATTATTATGTTAATTTAAAAGATTCAACTAGATATACAATATATGATTAAATACTACATGATAAAAAATAATATATGACCTATGTTATTCATAATAAAAATATAATAATAATTTAATCACCAATCAACAAGTATTAATTTGATTTTAAAAAAATTATATGTTTAAATATTAATATTCTATTAGATATTTTTTATGTTTAATGAAATAAAATGTCCACAGATTTTTTTTATTGTTTTCCTTCTTGAAAAATTCCATACAATCCTTCATATAAATCCTCATTTCAGACATATAAAATATGTTATTGTATGTATTTTTGATGTTTTATTTTTTGAAATGCAGATAAGTATATTATATTCCCAGCATTCACATATGTAGATATTTTTCTTCATGATTTTCATGATAGAAATGATCCCTTGGTTAGTGGTGAAATTTTAAAAGAGGAATATATTATTATATAGAGTTTATTAAATAAAAATAAAATAATATTTACATTTCTTAATTGTTTTTATTCTTTTATGTATATATGTTTGATATCGAATGTTTTTTATCTACATATCATATATTGATCGATTAAACTTATATATTACAATAGTTGTATAAATTTTATATAATAAACTTGGGTTACATTTCCCTATATGGAAATTATATATATTATTACAATATTATTAACGTGTTATCATTTTAAAAAGTGTTTTGGACATGTAAAATATACAGAAAAATAAATATAATTTTTCAAAATATTTTGTGACATACAAAATATATGGAATGTAAGGGAATATAATTGGTTCTTTTAGAATTAACCCCCATTAATTTTCACTACTATATGATATTTAAAAAAAATGTTCCATCAGACCCTTAATCTGTATAACAGAGAGTCACTAGGTCATGTAATTACCAAAAAATGATGTATAAAATCAAGGTGAGTTGTTAAGAAACATATAAATTCAAAATTTTGATACCATAATTAGGTTTTTAAAATATTATTATATTTTAAATATTGGTTATATTTATTTTTTTGGACATATGCAATGACAAAATTGTATAGTATTGAGGTCATTTGATTTTCAAGATTCCATTTACAAGATGGAATAAAATTTCAAGAAATATTTAAAATCCCTAATATAAGTTTAATTGTATTGGATTTCATAGTATTCATGAGTTATTAGTTGATTTTTTCATGAAAAATAACTAATTATAATTTTAACTCTACTATACAATGTAAAATTCCATATTTAATTAAAAATATTCATTACAGAATATAACGTTTAAAATATTAAAATAATTATTTCAAATAATTTGTTTAAAAAATAAATAAATTTGATTCAACTTTATTAATGGACCATTTATTCAATTAATATGATTGGATCATGGACAAAAATCACAATTTTATATATTTTTTATTGTTTTATAATAAATTTATTTTGATACCTTTTTTTATGTGATTTGATAATTTAATGTTATGTTTAGGTATTAATTAAGACTATTAAAATATAATAATATTGTTAGAAAAAAAAATTGGTGGTTGAGTTTTTACTATATATGATTATTTTGGAATTTAAAATCAATAATAAATAAATTTAATTTAAAAAATAATAATTCATTATAAGAGATAATTAAAAGAATAATATCATTATATCATATATAGAATCATTATGAAATCATAATAGTTAATATAAATAATAGTGTATAATATTTAAAAGGGGTGTGGTAGGTCAGTGTAGTTAAAAAATAATAATAATATTCTGAAGTGAAATATTTTTGTCCTAAAATTGCATTCCATATATTTTATAGATTTATCAGAAATATTTTATACTGATATATTCCCAAGAAAAAATATTTTTGATCTAAATATTATTACTACAAGAACCTAGACTTTCATTTCAAGTATGGATCTTGTTTTTCTAGTGATTATTTGAAAAAGATAAGATTTTTTGAAATTTAATGAGTACAAGCTATGTACATAGAAGTACAAGTCATGTACCAAGTTACCGTGGGTGAAGGTGTACTAGAAGTTTGATGGCAGAGGACATGGACTTGTGGGGTGATCTAGAGACCACCTAAATTAGGTACTGGTAAAGGCATATTCAAGCCATGTACATTTAAAAGACACACCTTGTACTTTTCATTTCATTTGTCAATTCTGACTCGGGTCACGTCTAATCGGCATAAATGCCTCCATCTCGACTCCTCTCATCCAAGAGTAGCCGTAAAGAGTGATTCTTCTCGAATCCTTTGATCATTCCTTCGTTTTCCGAATCAACCATCATCGATTGGGATGGAATCACCACGTTGGGTTCTTCCATATTCTAGAGGCTCGTTACTTGATTTATCTTCTTTCATGAGATATCATTTGTTGTACTTTTTAGTCTTTTTTGTATATCTCTATCATTCAAGGCCGATTGAAGGGCCAAATTTATAGTATATCGATCAAAAAATGCTGAGGTAGATGGTTTGTAACTTTACACAGTTATCATTTGAATATTATATGCTGAAGTGCCCAATATCATAGATTAGGGTATTGCATGTTTATGTATTTTATCATTTTTTATGCCTGCTATGGTTGTTTGTTTTAGTTAGGGATCTTGTTTTTAAATAGGGTTATTTTTATATTCTATGTAGTTCATTCCCATGATTGATTTGATATTGACTATTTGGTCTAGCTTTTCCTGTTATGTAGTTTTCTTTACATGCCTACTATTGTTAGGATAGAGTGATTTTCTTTGATATTATGATATTCTTTATAGATATTTTTCCATGTAGTTCTAGTGATTTTCTTTGACATCCAGATATAGTTTGTGCACGATTAAATTACAAAGGGTTGTGGGAACCTTATGTGGTTATCCCATGGGAGAAATAGACGTTGACAGTTTTCATAGAGTGTCTATTTACTTTTATTTTACAATACCACATGGGGTGGACTTGTGTGATCCCTCAGAGTGTCAGTAGTTCCACTTTGTAAGACCACAAGGGGAATTGTATGTTGAGTTCTTCCTTAAAGTGTCATTAGTTGTTATTATAAGACCCCATGAGAAATTAATGGGGAGTTTGTCTTCAGAGTGTCTTTATTCAAGCTGAAAAAAAGTGTTCAGACTGAGAGAACGTCCCATGGGGTTGCTTTTGATTGATTAGTGGTTTCTTTTGATTAATGGAAATTAATGTTATGGAAATAGTAGGATTTGTTTACATTGGAGTATATCCTTTTTTATTACTTCATTTTTCATATTTCCTTCTATATATATTTACCGGCTATTAGGAACAGATCTTTGGGTGGTTTCCTACTGTGGTTCTTCTCACACCCTATTTTGGACATGATTTTGGGGCCAACCAGATTATATTGTTGGATGTATAGATAAAGTAAAGCTCCCTTCTACTTTAGGTACTTGATTGTTGTGGAGTTGGAGAGCGTGTGACCTTGTTGAGTTTTGTGATGATGCTAGAGTTGTTTACTTGTTTAACTTTTTTACATTGGTTTATTATTGTATATTAGTATTGTGACTTTTTTGGTTTCTTTCCTAGATATATGGGACATGATCCATTTATATATGTGCTATTGTTTTTTATTTACTTTTAGTCTTCCTGTTCTTACTGTTGTACACTGTTATTATATCATCCTCTATTGTTGTCTGGTTCATTCCACTGCATTACTCTGCCAATGAGGGAATTACTTCCACAATATCACACACAAGGCCCTCAATACTAGTAGAAATCCTTGGGCGTTTGGAGAACTGTGCTTTTGGCCATGTGAACAATTGGGTAAGGGACAACTCTGGGCAGCACCTGGAACTAGGATGTTACAATATGGTATCAAAGGGATTTTTTTTCTTATTGGATCACGGTTTATAGCCTATAGTCATGGATGGGATGGAAAAAGAATTTGTTAATAAGCTATTACTTGGAATATCAAACTCGTGTATAAGGAAAAGATAATTTACCTTGATTACTTAAATTTTCTATATTGTAATTTTATAGTTTAATAGGTTCCATCATTGGGTGATTCACATGTTTTATCTAGTTATTGTCAATAACATTGAAATTATGTTTCTATTGAAACCCGATGAAATAAAGGTATTCCATCTCATGCATCATATATGAACTTTTTAGAGATCACATGTCATGCATTCTTGCCATTACATTAACAGTGAATAACCGATTTCATGTTGTTGTGGAAGATGTTATGCTTGATATGCATGTTTTCGTGATATATTACTTGATATAATACCTTCTATTTGATAGGGTATTGAATCGTATAAGGTTTTATTTAAATGAAAACCAGCCTTTTGTCTTTGAGATGTTATGGTCCTTCATGGATTAGAATTTGGTGGATCATTTCATTGTTATTCCTTCTATATGACATGTATATGTTTCCATGATTTTAATCACATGGGATTGTAGGACCTCAAGGATCAGAACTGAGTACTTTAATGTTTATTTCAATGGTTTTTTTGGGTTCATGACTAGTTTTTAAGGTTTACTGTCCATAAAAACAACGAATACATTGTGCGTATTTATGAATACACACTATGTATCCTTCTGTTAAGGAATGAACTGTTTTTCATTAGTACATGTTGTGTACTGTATGAAAACACCTTTTAGTTTCTAACCATGTCACTAGATGTGTGGGTAGAGACATGGTTTTGGGATGTCCATGGATGAACACAATGTGTATCAGATTTACATGTCGTCTTTTATGGATCGTGTGTCCAGCCGTGTGAGCAAAGAACATGTGGATTAATATTAGGTAGTACACACCGCGTACAGTTTGAACATGTCGTTTAGTGTTGATCATGTATCTGGTCATGTGAATAACAAAACGGGTCATTGAAATCCTTATAGTACACGTCCAATCTGGAAAAAACACGCCATGTAGACTTGTTCTAGGAGTACTATGTGGGTGAGTCATATAGAAGAACTCAGGAAGGGGGAAACAATTCAAGTACATGTCTTGTCTTGGTAAAACACACCATGTGTATGTGGTGTTACATGAATAGGGTTTTCAAGAGTACACTCTCATTTAATTTTTTAAAATAACATGTCGTGTAGGTGTCATACACACCGTGTATCCCTGTTTTAAGTAACATGAATTATTTCTTTCTCATGTTCATTTCTCTCAATTCTATGTTTTATTACTTGATAATCTTGATCTAGGGTCTGTGGTGGAACATGAAGAGTCCTGACACCAAGAAGTCATTTAGTTGTACGGTAGATTCATGGTAGTGATCATACACAAGACCTGGTAGATTAGGGATTACCAGCAGATCCTCTCCTCATTTTTATCCTTCCATATGAAATTATCCCAAATACATGTGTCAATGAACAATTATGAGAGGTATTCATGTGGTTTATACATACTTATTGGCGAGCACCACATACTACCCCATCTATGGTATAGTTGATTCGGGTCATTCTATAGCGACATCCTCCCATGATCTTAGGTGAAGGAGGACCATAATTTGCATAGTCATGGTCAGAAGCAATTCTTTCTAACATTGAGCATTTTGAGATTCCTTCAGAGAGGAGGGTGAATCTCGCTCCTTATATGCTTAGGGATTCCTCAAAGAGATGGTGGGTTTTCATCTCACATGGGAGATGCAGGAAGATTGTGGCTTGGGTTGAGTTTTAGCATACCTTCTATGATTACATATAATCAAAGACTTTGATGGCTTTTCAAGTCTCATAGTTCTATGAGTCTGGAGTAGGGTACTCTTGCAGTTCTGGAGTATTCTTCACACTCCGTAGAGAAGCAGTGCTTCTCACCCATTCTAGGGTTGATGAGTTTTTTTCGAGATGATGTTTGAGGATTGATTCAGAAATGATATCTAATCTTAGGTGAACATTTCCTTTTTTCCTTCCATCACTTATATAGTCAACCAGGAGCTGATCACAGAGCACAATCTGTGGGATTCTGGATCTATGAGACATGGATTCATGGTATCTGATGTTGGTACCCCTTCATTTGATAGTAGGATGTTACACAGGGAGTCTATGCATAGAGACCCAAGGAAGCGAGATACTTATTCTAGAAGACAGGTGGTGTGCTTTTAGTGCAGGAAGTTCATGCATACAATGACACATTGTATGAGAGACCCAATGGAGATTCTATATTGTGGTAATATGGGCCATCATTAGAGTTTTTGTCGATTTTTCTAAATATTAGTTGATGATAGGGGTTCTATTTCAACACTTCGAAGAAGATGATGAACTCCTGTCTGACATCAGTTAGGGGACTGGAGGAATTCTATCCATTTATGCCAAGGTGGAGGTTGTGGATGCAGTTGTCAGATGTAGGGATTTTCACAGCCATATGTTGGATCAACACAGGGATCTCAGTTAGCTTCAAAGGATTGCAGGGCATTCCATCATTTTATATTTTAGTTGACCTAGAATGAGAATGATCCCAGACCATCTACAGTTTGAGATATGATCCCATTTTCCAATGTTTTAGATTCTCCAATTTTCAATATAGGGGTTTCTCATAGTTTAATATCTTCTCTATTCTGGAGAGACATGGGCTTTGTATCTTTACTCCTACTGAATCTTGACCCTAGACACTATGTTGAGGACTCGAATGGCTAGTGTACATTAGTGCAAGGAGTTTCCTCTTGAGGATTGTTGGTGTCACTTCTTATGGTACCCCTATGTATTAGAGATTACATGTTATGATTTCATTCTCAGAATGGACTATTTTGTTCCCTTCAGGGCTGTTATTGACATTTATTGTCATAGGGTGAGTTTCACAGCACCTGTGTGAGATTTTTTTCTATATAAGGTTGGATGTGATGTCTAGGAAAGTAGAGAAGGACTATATCATCATGGTTTGAGAGAGGTTACAGCCCATATAACTAGTCTATAACTAGATGACTATGGGATTTTACTTTGGGACTTTCCTCCAATGGTTGATCATTTCAAGGATGTCATTCCAAAAGACTTTTCACTTTTTCCTACATAACAAGAGGTGGAATTTTCTATTGATATCAGTCCAAGAGCTACACCAGTGTCCATTTATCTTTATAGGATGGATACACTAGAGTTACAGGTGCTCAAGAACCAGTTAGAAGAGTTACATGAAAAGGGATCGTCTGACCCGATACTTCTTCTTGGGGTTTCCATGTACTATTTTTGAAGAAGGTGGATGGTACCCTAATTTATTGTGTGGATAATTGGAAGCTGAACCATTTGAAGGTCATGAAATGATATCCCCATCTATGTATTTATGATCTCTTTGATCAACTTTTTGGAGATCTGGTGTTCTCGATGACTGACTTGAGGTCTGATTGCCATCATTTGTGCATTAGACCATCATATTAACCTATTATATCTAATAGAGTAGGTATGGTCTATTTTAGTATGTTTTTATGTTGTTCAGTCTAATAAATGTGCATGAAATTTTCATGGCACTAATGAACTGAGTATTCCATTCATACATTGAATCATTCGTGTAGTCTTCATGGATGATATCCTGGTGTAATCCCACACCTGACATGACCATGCACCACATATTGACATCATATTGAGTACCCTAAGAGTGAATCAATAATATGATATTCTCTCAAAATTACACTTTTTGATGGACCAGATTCACTTCCTAGGTTTTGTTATCTCAAAGGTGGGAGTTCCAGTAGACCTAGAGAAACTGATAGGATTAGTTTTTTGAGAGAATCTAAATAATGTAGTTGAGGTACAATGTTTTCTCGGGCTGGCTGGATATTAAAGATGTTTTATACAAGAATTTCCAAACTTAGAAGTGCCACTATCAGGATTGACTAAGAAGGGTTTCAATTACTCGTGGAATGATTCATGTGAGTCAACCTTTCAAGAGTTATAAAATGGTTGACTTTAGTGACGATTAATTTTTTTCATGATCCTGGAATGATCTATACTATTTATTGTGATGCTTATGTATCGGGATGGGAGTAGTTCTTATGCAGGGGGAAGGATTCATTTCATACATGTCTTGATAGTTGTGGTCATCTGAGAGTAATTACCTGATGCATGATATGGAGTTAGATGAATTTCTTCATGCTCTATGTTTTTGGAGACATTATCTTATGGGAGATCATTCAATGGTTTTCGTGTATAAAAAAGTATCAAATATATCTTTACATAGCATGATCTGAATTATAGATAGCGAAGGTAGGTTGAGTACCTATTGTATTTTGACATTAATCTTGCCTACATGACACAGAAAGGCAACACAGTAGCAGATGCGTTCAGCAGGAGGACTCAAATACATGCAATTCAGGAGGCCAGAAGTGAGGGGCAGCTTATGTCTATATTCAATGAGATGCATTTAGATGTGCAAGATTGATAGGGGTAGATTTTTCTTTCTTCTATGACTATTACCTACACTCTACTTGTTCAAGTGCAAATGAGTTAGCTATCAGATTATGAAGGCCTAGACATACGAGAGTTTGTGATAAGAGGGGAAACTATTCATGAATGTACTGTAGGAAAGGATGATATCTTGTGTTTCATGGGTTCTTATGGGTATCATCAGTCGTACGTGAGGAGCTAATGCGTGACTTTAATTTCTCAGTTTGGATAGATTATCATGTTGTTTCTAAGATGTATCGATATCTAAATCATAAGTATTAGAGGGTATGTATTAAAAGATATGTTTTGGGTTTTGTGATAAGATGGTCCACCTCTCAGCAGGTGAAGTTGGAGCATCAGTGACTAGAAATGATTTTCCAGTTGTTAACAACTCCGGAGTAGAAGTGGAATTATGTCATGATTTATTATTTTATATGTTTTCCATGGTTTCCTCGAGGGAATGATGAATTCTGGGTTTTCATTGAAAGACTCATGAAGGTTCAACACTTATTATAGATCAAGGATACTTTCAATGTTGATGTGACGAGAACGATGTACATTCTGAAGATTTTATGTTTACATGGAGTTATGAAATCCATTGTTTCAGATAGGGATGCTCGTTTACTTCTTGGGTCTGGTAGAGAATAAATAGCTCTTTAAGTATACATGTACTTCAGAGTACAACTTAACTTCCCAAGAAAGATGGCCAGTCTGAGCATACTATTGTGGTGTTAGAGAAAATTCATTGAGCAAGAACCCTAGATATTTTAGTTTTTTGGGAGAAACACATACCTCTTGTGGAGTTTTCCTATATTAATAATTTTCATGAATCTATTCAGATTTCCCCTTCTGAGGATTTCTATAGAAATCCATTCCAATCACCCATATGTTGGTTGGAGGTAGGAAGAGGCAGCTATACTGGGAACCCGTCTTATAAAGGAGACCATAGAACAGATAGATTTTATTTAGAATAGGATGGATGAAACACAGTTATGAAAAAAGTATTATACTGATCGAAGGAGATGACCTCTGGTGATCAAGGTTGGACATCGGGTTTCTCTATGTGTCAAAACATTGTTGGGAAAAAAGAGTATTAGGAGACATGTTAATCAAACGATGAGATACATCAGCCCATTTGAGGTTTTATAGAGGTTTAGGCCTATTTCATATCATCTAGAGTAACCTTAGATAAATAGGGATATGCATGAATTCTTCCGCATTACTCACCTACAATGTTATTTCTCAGTCCCCTCCCATGTTTTCAACCTGAGGAGGTTGAGCTGGATATTGACTCATCGTTCAAAAAATAATATTATCCAAATTTTTGATCATAATAATAATGTTCTCCATGGTCATTTCATTCCTCTGGTATGAGTGATGTGGTAGCCCAGGTGAGTACATGACATGACTTGGCAGAGGGAGGCCGATGTACGATCATGATGGCTGGAGTAGTTTGATGATTTTTCTTCTATGCCTACATGATAGGGAAATTCAGGGATGAATTTTTTTCAAAGGGGGTATATTGTAAGATCCCAGAATATATTCTCAGGTATGGATCCTTCTTTTCTGGTGTTTCACGAAAAAAAGGATTTTCAGTAAATTTATGGAGTACACTCCATGTATATAGATGTACATTCTCTAAACCCTATTGATGTAGGTGGCTGTGTACTAGTCATGTGATGGACAAGTACATGGCCATGTGGGGTGACCTGTATACCACCGAAAGCGGGGTTTGGTAAAGGCATATACACACCACATACTTTTAAAAGACACAATGTTTACTTTTCTATTTATTTGTTAAATCGGACTAGGGTCACGTCAAATTGGAGGAAACCACTCCTTCTCAACTCATCCCATCCATGAGAGAACATAAGGCATGATTCCTTTCCAAGACCCTGATTAATTGTCTGTTCTCCAAATGAACCACAATACATTATATTGGAATCACCACAGTGAGTTATTCCTTCTTCTGAATCATGTTTCCTTGATTTATATGCTTTCATGAGATATCCATGGTTGATATTTTTAACGTTTTTGTAGATCTACACCACTCTAGTAAGATTCAAGGGCTGATGTCGGAGTATATTGATCATACAACAAAGAGGAAGGGGGTTTGTGCCTTTCAATAGTTAGTCTTGGAATATTTTATGAAAATGTGCCGAATATCCATGATTTAGGTATTGCATGTTTAAGGATATTAACCTTCTTGATGTCTGTTATGCTTCTTTGCTTGAGTTAGGACCCATATTTTTAAATAGAGTAATATTTCCTTACTATGTAGGTGATTTCCCATGTTTGATTTGATATTGACCAATTGGTCTTTCTTTTCCTGTTATGCTGCTTACTTTCCATGCCTATTGTTGTTAGGATGAAGAGATTTTATCTGATATTGTGATATGATTTACAGATATTTAGCCAAGTAGTTATTATGATTTAAATTTGATTATAACTATCATTTGTTCACAATTGACTTACATATGACTATGGGAAACTGGTGTAGTTAGACCGTAGAATAAATGGATGTTGAGGGATTCCCTAGAGTGTCTTTTTACTTTTACATTTTGAGACCATCAGGGGGATGGACATGTGTGATCCCATAGACTATCTATAGTTCCACATTGTGACACCACAAGGGGAATTGGATGATGAGTGCTGCCTTAGAGTCTATTTAGTTACCCTTATGAGACCACATGGGTGAATTGATGGTGATTTCTTCATCAAAGTGTCTTTGTAAAAGATAAACCAATGGGGATAGACTGTGAGAACTTCCCATAGGGTTTCTTATGATTGATTGATTGTTTATCTTGATAAATGAAAATGAATGTAATTGAACTTTAGGATTGTATAATTTTGAGTACTTTCTTGTTTATTACAACACATTGCATATTGCTTGATATATATATTAACTAACTATAAGAGATATATCATTGGGTCGTTTCTTAATGGGATTCATCTCAAACATTATTTTGGTCATGATTTTTGGCCGAAATATATTATATTGTTGTGGGTATAGATAATGATTTACACCCTTTAACATCATATACTTTCTTGTTGTGGAGCTGAAGAGGATGGAACCTAGCCAATGCCAGCTATGTTGCTGGAGTTGTTTACTGGTTTCCCTTTTTTACTTTGGTTTAGTTTTATATTTCAGTAATGTGACTTGTTTTTCTACTTTTATAAACATATTTGACATGAAACATTTATATATGTTCCCTAGTTGTTTATTTACATCCAGTCATAAAATTATCACAGTTTTATGGTATTATTATTGCTTCTGCTATTTATGTCTTGTTCATTCCACTGCATTACATGACCAATGAGGGCATAGTTTCCCCACTATCACACATAAGGACCTTTTTGCTACTCAGAAGCCTCTGGGATTTGGGGAAATTCTCTTTAGGCCATGTCACCAACTAGGTACGGGGAACCTCTAGGAACCATCTGAAACTGGGATGTTACAATTACTGGGTAAACAAATTCCCAATATTAGTACTCCTCAGATTATATTAATTTTTTAATAAGTATTTGTTGTATTTTATAAAAAATAATTACTTTATAATGATTTTCATGGATCACAGAATTAATTATCATTTTATCATGATATTTATCTTCAAATATATTTCATCAAGAACTGATAATGTATTGCACTTGTTATTTAATACCAAAAAATCCTCAATAAAAAATATTGATTTGTTTTACTTTTAATAGCCACATGTGTTTTTAAATAGTCACATTTAAGACATATATAAATATATATTAAATAAAAAATTATCAATTTTCCTATTTACAATTGGCAACATGCTAAAATAGATTTTTGAGGACAAATATCTTATCAGCGTTCTTTTTTTTACAGTGTACAAAACATAGTATTCTATTAATTTTAACAGATAAATTATAGGTTTCATTATATTGAATTTTTAAGAGAATTTTTTTATTTGTAAAAATAAACCTACACATAATGCATGTCTTTGTGCTCATAAATGTCTTTTTTAATTTTATAGACAAGAAGACATTGAGTGATTTTTATATTATTTATTATATAATTATATTGTTTTCCAATGATAAAAATTATTAAAATTTTCATTCATTGTGTTTTATGAAAATAATATACTAGTATAAAACATTACATGAAGATAGAGTTATTTATACATAATAAACAAAAAATATATTATAATAATAATAGAATTATTTTTTGAAGTGTAACATCATAGATTATAATTTGTTACTATATCATGAGATTTATAATAATGAAGTTATCATACATAGCCGATATTTACTAATACATGATTTTTTTCAATGATTTCATTCATACCTGGATAGTTTTTTAGATTGTAAAATTTCACAAAAAATTAATTTTATATGAAATTTCATATAATATAAGGAATAAAATTATTCATACTCATTATAAAATACTATATTAATCACATGTAGTCTTTTGATGAATAATTTTTATGTTATATAGATTTTCTATATTCAGATCTTTGTTATGCTAGTAAATAAAACGTTAATTTTTAACAAAATTGAAAATTTTTATGGATATGTTCATAATTGTTTTTGTTTTATAATTAACATATAAGTGTCATATCATAATTGAAATGACTAGTTGAAAAAGGAATCATTTTCTTAAATATATGACTGACTGTATGTTTAATATCCCACCCTCTTCTTATTTTCATGAGATGGAGGAGGAATGCTACTCGTACATAAATGATGTTCCAAAGGAACCAAATTTTTCCAATAAATTCTGAGAGCTTCAAGGTTAAACTAGAGAATGATTTTCCCTTTAGAAAAAACCATCCATCCAAAAATCCACTATAAAAAACTACATGATGCTTGTTGACAAAACAACCAAACCCATGCATTACCAAAAGTCAACTAACATATCCATAAAAATCCCTCGTTCCAAATATAACTAACACAAAATCAGAGTACCAAGCAGAAGACGACAACAAAACATGGACAGAACTTGGACACCATCTATAGCTCATCTCCATGCTCCATGCTCCAAGAACTACAACATTACCAATGAATTATGTAACCACTAGAAAATTGATACACTTTACTATTACTTGTGTCATACAATGGAGCATCTAAAAAATCACCCTTGTTTTAATGTAGGGGGTGAGTACATATACTCAATTGGTTTTCCCCAAATTACTTACTTACATGTTCTACTAGGTTGAAAAGATCATCATATTTATATAAAATAGTTTATATAAAACATTTAATAGATAAACCACTTAAAACAATCCAAATAATCCTTTACCAAGAGATTTCTATAGACATGCTCAAAACACATAGGAAATCAAAACAACCTACCCAAAATTCATTCACCTTACACATTTTCACAACAAATATAATCTTGCAAAGAAACTCATAACTAGGAAACCAAAACAGTGGAGCTTCTATCCAAGTCGTTCGCTACATTTCCATCTAGTCGTACTTCTCGCCCACTTATCCTTCGATGGTGTCCCTTATGTCCACTATCCATCCATTTTTTATAGAAGTACTTCCCACCTACTTCCACATAATCCACACACCATAACACTCAATCACCAAAGTTTAATTAAGCACCAAGGTCACACAAAATAACACCATTATTCCCATCACATGCCAATTCACTTTAATAAATTATTTTTTTATTGAAAACACCCATTCAACCATTTCTATTCCAAACCAAACTTCAATAAACAACATCTTTATTGAAACCCTTCTTTTAATAAACATTTTTCATTATCAATCTCTAACAATTGTAAAATCACAATTTTTAAATCCTACAAAAAGACCCTTTTTGAAAGAATAACTCATTTCCTCCCAAATCCCCAAAATCACTACCAAATTGGTCTCCAACAAGATTCACACATAATTAAACCAATTAATCTTCATGGGAAAAAATTTAATCATACCAAAACTACTAGTTCTAAAAATGTAGAGTCATGAGAGAAGCCACCTACATTTAGGGATCTGGTGAATTCGAGCCACCAGTAACAACACCCCAATCATGGAAAACACTCC
This sequence comes from Viscum album, assembly GCA_963277665.1. Taxonomy (NCBI): domain Eukaryota; kingdom Viridiplantae; phylum Streptophyta; class Magnoliopsida; order Santalales; family Viscaceae; genus Viscum; species Viscum album. Next base: position 1,626,262,497 of record OY728157.1, on the reverse strand, counting down.
ACCAAAACACTCTAGGTATCCTTACCTATCCTAAAAAATCTTTAAGTTCAAAACCACTGGAAACCAAAACCCTATATCTATATAAAACTGGTGTAGATCTAGAAAACCAAGAAAAATGGATTTGTAAATCTAGTAGAAACCACAATGAACTAAAAGAGGGGAATTACCCGAGAAGAACCACCTTCAATACACCAGGAACCCCATTTTATTTGATTCCAAAACATGTTGGATAACAACATAAACCATTTGGAACCCTAATCCTATGTGAGGCTCAAGTGGTAGGATGTTTGGAGTGTAATATTTCATGCCCAAGTGAGGCCATACTTAAAAATCACCTTTTTAAGTGCTCGCACAGTTATCATGAATGGTTTTTAAAATGGTATGCTAACCATGTGCACAACACAACCTCCATATAAGTTACCCCACACGGTTGTATTTCACAGTTTCTAAAACTATATGAAGACCATGTAAATTCCATTGTCTCCTCCTACATAGTTACTTGGTGAACTTGCACAGTTTTCCTCATAACCGTGCTCAAACAGTGCACCCATAAAAAAAGCCTCCATACAATTTCAAAACCATTCCAAACACTCCCAAAATATTTCTAAATCATCTCAAACACATTAAACACAAAAAATAACATAAGAAAGGTAAATGTTTTTAAATAGAGGGTTCTACATTCTCCACACCATTATAATTTAACTCCTCATAATGCGGGGAACAATCACTTTGTTGAAAGTTCACGGGCCATTTCTCAGTAATCTTTTTCTATCATTCTCAATTATCTTATTAAATCTGACCACACATCCAAAACAAAAACTAAACCTGTTATTTTCTAAGGAAATACTTTCTATTTTATATCAATAATATGAACTACAATGTACACAAAGGCAGTATGTTGTTATAGCTTAATATGATCCCAACGAATCACATGGTCATGATCCGACTGATAATTTTTCAACTACAAAACATAAAACACATTGTGCAGAACACTAAACCATGGAGAAAATTCCAAATGATAATACACCACTCCAATCTACAAATGTATCTCAAAATTGTCCAATATACCTCAGAGATAAATTACCCTACTTCCTAAACCAATGATGAAATAACCTAGGATATACTCTCAAAACATATGATCACCCGCCTCGAACAAAAATGGGCATCGAAGATGGTACACATTTGAATTATGACACTTTGAGATGTCTCAAACCTCTTCTTGATCAACTTAAACTTTTCTATAGTATCTTGGACAAGCCTTTTTCTGATCATCGAATTGTCGTCTGTTTCCACCCAACATAGTGGAGAATGATACAGATGTTTGTACAATTCCTACAATGGATCCATATGTATATAAGACTGATAACTATTATTATAAGAGAATTACACCAATGGTAAGTGCTCCTCCCATAAACCAGATAAATCCATCACACAAGATCTTATCATATCCTCTATAGTTTGTATCATCCTCTCAGATTGGCTCTCCATCTGAGGATGATATGTCATGCTCATCGTCAACTATGTCCCAATGTCTTGCTCCATGGATTTCTAGAAACAAGAAGTGATGCTCAGATCTATATCTGATAGAAGAAAAATAGAAACATTATTCCTCTTTACCACCTACCTGATATATATTTTGGAAAGATCCTATACCATATGAGATTCAGAAATCGAGATGGAATGGGAGGACTTTGTGAGCTGATCCACTATTTCCAATATAGGATAGTATTTTTAACCATTATACAATTTCCTATCACAATATAAATTTCTATATATCACATTTCCACACAGGGATATGTAAAGACTTCAATATTCTTACAGTCCACTTGTGCTTTGCCTTGAATTTTGACATGTCAAGCATCTCGAGAAAAATCCAATCACATCTATTTTTATACCAGCCCAATTAAACTGAACTTTCAATAAAATTTATATTTTCTGAATTCATGGATGAATATCCCACCATTAATGATGATAATCCCTACGAATTTCCTCCCAAAAAGCGACTAGTACCACCATCTGATTCCAAAAATAAACTATTGAATTCTATTTTATTTCACAGTTCTCAAAGGTCTCATAACCATTGAGTTTTGACCCCATTTTCCAACACTTGGAATCAGAGGCCTTTTCCTCATTAACCAAACCATAATAGTCTGGAAGAAATGAAAATTGAATGAATACCTCTCTCCCATCATATTTCTCACCTACCAACTTCATGGCAGCAATTCCTAACATCAAATTCCACTGATCTGATACTTGTTCCACCACTTAAGCATATGATTTCTTACATAATGCAACCACCACTATATTTCACTTACCTAGTTCGTAAGTTAAGTCTAAATGAAACATCTGGAGTTATTCCATCTATCTATGATTGAAAAAGTTCAAAAATCTCTTTTTCAAAAATATTCTTTAAGATCTTATAATTGGAAAAAACTCATAATTTCTCACTAAAGAGATAATGACAGCACATTTTTATATCATAAACCACTACTACCAACTCCAAATCATGTGTTGGGTAGTTCATCTCATGATAAATCAACTATCATTATCCAGATGAACCACATGGTCCCCCAACAAGAGAACACAACCCATCCCTGATCAAGATGCATCACTATACACAACATAAATATTTCATTGCTTCTACCAAAACCATTATAGGGGATAATTTAAGAGGTCCATTTAACAATTAAATTAATTTTCCGCACATTGAATCCCATTAAAATGGGATATTAATTATTTTCAGAGCTATCATTGGTGAATCCAATTTCGAGAAATCATGAACCAAACATCCATAACACCCAAATAAACCACAGACGCTCTGTATATAGAAAATGTTCTTTTGGCAGTTTCCATGAGATAACAACCTGTATCATTTTTGAGTAAACTAAAACACCCCTCACAAAAATATTCTATCCAACTAAAGGAACCTCCTTTATCCAAAATTCTCACCTTTACAATTTTTTATAAAAACAATTACTCCTCAAGATCCCAACACGATTTATAAGTGTTTCTCATGATCTACCCTTTTCCACCAAGGGACCAGTTTATCATCCCCAAATACCACCACAAAAAATCCATATATATCTGAAATATTAGATTCATCGATTCCATAATTAGGGAGGGTGCATTCATTAGACCAAATGGAAAAACCATGTAGTCTTAATGACCATATCTACTTCTGAAATTTGTATTCAGAATATCCTCCTTCCTGACCCACAATTGGTGATACCCTAAACTCAAGTCAATCTTGGAGAACCACTGAGCTCCACTGAACTGGTCATAAAAAAATCAACTTGTTCAAGGGGATATCAATTCTTTATCATAAATTGATTAATTAATTGATAATCATCACATAGCCTTAAGGATACATCCATATTTTTAACAAACAAAACTATCACTTCCCACAGAGACATGGTTGGATGGATGAACCCTTTGTTTTGAAAATCATCCAACTGCACTTTTAATTAAATCTATTATGCTGCTTCCATTTGGTCAAAAGGAAGTGATATAGGACTGGTCTCTTGAATGAGATCAATCGTAAACTCTACTTCTCTCACAGGTAGAATCCCTGAGAATTCCTAGCAAAATACATCCATAATCTAAATAAAAATTGCGACAAGAACACTATGCTCAACACCTTCAACTAATGAAAATGATACATCCTTTAACTGATATGAGATTGTTCCAATAACTGGTGCCAAAATATTTATTGCACCCATATTTTCATTCTTCTCCCCATTAAAATGATGCTTAACCCCATCCTCGGTTGTAAAGCTAATAGTTCTCAAATTGAATTTGATGTGGGCCCTAAAATTCACCAACCAATCAATTCCCATGATTATATAATAAACATACAAATCAATCACTATGATCTCCCACATCCATTAAATTCCATCCACAATGAATGAAACACCCTCTATAGATGAATTCTTGAAAATATCTTTATCCTAGAGGAGTTTGTTGTTCTAAAACTGATGACATCATTTCCACATGTAAACCCAACAAGCCAAATTAAGCGAGAATCAATAAAATAATTTTAATAACTTGTATCTAACAAATATTTCATGAATGTGGAAATTAATATAACCATACCTCACACTATGGATGGTCTCGACCAATCATCCACCATAATGTGCTCATATCCAAACAACTTCTTTCTTTCCAAACTCTTCCCTTTTTACCCTACTGAGGCATCATAGTATTCTAAGAATCACCATGACCCACTTTAATCGGCTACCAAGGGGTATGATATTATCCATGTCCAATCAATGTATAATATCCCTGCAACCCTTGAAGATTTTCATTGACAAATGAACTCATAAAATTCCATCAATAACGCAGAAGATGCCAAATCAACATAAAATTATGACATGATCGATGTTGTTTTTTTTAAAATCTTGCTTTATTTGTCTTGTATAACCACACATAAAACTTCCCATCTTACTCTGAAGCTTCAGAGGACTATTCACAAATCATATTATGAGATTATAAACCACACCTCGACCCTAGAAATAATTATCCCTCTTTCACCTCAACCATGTGATTGAGTTCCCACCATTCCTTGTGGGTACCAACATACATCCCATACATATAGCCCCCAAAATATCCCACTCTTCAACCATAGATCTATTCACCATTTTAGTGTAATAATAAATACAGAGCACTCTTATCTCGGGAAAAATTTCATGGTAAACCCAACTTCATAAATTTAGGCCTTCAATGTTGTAATACCCTCCACCTCGGATGAAAACCATACTATGTTCATAAACACTGTCGCATAATCCATTTCCACCATGTTCCCTTGATTGAAACTGAAAAAATCCATTTTATTCTGAATTCGAAAAGTATGAGTGTAGAATTCGTTATTAATTTTTTTTTCAAAACCCTCCCATGTCACACTTTGGTTCGTCACATCTAGGACACCCCAAATCCCGCTACTAGAGGAAAAATAACATCCAAAATATACGTGGATAATTTCACTTTCATATCTATATGGGTTCCAAATATGTCAAATATACCATTAATTATGTTCATCCATGCTTGAGCCTTTTATGGATTGGAATCAACCCTAAAAATTGAGGGATTCTAACATTGAAACTGAATTGCATGATCCACATGCCTTGGTTCATCTTCATTATTCCAACAATATATAGCTTGGAAGTTATTCACTATACTCCGCACTAGCTACATTTTCACCTGAGGCTCAGGTGAAACAACATTTTCAGCAGCTTCCTCAGGTTGATCTCTACGACAACTAGCATGTGTCGTTTCTATCAACACAAAAAACAACCATTAGTTTCACTCCATTAACAAGAAAGGTTATTCAATTTTCAATTTCAATACATTTAATCATTAATAGCCAAACATTTGATAAGTTCACATTTCCTTTTTTTGAATATTTAAAAAAACCACCGTGTTTTGAAAATCAACCAATTATTAAAATAGCCCATGTTTACATGTTTTAAATGCATCAGTTTTGAAACCTGGATTTTCAAAATAAACACATTCATATAACACCATAAATAATTATACCCCAATGAAATATTCATCATTGTGGGAATTAATTTCTACCATGAATGGCATGATCATCTCATTGGAAACACTAATGAAAATGATATTTGTAATGCCTATAAGTGTCTCAAAACACTTCTACACCCAACTACCTGGTAACTTTAATTTCATCATAAAAGATTTTGCTACATCCTTTTATGATATAAATTCCATGTTACGAAAATCCTACACCTTTCTACCAGCTTGACTCCTTGAATATACCAATAACCGATATCATCACCAAAACTAACAATCAATGCCAAAAGACATTACAATTGTTCTAACTTGAAATCCATGGATCGAAAAAAACTAATACAACTTGTAACATCCCCCCCCCCATCTCAAGGGCTTGATAGGAAAGAGGAATTCTACTCATACATAAAAGACAATGCCAAGGAACCAAAGGATATAAATAAATGCTGAGGTATTTGGGAATAAAATGGGTAATGAATTTCCTTTGAGATAAGACCTTCCAACCAAGAAATTAATGATTAAAAATTACATGATGCATGTCAGAAAAACCACCAAACCCATGAATTATCAAAATATAAACAACATATCGATAACAATACAACATTCCAAATACATCCAAACCAAAAGCGTAATACTTATCTGAAGACTACAACAAAACTCTAATATAACTAGGATACCATTCATAGATTCTCACCATGATCCAACCTCCATGAACCACAACATCCCCAAAGTATCATACCGAACTGCTTGCAAAATGAGATGATTTTTTCTTAACAGTGTCCAAGAATACATCATCTACATAAGAACTGAATATCCAAATCAATGATGGAGTACAAATACTCAGTTGGTTTTCCCCAAAATACATCCCTACAAATTCCAATATGATGAAACCATTAGCACTTTTATATACAATATTTTATATAAAACATTCAATAGCACAACAATATAAAACAAAACAAACACTACTTTAATAATCAATTTTATCCCAAATTATCATAACACACAATAAATCCTAACAACCATGCAACAAGCCACATAACCTTTTCACATTAGCATAAAAAATACCATCTTGAAAAGAAACACATAATAATCTAACCAATATAGTGGAGCTTATATCCAACCCATTCATACATTTCCAACTAGATGTACTTTCCTATCATTTATCCTTTGATGGTATCCATTCCATCCAATATCTATCCACTTGTTATAGGGGTACATCAGGCCCACTTTCTCACAATACTCACAATCTATAAAACATAATCACCAAACAATATTTAATCACCATGGTCACTCAAACGTTCATCATCATTCCCATCACTTGATAATTAACTTCTATTAATCACACATTTATTTAAAAACAAATTTCACCAATGTTTCATGCCCAACCACTTTTCAATAAAAAACATATTTATTAAAATTATTATTTCAAAATGTATTTTTCATAATCAACCAGTAATGATTTTGAAATATATATTTTAAAATCATAGAACACGATCCTTTTTGCAACAATAACCAATTTTCGAAAAATCCAAAAAATCACCACAAAATGGGTTTCCAAAAAGATTCAAATATCATTATCACAATTAATTTTCATGAAAAAAACATACCAAAAAAATATATCTAAACATTTGGAGTCGAGAGTAAATCCACCTACCGTTGGGGTTCTTGAGAATTTTACCCACAAGAAATTCCACCTCAATCTGGGAAAACACTCCATGAAAACAGATCTAGATTTTCTCTCTTATCTTAAAAAAACCTTAAAATCAACACCCTAGGAAACCACAGCCCATGATATACCAACAACAGATATAGATATAAATAACCGTGAGAGAGAAAGACAATGATCTAGAGGAAACCACAAAAACCCATGAGAGGGGATATAACCGAGAATAACCACCTTTAATCCACCAAGAAACCCCTTCGATTAGATTCTAAAATCTATGGGAGTGCACATTCAACCATTGAGGAAACAAAATCCCAAGTGAGGCACCAGTAGGAAGATGTTTTTATTGAAATAGGTCAATCTTGGGTAAACTCGAATTAAAAAATCGATTCTTTAAGTGGACACATGGTTATCCGGCACAGTTTTTCAAATCACACGCTGACCATGTGCACAACACTACCTCAAGTGAAGGGGTCATGTATGTTTGTCTCACACAGTTTGGAAAACCATGTTTAGACTGTGTGAAGACCACTATATACCCATTACAGTTTACCTAGAGAACCCACACTATTTTCCCCGAAACCGTGCTCAAACCCTACACCTTTAATAAATCCTCCAAACATATTGAAATCCATTCCCATCTCTCCCAACCAATTCCCAACTCATCCCATACACATTAACCACTAAAGGATCAAAAAAGGATACATACCTCAAACTAGGGGTACTGTAGTATGTCAAATTTTATTTCTAGATGAAATGTGACACTATTAATGGTTAGAATGTTTTATATATTTTTAGATATTATTGGGGAAATATTTATAATAAATTAAATATTCATAATTTCTAATTTTAATAATGAATATGTGGTAAAATATACACACTAGTTTTCATGAATGGATCCAATACTGTTTGAAATACACACAAACTGATCATAATCAATATTTATATAATGTGATGTTATATTTACCCAGAATTTATAGATATATCATTATTTAATAATCCATAAAAATTTAAAAGTAATGATATGTAAAATTGAATGAGATTAGATTTCTACAGTAGTGTGTTCATAATGAATAAATATAAAAAAAATTAATTCATAAATATAACATTGTGGACACATATTACCTATAAGAGATCAAATTTATTTCATTTGTGGTTTTAAATAATTATATTATTATAATATCTATCAATTTTCATAACATTCAATTTAATTTTATGTACATTATATGAAAAATTTGAGAATTTAAAACATATTTTATCTATTTTTATATAATATCACAGTCAAAATATAATTTATTTTTTTGAGCCTAAGTGTACGGGATTGTAATTATTTTTGATGATATGCTAATGAATATTATTATAAAATTACTAATTCATATAATTATTGTTACTAGGGGGATTTGATTTCAATTTTAGAGTCCCAGATCAACTAGAATCATTTATATATATTCTATCGTTATATTAATTTCATTATTTTAATATAAATAATATTTATAGAAAGGATAGATTTTTTGAAATAATAAAATAGGGATGTTATAGTACATAAATAAGATATTATTGAACATAATTCATCATCTCATATTTCGTTTTAATCAATATGTCTCTTATAAATATTAGTGTTAATGAAATGATTTTTAGTTCTCCACATTTGTTAGTTAATGACTAAATGTGTTATCTTTTATTATTAGACTAGTTTTTATCTAGGGATCCATTAAATCCAAATGATTTGTTTGTGTATTTTTATCAATTGACATTAATTACCGACTATTTTATATATATTGAAAAGTATGAAGGTTTTTTTATTATAGTTTATATATATATATTTATATATATAAATTTAGTGTTTTCAAAATCATAAAATGTACATCATATGTATAAGAAATCAAAAGATGAAAACATTGTCTATGTACCTCATGTGTGAGGTAAATTAACCATAAATTTAGGAATTTATCAATACATTCTAATAAGTATATAGGGGTGCAGAAAATATTTATAAAAGTAACCTAAAATGGTTTGTAAGGCCCGAAATGGTAGAAGTAGGATATGATTTTACTATAAAAATGTAATTGTTATGAAAAAAATTTCATGATATATATAATAAAACCAATGTTGAAAATGTTGAAAATATTAAAAGATAAGATAATAAATGTGTAATGTAATATTTTATCTGGATTCCTATAAAATAGAAAAAATATCATAATTTTTTACTTATTTGATAGGTTTTTATCATTTTGTATAAAAGAGTTTTTCTAATTTTCATTTGGGATAAAAATTGAAAATTTATAAATATAATTATCTTAACATTATTAGTCACAATTTATTTTTTACAATTAATAATAATTTAAATTATATGTTGAAAAATTCACAATTTGAAAAAAAATTAAATGGTCAACTAAAACACATGATGTATATTCTATATTTTTCATTATAAATCGTAAAATTTAATTGATAATTTTTCCAATCATTGATGTTGTTACACCACTATAAAAGGACTATGATTTAATTAAATTTAGTATGAAATTATGTATAAAATGTGTCAAATGAAGTTGGTAAGTAAATGTTATGCTTCGATATGTTTATCTCTTCAAAACCAGATTACAACATGAAATATTCATTCAATACATGATGAATATAGTATATTAATAATTCTCCAAACTATAACATCATAAGAGGTATATATATTGATAAGACTAAGAGTATACTTCAATGATCTTTAGTTGTTTATTTAAATCGTTACAGTTAGGTTATATGAATTTTTATGTCGAGTAAGCTCATGCCATGATTTGTTTTTTAACAGTATGATGAGGTAAATCTAGTATTTCTTAAATGTTTGAATCAATTACGGATTTTTTTTTATAGTAGACTTTGATGTCTTATTTAGATATTAATGTGATTTTTAAAGGCATGATTAATGTATATTGATTGGAATATGTGTCTCATATGGTTATGATTTCAGGACACATTATGTAAAGGATGGTAGATGGAATGAATATTGATGGAAAAAATCAACAAACATGAAATAATAGAGATATTTTTTAGATTCAACGTGAACTTCCATTTTTATGATATGTAGATGAAATATGAACACAAACCCATCAAAATAACAAATTTTTATAGGTGTTAATCGACATTAATGAATAATTTTTCATGATCATCATTTCAAAATATCTTTTTTACTATATTAATGTACTGTATATAGAAAAAAATTAGGGATACCCTCAGATCAAGAGTTAAACATTACCAAACATTCATACACATATAGTGAGTAGTTTTATCCCCTTGTATGCATTTACAGTGCCAATATAATCGCTTTAGAGATGAAATGTTTTATGAACCATTTTAAAAATTGGTTTCAATGAACATAATTACAGTATATATATATTAAACATGATTAATGATTTATAGTAGTTCCATTTTGGATTGATGAGATTTCTAAATATTGATAAATCAGGGGATATCTTATTGAAGAATTATTTTATTTGATTTTTTGATTCATAAAAACATATGATGATTTTTGATGATGTTATTTTATCCAATTACTAAAGAAGACCTAAAACTATTTTATAACCATGAGATGAATCAAAAAAATGACATACAGAGCATTTACAATCCAAATATAAATTAAATTTATTACATTCAGATTAATAACATCCATTTCATATAAATTGTCACACTTTTATTTTAATTCCCTGAGATTTTATGAGAAATATTATTTTTAATTTCATTGATGTCTTGTGCTATAGACTAAATAATGATTAGAATGTGCTATACGAAACACCTATTAGCTTTTAGTATACACCAACACTATTCTTGTCTTGTGTTGCACGAAAGAGAAACCTTCCTCAATAGCGTGTGTTGTACGCAATACTGAGTTTCACTAAAAAAAGATATATTGTTCTAATATTATTATAAACTAGCTATTATGAAAATTATTAACCACATTATAAATTTTATAAAAATATCATCCATCTTACACATATTCAAGAACATGGTATGATAACAAAATAATTTTTTCTGCTAAAATAAGTATTTTTTTACAAAATGTAGTTTTGCCACCTTTTGATGGAACAACCACTTTAAATATAATTTTCACCCATTTATAAATACAATTTGATGACATAAACATATTTATATAAATATGGATATAAATATTAACTTTGGATAATTTTTTAATATTTTTCTTTTAACTTTCATAGTTTGCTGAATAGTAAAAATATGCTAAATTTTATTTAAAAACAACTTTTTTCATCAATATAATTTATATTGTTAAATTATAATAATTAATGGTTTTAAAGTATAAATAGAATATATTTTTCCTTTTTAATATTATTTATGTCAATATAATTAACTTTACATTGAATTCATAGGTAAAAACATTTCAATGTTTTGCAATGTTTTAACTTTCAGAACTTGTTTTCTCAACAATAGAATTAATTTTTAATTAAATAATACAACTTTTTTGTTTCGAATTTGGAAGAATGGATTCCATATTTGGGATAAGTAGGTCCAAATTATGTTAATAAGCTAATTTTTTTTATACATTATGAATAGTAACAATAAGTAATTTTATTTAACACAGTTAAAGGTAAATAATAAAATTAAGGGTAAAAATAATATTATAAAATTACCCTATCACATGTATTAATATAATTGGATGATTATATTTCTTCGTAAAATATACTTGGGTCGAAATGGTATCTTCTGGAACCCACTTGGATGTGATTAAAACCATTAATTAATTTTATTTAAAGAAAGTAAAATATGTCTCAGCCAATCATTAATAATTAATGTATTTTTAATATAAAGTTATACATAATATAAATTAGATTATAAATACTCATCTGAAAGATAAAATGTTTTTTTATCAAGGTATTTTATTTGTGCTTATTAAGAAATATAAAATTTCCTGAATAGCTTATACATTAATGAAGCAGAAATTATTTATTTAGTGAAAAATCAATAATATAGTTGTTATTAAAATAATAATACCCATCAAAAGGACCCAAAACATGACCAAACCTTATTGATCGATTATATATATAAAATAATTATTCATTTGTCGACTTGTGGTCCATTTTAAGCCTTATATAACAGATTATGATATTTATATTTTTTTATTTTAAAAGATGTCAAAGTTGTCACCTTCATATTTTAATAAAGATAACATTTTAAATGATCGTTGTTTTAGAAGATAAATAAGAATAAAATTATTATGATGAAATATATTATATTTATCATTATCATAGTATTTTATTTTTAATATTTATGCATCAAATATGTATATTAAATAATTATACAAAAATGTTGTCATAATTATAAGAAATATTAAATAATTGGATTTCAAAATATTAAAATAAATATTATATGAACTAATTAATGTGATCAATGAATTTTCTAGATGAAAATGAAATTTTATGAATCTATTAACTATTTTGTTTTGATCATATCTTTTTGTGTCGATTTTATTTAAATTCAAATAAATGAATTGTGTCAAAATTGACCTTATTGATATTTTATGATAATATCATATTATTAAATTGATTAAAAATCACTTAAATATATAAAAATTAATATTTATAATTTATATGGACTAAAATTTCATAATTAATCCAATTATGTAAATTTAACAACGCATAAATAATTATTTATAACCATTTTAAATTTTTAAAATTATTACCACAAATAAAATTAAATTGGTCAAATAAGGATAAATCAACATGATAAGTTTTAAAATAAAATAAAATCATGTCTAAATTTTATTGGATGATGAAATTACAACCCTATATTCTCTCATATATAATGTTTAGACACCTTTTATGTTTTTATAAGGGGTTTGAGTTTATTATAAATTAATATTTTTGATAGATTTCTAAAGTGCCCCTCTACCCTCTTATAAAAGGGAACCACCTCCCTCTCCTCTTCACACCATTTTGAGCTTTCAAGATCAGCCAAAACCTACCAGTTCATCTTCTCAACATCTCTGGTAACATTATATAGGTGATGGTCTTCTCAAAAGACCAACTCTAGTGCTCTAAGAGGATGTTTAAAAGAGTCACGTTGAGGAAGAGTTAATCTCTTCAACATATTATTTCAAGTTTCATTCTTATTCTACATCATCATATTCAGATTTTTCATTATAAAGTAATAAAATAACTATCAATAATATACTGATATGTTATTATAAATATGAAATAACACTATTTAATTTTATATCCATCCTAAGATAAATTAAATCATCGCATGTACGTACATACGGAATACCGTCTCTACACCGCGGTGTAATCTATTTTTCCACCACCTCCATACATGGATGGATATAATTGTGGTAATAATAAATATATATGATTAATATAACATAATACTGACTCTTAGATATTATATTATCTACTCCAATTCAATTTAATAATTAGGGGAATGATATCATTACTCGTGTGTATGTACGGATTACCATCTCTACAATGGGATGAGATTCATTCACCATGTTAAACATTACAGAATGAATATAAAGTATATATAATAAATAATCATGAAATATTTGACATAATAATGATACTGTATTTATTTGTATTTTATTTACTTCCATTCAATTTAATAGGGAAACGAAAACATTATTCATGCGTACGTATGACATAACGTCTCCATGAACGGTGTATTTCATCCCATTTATCCATATATTATATATATATATATATATTAAATTCTGAATATATATTATTTATAAACCATGTTTTACATTATTGAATTATTTAAACATGATCTATGTAGTCATATTAATAATTACAAGTCAAAACACGTCTGATAAATGAAACGATTTTACTCAAAATGTATCTTTAAAAAGGAATTGACAAATTAACGGGTAATTTAAAGCCGTATGTGAATCATATATGATATAATAAATATTATTATGGTTCTATTACAAGTTAATAATATGTTTAAACCCACTACACTAATGTCTCGGACACATACAAATGATATTGGACATAAGGTAAGAGATAATTTTTCTAACCTCGTTCTTAACAGAGATTGTTAATTTGTATGTATTTAATGGGGTTATATTTATCATCCATGTACATTTTTTATAAAAATGTTTTCATATATGTTTAAAGTCGTTTTTACCAATTTTTTACTTTTATTACATGATATGTAAGGAATATTTCTTTCGTTTACCATATAAGGAACTTTTTACATTTTTGGAAAAAGTACGAGGAGAATGTTTTTTTAAAATTATACGACATGAATGGATTTTTACATTTTCATAAGACCTTATTTTCATGAATTTCACTCTACAGTATTTCATGATTATTTAAAAAAATTATTCTCTTTTAAAATATCATGGCATTTTGTGAAAATAAAATGACATTGAAGAAGAAATGATATTTTCCTCAAGAATTTATTTCATGTGTTTATTCAAAACTATTTTCTATCTAAGATTAAATTATTTAATAAGGTTATGTTTCATGTATAATGATATTATTATTTACATGGTTTGATTTTGTTTATGATGAAATTATATCCATTATTTTATATGGATTATGTTATGATGGGATGATGTTTATGAAACACATTTTATTAATTAGGTTATGTGGAATGATTTATGTATATTTTGTGGCACACAAAACATTGATTTCATTATGAGATAGAAGGAAACTATATCACCCTCCAATGTATTGGGTATTGATTTTTATCTCAGGAGATAAACATGGATGAAATGATAAGGAAATACGGTTCAGTAATACAAGATTGTAACATACATTAAATCTGGTTCAGTGATAGACTTCGTCCACTGTGATTGTATTGGAAACAATGCCTTGGATACTATGGAAATTATATTATTTGATTAATGGTTTTCCACAATTACATCTTTTATTACCTATGATATTTTATCATGATTGATGTTCCATTATGATCTATTCCCTACGTACTTTCATGTTTTATGTCATTGATCAAGATTTTGATGTTTAAACTTTATGGTCATGTTCTAAGTTCAAATGTATATGGTTCATTTTATTTTCTCCATGATTACCCTTATTGAGAATTTGAGCTCAGAATTTATATGTTTTTTCCCAAGGATATAACTAAAGGTTTTAGGTAAGAAAACAGAAGTGGATGATCTTTATTGGAGATGTTGAATATCTTTCACCATGATTTGAAGATTATGTTCCATGTTTCCAAAGACACTAAACTATTACGGTCCTTGGGTTTCTGTTTTTGTTATGTATTAAGTATTCTGAAAAGGTAATGTAATTTCCATGTATTTCAATATTTGGGTCTCTACAGTTAGTAATAGAGGAGAGGTTTAGTTAACATTTTCAAACTTGGAAGCAAAAACATTAGTGAGATCCATAGAGATGTTTCCAAGTTATGTCTAAGGATGTCACAAAGATTTTTTATAATTATATTTTATTGTCTTATAATTACAGTAATTATCTTATAAGTAATCCTAAGATGTTAGATATCGAAGGTAATCCACCTTTAGTATGTTGTTTTCATAGTATGATTTTTTTCCTCCCAATATATTCATTTTGGGTTTTAGAAAATGGATGCTAACAATAAGATTCATGTTAATGGAGAATATGATGGACAATGGAATGATATTCTTCATGACCAAGAAAAAGAAATGAGATTTGGAAGGTAAAACATCATTATTATTCCTAATCAACAATCTCATAATATGATCAATAATCTCAACTTAGGTAAGTTTCCTAACTCAGTTAATAAGATAATGATGGAGTTTTTTGATGATCATAGAGGAATGAAAGTTCAATTTTCCTCATTTAAATCACGTAGGAAGAGATATCAAAGAGAATGTTTCAAACGAATTGGAAGATTCTTTGGGTGTTGAAAAGAAGGAAACAAAGCAAATAATTGAAAATTAAAGGGTTCAGTTAACACTATGGGCAAGGATAATGGTATTGGTAAGACATCAACAATAGTTAAATGTTTTAAATGTTGAATGTACGAGCATTTTGAAAACCAATTCCCTAAGGCAAAATCTCATGAAGAAAATCAACATGGTCATATGGGTAGTATTTTTGTTTATGACGATGAAGAGACTACAAATGATATATGATATCAACGAAGTGTTGAGGAATAAAATGATGAAGCTCGGTCAATGGTTTAATAAGGTAGTGGGATGATTGTATGATTATCAAGAATAATTTAGTATTGGTAATTTAATTATAATATGGAATAAATAATCATCTACGTATTGTTACACAGTTGTTTTTCTTATAATATATGAAGTTATATGTTGAATGGTACCAGTAACCATGAATGGTTATTCAGATATTTTTGGAAAGTAGATGATATGCTCATAATGATGGGATAAATTAAAACTAATATGTTGTATATTGTTAATGAGATCATGACTGATATAAAGACAATGTGATATCAGGATTTGAGTATATAGAATTTTTGGGATTTGGGTTTTTGGAACGATTTAACTTTTGAAACATTCATGTTTTTACTAAGGTTCTATGGTAATTCATGTTACCAAAATACATGACTAAATTATTCACATGTCTGTAATGTGAACAACAAGATATATCTTATGATATATGGGGATAAATGACAGTAATCACATGATTTTCATATGAACTATCTAGTAATATTTTTCTTTATACTGTGAGTTTGGACATAAGTATTTTCGATAAGCCTATAGGTTGTAATGGATTATGTTAGACATCAGATAATATTGCTTATGGATAAAAAATTTTGATATTATTTCTGAAATGTTATAATAGTATAGTTTTAGAAAATGGACAACACTAAGGAAGGGCGATAACCCATCGCATCGGACAAAGCTGTGGGAATCAATCCCACAACCGAAGTGTCACAAGCCTTTGTCACCTACCACTGGCCTATAGAAAGACCCTGGTTAGTAGAAATTTGTTTTATTTTATTAAGAGGTATGACAGTTTAATTATAAGTCTACTTTTAGAATCATATATGGTTAATATCACCACATATGGTCTTATGTATATTTAATAATTTTTGCTAACTTTTTGAGATAGATGGAATAAAATAGCATTCTATCACATGATCTGCTACCATTTCAAGAAGGAAAAATTTATCATCATTTAATTAAATAAGTGTTGAAGTGGAAATTGTATATGGAATGACCGACGATGATATTACACTGATATCAAGTACGTATTTATCTATATGAAAAAAATCATCAACTATAGAGAAATGAGCTTAAAAAGAAAAAATGTTGTCCTGGTACCCACATAAACGATGAATCATATGGTACCTTAGATCCTTAAAAATTTATGGCTTTTTTATTGTTGGATTTTTCATATCCATGTTCTCTAACACTCTCCATCAGAACATCATGGATATATTTCTATTCCATATCCCTATATTCTCTTATTTTCTCTAATGTGGAAACCCAGTGATTAGTTTATTTGGGTAACAGTTACATTTCATACTTTAGTTTTTAATATTCAGTTTTACTACTCCTTTTTACGATGTGGGTTTCTATGAAAGAAACATTCATGTAGTAACCCCAATATATTATGAGAATTTTTTTTTATTTTCTTTGGTGTCTTGGGTTGTACACTACAACAAGATTATCTTGCTCTATACGCAACACCTTATTATCTTGTAGTATATGCAATCAATATTCTTGGCTTGTGTTGCACGCAATAGCGAGCTTCCTCAATAGCATGTGTTGTATGAAATAATGAGTTTCACTAAACAATGATATATTATTCTAATATTATTATGAACTAGCCGTTATGAATAGTATTAAACACATTTTAAATTTTATAATTATATCATTTATCATATAGATATACATGAACATGCTATGAGAATAAAGTAATTTTTTTTGGTAAAATATGTTTTTTTAAATGCAGTTTTTCCACCTTTTGATGGAGCACCCAATTTAAATCTAGTACATGACATGTTTATAATTACAATTTGATGAAATAAATTTATTTATTTCAATAAGGATATAAAAATTAACTTTGGATAATTTTTTAATATTTTTCTGTTAACATTCATATTGTGATGAATAATAAAAATACACTAAATTTTAATAAAAAACAACTTTTTTCACCAATATAATTTATATAAATAACTTATAATATTTTACTGGTTTTAAACTATAAATATAATATATTTTTACCATTTAATATTATTTATGTAATTATCATTAATTTTACATTGAATTCGTTTGTTAAAACTTTTCAATCTTTTGCAATGTTTTAACTTTTAGAACTGGTTTTCTCAAAAGAGAGATTAATTTTAAATTAATTACTACAACTTCTATGTTATGAATTTGGAAAAATTGATTTCATAATTGGGATAAGTAGGTCCAAATTATGTTAATAGGTGATTTTTTATTTTTTAAAAATATTTATAGTAACTACAGAAAATTTTATTTACCATAGTTAATGGTAAATTAGAAAATTATGGGAAAAATAATATTATAATGTTACCCTACCAATTGTATTAATATAATTGGATGATTATATTTCTTCATAAAATATACTTGGGTTGAAATGGTATCTTTTGGAAACCTCTTGGATGTGATTAAGACCTTTAATTAATATCAATTAATGAAAGTGAAATATGTCTCACTTAAACATTAATAATTAATGTATCTATAATATAAAGTTATATATAATATAAATTCAATTATAAATACTCATTTGAATGAGAAACTGTTTTTATTCATCATGGAAATTTAGTTGTGATTTTTAAAAAAATATATAATTACCTTAATATCTTATACATTAATGATGCATAAATTATTTATTTAGTAAAAAATCAATAATATAGTTTTTATTGAAATAATAATTCCCATAAAAAGGACCCAAAACTTGACCAAACCTTATTGGTAGAGTATATATATACCATAATAATACAAGGGTTGACTTGTGGATCATTAGTAGCCTTATAAAATCTATTATGACATTTATATTATATTATTTTAAATGATGTTAAAGTTGTCACCTTCATAATTTAATAAAAATAACATTTTAAATGTTTTTTATTTTGGAAGATAAATTAGACTAAAGTTATTATTATTAAATATATTATTTTTATCTTTATCAAATTAATTTATTTTTAATTTTTATGTATCATATATGTTTTTAAATATTTATACAAAAATCTTGTGGTAACTATGATTAATATCAAATAAATGGTTTTCAGAATATTAAAATAAATATTATATGATCGAATTAATGTAATCCATGAATTTTCAAGATGAATATGACATTTTATGAATCTATTAAATATTTTGGTTCGATCATATCTTATAGGTGGATTTTATTTAAATTCAAATAAAGGAATAGTGACAAAATAGACACAATTGATATTTTATGAAAATATCATATTATTAAATTGTTTAAAAAGCACAATTTTTTTTAAAAATTACAAATTATAATTTATATCATCTACCATTTAATAAGGTCTCCAATTATGTAAAATTAACTACACATAAGTAATTATTGGTCACCATTTAAAATTTATAACTTTATTACCAAAAATAAAATTAAATATATTAAATAAGGATAAATCAAAATGATATGGTTTAATATAAAATAAAAATATGTCTAAATTTTATTGTTAGATGAGATTACGGCCGTTTCATATCTAATATCCAAATTTTAGTCACTTTGGATTTTTTTATGTGGGGTTTGAGTTTATTAAAAATTAATATTATTGAGAGTATCCTAAAGTGCCCCTCTCCTCTCTTATAAAAGGGTACGTCCTCTCTCTCTTCTTCACACCATTTTGAGCCTTAATGCTCTACAAACCCCTGAAAAATACAATTCTCAACCTCTCTAGTTACATTATAGAGGTTCTTGTCTTCTCAAAAGTCTAACTCTAGTGACCTAAGAGGATGATTAAAAGTGGCACGTCGAGGAAGAGGTGATCTCTTCAACCAATTATTTTATGTTTTTTTCTTATTCTACTTCCACTTATTTAGGTGTTTAATTATAAAGTAATAACAAAAGTATAAATAGCGTACTGATATGTTATTATAACTATGAAACAACCCTATTTTATTTCATATATATCCTACAAAAAAGAAAATCACCGCGGGTGCGTACGTATGGAATACCATCTCCATGACTAGGTGTAATCTGTTTTTCCACCACCCCCATAATTGTATGGATATAGTTGTGGTAATAATAACTATATATTATTATTATATAATCATATTGATTCTGAGATATTATACCATCCTCTCCAATTCCAATCAATAATAATGAGAACAATATCATCCCACGTGCGCTCAAATGGATTACAGCCTCCACCTTGTGATTAGATTCATTCACCATGTTAACCATTCCAGAGTGATTGTAAAGTATATATAATAAATAATCATGGAATATATGACATAATAATTATACTGGATTTATGTATTGGTTATTTACTTAATTCCATTGAATTTAATAAGGAATCTAAAATAGCGTTCATGCGTACGTACGACATACCATCTTAATGAATGGTGTATTTCATCCCATTGATCCACCTATTATATATATATATATATATATATATATTAAATTATGAATATATATTATATATTAATCAAGTATTAAATTCTAATGTAATTAATCATTATCTAATTTATCATATGAAGAATTACAAGTCCATACATGTATGATAAATGAAACAATTTTACCCTAAACGTTGCTTTAACATGGAATTGAAAAATTAACGGGAAACATAAAGTCGTAAGTGAATCATATATGATATCATAAATATTATTATGGTTCTCTTACAAGTTAATAATTTATATAAACCCACTATACATTAGGCTTGGAGACATACATATGTAATTAGACATAAGGAAAGGGATAATTATCCCAATCTCGTTCTTAACTGAGATTGATTATTTGTATGTATTTACTAGGGTTATAGATATCATCCATGTATGTGTTTTATAATAATGATTTCATGTATGTTTATTGTAATTTTTACCAACATTTTACTTTTGGAACAAGGTATGTAAGGAATCATTCTTTTGTTTACCATATTAGGTACTTTTTGAGTTTTCTAGCAAAATTACGAAAAGAATGTTTTTTAACTTATACGGCATGAACTGATTTTAATGATTTCATAATGCCTTAAATTCATGAAGTTTCTAATACATGATTTCATAAGTATTTTCAAAAAAAAAACATTTTATTTTAAAATTAAATGGCATTTTGTGAAATGATGATGATTATGAAGAAGAGAGGATATTTTCCTAAAGAATTCATTTCATGTGTTTAATAAAAACTATTTTCCATATACGATTATAATATTTAGTATGGTTATGTTTCCAGTATAATGTTCCTATTATTTATATGGATTGATTTTGTTTATGATGAAATTATAATCATTGATTTATATGGATTATGTTATGATGGGATGATGGATATGAAACCCATTTTATTTATTCAGTTATGATGAATGATTTATGTTTATTTTATGGAACACGAAAGAATTATTTCCTTATGAGATGGGTGGGAACTATATATCACTAAAATGCATTAGTTAAATATTTATATATCATGAGATAATCATTGCTGTAATGGCTAGTAAATCTGATTCAGTAATACAGGGCTAAAACGATAAGTAAACCGAGTTAAGTAACGGACTTCGTCCATTATGATGGTCTTGGATACATTACCTTGGCTACTATGGAAATCATATCATGTGCTTAATGGTTTTCTACAATTACAAGTTTTATTCCCATGCTATTTTATCATGATTGATGTTCCATTATAATATATGCCTTAAGTACTACTATGTTTCATGTCATTGCTGAAGATTTTGAGGTTTAAACTTTATGTTCATGTTTTTAAGTTCACATGTATATGGATTGTTTTATTTTCTCCATGATTACCCTTACTAATAATTTGAGATCAACCATTATATTTGTTCATTTTCCCTAGGATATATATAATGGTTTTAGGTAAGAAAACAAAAGTTGAAGATCTTTATGGGAGATGTTGAAGATCATTCCCCATGATTAAAAGATTATGTTCCAAGTTTCCAAGGACAATAAACTGTTATGGTCCATGGGTGTCTATTCAAGTTATATATTATGTATTCCATATATTTAATTTAATTTCCATATATGTCTTTCTTTATGTCTCTACATTTAAATTAAATGAAAAATGTTACTAAAAATAATGTATAATTTTTTCATAACAACATTGATGATTTCATGATAATATTCGATGGGACTTTTATTTTTTTCACCTACTTTATCATTAAATTTATATGATTTATCAATAGATATAGATATGAAATTAAATATGTTTCAATTATTCAAAAAATAAAATAAATATTTCTCAAATTTTTATAATGCTAAAGAATCATATCGTAAAGAATATTACACCTTGTAATTACCTCCTACAAAAATTCATTGAGAGACGATTTCGTAAAAATTGATTGTGAAACTTTTACATATATATAGGAAATAATGAAAATTTATTGATTTTAAATTCATGGAAAACATGAAATACATGACACTATATGTAATGATTAATATTTAAAAGATGAATTTTAACAGATAATAGATGAGAAATTCACATATAGAAATTGGCGGTATAGTTATAAGCTATAATATGTGCATTTAATTATGGAATGGATGACACAACCGAAAATAATCATGAAGGAATTCTTATAGTAAATATGATGATTATTTTGTATAAATTCAAAAAAAATCTTACTATGAAAAGAAACATTACATTAGTAAATATAATATCAAATAGTTTTTTTATTTAAAAATGTTTTTAGAAAATGATGAATAATATTTTTAACATATCTATAAAAATTATGTGGTTGAATTTTTGTTCCAAATGAATGATATTATTCTTGAGAAAATCAAGAAAAAATCCTAAAACGTGGGATGAAGAGCACCCAATGTAATTTTGGACATAAAAATTTAACTACGAATACATGTTGTGGGCCTATAAGTTTAACAGAAGAAAAATCTAATGTAAAATATCATACTAAGTGAACAATAAGAGCATAGTAATCAACTAAATACCAAAATTATAGTTTTATATAATATTTTGGGGGAGCTTTAGGCTTCCCTATAAACCATATATGAATTGGTTGACATAATATTTACAATCAATTATAATGAAAAAATTGATAAATTCTCATAATACGTGGATAAAAGATATAATAAATATTGTTAAATCTTTTGATGATAAATTTGGTTCTATATGAAGGAATAATAGGAATAGATAATAATATTTTTAAGATAAAAGATGAAAAAAATAATTTACATAAATATATAATTGAGATATGTATTTGGATGAGGCACAAAGTATATTGAGAATACTAAAAATGAAAAAATATATAGGTGTACGATGATGTGGGGTATCAATTATGAATACAATACATCCTTGGTAAGATATTTTATTTAAATTGATAATATAACTAAAAATATTTGTTTTACATCTAAATTATAATTTAATATTCAATAATCATGATATTACCTCATGTAAAACAATAATTTAGCAAAATAAATGACAAAAACATTTTCATGAAAAATATAATTTTGTGAAAATAATATTTAAAATATGGCCATATGAAATATGGAATATTTTTTCATAATAGGTGAAACTATTATGTGTAAATAAAAAATGATGAGAATATATTCTATAAAAAAAATAAAAAACATTCTATAAATTTTATTATAATACTTATACATTTTTCAGAAATGTTATTTATTAGTTGAAATAATGGTGAATATTATTTAAATGGAATATATATTATTGTGGTTTTTAGAAAACTAAATGTGTTCCCCACAAAAATAAATGTTTCAATCCACTAGAGGGTGATGATTTGTTATCATATTCTTATACTAATAAGGATATGGACAGACTGTATTTTTTCCCAAATCAAGAGGGAATATCATTAAAGGAAAATTAAATAATGTGAAATTTATATTTACTGAAATATATCTCTAATCAATTAAAAACATTTATTATTTGACTATTTATAGTCGGTTTTAATCCCAGTTTCTTTTAATCATTAATCACTTGATGAAATTGAAGGGTACAATTAATGGTATATTTTGATTAAATAAATATGCATCTTTATAAATAAATATAAGTTGAAATAATAATTTAGATAGAGTAAATATGTTATATATTATTGTTTTTTGTGGATATTATTCTATTTAAACTATTATTTTTTCATATAATTGTGATCTGTAGTCAAGGAAACATTAAATTTGAAAGGAAGTTATATCATTAGAATTAATTGATGGTTATAAATTAGGTGATGGGGTTTTAATAAAAACCTATACCATGTTGACAGTTAGGATAACAGTTATATCATTATGGCTGAATAAGAAAAAATAATTTACTATCTAATTATCAATAAATTTCATAATAAATCTTATTGTTTTACTACCCGACCTACTGAGATCTTACCTATGAATAATCCAAGCCATCCTCTAATGGGCTAGGGGCTAGCAACCAGAGCCAGGTCTGAATATTCAAAATATTAAAGGAATTATCCTAAAGTACCTATACACAAGAACAATTCTCTAAGCCCATATAATTTATAAAGTTAAAAAATAGAAATTAATTGATTAATATATATAGGTTCTTAGAATATAGTATGAAAGTAATGTACTAAAACAGAAAAGGGTCCTAATACAAGCCCAAAAAACTATAAAGATTTATACCTATACTATTGGAGGGGAATAAATTAAAATTTATGATCCGGATAAATCACCTCAGTTGGTCAAGCTCCAGCTATTCTCTATCCACTCCATGTCCTCCCAGGACACCATCAAAAGTGTTGTTTTCTACATAAGGCTTCACACGTGCGGGAAAATCCAATGCATGTGTGAGTATAAAAATACTCATTAAGACACCCGTAATATATAATGAACATATATACCCATGTTTAATCACATTAATACAATATATAATAATCAATTTAAAAATAAAAACCAATATATCCTCAGTAAAGACAACCTAACACTAGGCGGTCATAACCGACTTCTATCGACATGATTCTTTATGAAGCAACATTCATTCAAAGAGAGTGCACTCCATAAGAAATGATATCATCATTGACCTTTTATGAAGGGGACTATGATACTATTCATGATCCATTAAATCTATCTAGTATAATAATAACCTGATACATAGATATGGGGTCACTCCTAGAATCATTGGGGGTATCCATAAACCAAATCTGGATCTACAAGATTTGTAAGGTATCATATAACTTTGATACAAGAAACCGTACTAATGGAGATTACTAGTGTAAAGATCAAAACCATTCTAATTAATGTTATTCTGATTAAAATAACACCACATATGAAAAAATGATGATAGGGTATTACACTCCAGTCTCACAGAGGGATGCCAAAAATCTCTCTTCGATATTTCTTTTAGTGGGGATCCAAATTTTATGATGTGAATGTAATAATTCACTTCAATGTCACAGGAAAGTATCAAGATAACATAATAAAGCTATATTGGTAAAAACTATGTAAAAAAGTTTTCTAAAAATACTCTTAAAGAGGGTACATGACATGTCCATTTATCCCCAAGTGTTCTGGGTGGTAAAGCCTCACACAACATGTATTTATCCATATACATGTCATATAAAAGTATACGGTGTGTAGAGGCACATGGTTCCATTACCATGATATCTGGAATTGTTTGTGTATGGTGGTTTCATTTTTTATGGTGTTCATGTATGCTTACTTCCCTATATAGAGGACGATTCTCAAGGAAGTTTTCATACTCCATGTGATAGGGGACACACATTGTAGTATCATTATCTTCATTCTAAAACCCTAGAAACCAATAAATTTTGCCCACATAGGGTGTCATAATAATATACATAATGTGTTTCTTGATATTTTCTAGATCCATAGTTTTCACCATCAATCTTACCGGAAAATTACTTTATCCAAGATTTCTAATTGAAAACACAGCAAAGATCTAAGATCTACGTCATTCGAGCTGTTTCATTGCTTGATTTCCAAATTTCGGTCTTCCAAACTCATTAATAAAACACATTTGATGAATACTTTTTTATACACAACCCATAAAGATGAATAACACTAGAACTTTTACTTTTCTCTCTAATTCTAGTCACCATCATCATTGATCCTTGATCCACAACTATAATCGTGTTCTGTAGACACGATTCTTATCTGGTGTAGCATAGAATGGTATAACAATGATTGGAAATACTGTATTTTTCAAATCATTTTCTAAATGGAATAACATTAATGACTGGATGAATAAATGGGGGAGACATTTATAATCAATAAAATTTAAGGTAAAAACCTCTAATTTTGTTCATTTAGCATAATTTGTTATCGTAGAATATGGCCAAAGAAGATGAATAAAATAAAAAAACATATATAAATTCCATCAATCCAATTCTACCAATGATGCACATATCAATACTGATTGCGGATATGGTCATAATTTTTCCATGATTATTAAAGGGTGTATAATACTTGATGAATAGCATACTATATATATATTTGATGGAAAATTGAGGAAAACGAGCTAAGTAGATTTTGTTGATTGGATCAACAAAACATATTAATAGGATGATCCATGATTTAGTCTAGATACATTATTGTTCATCGAGAAATATCTCTAATAGTGGTATGAATACTTTGGTTATTAGTGGTCAACCTTGAGGAAAACCTATAACTGGACACATAAAGATGAAAATAGTTGTTGTGTCAAAATTAAAAAAAATTATTTAAATTATTTCATTAATTTATTCTCTTGTTATATTTTTCACAAACAAACCATGTTAGAAAAAATGTATTTCATGCCTAGGGTGAAATCTATATTCTAATCTTGATAGAGCACTCGAGATTCTTATATAGGTCCCCATTTGGGTGTTAGAAAATATTTTCTGGAAAATTGCATGTGTGTGATATTTAATATATTTCAAAAATTTCAAATATTTATTCTAGGAACATTGAGAATCAGAATCACATGTTGTCTTATCAATTTTCGTAAAAATTAATATTTTTAAAAACAGAAAATAACATAAGTAAAATATAATTCATTACATTATACCAACCTTAGGTTATTTTATCTCAAAAAAAGAAAACACTTCCTAAAAAACATGAGTGTATTGGTCTTTCTATTAGTTCTCCCACTCCCTTGTGAACTTATAAAAATTTACAAGCTACCATTGGACACAAAAAAGGGGGAAAACACCAATGAACGACCCTTTATTAACAATCCTCCCTCACCATTGGTTATTCGGTAATGATTGATTCTTCATCTATGTCTATCTCTACTGTGGAAAAAATATTATGTTCAATGCACATACCTTTTTTGTTGTGAAATGTGGAAGACATTATCAACCCTGTCTAACTATAGTTTTCGATCTATGTTGTATGTCACCTCTTCATCTCAATATAGTATCAGGACAAAGATAACGAATCTCAAAGATTACCTACCACCATGGACAAATCCCATCAATCCATGTCAAGGTGATACCCTCAAGATCATATAGCCTCACTATGTGAACATTACAGGACTTTCTAATCTTCCAACACATGACTTGTGATTTCACTTTTTAGACCTTATCCAATCATTGAGGATCTTCAACTTCTCTATAGTAGATTGTATCAATTATGGGACCATGAGTTCTGACTTACCTTAATCTGTCCAATAATGTAATGACATGCTGGGTATCCTCTTCAATGCATCGAATGGTGTCATTCCAATGGTGGAATGGAATCTATTATTCTATAGAAAATCAACCCAGGGTTGGTTATCCTCTAAAATGTAGCCAAATTTCAGCTTGTATGCCCACATCATTTCTTCCCATACTTGAATATCGTTCCCTTTTATAGATTCTTTCATGGGGATGAAACACTACGATCAAGCATATCTAATTTGTGAAAACACTCATGAAATCATCTTTATAACTGTTATGTGAACAAATCATTATGATATTAGAGGATAATTAAGGGAACTATATGGATTCAGACTATATCATGTATGTAGTTGTGTCCCAATCTTTCATCCAAACCATATTCTCAAATAGTTGTGAAGTGGGTTGACTTGGGGAGTCACTCTATGATCACCCAGATGGAATCGCATATCCTGGTATTTTTTTGACATCCCATTATAATGTCTATTGGTATAGAATCCCTCTTTAACTCTAAAACCTCAAGGGTCTGATATAAACATACAAATACCTCCTACTAAAACTAAATCTGGTAACAAGTATGACACCAAGTGACAAACTCTACAAAAAAATTCCCATTCATGGAAAACCAAACTAAAATCGTAGGTCCTAGTGCATCCTTTCCACAACTAGATGTAATTCCAAATGGGACATTTCAAACAATAACATCACCTCCTCAATCAATGTCAATGGTTCCATCGTTTTTACCCTATAAAGGTTATTATTCTCCCTAGTGACATTATATCCATCAGGAGAATTTCTGGTTGAGATCTATGTATGTAAGGACTCAAAGTTAGAACCTTCTACCTAAGAATCCTAGACATAATGTAAAATGGGTAGGGAGAAACAGTATAATAATGATATGAATCACTATCCTTGTCCACAACGGACAACAAATTTGATGTTAACTTCTCTAACTACCCAACCAACATCCAAGACTTGTAAAATAAGTTGAGAGAATCTACCACCATGTTCTCCATCTTAAGAGAATACAAAATATCATTGTTATAATCATGTAATAACTATAACCATCACATCAATCCCAAGTTATGATCCTCATATGAGAAGATAAGCTTGAGAGTCTTATGGTTAGAGTAAATGATAAATTGATCCCCCCTCATATAGTGTCTCCACAATATCAGTGAGAAGACTATAGTTGTTCATGAAATATTTTGGATCATGTAATTATATTTATATGACCTCAAATAGTCTGAAATATAAGTAATAGCTGCCTTCTCCTACACCAGAATACAAAAATTTATAATCCCTGATACATCTGGAAACAATACTTACTGGACACCCTCTTATGAATAATTAATAATGGTAGTGCCCATCAACATCAGTTATATCTATTAAAATAACACATTACACCCTTCTATTCATAGTAATGGATTCCTCCTCCAAGTCAATACTGTCAAGAGTGCTTCCACTCTAGAGAAATTGGTTACAAATCTTTGATATTACCATAAAAACACATTTAAACATCACACCCTATTAGCACTCTTGGGTAACTCCCATGAAATAACTACCTCATCTTTCAATGGGTACTTGGTTACACCATCCATGGAGATGATGTCTCCACGGTAGTGGATATCTATAAAAAATCAATACATTGAGAGAACATTGTGATACTGGTTCTCTCATAATGTGTCTATGTGTATCCTCTAATGTCTCATGTTTTCATCCTTATATTTCAAATACACTAGGATGTTGCCGATAAAGTCGACCAAAAAGGGTCAAACATGGGATATAATATCTGTTTCATGAGTCCCATGAAGAATACTGGTAAATTCATTACAAAAAACTGCATCACCATGTACTCATAGTGGTTGTAGTGGCATCTGAATATCATCATTGATATATCATTATCTTGCAATAAAAACAAGTGATAGCCTAACATGAGGACATTATTTTAGAACTATAATGCCCCTCCAAAATTCAAAAATATGTTTTCAATCCTCGG
This sequence comes from Viscum album, assembly GCA_963277665.1. Classification (NCBI taxonomy): domain Eukaryota; kingdom Viridiplantae; phylum Streptophyta; class Magnoliopsida; order Santalales; family Viscaceae; genus Viscum; species Viscum album. The sequence goes on along the minus strand of OY728157.1, from coordinate 1,626,232,678 downwards.
TAAGGTATACTTGTCCTTTATAGTCACTTGATTCATGTGTGGGTGATCCCCACATTACCTCAAAATCAGATCCTCCTTCATGGTGAGTAACACGGGGGATTCCTAGGGGTAATGATAGGTCTTACAAATTCCCTTCTATGAAATGTATTATATCATAACCCTAATATCTCTATTCTATTTATATTTGATACAATATGTTGTTATAGATATTATTTCCTCCCCATGATGCATGTTGATGAAGAAGTATACATATCGGCAGGGAGGTAAACATGGAATGTCATCAGGAAAGACATCATCATTCTCCACCACCATTGGAGACTAACAGAACTAATCATTCACTAAATTTAAATTCATGATATATCACTTGTGAGTAATAAACTACACACTCTTATTCCAATGCGCATCCTTCTCTACCATGGTATCTTTTTCAAAAAAATGTAAAACCACATTCTGTCAATGAAGACACATCACATCTTCTGTGTAAAGTAGTGAATCTGGGAATGAACAATGGATATTGGTTCTATACCTAATATTATCTCAGGAGGCCTAATTACATATAAATAGTAGGTCCATAATAAACTACCACATACAAGTGTTTGTTCTCACTACCGACACAAGTGCACAATCACCGTGTGACTATATATTAGATCTTCAAATAGTAAATGTGTCAATGGGTAAAATAGAATTTCTTGCCCTGAAACTAGAGAAGGGTAATGGAAGGAATATCTCACACATGTGTATATCAATAATTCCACTAAATTATAAATTTCATATATCATTCCTCGTTTCATCCCTAGAGCATCAAGATCATAGGTCTTTATAGCTTGTAATTGGTCGCGTCCTTATGGACAGACTCCCTAAGCCTACAATGAAATGCCTAGGGGTTGTGGTGGTAATATATTAGAAATATTCCCACTTATGGATTCCGAGATGGCACCTCCCCCACATATTCCACACTTCATAACACCCTAATATTATTCTATGCTTCTACAAAAATGGTCTATTTACCCTCTCATGTTCTACTGTATGGTGCATTAGAAAATCACAATCCCGATGTCTCTAACTATCATATGAGAAAGAAATCCTCCCCCATATATGATTCGATTTAATCTAATATCCCAACACCCTTGACAATATGTCTTCATATTGACTCTTGAAGAATCTAACACACATGGATACAAATGATTGATGTCAGTAACATGTTGTTGATGTCTCTCCTACAGGGTTCCCACTAATTTCTCCCACATATTAGGTGAAATATTATATAATTATTTCCTCCACAATGGATCACTCAAGTTCCATAGAATAGATGGTAAGAAAAATGGACACTACTAATGCATTGAAGTCTCGATGTAAGCCTCGATCAATGGCTTGATATCTGAAGCTCTAATTCTACACTATATCCATGGTGTAACTCGATAGATCCATAATCCTCAAGGAGTACTCCTCCATAGTTATACTTCCCTTCTATAGGAGAAGAAACTCTTGTATGTGTGCTGGTAATAACATGGATGGATCTAAATCCTCTCGAAACAAATGATCAATTCTTGGATAGGAATGATCTATCTCATCATGTGAATGAATCTACAAGTCAAAACATCACCCCATAGATTTATAAAGAATACATAATCTGAGGACATACATATTCTATTAATACATCCTCAAAAGATAAAAATTCTACATGACTACCTCTAGCCATTCCTATGCCAACATAGAATCTTGCTCACAGCTATACCTAGGAGGTCGCTGCCATTGAAAGAAATGAAATTACCTTAGAATTTCTACATCATCTGCTGGTAATTCAAGAATTAGTTATTCCTCATTAGGATGTGGTATATCTTGTAAATCACCCACCAGATCTATATTTGTTACATCCACCTATACTAATGCCTCATCACTAGGAAGATCAGCCACTTGATCATATAGTGGAATCCTTTCTTGTTGTCTGCAATGAGGAATCCCGAAATAAAAAAGATATACCTAGGTAAATATAATATATCTGGGGAGATGATTATAGAAGGACTTGTTAAACAAAACCAATCATATATGATTCTTGTACCCAAAAAATTTCCAACAACCAATGTATACATTTACTGTGTTGAAGTGATGGTGATCAGAGTACTTGTGTATAGATATGTAAGATTCGTTAGCAACACAGGAGTCCTTGGCCTAAATGTCGAACCCAAAAACCAAAAATATGTTTCCCAAAACCTATCTCACATTCTATGAAACTATGGTAGAATAAATCCCATGATTCCACACTATCCAAAACCAAATTATTTATAGTCTGACTCATGAATACCCACAACCCCTCCACTAATAAACTAAGGGTTATTATATATTCTTGAGTATGTGTATCCCACAACTGGACAGTATTATCCTAAGGTACATGTACACACAAGAACACATCTCCACGATTGCACAATTTTTAAAAGCAAAATAACTTTAAAAATGATTTTATACATAATAGATCCTACAATATATTACAATAGTAAAGTACTGAAAATAGAAAAATATGGAAAATAAAATACCATATAAAAATTAAAAAGAGACCAACTTGATTAATTTGAGGAATAATTACAAATTCTATCTACTAGTAAGACACCCCGGTCATAAAATTTCAATATATTCTTCACCCTCTCTTTGTTCTCCCAACTCACAATCAAAATGACCATCATCTACATATGACAATGCATGTGTGGAAAAATCCAATTCAATGGAGAGTATAACAATACTTAGTAATAATCCTAAAAAAACGTAATATGATGCACCAATTATAGTTATATTTATATATGATAAAAAATTCAATATAAAAAAACACTGAGTCATAATCATGAAATATACCACACAACCAGGTGGGAATACCGAACAGTTTTCCACAAGATTATTCTAAAATAAAATCTCATTCCAAGGGAATCCACTCAATGTTCCACGCAATCATCAGAGTCACTAAATGAAGAGATATATGTCATTAGGACCCACCCATGAAAAATCAATGGTATATGAAGTCCTTTATAACAAGATAGGGGTCACACATATATCCATTGGGGGACACAACAAAACTAATCTTGATCAACATGCTGCGTAGGGGATTATATGTCAATGATAACAGAAACACTACCAAAGTGTCCTGTTATATGGAGGGTTAACACCCTACTCAGAGAGATCATGCTAATTCCATAAACCCCACTAAAAAGAAACATATGAAAAAGGTTCACACTAAAGCCTAAAGGAGGGAGACCAACAATCTATCTAAGACGCAACCATCAAAGGGGATCATAATACTATATTGTAGATGTAATTACACACACAATGTTCAAGGTAAAATAACCAAGAGAACATAAAGAACCATTAATGGCCCAAACTAAAGGAATTAGGATCTAAAAACACAATTGAAGTGGGTACAATGCTTGTACCGGGTGGTACATGATGTTTCCTGTTTTCCCCGTACTTTTCTGTGTGGAAACTCGTCCCCTTTAATGCATGTATCAGTATAAATGGAGTGTAGAAGATGTACATGAAGTTTAGTACATCACGATACCCTACCCATGTCTCTATGCTTTGTTAATATAGGGTGTATGTGTCTGTTTATGGTCAAAACATCTGTGTTCTTTCCAAAGATCACACCCAACTTCATGGAAGGGGTCGCATGTCGTGTAATAGGGGATACATTTTGTGTGATCATTATCTTCGTCCCAAAACACATTATACTCTTGAACTGGCCTCGCAGGTTGTGTTATCCCGAGTTACACACCATGATACTTCAAATATTCTAAATTTTGAGGTTTATCCTCTATTTCTCCTCATGCAACACTTCCACCTCGATTTCTACTATAAAACAATCCCTAGATCATTTAACAGGGTCAACTGATCCCTAATATTACTTCAACACCAGATTATTCCCTAGAAAAATAATCTATAAAGTCTTCTCCAACATAAAATTTGTCGGGAACTATCTAGGAAGACGATTATACAACAATACGAGTTCTCTCTCTCTTAATATAGCCCAACCTTCATCGATACATGAACCAAAATCACCCTCACATTCCATAACCATTTTTTATCCATGAAGATGAAGAAAAATCGTACAATGATTTGAAACAAGTTAATTTATGAAGAATTTACCAAGAAGAAACACCAATTATGATCTAATATTTAAATTTTCTAGAAATCCCTAATCTATAAAATTAGAGGAATAAACCTCATCCTTTTTATGGGATCAATATATTTTTGTAGAATAAGGAAAATGAAAATGATTAAAAAAAATTTAAAATTCTCATCATATTATTTCTATAGAAAATGAACATGTCAATCAATAGTCATGGATTTGATCAACCTTTATATAGTATAAATAAATGGTATATAAATCATTAATTAAAACACCTTAAATTATGTTTAGATTGATCATTTAAAAAATGATTTTTTTTTCATAATTGGTGACATCCATGAACTCCATTGTTATTATGATACATGGCCATATCCTATTCTGAAGTCATTCACTCAGAATTATTTCCAACAGTTACCTAGATCTCTAGGGATTTTTCATCCAACCCTGAAGAATTAAAATCACTGTATACCTAAGATAAAAAATATTTTTTCCATTGTAATTTACAATTTAGATTAATAATTTTACTGATTTCATTTGTTTGCTCATGTGATTACTTTTTCACAAATGGATCATCCTGACCAAGGTTATCTCATTAATACAGTAAAACCCACATTTCGAACATTGTGTTTACCATTTATTTATAATATTATACATCATTCGGGAGACACTCCACTTCTTATAAAAAAATAGGGTCTTGGGTTATTTAATATATTACAAACGTTTGTTATGTGAACATAGGGCTGTGGAATCGCAATTTTTCTCATCACCAAGTCTAAAAATAATTCATATAATATCTAAACAATACTATATGGAATATCTATGGCATTACATGTCAAATTATCCAAATTTAGTGAATTTTATGAATACTAAAATATGAGAACAAGTTTTGATAAGACATGAGATTCATGTGTAATAGTTAAAATGGTAAAAATATTTACCTACAGATGGATAAGATGTCCAAATTTATTCTATAAAATATTCATATTATTTGTTGGGGTCCCATTAGGGTTCTCATAAATAAGGGTGAGTAATACCTCATCACCATTGTTGATATTTATTGTATTCTAGTTTTTTCCATGTCCATGATGAAAAAATGTTATTTAGTGTATTATGTGTTTTAAATGAAAATATGATAATTAAATGGTAGAATGATAAAAATTCTAATAATTGATGATGTCTTGGAGTATACCATAATAAGGTGGAATATCACTTGAAGAAGCATGTAATTATTCATGAATTATCAGTAATTATAAAATAAAAATTTAACTATGTAGTTGAATGTAGAAACTAACTGGTAAAAACATAAATAATGAATTTCTATTCAATAGTTGAATCATTATCACTATTGAAATACCATCATTTATGTTTCCTTATACAATAATAATTTTTTCCCTCTAAAGAGATGAAAATTACACATTAAACCATGAACTATATAAATGCACCATTAAAGCACTATAATTATTTTTTATCATGTGTAACATTCAATATATAGATGTTAGTCAAAATAAATATTGTGGAATAGATTAAAATTATATATTTTTAGGCTACTTAATTGAGGAAAAAACATATATTATTCTCAAGAAGGTGGTAGAAGGTTATTGAAAGCATTGGTTATAAAATTATTGAAGATAATCTTGTAAATATATTAGGAATGTATCACCATAAGAATTTATCTGTAATTCATTTTGAATAATGCTTCATTTATTCAATATATATCCTAACACACGACCCTGAGTCTATATAAATAAGGACATAGATATCCATTATAACAAAATCATTACATAAGATGATATGAATATCAATTTCTACTATATTAAATATATATAAAATTATTTGTTATTGATGAAAATTACTGGATTAAATAATAATAAATAATACACAAATTTCATAAATTTCTTTTGACAATTCAATAATATATATTCATAAAAATTGAATTTTATGGAATTTTTTATGAATTATTATATTTAATTCCTATTTTTGGAAATAGGATATAATTAATGAATATTATTTTTAAAGTGAGCATTTCATAAATATAATAATGTGAGTATTCAGTATTTTTCTAAATTGATATATTTTTCAGTGTGTAGTGAAAAATAAGATTTTTTGGTTAAACAATTGTCTTTCAATTTTATGGAAATTTTCAATTATGTTTTAAAATTGGTAATAAATAAAACTTATACCGATTTAATTAATAACAATAAAATTAATTATATATGACAAAATTTTATACATGAATTTGGTATAAGTTAATTTTGAGAATAATATAACTTCATTCTAAAATGGGTTTTATGTTTTCATTATATTTTTACCCTAATGAAACATTTTTCTCTAAAATAATTGATGCTTTTGTTGAATTATATTTTTTATATATTCAATATAAAATATTATAATTCATTTTATGGTTTTTAAAATTAAATGATTGGATTTAAATTATAGTTTTCATAATAAAACCCATCTTTTAAAATGTTTTTTGTTAGATGATTTCAAATATAATTCACATTTGGTTCCCTCATTTATATAAATTGAATCTAAAAAAGGATTAACTATTTTCAATAATAATAATTAATATAATTAAATTGGTTTAATTTATTTATAGGTTATATTAAATTATAAAAATATTATATTTTTTATGTTTGTGAATGTGAAAATAGGTTTAATGGGGGGGGGGTAATGTAAGGGAGACATTCTTCACCCATGAAATTCCCATCTTATAGATATGTCATAATTAGTAATTTAACATAATGAACATTAAACCTATCATCGAACCAAATACCTTTAGTTATTAATTTTATCAATAAATTTAGTTAAAATAAAAGGATATTTTAATTGAAAATGATAGATTTTGATAAGAAATAAAATATAAGATATCAAAAATATGAGATTATTAATATGCTCGATCCATAAAAATATCCATTTTTATAATAAAATATTTTAAAATAGTACAATACTATTAATCAAATATTCTTTTTGAAAATAGAAATATATATTTCCTTGAGATAAAATATAATTAAATAATGAATGATGGAAAATAAAGGTATTTATAGAACATAGGTAATAAATATAAATATTTTAAATCTTACTGTTATAATATTAATCTTAATGTTTGAATAGTAACCATACCATGGGAACTATAATGTAAGGACAAATACATAATCATTATACAACCTAGAATATTCATAATAGAATGAAACTTCTTGTATTACCAACGATCATTACAGTTTGGACTTATATGGATTTGGGTTATAACCCTCACATGAAAAAACTATATTCTATAATGGGGGAACATCTATTCATTAAAAATATTAAAAACACATACTATTAAAAAAATACCCTTTTCATGTCATGAAAAATCATTTAATCTTCGAACAACACTTCATCATTTTTACCATTCTCAAACCCTATGAGAATTATTTTAAAATGCGTCATGAATAATAAAATCCTAGTATGAGATATTAATGGATTAATGAAACCTGTTAGTCCATTTTAAAACCATGATATCATATTATTAGTTTTTTATAATATAATAAAACATTCTATTAAATAATAATTAATATAATATTGAAAAAAGATTACGTGGCCAATGTTTTCCATAAATATTAGTAGTAAATTAGAAAAAAATCCTAGTCATTAGGGTTTCTAACAAAACATGATAACAAATGATATTTTTTCATTAAAAATATACATTTTTAAAAAACATGGTATATAATTCATTAACTTTTATAAGTCATATGATTCCCAAGAAAAATAATAAATAATAATACAGAATTATTATAGGATTCTTTGGAAATATTATCTTAGAACCCTTATAGGACACATAAAAATTATTTGAACTATACAATATTTTTAAAATATATTTAACATATGTATTTAAGAACTATATGGGCGCAACAATAATATAAGATCTATCAGAAATACCCATGATCATGAGCCCTTTAAGTATCATCCATTATTATAATAAATTTAATCTTTCTATATGTTGAATAAAATGAATGAAAATTATTTTAATCTCATATGAAAATCCCATTCGAATATAGAAAAATTATTTACTTTTAAAATGCAGTTTTTAAGAGTAATAATAAAATAATAAAAAGAAACGGGTTTTCTAGGAAGAAAAAAATTAGGATTGATAATCAATAAAATAATCAAATAACATTAATGGTGGTGGGTAATTTCACAGTCACTATATATTTTCAAGTAGATCATTAATTTTTTCATTTGTAAATAAAGTTAAAGAATTCATAAAGAAGAATAATTTTAATAAATTTTATTGAAATTCAAAAGTGACATAAAAAATTTAGAAAACATTTATTTTAATATAAAATCACCCATATAATAATTTTGTTAATGTTTACATATAATAGAATGATTTACATAATAAATCAGGGAATTAATAAAAATGCGTTTTAAACTAAAGAATCCCTTAAAAATAATACTTAAATATATTTATTTTTAATTTTTAGAATAAATGTTACATATAGTAAAAAATTATTATGAGAAACAATTGAAGAATAAATAATAATTTTCTAATACATTGGGAATATCATTGACATGGAATAAAAAATCATTTTAAGTGAAACTACTAAAGTTGAGTTTTTAAAATAAAGACCTTTACCTTGTGTCTATCATGTCACATATTATCTTTATAATAATGAAAGAAAAATTAAGATAATTAATTTATTTAATAAGAACCATTTTGATCTTAATTAATATTATCTATCTTATTTAATACCATATTATATAAAATTTCATAATCAATTAACTTCACATAAAAACATTTTTACGATATTCACCTCATATTTTCAAAATTACTTGTATAGGTTGACTATGTTAAGTGACAACATTATTGAATCATATTCAGAATAATAATAATTACATAATTATATATTATATTTGTTTATTAATTTAATACTAATAGTGATATTTTTCATTTAAAGATAAATTATGTTACAATATTTGAGATGTTATGTCTCACATACACATGAGAATTATCTAAAATATTTATTGATAATTATTAAAAAATATATTATAATATTATTATGTATACAATAACTTCATTTTAATAGAAATTAAATATTATTTATTTATGTATTCTTATATATATCATCCATGTAATGTGATATTAACAAAATTACATTTCTTTTTGTAGGTGTAGTTCAAAAATACACAAGGATGATGTTATAATTATTCAATTGAAGTAAGGGTAAGAATTTATCGGATATATTAACTTTTAAGATTCATAAAATTTCATTATTATAAATTATATACCTATAATCCATCATTATAATCATCTATGATAAAATATGATTTGAAAATAGTTATGTTAGTTTGTGATAGGTAGTATTTCGTACACATGAACGATTGTTTTGTTTTCCCTATGATGGAAGAGGATATTGACATTGGTTATTAAATAAAGATAATTACATATTTATATATGAAAGGAAATATTTTTATGGGTTTATCATATTATAATATTATATTAATTATGTATAAGAGGATATAATACATAAAATAATGGTAATAAATAATAATAATTTATCAGTTAACATTGTATGTTTTACACCAAAACATTGGCTTTGATGGATTTATAATGAAACCAAGGATTCTAAAATGTGTGTATGGTTTCATGAAAATAATTTCCTTAGTTACTATCAGGACCAAAAGGTAATTTATGTGTGATAAAAATAAGAGAGGAGGTGGTATTTTATAAGTGGGAGGTTGGGCGTGGTAATAAGTACATAAAACATTAAATCAATATAAAATAATATATAGGTGAAAATTGATCAAAATTGATAATGTTTCAAAATATTATTATTACGAGTTGAACTTATCTAATTCAATTTCATTAGCAAATGATGAGTTAGTTTTTTCACCATACTCACTTGGTTTTATCCTTTTATTAAAAAAGTTATTTATTAACGGCTTAGTCAAGTTTTTTACTATTTAGATCAAATGTATGTTCCAATGAAAGGAAAATTGGATGATAAATAGAAAAAGCTAGATATATTTGGCCATTAAATATATAATTTCCAAAAATAATATTTCTGTAGCCTTAAAGTATTTAATAAAATATTTTTTACTACTAAATGACCTTAATAACAATTCTAGAACTGTTCATATCAAATTATTATTACAACTTCATGAATATAATATAAATTTAAAAACATGATTTAAAAATATATATTAGGACACAAATATTTATATAATAATGTAATATTAAAAATAATTCATAAAATGTTATTTTTTCTCCTTTAAAATTAATTCATAACTCTTTCGATTTGTTGAAAAACATCGTGTCAATATTGTTTATGAATTTAAGGAAATGATTGCATCACCAAAAATAAAAAATATATTAATTTATAAAATAAATAAATTTATATTTTGATAAAATATTTGTAACTGAATATATTTTTAGTTTTTAATTTTTACAAAAACATCATTAAATAATAAAATAATTAGAATTTATTTTTTACAATCCATTATAGGAAAAATATAAAAATATAAAGAAGAAGTAATTTTTACAAATGTTTCTATATTAAACATTTTGGTATTTATAGATGAAATATTATCAACCAATATGATTGTGGAATATTTTGGTTTCATTTTTAATACCTTATCATATGATTTTAAACCACTAATAATTGATTTGACCATTATCGTGGAAAAATTAATTTCTAAGGTTACAATATATAATTCCCTCAAATAAAATGGACATATTATATATATTTTCACCAATTTATTCAAAATAATTAATCCATTTATAAAATGTAAATTAAAATATTAGTATTTAATATTTATAAATCATACCCACAAAATAACAGAACATATTTTAAAAAAAATTCATTTTACTACTTTTTTTAAAATACTTATATAAATTTAATTCCAAACACTATAATTGGATTATATTTTATCAAAATTTTCTAATTAAATTTTTATTAAAAATTAATTATATAGTTTTAATTTAGTAATTAGTCAAAAATAAATTACATTTTTCAATAGGAATCCATATTTTCCACTATTCAATTTAAAATCAAACATTTTATAAAATTATCAAAAATAACTATACGATAAAATTGGACGAACGAATTTAAAAAATAATTTCATTTTGAACAATAAAAATTATTTAAATTTCATTAATTATTTATAACATTATTGAATAAATTCAATAAAATCATTCGGAATGAAAAATTATTTATTATGAAAATAATTCAATTACTAAAATTTGAGTTATTATTTAATTAGAAATAATGACAAATTTTTTGTTAGTATTTAAATTTAATAATATTTTATAAAAAGGTTACATTTATAAATAACCTTTAATCAAATTTTTTGGTTATAATGAACATGTATGTGCAATAATATTATTATGCTCATTTAAGGTCGATGTTGTGTATTTATTTTCTATTGAACACATTCTTTTTTTATAATTGTGTAGTATTAAATTATCCACCAATTAATAAAATAAAGCATAAAAATTAGAGATTAATATTGATAATTATTTTTGATATATTTTAATTTTACTATATTGAAATTATACATCCAAATAACTATTAACAAAAAATCTTATTTAAAGGGAGGGGGATGAAATACAATGTTTATATATAATTAAACAAAACTAGGATTTTATGTGGGAAAAATTATGGTATGTGAAAATATAAACATAATATAAAATCATAACATATAAATAATAGTATATAGGAAAAAATATCACTAATGTCATGAAATTGAATAATTAATACAATGTGAATGAATGAATAACCATAAACCAAAATGGTTTGGAAGAAAGAGTCATTAGAAATAAAGATAATAAAATACTTTTTTTTCAAGATAGTTTTAATAGATTTGATGTATTAAATTACAATCTATAATAATTGAATTAGGGGATATAATTACAAGATGTGATGAACCAACCCTGGTCGACTAGGAACCGGTCACCAAAGTCGGCTTGAGACAGTGCCCTATAGTCATTACCAAACCTCATGGGACGAAAACTAGTACTTGAGCATCAATAATGAAATGATGAGAATGATATTTACCAGTAAAATAAATTGAAAAATGTAAAATCAATTGATCAACCGTAAATAAAAACAATTTTCTAAATTGTAGATCATTTATTCAAAACCAGAAATAATATAAACCAAACAACAGAACCCAAAATGTACAAGATGACCACATCATCTTTATACGATCATGATGGTTACTCTCTAATACTAAAACTACCCATTTCCCAAAAATATTTAATCCTAGATGGAATCTCTACCAAGGGATTAAAATAAGAAAAAACTTTTGGTGTTAGTATTTTAATATAGGAGATGATCTGAAAAAACCATCCCCAATGCATTCACATTAAATAACGAAACATCAATTTTATGTTTTATATAAAATATAATGAAATTTATTTTCCTAAACATAAAAATAAAAATAAGTCTTGATCCATTACAATCTTCATTTAAATATATATTATTTACCATGTAGAAGAAATTTAATTTTCCAGGAGAAAGATAATGTTTTTAAGGGAAAAGGATTCTAAAACACTTCCAAACTATCTTCCATAATACATGGGAATCCAACTCATATAATTTAATAAATAAGTACACAACATGTGGGAGAACAACAATAATCACATAATAAAGAAAATGAAAAAATATAACACACATGTAATTAAAGAACAATTAATCTCAATCATCCACCATATATATCATTTTACTAAAAGACATGGGAGAACCTAGGATATTGAGGTAATAATCTAGAACATATATAATTGTGAATAATCTAAAAGGCATGCCTCACCCAATGAAATAAAATCATACACACTCTATATTTAAACCTACTTTTTCTGACACATGGTAATTATCTTAAAGTGAAGAAATGCGAATGCAAAGCACCACCTTCTAAAGAAAATTCCTAATATAGTGAAACAATTCTTCCTTTAAAATAAAATACACATTACAAGATCCCATGTAAGGAATAATGTTGGGTTGATGTAATAAATCAAAAAAAGTAGTCAAACACATGCAGATACATCATACACAAGCAACACAAACTACAAGTCACCTCTCATGTCACCCCAAAGGAACTATCTCTTTTGATTGAACTATTAAATCACAAGGGAGCCTCTAATCATGGGCCTCGCAAAAAAATCAACATATCTAGGTAATATTAACAATACATAAAATCTCAAGGAATATACTAATAGGCCACAAACACAACATGGGAAGATATACCTTTACAAAAAAAGAAATAGATTTATTCCAAATGTTAAACCATTTTCCAAATCCAAACAGATGACTATATCATGTCCAAAACCATTAATAAATCCATTTTAGGAATCAAAAAAACAATTTTAGATTCTGGATAAATTTTAGGTATCCAAATCATGATTTAATGACCATATTCCACTCGGAATGTCCAAGAAAGCAATTTATTAAAGACTTGGTGTGCTGAAATTATCAAATAAACACCATATTATTAAAAACAACCAGTAAAACCACCATATTTCATATAATAACATTTAAAAATAATAGATCGAAATTTAATATAAAATTATTATTTGAAAATATGAAATCTATTATTCCTAAATTTAATGGAATTTGTAAAGAGAACCCTTCCTCTAACTAACATTTCTTCAACCACGCCCACACAAAATAGCCTCGCAGAGATTACAAGAGGATAAAACTCCAAAGATAACATCAATAATAAAAAACCCAAAATTTAGACCATAGTAAACATGAATCCTAGATCCTAGAGACCAAGGGAAAAGAAGATCCACCATGAAAATTAATGAAAAATGATGTGTTAGAATTAAAAAGGAGCATACCTTGATGATTTTACCCCATAACATTATGATAACACTATAAAATCACCAAGGATGGAGGTGTGTGGTGTGAGAAAGGGGGGATCCCTTTAGGGCAATAAGAACATAATGAGGGGAAATATGGTGATTTTGGTTATAATCCTAAAGAGGGTAGAAGAATCAATTTAAAATATTAATGACCTAGATAAGTCTTATGGTTTTCCCATTTGATTTTCCAAACTGTATATAAATAGTTCATACCATACTATTCAAGAGGAGGTTTACATATATTTATCTCATCTTTTACTTCCAAAATATGTGAAAACTATGCAGTCTCTTCTATCCATGAGGATTCCATCCACACATTTTCTTATTAGAGGGACCACAATTTCCTTTAAATGTTCTCAAATCATGCAATAACTATTGTCAAGCCCAAAATCTCCCAAATCAACAAAATAATCCTTCAAAAACTAAATAATAATCATAGAACCAAAAATAAATAATGTGTCACCTCAAAATAATATCATTGATTTGAAAATTCTTCCCAATACTATTTTTTCTACCCTTATAAATACAAAAAAATATCCATTTGATAGATTTAAAAGAAAATTGTTCACAAACTCTCATGATCATATTCTAAAGACCAAAAAACTCATCATCTGTCATCAAGATGAAACATGGACTTATTCCTAAAAAAATTATAGAATAAAAAATGATTATGAAAAAATGATAAAAAACACAAAAATTTATAAAAAATCCTTACTACATGAAAAAACAAATGAAAATTTTAAAAATCCCATAATCATCCATGATGTAAATGATCCAGAATCAAAAAAAAATCTGAATAAAAAAATGATAGCTCAAGAGAAGACGCAAAGGAAAAATTGGTTTATTAACATGAGGGGCCATAATTTAAGTCCAATCATTAGAAACCACCTTGAACTAACATACATGGAGAACCCAACATAAAATGACCCTATAACTCCCATATAGTATGAACATGGCACACACCACACTGAAAAAACCCTTGTAATAAGGGGGCCCCTAGAAAAATAATTTCCAAACAAAGAGGTAGACTAGACTATCGTTAATCATCCATAAAATACATGACCATCTCTTTTTTATCTCAAAGGAAAACCAAATCTGAATCACTGGGGATAACCACATAACAAAACCCATTCATAGATATAAATCTAAAATGGAATAACCAATAGAATTACATAAGGATAACACCTCCATATTTTATCAATAAGGATAGGATTACAATGATTACGAAAACCAAAAAAACATTTAAACATCTGAAACCCCAATGGTGAATAAAAAATCATTGTCAATGTTCTCTTCACCCATTATGATTTCTAACTATGTGAAGTGATTGACTATGATACCTATAGATGAAGACCTAATATATGGAAGTATCTACTTCCCCATACATTGGTGCTAATACACCCATATTGGTACTACTAATTTTGGTTCACAATCAGCCACATAAACCCCAATTAGAAAAAAATAAAATGACACATCATGAGGATCAATTTCTTATATTAATTAAATTTCACTTTGAATGGGATTTTGATGATGCATACACATCACCCTATTTCACCGTAATGTTAATCATAAGAAAACATTTACACCTTTAACACACCCCTAGTTATAATAGAAAAAATTCTGAATTTCTAAAGGATAATAATTATTCTATTAAAACATTTATTCTCAAGAGATATGAAAATTCATTTTTACTATTTTTTGGAAAAGAATCACTAAAGAACACCACTAGAAAAACCCATTAAAATAAATGTACCATTATATATAAGGTAGTTTTAAAAATAGTACAATATAGTACCCACTGCTAAAAATTAGATAGGTTGACTTTTGAAGGAGTGGATGTGGTTCCATGTCACTTCTTTGAAACATCATGATGGAACCATTATATGTGGCCTGGAGGTACATAGTAATGGCTGTTCTTTGGAGTATTCAGACATGATTAATTTTTTGGATCAGAATACATGCACTGATTACAAAACAAGAATATATTCATAGTTTAATTTAATGAATGATCTATAAGCCTTATAATTCAATGACTAGAATCAAGTGTATCAAGAAGATTAAAAATCTATTTACTATAATTATATTCTCTACATGTAGATACAGGAGGAAGGATGGATACCTCATAAACACCAGGTAACATAGCATCAAATAAAAAATATTTCCTCACCACATCGATAGAGGAGGTGAGACTAAAATCTAACACCTTAAACTATAGATTATGCAAAATACTATTCTCAAAATGTAGAGACTTCTAGGAATCATCTCCAACCAACTACAAATGGTGAGGAACTAAATCCAATTAATTAAAAATGAACTCGAACACTGTTAGATCACCTTGTTGTTGATATAACATGTCCTTCAACGTATTCAATCTCACTACCACATATAAAAACATTTGACGGAATAAACTTTTTAAAAACTCAATGGTAAGATAATTACGTGGCTTGGTATAAGATTCAAATTTCTAACACATCCGTTTAGAGCCATCGAGAATATTTGTTGGGATGTTAACCATTAATGAGTCATGAAACTAACGAAAACTAAAGAACCTTTCTATTATCCACCTCTGCTATTCCAATTTAAGAGGATCCTATAAATGATAAAATAAAAGGGGGTTTAACATTCAAAAATCAATAAGGATGTCCTTGTGTTTATCAAATTGATGGCCTACTAATGATGACCAAACCATAACTACAACTAGAATATCCATTGAATATTTGATGGGGGTGTAAAATAAACAATAATAAAACTAATATCACCCTTAAAACCACAAAATTAAGAACTAAAACTTTAAACCAACCTAAAACAACAATCCAAAATCACAATACATAACACCAAACAAAACTGGTTATTGAAACATATTATATTTTCCATAAAAGAACACTTTTGAAAAAAAAGAAACATGATTGGTTGCGAACTCACCAATAATATTCCTTGTCATCTATCACAGGAATATTCTTATTCCCAACCAATAACACATCCACTCATGAAATCATTATTATATCGAACACACACATCCATGCATGTGAGCACTCGAAAATACAGATGGTCGGAAAAAACATCATCTCTTTTGAAAAAAATTGTTCATCGAATCATTGAGTCCCTTAATCCACATCCCATTTCAAATTTAATAACGCCTTTTCAAAAGACCACTAGATTCTAAATCAAATAAATATTTAAAACTCCACCCATTAATCTATATGATTCAATTCATAAATAAGAATACAATGAAAACAATCCAAAAAAATCAATTCATCACATACAAAACATTTCCATAAATCTAAAATATCACATTATATCAAAAATCATTTGATCAAAACCAATTTTATATAAAAAAGCATTATCATTTAAAACAGATTTCTGAAACCATCTTCAAATTGATCCTTTTCCCAAATAAATAGTTTTGATGATCCTCAGGTTTTGATTTGAGATATCCAATATTGTTAAAAACATCCAATTTATTCACAGAGATATTTTTATGAAAATACATAATTTGTGCATATTTATTAAAAATAAGTGTGAAAACACATATTATAACATTCATGAATCAAAAAAATTTCATGATAAATATCCATTATTTCATATTTTAAAACATGAGTTTTCAAAACTATTTTAGAATCTAGAGGGACCCAATACAACACAAAAAGTAAAACTATTGTTGATGGGTGACATGGAGATATGGATGGAGGCTATATGACAATCTATCCAACATCTCAGCCATTATTTCAATACAATGACACATTCTCAACAAGTCATTCCAAGCCCTAAAAGCCTATCAATACCATTGGCCCAACTCCTATTTCATATCGAAAACATCAACCTACCAATAAGATCATGATAAAAAAATAAAACATAATATTCCATAGACAATCGATGTTTGAAATTTAATTTTTTTGAATAATAATCCGTTTTACATATACCTCATGTTCTAAAATTACATCTATATCTACCTTGACATTCAAAAAAACAAAGGGTTCTTTGAAATCTATTTCCCACAAAAAAAAACATAACCCAGCTGTAATACTATTTTTTTTCAAGAACCAACCAAGGTCAAACTGAAACAAGTCACCCTATTTGGCTCATGACAAGTCCCAAGAGGTGTTCCAGATCCTCTCAGGCTAGAAAGTAGTGTCAAGGAATAAATTGATAATCAAAGGGGGTGAATATTCCTAATAAAGTAAACTAATTAGTGGGAGATAAATAAAGAACAAATAAATAAATAAAATATTCCAAATTGAACAACATTTATGCAAAAAATAAAAAAGAAATAAATCAAAAAACCTAATATAAAATCCATAAACGAAATATCACTATAACATGTATTATTCTATATTTAAGAGGAAACCAAACATAATCGCTCTTAGGGGAGGGTGTACAATTTTCTTTAACCATTCTATACCTACTATCTAGCCCCAAATCCCCACATTCTCCAAAAGAACTAAATAATGTAAAGAAATAAAATTCGACCAAATATATATAATGGGACACATCAAAACAAAATCATGGATGTGAAACTTGATAAATAAAATTTCATCATTCAATCTATATCAACCATAATAATGTCAATTTCCCCAAATGATGAGTATTTATTATTAATTTATTTGGAATAAGGATCTATAATCAACACCCTACAGATCATATACATCCAAAAATTAATATCAAGATATACCTCATATTTTTAAAAATTAACTAATTCCATAATCATTAACAAAACTGTAAAAAATTCCCAAATTCGATGATCCTTAGTATAAATTAATAACACATATATCACCCCAATTATACATTAACACCCAATGAATAACTATATCATTCTATAAATAAATATACTTAAAATTCATCAAAACCATTTCCACTGAGATTTAAAAAAATATTGTAATGATGTGATCACAAATTCAACCATGTGAAATATAATATTTTCACCCAAATAACATTAATCACACATAATGTCTCATAAAAAAATGGATATGATACACTCATACTATATCGTTGAGTTTCTAATAATCACCATACACACATGATCATCATAAGGTGCATTAAAAACAATATATCTTTCCGTAAGTTAATAAAGTGTTTAATTGACAAATAAAATAACATTTAATTCTATTTAAAATTACCATATAATGTTCCCCAACAATGTAGTCTTCATTTTCAATAATATAATTAATCATAGTATCAAAAAAGAACTTATTAATCCCATGGTTATTTATATAATAAATAATATTTACCCAACATAAAATTAAGCTCTATTATTATTTTTAAACTATCTAGGCATTTATAAAGGTTAGTTGTTGGCAATATACCATTATACCCAATCAGGGGTGGGTTCAAGCCCCGAGGCCTTGTGTAATGAGACCTTTAATCATAAATAATAAAACTGTATTATTTTTATTCCTTTAATTTGGAAAACTAATAATGAACTTACTTGAACATATCATTAATAATAATATCACTTTTTACCCAAATTTATTTTTATAGAACTCATTTTACAAAATTTTAGTTAAATTAATCTTAATTGACTCATGTCACGAACAATTTAACATAGAGGCTTCTTTATCACGTTATCGAAATTCTTTAAATTACTTTCTCCCAAATTTATCACATTTTATCTAAATAAAATTTATTTTTTTAATTTAATTTATCATTATTTTATAAATTATAAATGTAATATAAAATCTATAATGTTTAAAATTTATAATAATATATAGTATATATATTAATACCATTGATAAAAAATAATTACTTCATCTTTTTACATAAAACATTGACTATATTATTTCATCTTTTTCAGTGAAATAAAATATTTCTTTATTAATTTCAATATCAAATCTATAATTAATCATAAATTTATTATATGAAATTAATCAATAGAAAATGTCCATACATCATGTTCTTTAATTGTTTTTTGTTAAAATCTCGTTTATCATCTAGCATCAGTCCAAATGTCTGGAAAAGAAATATTCAATTCTTAAGTGGTTTTTAAATTTACAAATTATATAGATGAGATGAGATTTTGGGATGATACAAAATATATTTCATGATCCCTTGAAATTATAATGAATTGAAAAGTTGTTGGATAGATCCAATAGTTTATTTCTCCAGATTCAGATGCTCAAAAGTTATACAAATTAATTTGAGTAAGCTGTTGTGATTATATTGATAAATAATATTTTGAAATGGATTATAAGTATTTTTAAGAACATTTTATATTCATCATGATAGAAAATATTTAATTTGTTGATAAAAATGTATGTATAACATGAAATGAACTGTTGAATATTAAATCAAAAATTTCCTTGTAAAAATTATAACCATTGTAATTATAAAACACATTTATCAATAATATGTCAAAATTTCAGTAATAAATTCACCAATATATTTTCTTCACCTCAATGGTATACATATTTTCATACATCCTAAAAAGGAAGAATGTTTTTATAAAATAAGCATTCACACTAAATATAATGGTTAAATATACCACAAACAATTATAACATCTATCAAAATCCCATTGATCACAATAAAATAAAATTACACAATAACCTTAATTGTGTGTATTGGCCTTTTAACATATTATTAAACATAAATTTGAACAAAATTAAGGGTTTTAATAAATAATTTATTAACCTAATATAAAATAATCAAACATCCAATGTTATATATACCTAGAATTTTGACTAGCTGTAAGGACTTAGAGTAAAAAATTACATATTATAATCTATTTAGATAAAATTTAACCTTATTAAATTGAAAAAAATTCCTAATATTGTAGAGTATTATAGTTCTAGGATATAACCCTTACATTACCAATACATATATTAAAATGTGTTAATTTTAACTCATAAACATTTTTTTTCACCGAAAAAATCATAAAAATAGATTGTCATTCATAAATAATATTTATAAATTTCCAAATGAAAGTTTAATTTTTTTTCATAATCATCCTAAAACCTGATGAAAAGTAGTTATAAATTTTCGATGATAACAAAAATAAATGTCGGGTATATAATAATTTAAAGGAAATACAACATTTTACTTTAAAATGATGAAATCTAAGAGATAGTTCCCCTTTAATATATGAAACAATTCACTCAAATTATATTATAAAAACCCCATAAAAATATATTTTCTATAATTTTCTTTTTCAAAAAAAGTTTTACGAGAAATCACAAATGAAAAATTCTAAAAATAATGATTTCATAAATGACATGATAAATCATGATATCTGTATACTATTGAAGTGAAATTATTTAGATGAAAGCTCATGAGTAATTATAAAAAATTGAGATATGTACCATGTTAGAGAATATTTATAGAAAACATACAGTTCCCTTAGAAATTGGAAAAAATGTATGGTCCACATCTAATATAATTATGTTGTATATTGAATCTATATTTTCTCTTTCCCATCACATACTAGAAATTTAGTCCACTCATATTCTCTTCAAAAACATATTTCAATTATTAAAAAAAACTTTTGAAAATCTAAATACCCTTTCCTTTTAAAATCCAATTTTTTATAAAAAATATATAACATAAATAAGGTATTATTGGTTTTCCTTAAACAAATAATGTAATATTTTAATGTTATTGAAAAATCATATAATAGTAATTGTGGATAGGAAAAAATGTGTCCAGATATGTTAAAATAGATTATTCCTTTTACCTTTCTAATGAATGTATAAAAATTCCTTTAAGACATACCTTTTGGAAATATATAAAATAAATTTAAATTATAAAGAAATAATTCGTTTATAATTTATTTATCTACATAAAAAAAATTATTAAATAATTTTAAAAAAATTTTCTAGAAAGAGAATATTTTATAACCCATATCTTCTAAACATATAAAATGATATTTTTACCAAAAGGTATCTATCCGGAAAAACCCAAAAAAATATTCCATTTTTAAAAGTACATAAATATATTTATATTTGGTCAAAATGACCTTTTAAACCATTTTTTCATTATTAATAAATTGAAACAATTATTTAGAATTTCATAGGCATGGGTTGCAAACTATTTTAATGGAAAAGTGAAAGGATTGTTTCTGAAATATATTCTGTTCACTTAAGTCCCACTCATTATGTATATTCAATATCCCTTAAATAAAAAAATATGATAATTATATTATTGAAAAATAAACATTTTCATGTTCATTATTACCTTTTTCTAATTTATTAAAAATGTTATTCTCATTTACTCAATGAATTATGTTAACATCAAAGTTCTCGATGATAATAGGTTCATATGACTATAAAAACATCGGTAGGAAGACTATGGTTAAAGATTTCAATATTTGATCATAACAATAATTACCATAATGAGAAAGTTATTCTATTTATACACAAATTATCATTTTAAAACCCATGATGAATGATGGTCTACTAAAATGGACATTGTTAGAATCTGAAAGACGGTACGTTGTAACTATGTCTTAGTAACATTTCCATTTTACAATCATCATTATTAAAATAAATTAATTATAATTTTATCATTAAAGTATGAAAATTACATCGAAAATACCATTTTATTTCAATAAATATACATACATATATCATTTATCTGTTTTGGGGATAGAAAATGAATCACATCACATCATAGTGGTGGTTGTACGCAAGTACGTATGAATGATGTTATCATTCTCGAAAAGATATAATAATAAGAAATTAAATGATATATTGTATTTATAAAATGGATAATATATAATAAATATAATATATACACATTAAGTAAATCATTATAACCAAATTTTTCATATGGTGATAGAAAATGAATTAAATCAACTTGCAAGGTGATAGACTTTTGTACGCAGGAATGATGTTTTATTTCATATTATTGGAAGAGGATAATGTTATAGGGTTTGAAATTGAAATAATAAAATATAATGATATGAAACATACTACGGTTACTATTTTACATGTTAGATAATGATAATATGGATATAAAAAAGCAAATAAAACAAAAAATATTGGTTATGCACTATACCTCATCAGAGGGAATCCTCTTCAGAGTTAAAGCAAAAACATCCCCTGATATGAATTTTCATAAATCATATCCCTATAAGATGTGAGGATGGATGTATGTAACATATATGGGTTTGTATTTCCTAAACTAAATGGATTTTTATGTGTGATTAATATTGGATAGGAGGTGATAATTTATAATTTCGGGGAGGTGAATTGTGGATTTACATAAAGTTTTTAATTAATATTAATTATTTTCTTGATACAAAAGATTCAAAATGATATAATTATATGATATGATGTGTATGAATATATATAATTTAATAAAATATCATTCATAATTTTTTAGGTGTTTTCTTAATCTTATCATTTTGTTTTTACCCTTCATCAATGATTTTGTACATTACCAGTATAATAATGTTTATAATAATTATGGATCATGAAAGATAATATAAAACAATATTTTAATATAAATGGAACATGGATGATATTTTAAACCATATACCAATAATATTTATATACATATGATTTTCAATTCTATAAATCATTTAATAAGATATTTAAATTATAAATAAAACATTAATTATAATGTAACGAACAAGTTTTTTCCCATGTAAGACATTGATATATATATATATATATTGAAATCTAGGAACTAAAAAAAAGTTTTTCTATGGCTCGGAGTTCCATAATTAATTTTATAAAATATTAAATAAATTTTATATTTTGCATAATCTGTTAATTATTGAATTTGTGACAATTGGAAAATAGTTAATCAGATCGGAAATCACAGACCACTATTGGGTCTAGAATGTGGTGTTTACCAAAAACGCATGATAGAATTAAATAGAGTGAGATGATTGAACCCCATAGTAATTGATGTTACAATTATTTAAATTAATTAATGTATAATTTAATTGATTTCCAAATTTTCTTTTGATATAATAATAATTTTATAAAAAGTATTTTATGGTGAATTAGTCATGTTTTGATAATAATTACCCATTCCACTAGAGAGATCTCATATCCTCATCTATCGGGGATGAATGGATAACTGATGGATTAATTTAGATCAAAACACAACAGACACACCCATTTTTTCTAATCATTACAAAAGGTTGTTCTTCATAAACGATTGATGAAAATATAGGAAGGACTTGTTATTTTTGGTTTTTCAAATTTATAATTTTAATATTTAGTATATTTTTATTATCACTACAATATGTTTCTTTGAGGAACCTTTAATATTCCAAAGAATGGATAATTAAATCGGTTTCATTGGTTTATGAAATTATTGATCTCATTCGTGATCATTGGAAAATATCTCTTTTCAAAAAATTGATTAATATTTATTCTTTTTCTTTTTATAATCCCATATTTCATCGTATTAATCACTATTGGAATACTTGTTATTCCTGCTTCGATAGTTTCTGGGAAACCCAAGGTCGATGAGGTGACTAGTTTTTTGATGGAACGATGAAATTAAAACAATTTTGCGAGTTAATAATAGATCTAGAATCACCATGCTTTAGGGGTGAATGATCTGGGTCTCCTTTTTCAAGAGATCAAAGTATGTAACCATGGTTGGGTGGATAATAAGGAAAAAAGCCCTTATGGATGATCTAATCTTTTTCGTAGAGAATCGATGATGGTGTGAATTATGTTCGACCATGTCAATATTTTTTGGTTAATTCATTATAGAATCCAATGTTTTTTACTAGATTTTAAGTACGAAGGCCATATATCAAAATATGGAGATTCTGGAGAAATCCAGACTACACATCATGTTAAATAAAGAACACAGAACATGTAACCCATCCAAGTGGTTGTCCTGGGGATTGGGAATTATTATGTGCTACATGCCATGTAACTCCCAATCACATGTCACATACAAAGCCTTGTTTGGATGGACCATATTTCTAAACACACTAAAAATGTGTCCATGTACACTAACATGGAGTCGTATACATGGACAGAACCACATGAAATTTTCATTTTCATAGTTAGTCAAGACATGATGTTCAATCCATATAAGATTCATGGTCTGCGATATTGGGTGGATCCATGCACCATCACAGGTCACAACTAGGATGTGGAGTGGAACCAAATACTGTGTGTTTCCCCACACATGTTATGTTCCCCTTCATCTCTTATTAATAATATTAGAATGTTTGTGCCTCCTGCTTATGTACTTGTAATCTGGAATATAATGCATATGTTGAGTGTTTTCCATGTTGTATGGTATGATGTCATCAAAAAATGAATTTGAGATACAATTTAATATTTTATGGGTTGGTCATGAACTTGGGAGACACCAGATGATGATAGAAAACATAACAATATCATCTGATAATCCCAACCATAAGATTCCATTATACTTATCAAGTGTAGTTCCTCGAAGAAAGAACTATTCATACGCTCCAGTAGGATTGGGAAATGGATTTCCTAGATTATGTATATGGTTTACTTTTTTTAGGACTAGATAATAGAGTTCCTATGTGTTATGAGCATACCGTATTGTTTGGATAGGCAGTGGGGTTCCTCAATGATAGTTTTGGGCTTACCCTCTAGATTTCCTAGGATGTTTCCTTCCCCAATGATAGTTATAGGGTTACTCCCCATTAAGGATGTGATGTCGAGTTCTTTGATGAATATTCTAGGATTACCCACTAGCAGGTCTGGGTAGTGGCATTACCTGAGGAAATATTTGAAGAATAAACCTCCATATAAGTTGGGTAGTGGTGTTTCCAGATGACATACTGGGATTACCCTCCACCAGTATTAGTTAGTGGAATTCTGAGATGGAATTATTAAATGTAACCCTTTATTATGTATGGTTATGGTGTTTCCCCAGTTATTATCATAGTAAAACAACCCATTCATACCAAGGTACAATATACATACATGAATTTTCCCACATCAATTTTTTGACATATTGATGAGATAGGGTTGAACATTTATTTAGACTCATGAGAATGAGGGACACTTTCTCCAACCTGTTCATTTTTTTGTGACATGACCTAAAATCATGTGGTAGATTTAATGTTGACAAAATCGGATAGTATTGAGGTATACTGATTGAGTCCCTTGTAATTATATGTTGTGGGAAGACAAATGTGGTGTTGGGAATCAAAGGTGGTCTTAACTATGAAATATTGGCCACTCTTCTTCATTGGTTTAGTTATAAAAAAGATATTCCATAACTCCATTATTTTGGATTCTTTGACTAAGAATATATATATATATATATATATATCCTATATCTATAATAACATGGACATAAACATTACATAATCTTGAGGTAAGTCAAGAATGCACATTAAAAATATTTTCGTGTTTAGAGTTTTAGATAAATAGGCCATAACATTTACCATACATATCAAAAATTAAAAAGTATACACTTTTACTCTATTCAATATTTTTCAATAATAAAACACCTTAAATAAAACAATAGTTTTTTCTTGATATAAATATTCTTGAATACTTTCTTTCTCTTACCCATCCATATATCCTATGAAAAACATTTCAAAAACATGGGATGAGCAAAAGAAGCTCAGTAAATGATATAAATATGCAAAGAAAAAATTATCCCACTAATAAATACAAATCAATGAAACCAAACATTTCTATAATAACATAACCCATGAAACTATAATATTTAAGAATTACACACAGAAATCATAAATAATGAAGGTATTTATGGAATCCATATTAGACTTACATTATAGCTGTCATAATAATGAAGGGAGTTAAAATTGGAATACTAATCATAGTATATTCCCTAATTCACATAGGAGAAACATTTCCTTTTACCTATGTCATGTTTCCCAATGCATTGGATAGCAATATCGGGCTCACCTGCCCGAGAATTATCACGAAACCACCCGTATACGTAAATATTAACAAATATCTATTACATATTCCGAACATGTAAAACAATCACAAAGGAAGATAAAATTTCAACATTGCAATCAAAATATATCATTTCATGATATTGACATAATAAATTCATTATCAATCTATTTTCAAATCCATTTAAAACATTTAATAATGATATTTTTGAATCAAAGTGTTGCATACCACATTAAACATTTTAAAGGAATTAACATTTTATACCATTAATATATATAAATAAATCCTTAATACCATTTTGAAACATGGACATTAAAGAGAAATATTTAGAAGAATAAATCATTAAAACATTTAAAATGAAATTTTAGTTAAAGAGTTTTTAACAAAATGAGAGAATATTGAATAAAAATAATTGAGGAATAATATTGAATCAGAACCTTAAAATATCATGAGAATAAATGGATTCATGATATAATATTCCAAAGGATATTATATACACCATATAAGAGTGAATTGGTGCATAACAACAATGATGTCTCAATGGAATGTAAATTGAGACGAAATCTCAAATAAGGATTATATCCATAGATTAAGGATAAATAAATTACATAATTATGTCTAAAAAATATTAATACAAAAAATAAAAGTTGATATTAAGTGTATAACAATCATAAGTCATTCAGACATAACAATATCATGACATAATCAAGAAGTAAAGAAGTACCCCTACAGAAAATTTGACAGCCCAACTGTGTCACTTTAAAAATTCAGAAAATGAGTTGATAAAAGATAGAAGTGTATCTCATCACATGGAAATAAAATTTACATCAATAAGGACATATACTAACATATACCAACAAAATAATATGTAAATTAAATGATATAACAAAAATAAGTCTTTAAAAAAATGAGGGTGAAAGGTTCCCTTACCAATTTGGTAACTTATGAAACATACAACCCATGAAAGAAGGTTCATAAAATGAAGATTTAAATACAAATAAATTTAATTATATTATACAATGAATACAATTTTAGGTAGTACATACACCACACAAAAAGAAATAGTGGCAAATATAGCGTGAATATCACGGGAATGAAAAGTGAGATGAAAATAACTTATCACATTGTAATCAATCGAGTCGTATGAACAAAAGTTAATAACCACCAAATCATTACCAGAATAACATGAATATAAAAATAATTATAATAATATATTTCAATTTGTTGTACACAACACACCACATGCAATAAATTAGTGGTGAACAATGGAAATCTCATAAAATTTAAAGTGAGATACGAAATCCCTTACCTCGTGTCTGACTTGACTCGTATGTTCCGTGTTGTTCATGAATAATAATTTAAATTTAATTAATACTTTATTAATAACAGTTTTCATTTTTATTATTTCTTTTATTTTACTTATTACCATTTTATAATAATTATGAAATAATTTATGTTAAAAACGGTCGTTTTGTCAATATTTGGTACTTGAGTAAAAAATGGACACCTTATATTTAGAAGTTGTCCAAGTGGTCAATAGTCCATTATCCCCAGAATGATATTAACTATTTAGATATCATATATATCATATATATCTAGTATATATAAGTATTTATAATAGTACATTTCTTTTAGTGATAACAAATGAAATGCACCGTTCATGCAGATCGTATGTCGTACATATGCATGAACACTACTTTCATTTCTATTTCATATTTTAATGGAATTAAAAGACAATGAATCATAGGTATATTATAATTACATTATAATATAATATATTATAGCATTAAATCCATCCTTTTATATGTCTCATATATGGCATTAAGAAGTCATGTCACTTTGAAGGTGCGGTAGTCCGCACTTTCTCAAATGAAATTACCATGTTTACCATCAATGGAAACCATATAGGTATAATATTAATTGAAAATTAAGAACAATAGAGAGAACATAAAATTAATATATATCATATATTAATATACTGCTATAATAATGGCCACTATTAGATGAGGTAGGAGATAATCGAATAATCATCTTTTTGTGTGGCGTTAGTTTGCAATCCAGTGAAACAATATGTTCTTCACCCATTAGATGGAGGTGTGTGTAAGTGTAGTTAGAATACTTATAATATAAATATCCTAGCATATTTATGATATATTTTTTGTTATAAAATAAAGGAGTAAAATGAATTTAGGGGTTGGAGAAGTAAAATAAAAGAAAAGTAGTTAAGAGAAATTCTTACCTTTAATTTGGGTAACACCCGTTGGTTTGAACCAAAAGAACTTCATGAAGTGACTTATGCCTAAGGAAAGGATTCTAAGTGGAAGAGAGTGATCGTTGGGGATTATTTATGTAGGGTTTGGATGAGACGTGGGGCTTGATAGGTATTTGGAATGAGTTAGATGTGAGAGATTTTTATAAGGGGGAGGAGGGGCTCCTTAGGAAAGTGTGAAAATATTATTTTATTATATAAATAATTTTGGTTTCTAAAGGTCCAAAACACATTAAGGTCGAAGATAAGATGTATAGTGGTCAAAATAAATTCATCTAATAATAATTGGAGAGGTTTTAGATGCTGTTTTAATATTTATAATCTTATTTATTTAAATCATTTATTAATCAGGTAAATACTCCATCATTATTATGTCTTAAATAATTTAAATTATATAATGCAAGAAAATTATAAAAAAATAACCTGATGTTTAAAATATTTTTATATTTCCAAATAATATTTATAGATGAAATATAACTTATATAACCCTATGTAAAAATTATTTTTCTTAAAGATATTTGTTTGAGTCATTTTTGCATTTACATTAAGTTAATAAAAATAAACTGTCATTATCACTCTTATGTGGCTCCATGGGGGCACAAAATCGACCCGAATATTCCCATGGTCGTATTTGACTCGTACAATAATGTTAGGACAAATGTTACGATAATTTTATTGTTATTATGATATTCTTTTTTCTGTGAATAACCCTTTTTACCATTAATTGTGGTAAACAAAAGTCATAATTTACTATTGACCATAAATTATTTTTATCTGATTGAACCACATTTTATGTAATTATAAAAACCATGTATGTCAGAAATTTGAAATTAAATTCACAGAAGTGATAAAATTTCATTTTAATAAAAAATTCATTTTTTAACTACTACTTTGTGGATTGACTATTCATAAAAAGTTTATGTTTTTCAAAAAAATACAAAAAAATCAGCCAAAGATATATTTGATATTCCAAATTTAAAAATTATGTCTATTTTAAAAAAATAAAAACATAGAAGCCACATTAATTAATTTAAAATTAAATCTGATTGTCAAATCAAATAGTGTGTTTTTAAGAAACAATATTTATCGAATGATTGACACTAGTTTATTTCTAATCTCAAAGTGAATTTAATTCCAATGACCACCATTATATTAAATGGTAAAAATATTATTAAATTAAACATTAAAACAAATTAAATATATAATATAACCATACAAATAAATTAGATTGAAATGCCCATTTTGAATAAAATAATGTATTTTTCATTATTCATTAAAAAATAAATTTTATTAGAAAAATACCAAAAAATTACCCAAAGTATATTTTGGTGTCTTTATTATAAAATATAATTTTATTTGGTAAAATAGAATGTATAAAAGTGATCAAAACTATATATAATGAGGTTTCTCCATCAAAATGTGGTAAATCGACAGTTTAGTGAATATTAGAGTATTTATGCTTAAAATAGAATTATTTTCTTATTTGAAGTCTCAAAAATTTATTGGATAAATGTAAAAAAATTAACAATCATATTTAATCATATTTTAGTTAGTTATATTCATTCTATCCAATAAAAAAATTGTCATTAACTACCTTTTTGAATAATAATATTATATTTTTAGTGTGCAACGTAAGATTTCAAA
Source organism: Viscum album (assembly GCA_963277665.1). Taxonomy (NCBI): domain Eukaryota; kingdom Viridiplantae; phylum Streptophyta; class Magnoliopsida; order Santalales; family Viscaceae; genus Viscum; species Viscum album. The sequence continues at coordinate 1,626,202,005 of OY728157.1, read as the reverse complement.
GAAACCCGTTATTGCGTATCAGGTAATCCATCAAACAAAACATCCCATTTAAAGTTAAATTAATATTTAATTCAAAAATATTAATAAATATAAATATATTATGTTCTTTTTTTAGTTGGGATGTTACATATTTCCCCCTTTTGGAAATTGCGTCCTCAAAATGTTAAAATTGGGATGAGAAACATCATTTAATGTCACACATCCGAAATTGAGTCAATAAAAACATAACCTTCAAATAAACAAAGAAAAGAAAAAAAATTCCCCCAGACAAAATATAATTGTATTCCATGAAGACATTGATATGGAAGAGAAACTAACTCTCATATATTAATAGAGAGTGATAGAGAACATGATCATGGAATCTTAACCCACATAATACCATAAATATGTGGTTGGGTAAAATACTAATGATATTAGAGAGCTTATAACATTTTTTTGGTCTTCATGATCCTTTTCATAGAGATAAATAATTTTATTAATAACTAGACTTAGATCATAAGTAAATATACTTACTTGTCATGTAGAGTATCATCCTTTAATAAAATTCTACCACAAAATCATCTTTTCTCCAATTTATAAGTATTCAAGATGACTTGTTCACATTGATGTGCTATAATAAACTTCTAGAGAATCATATAATCCAAAAAAGTTGAACGATATTTTCCCCCATCATTAGACATTAACCAAAACCAAAATTTTTAGTAGAAGATAAGATAATCTGTAAAAAGGAAAATCCGTTATTAAAATAAGTACTTCTATTATTCTCCAAAATTCAACAAAATGTATCCAATGTTCAAGAATGATCATTCAATAAACAAATATATATAAAATTATTCAAAGTAATCAAAACTAACATTGAAACCCAAATCTCAAAAGGATTTAATCACATAGTCGTCCAAGGTAAATATTAACATTTATCACAAAATAACAGCAGTTACTCTTAATGTCTCATATTGAAAAGTAATTACTGTAATCACATATTCTCCATGATAGGTTAATCATTTCCATAAATAACCCAAATCACCATATATCCAATATAATAACATGGATTCTTCCAATATAAAATTCCACCATTACTCATCAGAATAAATGATAAGTATTACTTGAATAAAATTTCCATATATCATACATCATGGATACACATACTAAAAAAAGTATTCCAATGTATTTCCATCATCGAAAGATGCTAAATAATTTTAAGAATTTCATCATCTTAAAATATACCATAACTCTTGAATAACTTACATTTTGACTTCTTACTCATTCAATGTTCTTCATGATCTATTAAAAATTCATTACCAAATTATTCTGAAATAATTCATTCCTACAAACAAAATCATTAATTATATCCTATGTCTCAATAATATCAAAACATATGTTAAGAAATAATACATACCATTCATTGGTCATTATCAGTTTCTTCATCATCAATTGGAATGGCTTTAGGTGTTGATAAAAAAACTTGTATGATCATTGTAATCCCATTCCCGAAACATTGTCATCGGTAACTGTTTGTCTAATGACGATGCACACCACATTTAAAATATTCAATTGATCTCTCAATAAATAACTACTTTATAATTCATATAGTAAACAAGATGCTTCCTTTTTCAATTAAAGGTTCTTACTTTATTTTCTTCACTTACACATATATAGAATGTTCCCATACCATTAAAGCATTTTCCTAGGTGTTTCCTTCCACATCCTAAACTCAAATGTTTTTTAACATACATACATTTATGATTATTAACTGAACTTCCGTAGGGATTGGTTTCTCACATATATGATGCCTTATAAAAATCATCATGGTTCATGTGGTCATCCATGACTTCAGATTGTTGGTCGAGAATAATCACAAGAGTTCTCATTGCAGCTCCCATTTCATTTAGTTTCTCATTCGGAAAACCATCACATTTTTCTTCAAATCCACTGTTACTTTGGTGCCTACTAGATCAATCCATTTACTAAAAAAAATATCAGTGTTAGCATATCATTGAAATCATAATATAATATCTTATGAGGATGGTAAATACTATGATAAAATTATTAATGTTATCATAAACTCATTAATTTTATCTAAAAAACCATGAATCATTCCAATATGCTAACAATTTTGATGATGTCACTTATGTTTAAATAAAACAGTATCCTATAATGTTATCTAAACAGAACTCTGATACCAACTATAAGGACTAATCCTTAAACATTACATAATCTTGAGTTATGTCATGAATTCACATTGAGGATCTTTTCATGTTTAGAGTTTTAGATAATTAGGCCATAACTTTTACATTACATTTCAAACATTACAAATTAGACACTTCTACTCTATCCAATTTTTCACAAAAATAAAACTCCATAAATAAAAAAAGAGTTCTTTTCTTGATATAAATCGTCTTGAATACTTATTTTCTTTTACCCTTCCTTATACCATGTAAAAAACATTTAAAAAACATGGGATGAGAAAAAAATACCAGTAAGGGTTTTAAAATAAATAAAAAATACATTATCCCATTAATAAATACAAATCAAAGAAGCCATACTTTTCAATCAAAACATACCTACTGAAATCATAATATTTAGGAATAAGAAACAGAAATCATAAATCATAAAGGTATCTTATGGAATCCATATCAAACATACATTGTAGCTTTCATAGCTATGTAAGGAGTTACACATGGAATACCCATCACAGTATATTCCATAAATCTATTAAGATAAACATTGACATTTACCTCTGTCAGGTTATCCAATGCATTAGAGAGCTATCTCGGGCTCACCCACTGTAGGTTTATCACGGAACCACCCACATACGTACACATTACCCAATATCCATTACATATTTAGAACATGTAAAACTATTACAAAGGACGATAATATTCCCAAATTACAATCAAATTATATCATTTCATGATATTGACATAATCAATTCTTTATCAAACCATTCTCAAAACCTTTTAAAACATTTAGTAAAGGAATTTTTGAGTCAAACTGTCCCATACAACTTTGATGATTTTACAGTAATTATCATTTTAGACCATGATTATCTATATAAATAAATATTAAGAACCCTTTTTAAAAACATGTAAATTAATGAGAAATATATAGAATAATAAATCATTAAAACATTTAAATTGATATTTTATTTAAAAAGAGTTGAACAAAATGAGAGAATATTGAATACAAATAATTAAGGAATAACATTGAATCAGAACTTTATAATATCATTATAATAAATGTATTCATAATATAATATTCCAAAGGAAATTATACACACCATATAAGAGTAAATTGGTTCCTAACAACAATGAAGTCTCAATGGAATATATATTGAGACGAAATCCCTTATAAGGGAGGTATCATTATATTATGGATAAATGAATAACATAATTATATGTGACAAATATAAATACACCAAATTAAAGTGGATATTAAGAGTAAAACAATCATAAGTAATTCACACATAATCAAAGCACGATATAATCTAGAAGTAGTGGTTTAACCCAATGAATTAAAATTGGGTAATGATGTTCTCCTACTGAATATTCGACAGCCTAACGACGTCACATAAAAAATTCAAAAAATGTGTTGCTGAGATTTAAAAGGTTATCTCATCAATTGGACATAAAATTTAGATCCACACGGATATATAAGAGCATATCACAACAAAATAAGATGTAAAATAAATGACATAACAAAAACAAGTCTTTTAAAAAAAGGAGGGTGAATGGTTTCCTTACCAATTTGGTAACTTACGAAACATACAACACATGAAATAAGGATCATAAAATAAAGATATAACTACCAATAAATTTAATTATATTACACTATAAATACAATATTATGTAGTACACACACCACACAGAAATAAATTGTGGATAATATAGAATGAATCTCATGGGAATAAAAAGTAAGAAGAAAATCCCTTACCACGTTGTAATCAATGGAGTCATATGAACAAAAGTTAACAACCACAAAATGATTCAAAAAATAACATTAATATAAAGATAATAATGATAGTATATATCAATTGTTATTACACAATACACCACATGCAATAAATTCGTAGCGAATAATGGAAATCTCATTAAATCAAAAGTGTGACAAGAAATCTCTTACCTCATGTCTGACTTCACTCATATGTTTCGTGTTCTTCCTGAATAATAAATTAATGTTTTTTTATAATTTCTTAAGAACATTTTCAACTTTATTATTTCTTTTATATCACTTATTACCATGTTATAACAATTATTCAATCATTTAAGTTAATAATGGCCGTTTTGTCGATATTTGGGACTTGAGACAAAAATAAACACCTTATATTTACTTGTTGTCCATGTGGTCAAAAGTTTATTATCTACCGAATGATATTCATTATTTAGTTTTCATATATAACATATATATCCATTATATATATGTATTTATAATAGTACATATCTTTTGGTGAAAATAAATGAAATGCACCGTTCATGGAGACGGTAAGTTGTACGTACATATGAACACTACATTCATTTCTATTTCATATATTAATAGAATTAAAAGAAAATTATACATCATTACATTCACATTATATTATAATATAATTTATAATATCATTAACTCTATCCTTTATATGTGCCACATATGGAATTAACGAGTCACATCACTTTGAGGGGCGGTAGTCTGCACATCCTCAAATGAAATTATCTCACTTACCCAGAATGGAAACCATAATAGTATGATATAAATAGAAAATTATAAAGTATAAATGGAACCTAAAAATTATATATATCATATATAAATATAGTTCCATCTTAATGGCCACCACTAAGGGCGGTATGTGATAATCTAACAATCCTCACTTTTTGATGTGTTAGTTTCCCATCAACACAAACAATACGTTCTTCATCCATTAGATGGTGGTGTGTATAATTTTAGTTCAAATACACCCCATTAAAAAATCCTAGTATGTTGAGTATAATAGGGTTGTTATAAAACAAATAATAAAATGATTTTAGGGGTTTCAGATGTGAAATAATTGAAAATATGTTAAGAGAAACTATTACCTTAAATTTGGGTAACTCCCATTGGTTTTAACTAAACTAACTTTTTCATGTCAATTATGCCTAAGGTAAAGCTTCAAAGAGGAATATTGAGATAAGGAGAGAATCGTTTGTCAGGGTTGGGAGGAGCCAATGGGCTCTAGAGGTGTGATAATTGAATTAGAATAGAGGTCTTTTTATAAAGGGGCAGATGGGCTCCTTAGAAAAGTGTAAAAATATTATTTTATTATATACTAACTTTCAGTTTATAAAGGTCAAAAAGACATTAAGGTATATTATAAGATTAATAATGGTAGAAATAAATTTATCCAATAAGAATTGGATAGGTTTTGGATGTTTTTTTAATATTTATAATCTTATTTATTAAAATAATTTATTAATGAGGTAATACAGCATCATTATTTCGTCATAAATAATTTAATTTATTTTATGTATAGAACATATTAAAAATTAACATTATGTAGGAAATATTTTTATCTTTATAAATAATATTTATAGTAAAAAATATAACTTATTTAACACTATTTTAAAATTAATATACTCAAACATATTTGTTGGTGTCATTTTTTTCTTTACATTGTGTTAATTAAAATAATGTGTCATTATCACATATGTGGCTAAATGTGGTCTCAAAATCGACCCATAGAATCCAATTGTTGGCCATTACTCATCCAATATTGTTTGAACAAGTGTTAAGGTAATTTTAAATTATTAAGGTATTCTTTTTTCTTTGAATTACCATATTTTCCATTAATAGTTGTAAATAAATGTCATAAGTTAATATTCACCAAATATTATATCATCTAATTGAAAAAAATTTTACTTAATAATAATAAAAATTTATCTTGGATTTTTGAAATTAAATTCACAGAAGTAGTAAAATTTCATTTAAATGAAAATGTCAGATTTTTAACTACTACTTATTGGTTTCACTATTCATAAAAAATTGATGTTTTCAGCAAAATACAACAAATTCTACGTAAACAATATTTTATATCTGAATTCAAAAATGATATCTATTTTACTAAATTAAAAAAATAGGAGATTCATTAATTAATTTAAAATTAATTCCCGCTGTCAAAACGAATAGCATGTTTTAATAAACAATAACTATCAAAATATTGACACTTGTTTATGTCCAATATCAAAATGAAATTAATTCAATAACCACCATTAGATTAAATGGTATTAGTATAATTTTATTACACATTAAAACCAATTAAAAAATTATAACTATATAAATAAATTATATTAAAATTCATATTTGAATAAAAATACAATATTCTTCACCATTTATTAAAAAATTATTTTTATGAGAAAAATCCCAAAATATATCCCAATGTAAATTTTGGTGTCCCGATTATAAAGAAGAATATTATTTGTTCTAATAGAATGTATAAAAGTGACCAATACTATATTTAAGGAGGGTTCTCTATCAAATGGCTGTAAATTGACCTTTTAGTGAATATTACAGTATTTAGGCATAAAATCAAATTATTTTATTATTTTAAGCCTCAAAAATTAATTGGATAAATGCAAAAAAAATTAATAATCATGTATAATAATATTGTAGTAATTTCTATTCATTATTGTAAATAAAACATATAGGCGTTAACTACCATTTAAAATAATAATATTATATTCGTAGTGTGCAACATAAGATATCGATGAAACCTATTGTTACGTATCAGGTAAGCCATCAAAAATAGAATCCTATTCTATGTAAAATTAAAATTTAACACAAAAATATTAATAAATATGAAAATATTATATTATTTATCTACTTGGTATTTTACAACATCAGTATACACTCCTTTGGTATAGTTACTCTTCTTCTAGGAGAGGTGATGACATAATAGGTATGCCACAAGCTTTCTATGTTTACCTTCATTTGGTTTGATGATTCTATTCTCATACTATAGGCAATGAGAACTTTTTACGATATTCATATTGTCACCATTATGAGATCCATATGTTGGGAAAATTTCAAATTCACTCCCTTGTTTGGTTGATTTTTACTTTCATATTGTGCCCAATTATATATAATTCTTTCCTATTCAGTTTTATCCATTTATACCACCACTTAAACCTTTTTGGGTTCTTATACATGTTATTTATATACTCACCCCTTTATCTTATTTTCCAAATAAGTGTCGTGTCTCATATAGATGGTACATAGGTTAACCAGGACATCAGGAGTTCATATGTATATTGGATGGTTGGACCATGTACGGTGGTTGTAGTACAGGATCTAGGATATGGTATCTCATAAATGTTTAAATATTATAGTTTTCCATAATTTTAGGACTCATTTACAGATGGGAATGTATTATTCCCCCATTTCGGATTTCAATACCATAATGCATACTGTTTAGAGGTCCATGCATGTTTTGTTTATTTATAGTTGTGTTTCATATTTTTTTCCTCCTTAGAAAATTTTCATTCAGTTGTTTTTTGCGTGTCCTTACAGTTAATTTGGTAAAGTCATCCCCGAGTTTATTTATGCCTTCAGTGATTCTCATCTCCCACTAGACTATGAATGTGGGCTTAGGGTAGTTTCATCTTGAGCTCGTCTTGGGTTTGGTCGTGAGAGATAATTTTGGAACAATTTATTTACTATGATATTCAAAACTATATAAAATTATATAATTAAAATATAATTCATTGAAAAAACAATAATATGATATTTTTATCTAAATATGAAATGGAACACCAAAAATAACTCACATATTATATCCTTCAATATTTTAAATTTCATTTAATTTCTTTCCCTATAACTATATTAGTGATGCATAATAATTTAATATAAATATTACATCACCAAAATTTAATCATAAATTACCATAATAAAAAAATATTACAAATATCCCAAAATAATGTATCATATCCTTTGTAAATCCCTATCCAAAAAATCCAATAATAATGATATAAAATCCATGACATATTTGGATTTATTTGTCATGAAATCCATTAATAATATTTTTTTAAATATGAAATATTTCATTTTATAAATGATATATACTAATCCAATAAAAATATGGAAAATGTAATGGTCGGTTTTTGAGTCCTTTTCATTTTGTTTTAAATATTATTTACCTGATTTACTCATTATCTTGGTGACAAAAAAGAACCACATTTACTATTTATAATTTTAAAAAATAATGGTGTCTTAATTAAGAATTTTAGACACATTTATTTCATATATGGTATAATGTTTTTTAAATTAAAATCATTTTTTATAATTTAATTTTACTTCTGTCCCACAAAAAGTGATAGATAATTATTTTTAAGAGAATTAAATTTTTATGTAAAAAATGTTTCTATAATTAGTGCAACTAAAAAACTCATTAAAAATACTATAATTAGATTTTTATTAGTCAAAATTATATTATTCATTTCTTAAAAATTGTCCAGTTTATAATTTAAATTTATAAAATATTTAGAAAAATATCGATTTCAATAAATATCAATATTTTTCACTGTTCAATGAAAAATAAATATATTCAGAAATTTTTTAATGTCAAACCAACTATAAAATATACATTATGAAATAAAATATAATGTTCATTTTATCAAATTAAATTTCTGGAATTTCCAAAAAAATTATAAATTTTTCACAAGAAAAAAAAGTTATTATATGATGAAAACATATTTTTGATGGACACAGTGAACTTATTAAAGATTGAATGATTTATTTATAATAAATAAGAAATTTAATTTCACTAATTATGACCATTATATATATTTATAATTTGTTTCTTCCTATTTATAAATTCAAATTCTATGGATATGTTATAATTATAATATTTATATATTATTATATTGTTATTCATTTAAGCTCTGTGTTCCATAATTTGTGTTCTATATAATATATTTTTCATTTTAAAATCATAGTATATTATGAATAATATGATGGTAGTAGATTGTTACATGATCTTTGAAATAGTATCCTTGCCTATGGAAGTGTAAAGAATATTTTAATATCATATAAAAGGAAAATATGGAATATTAATATCAACACTGAATTGAATAATTTTTATTCAAATGATTAAATAAATTATGTATTTTTATAAACCTTAGAATATCTATATTAATTTTCATAATAAGTAACAAGATTTTAATGTATATTATTGTCCTAAAATTGTTGTTTAAAATAGGAGTATGTTTTATTATTATGATATTGTAATTTAATGATACCTCCGATAATTTTAAAATGTGTGAAAAAATTAATAACATTATTAAAATTATTATTTTCTAAATAAAAGGGGATTTAATTGAAAATAATAATTTCTCATACATAGGAAATGGATTTTATATAGGGGATTAATTTTTTATTCTATAAATGTAATAATGGTAATGATAATTTTTTATATTTATCTATAATATTACAATAATTGGTGAATAATAAAATATAAGAAATTTTAGTATTTACTATTATATGCTAAATATGTAAATTTTTGAGTTATTGATGATGTGATAAAAATTACTATAATATTACATTTACCAAATAATTTATATTGTTTCAATATTCATTAATATTTATTTTCTTGTGCCATAATAATAATAAAATGAATATAGTATTCATAAACCCCTATCTCATCGGGTAATAAATTTATCCACTGAATTACCACCATCTAGGAACAATCAAAACCAGTAATCATGCCAATTCATTCCCATTTAACATCCAAAATATATAGCCCATGTCATTGTACTAATTTTATCATCAAAAGAATAATCATAGGATCCATAAGTGGAATCCGAAGAGGAGACATCGAAAGGAGAAGGTAATTCCCTCAACCAACTCTTTTTATTTTCCATTCTCATCACTATCCAAAAATGATTCCATAAAAAGTGGAATAATAAATAAATTTTCATATATATATATATATACGTATTTTATAATTTTATAATTATAAGTGAATATGAACCACCCTTCCACAAATATTTTGTATTTATACTCAAAATTAAATTTTTTTCCATATTATGTTGGTTCAACACCTCTTGGATGATATGTTTTCATTTTTCATAACCACCTTCAGGGATGGAAATATTTTTTTATTATTGTAATATATGATTATAATAAGTATATAATGACTTATTTAATATTATATAATGAATATAATGATATTAAAATTATCAAAAGAAAACCACATTATGATGGTTGTTAAAACTGAATAAATGTACTAATCAATTAACTATAACTTTATATGTTTATGAAACATCAGATTATTGGAATAGATATGGGTATTTTGGACAATAATATTTTATAAAAGAAAATTTATACCAATTCATTTCACGTCTATTGTTTATTTCATAGTGGAAATGACATTAATAAATTTCCATGAGTGATCCGACTTTGTAAATGAAATGATCAAACTATGAATAGTGTAATAAAACCTAATAACTAAAAAATGGTTATAATTCATTATAATAATATTATAATTTATCCAATATTAATGTAAATGGCTCTATATTCAATATTTATTGAGTCTAGTTTGATTATATAAGATATTATGTGATAGTGAAAAATGAACCTGAATATATAGCAAGGGGTTTTACTAAATTACTTTTTTTTCAAGGGTTATGAACTTTTCCACTATAAATTATTTATTCTCTCCTATTAATGTCATTAAATGACACTGAAATAAATATATAAATCCTATATATTCACCTAAATTTACCACTTCCATTTCTTTGGTAATTAATTTCTTATGTTTTTTTGAATAATACATTCTATAATATCTTTTTTTAATACATAAATGAGACATGGTTATAAAACTCATTTATTTTCATGGGGAATTATTATGTTTATACCTAATGATTTAATTTCTTTTTCTCACATAAGCATGTAAATTTTAAGAAGGATATACCCAGATAGTGCTCCAATGAATAGGGTAATATATTTTTCTCATGATAGATTATGAACTTGGTTAGTGATGGAATATAATCGACGAGTAGTCTTTGTCAACAATCTAATTATTTAATAGGAGTTATCCTTAACAAACAATTATGTCTTGTTTTCTTATTTCTACATCATTCATATGTTTCCATGATTATATGATACATTTTTATAATGTTTATCCTCTAAGTGATTATTCTAAATCCTTCTCAATTAAGATATAATTAGATGCCATTTTTCTCACATGTTATGTTTCATTATCATGTTTATTACCTTACAATTATATTTATCTTATGCTATAATTTTTTGTATTAACATTGTAATACTACACAATTTTTAGGATGTAAAATTGATTTCATAGCCCTTTATAGAGATTGAATAATTTTTTTTATTTTGGTTACACTTTGATGTATTTTAAACCAAACCTTCTAATTACAACAATATTTTAGATATATTGGATTCAATTATCAAATATACATGATTCAAATCAACTATTCATATGCATAAAATTAATGGTTTCTGTAGTTTTTATTAATATATGGTCAAATTTTATTTGGGGATTGGGACTGGAATACAGCAGTAAAAACCATAGGGATATGTATATAAAAATAATTTATTGAAATTTTTCATAAATATAGTGAAAGTGGCTTCCTAGAAATTACTTTCTTGTCAGTACCATAAAATATGACATAGTTTTAGATCAAATTAATATAGGTGTAATCACCCAAATGAATTTCGTTTGAGTGTATCCTAATTATTTTCTAGGTGAGTAGTGAATGATCCCTTACTGATAACCTTGTTTGATAGACCCAAAAAAATTCTTCAGAAAAATAAAAGGCTATTTATAAAGAATTCTGAAAGAGTTAAATATATTGTTATTATATAAAAAATAATAATTTTGCGAGCATTTATAACATAGATTGAAACCATGCGAGTCAAAATATGGGATTTACATATAATTTAAATGTCATTACTTATATGTTCACAATTTATTTTTTCTATTATTAATAGTTACTATATTGAAATTTCTTATTTTTTATATTTTTTATAATGGTGGGAAATATGACGAACAATGGAAAAATCAAATGTGGTATGAAATGTGATTATTTCCCCAAATATATGACCATAATTTTGGTAGGAGGCGTTGTAAAAATCATAGATGTACATGAATGTATTTCTCTTGGTAGGATTAAATATTTTAACAATGTAAAATTCCAAAATTATAAAAATAATGATAACTCTATGGTCAATTGCTTTATATGATGATGACCTCCAACATATAGTGTGTATTATGATAAAAAGCGTCATGAAATAGTGTATTAATTTCATTGAAAAGATATTCTATATTATCCAATCCTTATAAGAATAGAAATTCCTGATTTCCATTTATCATCATAAAGGGGAGACCTAAGAGTGTAAATACCAATCAATTACATGATAACCAAAGGTGAATTCGTTTCCATAGAATGTAAATAAATCACCAAAAATTTTATTCAATAAATATTTTACATGAACTATCCATATTAAAATTAATAGGTATTTCCATAGACTAAAAGAAAATAATTATATTATATTCGAGGATATTGAAAATTTAAATAAAGGATTGCATGATATGTCTATGACATTTTCAACCACACCAAATATAATGTATACTATTCCAATAATGGTATAGGTCCATGCCTATTGGATGGTTTATAATTTTGGAACTATGAAAAATATGAAGATAATTTTCATTTTTTACTCATGTTGATATGGAGATCGATGAATTTCATTGGTACCATGGATTTGGAGACAAAAATCCCAAAATGGAGTTTTTAATGAAGATCAGTAGATACATCTCATATGGGGATGGAAAATAAACTCCCACATGTCAAAAGTAATATAATATGAATCTATGAAACATATTACATTGACATTGATATTCATCAAATTGTGAAAAGTGGGGCCACCTAATAAATGTTGAAAGGATATGAAGAATCCCACTAGTGGGATAGAGAAGAAGAATGTTTAGATCAAAATGCATTTTTTTGGTATAGTTTTTTAACTATAAGATCCCCATTCATTATTTGATCCAATACCATAAGATAATGTTTTTCTACTAAAATCAATAAAAATAACATCAATGTCCATGAGATAAACAAATTTTATTTTCATCAACAACTTCAGAGGTGGGTTTATAAAATGTTGTGTTGACAAGTATGTTTATTATTAATTCAATAATTGTAAATTTAAATTTCCACTCTAGTTATACACATTTTTTCATAACATTCATGTTTATTAGATCTATTCAATCACAACCTCAAAACATGGGGGTTGATTAATATGATATAATATATAAAAAAAATTACTTCATCACATATATTTAACACCATTATAAGAATTTTTCATGAATTAAACATCATAAAAAATATTTTCTAACATACCATTATAGAGATAAATTGTATTTTTGGAGTATATTTTCTATTCATATATAAATTAAAAATAAACTTCATAGGAGAGGGAGATCACACTTATAATCCTATTTCTCCCACCAATTCTACTCAAGTTTAAATAAGATGAATAATTTATATTAGATTCTTCATCTCATATAAGAATATTATATCTATATGAAAAATATTTTCCCACTAAAATGAGTTAAACAAATTAGTGAATAATTAATGACATATTAATATTGTGAGGGATTATACTGATGTATTCCTATATCTGTTTCATAGACATTCCACCTATCTGAGATGTTGAGTACTCAACTGAACTTATATTTAGATATTTTATTATATTAATGAATCTCAATAGAATGGATGCTATTGAGTTTTAATAACAAAGGATGAAATTAAATGATAATTTATATAAGGGATTTATATGAATTAGTCCTTAAATATACAGTGTGCTAGTATACATTATCATGATGATTGAAAGATACATGAACCACAATATTAATTATTATCAATTAGAAAATAATAATGATAAAGATTAAATATCAATTATCTTGAATAGATTACATTGTCAATAATCTATAAGGTCCCCATTATTTCTCTAATGTGTAATACTAATTGGTATATCACTAATTAATATAGAACAAATAAGATATCACAAACAATATCATTTGAATGGGGTGTGGAAACAATCATACAAAGTGATTGCATTTGGACTCAATAATGTGTTAAAAAAATATGCAAGGACCTCATGATTATTTCTTTTGATATTACGTCATGAATTTTTTTATATTATATATATATATATATATAATTATTATATGCTCAAAAATAAAAGAGTAGAGAGTGGAGATTTTGAAAATAATGGTAAAAACATGGAAAAATATAATCATTATGAAATTTATAGTAAATGTGATCTCAAGATGTTGTATGAACACTCATATGTAATTTTATAATAAATAAATGGATATAATTGGACACATATATGAAAATTTCAATTGAAGAGTGCATATGAAGAACAACTTTAATTGATATCGTCAATTTTATTAGAAAATTTCAGTACTAATGATTATTTTTTAGAAACTTCTCATGATTTTAAAAGTCACTATACTTGGTGAAACGAAATGGATTAATGTTTATATGGATATATGAATAATAAGAAAGCATTCCGAAATCATAGTGGAGGATTAACACAATACCAGTCTACATGCTACCTTTATGTAGGGATTATTTTATTTTATATAATGGTTATTTAAACAAGGCATAAGATTTTTTCAATTTAGGAATGATTAATTAGAACAATATTCCAAAATGAAGATGAATTTTCCTCTGATGAAATGTCGAGAAAATTATCTAGATTTGAATGTACAGATATTCTTGTTGAAATTTTGGATTTATTTTGTCTATAGTGAGATGTATAATATAAGTACAAATCATAAGAGAATAAAATATATATTCTAAAAAATGAGCTTAATATGAACTAGAAATTATAGATAGTGTTCAATAATGACTATGAATTCATAACCCACTACCATCAAGGGAATTAAACTAAAGTAGAAGATATGGTATGTTGATAGGATATAAAAAGCATGTAAATTATGAAAATTTGGTTGGATTTAGACTATATATATTTGTAACTGATTTTATAGGGGATATAAAATATGAAAATCGTCATTTTTTTCTCAAAATATTACTATATAATAACTTCTAAAAAAGTTAAATTCTGCTTGAATAGGCGATTTTAAAATATAAGATAAGATAGAATCTATAAGAGAATGGATATACTTGATTTCCAAATTAATAATGATAGAGTTGTATTATTTTGTTTTGGATAATGTTTACTATAAATTCTAGATATAAATATTGAATATTTTGATGAACCACATTTCCCATAATTATCTATCCACCTTGGGAGTAAAAAGTGGTATTGGGATCATTGGGAGATCAATAAATTGGATTATTTAAGGAATATTTTCATAGAATATAAATATAGAAACAAATCTAGTGAAAGGTGATATATGAATGGAAAAATTATAATGGGTTAATGATATAATTACCTATATATACATAGAAATGGTAATAAAACACTACATGATTTTTATTGGTATTATTAATACAAAAAGGAAAAATAATATTATATGTGTAATGATGGATCATCTATAAAAGACTGCACATATCATTGAATTTTGAGAGGAAATATCACTCGACCAAATTTCATGTTTATACATCCAAAAATTAGTGAGTATTTATAGAATCCCACTATATATTATATAGGTATGAGATGAAATATTTAACTATATGTACTAGAATATATCTCATATACTCTTACACAAATATATACATCTGTATTAATTATCACCCACAAACTGGTGGATAAACTAAGTGGACTGTGATGAAAATATAACATACCTTGAGATATATCTCCATATACTTTCTGGAATGATGGGATTTGAAAATTCCATGGGTTGATTTATAATTCAATACTATTTTGTCAAATTCTTTTTATTTTAAAACATTTTTGTAAAGAGATATAGAACACCTATATGCTGAGATGAGGTGAGAGAAAACTAGTTTTCTATGACCTGAGATGGTCGAGGATCTGGTAGAAAATGTCATGAACATTATGTGGAACATACAATCTTAATGAAATATATAGTAATGATATGATATCATCCTTCAATGTGAACTGGGATTTGAGATTTGAAATAATTTTTTCCTTTGAATATCTCCATTCAAGAGAGTCAATTGATATGGTATGAACAGAATGATATTTCTTGGGTACATTAATCTATTATAGATTCTCAATTGAATACGTTAGATGGATTATTGAATATCCATTAACCAATCCTCTCTCAATTACATGTCATATTTTAATAACTCCTCTTATGAAAGGAGACACCAAATCCATCCCATATGTTGAATTCCAAAGTGGTACAACTAGAGAATGATTTCTCTTTTGAGGTTTTGTCGGTTATGATTTTTGAGAATTGTGTTACATTTGTTTACAATAAGAAAAATAACATATTAAATAAATATAGAGATATCACAAGTATTATGATGTATCATGGAAACCAGAGGAATTAGTATAGAAGAAATGAACTCACCCATTTTCTCTATAGAATCATAAATGAATGTTTAGGGGAAAAATTTTATTATTGATGTTGAATTTAATCACATTAGAATGTATCAATGTAATTTAACAAAAAATAAATGTGTTTTATTTTATAATGTTGAATAATTTTCACACACAACATGATAAAACTAATTGATTTTTATTTCAAATTAAAAAACTTCATTTTCCTATAATAATAAATACCATTATAATTGAAAATATTATAAGTGGATAAAATATTTAAAATTAGAAAACTAAAAATTAAAACTTTTTATGTTCTTGATCCACCGGAATAACCATACTCATGAAAAACACTATAGAAATAATGATTCACTTTTTCTAATTAAAAATTTATTTTTTAAATGAAATTATAAATAACTTGGAGATAAAATGAAAGTTAATAAAGAATGAATGAAATGATTGATAAATTTATACAATTGGGAACCCATATAACCACTGATTATTAACCATTGGAGTAATAATATTACCATTGGAATAGAATCCAAAACATTTTAAAATTAATATTACTCTAGGATAATAGTAATCTAACATTTAGATTATTATCCTCATATATAAAATATTTGTTTTAAAATATCATATAAAATTAAAATATTTTATATTTATATTATGTTACATCTAAATAGAATATTAAATCATATAAAATAAGGGATGGTTTTTTTGGAATCTATTTTGATTTCTTATAATTTTTTTAAAAATCAATAATAAAAAAATAAATGTTATTGTCATAAAATTACATCAGAAATTATTATTTTGTTTTGATAATATAATAAGATAATTTTATGATACCATAAGTATTTTTCAAAGCTTTATTAAATACATCATCATAATATAATTGTTATCATTCCATTTAATAGTTATTTAATTTAGAAATTAATTTTCACATATGAAGAAAATAATATTTTTAAAATACAAATAATATTTTAATTTTATAATTTAAAAAACTTTCATTGTGAATATTTTGAATTTTCCCATAAAATATAATTTTTTGGTAATAGAAAAATTATAAAAAATTATGGACTTTTTAATTATAAACTAAATACATGAATTTTTGAGTCAATAATGGTGTATTCACCAATTAATTAAAATTAATCTTTTATATTAACATATATATTCATATAAATAAATAGTTCAGTAATATTGGAACCAAAATAACAAACTAATAATTATATTATTAAAAAATATCGGACTCCTCCCATTATAAATACCACCCCACCACCCATTATCCTAAAAAATTATAAGACAATTATTTTTGAAACATTAATTGCAACTATATTCCCAAATTTCACCAACATTTTTTAGTTATTTTGGCCTTATTCCAAGAAAAATCCATGGCATGTTATACAGAATATGTTAATTTTTCTTCTTCACCGTACTCCAAAACTATTTTATTATAAAGTTGTATAAGAACACCGTTACAATTTGTATACTTGATTAATATAATTTTAATTGAATATAAATACACATCCTCTTCTAATCTAATTTTATTTAAAAAATGAAAGCAGTGTCCCACAATATCAGTTCTCTCCCAATCGGGTTAATGAGTTTTTTTAATTAATACCATCAGCTCTGTTCATAAAAATTATATTCTTATTAAATAAGATAATAATAATTTTATTATAACTTTTTAATTTTGGGTAATGAATATAAATTCATAATATTAAATGAAATGTATTTTTTTCTTTATAGTGAGTTAAAATGCAAAAATGAACTGACTTCTTAATAGTAACATTTTTACATTGCAAATCATCCCTATATAAAAACACAAATCGGTATTTGGGTAAATTATAATTTATTGAAGTATGTGATTAATGTTTCATTTAAAATCTAGAGTTTTGGTACCATTTTAAAATAACTACAATAATTATCCATAATTTATATTACATTGAATCATGAAATGAATGCACTAAAAATTGTGAAATTAAAACATATATATCATTGGAATTGTGAAACATGTATATAATAAATATATTAACAAATAAAAAATAACAGGAAATGTTAATGAATTTTCAAAATAATGATCCTATATTGATAAACTATAATATAATGTGTGTTTGAAAATATATTCATAGATAAGGTAATAAATCTCTTTGAATGAACCATTTTCATAGGGTTATGATATTTATCACTATCACTCAATTTCACTATACATATGATATCATGGAATGATTTAAAACTCTGTATATGTATTTCTCACATATTGTAACATAGCGCCCATATTTATTGGGTGAGATGTGATAAAGGAGATACAAGGTTATATGTGACATCCTGAAGACCACAAATTATTTAAATAAATTTCATGTTATTCAAAAAAAATTGGAGGATATTATTTTAACATTGAAAGTAAAACAACCATAGAAATAATTCCATAAAAATAATAATAATATATGATGAATAATAAAAATGTGACACAAAATTATTTAATTGTGCTAGTTGATCACCACCATAAAATACCCCCACTTCAACGGTGCTTAGGAATTCTAAATGGAAGGTTGGTATATCCCCAAAAAATTATTTAATTGGGCCCTCGGAAAAAAGTAATGTAATTTCGTACATGGAATTTGTTATTTGGATCATGTTGAGAACTTCACATAGAAACTCACTCTTATCATCGAATTCCATTTCTCATAGATCCTATAGAAGAACATTTATTCCACATATAACATTTTAGAGTAGAAGCTTCCCTTGAAGCCATCTAAGAGAATACCCATCCCATAGAGATAGTTTAATATCTATAACATCCTCCTACCGTCAAATTGTCAATTTTAGAGAGTATTATTGAAATATATACAGAATTTTTAATCAAAACCTATCATAAATATTCTAGGAGAATATATATCCCTCAAAAACATTCTTCATGCCCATTATCCTCAGCTAGAATATTATAGAAATTAATATCTTTTATAGATCAACCCCTTCTCCCGGGAAGGGGGGCATTTATATCTCAATTTACATCCTAGGAATCAAAAAATAAATTAATGGAATCATGGAATACACATGAATTAAATAAATCAATTCTAATTATGGCCCCTAATAGTCCATATCCCATAGGTCTATGGTTATTTTAATCGTTTTCATCATAATAATAGTAAGTTGTCTTTTCAATAATGGGAGGTAAATATTAATGGTTAACATCCCTTCCATTCCTACTACCAAAGAATAAACCTCTACTAATTGAGGCCCATTGAGTAATCATGATCAGAAATTTCCTCAAGGTCACAACCCGTGTACCATGATATGAGGTGTGTATAGAAAAGGAAATAAAAGCACACCTTGTTCACAAGACAAAATTTCCCAATATGTCCTAGGGTTCAGAAGAATATGAATATGAATTTAGTCAAGAATCATATTATTGTGTTGAATGTAATGAAATAAAAACTATTACAAAATAAACATATATTAATGTTGTCGTATATAACATGACATATATTTTGAATAAGATGAAAATACATAGGTATCTACACTGAAAACATATCCTGAGTGGATGGTGTTCTACATTTACTAAATTTTGTTGTACACAATAGGAAGCAGAGGAGGATGCAAAATCTGATACATATGAATGTCATGTTTTCACCCCAATGGTAGAACAATCCAAAATATAAATGGAAATGTGTGTCTATATACAAATCAACATGCATACGATTCTATATCCATTCGATAGATGAACAATTTTTATAATATGAAAATGAAATAAGACACTCAAGAAACAAAATTAGGAGTTACTCAGGGGATATATTCTGAAAGGGTATCATTTTTCAGAATAATAGAATATTCTCCCTCCCTATGCCAATATATTTTTAAGAGATCCATATAAAAATCAAAATGGAACCATATCAAAGAATCAGGTCTACATAAATAATTAATTCAAATATTGATACTCATTTCTCTCTATTAGTGAAAAATAAACTCCCCATCAAGGGTAATCATTCCATCATTTCATGAATTGAAAAAGAATGAGATATAATGATGTAAACACATCATCTAATCCATTAAGATCCATGTACATGTGATTCATCTTAGATAATACTACCTTATAAAAAACTCAATTTCAACGATTTCCAACCATCACTATTTGATTACATAGATGGGAGAAGCTCAAATATGAAACCACATAAGAATACATATCAAGAGTTGGTGGGTGAAATATTTCCCCAACAAAATATTGGTAATACTAACTTATCCACCTTTTATGGAGTTGGATACCCCACAATGTACCTCACAAAATTCATGTACTAATGTGGTCTAATGACGGTCCCTTAAGATCAATAAGTGGAAAAATTATAATTTTTTTATAGACTCTCATAGGTCAAACCATCATTTCGTACAACGGCCTTTTAGCAGAATCTATCAAAGGATTGGAAATAATTCATTAGAAATATCTTTATCAATTCATCTCCACAAAGTGGAAAACTAGAATTTTCTACATGGTAAACTCTATGAAACATGAAAATGATCGGCTTCCTAACATCGTATCCATATATAAAGGTTTATCTTATTCAATCATCATCCATATCAATTAGAATAAATTGTTGGGTATATATTATTAAAATATATTAGATGAGATAGTGTAACATATATTATCAATTAAGTATCTAGGTGGGTTACATGAGAATTTATAAATGACTCATCTTCTGGAAGATTCTATTCAGCAGACCATATCTATGAATTGACTCATGCCTTCTGTATAAGGTAAGCGTCATGGATAATGAAAAAGCTATATCATTCACTATACATCTACATATATTTCCAATACAAGAACCTGGGTATATCTGGAACCTCCCAACACCTCCTTTCTAGTGTAAATAACCACAAAATCTACCTCGACTAGAATCCTAGAGAAACATGTTTGCCCGTGTTTTTATGAAACATTGAATTGAGAATAAACTGTAAAAAATTAACAAGTCTCTATATATTTAAATGAATCTATAGAAAATATACAAATAATAATTCTATTCCCCATTAATCCCTATATGGTGAACCTCATGAATCATCTATACTACCACCCTTTCCATTGAGGGATCGATCATAACATCCAAGACTGATTTTTGTTGAATGGAATTCATCAAGGCATGGATGATTTTGGATAAGTGATGTTGGATAACTACCCAGTATAAGAGGATTTCATAACCATAACCCAATAAGAATTATAAGGTGACAAGAAAATTGATATGTCCAAAAATGGATATAAGATCAACAATTGGATTACATGAAAGGCAGTTGACTGAGTTAATTCAATTCTATGAGTAGAGCTTCATAGGCCTAAAACAACTCCACCTCTCTAGGGGATGACCTCAGATATTTCCATTGAAGGTGGGTCAAACCATCCTACATATGAAGGAATGTAAGAGGAAGAATATAATTATTATTTGATTCAAGATATAAAACTTTCATATTTCATTTATGAAATGCTTGAATCATGGGTACCACCCTAGAAAATATAATCCTTATCATTGACATATCTAATATTTTGTTCATTAAACAAGATACACTTGGGAAACTCCTTCACTAATGAATATATAAATATGTATGATTTCCCAACATATAAACATGGAATAGAATGTCACATGTGTTGGAAATAAGGATACATGTTAAAAAATTGGTATGGTATAACTGAATATTTTGGTGATAACCGCACTAAGGACACATATATACCTAATACCTAGGGGAAATCACACCACTAAATCCGGTAGAAATATAAAGGTTCACAAGAACCCTTCAACATCCTTGCATGTCCAATAATCCTTCATGATTGGTTAAAAGTGGAGTAATTATTTGAAAAACCTAGACCATGTGGAAATTTAGAATTACATTTTACATTATAATAAAATTCTCAATCAAACTAAATAAATCTACCAGTCCATCTATGTCGAATTTCGCATATCTTAAGCCACATAATTATGAGAAACCTAAAATGGTGATGTTCCGTCCATTGATTTTTTTATAATTTTAATTAGTTCTTTGTGTCCCATAAAATACCTCAATCTAGGATGTACTTTATATTTTAAATGAATCCAGAGAGATGATCAGTAAAGCCCTCTAGAGACCACGAGCATTTGGAACTGACATCACTACATTAGATGTTTATCGAGTACCGTCAATTCCAAAATAATGTAATGTTTCCATCATTAATATCAATCAAGATAAGGAGGCAGTAATCGAAGGACACAATATACACTTATTCATGTTGAGTAGACTTAATAATGTCAATTTTTTAATTATTATGATTGAAAATGGTTTTTGGATCATCCTCATTCTGATTTTAATTGTAGAACATTTGGGATAATTTAATGGGGAAATTTATCCGACAAATCCATCCATTCAACAGTATGATATGGCTATGAAAATACCTATCAGGATGATCAATATCAAAACAAAGATTTGGGATCTCACATATAACATTGACTTTATTTTTTATCCAATAAGAAACAGTATACAATTTCCTATGTGGAAAGACTTATCACTATAGCCAGTTGTTAGTACCTTCAAAATTCTAGCAATATCTGTTATACCCCATCAATTGGAATGTACGATGTCTACATGGTGATTTTCCCCCTCCAAGAATTTTAATTCTACATATGTTGAGGTAGGTCTTTTATAATATGAAATGGAAGAAACCAATGGTCGATGATGACACACATGTTACAACCCCTGATCTTCTTAGGGACCACCCATGTGAATCCTCAGAGTATACAAATCAATGATTATATTCTCCCCATATATATATTGGAGTCAGTTGGAATGATCTTAAATGTATAAGACCAATATTACCCTTCAGATAGTGTAAAAATAAATGAGCTCCAAAATCTATCTATAATGATTCAGGCTACAGGGGATGATAATTCCACTTCGCATGGACCCTCCCATCGTGATATTGATAGGCATGCCCTCAAATTTTCATCTTCAAATAAATGTCCATTCAAATAATAATTAATGGAATAATAATACTATAAAATTAGTAATGACCTTTCCATATATTATGATGGGATATCCACCATAACTGATGACCTCAGGCAGGTAAATAAGGGAATATTATAAGACCCACACAAACATTTCATAGTATTCGAATGACTCTAAAATATAATGACATGTACTTTGTAGTTATAAATTCAAAATGATATTGTATCTATGAGAATTTTACAAAACATCACTATCTGAATACACTTTTGGCAATGCACCATCTAAGATTACGTAAAGATCATTAAGGATTCAATAAAGAATCCATGACTATCAATCCCTCCTCTTCCACCAACTAAAAGGTATTATTTTATAAATATGTCGAAGGAAATATTTTTTGAGAAGATATAATCAAAATATGTATCACCAAAATCATCCTTTTCTACAAAAAATGGAATTATTAGGGTCCATATATTTTTCATAGATGATACTCGGCACTTCCCAAAGAATGTTTTCCCAGTTCTGATCATATAACTCAGGATAAATATACTATCCAAATTCCATGTCAATTTCCACATGGATGGTCATTGATGAAAAAATAAGTTAATGATTTCCCTTGAAGTTAGGTAATCGACTACCTTCATAGAACCATAGGGGACATTTTCTATCAACACAAGCCCTTATGATTAAAGAATTATAGATCCAAACATCAATGCTCCATTCAATATATTTTAAATCCATACATGGTAAAAATAGTAAAATTTAATGTTTATGACTTTGTGGTCAATTCCTGACATTAATGCGATCACTTCACTGATCTACAAATATAGTTCAATAAGTAGAAACAACTCAATATAAATATGAATCCAATAAATTTCACTTTTAGGGTTTCATCAGAGAAGCTCCTTTGACTAGTGTAACCCATACATCTCAGCAAGTATGATCCTTATATGTATATTAATTTTTAGAACATTCACCCACATAAATCAGAATTAATGATAGGGATTATATGGTCACATCACCTACATTTATCATTTCATAGCCACCATGGCTAGAATATCTCACCACTTCATGCATTATGATCAATGGAATCTAGTATCAATGAAATAAGTATTATCATGAATCATCCAAGATTACCAAGGAATACCTACTACAACCACCAGTCTTAATACCACTGGTGTAAGGGATCCCAATCATCTTCTATGTGGTATCTATGTGACACTCAATAGGGTCTCTCATCACACAAAAGAATTATTTGGATAATTATAATAGAATCTACCAACATAGTTGGTAAATTCTATTTAGTATGACAGGATACATTGATGCCACAAATAAACACCTCATACTCATATTTTGAATGAATAAGATTATTCCTTACATGAATCACATTGAATTCTATTTATTATCTCCTATTGAAAATATCAAGTTCATCCTTGGTCGTCACATGATGAACGGGTACTTGGAGCTTTGGTCAGTCATTCTGTAAAAATGTGAAATATAGTTTATATCAAAACATTAAGTGAATAAGAATGATTTTGGTTATATCCTTGTTGAAAATTCCACCATAAAAAATACGTAGGTGGACTCTGATCTCATATATATGAAGGTATTCTATTCCCCTAAAAATCCACTATCATTGGGGATGTATTCTATTTGCACCTCCTATAACACTAATCAGAAAAGATTATGGAAAATCCAAACCACAATTGGGATTATTTAGAGATTGTTTATGTCTATCTAGACATAATATTTTTGAAAAACTCTTACCCACAATTTTAATTCTACATAAATAATGATGATAAGTACTAATCCCTCATCATTTTCATAGAACGATAATTACATAATAAAATAGAACACAAAAACATCTATAGATATTTAGAAAAAGTGATAATTAATTTCAATTGTAAATATTATATAAAAAATAAATAATGAGACCCTATCACTAGATACATTATGGATGTAATAGGAGTGTTCCATTTTGTGTCAAATATTCATCACATTCACCAAACAAATAATTCTCTCACATATGTGTTGGCTAATATAGCCACAGTCCCAACCATCCCAGAAAATGAGGAAGTAATCTTCCATGTTATGAATCAAAGTATGGTATCATTGATCAATATCTATTATATGGGATAAAACATAAAATTTATCAATACCCAGGTGCATGATGAAGTTATATCTACTCCTAGAAGGATGTATCCCATAATTGGTTATCTCTAAAATGGTTCTCTTTTGAAATATCAGGCATGAGTGGATCCAATTCTACCCAAAGAAATGAAATGTACCCTTTAGGACTATCCATATGAGAAAAAAATACCACTATAAGAAAAGATTGGACATAATCTTCCATATTATCAAATAAGGGTGAGATATTTTCACTATCACAGAAGATATCCATGTGGGCTCCAAAAATGCTCATTAGTCATATACCAAGGTCTCCAAATGAATTAGGGGATATGTTTTATATTAAAAAACTATGATAGGTATATTTGTGGAATTCACCTGAAAATTCAATAGAATCTATATTCATGTCATTTAATCCATAAAAAGATAATATAGACAAAAATGTGATGATCATGAATCCCACAAAAGACATGCTACGTTCGATGATAATTTAATAATATATATGATGGTATATGGTCCCAAATCCACATAAGTTGGAGTATTCTGCATCACGTACAACTTACTTGACCCTCTACCATGGGATATAGTCTATCTACCATGAGTTATTAACCTTTCATTGTATTGTAGCTCATGAAATGAGGTACCACGCCCCATGCCTTGGACTGAATGACATGTAGAACTCCAGCTACTAGCTTTAAGATGGGTAGATGATCCCCCTACAGAACCTAGTGGTGTACTAATATTATGAGAGTATTCTACTATATAATGTTGACATAGAACCATTGATGATTACCATGTCAACCATAGTTAAGAAACTCAAATGTGTTGTAAGGATACTATAAGTCCTTGTGACCAATCATGTGAAACTAATAGCATTGGAGTGGATCATGATATCGATATGGTTTCTCACATCCCTACCTTCTATTCCCAATACAACCTTGTAAGAAACTACCAGAATGATTATTCTTACAACATGAATGAAAAATATTTATTTTCTATATTTAAATAAGCATACCACTTCTCAAGGAATCAAAATAGATTCCCCTGTATTATGCATGTTTAATTTTTCACATATTAAAATATTATTAAATGGAGAATTTTTATCTATGACCTAGAATCCTAATGGATATCATATTGTAAATTTACTTTCCTTGATATATCATCAACTTACATTGATGGATCAAAGTGTTGTATGTTGGTAAAATGTCAATCATAGTCTAATATTTACTACTAATCATGCATCAGATGCATGAAATTATGTGTTTTTTTATCCCTTGATGTTTTCGGATATAAATGGAATAGGAAAATCATAATTATAACCTAATAAAAATGCTCATAATGCTTCCCAATTTCATCTGTAATTTTTAAAAACACTTTAAATGGTCCCCATAACATATATACAAAAGACCTCACCTTCCTACCAGTAGCTCTATCGTGGTCCATAATGATTGTCTAAACTGACACAATTATGAACTCAGTGGCATGGGTTCACCTATGCCTATTAAATATAGGTGGATGCTAATGTAGAATGGCCATTATCTGATAAAATAGTTATGTAATGGTACAACCCATCTACCATTCCATGGATTACATGATCGTTAGTAATATGTCACAAAGTTAAGAATCCATATACCCCTCAAGTGATAAATGATTCTCCAATTACGTTGCATTAGAAGAATGTTATTTTCAACTCAATTAAACTCATGTCTATGACAACACAAAGTGATTTTATCTATAAGAAAAAACATACCTTAGATAAGTATATAGTGTCATGGTCTACCCACCATGTGACTATAATAGATAACCACTAACAGTTGGTCTCTCTATACATGGACTATAAGTATTTTAACATGAAATGAAGGCTCATTTAATATATACAGTTAATTATACATCTCATATTATTGTTAAAATTGATGATATATATCACATGAATAATTGATATGTACACATAATGAACAATTAAGTTCAATATATCCATATATACCTATTACGATGTTGTATTCTTCTCTAATTAAATATTTGGTCATGAGTGCAAATCTTATCAAATAGTGAGATTATAGAACAATAACATCACATATCATGTGAATCAACTAAGGTAAAATAACAAGAAATGTAACAAGAAAAACATAACAAAATAAAACATCTCATCCAAATGTACTTTAATTTACCCCGAAGCATGGGATAACTAGTCACATGCAGAACAACATTACCAAGTCCCTATACATCCAAGTATGCTTTCTTCCTTTCGATAAGTGGTGTGGAATAAGAAAATAAAGATACTACTTTGATACGAATTTGTAACATCCACCAATCTGGAACTCCCTCACATGGATGGAAGTGGTTTGTTTTGAGACCTGAGGCACACTACCCCGTATGCTAAAGGATACCAACTAGAATCGGGGGTGTGAAAAATTTTGGGTAGAGAATATACCCATTAGAATGAGGATTCATATAAGTACATGAATTAAAAATATTGTTGAAATAAAAATAAAAGTAAATATATACATAAAGGAATATATAACAACCAAATGAATTATCCAATAATAATAATAAAAAAACTGTAATGATGTGCTAAAATTAAACTAACTATCATGTTATAAAAACATGTGAAAAATCTATATAAATCATATAAAAGACTAAACCTACCAGGCCCCAAATATCATTCCAGTCTATATCAAATATACATCCCAATAGTAAATAATCATTCAAAAGTAAGGACATATACCCTTTTCAAATCTTTCATCCATATAATCATCATTGGTGACAAACAACATCATAAATTGTGTATGACTATAACTCATTTTCTCATCACTACTTTATCTAAAAAACCAATCCGATAATAAATTTATGAAATAAAGAGACAAATAAGTGCATTATTTAATTAAACAATTAATAAACACAATTATAGGCTAATTTAGAAACATTCGAGATTATCTTGACATTTATATACAACCATTCCAACCACAGCCATATAAACAATGTAAGATAAACTATTTCGGTTCCATGCTGAAATACATATAAAAAAGTCTTACTACCATGGAATGAGCAACCATAAAACCTAAGTAAGATTACCTAATTGGGATCCATTATAGAATATATCCAAACAAGCCTTACAACCATGACATGAATAACTATATAACCATGCTATAGTCATAATAAAAATTGGTTTAAATACCTCTTGGAAATATATAATGGGGCTATGCATAGCCCTATCTCTATAAGCATTACAACATCAACTGGGTCAAGCCCTATCATTATCTACATTATGGATTTTATGTGTGCAATTGAATAGTCCCCAACCTTTATATAATCATCTCAACCTAGAACACGATTCATGTTATATAGTCTATATATTACAATATCACATCAAAATTGTCAGTGGTAAATTATGAAAATTTCAATTATTATTTCATTATACACTAACAATTTAATTCAAAATTCATTAATAATCATATCAATAACTAACAATCCAAAATTTAGGTATTCTATTATATTAAATAACAATACGTAACATTTCATGAAAAACATTCCTGACAAAAATAACCAATTTATATATATTTAATTCATTTGGGTGCACAAAACAATGGTGATATTATGATATTTCATAAAGATGGGAAATATCAAACCATAATGTTATTATTTTAATCCCTATTGTTATAAAATGATCCAACAATGAATCAAATAGAGAAAAACCATGAGGAAGAAAGTGTGAATGCCTGAAAATAGTTTCCATGAATAAAGATTATCAAGATAAAAACTAAAATGCATTTGGAAAAATTACTTCACCACAATGGTTAGATATCTAAAATGAAGAAGGAAGTTACCTAAACAAAGGAACATATGATGTGAAACCATGATATTTTTTGAATAAATTTATTTGAATTAATTTAATATAAAGATATTTTACATTTCACGCGTCATTGAAGGTAGTTTTTATTATTAAATCCCTAAGTTAAGTATTACATTCACATGACACTGACATGGAATATTCTACATGGAACCAAATTGAAGTGTTATTAATGTAACATCAACTCTCCTCACGTTACATGCAACCAAAAATTTGTGTATGTTATAGGAAACAATGATGTTTGTATGAAACAATATGTTAATGTTATAATTATTTAAATGAGATAAGTAAAACCAAGACATTAAAAATAGTAATATTAATAGTAACGAATACATTTAAATTTCTTTATTATGTATTTATAGAATTATTGGAAAAGGCCTTATATGTTTAAAAATAAACTTTTCTGAAATAAAATATATTTCTGGTCATTCTATGATAAAAAAATTTAGTTTTAGAATTATCTTGAAATATAATTTGATAATAGATAACTAATTTCCGTATATAGAATTATGGTATCATATTAGGGTGTTTTTTTTATTTTTATGGGAAACACTATTTTTTATGATTAGTGAAATACCTAGCATTTTAGTTAATAACTACCTTTTCATTTATGTAATTATTAATTTAAATTACACTTTCAATTTTTTATGGTAAAATTAGATAAATTAAGAATCTATAAATAAAATTTATGTTATTATAATCAATTAAACTTGTAAATTGAATATTAATACATAATATCTTTTGAACATCTCTCTCCTTTTTGAACTCAATATTTTTTTCTGTATGTGGGAATAAAAATAAAATTAATTTTTACATTTATGTTGATTGAATTTCAAAAAAAGGAAATATGAAATTATTATAATAATGATAAATAGATTAAAATTTCATCATTTCAAATTTTCTGCCAAAATGATTTGTCCATGTGGTCAAAATTAATGATAGTTATTAACGTCAAATTAAATTTAATGAGGGACTGACCTTAATATTTGGGGAACAAATGACCTATAAAATCTTTCAAACCAAATTTATGGCCATATTGGGTCTATATACCTTCCATTGTTTATTTAGATTGTTTTTTAATGACTTTTTTAAGGTAATAACATGTGTACAGCAATCATGTTATAAAAAATTATATGTGAGTCACTTTCCTTCCCTACAAAAAGCCACCACACCTTAAAATTCTTTACAACTCTAAAAACTATTAGTTTTGGAAAATATATGTCAAATAGAGTTCTAAAAATCCCTCCCTTATTTATATAGGCCTCAAATTGTTAATAAATAAATCCAAAAAAGTTTTTTCCCCAAACCAAAAGGAGTTAACCAATTAAGAGGTAGCCTCTTCTCCCAGGATCCTTTTTTATTTTCCTTCTCCTCAACATCCACTCTATTTATTCCATGGTTGCGTAAAAAAATTATAATCTTCAATATTATATGATATTTTAATTCCATGTATTTGGAATACACTTACACAAATATCCATATAATGGTTAACACACATTTTGTTTATTTTTACGCAGAACTTCTACCTCACTAAATGATAATTTTTCATTTTTGATTTACCACCAATCATTGTAGTCATTATGATGGACACCATATTTATGTAAATAATATTTTAAATTTATTATTTATTTAATTATATTTATTACTTATGAAAACACGTTCATTTTTACATTCCAGTTTATGTCAATATGATAATTTCATTTAAGGAAGTGTGGACTATGACCCCATCAAAGTGATATGATATCATTCATAAACCACATGGATTGTATTATGGATGGGTTTAAAGAATATATATGATATATAGGATAACAAAAATATAATTTTGTAATAATATATATATATTAACAAATATATAAAATTATATATCTTTTACATTTTTTCATCACGATAAATTAATGGAAATAGTGATCATATGTACGTATGACTTACCGTCTCTGGGAAAAGTGTATTATTTTTCATACATTTATAATTTATATATTGTTATAATAAAAATATAATTTCAATAAATTATATTTATATCATGGTTTTCATTCTATAAATCATTATAAATTTATATGGATGAAATATATATCATATTAAGACACTTCTAAAAAACAACATGAATATTACCCGTGGAGTAATTGTAACATGAAATTGAAATCATAAGGGTAATAATATGTCATAATAATTCCATAGATGTTATTTTATATAATAATAAGGTTATTTAATAGATATTTGAAAAATTTATTTATACAATATAGGGGTTTTGAATGTGTTTGATGAGAGAAAAGACATAAGGTAAGTGAATGTCATAACCCTTTTTATTTTTGTGAGATTCGTGTTATGGTCTCCACTCTACACATTTGTGTGGTGTGTGTACTAACCATGATTTTATTATATATAACATATAATTAAATTTATGTGTATTAAAATATCTATTTTTTTCGTTTTTTTCATGAGGATTATGTTTCAAAAGTGACCAAATAATTTAAAATTATTTGTCCCAATTTACCTTCTATAAGACTCATGGTTTGTTGTGAACCTAAATTCTATTTTAAGTGTGTATAAAATAATTTGAAATGTTTTATTTGTAATTTAGGAAATTTAATGATATTTTATGTTTTATTTAATTTCCCTTTCTTTCATTGATAATATTTTTTAACGTTTCATAGTTATATGTGTTTATTGAGACATTCTCAGCACTTTTACTGATTGATTTTGTTTATACATCTTTTAATGAAATATTATGATCCATATCTCAATAAAATTGATGATATTTGTTATCCTTGGTTTATTAATTTTTATTAATATACCTTTAACATTTATTCGACTTTTTATTACATTAGATAATTTAGAAATGTTGTTCAAGAATTCCCGAAAATACCCACTCTTTGGTCAGAAATCTATAATCACTGAATACAATTTTTTTTAAATTGTTTTCCTTGAATATTCTAAAATTATCCTATAATATTTAAAAATGAATTTTTACACTTTATTCCTATTAAAAATATATAAAAAGGATTATTCATGTCACTTTCAGAACATTTAATATTTATAAGCTCCATATAGTGTACAATTATTGTTCTTTTAACCATGTATGACATATACAAATTCATCCACCATCATTTCTTTGATGATTCCGATTCATTTTTAAACAAATTATTTTTATGATATTTTTTTTAAATTAATTTTCAATGAAATTTTTTTTCAAAATGTTTACAGGATTCATTTATATGTTTTCAGGGATTTTTTTTCCTAATATTCTCTAGCCTTATTTATAAGTTCTAAATGTATTTTCAAAGAACTGGTTTTCAAAAAAATTCAATATTTCTATATATTTTTTCCTGAAAAATGATTTTCAAATCATATTCCTTATTTGTTTATAAATTTCATATTTTTTTCATTGAAATCTTTTTTCGAAATGTTTTGAAGCTTATTTTATAGGTTTTCAATTAAAAGGGATTGAAAAATGATATCACGTCTTTCTTAGAAGTTTAAATTTTATTTTTTATTTAACTTATTTTTAAAATGGATAATATATTAAAAATAATTATTAAAACAAGAACGGTTAATTAACTTTTTAATTTTTTAGATTAATATTTCAATGTTATTTTCCATCTATGATGACACCCAATAATGTTACTAATTCCATAATAGAAAATTATCTAAATTTTTTATTCATATTATTTCTATTAATGGGTTATTATTTATGTCAAGGACATTATGAATCAAATTTATCTTTCGTAGCTTATATGTTTATGAATTTTCCTTCTCTTTCATGGATTTAAATTTTTATGGATTGATTATGAAACATATAACATTTTACATGGGTAAAGATTTTTTTACATTCTTATGATACCAATTTCATTGAAAGGGTTATGATATGATTGTTTATGAGTATGATTAATATGTAGGTTTGATTTAAAAATGAGATGAGTGGGATATATACCATGGAAAATGCATTGGGTATTATTATGTTTAATGTGAGATCAAAGGGTACATGGGTTGCAGCACAAGCCTAAAAAAGATAAGGTACATGGGTTGTCGCCCAATCATAAAACTAATAGGATACACTAGTTGATGCCAAATACATAATATAAGAAGGTACAAGGGTTATAATCCAACCCTAAAAGAAATAGGGCACACTCATTGTAGCCCATGCCTAAAAACCAGAATGTACCTGTTTTATAGACCACACCTAAATGTAAGAGGGTACAGAGGTTGTCAACCCAATTCATTAGTAGGTACATAGATCTTAGAATAATGATAACATGTTATAATGGTCCTGATAGGTTTCCATGATATAAAAGTTTTTATTTTTATGAAAGATTACTATGTATTACTCTTCCCTTATGATTTAATGTCTCTTGATGTATATTTCATTATGATTTATGTCTTCTAATCTTTCATATTGTATCCCATAACTCATGTATATGATCATTGGTATGATCAGTTTGATATCTTAATGTTATGATCACATTATCATACCCATATGTTCATGTTTATTCTAACAAGTCTCAAATGATTACCCTTATTGAGAACATAATCCCGCACATTTTTTATGATTCCATTCCACATGTTATGAATAAATTTTTTAGGTAAATTTATTAAAGTTGGATATCATTATTGGATATACTTATGATATTTCACTACGAAAGAAGATTTTAATTTCCAAGTATAAAATGAGACTTAACTATTATGGTCCTCAGACATGTATTTTTGAAATGTACTGGATGTTAACTTTAAATGATGTGACATCTATGTATGCTAATCTTGGGTCACTATTTTCAGAATCAAAGGAAATATTTAGTGAAAATCTGGTAAAAATTTTAAGAATGATTTATTGAGATCCCTAGGTAAATTTCTATGGAGATGTCTAGGGATGTCAATAAGGATATGTATAATGATAAGTCAATGTTTAGGAAAATGTGATGGAATTTTGTTAAAGGATAAGGTTAGTGCATACCAAGAAATATATACATATCTTGAAACTACATGTGGATGCGGATCAGGAATAGATGTACATAGGGGTAACATATCTAATAAAATGATTTAAGTCTGATTAATGGTAAATCAGTACACAAAAACGATCCATGCTACACACTTGGGTTGTCACTCTATGGGGATATACATTTGAAATTTAAAAACTCTTTGTGAACCCTCATAAGGTATATAAAAATAAGATGAATATGGATAACCTAGGATAAACCTAAATTTTCATAGATTAACGAAGTAGGATGCATGATTTATGCACTCTATTAGTAATTTTTCATAATATTATCATATCCAAATTAGATAAATGATTCTCACTCTATGAATTCTTATTTTATTATATGAAGATAACATTAAGGAATGTGGTTACAATTTAATGTTTTAGATGTGGAATTTATAATAATTGTGAGAATATATTTATAAAGTATAAATCATATATAAAGACTTAGAAATGTGGTTATTGTATGTGTTTATACATCTGAAGATAAAGATGAAACAAAACAACTGATATTTATGTGATTTTTGTGGTGTATTTTATACATTAAATATAATTAGCATGATTATATTATGTTTAATGAACCATAATACATCATCCATATTTCATATTCTAAAAAATAGTTAATATGGAATATGTTTATGAAGATTGAGTAACGGATTATGAATTAATATAGATAAATGAAGTATTTTTTATTTATAATTCATATATTATGTCATATGAATCATTAAATGGATAATTATTTTCAGTATATGTTCTAATAATGAATTGAAAAGGGCTTGTTTATTTGTGATGAAGACATATAAATGTGATTTTAGGGAAAGGTAATATTTTGATTAAGAAACAAGAACTCTTAATTAATGCCTGCAAATGAGATAATGATCACTGGATAATGATATGTTTGATATGAATAATTAATTGGATGGTATAGAGTACCATGGAATATATTATTGAAAAAAATGATCAATGTGATCATAAATGAAGTTTACAATTCTAGAATTTAATTAATATATCTAGTAATCATTGGATTTATGAAACAAGAATGTTTTTAAAAATGATTTATAGTAATTAAGGTTCTTACCAAATTCAAAGGGAATAAACAATTATGTTATTCCCATGTCTTTAATGTGAAAAAAATTTGTACTTTTTGATATATGTGGGATCATTGTTTATATATTTTCATGACATTCATTCTAATTCATTGATTTTTTTTCTTTCATAAGGGTTACACGGAAAAAAAATTATGGAGAGATTAATTTATGCTTTGGATGATGTTTGTATGAATAATGTATTATCATACCAAAGAAAATATTTATTCATATTAGATAACCCATCATAAAAACGTGGTTTTGATGATAAATTATGATATATGGGATGTCATATCATGGAAATCAGGATATGTGACTACATTTTGAATGAAAAATTATCCATCCTTTTTGTTGAAAGTTATGATGTTGATCATAGAACAACAAAGCGTGTGGTTTTCCTAAAATTATATAGGTATATCATTTCATGAAAAATCCTAAACAGTAGGAAAATGGTACATGAAACCTAAAATTGTATACTAGTGCATCATTTTCTAATTAATAATACATTCCCTTAGTTCATCAAAAATTTATGTCTTTTGATTGTTATCATTCATATAAACATTTTATCTATATCTCTCCATTATGACATGATAGTCATATTTTTTCATTCATGCCTATTTTTTCACTTCACAAATATGTTCTCCTGTGTGGTAAGATAACTATTGGAAACTTTAGATAACCATTATAATTCTATCATTATTTTTATTAAAGAATGTTTTAGTATTCATTTTTACAATGTGGGTTTATATAAATTAAAAGTTATGATAATAATTAATTAATAAAAAATAAAAACTTTGAGTGATAAATTCTATTTAATGGGGTTAAATTTAACAATTATAGATTTTTTGAAATATTTCTTTGTGGATTTATCTAATGTTTTTATATTTTATATTTCAAAAAATGTTGAAAGATGTTTATTATTATTCAATCACTATGTAAAAAAATACATTGACTTGTTACTAACTTATTATACATTACAATAAACCAACATGGAGAAGGATTCATGTCACAATAACTCTGAGTATGCTACATGCACCACGAATTGACATATGTTACATGAAACAATTATGTTTTTACGAACCATCACTTTTCTGTAATAATTATTTAAAAGAGGTTGTTATAAAAATAAAAATTTAACATTGTAATCTGAATAGAAATAAATATGATAGAAATATTATTTTAAATATTTTTATATAAATAAAATATACTGATATTGAATAATATATTTTTTGGTAAAAACATTATATGTTTAAAAATGTATTTTTCTCAAATAAACTAAATTTCATGTTCATCTATAAAAAAATATAATTAAGTGAATAATCAACTAGAAATTTTATTTGATATAATTTAATTCATTTTTTATTAGAATTTTGAAATTAACATCATGTAAATTATTTATGTTCTTCTAAGAAACATTATTTTGTGATTAATAGTAAAAAATGCATTATTTAAGATAATTACTACATTTTCATTAAAATAACAATTAATGATAAATTATATATTAAATTACTTTTTGATAAATTAGATAAATTATTAATATATTAATATCATTTAGTTAATTCTAATAAAATTATATTAGAAATTTTATATAAATACATAACAATAATATTGAACAATTATTTACTTTATAAACTCATTATTTCATCTCATTTTTAGGAATGGAATTATTCCTTGTTATATGTTTCTATGAATTAAATTTAAAAAATTGAAATAATCCATTTTAATAATTATAATATATAGTTTCCAATTATATCATTTGTATTGTTATCCAAATTATTACTAAAATTTAATAAAATTAATAACTGTGATAATAGTCAATGTAATCATAATTTGGAACTAAACCTTAATATTATGAGAAAAATGACCTACATACTTGTCCAAATACAGTTATATAAAAATATATATGTCATAAACCTTCCATATCTTATTTATGATGCATTGGAATTACTATTTTTAGTAATGAAATTGTGTATAGCTGACTTTTTTTTAATAAATTCCATGTGATTCATTTTAATTCCCAACAAAAGATAACCAGTACTCTTACTTCCTCAAAACTCTAATAAATAATAAATTAGGCCATTATATGAAAAATAAAATTATAATAATTTATAAATTTCTCCAATAATCATCTCATTATGAACATATCAATCTAAATAATTTGTTTGGCACAAACTAAAAGGAGTTACCCGATTAAGATTTATCATCTTCTCTCAAGATCCTTTATTTTTTCATTTCATGTCCACCAATTACAATATAATTGTTGAATTATTTGATAAAAAAACATATATCATAACTATAGTAGTTTATTTTTAGGCTATAGTTTTATCCTACACTTACACACACATCCATCTAATGGGTATTGAACATACAGTTTATATGTATGGTGAACTACCACCACACATAACGATGATTGTTTATTTTTATATTACCACCACTAAAGGTGGGAATTAAGATGAAAAAATAATATAATATAATTATTTTTTTGTTAATATTATTTATTAAATTTTACAAAAAATGTATTTTTATATTTCATCTTGTGTCAATATGATAATTTTTTTTGAGAAAGTGTGGACTACGACCCCCTCAAGGCTATGTGGTTCATTCCTAAAATAAATGGATTTTATTAATGATAGTTGTAGTGAATTTATATGATATATGTTATAACATTAAGGTATTTAAATTGTTATATATATATATGAAAATATATACATATTGGTCTTTTACTTTCGTTCAACATGATAATTAAAGAGAAATAACATTCATGTGTATGTACGGCCTACCATCTCCATTAGCATTGTATTCTGTTTCAAAATTATATATTATATATGTTTTTATAATTAAAATATAAATAATATAAGAAATATTTATATCAAGGATTAAAATATGGAAGTTATTATATATTTATAAGTACTAATGATATAAAACATTCAGACATATACATCAAATAATGTTAATATTACCGAAAGCATTACCTTAAAATGAAATTGGTAACAAATAAGGGATATAATGTCATAATAAATACATATGTGGTATTATATATAATAATAAGGCTCTTATAAATATGTATAATAAATATCTATTTAGTTTACATGTGGTTTGAATGAGTATGATGACCGTAATGGAGAAAGGTAAGGGGATTTATTATCACTTTTTATTTCCATGAGATACATAGAATGTTCACCACACTTACCATTTGTGTTATGTATGTAATTACTAGGATTTTATTATATGTATCTTATACATAAATTTGTCAGCACTAAAAAATCAATCTTACAATTTTTCTTTCTTGGGAATTAAGTCTCAAAAGCTAAAAAATCAATGATATAGTTTTGTCTAAATTTTTTTTATTTGATACTCATGTTTTGTTATGTACGTAAATTCTCTTTCGAGGAGTATATACTTCCATTTTAAATATTATATCATTAATTTCTTCATTTTCATGATATTTTTTGTTTCATGTGATTTCATTTTTTTACATGGATAATGTCATCCCATGTTACCAATATTTAATAATTCATTGAGAAAATATCATATCTTTTCAATATTGTTAATGTTTATGCTTCTATTGATAAAATTTTATAATCCATCTCTCAAGAAAATTCATGAAATTCATTTTCCTTGGGATATTAATTATTTATAAATATATTCGAACCATTTATTCCACTCTTTGTATATAATATTTATAAGAAAGTGTTTTTATGAATAACCCAGTCTACCCACTCTTTGGTCAAAAATATATGTTCCTTCAGAAGTATAAATTCAAAAAACGGCTTCCAAGAATATAGTATCATTATGAAATAATCATTAAAATAATTTTTATCCTGTTTTTCGATAACAATCTCTTCAATTTAATCTTGTTGTCCCTTTCCAAAAAATTGAATCCACTAACCATTTTATATTGAAAAATGTGTGTTTTTCCTTATATAGCATGTAAATATTTTCCCACCATCATTTTGTTAAATATTCCATTTCAGTTTTAAATTGATAATTTTTTAAAAATTAATTTTTAAATTAATATTCATTGAAAATTATGTTCAAATTGTTTCCAATATTATTTTATAAGTTTCTAAGGAATCTTTTTTTCATTAATTTTTCAAGCCCTATTTATAATTTTTATCAAATTTTTATTGGAATTATTTTAAAAATATTTCTAATAAACCGTCATATGTTTTCAAGTATAATT
Organism: Viscum album; assembly: GCA_963277665.1. Taxonomy (NCBI): domain Eukaryota; kingdom Viridiplantae; phylum Streptophyta; class Magnoliopsida; order Santalales; family Viscaceae; genus Viscum; species Viscum album. The sequence continues at coordinate 1,626,162,397 of OY728157.1, read as the reverse complement.
TTTTTTCAAACATTTTTATGTTTTATTATTATGTTCCGAAGTATTTTCAAATAAAAATGTATCTAAAATGTTAATATGATTATTTTATATATATTCAAGGGAATATATTTTAAAAGTTACATCATGTCTACTTTATAGTTTTTCATGTGTAATTTCAATGAAAATGATTTTTAAATGGATTTACATATTGAAAATCAATTTTCAAAGTGGAAATTATGTTTTACTGAAGAAATTTTTTTGAATTGTATTTCAAATTTATTTTCCATCTATGATATGATTCATTGTTGTTACACCTACCAATATAAGAATTGTTCTAATGGTTCCATTCATATTATTTCTATCAATGATTTGTGCTTAATGTCATGGTATGAATGAATTTCATTTCAATTTCATAAGGTATATGTTTATGATGTCCATTTATCTTTCATGGGTTATTATTATTTTTAAATGATAATGAGACCTGAATTATTTTCCATAGGTTATGATATGATTTTATGTTTATGATAATAAATTTAATACACGACTTATTATATGATTGTTTATGAATTTTTAGAAAATGTATGAGTGTATTAATTATGATATGGGTTAGATATATACCACCCTCAAATGTGATGTGTAAGTTATGTTGTATATGAGATCAAAGGGTAAATTATTTTATAGACCAAGACCAAAAATAAAAATTCACATTTTTAGTGGCCCAAGCATAAAGGAAAGAGGGTATATGGGTTGTATCCCAAAACTGAAAATGGGAAGGTACTTGAGTTGTATCACAAGCCTAAAATAAATTTGGTGATTGTTTTTTATCCCAATATTGAAAACAAGATGGTTCATTGATTTTAGTCCATTCGTAAATGAATGAGGGTCAATAGGTTGTTAGTCTAAGACCACAGTAGGTACACATGTCATAAACCAAACCTAACATCTTATAATGGTCACGGTTGGTAGACTTGAAATAAAATTTTATATTCTTATTCTACCAATCAATTATCTTATTCCTCTTTCATGATTTCATGGATCATTTGTTACTTCCTTGTGATTGATACCTTATGAACTGCTAATCTTAATCCCACAACACATTGTTATGATATTTTATATTCATGGTATGATCCTCAAATTTTACAATATTTTTTTCATATCCCTAAGTTCATTTTTATTCTTACATGTATCCCTTGATTACATATACATGGAATATAAGGTAACATATTTTTATATTTCCTTTCCCAAGGTTCTGAATAATGGTTTTTGTAAGAACACCTAAAGGTTGAGATATTTATGGTAGATATTGATAATATTTTTCAATGATGGAAAATTTTGTTCATGCTTCCAAAGACACCATACAATAATGGTCCTTAGGCAGGTATTTTTTTAATTTACTCGATATTCATCTAAATATTTGTAATAATCATGTATGTTTTTCCTAGGTCACTATATACCACGGATAGAATAAAACGAAAATCATATGGATGTGAGGTTCGTAATAAAAAATCATTTAAAGAAATCCTTAGGGTTTATAAGAGGGAAGCTAGCCAAAACATATCATAATTCAGCTGCATAATATGTTTAAACTAGAATATCAAGGATTTACACATCGTGTAATAGGATTTAACATCAAGTAAATTTTTTTAATATAAATCTCTAAAAAATAAATTTCTTTAAATTTAATTTATTAAATATTACAAAAAAATTACCAGATTTTTAATCCCTTTACATGATATGTAAATGTCATGAAATTTATTTTTTGAAATATTTACCTTTTAAACATACTGAGCCCCTTTGAAGTTTATCATCTCACTAGGAATGCATGGAACACATGACCCATTCAAACTCAGACTCCATTAACTCAAACATGAATACATACCAAAACATTATATCACAGTCTCCAATAATGTACCTCCATTGATGAACAAGACTCAGCCACCAATGAATAATGAAACAAAGAGAAACTTTTACCATAAAAAATATAGGATCCTACATCGCTTACGCGTACGTACGACAAACTTTCACAATGTAGTGATCAAATTGAATATTCATACCAATTATTTATGGATGATAATTAAGATTTTATTAATATTTATATTAGATAAATTAATATATAATTATAATTATTTAATTATAATATAACATCTACCTTCTTCCTATTCATTTCTTTGGTAAACACTATCATTGTTTGTGCATATGTCTGGACTACCACATCCACAAAGAACTGTGATTAAATGTTAATTTATATTTTACATGAATAATAATGATGAATTTTTTTAAATCATTAAAATATATATAATATATTAATAAAAATGTGATGTTTTATTATTATTTTCCTTTTTTCTTTCAGTACAATGAAAAATGAATTCATCTTTCATGCATATACAGGACATATGATCACTATGAATGATGTAATTAATTTTTATAACTCTAATTTTTATGAATGAATTTAAATATCATATTTATTAATTTGTAATAATTTCAAAAAATTAATAAAATTTTGAAATAGTGGAACTATGTTCAATGTATAAGGATTTAGACTACAGAACCAAAACATTGTTAATAAATGTAGATGTTATCATCTAAGAATACAGTTTTGAGATGAAAATTATGAATAATTGGGTGATAATGGAAGGAATATTTTTTAAAAAATATGGAATAAACGGAATTTCCGACCCTCAAGATGGAAATGTTATTTAAATCATCGATTAATATATTAAATTTTTATTATATAGTCATTATTTTCTATTATTTTGTGTATCATTTTCATATTTTAATCTTTTATTTTTAAAACAAGATGAATATTTTACTTGATAAGGTTATAGTGCTAGTTTAGTGATATATATATTCATCAATGTAAAAAACACAATGATTCTAATTATTATTTATTTGATTTATGATCCAAGTATTGAATCATTTTTCTTTCCATATATGGATTATGACTATGAGAATAACATTTTAATTAAAATCATTATAATGGGTTTTTCATTGAGGAATTTTTTTGAAACCCATTTCTTTTTATGGGTTTGGATAAGTTGAATGTTTTAGGATACTAAATAACTCAAGTGAGTGTTTTTTATTATGTGATTTCTAGGAACACTATCTATCTCTAATTCATTGGATGAAGTATTAAATATAATTTTGTTGTTTTGGGAATCATTTCCATCTATTTCTCAATGATGGGAAACAAGATAATTTTCTTGATCTGTTACAGTAAAGAGGTAGATGTGTTTGATATAATGTTGGAAAAAATATTTGATGTTGTATCTGATGAAAATGGTAATAATCCTTTAGATGTGGAATGTTTTGTAGGATATTGATGGTGCCATCAATAATTCTGACATGAATGTATGGTTCATGATTGAGTTATGATGAGTTATCATTCTTATGATTCATGTTTTTTGAATTCATATTATTTTATTTCATAACATCCGATTATGATATTTGTTGTGTTTTTATGGATTATATATGATATTTTCATAATATAAAAATTATATTCATATATTATGCTTTCACAAGATCATAGATTTATTTCTCCAATTTTTACCCTTTATTAACATCTTATCCATCAAATTTATTATGTTTCCTTTCCTATGGATATGAAAAATATCATTATTTGGGTATTCCTATTATGAAATTAATTATGGGAGATATTTATGGAATATATGTAAGATCCTTTTTTAAATAAGAAGATTATATACCTATTCTACAAATAATTTACACCCTTTTTATGTCATATATCATCTTTTGTGTATTTAGTATTCATATAAATAGATTTATCATATATTTATAGAAACCTTGGTCAACTATAGTGGGAATCAGATAAGGTTTTTTTCATTTTTTAGATTCGAGTTATCAATATTTTAATAAAATAATAGGGAAATTTATATGTATGAGTTAAAATTATAATGATTTGGTAATTAAATTGAATGACATATTATAAATAAAATCAGTTTCATAGAAGAAGGTTTCTCGATTAATATATCTATGGATGATTTTTCAAATTTATGTTGTTTTCTATTATGAATAATTTTTTCCCACATTATTTTTTTTATTTAAACAATTAAATAATCCCAATGGAATCATTTTAATTATAGATTTTATGTATAGTGAAATTAATTGTACCTTTAACAAAAAAATTATGGGATCTAGATTTTAGATTCATGGGGATAATCTCACACAAAAATCTCATATAAAGAATCATGATGAATATAAAAATTATAAAAGGAGGTAACATTATAATATTTAATCTTTCAAGAGTAAATATCTATCATAATTTAGTAGATGTTTTTATCCACTAGTAGATGGGAGATGGATCAACCCATTTGAGAAAATATTTTATGTTCCCCAATTATATAAACACGAAAATGTTTTCACAAATATTTTCTTGTCTGTAAGGATACATAATTCCATTATGGAATCATTTCAATAATACAAGGATATATGATGAAATTAAATCCATGTAATGGGATTAGTCTAGGGTGATATAACTCAGTATATACATTCCATGTATTCTATATACAATAGTGGAGAAAGAATTAAATCAGTTGAAGAAAATGAATGATGAATATTTTGGTAACCATGATAATTTTTTTAAAAGTCTTGAATAATATACATTTGTCTTAATTATTGTTTGTGAATGTAAAAATGGTCTATTATTTGGTGTATTATAAAAATTGACTGATATATATAAGATTCAAGTGACATCAATTTCAATGAATATATTAACTGATGTAAACTCAAATGTAAAATGAAAATTAGACATTACCACTATTCGGATGTTTTGATAAGAAAATAATGATCATTTATTATTAAAACATGAATTAATCATATTATGGAATGCAATTATAGCCATGTTAATGATATAAATTTGATAAAAACAACTCACTAAATGTTTAAACAGAACTGAGGGTGATTTAAAGGAGGAAAAGGAGAATCATGAATCCAATGAATGATTAATTGTATTGAATAGGATGATTAATTAAATGCAAAAAATATGATTCCAGCATAATCATATCCCATGAACCAATGCATCAAATTTAATGATTTTGATAATTATGGTAACTAGTGCAATGATTTTAAGGTTTTGATGATCAACATCAAAATTCTATTATAACCAAATATTAAAGGAAATTCAACGAAATAATGAGTTTAATAGCGAGTTATTATAATGATATTGTGACTGGTAATCTTCTAATCCACTTTATACCCAACTTGAAAATAAAGTTATTGCCACATACCTATAACCGAGTTTTTAAAACTGTATCTATAGGTGTCTATAGCCTTAGTTTTGTGGCATATGGAAAGAGTTATCAAAACTATGGCTATAAGAAAATTTTGTTGTATCTATATAGCCACGTTTCTCAAAAATCACGGCTATTGGGTTCCCATGCTTTAGCATGAAAAAAAATAGTCACCAAAAACATGGTGGGATGCACTACCACAACTGTATTGAGGCTATCACAATGATTTTTATTAATATATATATATATAATAATATATATATATATATATATATACATTAATATCTCCACAGTTTAGTGGTGAGTATGTTGGATCGTAAAGGGGGGTGTAAGGATCAAATCTCTCTAGTGGAATTTTTAATTTAAGTTATTTCCAGGGATTACCAAGGAAATTTTCATGATTATAATCATGTTTATAGGTCAACCAGAATAGTTTAAACCATGTAAATAAGAAATCCTCCATGGATAAAAATTTCAAGGCATATTTCCATGGTTAGACCTGTGACAATTGTCTAAGAGCTACTGCCATGAAGATGTCGGACATGGTTGGCCAAAACTGTGGCAATAGACTATATCCATGGTTTTGACCCATGACCATATGCATTTTTTTCAATTGTTCTATTTGATATTCCATTATTTTTTTCTCCACACCCTTATAATTTATTTCTAATAAAAAAATAAGGGTATCATCATATCTCATCAATAATTATATGTTCATATTGTTTTCAAAACAACATTTGTAGAAACATTAAAATATAAAATATAATGTTTATCATAGATTGGTTTTTATTAGAATATACATCCATCAACTCTTATGATTATTCCATTAAATGAATTCGATGTGATTGTTGGATTGTATTTGATTTCTCAATATTGTTCCATCTCAATTTCTATTAAACTTATGTAACTTTTAAATTACTTATATACCAATGATCATTTATCGATGTAAGGATGAATATGAACATATAATAAATTTTTTTCCACCATGATGTTCATAATTATTATAAATTAACATTATATATCTAATTATGTTGGGGAGAAACTCAAAAATGTGGATACTTATATTGTAAGGGAGTTTATTGACTTTATAGAAGAATTTAAAAGTCTACATTGAATCATAAATATGATTTGTCAATATAACTCATGCATGAATCAATGCCTATTACCTAGACACCCTTTAAAATGGTAGGATTTCAGTTATAGTAATTAATGAATAAAATCGAATAGATTACTTACAAGGGATACATCTAAAATGATCATCACTACAGGGTGAAATGGTTATGTTTTCTATTTTAAATATGGATTAATGAAATACATTATTAATTATCGAGAAATTAATAAGACCACTATCAAAAACAAGTATACTCTACCATGTGTTTATTAATTATTTAATTGACTACAGGGATATCAATAAATCCCCATGAAAAAACATTAATTTAGATATCAATAATTTTCAGGTTAATAAATTGGATATAACCAAGTATTTATTTTGTACAAGGTATCGACTCTATTAATTTACAGAGATGTTTCTTGGTATTATTAATTAAACTTATTTCATCATGGATTGAACTAATAGAGTCTTCATAGGATACCTTGATCAGTAAGTGGTAGTATTTGTAGATGATACTATTTTATTTTCAATGACATGGACGAGAATACATATCACATGAGTATTTAGCTGATGACCCATAAGAAGGGGATGATTTATGAAAAATTTACTATGATTGAATTTTAGACTCATAATGTTTCATTCAAGGAAATTTTAATCCCATGTGATGTTATTTTTGTAGATCCATCAAAGACATAAGTAATATATAAATGAACTAGGGAAGCCATGGGAAAAATAAATATGTAGTTTTTTATGGTATTTCAAGATATTATCAAACTTTTATGATTTATATATCATAATTATCTAATCAAATGACAATGTAGACTCAAAAAGTAGTTAAATTTAAATGAATGGAGAACTATAGACTGGATTTTAAGGCGGAGAAAAAAATAATGATTTTTGAATGTAGTCTTATAGTTTCTTATCAAAGATAAAGGTACTTTTTTTAATAGTGATGTTTAAAATAATGTAATTGGATGTGTTTTAATGAGAAGTTTTTTAGTGATATCTTAACCCTAATTACAATTGAATTATTATGAGAAACAATATCCACATAATGAATTGGAGTCAGAAATGAAAATATTTTTATATATATATATATAAGGGAATTATCTATAATAAAAAATGTGTGACATATATACAAATAAAAAATTGAAAAAGTATATTTTCACTGAAATATTGATATTAATGGTCCAAAAAAATGGTTGGAGGTGATTAATGATTATCTCTCATAATTAAATTACCACCATGAGAAGGTGAACAAGTTGGAAAATTCATTAATTACAAAGGAAACTGATAGAATATTGATGAGGGTAAAAATTAAATAATATTTGTGTATTTGTAATGGATGTATCTATATGTCATGAACTAATGGGAGAAATAAATCTTTTGTAAATGAATATCCAACCACCAATCCATGTAAGGGATAATAAAAGAAAAAGAAACATATAGAGATGAAAAATAATTTCAAAAATGTTAACATGATCAACAATTTTTTGTGAATAATATGGTTATGGAACTAGTTCTATGTCCCACACATAAAATATTTTAAGAAGGATCATCTAGATGAGGCTCATATATTATTATTGTTTATTCATCAGTGATTTATAAAGATGTACAGTTAATTGAAATCTTATTTCTAGTTGTATGACATGAAAATTGATATTGAATAATATGAATATAATTTCTTGGTTATTTAGTATTTTAATTATAGGAGATATAATAATAATTATATGTGACAAAAATTAACTACTCCTGAATGAAAATGTTAAAACATCACTATATATTTTTTTTAAACTACACAAAAAATCTAATGGAAATAATTATATAAGGGTTATAGTAAATCACCTTAAAAATTCACCACACATCATTGATATTAGAGAATATTTCTATCTCAATCAGCTTATAATCATACAAATTTATAGAGTGATATGATTTTTGGAGTAAAAATTTCTATTATATCTAATTGGGATCCAATGGTTACCTCAAAATTTGGGCATATTATTTATAGATATTTAGATACACTGTCGAGTTTTAGTATGATGTTTCTTCATTACAAAAATATTTATTTTAAGACATCCTTTCAAAAAATATAGGATTTAATGTGATATTCTTATATGGATTTTGAGGGTGTTTCGGATCACCAACATTGTGTAGTCTATTTTTCATTCAATTTTATCTATCACTGATGCATTCAGATTTCACCATATGGACCCCTCTATAGAAATAATATTTGATCACAAATGTACTGATATGAAGTTGAAATAATCCATTTGGACATTAGAATGATTAGAAAATGATATTGAATGTAGGAACTATCTAGCATCACATCAAGAAATAGTATAGTCAATAGAAGAGTTGTAAAAGAAATCATCGATGTGATTTTGAATTTAATGTTTTTGTAAATGTTTTTTACAATTTTATCCATGAATTTTTTTTCATATTCCGGATGAAATGGAATTTCAGCCCTTGGTATTTTGGCTTCAGTAATATTCTTATTTGGGTTTGGATAATATCTTATATCTTAGCAATTTCACCGAAGTTCTCCCATAATAATGACATGATATAGTTATCTCTATTGAGAAATACATACTTGATCCTTCACAATAACTATACATTTAAGATAAACCATTGGTGCATTTTATTTCATATGATGAACATCTAGTTTAAATAATATATGGTATAGATAACATGTTGTCTATTAATATTACAGGAATAGATAATTTTCTCTTGAGAATATATAATTTATTCTCCTAGATAGGAAACCAATTTCATAATTAAATAGATATATCCTTATATTCTTTATTAGAGTGCTGAATTTTGATGGGAAAATTAATTTTATGACTAGTATATTGTAGAAACCAATGATTATATATAATGTTGGCCTTGTATAATTTTATTCATTTGAAATCATTTGTTACACACAACACCATGTTTTATTGAACCACACTATAATATTAAAATATTGTTATTTATAATGTTAGTTATCTCTCTGACACTAGATTGATGGTTACATAAATGACTATCCAAATAAAAAAAATTGTGTATATATATTTATATAATAATATATTTGTTATTAATTGATTACAAATGAAAATTAAAATCATTTAAAATAAATATATAAATAGTTTTAAAAATATTGTATTTTTGAATTTAATGTATTTTTATATTATAAATTCATTTAATACCCAATTTAGAATTATTATATTTAAATTTAAATATTATTATATTTATAAAAAATTATAGAAAATAAAATAATAGTTTCTTGTCATATGATAAGAATAAAAGTAGTTTTTTGATTAAAAATGAATTTTTTTGTATTTTTTTAAAAATTTCAAAATAAATTAATATTTAATTATTTTATTTAATTATCTTAATTTTCATAAAATTAATTTCATATATAAATGTAGTAGTTTTGAATATTTTATTGGGCCCCTTTTTATTTTTGTTCGATATGAATAGTCATAGTGGTAAAAATGTATCACATCAATAAGGGGTAAATTAGGTTAATCATGGTTATTAAAAATTTATAATTCCTTAAATTTTATTCCTAATTCATGTTGAAATAATTTTCATACACCCTTGACACCTTAGGTCAAAAAATAGAGTTTTTTACTGAAAAGGATCCATGATAATGACTTATGTATTATCTAAAACAATGAAAGATACAAAATGTCACATTATTTGTTTTTAATATCAATTATGTGTGAAAATAAAGATAATTGAATGCTATCAATTGATATAACATTCAATTTTTATATTCATGAAATTATATTCATGAAAATATTTTGTTTTATTTTTTTAATTATATAAGGACAATAATTCTCATGAAACATCGATGCATAATTCACCTAATTAACAATAAAATATATTAAATAATATTAGAAATATTAAAGGTTATAAAATTTTAATTTGTTTCATTGACAGATGAATTATATTGAAATATATGAATATTAAGAGAGGTTTTACATCATTATAATCATATTTCTCCATTTTATTGATGTATTTCACATTAACTGAAATGAATAGAGTCAAAAGTAAAAATAATGATATTTTATCAAAATAATATAATACTAAATTATTTATAATTCATCAAAATGATAATATCATATAAGTTTTATTTATTTATAAAAAATTAAAAAAAATTCATTTCTCCTATGATTTTAAAATTATAATTATCAATTACGACCTGTCAATATCAGAAACTTTGTTACCATTATTTAAATACAAAAGATTTACCAGGGTTTAGTAAACATTATAAAATTTAAAATTACCTAAAAAATATCTATGTTCAGTTGTTTTATGTAAATAAAATTTTATAAATACATATCCTTGAATCCATATACATATTTGGGATTTTTCATAGATAATGATTATATTTTAATTAAATATTTACATTAATTTTTTGACGTGCGAATGATCTCTCATATGGTGTCAAGTGATGTCAACTGTCTTTCATTGGATATTCCCTTGGTGGAATTTGCGGATGTAGCTGAATGACATCATTGGACATTAATATATTATTTTGGGGTGGAAAACCCTTATTTTATGGTTTTCAAGTGTTTTTTGGGATCTTTGGGCATGTTGGGTTAGGTGCGGATCTCAGTGATGTATCGAAATTCTTTCTACGTCATGATGGAGTCAAATAAAGATTTCATCGCCGGGTGGTGCAATGATCCATGGTCATTCTGTCATTTGAGATTCAATCTATCTCCCAGGTCTATAGAGGCCCACAAGGGGAATGAAATTTCTCGATCAGTGGATTGGGTAGGCCTCCCTAGCTTATATGTACCAATTCAAAATATCGTTGTTCTTAAGTCCATTAGAGTCTCTCTCGGTGTTTTTTAGTAAGCAGATTACCGTACCCTCCCTTGCGATGACATTCTGGTTTCTAGAATCTGTGTGTAGCTGGACAGATCACTGACGGTTCCGGAGAAGATTTCATTAATGGTGGGGAATGCTGTTAATTAGGAATTGGCTTTGTTGTTCCCTATGATTCCAAGGCTCTTATACTGGTCACCTTAATGTATATTCAAGGGAATTTTTTAGGGGAAAAGAAAATGAGGATCTCAGAAGTTTCAAATGGATATTCAGTGTGGGGTCATTCTTCTAGGTTGATGGGAGGTTCTAAGTCTTCTTCCACTTTTGAGGAAGTCACCAAGACACTGTTTGATCTGTCTTCTAAGGAGGTCCTGGGTCTGGATCCCCATATCACTCTTTCTCAAGTAACCGAGTTTTCCCCTAGCAAGGATCTAGTTATTTACATGGTAGAAACATCGTCAAAGGTGTGAGATATCCTTGTAGAATGGATTATTAGTACTGGCCAGTTAATCTCTACTGGGTGGTTTTGGTAATGGGTTTTGGTTCCTCCTTCCCCCTCCTGGTAGCTCGAGGTACTGTGTTAGCCATTGCATGATAATATTCTAGGTGATGTTGTGAAGTAGATGGATATGGGTAGCATATCCTGGTACCCCCTAATTTTTTTGGCTGAGTGAAGGATATTTCATTGAGGTTTTTGTAGGTGAACCATAGACCACTGAGGCAAAGGATATAATGACAACCCTGCTTTTAATACAAACTTAAAGATGATTTATAACATAAAAAATCACTAGATACAACAAATAAGATCGATAGGTTTAGTGTATTTGGGGCTTAGGACCATTACATAAAATCTTAAAACATTAAATACAACATATTTATTGGAAACTTCCTTTACATGACCACTACATTCCCTCGTACTTAGAATTTCCTGGGATAACCTGAGGACATGCATAAGAAAAGGGTGAGCTATAAAGCCCAGTAAGGGATTACACATGGAATAACATGGGGAGTACAATACAAGTTATACAATAGGCATATCAATAGAGAATATAAGAAACATGAACATAAAGGCATGATAAAGCATGATAATCATAACATGGAAATCTGGCAACAACACTTAACATAGAATTAGCATGAGCCAAGGCTCATTGCACATGGAGCATGAGTAAATCCTAAATGAACATAAATCACGAGTAAACACTCATTTCACTTGCATTAGCATGAGTCCACACTCATTGCACATGACGTATCATGATACTATACTTTACCCAATGCATTGAAGCGCTATAAGGGCTCACCCTTCATAAACATTTCATTTCATGCATATGTGTGCCACATGGATCATAAAACATGTATTCATAAAACATAATCATTTATTCCACAATAAAGGAATGTGGAATTAATACATGAAACATTATAATCAATAAGTAAATTTTCATAATGGTGAATACCCTTGATGGATAAATGGGTATGGTATTCACTACACAAGGACATTGGCTTAGAAAATCGGTGCGATTTCGACAGTGTAACGACGTGACATAAGAATTCATAAAAATGGTTTATGAGAGAGAAAGGGGTTCCTCATCATATTTACATGTAATGGAAAGTAATGAAATCATATATATACATGTCCCAAAAATATTAATGGAAATTAGATTAATGATACAAAAATATTGCTTGAGTGTAAAAGAGGAGAGAGAAGTTCCATTCAGAATTTCTACATAGTAACGGGTGTATGTGGGAGGAATTTAGTGAGAGAGAAAGGGGTCTACCATAATTCAAACCATTATATGGAAGTATGTGGGAGTTTCTATACCATACCCCAACATTCATAATTGAAATTAAATGGGCAATACAACTTAAAGAAAATTGACAAAAATGAGAAAGGAAGAAAAAACCCTTACTTGGAAGTGTGCTTCCAAAGGCAAGAGAGAGGCTTGTGAGAGGCTTCATGGGAGCTTGGGGCACCTTGGGAGGATTCTAGAGAGATTTGGTCAGAGTTTGGACGAACTCAAAAGGATTTGAGTGAGGAGGATGTTGGAGCTTGGGTGGGTTTATATAGGAAAGGTGGGGGAATTCTTTATTATTTTGGTTTGGGACCCCTTATATTAAATTAACCCAAACGACAAACCATCCAATGGTTTTTTCCCATGGTATTTGGAAAAGGAAAGAGGAAAATAATAATATATAATTCCCATGTTTGAACTTCTTAAAATAATAAGGTTGCTTATGTAGAGGTGAGTCACACTCCCATGGAAATTAATTTAAAAAGGCAAAGTGTTGAATAAGTCTTGAGGGGTCCATTAATGCTTTGAAAAGTAAATTAAAAAAACACAAAATCATATTGTTTTAATTTTAAAACATATATTGGCCGAACATAATGATTATAGTGTTTTATTACATCACTGTAGGGTCATTATGATGTCATAAAACCCATTATATATTTAAATGGTATTTAATTTTTACTCAAAAATTTGATTGTCTTAGAAAATTATGAAAAATTTACCTTTGGATAATTTCGACGTCTTGATTCCAAAAATAACATTTATTTTATCTAAATTTTTTTCTAAATATGTTAATTTTCAGTTTTAAAATGAAAACCAACATTTATCGAAAATTCACATGTTTGGACAGAAATGGATTTCAAACCTTAATAAAAATTATAATTGCATTCATAAAATTATAAGATCATTTATATTTAATAAAAAAAAATTTAATAACAATAATATTTTATTAAAATATTATTTAATTCAAAAATCCATTAATTAAATAAAATATAAATCATAGTTAAATAATAACTAAAAACACTATTTGTACTTTAAAAACTATTTACAATATATACAAAATGACTAGAAATTATATTCATTATTATATACAAATAAAATAATGTAGATGAACATAGTACTATTTATTTTTTACATAACCCCTTAAAACTGCTGCATATGACCTAAGGGTAAGGTGTTCGATGGTGATAGACTCTTGGGGTGGCTCGGATAACATCGCTCGAGTGGTAATCTCTATCAACTTCCACTTTTCTTATAGACGGTCCCGTTCAAGCTTGACATGGTGAAGCTCAGCTTGGGATTGGTAAAGGGTGAAGCCCAAAGATTCCACCTCTTTTCCGTGTTTCAACAAATGGGCTTCGTACGGAGCAATTCTACTCGACGAGGCCATCGCTTCTTTTTTATAAGTAAAATTGGATGTGTTAATGCCCTATATTTATACTAATCATGTGATCATTGTTCAAAATCTATATTAGCAATGGTAAAAATTTTAACAAAAAACCAATGAAGTTTTCATTTTATATAAACAAAAAGAGACATTAAATTATATCAAGATGGATTTACCTTAATGACACTTTGGGTCGTTACAATATTACACCCTTAAGAAATTTCGCCCTTGAAATTTTCCTTTTCCAACACTAAAAAAATGTGGGTAACTCATCTTCATCATATACTCTGACTCCCAAGTCACTTCTTCAAACTTGTGGTTCCTCCACAACACCTTGATGAGGGGAATTGTCTTATTTCATAGAACTTTTTCTCTACGATCTATGATCTTCAATGGTTGCTCCTTATATGAAAGATCATCTTCCAATTGTACCACCTTAGAAGCGAGTACATGTGAAGGGTCCGGTATATAATTCTTTAAGAGTGATACATGAAAGAAATCATGTACTATTGCCATAGTAGGTGGACGTGCTAGTCGATAGGCCACAGCCCCCGACACGATCAAGAATCTCGAATCGGCTGATGTACCTTGGACTTAACTTCCCTTTCTTTCCAAAACTAATGACCTTCTTCCATAGAGATATGCATATAAAAACCATGTATCCAACTTTAAAATCAATCTCTCATCGACGGTTATCTGCATAACTCTTCTGTCAACCTTGAGCTATCTTGATATGCTGCTGAATGGTTTTCACCTTCTCCACAATTTCCTTGACCATTTCTTGTCCAAGCAGCTTACGTTCACAGACCTCATCCCAACATGGCGGTGTTCTACACCTTTTCCAATACAGGGCTTCATATGGTGCCATTTGGATGCTTGAGTGGAAAGTGTTCTTATAATAGAACTCAATAATATTAAGATGTTGATCACATCCTCCTTTAAATTCCATTGAGGTAGATCTCAACATATCCTCAAGTGCTTGGATAGTCTAATCTGATTGGCCTTCAGTTTGAGGATGATAGGCCATACTGAAGTTCAGTTCAGTATTCAGTTCATATTGAATACTATTCCAAAACATAGAGGTGAATCAAGGATCTCGGTAAGACACAATAGATAGTGGTACTCCATGCAACCTTACCAAGTCTCGGATACATATCTTTGACATTTGATCCAATGATAAATCCTCCCGAATAGCAATGAAGTGTGCAGTCTTTTTAAGATGATCCACAACAACCTAGATTACATTGTTGCCTTTTGATGTCCTTGGATGTCCGGTGAAAATGTCCATGGTGATGTTCTCCCATTTCCATTCTGGAATGGGAAATGATGGCATCATCCCCTTAGACTTCTGCCTCTCTGAATTCACTTGCTGACACACCAGGCACATTGCTGTATATTCAGGGATCACATTCTTCATATTATCCCACCAAAAGTTTTCTCGTAGATATCGATACATCTTTGTGCTCCCTGGGTGAATAGAGAAATTTGAACTATGTGCATCATCCAAATGTTCCTTCTTCAGCTCCACACATGATTAGACACATAGTATTTTACAAAATCGCACAATTCCTTCTTCATTAACATTAAACTCTGAGGATTTCCCCTTTTTGATAGCTTCCACATTTTCCTGAATTCCCAGATCAACATTTTGAGCATCCTTTAACCTTTCAAAAAGAGATGGTTGAGCAATAATTTATAAAAGGATTTATGATGTTTCATTCTCTATGAATCCCATGTCCATCTTCATCATGTCTAATACGATTGGATCCTTCTCAATTCTCATCATTGATTGAATCGCTGGATCCTTTTTACTTAGGGAATCTGCCACCTTGTTCCCTTTCCCAGGGTGGTAATGTATTGAACAGTCATAATCCTTGATGAGCTCTATCCATCTTCTCTGGAGCATATTAAGCTCTTTCTGTGTGGATATATATTTAAGACTCTTGTGGTCAGTATATATCTCAAGTTTCTCTCCATACAGATAATGCTGCCAGATTTTCAAGGCAAGGATCACAGCCTCCAACTCCAGATCATGTGTTGGATAGTTTTTCTCATGGATTTTCAACTACCTTGAGGCATAAGATACCACATTATCATTCTGCATCATCACACAGCCTAAGACCTTCTTTGAAGCATCACTGAATACCAAAAAAAGTTCCCCACTTGTGGGTAAAGTGAGCACAGGCGTAGTGATAATCCCCCTTTTCAAATCCTTGAATCATTCTTTACATTCGTCACTCTATGAAAACATTACTCCCTTCCGAGTTAGCTTGGTAAGAGGGTTGGACAATCGTGAAAAATTTCTCACAAATCGTCTATAATATCCAGCTAACCCCAAGAAGCTATAGATATTTGTTACCGATGTTGGCCTCATCCATCCCTCAATTGCATCTGTTTTAGAGGGATCCATAGATATCCCATTGCTTGTGATGATATTGCCAAAAAACGAGCCCTCCTTCAACCCGAAGTCACACTTTCTGTACTTTTCATAGAGCTTCTCCTTGCGCAAAGTCTATAGTAAAGTTCTTAAATTCTCCTCATGATCCTCCTTGGTTTTGGAGTATATTAGAATATCATCTATAAAGACTACCACAAATTTGTCGAGGTAATCTCTAAAGACCCTATTCATAAATTCAACGAATATTTCTAGAGCATTGATGAGTCCAAAAGGAATTACTATGAATTCATAGTGCCCATACCTTATACGAAAAGCAGTCTTGGGGACATCTTCTTTCTTCACCCTTACATGATAATATCCCGACCGCAAATCCACCTTGGAGAAGTATTGTGATCCACACAGCTGATCAAAAAAATTCATTGAATCTTGGTAAAGGATACTTGTTCTTTATCGTGATTTTTTTATGTTCATAATAATCTATGTAAAGTTGCATTGACCCATCCTTCTTTTTGACAAAGAGGACCGGTGCACCCCATGGTGAAGAACATGGGCGTATAAACCATTTATCGAGATTCTCCTGTAGTTGTTTCTTAAGCTCTTAAATCTCTACAATAGTCATTCTATACGGAATCTTGGATATTGGTAGTGCCCCAGGTATAAGTTCAATTTAGAACTCAACATCTCTTCAAGGAGGAGAGCAGGTAGTTCCTCGGGAAACACTTTCGTGAATTCCCTCACAATAGGAATTTATTCAAGGATGGTTTCTTCTTTGAAATAAATCAACTGAGCCAGATACGCATGCTCATAGGGATGTAATATCCATTCTTGAGATGATGGATCTAAAGGAGATTCATCTTCCTCCTAACACTTGTAATGAATCGGGGGTCGATTTTCCATATGGAGGGTGATTTCCCTCTCCCAACAATTTATGTTGGCTCAATATATGGAATGCCAATCCATGCCAAGAATTGCATCAAATTCCACTAGAGGGAGTATGAAGAGTTTTTCTGGGAAATTCAATCCACATTTTATAAAAAGGGAGGACTTATATTCATGAGATTCAATGATTTCCCCATTTTCTGTACTCACCGACATCTTTACTTCCATGATTTTTGGTGGTGCTGAGATTGTTCTACTAAACTTTCGAGATAAAAAAGAATGTGTAGAACTTGAATCAAAAAGTAAGTTTTCTATTCTTTAATGAATAACTAGCATACCTGTCACCACTTCGTTGTCATGGATCCCTTCGGAAGAAGTGATGGAAAAATCTCTTCCTTGCATCCTTGGAGGTTGTTGGTCGCCTCCAAAAACCCTTGGATTAGGGCACTGATTTGAAAAATGACACGGTTCTTTGCATTTGTATCATTGAACAATGCATTAAGGTTCGAACAGAGCGTTCCTCTCCTCTGTCGCAGCCGCGGGTCTTTCTTGCTGACAGTTAACATCTAGGTTCCCTTCTCTTCCACACAGGATGCATTTCCTCGTCCCCTTAAGGCAATTTCCAGGGTGCTTCTTTCCGAACTTTTGGCATGTGGGGTGCTGGATCTTCTTATGACCATTGGATCTATCCATCAGACCACCAGCATTGATGTCCACCTTACGCTTCGTGTCCCCATGATACCCCTGTGATTTCCCGATCTCCATTTTGACCTTGATGGAACATCGGAAAATTTCTTCATAGCTGTCGATGTCACGGATCGCAAATGCTTTCCGCAAGCAAGGCTTCAGCCCACCAAAGAAGCAGTCATCCTTGCATTCGGGGGTAATGACATAGCCAAAAGTGTATCACGCAAGACTTGTGAAGTTTTCCCTGTACTCTCCAATAGATTATTCACCTTTTTGATTGAGGGAAAGGAACTCCCTTTCTATATTATGCTGGAGGGTGCGCAGAAAATATTTATTGAAAAACATCTTCCAGAAATCCTTCCATTCCAACGCCTTGATCTCTTCATCATGCTTCTTATTTTTTATCAACATCCACCATTGATTAGCTTCAACCTCCATACGATAGGAATCCAGGAGAACCTACTCTTGTTCTGAACAGGGAAGGATGGAGAAGATCTTTTCAATGGAGTTGATCCATTGTTCAGTGATTTTGGGATCAGATGATCCACTAAAAGTAGGTGGCCTTTGTCTCATGAAGCTCTCAATAGTGACTTGTTCTTTCTTAGGGGAGGTTGAACGTTTCTCTTGACCCCTGTTTCCATTCAAAACATGAGTTATCTGAGAGAGAAGCGTGACAAAGTTTTTGATTCCCTCACCCATTGGATTGGGCATCTCATTAGTACAGTCATCACACTGATCTTCACATCGATTGTTAGCTTGAGTCCTCCTATTACCGGCCATTGGCTGGAATAAAAGGAATTTTATGGGTAACACATATAGATTAATCCAAAGACAAAATTTGATGACTTATAAATACACTTTCATTTACATTACTCATGAGTCTATAGGCTTCAATCTAGGCTTTTCATGTTGTACTTTCTAACATATATTCTTAGGGGAATTTTTTTCCCTTAATAAGGGATCATACTAAGATTGTGAATTTATCAAAACATATCCTCCAGGAGTGTTGTAACCAACAATGCAGCAAAGCATGTTGTCGTGCACTAGTTCCCATTCTAGTCTAGCTCAAAGCGGTGTTTTCGGGTATTACCCCTAGGATACATATGTGCCAGAGTCACCTCTACCTGCTCGTATCCAAACATGGATGTATTTGTATGATAAACCACTTACTCAGTACTTACCAAAACTTAGGGATGTTTTTATTATAGTTAGACTTTACTATAAGGCCTTAAAAGGGTTTCTTAATCCCAAAAATAACTAAACCTATCCTCTGATACCAACTATGACAACCATGATTTTAATACAAACATAAACATGATTTATTACATAAAACTTCACTTGATACAAAAAAAATGATCGAGAGTTTTAGGGTCTTTGGTTCTTTGGACCATTACATAAAAGCTTAAAACATGAAATACAACATCTTTATTGGAAACTTACTTTACACGACCACTACATTCCATCGTACATAGAATTGCATGGGATAACCTGAGGACATGCATAAGAAAAGGGAGAGCTATAAATCCCATTAAGGGAGTACACATGGAATATAATGAGGAGTACAATACATGTTAGACAATTGTAATATCAATAGAGAATATAGGAAACATGAAAATAAAGGCATGATAGAGAATGATAATCATAACATGGAGATGTGGCAATAACATTTAACATTGAATTAGCATGAGCCAAGGCGCATTGCACCTGGAGGATGAGTAAATCCTCATTTCATATAAAGAACGAGTAAACCCTCGTTGAACTTTAATTAGCATGAGTCAACACTCATTTCACATGACATATCATGATACTATACTTTACCCAATGCATTGGAGCGCTATAAGGGTGCACCCTTCATAAACATTTCATTTCATGCATAAGTGTGACCCATGGATCATAAAACATGGATTCATAAAACATAATAATTTATTCCACGATAAAGAAATGTTTAATTCATTCATGAAAATTTATAATAAATATGTAAATGTGCATAATGTTGAATACCCTTGATGGAGAAATGGGCATGGTATTCACTACACAATGACATTGGCTTAGAAAATCGGTGCGATTTCGGCAGCGTAACGGTGTGACATAAGAATTCATAAAAATGGTTGATGAGAAATAAAGGGGTTCCTCATCATATTTACATGTAAAGGATAGTAAGTAGATCATATATATAGATGTCCCAACAATTGTAATTGAAATTAGATTCATGATACAAAAATATTTCTTGAATATAAAAGAGGAGAGAGAAGTTCCTTTCAGAATTTCAGTATTGTAATGGGTGTATATGGGAGGCATTTAATGAGAGAAAAGGGGTCTCCCATCAATCAAAAAATAATAGGGACATATGGGGGAGCTGCAAAGCCATACCCCAACATTCATAATTGAAATTAAAAGGGAAATACAACTTAAAAAAATTGACAAAAAAGTGAAAGGAGGAAATAATCCTTACATGGAAATGTGCTTCCAAAGGCTAGAGAGAGGCTTGTGAGAGGCTTCTTGGGAGCGTAGGGCACCTTGGGAGGATTCAAGAGAGATTTGGGCAGATATTGGAAGAACTAAAGAGTCTTTTAGTGAGGTGGGAGTTGGTTCTTCGATGGGTTTATATAGGAAAGGTGAGTGAATTCTTTATTATTTAGGTTTGTGACCCCTTATATTAAATTAATCCAAACCACAATCCATCCCATGTTTTTTTCCAATGGTTTTTGGAAAATGGAAGAGGAAACCAATATTCTATATGGCCCAAGTCATAACTTCTTAAAATAATAAGGTTTCTTATGTGGAAGTGATTCACACTCCCATGGAAATTAAATTTAAAATGAAAAGTGTTTTATAAGTCTTGAGGGGTCCATTAATGCATTGAAAAAGTAAGTTAAACAAACAAAAAATCACATTATTTTAATGTTAAAAAATATATTGGCCGAACATAAATATTATAGTATTTTATTACATCACTGTTGGGTCATTATTATGTCATAACACACATTATATATTTAAACGGTATTTAATTTTTACAAAAACATTTGACTATCTCAGAAAATTATGAAAAATTCACCGTTGGATAATTTCGACTTATGGATTTCAAAAATAACATTTATTTTATCTAAATAATTTTCTAAATATGTTAATTTTCACTTTTAAAATAAAAATTGACATTTATCAAAAATTCAAAGGTTTCGACAGAAATGGATTTCAAACCTTACTAAAAATTATAATTTCATACATAAAATTATAAGATAATTTATATTTTATACAAAATAAATTTAATAATATTAATAATATTTTATTAAAATATTATTTAATTCAAAAATCCCTTAATTTAATAAATTATAATTCTTAGTTAAATAATAACTAAAAACACTATTTATACTTTAAAAATTACAATTTATGAAAAAAGAATAGAAATTATATTCATTATTATATACAAAAAATAATGTACATGATCATTGTACGAATTATTTGATACATAACCCCTTAAAACAGCTGCATAAGACCTAAGGGTAAGGTGTGCGATGGTGACAAACTCTTGGGGTGGCTCGGATAACATTGTTCGAGTTGTAATCTTTATCAACTTCCACTTTTCCTGTAAACGGTACCGTTCAAGCTTGACATGGGGAAGCTTAGCTTGGGCTTGGTTAATGGAGAAGCCCAAAGATGCCACCTCTTTTCCGAGCATTGACAAATGGGCTTCGTACGATGCAATTCTACTGGACGAGGTCATCGCTTCTTTTGTCTAAGTCAAATTGGTTGTGTTAAAGCCCTATATTTATACTAATCATGTGATCAATATTCACCGGCTATATTAGCAACGGTCAAAATCCTTATCATAAAACCAATGAAGTTGTAATTTTATATAAACATAAAGAGACAATTAATTAGATCAAGAGGTATTTTTATTAATGAAACTTTGGGTCATTACAGGTATGTCCCCAATGACTCCTTCCTACCCATCCTCTCTCAGGATGCGGAAGGGAAGGGTTGTGGTGTTTTCTTCACATGAGCCCCTACTAACACTGGTTCCATAAAATAAGAGGCTTATAGTGTGCACTCGAACAGAAATGAGACTTATTTAGGATATCCCTTTTCCCATTGCTTGAAGATCGATGAGCCTTGTGCCAAAGCCGAGGAACACAGTTTTTAATTTTATATATGTTCTTTTGGAACTGCTGGGGCCTGGGTTCCCAAGTGATGTCTGACCTTGTTGTCTTGGATTCTAGGATGAAAAAAGTGTGTATTTCTACCTTAATTTAACATAAAATGTCCCAGAATATTATCAAGGATTTTATCTGTGAATTCCACCTGCATGTATCTATGCATGATGACCTGAGCAATAATAACATTTGTATCATTTGGAACAAGGAGGTTTCATTTGATTTGATAGAGGCTGGTGATCAAATCATCACCAAGATAATTTTGAGGGGGGGTGGGGTTGGACTCTTACTTTTCATATTTTTTGTACGAAATTTGTGATCCATAATCTCTAAAATGGAAGGGGTAGGGGATCTGGTGTTTTGATCCAGATGACCTACCGTGGGTTCTAGTGGTATATTTTAACACCATTCATGACCCTACGGAGAATATTGGACGAGATTCCTCTCCTCACAGGGAATGCTTGGATTTATCTCACATTATAGTGGATAAGGGTCTCCTTGTCATGGGATACACTGGAGATCGATATTGGTGGTGAAACCAAAAAATTGGAAGAAGGTGATACTTTTGGGGGATTGAAAATTATTTGGCCAATAACAATGTGGTCATACCTTCCCTGATTTCCAAGGTGAAGCATCTGGCCAGAGGAATATCTGACCACTCTCCATTAATGGTGACTATGTTCCCCAAGAATGAATTCTATGAATCATTCAGGTTCATTCAGCAGTGGTCTCAGATCTGAGTATACTAGTGGGTTTTTAGGGTGATTTGGAATGCTCCAACTCAAGGGAACACTTATGTTACTCTTCACAATAAACTGCAGAGGTTGGAGCAAGGGATAATGGATTGATCCTGATGTTTAACACCCTTTGACCATAACATGTAGGATCTTAAACAAATCATCAATGTATTGTGATCAAACATATAGGTGGAGTGTATTGATGTTATTTTTGAAGAGTTAGTGGGGAAAAAGATGGGATGGGAGGAGAAAATGTTTATGCAATAGAGAATGGCTCTTGACCGATCATGGTTGAGGTGGTTGAATAAAGGTTATAAAAAAACCTCTTACATCCATTCTTGTATAATAGAAAGGTGATTGGTTTCAAGGCACATTATCTAAATTGAGGATTGCCCATATAATTATGACTGTAACACGTTAGGGAGAATAGAAAATTCTTTCTTCAAGGATCTTCTTACTAGATAGAACACAAGGATTCCCAGTGGAAGTTCTAGAGGCGATTTAGGTTTGTGGGAGGTGATTCCTACATTGTTGTCTAATTTTGACAATGAGGGATTGGAGGTGACCCCAATTGAGGAAGATATATTCTTAGTCTTATGGAAGCTTAAATCGGAGAGTGCACCTGTCCTTGACTGCTTTCATGGATAGTTTTACACAAGGGGGTGTGATATTGTAATGAAGGACATTATCGTTAAAATATATGACTACTTCTGATGGGGGAGCCTTACTAGAGTTGAAAGTGCTACAATGCTGGTACTGATACCTACGATTAAAGGCCCTACATATCTCATTCACTATAGGCTAGTGAGAATATGCATCTTTCATTAGAAAATTCATGGGACTGTTTTTAAACAATGGTTGTCTAAACATCTCCCTGGGTGGATATCAATTTAGAAGCATAGTTTCAATAAATGCAGAACCATACTGGGATCAATAGCTCTAGATAAAATGATGATCAAGGAAATCAACATTAAAACTCATAGATCCAACTAGGTGATCAAAGTGGATATGAAGAAGGCATATGAAAAGACTCAATAGAGATTCATTAAATAAGTTTTTATGGGTATTGGGATATCATCCAAGGTTGTCGATATTTTATTCAAAAGTATCATCTCAACGTGGCGGGCAGTCTATTTTGAGGGAAAGTCCCATGGATACTTTAAGGATATGAGAGGTCTCCGGCATGGATACCCCTTTCTCCATGTATCTTCATCCCGGAACATGATACCCTCAGCATGCTTATTAACATAGGCCTTTCTCCTGGTGTTATTCTTCTATTTTGGTGGAAGATGAATATTCTATGGTTTCTCATCTAAGGTTCAATGCTGACACTATTATTTTCACTAATGGTGGTAGGGTCTCTTTCTGTGGGATCGATAAAATTATGATGAATATTGATACTAGAGTAGTCAAGTCATTAGTGGTTCCAAAAGCAGTTTATTCATTGCTACTAAAAACTCACCCATACGGGTTTCCTCTCTTTGTAACTCTCTATACATGCTTCATGGATTCCATATAATGGAGTACTTGGGAATGCATATGTCCTCAGGTAGGAATCTAATCTATGACATTGATTACATTGTTAGTAGGATAAATATACATGTAGTGAATTGGAAAAAAAATTCCAATCATTTGGGGGACATATAGACATGGTTAATAGTGTACTTGTTGTCATTCTCATTCACGCATTGGCATCATCTAATGTTACACAAAAAGTGATTAATATTTTAGATTACGTCTTCTATAGTTTTATTCTTGGATTCCTAGACTGCGGAAAAGACACACTGAGCGTCAGGGGGATGGTTGGTGAGTTCCATTCCTGATGGTGGGATTGATGTGATGAACCTTCAGAGCATAGTTCAATGTATGTACGTCAAGATTCCTTGGGAAATATCGAGGAACATACATTGTGGTAAAAATAAATGGCTAATATTTGTGGAGGAAATATGGATGTTTCTCACAGTTATGTTTCTACCATGTGGTCAAAAATTTACCCTATGATTCAGTCTCTTGAATCAGACTTTTGATGGATTTTTTTTCAAAAGTGATCTCTTCTTCCAGCACAAGTACTGGGGTGGGTCAGTTTTTTCTCTCCCTGAATGCCCATCCCCACCAATCACGGTTACGGAGGAACTCCAACGTCCCAGTTTCATCAAGGTAGTTCTCAATAAAGATAAACATGACCTTCTATAGGCCATAGTGATCAATTATGAATAGGATAAATGTGTTCTCACCCGTTATGATTTGGGTGTTTTTTCCCTTAATGAATTTTGTTGGCTGAGTTTGGAACATGGTCATCAGGATGGTTGGAATGGCATTGTGTGGTTGTACATGATCCCATGAAGGTCAACATCTTCATGGGGCACATATAAAACCATGTTTTATCTATGGATGAGAACATAAAAAATGTTGGGAATTAGTTTGTCTTTAAGGTGTCACTAATGCAACAAAAAGATAGAAGACAGTACCAAATAAAGTTTCTTATAGGCGGAATGGGCTCATGTGGTGTTGTCCTATTTTGTACATTTCTCAGATTTCCCTTCTCATGAGCAGCTTGTAACTACCATTATGGAAACATGGATACATTAAATTTTTGTATCAGAGAAGGAATGAATAGATTTCTCATTCATCATTGGTGTGGGATTTTTGTGTTAGTGGGTAGCCAAAAACCATGTTTTATTTGAATCCTCTATTCTGTCGGTGAGGTCCATTATCATTATGACCCATTTCCTTCTGGAAGGCGTGGCTCTGATCATCAAGGACTAGCGAGACACCCCTTATTTAATCCTTATACAGGTCAAGGCCCCGTTGAGTTTCCCTCTATGAACGAGCCATAGGAGAACTAGTTGCACTCACAACCCCCTGCATAGTGCCCAAAATGAATATTCATGGGTCATGTTCAGCGACTATTATGAATAGAGGGGGAGTGGTTTGTGGCTCTTGGGGGATGTGGTGATAGTTTACACGTCATTCTTTGTTAATGGAACATCCATTTTGGTTGATGGGAAGGCCATACTCACCGGGCAAACCCTCTGCACCCAGGAGGAGGTGGCTATTACGCTGGTGGAGACAGACTCCTTGATTATTCATGATTAATTATTTGGTAAAAGATATATTTCATGGTCCATATCCTATATCATCTAGAAATGTCAATCCCTTATGGAAAACAATATACAGGTGTCCCATACATGGAGAGAGTGGAATAAGGTCACGAATCACATGACTTACTTAGAAAATGAATGATCCAAGAACATTAGTCTTCTTTAAATAATTAGCTTGAATCCTTAGGGTGTTAACTTGATTAGAGGGGATACCCTTAGTTTGAATTATTTTACACCTCCATTATCCAGTAGATTCTTTGATGTCTCTTTGTAGTGTTTGTTTTTCCTTTGATTAAAAATATTATTTGGATAGAGGCTGAAAACACTATTATACAACATCTTTCCTATAAAACAATAGGTGAATATTTAAATTGTACATATGTACGCATTACCATCTCCACGAAGAGATACAATTCATTTTTTATCATCAAATTTTATTGATGGGTATTATTATTAGTTTAATATTTATATATTTTACATAATAATTATTTAATATTTTTAAATAATAATATAACACAAACATTTTACCATTCTTTCGTGTGGGAAATGGTAATGTTTTTTATGTGTACGTGTGGATTAGGAACTACACAATGTAATGTGATTTTTTTGTTATATTTTACATGGATAGTAATTATAATTAATTTGGTAAGTATATATGACATATAAAATATTATAATTATTTTATAAATTTAAAATATTTGTTACCTATCATTTTTACCATCCATTAGAAAATAAAAACATCTTTCATGCATATATAGGGCATACCATCTCCATGAATGGTGACATTAATTTATCTTTGTCTCATTTTTATGGATGATTATAAATATTTATATAAATAATAAATATTATGTGTATAATATGATTAATATTATATTAATTATAGAAATATGGTAAATCTATAAGGACCTATACAATAGAGCCGAACCATGTTATGATAATGAAGCAATTGTCACTCAAAATAGTAATTTTAACTGAAACATAGTAACAAACATTTGATAAGATGACATAAATAAATCAGGCATGATATTTTAGATTTTAATATTCATATATATTAAATTTAAAATAAATCAATATATATTATACAGGATATTTTTATGTAAACAATGAAAGGATATACATGATGTAATAGAATTTAATATTTGATATTTTTCAATGGGACATATGACATATTCATGACTTTTTTCTTTTTTATAGTGCTTATACTACCCATGAATAACATTTATGAATTTTTTCATGAACATTATGATATGTAATTAACCATATTGTGTTATTCATTTTAAGGTTATCATGAATTGAAAATTACCAATTTTTTAGGGATTTATTTCATAATATCACATAAAATTTATATTTTTTATGTTTAATAATCCAATTGGGAATATTTTTTATTCCATATCCGTATTTTTAAAAAAATTAATAATGAATTATTTTTCATTATTTTACTACTATTTTAAATATAATTTTGAAATATAGGTTCCTTTTTAAAAATAATATAAAAGTAGTATTTTTAAAAGGTTCCAAATGATTTACTTCTTGACATATTTGAAAAAATATATGGAATGAATGAATTTTTAAATGATATATAATGAATAAAATTTAAAACATTCATGAGTCATAAAATATTATAGATATATATTATATGATTAGTTTTTTATTTTCAAATTGAATAGTTTTTTTATTATGTCTGTAGTTTTTATATTTTTAAAAATTTATTTTTAAATATGCAAGGGGATCTTCTATGAGGAGGTTTTAATGAAATTTTAGTTGTATATCTATTGTTGAAATATTGAGAACATTAATTCCATTAATAGTTTATTAGTGTTAAAATATATGATTACCATACTAATTAATTTTTCAGATGGATTATGATTTTGATAAAATTTAATTATAAAATCCATTTCCATGGGATATGACATGATGGAGTGTTTATGAAACCCATTTCCAATCATGGGATAAGAAATAAAGAAATTATTATGATACTATGTAATTCATGTGTGTAGTTTTCAGTATGTGATTGGTGGGACCTTTATTTCTCTCCAACGTATTAGGTAGTGTTTAATATCTGATGAGGTAGTAATGGGAATCGTGTCAATGTCTTTGATCTGTAATTGTAAACAACTAAAAATAATTTATTTATTTTTAGAAACAAGTCAATGGGATTTATCCACTATGAGAAAAAGGTTTTAATTCCTAATATATATGTATTGGTAGTTAACTATGACATGTTAAATAGTTTATATACTAATAATGGATCCAGAAATAATTATAATAATATAATATGGCTCATGACTAAATTATAATTAGTTCACATTCTCCTAATTAATACCTTTTGAATCTATATGGATTAATTTTTTAAAAACAAATTATAAAAATTATTATATTTAAAATGAATTTTTTATTATATGGGCATAATCCCATATAATAATAGTCATCTTATGATTTAACAGGAACCATGACTAATATCCACCCCTATTTACCCTTACTTATAGTACGGGCATACCATTTTCATATGTGTCCATTTCCCTAGTTTTTAAAGAGATATTTTAGTATGGTATTCTATTAAATTGTATAATGTTAGAATATTGTTAGGGGAGGTGTTAATGAACATACCTAAATTATTAATATTTAATATCATATCTACAAATAGTCTATTCCTTTGGGGTTTTGGAGTGAATAAGATAGTTATTTATTAAATATTAATCTAAATAGATGTAATAATTATTAATGAAAAGATAATTATGATATAATTTTACATTCCAATATATTTGTTTATGTCTTTGTGAAGTCAAGATGAAGAAGTGATAGAGTGGCAGGATGAACATCATTTCTACATTCATGGGAATACAAACCTATAATAATTTTAACTAGACTAAAAATAAAATTTTATATTTATCCATTACGGAAAAACAACCCCCACTGTTAGTCTGTCTAAGGTTAAAAAATGTGGTATCAAAGGGTAAATGATCAAACATAGTGGTCATTCCATGAAATAATGATTTGATTTTTACAATTGGTTTAAAATATAATTCATAAACTTTTAAAAATTTCATTTTTTATGGACGATATACATGATCATGTTCTTTCATGCTTGGGGTGAATGGATTTTTTATTATAAACATACAAATGTTGACCTAAGGAAACAACATGAGAAAATAGGAAATGAAAATACAAAAAATGATATAGAATAGATCCTTGTCCAATGATGTCTCTAATGAATATTATCACTAGTATAATGATTAAAATATATTAAATACCATGTAATATCCCTTTTATTATGTTCTATTTTTGAATAAAATCATAGTATTCATTAGTGATTAATTTTAACGACTCACGTGTGATGTGAACTCTCAAAATCAAGATGATGATAGAGTGTATAGTTATTAATTTTGTGAGAGTTTATCATATGATCATAAAGAGTTAAATTCCTTACATGACTAGGTGGATCATTTGTAGATCATATACAATTTTGACTATGTAATAGATGAAAATTTTCTCATAAAAACATAATACTTTGAAGCCTAAAGTTGGCCATATTTTTAGAAAAAATAATTATGGGTTGCAAAATGAAATAAAAAATTTAGACATGTATAAATTCCAATAGATATCAAGAGTAAATGTTTATTAAGTAATATAAAAAAAATGAAATTCCCCCCAATAATATTATTCAAGATAGAATGAAATATGGAAATAATGAAACCTCAATATTAATGTATATAGAAGCTAAAATAATAGAGAATGGCCAGAATATTAGGGTGGGCTATGGTAGAGTTAAACATTTAAAAGGTAAATAATAATATAGTTTTATCATATAAAAAAGAATATAATTTTCCAGAAGTATGGGATAGAATTCGGATAAAAAATATAGATTAATGATATTGTTAAATAGCCAAATA
Source organism: Viscum album (assembly GCA_963277665.1). Lineage (NCBI taxonomy): Eukaryota > Viridiplantae > Streptophyta > Magnoliopsida > Santalales > Viscaceae > Viscum > Viscum album. The sequence goes on along the minus strand of OY728157.1, from coordinate 1,626,132,232 downwards.
AATATAAACATCCTAGAAAAATATAATGCAAGGACACATAAAATAATGTAGTTATAATATTTACAATTGTGGAAGTATGGGGAACATTATGAATTTGTTTCAACAAGTATTAAGGAAAAAATATGGATAAATAATTTTTATGTTAACATAAATATGGATAAATTATAAAAAAAATTATGTATTTAGTGTAAATTTTTTTAATTGTGGTTCGTTTGGTCATCTGGAAAGGAAATGCAACTAGATGAATATAAGAAATTAAATAAATTCCATAAGGAGGTCCTTTATTGTGTAATATTTTATTTAGATATCTTTTAATAGAGAAGTACCTATTTAGATCAAAAACAACTATAATGAACTAGAGAAGAAATTATTCAATACCCACTGTACAAATCACCTATCATGATAAACTCACAAGAATCACCTCAGAGATAATAGAAAAAATTAGAATAACAGTAGTGGTAGAGTGTTCTTGTTATGAGTAATAATTTGGTCAATATAAATTAAAAAAAACATAATATTAAAAATGGAGAGGCTTAATATATGTCTAATAATAATAAAAAAGGAATCCTTGAAGATATTAAACGATCTATCCCAATATAATAATTAAAATCCTGGGGAATATCCCTCAAATGGTGGAATAAGTATGATAGTTATATTAGATGTAAAATTCCTGCTCTGAGGAAGAATAATGAAAAATGGTAAAATAATGTTATTTCAAGGAAAGAGATATATCTAAGTTTTTTTATCAAAAAAATTTGGAAATAGGGTTTGTACATCAGTTTATAAATATCAAATTAGTTTGAGCTTGTGGGTAATGAATATCCAATTATATGTCTATAACATTTGGAGATAGTTAATATGTGAGAACAAACACAATGGGATGACTTTATCTTACAAGAAAATATCAAATGGTTTTTCCATTAGGAGAAACCAAAATAATAATTTTAGAATTACATATATATGCATCCCCCAGGAATTTCACTTTTTCTAAAATATTTTTGATCATGTAAAAGATTAATGCGGAGATAAAATCCAAGGGTTTTTTATATGCTAAAAGTGATCTATCTCATATGATAAATGGTGATAATTAAAAAAAGGAATAATTATAACACTAGTTATTAACATGTGTAGTAATATTCAATAAAAATTGTTAAATATCTCCTATGTTCATTGAATATTTATCTAAATGTATAATTATTTGGAAATGGTAGATAAAATGATGATGTACATAATTTGAAAATGATAAACTATAAATTATATATTTGAATGATCCAATTGTTCATTGACATGTGGAATATTAAAAATTTTCAATCATGACTCAATTGAAGTGTAATTTAACCTACATGGCTTTATATATTGTTAAAGAAATATAAATATTTATATATTTATTTTTATCTATTTTTCCTATAAGGTTTTTTTGTCTAAATATATTTAGGATACAAAAAAGCATTTAAAAAATCAATAAAAAATTCCATCATGTGGTCTACCAATTCAAAAATGGAATTCAACATATTGTATTAGCTTAATGATTTTTAAAAATAAATGATAGTAGTATAAATTTGGATATGTTTCTAGATTTTTTATAATTAGAAATCTATGAAATTGTTTCATTATTTGATAGCGGTTACAAATTGGAAATTTGAGACTATACATACTACGTAGTACCATGAGAGTGTCATTGAAAAATGGTATCGGTTAGTTTCACATGTCATAAATCTCAAAATATTGTTCTTAATTTCTTATTAAATCACCATCATTTAGTGTGTTTCAGATCATTTTATTTCCTTTATAATAATTATAATTATTCTTATAACATCTATTAATGTAAGTGACTGATATGTAAAATATCATTTTTTGTTAGATAGTACCTTTACTTCATACAAAGAGTTACCAATAAGTTGTATTGGAGTATTTATCAATCATTCAATGAAACTTTTTAATCTCCCTCAAATAAAATCTATCATTACTGTGTAGTAATATTTAGAGAGGGAATATATGTTTGAATAGACATATTACGTATATGTATGCTTTTATAAGAGAATAATGAGCAATTTTTGGGTTTTTAATAGCAATGGAATTATATTAAATTTAAATTATTGATTAATTGGTAGTAGGGTCTTTATAAATTAATATATTATGGAATTTGAAGTGATAGGGGAGGTTTTATAAAGTAATCATGGTTTTAATCCAATAATTTATCAACCATGGTAAATGAGGAGATTCCATAAATGGAAGATATGATTACCCTAAGGGGTACATAACCCAAATAAGAATTTTTTTTATTTTAATATTAATTTTGATGTCAGAGGATGGAAAATTCATCATGTCTATAAATGAGGACTTATTAATCCATATCCAGTGAATATTTGGAGTATCAGATAGATCATATATTTATAATGACATTAAAAAAATCCAAATCATTGAATGGTGAACCCATAACTATGATTGGTATTGGATTATTTTAATAATAGTTCCACATAGTATGAAATTGTTTTTGGAATTTAAATAATCATTTAATGAAAAAAGAAAATAGTGAATAAATGAAGATAATACCATGTCTAGGAAAATTAAGAAATGTGATATTATTGGAATAAATAAATTTCTTATCTAGATGTTTGATGAAGAATTATTCATTAATAAGAAGAAATATATAGTTGAATATATTTAATGACAAGATTCATATATGATACTAATTTTATTTTATATAGGATATCATTTAGAGTTAATATAAATTAGTGAGAAATAATTGGTTGAATATTTCTAATGAATAGAAATATATATTATATTATTGGAAATAATTAGTGATGTTCATCACTCAATCCTCAATGAGAGATCATTTATGGCTTAGTTGATGACATTATAGGCGCCAATTATATATATTAACGGATGAATTAAACTGAATTACCATTGTGTAGAATTATTCTCATTAAGATAAATATTTACATATTGATGTGTTATATCGATGACATGGTATTAATTCTCATCTACAGTGAATTTACTTATCACGATTCATTGGAGAAAGAATATAACATATAATCAACTAAGTATAAAGGATGAATTAAAAATTCAAGAATATGAACATAAAGATTGACTATTTACCAGTGATTAGAAAAATTATATGTGAAATATTTTGGAGGGATATAAAATATTCAAAAAAGTGATGGTATAGAAAATATAAAAGTATTTTTGAGAAAATTAATATGTTTAAAATATGTAAGATTCATTCACAATTATTAATGAAATTTAATATGCCTCATGACATTAGGTTTCATGAAGTATGAAAATAAAATTCTATTAATGTCTAAATTATCATTATCGCTTGATTTAAAAGAATAGGAATACATAATTTAATCAAAAGTGACATGTTTTATGACTGTGGTCCAGTTTATTGATATATGGAGTCCAATTAATTACTGTCAATTAATATATTTAAGTTTTTGTGGAATATTGATTATGGGGGATGAATGTTTTATTAAGAAATAATGAAACAAAACGTTTCATTAAATGAAGTCACACTATGAGAAATATTATATCTTATACGTAGGGTTGATATTTCAATATAACTAAACATGACCTAATGGATGAAGTTTTTCGTTGAGAGTGAGAATATTTTAGGGGTTATTCCTAAGATAAAATCATCCAAACATCCCCTTAGGGAATTTATTTATTGATTCATATAAACCATCGAGTTAAATAAGAGAACTACACTGAATCACTATAATCCCAGAAATAAATTTTTCATGATCCCTTGTTTGGAATGATAGTTAATGTTATATGAGTAATTTTCCTTGATAGTGCTTTATATTTTATAAGATATAAGGTTTGGGTGTCTTAAAATATGACCTTTAAAAAATGATTGAGTTTTGAGAATGTTACTATTTTTCTGAAAGTGAAAGTTAGTCTAAAAACGTATTCAAAATATATTCTATGTGAATAGTGAACTCAAGTAGAATAAATTGAGTAAAATAATTCTATAAGGGTCTATTTAAAATTATTTACATATCCAAATGTTTTCAATATTTTGAAGATATAAAATGGTCTATAAATTGTGGATGTTCATTTAGCAATGAATGTGTTGGATTAATGAAGAGGAAATATACCATTGGTGAGTATTGATCAATACATAATATTTGAAATGATAGTCTAATTTTCATGTAGTAACTATAACACCAAATTATTTAATTCCATGTCTATTTTCAAAATAAATTTACTCACTTTTATAGCTTATTCTGATCAAAACAATGAGCCTAAATGAACTCCAAAATATTATTCCTTAATTTTTATTACAATCAACTAGAAATTATAATGGTTTGAATTAAGGAGATTAAAAAAATTATGAAAATATAGATTACATATGATAATAATATAATTTAATTGGTTTACTGTTAATTTGGAATTAAAATATAAACCAATTAATCATAAAGGGGTATGTTTATAAAGGACTATGTCTATGCCCACAATAGAATGTTATCAACATCAATAAAATTAAACACTATTAAATAAAGATATTATTGAAATTTATATGTTATATATTCAATTAAATGTTCTAAAATTCATCAAATATGTGGGACAGGCTTATGATAATAATAAATCCAATTTATTCATAAAAAGCTATATTTTTATAAAAGGATGTTTTCTAGAATTTTGATAGAGAATAAATTTTAGAACTAAATTTGGACACATTTATATATTTAAATAAATAATAAACTTAAAATTAGATATATTTAATTCGTATTTATCTTAGTGTGAACTTTTGGAGCTTGTTTGATAAGTTTTTTTGATGAATAGAAAAAGATAATAACTTTTATTTTAAAACTAACTTTTAATTTAGATAACTTATAATGTTAAAATATATATTTATTTTTTTATTTTTTTATTAAATAAATAAAACATCAATTTATAAAACATTTTTAATTAAAATCAATATAAAATTTAAATTCTTAAAAAAATCATTGTTTTATACGTTTTCACTTTAAACCATGTTTTCTCAATGTGTCTTCATGAATAATTTTAAATATAATTTTTCCAATTATATAAATTTAATAACGTAAAATGAATTCCATATTGTTAATAAAATGTAATAGATTAGGTAGTATGTTTATTTTTATTTTAGGAAAAAAATTCATTGTACAAAAACCTTTATACCATGGTGTTGGTAAATTCACAAAACGTGTTAAAGTTAAAAGATAGTGGCATAAAATACCTAACAAATAAAACATGTAATGTATGATTGAGTTATTTAAAATCCTTATTCAGACTTTATGACATTAATTATATCCCAAATTCGTGGATATTAATGTCACCACAATAAGGTTGGCTTTAATTATTAAATAATAATAATTTAATAACATAAAACTTCCCTTCCTCAAAAATAAATACCACCCATTTCAACTCAAAATCCTTGAATATCATCAAATATCATCAAAATAATATCATACAAACTATAAAAAAGATAAATTGATAATATATTCACATAAACATTAAATCTCAAGTCACCAGGTTACCCTTAAAGGGGTTGTTATTCAAAAGGTAATTTTCTCAAAACACCTCTCATGTTTTATGCTATTATTCTACTTTATTATCATATAAATCACCCTTAAATTATTGAAAAATAAAATATCATATATATAATTAATGTTTAGGTTTCTTATATAATACCAAATAAAAATTTCATTTCTCATCTCGTCTTATTCAATGAAACCAATGTATTTTCTAAAATAGGTCGGTAAATCGCCACTGTGAATAATGAGTTTGTTCGTTTTCCATTACCTTAATAATGGATGTTCATAAAATTATAATCCTAGATGTATAATATTTTAATGAAAACATTTCACCCTATTTCTTATTATTTTTCTAATATATAATGTTTAAAATATATATAATTTAACAATGTTTTTGTTGATGGAAACCCGATAGAATAAACAACACAATTTTCCTTAACATCTTATCGAATGAATCATCCACACTTAACAAATAATGAAGATATAAGGGACCATTAAATCATAATAATGGAAAATAATACCATTTAGTTTCACTTATGGATTATTATTTTCATTGTTTACGAAAATAAAGAATTATTCCCAAATGAGCCAATAATGAGGGTTGTTATAGTTGGTAAAAAGGAAAGGTATAAATAACCTATAGAAACTTGAATAAAAATCCCCTTTGTAATATACTAAGGATATGTCTATGAATAGTTTTTAGTAATATAATTTTGGTAATGCTCATGAATAACCAAGGATATATACTATCTTTTTCTATATTAAAATTTTATTTGAAATTTCACTTAATTATGTTGTTTTCTACTATTATTATTTTTTAGAAAATATAATTTTTTCGTTCTATAAAATGTTTAGATCATGGAGGTTTGATGTTATTATTGAATGTAATAGACAATCAAATTATATTCCTCATGATAAATAAAAGAAAATGGCTATTAGATGAAAAACGTGTTATTTTGACTAGTTAGATATCTGAAAATATGATAAAAAATCTCAACATTGGTGAATTTCTTAACCCCTTAACTAATGAAATAATTGAGATTCATGGTGACTATAGAGGAAAGAATGTACATTTATTATCATATAATCCTTTTCAGATGTGGAATGAAGGATAGTTTTTTAATGTATCTTGAATATTTATTTGGTATAGAAAAGGACAAAATGAATGTAATTGAATAGGAAAAGTAATGTTTTAGAAATATAAGTGATTAATGGTATTAATATTGAATAATTTATAGTTATGTGTTTTAAATGTTGATTGTATGGGAAATATACAAATTGATTCAATTTGGGTATTTTTTTTGAATAAATTTGAAAAGTGGTGTGAGTGTTATCTATATAGGCAGATTGAAAATTTTATTTTTTTAATTTTCCAAATACCCGCTTTATGGATGAGAGGTAACCACAACTATAACGACCCATACTTTACATACATAGTTAATACTTCAAAATTGAAGCACACTTATTACAATATACGACAAAACCACAAAGGACCATATAGGTATAGTGTCTTTAGAAACTGGGAAACATATACAACTGGTTCATAAATCTTCTACAGTGTCTCCCATTTATGTCATCATATCTAGGGTCCCTTTTAGCATATTCTACATAATATTCATCTTCCTGACCTGGGGAAAAGAAAACATAAAATGGTGAGCTCAAATACTCAGCAAGGGAAAATAAATGAAATAAAAATTGTATCATATTTTTTGAAAATCATAACCTGCAAAAGAGATCATAATATCTTAACATGGAATAAATCATAGAAGTGAAAATGAGATCCCCATAATCATAACATAAAACTTGAAACTTTTTGGCATGCACAAATAATCATGGAAAATCATTTCTTGTTAGTCATGACTCCTTTCCAAGACTATCTTAGCGGACAAAGTCCATTTTTGAACCGAGTTCACTCCTCGTTTCAGTCATGTATCACTGAACCGAAATAACCTTCCATTCCAGCCATTTCTATCTCATGAGATATAAATCATTACCCAATGCATTGGAGGGAGATATAGGTCCCACCCATCTTATAATGAATCCTTTCTTATGTGTGACACATAATCATAAATCATACATCATCGGATAACACATGTAACAAAAATGGGATTCTTGAAACATCATGACATCATAAAACAAATCATATAAGGTAAATGACTTCATAAAAATAATTCCCTCACAACATAATCAAATCAATGTAATAATAGGGATAAAAACATAACCCTTTAGTATCTTAGATGGAAAATAATTGTGATAAAACACTTGAACCCCATTCTTGAGGAAAATATCCTTTCTTCTTCAAAAACACTTTTCTTTTCTTAACATGTCATACAATTATAAACTAAAAGAAGTTGATCAAAAATAATCTTGAAAACTTGTAAAGGAATCTTCTTGGAAATAATTTTTTAAAATATTCATTCATGCCGTATAAGTTAAAAAAACATTCTTCGTACTTTTGTCGAAAAAGTCAAAAATTACCTCATACGAAAAAACGACAAAAGACTCCTTTAATATTCTTTACTAAAAACTCACTGAAGGGTAAAATTGGATTTAAACTATTTTAAGTGGATGGAAATAATATTACATATTGAGGGAGCATGGATGTGGATGATAAAATACACCCCAGTAAATACCAAAGTATAAACAATCTCAGATAAAAATGAGATTGTGATATTTCCCCTTACCTTAGGTCCGACTTGCTTTGTAAGTGTCTGAACCTCCTGTATAATGATTTAAATAATGTTATTTACTTATTCCAGAATCATAATTATTTTTATGATATCATATATGGTCATATTCTTAGCTTCTTAGTAGTAATATTTCATTGCTACTTGTTATTCGTGTGTTTATAACTTATTGTTCTTATGCATGTTTTGTCGAATAAATTCTTATTATTATCTTTAGGTTATAGATACCTCATTTCTAGAATTTTATTAGTGTAGTATATATCATATTCATTCATTCAATTCATTTATATAATCATTATGAAATGAAAAATTATGTAGAACGAGTCGCATCACATCGTTGAGCCGGTATTCCGTACGTACGCACGAGTGATGATATCGTTCCTATGATCGTGGAATTTTATTGGAGTATATATATATTATTTCAGTATCAATATTAATTTATAATAATCATAAAAATTTACTCATTACACCATTATACCCATCCTTGTAAGGTGATGGTGGAAAATAGATTACACCACGGTGTGGAGACGGTATTCCGTACGTACGCACGCACGGTGATTTCATTTTTCCGTAGGATGGATAGAAGGTGAATTAGGGTTGTTTCATATTTATAATAAAATATCAGTATGAAATTAATACTGATGTTATTACTTTATCATTAAACAACTTAAGAAGAAGAAGTTGAAGAAGAAAGAAATTGAAAAGATCGGTAATGGATATTACCTCTTCTTTGGAACGCCTCTTTGAATCCTCCACATAGGGAACTAAGATTGGTCTTTGAAGAAGACCATGACCTCTAGGATTATTCTAGGGAAGTGGAGAAGGGATTTTGGCAGGGGTTGGACGAGATTGAGTGCTCAAATTGGTGTGAGGAGGTGGGGGAGGAGGTGCCCTTTTATAAGGGAGGAGAGGGGCACCTTAGGAATATCTCAAAATATTATTTTATATTAAAGTAAAAATCAGTTTATAATGGTTCCAAAGGGTCTTATTTCGAAGCTAAAGTGGGGATGGGTCGAAATCCTATCAACCAATAGGATTTAGACAAGTTTAGGTTATTATTTTAACCTTATCAATTAGATTTAACTCTAAGTTAAATAAGTTAACTTTTACCGTGTATTTTTGTTTCCTTACACTGTATGGTTAATAAACTTACTATAACATTCCAAACGAACTCCAAATTGTTTATTATTAATATATATATCCTTATCAAAGTCATGGGGCCGAAATTTAAAATTTTAAGAATAAAATGACAATTAATAATATAATATTTGATTTAAAAACTATTTTGTGTCAATTTTGACACTATTTTATATATGATTTTTGTGAAAGTCATAACAGAATTTTATGTTCGAACCAAGTTGATTAAATCAACAAAAATATATCATAGTAAGCTAGAAAATTAGTGGGATTCATAAAAAGTCTCAAATTACATTAATTGTGGTGTTTATAACATCCATTATGTCAATATTTCATTAATAAGATAATTACTCCATCATCATTGTGTCATAAATAAATTAAATTATTTAATGTCTAAAAATTATAAATAAAATATCATTATGTAGGAAATAATTTTATATTTTTAATGAATATTTATAGTCGAATTTATCTTATGTATAACTTCATATTAAAAATGATTTACTTATTAAACATTGATTTTAACTATTTTAACCCTTCATTAAATAAATTAATAATAAATGTCCTAATCTAATCCAAGTGGGCCTAAATGGTCATATTTTATTCCTAAGTTTGTTTTTGGTCGAATTAAACTTATCCAATAGAATTAGGACATGTGTTAGGGTAATAATAATATCATATTTACCCTTAGTTACCCTATTTACTATTAACCGCGGTAAAAAAAAGTAAAAAGTTACTATACACCAAAAAATTATTTTTTCTCATTGAACCACATTTTACTTAATGATATCAACCGTGCCTGTCGGATTTTCAAAATTCCATTCACAGAAGCGGTAAAATTATTTTTTATGCAATATTCAGCTTTTAACCTACCACATACTGGTTTCACTATTCATCAAAAATTGAAAGTTTTCAAAAAATTACCAAAATTTCACCCTAGGCTAATTTCAGTATTCCGAATCCAATAATGAAGTCCATTTTGAAAAATAAAATTTATAAAATTTCAAAATGTGGTTATTAATATTCATAACAACTAGTTTTAATAATATTTTAATAGCATATCTTTGTTTAGTGAAACTCAGTATTGCATATGACGCAAGCTATCGAGGAAGGTCGCGATTGCGTGTAAAGTAATCCAAGCTAGTGTGTAGTGAAAGATTCCTTTTATAACATAAAAACAAAATATTACTCATAAAAATCTCGGGTGTTACATTCTACCCCCCTTAAAATGAATTTCGCCCTCGAAATTCGTCACTTTGCAACAAACAGATGAGGATACTTTTCCCTCATCATATCCTCAAGCTCCCATGTAGCTTCTTCAAGTTGGTGGTTCCTCCATAAAACTTTAACCAATCAAGTGGTCTTGTTTCGTAGGAATTTTTCTTTATAATCCAGAATCTATATCGGTTGTTCTTCATAAGAAAGATCTTGCTCCAGCGGTACAACTTCTGAGCTGAGTACATGTGAAGGATCATGTATGTACTTTCTCAGGAGAGATACATGGAACACATCATGAACTTGAGAGAGATTCGGTGGAAGCGCCAATCGGTGAGCTACCTTTCCAACACGATCCAGTATTTCGAAAGGACCGATATATCTAGGGCTCAACTTCCCCTTCTTTCCAAATCTCATAACCCTCTTCCAGGGATATATTCGTAAGAACACTTTATCACCCACTTCAAACTCTAGGTCTTTTCTTCAGTTGTTGGCATAACTTTTCTGTCAACTCTGAGTTGCTCTTATGTGTTGTTGAATTGATCTGACCTTTTCTGCCATTTCATCAACGAGGTCAGGTCCTAATAGCTTTCTTTCCCCAACTTTATCCCAGCAAGTTGGAGTCCTGCATTTATTTCCATATAGAGCATCATAAGGAGCCATCTAAATACTGGAGTGAAAGCTATTATTATAAAAAAATTACACTAAAGGTAGGTGTTGATCCCAAACTCCTTTGGAATCCATATAGAAAGCTCGCAACATATCTTCTAGGGTTTAAATTGTTCTCTCAGACTGACCGTCTGTCTAGGGATGATAAGCAGTGCTGAAACTCAACTCTGTATCCAGAGTATGCTGAAGACTTCGCCAGAACTTCGAGGTAAATCTCGGATCCCGATCAGATATAATAGAAAGTGGTACTCCATGCAATCTTTCCACTTCCTTTACATATATCCTGCAAGCTGATCTAGAGAAAAATCCTCTCTAATAGCAATGAAGTGTGCAGACTTTGTAAGATGATCAACTATGACCCAGATAGCATTATTGCCTTTAGATGTTTTACGAAGTCCTGTGACAAAGTCCATAGTGATGTTTTCCCATTTCCATTCGGGTATGGGTAATGGTTGTAACATCCCCTTAGGCTTCTATCTCTCAACTTTAACTTTTTGACAAACCAAGCATCGAGAGACATATTCAGCAACATCTCTTTTCATGCCATCCCACCAGAAGTACTCTTCCAGGTCCCTATACATCTTCATGTTTCTATGATTAATAGAGAATGAAGAACTATGAGCCTCATCCAGCAGCTCCTTCTTTAATTCGGGGATGGGAGGAACACAAACCTGATTCCTGAACTTTATTATCCCATCACAATCAAGGTTGAATTCAGGAACATTTCTCACCTTCTTTTCTAACTCGACATCTTCTTTCTGTGCCTCTTTAATCTTCACATGTATATATGGTTGAACATTCAATTGAGAAAGATAAGGTTTTCCCCTTCCATTATAATTCTAAGATCCATCCTTTGTAAATCCATAAATATTGGATCTTTTGTGATCCTCATCATGGATAAACTAGCATGGTCTTGTCGACTTAATGCTTCTGCCACCTTGTTTGCTTTTCCAGGGTGGTAATGGGTTGAGCAGTCATAATCTTTAATCAGCTCCAACCATCTTCTTTGACGCATATTCAGCTCCTTTTATGTGAAAATATACTTTAAACTTTTATGATCAGTATAAATATCACACATTTCACCATAAAGGTAATGCCTCCAAATCTTTAATGCAAAGATTACCACAGCCAACTCCAAATCATATGTTGGGTAATTTTTCACGCTGATTTTCAACTATCATGAGGCATAAGCTATCACCATATCATTTTTCATAAGAACACACCACAATCCCTTCGTGGATGCATCACTGTATATCACAAACCTTTCTCCACTACAAGGCAGTGTGAGCACAGGTGCACTGGATAACCTTCTTTTCAACTCCTTGAAATTCTCTTCACATTCCTCTGTCCAAACAATCTTAACTCCTTTCCGAGTCAACTTGGTGAGTGGATTAGATAATCGTGAAAAATCTTTTACAAAATGTCGCTAATATCTAGCCAAACGAAGAAAACTTCGGATCTCAGTTACTGTTGTTGGTCTCGACCATCTTTCGATAACCTCTGTTTTTGCTGGATCCACAGATATCCCCTCTTTTGAGATTATGTGACCCAAAAATGCAACTTTTTGAAACCAAAATTCACACATGGTAAATTTGGCATAAAGCATCTCCTTTCTCAGGGTCTTCAATATAATTCTCAAGTGATCTTCATGCTCTTCCTTGCTCTTTTAATAGACCAGAATATCGTCTATAAAGACTACCACGAATTGATCAAGATAGTCTCTAAATACTATATTCATTAGATCTATGAAGATAGCAGGGGCATTAGTAAGACCAAATGGCATCACTATAAATTCATAGTGTCCATACCTTGTACGGAAAGCCGTCTTTGGTATATCCTCCCTTTTGACCCTTAATTGATGATACCCTGAACGAAGATCAATCTTCGAAAAGTATTGAGCTCCGCGTAGTTGGTCAAATAAGTCATCAATGCGTGGGAGAGGATATTTGTTCTTGATAGTGATATTGTTAAGTTCTCGATAATCAATGCAGAGTCTCATTGATCCATATTTCTTCTTAACAAATAGAACAGGTGCTCCCCAAGGTGACGCACTAGGGCGTATGAATCCCTTATCAAGATTCTCTTGGAGTTGCTTCTTCAATTCCTGCAACTCAATTGGGGCCATTCTATAAGGTGTCTTTGAAATAGTCAAAGAACCCGGTACGAGTTCTATTGAAAACTCAACTTCACGATTTGGTGGAAGACCTGGTAATTACTCCGGAAAGACATCATCAAACTCTGGTACGATGGGAATATTCTTAATCGTGAGTTTCTCACCAACTATTTGAGATAAATAACCTTCATTTAAAGGAATCAATACCCATAAAATGGAAGAAATTTCCACTGGAAGGTTATGTTCATCATTGCATTGATAGATGATCATAGATTGATCTGGAATATGAAATGTGACTTCCCTTCTTTGGAAATTGATATGAGCTCCGTATAAAGAAAGCCAATCCATGCCAAGAATCACATCGAATTTCACTATAGGAAGGATCACCATATTTGCAGGAAGAACATTCCCACAAACTTGGATCGGAGAAGAATTATAAACTTTTGATGCGACTGTTGTGCCATTAGGTGTTGTCACAGCTAACTCAAAATCTAATTGTTGAGGTAATACAGTGATACCCTTAGAAAATTATTTAGAAATAAAAGAGTGGGTGGATCCAGAATCAAATAAAACATTTTCTACTTTAGAGTGGATGGTAAGTGTACCTTTCACCACTTCGTTATCGTACTCCACATCGCTGATAGAAATTGTATGTGACTTTCCTTTGTCTTTAGCATTAAGATTTTTTTGACGTCGACCATCATCATCAACCCTTGGATTTGGGCATTGATTGGCATAATGCCCCATCTCCTTGCACTTGAAACATTGAAGTGTAGTAGGTTCATTATGTGTATCCCTTCCTTTGTTTGCATCATTAGACATCTTCTTCCCATTATCGCGGCATTCAAATGCCCAATGACCTTCCTTTCCACATTTGAAACATTTACTTGTCCCTTTAAGACAACTCCCTCCATGTTTCTTTCCACACTTTGAGCAGAAGGGAAAGCTCATCTTCTTTTCAGTGTGCTCTTTAGATTTTCCTTTGAATTCCATTTTCCTCTTCTTATCAAACCCATTTGACTGATGGGTTACTCCAATCTCCATCTCGACTTTGATAGAACATCAAATGATTTCCTCGTAGCTATTGAAGTCCCTTATGGCTAACGCCCTTCGAAGACTTGGTTTTAAGCCACTAAAGAATCAATCGATCTTACTCTCAGGTTGGATAATAATACTAGAATTGTACCTTGAAAGTCTTGTAAAATTTGCTTCATAGGTACCAACAGATTCATCATCCGTTTGCTTCAGTTCAAGAAACTCTTTCTCCATCTTTGTTCGGAGAATACGAGGGAAGTACTTATTGAAAAATAAGTTCTTGAACTCGTCCCATTCCATGGACTCAATTTCATCCCTTTTCCTCGTCTTCTTAATAAGATTCCACCATTGATCAGAATCTCCCTCCAAATGATACACTGTTAGGATGACTTTATCATGTTAAGAACATTGAAGAACTGATAATATCTTTTCAGTAGTACTAATCCATTGTTCAGCAACTAATGGATCAGTAGACCCACTGAACGAAGGTGGATGCTGCCTCATTAAGGATTCAACAGAATTTTGCTCTTTCCTTTGCTCGTTTGGAAGTCCTGCATGATTTATAGCTTGAGAAAGTTGTGTGAGCATGGCTACAAGATTTTTCATTCCAGCTCCCATATCGTTTGGTTGCTCAGGGGGACAATCATTGCATTGCCTATCGCATTCCGCATTAACACGGTTCCTTCGGGTTCCAGCCATTGACTAAAACCAAGAAGAATAGTGTGAGAAACACTAATTATAATAGGAAAACCACATAATTCAAGAATAAAATTTTCATGCTTAAGGTATTATCCTAGGTTATTCATGGCCATTTCTAAAACACTAAGATTGTGTTCTATGCTTAGACTTATCCTTAGGGTTCTTACTAAGGATTTCACATCCTAGTTTCCAAAGGTTGCCTATACCTTTCCTCTGATACCAACTATAACGACCCATACTTTACATACATTGTTAATACATCAAAATTAAAGCACACTTATTACAACATATGACAAAACCACAAAGGACCGTATAGGTATAGTGTATTTAGAAACTGGGAAACATAAACAACTGGTTCATAAATCTTCTACAGTGTCTCCTATTTATTTCATAATATCTAGGGTCCCTTTTAGCATATTCTACTTAATATCCATCTTCCTGACCTGGGGAAAAGAAAACATAAAAGGGTGAGCTCAAATGCTCAGCAAGGGAAAATAATGGAAATAAAAATCATATCATATCTTTTTGAAAATCATAACCTGCAAAAGAGATCATAATATCTTAACATTGAATAAATCATAGAAGTGAAAATGAGATCCCCATAATCATAACATAAAACTTGAAACTTTGTGGCATGCACACATAATCATGGAGAATCATTTCTTGTTAGTCATGACTCCTTGCCAAGACTATCTTAGCGGACAAAGTCCATTTCTGAACTGAGTTCACTCCTCGTTTCAGTCCTGTATCACTGAACCGAAATAATCTTCTATTCCAGCCATGTCTATCTCATGAGATATAAATCTTTACCCAATGAATTGGAGGGAGATATAGGTCCCACCCGTCTTATAATGAATCCTTTCTTATGTGTGCCACATAATCATAAATCATACATCATCGCATAACACATGTAACAAAAATGGGATTCTTGAAACATCATGACATCATAAAACAAATCATATAAGGTAAATGACTTCATAAAAATAATTCCTTCACAACATAATCAAATCAATGTAATAATAGGGATAAAAACAGAACCCTTTATTATCTTAGATGGAAAATAATTTTGATAAAACACTTGAACTCCATTCTTGAGGAAAATATCCTTTCTTCTTCAAAAACACTTTTCTTTTCTTAACATGTCATACGATTATAAACTAAAAGAAGTTGATCAAAAATAAACTTGAAAACTTTTAAAGTAAGATTCTTGTAAATAATGTTATAAAAATCAATTCATGCCATATAAGTTAAAAAAAACATTCTTCGTACTTTTGTCGGAAAAGTCAAAAAGTACCTCGTACGAAAAAACGACAAAAGATTCCTTTCATATTCTTTACTAAAAACTCACCGAAGGGTAAAATTCGATTTAAACTATTGTAATTGGATGGAAACAATATTACATATTGAGGGATCATGGATGTGGATGATAAAATACACCCCAGAAAATACCAAAGTATTAACAATCTCGGATAAAAATGAGATTGTGATATTTCCCATTACCTTAGGTCCGACTTGCTTTGTAAGTGTCCGAACCTCCTGTATAATGATTTAAATAATGTTATTGACTTATTCCAGAATCATACTTATTTTTATGATATAATATATGGTGATATTCATAGCTTCTTAGTAGTAATATTTTATTGCTACTTGTTATTCGGGTGTTTATAACTTTTTGTTCTTATGCGTGTTTTGTCGAATAAATTCTTATTCTTATCTTTAGGTTATAGATACCTCATTCTCAGAATGGTATTAGTGTAGTATATATCATATCCATTCATTCAATTAATTTATATAATCATTATGAAATGAAAATTATGTAGAACGAGTCGCATCACATCGTGGAGACAGTATTCCGTACGTACGCACGAGTGATGATATCATTCCTATGATCGTGGAATTGTATTGGAGTATATATATATTATTTCAGTATCAATATTACTTTATAATAATCATAAATAGTTACTCATTACACCATTATACCCATCCTTGTAAGGTGATGGGGGAAAATAGATTACACCACAGCGTGGAGACGGTATTTCGTACGTACGCACCCGCGGTGATTTCATTTTTCCGTAGGATGGATAGAATGTGAATTAGGGTTGTTTCATATTTATAATAACATATCAGTATGTAAGTAATACTGATGTTATTACTTTATCATGAAACAACTAAAGAAGAAGAAGTTGAAGAAGAAAGAAATTGAAAAGATCGGTAATGGATATTACCTCTTCTTTGGAACGCCTCTTTGAATCCTCCACTTAGGGAACTAAGATTGGTCTTTGAAGAAGACCAAGACCTCTAGGATTATTCTAGGGAAGTGGAGAAGGAATTTTGGCAGGGTTTGGCCGATCTTGAGTGCTCAAATTGGTGTGAGGAGGAGTGGGAGGAGGTGCCCTTTTATAAGGTAGGAGAGGGGCATCTTAAGAATATCTCAAAATATTATTTTATATTAAAGTCAAAATCGGTTTATAATGGTTCCAAAGGGTCTTATTTCGAAGATAAAGTGGGGATGGGTTGAAATAATATCAACCAATTGGATTTAGACAAGTTTAGGTTATTATTTTAAACTTATCAATTAGATTTAACTCTAAGTTAAATAATTTAACTTTTACCGTGTCTTTTTGTTTCCTTACACTATATGGTTATACACTTACTAAAACATGCCAAAAGAACCTAAAATTGTTTATTATTAATATATATATCCTTATCTATGTCATTTGGCCGAACCTTAGATTTTTAGGAATAAAATAACAATTAATAATATAATATTTTATTTAAAAACTATTTTGTGTCAATTTTGACACTATTTGATATATGATATTTGTGAAAGTCATATAAGAATTATATGTTCAAACCAAGTTGATTAAATCAACAAAAATATATCATAGTATCCTAGAAAATTAGTGGGATTCATAAAAAGTCTCAAATTACATTTATTGTGGTGTTTATAACATCAATTATATCAATATTTCATTAATAAGATAATTACTACATCATCATTGTGTCATAAATAAAATAAATTATTTAATGTCTACAAATTATAAATAAAATACCACTATGTATGAAATATTTTTAGCATTCTAATTAATATTTATAGTCGAATTTATCTTATGTATAACCCAATATTAAAAATGATTTACTTATTAAACTTTGATTTTAACTATTTTAACCCTTCTTTAAATAAATTAATAATAAATGTCCTAATTTAATCCAAGTGGGCCTAAATGGTCATATTTTATTCCTAAGTTTGTTTTTGGTCGAATTAAACTTATCCAATAGAATTAGGACATGTGTTAGGGTAATAATAATATCATATTTACCCTTAGTTTCCCTATTTACTATTAACCGCGGTAAAAAAAAGTAAAAAGTTACTATTCACCAAAAAATTATTTTTATCTCATTGAACCACATTTTACTTACTAATATCAACCGTTTCTGTCGGATTTTCGAAATTCCATTCACAGAAGCGGTAAAATTAAGTTTTATGCAAAATTCAGTTTTTAACCTACCACTTAGTGGTTTCACTATTCATCAAAAATTGAATGTTTTCAGAAAAATACCAAAATTTCACCCTAGGATAATTTCGGTATTCCGAATCAAAAAATGAAGTCCATTTTGAAAAATAAAATTTATAAAATTTCAAAAAGTAGTTATTACTATTCATAACGGCTAGTTTTAATAATATTTTAATAGCATATCGTTGTTTAGTGAAACTCAGTATTGCGTACGACGCAAGCTATCGAGGAAGGACGCGATTGCGTGTAAATTAAGCCAAGCTAGTGTGTCGTGAAAGATTCTTTTGATAACATAAAAACAAAATATTACTCATAAAAATCTCGGGTGTTACAACAACAACACAACATACACCAAACACAAGATCCGAATTCAAAGGTTCATGAAAATTCAAAATTCAAAATAGCCCCTGGACTCAAGGAGACCTCGAGCCATGAGAACCACAGTTTCCAATCATGTCTCCCACCATATTCTTACATCTAGTACACCTCTTCACCATTATAGAAAACCTCACTGATGAAAACCTCAACCTAGTCGCCATAACGTAGCCTCGCCACAATGAACCCCTAAGACTCCCACAGAAACCGCAACCGCAAATCTGAGCCGAAATTGGGAAGACACACTGGAGGTCGAATCAAGCAAGCCTTCTAGAGTGGCAAAGGGGGAGACCAGAGAAGACCAAGGGCATGGCCATACTGACACCACAAAGCCGCAAAACCATCCAGGGACCATCCATCAACAACACCACCCCGAAAAAGAACCATGAAAACGCTGAGTGCATCACACCATAAGAACTCAGACACCCCATAAAGAATCACTTCACCAAACATAACAAAAGAAATCAGTGGAAAGAAGAAACCATCTTCTTGACCAGCAATCCGAACCAATCTCAATCGGAATAATAGATCCACCCAGCAAATTCGGCCCATAGCAAAATAAAAAGCAAAAGCGTCAAATGAGGAACAAGAGTCACGAACCAGCACCGATTGAGGACCTCAAAAATGCGTCGGAAGAGGAACTCACCGAAGCCAGAGCTGTAGAGCCCGTCGCCGCCTTCAGACCCACACACATGGACTATCCCCTCAAGCACAACTACAACTGACCCCAAACACGACGACAACCTCCGGTCCGCAGCAACTGAAGCACGAACTCTGAGCCAACACCACTCTTCAAGGAAACCCCTAAACAAAATGATGGGATCTCTGAGAGTCACAAACTCGTACAAAGACGCAACAAGAAGGGGATGCACGCTGTGAACACACTGAGCAGAGAAGCCGAGGATAAATCCGGTCCATGACGATGAAGATGAAGGCAGTGTGGGGGAAACCCTATCGTCGCGAGGCCCCTTACGGGCGGCGCATATATTGTAACTAGTTATATTGTCTATATAGGGAATATAAATAATGATGAATGGAAACAAGTTTTAAAAAAATTTGACGATGAAGCTTAGTTAATTCTTTGAGAAGGAAATCCAATGAATAGAGTAATTTGGAAAATTAATTAAAAATTATTTTAAATAGATCCTAAAATATATAATTAATTTTTAGTAGTTTATACATTAAGGATATGATAGGATATGTTGGGAGGTGATTTAATGGTATATTGACGTTTTTGGAGAATGTGATTAAGGGGAAGATAAACTTAAACATGTTCATGATATAGGGATAATAATTACATAATGATTTGTTTTTTTGGATAGTATAGATGACCTTGGAATTGAATAATAATTAGATGATAGATTGGTTTATGAATTGATATTATTAATTTTTTGGATTTCTGGTATGATTAAAGACTTATTTTTTTAAACGAATATTTGTCACTATGGTGATTTACGTTATTACTGTGATCAATAAAATATATAAAAATTATCTTCACTTGTTTTTTGATAGAAAATTAATATCAATATATTTTTTTGGGGAATTATTGATATGTTTATTTTGAAAATTTAAAAACATCATTCAACAGTTTTAGATTTTAATATCATTGATGGTTTAATAGAGTGAGTATATATAATATTATTTTGTCAAAAATTGTATGTGGAATTTCATATTAATGTATTATACAACCATATAAATACTTATTCATATTGTATTATCTTTGATCACCATTTTTCTTTTTTATAATTATAGATATATGGAATAAATTTTAATCCCATTATGGATCTTATGATTTTATAGTTCTGATGGAATTGCAATTTCATCATTACATATTCTAGTAAGAAACAGAGTAGAAATTGACCATAGTGTAACCAAAGTGTGATATTGCGCTATTGATTATATATCATGTAATTATATCTTCACAAATTATTTTTAAATAAAATATGAACCTATAATATTAAATTTTATGATATCAAATTCCATTTTAAAAAAAATATCTATGGTTTTTTCATCATTAACTTTATAATGAACTTTTTCTATATCATTATACACATGAACATGATCGTTAGAAATTTTTTCATGTACATGTTTTAACATTCCACACACAATTTCCTAAAATGTAACTTCTTTTGTTGGTGACCTTCACCTTTTATATTCCATTTTTATAAGAGGTTATTTAATATCCATTTTTTCAAAGTCAGTTTTTAAAAAATGATTTCCTAAATATGAACATTTTTTTCTAATAACATTTTTGAATTATGAGTATGTATTTTTTAAAAAATGTATTGATCATATGAGATAACATTTTATCAATTGATGTTTGAACCGAATATATCTCAAGTAGATGATTTTAAAATATATGTCTCCTAAGGATGTACATACATCATACATCACAAGTAATTAGGTCATACTCTATTTAAATGGTGGCATAGGTTTTTTATAAATAAAAAATAGTGGGGATTCTAAAATGTATAGATAATGTTCTATGAAACAAGACCACTCCCACGATTAATATTTTGTTGGAAAATAACAGTTTTTAGGAATCCATGTGGGAACCCGGGGATGCGATGAGTAATAGGAATCATATTTTATTTATATATGAGAATTTAATTATAAGTGTTATATAAATTTTGTTGGGGTAAGAATATAACACCAAAATATTTTATTTTCTATATCTATTAGAAAAATTAATTTAAAATCTTTGATATCATCCATTCCACAAATCACGGAGCCTAAACAAACTAGAAAATATTTTCATTTAATAATGATAGTTATCACTGATTTTATAGAATAGAATGAATTAGTGATATTAAATATGTTATGAATGTTTAGATTAAAAAATGTTTAAAAAATAATTTTTTTGGTTAAAAATTACTTACAATTGAAAATAAAAACTAATTGGACATAAAGGTTCTGTTTTAAAAAAAATATTTTCCATCCATTATGATATTTAATCATAATAAATTAAATTAATTAATATTATTTAATTTTATAAATAAATAGTATAACATATTATCTAAATACTACTTTTAAAATTTTATATAATATTTTTATAGACTTAAGATAAGAATAAAATAAATTTAATGTTTAAATGCTATATTTTTTAGAAATGAAAATTTTCTACTTATATAGGGGCTCACATGTATTAAAAAATGATTGAAACATTTATAAAATTTATTTGAAAAATAAAACTCATTTTTTATATATTTATTAAAATCTATATTAGGGTTAATTGTAGGGTATTTTTCTTATTAGTATCATTTTTATGAATAGTGAAAAATACTACATTTTAAATTAAAATTGACATTTCATATCAATAATTTATAATGTGAAATTATATATTTAATTTTATTTAAAGTATATTTTTTCAACAATAAATCAAACAATCCAATTTATTTAAATTTAATCAATTTAATATTTTAAATTGGGTATATATATTTTTAAACTTTTTCACACTTTCACTTTATAAACCACTTTCTTGTCGCATATGTGGGATTAAGTGGACAACAAATTTTCCCATAAATGTTTATTTAAACTGGTAAAATGGTTCCCAAATTTGTAATCAAAAGGAAATAATTTTAGTGTAATATCATTATAATTTTTACGCTTAAAAACATACCCCTATAAAAAAAATATTTCTTGTGGTGTCGGAAAATTATTGAAAATGGTTATACTAAAAAGATAAATAATTAAAATACCAAAAAAATAAAAAAATTAATTCATGTATAAGGTATTTAAAACCACTAACATAATTTAAAACATTAATAATCATCCATATTCTTAGAAATTAAAATAACCAAAATGTGGTTGGAATTAATAAAAAATAATCATTATTTAATCACTTAATACCTCTCCCCCTTAATTATAAATATAACCCCTAACCACCCAAATTCTCTAAAAAATACTTTAAGATGATAAAATATCTAAAAAATATTTTAATCCTAAATCTCCCAGCTTTCAGGTGCTTCTGGTCTAACTAAATACCAAAACCATTGTTTATAAGGTATCCTTCATGGATATAAAATTTTGGAGAAAATGTTATCAAAACAACACTCTTTTTTTATAAATACATCAATATTCTACTCATCACAATCTTCCAAAAGTGCATAATAACTATTGAATCATGTATATAATGTTTTTTTATGATTCTAATGGAATATATCAAAACCATTTCAATTTTCATATCATCTTATTAAATAAAGTGAATCTTTTTCCCAAATTATGTTGGATAATCGCCTATAAGAATAATGATGTTGATCATTTTACATTAACACATTTCCATTAAGTAATAAAATTATCATCATTTTTAAATGATACTATAAATATAATATATTATTTTATTTTATTTTCTTGATCCAATATATATTCATAATAAATATACAACGAAAATATTGCATAGTTGTTGAAAAAAAAACCAAATAAAATACATACATTTTTGTTAACATTTAATCAAATATATCATCATCATGTAAGAATGAGAAATTATATATGTGATCATTTAAACTTATGGGATTTTATTATTTCCATTTCATTTCACTTATGGATTTTTGTTTCAATTTTAAAGGCAAATTCTCAATTATACCCAAATGAACTGATGATGAAAGAATGAATCCAAACCACCTGAATCAATTAAAATAATGAAATATAATTACCGAATGGGTGGTAAGATGTTATAAAAGAATCACTTAATGTAATATGAATATTATTTTTGTCACATAATGAATTAATAAAAATTCTTTAAAATATTATATATGAAGTTTAATTGTTCAATTCTAAATGAAATTATTAGTTAAGGGTTTCTAATATAACTTTTTATTAGATGATATATATGTCTTATTAAACAATTATTTATTATTCCTGGTTTATAGACTACATATTGATAAATAATATCATGAATATAATTATATTAATTTTATTTAATGTTTAATTTAATAATTATTTCATTAATGAGGCATACAATTTAACTAATAACAATGTGGTAAGGGAATTATGAACCCAGTCTCCCTTATTTGGGCCATCCTTATACATCATCAATTATTTTTATGATATTAATATGTGTGGGATTATTTTTTATTATATTATGCCTAATTCCTAATTTTTATGTCTATTTAAATATAATACACAACATTTATTAATATTATAAAATCTCAATTCAATGATATGATTTTTATGGGGTACTTCAGAAGGAGAATGATATATTCATCATGAAATATTTCATGTTATATTTTGAAATTACATTCCAATTTTTTTTATTTTGTGATGGTATTTATTAGAAATTTTATCCAACGAAACATTCCTCATAATTTGTATGGTTGGATTATGTTTATTGGGGCATGATGTTTTGTGAATATATTTTATTTTTCATTTATTATGATATGATAATTTTTTTTATGATAGTCATTTCATTACAAGGGTATAGATATGATGAATTATTTATATTCACATGTAACAAATATGTCTGATATTGATTCTGCTATTAGTGGGAACTATATATTTCTCCAATTCATTGGTTAATGATAAATGTTTTATTAGCTCCAATGGTACATCGGTAGTTAGACCATGCACGGAAAAAAGGTACATAAGTGGTCATACCCTTGTGTAAGAGTAAGGTATATGGGTGGTTAGCCGAAGCCCAAAACAAAAAGGCTTATGTGTTTTCAGATCAATCCCATGGATAATGTGTACAAAGATGGTCATTCCATGCACATTACAATAGGATAAATGGGATGTCATCCTATTATCAACAGTAGAGGATACATGAGAGGTTATATCATAAAAGAACATGATAAATAGATGAATTGATAAAAGATAACATGTTATTAATGTATTGGTAGGTATCCATGACATTATATTTTCTAATAATATTTTTATACTACAAATTATTTTTTAATTACATTTCTATATTGTCTTTGATGTTTTTATTTTATTATATTTTTTTATTGTCTTTTAAAAATCCAATCGTTAAATCTATCCATCAATATTATAATCATTTATTTTAAAGGTATTATTTTCAAATGATATAATCATGTTCTCATACAATTATACACATTCCATGCTTATTTCTATCCTAGGTTTACCATTAATGTTCATCTGACATCACCCCTTTCAAAATATTATTATTCCTCATATACGAAAGAATATATTTAGAATGAAATGCCAAAAAAAATTTAGTTATAATGTAATTAGAATAATATTATGTAGTTTTTTTATGAATGGGTTGTTTATATTTCCTTGTTTCTAATGACAGAAAACCCATAAAATTATAGTTTGTTTTTATAACATTTTGTAATTAATATTCATCTATTTTGATACAATATTTATGTATAAAAATCAAGGGTTGTTATAGTAACCACAAATTGATCTCTATTATTCCACCAATCTACCAAAGGATAATGAATTAGAGTATGACTAACACAACATAAAAATATTCCCCATGGACATTTCATTTTTAATAATGAATATAAAAACACTCATGTAGATTTTTCGTTTTAAAACCCATCATATTTTCCTCAATTTTCATTGTTCCGAGGAAGGTGTGATAAACTAATATGATGAAAAATATTTCTATCATAATGGAAATAATATCATTAAATATTATTTTACATAATATAATAAAAACTGTTAAATATACCAATCACCCTGATTCACCACTCCCCCTATTGATTACATCAGGTTATAAATATTCCACTTAAACCACAAACAATTTGGGTTATATAAGTCTAATTTGGGGATTAATTTGTTTCATAATGAGGTCTTGGCTTCTTAGAACATAAAACAGGCATAACATTTCGTTATTTAGCTGCAGCTATCAAAGGCGATGACTATTGACATGATCACTATTTTTTTAAGTTATTGATTCGTTGTCATTCCATTATTTTTCATGTCTTTTAAGGCTTAATGTTTAAAAATATTTCATTGGATAAATTATTCATATATATTCCATTATAATTTTTATTTTATTTTATTTGGCATGGTTCCTCAATTGTAAAAATTTTTATTTGATGGATTTGTGTCTCCCAAAGAACTGATTCAATAAAAATATTTTTTGGAAAGGTTTAAATGAATTATATAAAATTAAAAATATATTTATGAAATTAATTTTATCTATTTATGTTTCACATTATATTATAAGTAAATAAATTTAAATTATATTAAAGGACCAAAATGGGTTTCCAATTTTCAATGGTTTTAATAGATGGATAAACTATTTTAAAAAGGGTTTATTATGGGTTTTAATTGTTACTATTACTAAGGAAATTGTAAATGGATTTCTGTTATCATAAAATGAAAGAAATATTTCATCATTTTCAATAAGTTTCAATTAGTTTATTGAAAATTGTTATCATAGTTTGTGAATGATACCATCGTGGGTCCCTTATTTTGTTATAGAATGTATCCCCTAAGGGTGATATTTTTTATCACAATAATGAGAATGACATGGTTCATATTCTTTATTGTGGTGGTATGTATGGTAATAATATATTTATATTGGGTATTTCTATTGATCATGCGTCCTTTTCAATTGATCAATTCATATTAATTTTTTACGGGATTATTTTTCATCAAGTGATAGGTATATACTTATAATACCCTATTTCACATAACACATGGGTCATTGTCCCCTATCAGGAAAAATATGACTACATTAAATGTTCCTGGGAGGATTTTAGTGTGGGATTATCATGTTGATTTTGAAGCATTTTTTGAATAAAATAGTGAAATAGTTACCCCATTTATTTTTTATAGTCAACAATAAAATTACCTTAATAAATTTATTGGTTCCCAAGATAATACATAATATTACATTTGGTTCTTATATTTATTATATCCCCGTGATTAATTAAGATGTTCAAATAATTTTTTTTATTTAATAAATAATCACTCTTTATAAGTGATGTGGTTCATTGGTGTTTTATTTTAATATCCATGAGAAGGGAATTGATTTTTTAACTACTTCAATTTTTTTAAAATGGTATCCCTAATGAATTTTAAATGAGAAAGTATATTGGTTGTTGTAAAATAATATTTGGCATCTAATAATGATGTTTCCCAATAAGATGAAATTATAAAATGTTTGTTACTGTGCTATTAAGATTTCTTATGATCACAAGAAAAAATGTACATTTTAATATTATTTCACACAAGTTGGGATAAATTGATTTTAAAATTGGGTCCAAAAACTACTTGTTGGGATCCCACTATCGTTGGTTTTTCTCAAAACTTATATAAAACAATTTCTATATGAAATATTCATGTTTCAGTTTAGGATCATGTTATTTGGTCTCAATTTGGATTTCCAGGTTCATGTTCTTCTATAATTGTTGGTTAGTGATATTGAGGCTGGCCTTGGAACACCTGGACAATTAGACTAGTTTAGTATTATTTTATATATTTGATGCTCTTGTATTGACCTCACCACCCAGATAATTATTATGGTTATTCATGTATCCATAATTATCATTATTATTAATTTTTTAGTTATTGATATGTATCTTTTATTATATTATATGCTCTATATAAATATTTTTATCTATATATAATATTTATTCATATTTAAATTATACACAAATCTGTTCCATATTATTTTGTGAATTACATGTAAGATAATTTTCTCTTTAAATAGTTAAATAATTCCCACAAGGTATGTTTTTATATCACATCACTAATTCCTATTATGGTGTGATTAGTACTTAATAATATATATTTTCATAAACCATTTTTAATTTTTGACTTTGTGTCTACCCGATATGGTATTTGAAAAAACGAATCAAATCACTCTTTATCGATTTTTATGGATTTTTCAATCGTTATAAATAATTTATGGAGTTTTTATTATGGACATAATATTTTATTTCTATGGAATTATTATGTATTTTCTATTTTTACTTTAATACCTATTTTGGTAAGTGTATCACAATTCTAGGATATGGTTATTATAGTTAGAAATTGGATTTAAGGGGGTGGTTTGATTTAGAAACCAATGATATACTAATTTTTAAACGTGAATTCATTGTTTGTAATGGGTTTCTAAAGGACATGTGTTTAAAATTATTTTTATAAGTATGTTGGTATGGGGGAGAAAAAATAATATTTTACTTTGAATAAAAGGAAACTGTTAGGAAATGGGTTTTTCCTTGAAATTTAAATGGGAGGAATTATTTGATGAAAAAAAATAATTCAAAAATAAAATAGATGTTATTGATGAATGTATTTTATATCTGGGTTGTATGAAATTTTGTAAAAGGGGGGACATTATATATGTTATATAATGTGATATTATTATGAGGGTTTTGATTCATTATATTATGGTTTGATTTGAATATATGCTTTCATTATATAAGTGGGGTTGATTCATTATATATGAGTGGTTTTTATTTTAATTTAATAGTGGTTTTGATTTATGATTGGATTTGATTCATTATATATGTTTTATTATGAAATATAGGCTAATTGATGTCTATGTTTTATATATTTTCAATAAACCTCTTATGATTGTCTAAATAAATGTTGTAAAGTCTATTGTCAGGCTTATCTTTACAACATATCCTCTTTTCATCTACGATTAATTTCATCGATCGTCAACTCTACCAATACTCAAAATCAAAAGTTTCATTCAGGATCTTCCATGTACATGGACCTTATCCAATCATTATTGACTTATCAACAATTATATTTTCAGAAATATCATGTCCCTCTTGATGAAATTAACTGGAACCAATATATTGAGGTAGACATCAATTCTTTGGAATCTCTTAAATATAAATGGGTGAATATCATGGTTTATTTTATTCATGAAATTGTCCATATTCAATGGGATATTATTATTCCTCCCTTTTACATGAGGTAATATACTCATATTTTTTCATGTCAACATGTTTTCTAAAGAATTATCCTATAGACTTAAAAGTGAATTTTTCTTTTTATTTTACAATACATCAATGAGGTGAGTGGTCATTATTGGCATATAATATTTATTTTACAATGTTAGATGTCCTCTACCCTACCATGTTTTAAATGACACATTGAAAGATAATTCATTCTTTATACATCTTCATCATGATCATTTAGTAGTTTTGTTTATGTCCTGATTGATGTTGTATAATAAGTTGTAGTGAGGTAATTTTTTTGAAGATAATCAAGAATTGTATACATTTCATTGTTGTGATATGTTTTCATAATTTTTTGGGAATGTAGAATCTATTTTGAGGAAAATGTTTATTGATATCACAATTTACGATCAGGTTTGATGCGGATAGCATACCTAAATGAAGAAGAAAAAGCCTATGGTATGGTTTTAGTGTCAAGAAAATAGAAATTATAAATTTAATTTTAGGATTGATATGAGGTATTATTTTTAGAGTGTAATTTTAGGACATTATTAGAGGTTTTTTAAGTTTGGTTATCATAAAGGGATGTCTATAGTGTATTCATATTTTGGTCGGTTTTTTCTTTTTTATTTATTATATTTGTATTAGGTATTTATTAAATAATACATTAGGGTGGTAATGGTTTATGGGATTTCTTATCTTACATTATTCGTTGTGTGTACTTTTATCCGATTTGTGGTTGATATACAGTTGTATATTAAAAGATTTATTTTAATCATTATAGACCATCAGGACCATTATGCAGAAACTATGACTGATGTGGACTTTACTCAACTGAAAACTACTCAGTTTTGTTTTCAATTTTTTTGGTTCACCATTGGATATAGTTAATGGTTGGAGTTATTATTTCTTCCAATATGTATGGTTATTTAACTATTTGATCTCATAATATTTCATATTGATGAATTTTTTGAGTGGTTTTTGATTTTGTTTTTTGAATTTCCATTATCTTTCTAATTCCCCTTTCTAGTCGTGTTTATTTTGGGGTTAATATTAGTTTATAGAAAGATAATTTAATGTTATGAAGAATTGTATTTGTATTTTCATTTTTTATTATGTTTATAAATGATGTTATTCTTTAAGGTGAATTACTCACATTAAATCCATAATTTTTTATTAATTCTAAATAGTGGGGAGACACTTTCTTTTTCTATTTATCTATAGGAAGTATCATTCATAATAATTTTTTGAAGGAGACTGATAGCACTCTTGGGTTTTATAGTGTTTGTATTCTTTTTATTCCTTTATTTTGGTCCCTCTGTTATTTTTTCATTAGACCAACCCACCCCATTCATGAGGTATTATTGAGGTGTTTGTTTTGGTAAATTAACTGTTTCTAAAGAAATTATTTGGAAATGTTGTGGCATTGAATAATGATTATAAAAATGTGTTTAATTTATATTCGTTTATTCTAATTAATTTAATATCAGCATTATTCTAGGTTGTTTTTTTCATTTACATTAAAATTTTAATTTTTTGTGAGGTTCATGCTTTTGATGCGATTATTAGAAATTGTTTGGTTACTATGTGAGTGGTTCTTCAATTTTAATAGTGTGGTTTTCAAATCTATTATATAGGATTCTAATCCATGTGATGATTTCAAATACATCTTGTGAATTAAAATTTCCATTGGTGTTAATTTCAATATCGAAACATGTTTATGAATAATCGCTCAGGCAATCCTTGTGATGATTAGAGTGTCTTTAATATATATTTTAAAATTAGAACATGGTTGGTGAAAAATTTAACAAATAATTTGGAATAACCATGTGATATTCCTAGTATTATTAAAATTGAATTTTCTAGAAACACCATCACAATTTTTAAAAGGGTTGGTCTCATCCCATAATCTATATAAATTGTAAATGACTAGTGAAAACAAAGGATATCTCTACACCTTCTATATTATATATTTTAAGACCTATTTGATTTACATTATATAGATTTATAAAGATGCAGACTAATTTAATTCTAGTATCTTATTTTTCCTCCATCAACTTTATTTTTTCAATTTTCAATTATCCTCCCATAGACACTTGGTACTTCTGTTGTGGAATTTGGGTGTTTATGTTGTTTTTCTTGGGTTTTTTTGTAAATATGAAAATAATGGTATGCCTTTTTACATTTCTAAGTATATTAAATAATAGATGATTACTTTTATCGTGGTTTTCATTTGATTTTGTTGTGTTTATTTATATTATTACATTATTATTCATATAACTTGATACATGATTTCTCCTAATGTTTCATTTTCAATATCATTTTATATATGGTACTAAATGTATTTTTATAATTTTTAAATATTTATTGGTTACATGGAACAATATATTTTTTAACTGAAATTATTTTTCAAAATGATGTTCACATGCCATGTGTTTTTTTAAAAAAATCAATGAATTTGGATAAATAAAATTGATGTATTGGAAAGGTCTTTGACCACATTTTTGTGGTGATTTGGGTGATTTTTGAATTCCAAGAAATTTTTTAAAATATATTAAAATTTAAACCCTTTCTATATGGATAATATGGAATTTATAAATGTTTTAAAAATTATTTTCTATGAATGTATATGGTTTATTTTAAAGAGAAATGTAATTTTTATTTTAATTCTTATAAGGGACTTCAAATCAATGATTTGTTTTTTAGAAGATTCCACGGGAACATTGAAATGATTTCAAATCATTTTTGAAAGAGCCAGTCTTCAGCCCCTTATTTTAGTTTGGAATATTACCCCTAATGGGGATATGTTTTTTCTTTATGATATTTATTACATGGTTAGGGTGGTTTCTTGTGTGGGAGTTAGAGGTTTGGTGGTATTTTTATTCTATTTCAATATTGATCATGTTTCTTGTTTAAATTCTTAGATAATATTTAATCATCCATGTTTATAGTAGGAACTGAGTGAGAGTTATAAACTTATACTACACTAGTTTAGTGATTACATGGTCCACCTTACCATATGGTGTGAAATATCTATTTATGGGTAGTTCTCATAAGTATTCTAGCACTTTCTTGTTTGGTGTCATGCGTATTAGTTTTGATATAACTGTAGTCTAGTAGTTGGTACCATCTATTTTGTAATTTATATAATGAAATTTATTTATTTCCTGGTGAATTTTCCATTATACTATATGGTATTTGTTAGGAACTCGTGTTCCTTGTGTCAACTAGTTTTTTGATCATAGATAAAACCACTACTTGTTCTTATTTATGTTTTACATGATCATTATTATTTATGTGGTTCCATGGTGATTTATTTTCCTATATATTATCATGGATTTATTTTCTAACATTTTTAATAAATGGTTTTTAACAAAAATTCTGTAATTCAGTGGAAAATAAAATTGTAATTGATATTTTAAAAGAGTTATTTTTACCATAATATTATATTTTCAATATCGAAAAAATTATATAATAATTATTGTTTTGGTATTTCTATTTAATGTGGACACCTATAAAAATATATTTTATAATTTTATTTCAAATCATATTGAATGAAATTTCCATTCTATAGACTAGGACAATCCTCTGGGTGTATCCTTCTAAACATGGTTTTACTCAAACACTATAAACAATAAAAAATTATTCAACTCTTTCATTTTATTATTTGTTTCTTCAAATTGGTTCCCTGTTGGTTATGTAGGGATGTTGGTTTTTAGGTGATGGTTTTTTTGGGATATGGGGTGAAAAAATGGACATGTTTTAATAGAAAGTTGTTTTGAATTTTTTTTATTTATATTTATTGTTATTATTATTATTTTTATTAGGATAGTTGTTTGTATTTATGTTTATAAATCTGTATAGATGTTGAATAATTATTTTTGTATTATTAATTCATGTGTTTATAATATACAGACATGTAATACTGGATTTAGTAGTGAAAAACGTTTTTGTAGTTTAACTATCTATGTTTAAGTCTTTAAAAAATTCTTATTTATAATACACAGGATCTAAATTCCATTAAATGATGATCAAGAATATTCTTCACAACTTTTAATAGACATGTTCAGATTCCGCGCACTATGGTGACCTGTGCTCATTTTTGACACATATAATTTATCTAAAATTATGTTAATTTTTATCCATTAATGTTTTATATGTATTTTAGTGTTTTTTACGTTATTTGAATCATGATATTAGTGAACCGAGTTTGACGTACATGGAAATTACATTTCTTTTTCAAAAACTTATTTCATGACACAAAATGATTCCCATAGACAAAATTTGTTTAGTTCCTTTGGAATCTTTGAATATAATCTTATATCACAGTGAAAGATCTTCAAAATCACCCATAAAGATCTTCCCCTATTGTTTCCCACCTAAAACATTATTTAATATTCTGGGGAGAACAAAACATTAGAAGGTTGAGCTCAAATAAATAGTAATGGTAAACATAAAAATAAGAATGTATAAACCTGAACATATTTTTTACACATCATAATTCTATGTTATGAAATAAATCATTGCAGTTTGTAAGGCATATATAAGGAAGAAAGATAAATTATGGAAAAAATAAATTGGTAAAAAACTTGAAATTGTGTCAAACTATTAATTACATATTATGATTTCCATATTATTAAAGGAATAAAATGAAAGAAAATCATTGTAGGCAATATACATTACAGAACTGGGATTACATGTCATTCCATCCATGTATTACTAAACCAGATTTACATACTGTTCAAACCCTAAATTAATGAATTCGATTAAAATTCAATTCTAGTAATTTCAATCTCATGATATATAATACCTTACCCAATGAATTGGAGTTATATATAGGTCTCAACAATCTCACAATGAAATCATTTTTTCATGTGCCACAACAACATTAATCATTTATCACAACATAATAAAACGGGTTTCTCAAACATCATTTGATCATAACATAATCAATATAAATTATCATTATGTTATTAATAAAATATAATCATTGTAATAATGGGGATAGAAAAATAACCTTATTTTATAGAATCATATTAGATAGGGAATAATTTTTATTTTACACTCGGACTTAATTCTTGAGGAAAATAACATTTCTTCTTTAAAAACATTTTTTCTCAAAACGCCAAAATAAAAATTCATAAAATAATTTTTTTTTGAAAATAAACCTCAAATATTTTACAAGAGGATTAAATGAAATAAGGCTTTATGAAACCTAAAAATTAATTCATTTCATAGAAGTTAAAAACAACATTCTCCAAATAATTTTTCTAGAAAAGTCAAATAGTGCACCGTGAGGTAAACAAAAGAAATATTTCTTCCATACCGTGTGGAGAAAGTTATAATGGTTAAAAATTCATTAAACATACATATAATAAGAGTAAACATTTAATGATTTTTTTTAGAAACATGGATATTGATGATAAATATATCACCAGTAAATACTTATTAATAAACAATCACAGATTAAAATGAGATTGTATAAATATTACTTACCTTTTATTTCGTGATATTTAAGGGAGTTGTCACCTCTTGTATAATGAATAAAGCATGTTATTAATTTATTCCAGGACCATATACATATTTTTTATATAATATATTATCATATATGACCCTATTATATCTTTTTGTTAATGGTATTTCAATATTACCATTATTTCAGGTGTTAACATCATTGTTTTCCCATTCTTATTTTTCTATGTAAATTAGGTTTTCTATTCATAGTATATATTTTTATTCATGAGAATATATTCATCGTAATTATTTTCACTCTTCATATATATTTTATAATCATTCTTGAATTATTAGCGTTGAGAACGAATCTCACCGCGTCGTGGAGATGACATGTCGTACGAACACACAGTACAGGAAAACTGCCTATTAGCGGCGGTTTTTTTCATATAGAATCGGTTTAAACCGCCGATATATAGTTTGGAGGTGGTTTACAGAAACCACCGCTAAACATGGCATCAACAATCTATTAGCGGCAGTTTTATGCATTTCGTGGCGGTCAAAGAAAAGTGTCGTAGTACCTCATTTCGTGGTGGTTTTTGGTAAATTTAGCGGCGGTTTTAAGGGCTATTTAATTAGTGGAGACTATAATCGCCGTGAAATTCAGGCGTGCCAAGCGCCTGCTTAGTGGCGGTTTTAACCGCTGCTAAGAATTCAACCGAATATATTTCGTGGCAGTTTAAACTGCCGCTAAATGTATAAGTTGAAAAACATTAGTGGCAGTTAAAACTACCGCGAAATGCTGACCT
Organism: Viscum album; assembly: GCA_963277665.1. Taxonomy (NCBI): domain Eukaryota; kingdom Viridiplantae; phylum Streptophyta; class Magnoliopsida; order Santalales; family Viscaceae; genus Viscum; species Viscum album. Next base: position 1,626,097,202 of record OY728157.1, on the reverse strand, counting down.
GGAAAAAAAAATTCAATTTCTGTTTATACTCCACCACTGCCCTGGAAAACAATCCAAACAACACATACAACATATATATAATAAGGAGAAAATAAATGCACCACCTACACAATATTCATAAACACCCCTTCATTTAATGTTGATGAAAAAGTTGATCCAATTCGATAAGAATACCTAAAGCATACAAAATACCTAAAATTATGAATTTAGAATGAAACAAAATATAACATCAAATGAGACAAGAGATTTGGGGTCACATGGATTTATACTTAAATTTTACAGATGATCAAAATTGAAAATATTTGATTCCATAAAGGATTAAAGTGTATGGATCAAAATGTTCCAAAGAAGAGAGGGGAGGGATCACTACTAGTCATTTGTCCTATAAGGATGAGGAATGCGGATTAAATGGATTGATGTTCAGTTAGAATAAGAACCTTTAAAACATTATTGTTATAAAATACTTTATATCGATGAATAACATTATGGTTCCTGGAAATAAGGTCTCTCCAATCTACCACATAAGAAGAAATTTGAGAAATAGAGGGCATATTTAAAGAGAATAGAGAATATATTTGAAGATATGTAACCATTAAGAGAGAATCAAGTGTGTTAATCAAACAAAATAAGTGCATAACATGGAAAGCATTACGTGGACCACATGATCTATTCTAGGTCATGAAAATCACATAACCCATAAAACATCTTTTGATCACATGATTTTTCATAATACATATAATCATGTTACCATGTGAAGGTCCCATGAATCACATAAAGATTAGTAGATCATGAAAAAATCCTCAAGAGACAACTGAATCACATAAGATAGACTAATGGCCAAGGGTGTGCATCAATGTTCTAATAAATTAACATTGATTAGTTCATGGATTGATTAAGTGAGATATTTTGACAAGGTGATCACACAAAGAGGTCAAGTGACATGATCCCATGATTAGGTCTCTTGTATGGTTCTTGTGATGAGGTCATGAAAAGTTGTCTTGCAAAACAGATGCATGAGAGATAGGGTTTTGAGAGCTATGGAGCTTCATGTCACCGGTCAAATGTCCAGCCTCTCACCCCATATTTATAGAGAACCTCAATGAATATGAATGGACTTATATAAGACAGAAAGATGTTTTGAATTCCAACCAGAGAAAGCATAAGAGACTCATGAAGTCATTTCCTACATAATAACTGAGTCCTTGTTCCTTCAAACATCACTATTGTGGGGGGGGGGGGGCATTTTTTGATGCTAGCCAAATGATAATTGTATATTTTTGGAACAAAGAAATACACAAATCCTAGGTATTAATATATACCCAAAGGAAAGAAAATTCTAGCATGTATACATATAGATTAATCACCTAGGTCACAAAGACCATGTGAACTTCAATGAGGCTCATGATCACATGACCCTAGGAACATCATGCAAAGGGGTTATGCAATTCATGTGATCTGTTCGTGATCATGTAAAACCCCATCAACTAGCCCAATTAATCATGTAAACCCCTGTGATTATTTTTTTTATCATATTACATGTCATCTAACAATCTCCCAATATGTTCATAAAATAAAAGTTAGAAAAGACGGAAGCTTCATGGGAAGGGAGTTGCATTGGTTTTCATGTGATGTGGTTATGTGCCTCATAAAAACTATTAATGATCCTGAAAATCACCTCAGAAAACAATCTTGATCTAGTGATATTCATTCAACATGGCTGTTTGGACATGCAACACCCTCATGAGTCAAATTCCCAATGCTGAATTTACTACAGAAACATCAAAGAGCCTATTACCATAGATCATCTAACCAATGAAACAAACACATCATTCTCTTTAGCACCTAAGGTTATTGTGATCATTCAAGGTTATCCACTGAAGCTCCTCCAAGACCAATGGTTTTTTAATGGTTCCATACACCACACATGTTATATATACAAACCAACCATTCCCATATTTTTTCAACACATCATCAATACTACTCATGTTCTGATGATGCATCGTCACCCTCTCCACCTCCATCTCTTGTTGCCACCTGTAAGAACATTATATTGAAAATTAAATATTGTTGCATATTTATAATTAAACTTAAACCCAATAAAATTTGTCAAACTAAATGAATGTGATTTTTTGTGATTTACCTGCTCACCACCACTCGGTGCACTACCACTGGGGGAATATCTGCTCATCTGCTGATATAAATCAGTCAACGCTTTCTGCATAGCGGATATCTGAGTCCCATGGTCTTGAACTGTGGCTCATAGAGAAGAAATATCCCTCTGAGAATCTTCAGGTATGGGCTGAACATAACCAGGAGTAGATGCGGCTGGAATCCCTGATGGCCTGCTAAAAACCTCAGATGGTACGGGTCCCAAACTCATCCCACGCGCTCTACTAGGATGCTCCTTCCCAAGGACTTCTGCAACCGGGTCATCCTGGGAGACTGAGTAGGACTGCCCAGGACTGGCATCCCATAGTTCTTTAATTTTTACCTATAAATCAAATATCAATACATATTAACACAGTTAAAACTGATACTAAGTTATTATAATAAAAATTTGACTTCATACCCCAACTTCTATGGTAGGATCATTAACAAAAGATCCATCTGATTTTCTGTGAACATCCAAGCACAGTTCAGTCCGGGAGGCTTCGTGCCCTAAATTCTGTGACTGCATTAAGCAAAGATAAATAAAAAATTCAATATATTAAATAGATAATATTTTATTATAAATATTTAAACTATTTAAAATATTACCAATGACATTAGGCTTCTAGAAAATCTTTTTGAGCCCTCCATGTGAGGGATGACTTGCTTCGCCCTGTTTGATTCATTCTTTCATGAGAGATCCTGAAATAAATAAAATGAAATTTAACATTAATGTATCCAATGTCATTTCCTCTTCATATACATGTATTAATGTAAAATGAGGATAATATAATAATATATATTTCAATACCATCTACTTCTCATCATGATTTTTGTCAACAGAAACATTCCATTTCTCTTTTGGTACCCCACTGGGTAGCTTGTCATACATTTGTTCCAAGTTCAACGAAGTATTGTTGACATCACAACACAATCTCCATTTGAAATGTTCCCATTTTTACCAAGATTTTTCAAATTCCACTTCCGTGCTATCACATCACCAACTGTGAATTGGAAGAACATCTGTATATAGAAATTCATTTCAAACATATTAGTAACATGACATTCAATTAAACCATACTGTAATAAAATTACCTTTATTTGAGAATCTAAAAATTAATTTTTCAAATTTGGAGGCATATGTCACCAATCATCATATGAAATGGGAAGGGAAATGGGATTCGCTGCCATCTGACCTATAATCTGGCCAAGTAACCCCACGACATCATCCGTAGGGACCCCATAAGAATCAAATGGCACGACTATCTTTTCGTCATTCAAGTTCCAAACATCTGAGATTTTTAAGTGTTTCTCCACGGTTTTATTTTTTTCATCATCAATGAGAAAACAATTAGTATAAAAAAATGCAATAAAGATATTTAATTAAAATTTATACCTATGACTGTGACCCTCTAGTGTGTCTGGGATGAACTGGAAGGGGTCTGTCGATGCCCAACTGATGAGGCACCTGTAGGGGGAGTCGACAACTCAGCCTCTAATGGGAGGCTCTCTGATGGTGTGAGAGATGGTGCAGGGGGAGATGGTGCGGGGGTGTAGGCAGCTGGTGCCTCAGATGTCGTGGGGAGTGACCCAGATGGATCTGCATCCATTGCAGAACTTGAAGAAATAGTATAACGCTTCCTCCTTGGCATTCCTGTCATTTAATCAAAAAAAATTAAGTTCAGAATATATATTTTTAAAAAATTATGCAGAAAAAAATAAATAAAATTATAATAGATGCCCAATACTAACAAAAAAAATATATATAACAATGATAATGAATGACTGCAGAAATGAAACATGTGGTTGCTGCATGAATGAATAATTGTACATACAATAATTTTCCCCTTCAATAATGTCAGTTTCCTGCTCCATTGCTTCATCCACTTCATTCATCCTTGCTAGACGAATATTTTCAATATCATGATGGAAAAATAATTCTACTTCCTGTTGTTGATGACATTCAACTTCAGAGGTCAAATCATCCACTTCATCACCCATATCATACAAATCTATTTGTATTACATGAGTTTCTACACTCCACCCTTCATCCACAACATCATTCACATAATATACCATTTTTTCTTGAGATGCTTAGATATATGGATCATGCATTTCATGATCACCAACATCCATCAAGCGAGAGAAGTTCACAGAAGTAAATTGCAATGAATCTATTTTAACACCTCTGATAATATCGACCCATTTGCATTTGAATAAAACAACAGAAAAATGTACATGGTAGTTTAATTCAATAATATCATGCATCTATCCATAGTATCCCACTTCCGCAAATGTAAATATACCACTATTTTTTGTTTTCATACCCACTTTTCGATCAACTTTACGAAATCTAAAGCAATTCACATTATAAGCGTCGAACTTTCTAACTTGCTTTATAAGACCTCTAGAAAGAAACCTCAAATATTCTGACAAGTCTACCTGAGTATCAGTATTCATGATCTGAAAAAAGAAATATAATTTAATAGATTTACAAATTGTATGTGTCAAACTAATATTATTATTTATTGCAATATTTATGAACTTACACGTCGTGCAAACCATTCTACAAGCTCTTTATTCAAAGCTTTCGTTATATATTTCTCATTTTGGGTTCGGCCTCTCATTCTTCTCTTTTTTTGTATCCTCAACTCTTCAATAAATGGTTCTTCAATTTCACTATTCAGCAGCACATATCTATGTGCCTGTAATAATTCCAATTCTATCAGTGTCACATTTGAGGTCCTCCCAACTGATCGGCCAATAGTTAGAATTATTTTTGATTTCTGATGCATTTGAGATTGAGTTGATGTGTTGTCAACACGTACAACTCGATTAAATGTTGTATCAATATCATCTAAATACCTGGAACAAAAGGTAAGAAATTCCTCGGCCAAATAGCCTTCAACAATAAAGCCTTCTGGTTGAGCATTATTTCTCACATATGATTTCAAATGCCCAATATATCTGTGAAATAAAATGATAATATTATGCATTTATTTAAATGTCAAAAATTGTTTACTTAACGAGAAAACGTATAAATAAAATACCTCTCAATTGGATACATCCATCGATAATGAACGTAGCCTCCTAATTTAGCTTCGTCATCCAAATTCACAGTGAAATGCATCATGATAGTAAAAAACGTTGGAGGAAAGATCATCTCCATTTCACAAAGAGTCAATACAAACCTCTTCTGGAGGGTGTCAAGCTGAAATGGATGGACAACATTCTCACATAATTGCCTGAAAAATGTGCAGAATTGGAGTACAACAACAGTAACTTTTTCAGGTAATAATGTACGCAATGCCAATGGTAGTAACTTCTGTAACAAAATATTTGAATCGTGACTTTTCAATCCATGTAACATTCGATTCTTCAAGTCAACACACCTCGATATGTTACTCGAATACCCATCAGATACCTTCAAATTCTTTAAAATTTTATGTAACGTATATTTATCCCTATTTTTCATTTATAAAATGGCCGGAGCATACTTTTCTATCTCATCTGGCCAAAGATCGCATTTTATGTTCATTACTTGTAAGTCTTTGCGAGCATTAAGATGATCCTTCGACTTTCCATGCTCATTAATTAATGTGAAAATCAAATTATCACAAAAATTATTCTTAATATGAATCACATCAAGATTGTGGTGCAACAAATTATATTCCCAATACGAATGTTTAAAGAATATACTTTATTCCTTCCATGGTTGCGTTCTGATTTCACTTGACGATGCACTTTGGACCCGTTTTCCGCTATCATTCAAATGATGAACCTTCCCAAATTTTGTTTCAACATTTTCAAGCTGTGTCAATATTTCAGAACCAGTTACCAACATTCGAGGTGGTCTATGATCAATGAAACCATTAAATTTTGATTTGTTCAGCCGAAATCTATGAGATGCATCAAGAAATATTCGATGGCATAAGAAGCACCATTTTCTACTGTGAGGTAGCTGTTTGGGCTCAAAATCAAAGTTACAAATGGGACAAGTGCAACTCGTATAAGTGTTCCAACCAGATAAATTCCCAAGACCAGGAAAGTCACTAATGGTCCACAATAAAGTATCATGCATTTTGAACATTATTTTAGAAGAAACATCAAATGTCTCAACACCGTTACTCCATAACTCTTACAATTCTTCAATCAAAGGTTGCAAGTAATCATCAATATCATTTCCAAGAATTTTTTCTCCAGGAATAATCATTGATATGATAAAATATTATTGTTGCATACACATCCACGGAGGCAGATTATAAGGGATCAAAACAACTGGCCAAATGCTATAACTTGTACTCAAAGTCCCAAATGGGTTGAATCCATCGGCAGCCAATCCCAATCAAACATTCCTAGGATCAGCTGAGAAATTTGGATATAATGAATCAAATGTCTTCCATGATTGGGAATCTCATGGATGACTCATTAACCCATCATTGTTATTATCTACAGAATGCCACTTCATGTGTTCGGCGGTTTTTGATGACATGAATAATCTTTGCAATTACGGCTTCATAGGAAAGTAACGCAAAACCTTTGCAGGTCTGTTTATTTTCTTCTTCTTAATGAAATTATGTTCAGTCAGACTTACAACATCACCCTTTGACTGCCATCTAGAAGAATAACATTTCTTGAAATTCTGTCTACTTCAATCCTCTCCCCAATAAAGCATACAATCATTGGGACATGCATGTATTTTTATATAATTCAGACCATGCTTGTTATCAAATTTTTTAATATCATAAAAAGATTCTGCGATTTTTTCTTCAGGAAATGCATCACGAATCAATTCCAATATCATGGACATTGCCTTATTTGTAATTCCACATAGACATTTGATATGGTACATATTCATCAGAAATGAAAGCATTGAGTATTTCAAACACCCACTATACAACTCTTGATTTCCATCATCAACTAAATCATGAAACACATTTTTCTTAGTGAAGTTATCCATTACATTTGGCTCTACATAATCAAGAGGAGGATCCAATGATATGTTCCAATCTTGATCTACTTGTGTTGTAGTCTCAAAAACATCACTTGTCACATTGCAATTTATAGCACCCTCTTCTGGTTGTTCTGATACGTTTTGATGCCGATAGTGGTGTCTTGTAGTGCCAAATGCATCATTTATGAGGATTTGAATTACATTTTCCATTGTCGACGAACTTGGGACCTCATTCTGTGGATTAACATTAGTGCTCAATATTTCTGTTTTGTTCGATTATCCATGCCAATTCCAACACAAATATTGACCAGGGAATTTCTTCAGTATTAAATGTTCATAAATTCCATCTCTCTTCAACCATGTTTTAAATTTACATTTAGGACATGGACATCTTATTCTCCCTTCAACGGATCGATTAGAAATCTCAAAATCTAAAAACTCATTCAAACCCTTAACATACTGAGGTGTGTTCCTCGGTAATGTGATCCAACTTTTATCCATTTATATCACAATGTGCCTACACAAAATATACGATAGTGTATAATTGTAGAATCATAATATAATAAAGATGAAACATTGATCATAAAGTATGCATAATATAAGAAAGATGATTCATTGATCATAATATAATAAAGATTACCCATTGATCATAAAGTATGCTTAATATAATAAAGATGACCCATTGATCATAATGTATGCATAATATAATAAAGATGATTCATTTATCGCATTTAAAATAGGAGAGTGGATATTTTGGTTTCAGTTCTTTTCTCCAGGACCTTGGATACCTACCTAGAGATCTTCTCGGGTTTCTTTGGGAGACTATGATCCATCTAGATTGATATATTAAACATTGGATCTTGGCGCGTCTCTCTGGGTAAGAAATATTTCTGATTCTTTATTTCTCTTGATAATGGTGTTACCCTAGGGTAACATTATCAGATCTGGTGGCCTATGTTTTTGAATCATTGTGTATTCTTCTAGATCCTTTGGGAGATATCATTATGGAGGCCATTCCTTGGTTAGTTGTGGTGCGGTGGATGTCTTTTCTTGAGGTATTTGGTGTTTTCCATTTCCACCAACCCCTTCTTTTCTAATTTATATCAATATTTATGTTTTTATTATAATATAGGGCCTTCGTTTTGATCATTGGGTTTTCATTGTTTGTGGATGCCATTATGGGAATGTGTGACTTGATCTATGAGGTAGGAGGTTCCATATCTAGCCTATGAAAATTTGCCTAATTTCTCTTAATTTATAAGGTAATATATCAAATTGGAAGGACTATTTTCATTTGTTTAAGAAGGGGTTTTTGAGAGAAATTTTTTTCCATGATTTTTGATAAATGAAAATGAAATGGGTACGTTAACATAAATATGGGTTAGTGTTCAACCAATGATTGTGATCATAAATGTAAGAATAAAATTATGTATTCTTTTTTTAACATTACCCATTTTTGGTAAATCGTTTTTATTAGTTATGTAAATAGAGATAAATTTATAACAAATACCTATAATATCTATTTTTTTTAATTAGATCATGATATCAAAAACATGACTCAAATATTACCATAAATTCACTACCCTAATTTCCATTGGATCAACTGACACACAATGATTCTATGCCAGATACAATATGAATTTGACTAATACTCATCAAATGTGTAGGTCAAATTTCTCTTATATTTAAAGGGATCTATAGGAGTCTAACCCTAATGTGGGTATGGAGGATGATATGGGGATAAAGCCTGATTAACTAAACTAGGTTGTAGTTCTTGATGTGGTGGTGCTGACTCGTTATACAGTGGTTGATGTATAGCCTGAGGCTGAGTAAGATGTTGATTCCTTAGTGAGGATATAAAGGCTGATCTAATGGTAAAAATTCTAGTAGACTAGGGGAATCAACCTGTGAAACAATATCAATATGGAACATAGAGTCTCTTTTCATAGGATACATGAGTGATAAAATTAACACCTTCTTAGCATGATGGATGAATTTCTCTTGGCGATGAGTACTATTAGATAATTTTTTGAATCCACCTATATTGATTGGAGTGATGGGGGAGGGATCCACTTTAGCCTTACCATTCACCATGCACATCATTAGTAGATATTTGTGAGTTAATGAATTGTCATGTGAATTCATGAGGACCTTCCATCTAGAGAAAATGTATATGACTTACTCATCTGGTCGTTGTTTTCAAATAAAGTAGTCATGTTTTCTGGAATTTCCCATGGTGGTGCTAAACTGAAAAATAAATTGATTATGATGGACTTCCCAACAATCTATAGAACCAATGGATAACTAGATGTACCATAAAAACTCAGGCCTTTCTAATGTCAGCACAAAACATTGTGCTTTTTTTCTTTATACTATGATAGAGTTCACAACATAGGGCCACACATTGAAATAAAATGGGCAAGGTGGTGTAGCAGATTACACATCCCATTAAAGGGGGGAATTGTTGTATTCTCAAATTCTATTGGGGCTGACATATCATAAACCGATGCATGTTATGACATTACATCAAGTGGTATTTCCACCTATCACTTCTCCAGGGCCTCAAAGGATACGATGAGGTTGTCTATTGTGTCCTCTAGGAAAGAATTCCATTCTGGGCCAGGATTAATGACAACTAATGAATTTCTAATATCATCAACATAATAGGTAGGCTAAACCACCCATGATGTGATAGGTATAACAACTGGGCAAATTCCATAAGATAATACTGGGGGAATTACTAGAGCCAGGTCTCGAGGAAGATTCTCATTCAATTTTGGTGGATTAGGCAATAAATAGTGTGATCACTTGTCATCGGCTCCTAAATTTACCGAATTGAGAGGAAATTGATTTTCCAGATTAAAGGGAAATATTTTCTTAATGAATTTTGGATTCCCCTAATTTTATAGTGGATATAGGACAAGATTATATCATATATCTCCATATTGTAGAAACTAATTAGCATCGAGCTCATTAATGTGAATCTTCTATTCGGAAAGATGCTGAAACATAGAAGTCATACCAGGATCAACTATATTCTACATTGAACTAGATGGGTCATAGGTATTAGCAGTCCTGGTCGGTCCTTTACCCTAGTTGGGGTCTTGGTGTAAGGGTAATTACTTAGAGGAATCTTAAAGGCCATGCGTCTTTCTTTGATGGTGGGTGTCAACACTTGGGGTGTCCAGTAGATGTTGTGCTACCGTAAAGGGTGGGTCCTCTTACTCAGAATTTAATTTAGTTTATCACTCCCTAACTGTAATAATCGCATCAATATTCAAGGTTACTATGCACAGAGCCACATTGTTGATGTCATTGGGCCGATTTTTCTATAATAGGATGGGATTGAGGTGGAGAGAAACATAATTCACTATGATGAAAATTTGTACTGGTGGGGACACTTCCTTAATAATTATATGGATTATAAAAGTGTTCTAAATACATCATTGTAGATGGTACTGGTGGTATCTTTTTGAATGGGTGGATACGACACGAGAAGCCCTGCTAAATAAACCATGTAACGTTAATGGAAAATGTCATCCCAATGTTCTTGGATATTATATAATTCAAAATAAGGTTCCAGAGGAAGAAATGTTTCTCCCAAATGGTTTAAAAAAAACCCTATCATGATTGAGTGACCCCAGAATTATGATGTTGGAAGTAGTGATCATCCTTAATATATCAGAAAACTGATCAGTGGTTATGGTTTCATAACATATTCTCCACTCAAAAGTGCAGTTTAACTCTTCATTTCCACATTCTTATACTTTGGGTGGCTCAGAACATGAAAAAATGGTTCTGTATACAATTTTGGTAGTAGACTATCTGGTGGGGATAATGTTGCATGAGTTGATAGTCCACAAACTACTACATTTTATCTCAAAGATGGTACATACTACTTCACCATTTTCTTATAGGACATAGTACATTCCACATATTCATGTGAAAGGGAAGAGGCTGTCAGTTGAGAATCTTGTGAGTGATATCCACTAATCATACCCAAAACAATAATTTCAATCAAGCCATATATCATTTGTTTGAATATGATTTTACATCTAAAAATAATCCTAGTAGTCTTGGATATATAACTATTTCAATTATAATTTTGTTCTATGGGATTATACGGCTTTATAAAGACCCTTGATATATAATATTCCTCCAACAGTATGCAATGAAATTTTCCTTGACCATTTCAAATAAGGAATATTATTTTCATTTAAGTCCAAAATGAATTTATATAAAATATTTTGAATAAATTTTTTTTCTCTATTTGGATCATAGTTCGTCAATTAAGATTAATGGAAACTCTAGTTAACACATTGAGATTCAAGCTAATATTTCCCTCAAATGAATGTTATAGAGATTCTTATTTGGGTATTATTAATAAAATTTCATCAGTTATTTAATTGAAATTATTAATTCGAAAATATTCATAATTAAGAGGTATACTGAGATATGTGAGTGGATAATATATTATCTTTAAATCAATTATTCCTTCAATAGGAGTAACATGACTTTGAGAAACATTCATGGAATCTATGATGTTGATTTAAAATTCATTATCCCTTTTCCTGTATCTGAAATATAATTATAATCTAATTTTTTGAAATATTCAATATATATTTTATATTAAATGAAAATATGAACATATCACCATTGAATAAGAGATGTGATACTCAAGGATATTCAAAAATTCCGTTAAACCATTACATTATACCTCCATAGTTTATAAAATTTAGAATCCTATAAATTTCAGTCGTTTAAATAATTAAAAAGAAATATGATAATTGGTATACCTATATAATTTTCCTATAAAATTCAATTGGGAACCATTCTAAAGACTAAGAAAGAAATTCTTATCAAACAGTTTTAGTTGAATCTAAAAATGTTAAAAAAACACCAATTTACATTCCAGGAACATGTTAAAAATGCTAAATATGGTTCTAAAAATCCCAAATCTGGTGAGAAACAAATGAAACATTTAACAAAAACCCAACATGTACAACTATAATCGGATAATACCATTTTCATAAAACAAGGCCTAAACCACCAATTTTTCAAACCTAATGAATTAACCAAATGTTGAACAATAATAATTAACACCTAGAAAAAAGTATAACAACATGAAATATATGAATGTAATATTATAAATCCAAGCACAATAGGACCGACATTATGTGTGCGATATCTCACAAAACAAAGTCAAATATCATAAAACAAGATCAGACCAACATTTGCGAATGAAATTAATTATATAAAAAGATTGAAATTAGATTATATAAATAAATGAGGGTGATAGAAACACATATTTAATGATTTTTAAATTAAAAATGACAATTTCATGGGAATCCTACAATAAATCTAGGGATTGATAAAAATGAAAACCTGTAGATCACACCGTAAGGGTTATAATTCCCCTATCCTACCAAAAATTACCATTTACAATAAATAAAAAAACTAATTGAAGGAAAAAAAGAAGAATGAAAATGGGTTTACTGGGGAGAGTTGTGCTTCTTGATCGAGTTGGAGGTCACGGGTCGCCGGAGGTCGTGGGTCGCTGGAGGTCGCGGGTCGTCGGACGTCGAGGGTCGAGGATTGCGGGTCGCTGGGTGGTTAGAGGAAGAATGGAGGGCACGAGGGTTTGGGGAATGATCGGGGTGGTAGAAGAAGGGTCGGGACTGTGAAAATGATATTCGGTTTTAGCGGCGGTTTTTGATAAACCGCCGCTAAACCTTTCGGCGAAAACATTTAGCGGCGGTTTTGTGTACCGCCGCCACAAAACCGCAGCTAAACATGGTTTTTGTTGTAGTGACACGAGTGATGGTATCATTCTTTTGATAGTTAAATGGAATATAATTGGTTTGTATATTAATTATAAATAATAATTTATCATGTTTTATAAATTATTCAAATCCATTACACTAATCATTATACACAACCTTATAATATATTTTTTAATAACAAATTACTCCATAGCGTGGAGACAGAATGTTTAATGTATGCGAGCATGGGGATATTATTATTCAAAGGAAGAACATTAAAAGGTATATGGTTAAACCAAAATTATAATAAAATCTCATCATGTAAAATAAACTATATTTATTACATTAGTATAGAATAAATAAAGAATTATGATTTATAAGATGAATGGGAATTGAATTGAATTGTTAAACAAATTACCTCATATACGTTGGACTTCCTTTGGATCTCTTCATAGGGAAACTAGAGAAGGAAATTTTTTAATTATAGGACATACAAAAGTTAGCCATGAATTTTTATGGTTGAATTTGGATGGTTTTTGTTGAGCTATAAGTCTCAAGGTGGTGTGCGGAAATGTGGGAGGGGATTCCATTTTATAAGAGAGGAGGAGGGTCATTTTAGGAAAGTATTGAAATATTATTTTATTATAAAATGATTTTCAGTTTAAAAATTTCCACAAATAATTTAATTATATTTTAATATGTTAATTTATTGAAATCATTTCAAAAAATAGGTTTTAAAAAGTTGTAGGTCTCATATTTAAACATATCTTTTTACATTAACCCTTAGTTAACTAATTTAACTCTTATCATGTATTCATGAAAATTATTACTATATTGTTATTATAGTTTCTATATAAAACTAATAGAACCAATAGTGGTTCACTAATTTTATTATAAACATAATATATGTATTTTTTATAAATCATAATTTTTAGGATTATTATATTACTTTATAAAACAGTTTTTTTTTAAAACTCCTTTATCTCAATTATTATTCTTCCCATATAATGACTTTTTACAAATAAATATAAACAATATTATTTCTAAAAAATATATTCAATTCATATAAAATAATTCATAATAATACATAAAATTTGAGTATGGAATAAAATGATTCAAAATAAATTTGTTTTAATATTTATATTCACATTTATTTAAATTATTAATCATTTTGGTAATCATTACATCATCATAGTGTCATAACTACATTTATATATTTGGTGTCTAAAAATTATAAATAAAATAAAATCATGTAGGAAATCATCATATTATTATCATGAATATTTATAGTCGAATATATCACTTATATTACCCTATATTATAATTATTTTATTAAAAGATACAATTTTATGTTATATTTCTCTTTATTTTTAATAAATTCTTATAAATTCCATTTTCACATCATAGTGGAACCATTGGGTCCCAAAATCCACCAAAGGATGCCCAATCTCTTAATATATCATAAAATAGGATCATGTCATGTGTCGTGGTATTTTAATATTACTATAATATTATTTATTATCATTATTTTCCATATTTACCCTTTAACAATGGTAAATAAAATAATTACTTATGTTACTATTCATAATATCCTAAAATAAATTGTGTCTATTTACACAATTTGAAACTTCTAATTCAAAATATGGAATCCATTATATCAATTTAAAATCACAGAAGTTGTAGTAATAAATTTAAAATTAATTTCCATAGTCAAAACCAAAAAGGGGTGTTTTAATAAGTAGTAACTATCAAAAGATTAGCAAATGTTTATATCCAATTTAAAAGTTAAATTACTTCCCATGACAAAAATTAAAATAAATGATAAAAATATAATCTAATTACACATTAAACCCATTCAATGTAAAAACTACCAACATAAATGAATTAGATGAAAATGCTATTTTGACTTAAAATTTAGTATTTTTCACTATTCAATAAAAAAGAACATTATTAGAGAATTATGAAAAATTAAACATCAGTAAATTTTTTGGTTCATTTATAGCGTTCTAGAAAATATATAAGATTAATTGTAATATTTTATGAAATTATAAATTTTGTTAATAGTATTCATAATATTTCATTTATATCTGATTGTATAATATTTTTTCACAATATATCATTGTTTAGTGAAACTTAGTATTACATACAACACAAACTATCGAAGAAGGTCACTATTGCTTGTATCACAAGCCCAGTCAGTTATGTGTTTAGTGAAAGATTAATTTGTTTTTGAGTATGAAATAATATAATCATAGTTCTTTTATATATCGAACAAAATATATACTCAATGTTGTGAGAAATTAATTCTATCATAATAACATTAAATTGTGTATAACACAAGCCAAGAATAGTGTTGCGTATAGTAAAAGCTAACACGGTGTTGTGTAAAGAACCATCTAATCTCAGTGTAGCATACAACACATGACATCAAAGGAATAAAAAATAATATACCATATAAAATCATAACGGGTTAAATTCTACTACCCTTATAATGAATTTCACCCTCAAAATTATTCTTGGTTATAAATGGTTTAATATTAGACAGTTTCTATCATGGAAATCCACATCGTAAAAAGGAATACAAAAACTGCATTTTTAAAAGTAATGTTTGAAACATAACAGTTACCCAGATTAACTATTCACTAGGTTTCCACAAATGATATCATAGGCGGGAAGAGAAAACTTGTATATTGAAGATAAATCGTACCATCTGGTTGTGATGGATAACGATAAAGAATAAGGTTTTGAGAAAGCTAACAACCAAAAATCCATAAATCTACAATGATTTAAGAGACCAAATTATTCTTAAAAAAAGAAGTTAGGAGGATAAATTTTTTGAATTCATGATCCTTTTCCAAATGTTGATTAATTTTGAATGAGAAGAAATACTTACTTGATTTTATTACAATATCACCATTGATCATTCCCTGAACAATTTTCTACTTGATTTATTATTTAAATAATTGGAGTTGAATTTTCTATTATTGATGTGTTTTATGATCATGCGATAGAATGATAAGTCATTACATATGTCTCAAAAAATAGGATAAAAATGTTATCAAATATTCATATTTCTACCTATTGTGATATAAAAAAATAATATAACAAAATTTAACTGAAATATAACATATATTATCCATAAATGGATAATATTACAATCCTTCCAAAAAAATATAAAACATTAGAAATAGGTTAACTAAATTGACATAATATTTTTACCCAAAATCTCATTTTGATGTTTCTGGTTGTCACATTCCAAACATGTGAAAACCTTAATCATGTATTATCTTGAAACATGATAATAAGACGAATTATCATAGAACCCTATTTAAAACACTAATTCTATAAAAAACAATCTACTTCCTCAAAAAAAAATATACTAAAACCATGATATCACCATGTTTTAATATCATTCATGAGCTCATTAATACAATAAAATATCTCATTATCTAATTATTCTTTCATTATGCACAAATAATTTGCCATCCAAAAATTTATTAATCACTTTTCAATGTTACTGATACCATATAATTTTGTTAAACCACAATAGACCAATACATTGTCATTCCAATATTCTATAATTCTATAAATGAGATTCCATAACACTATTTTGTAATCCATTTATATAAAAACAAAATAATTCCACCACTTCATTGTCATACTCAACATCACCAATAGTTCTTTCATTTGATTTGCCTGTTACTTTGGCTTTTAGAGGCTGTTGACATAGATAATCATTATTAACCCATGGATTTCGGAATTGGATATCATAATGCCCCATTTCCTTTCACATGTAGCATTGAAGTGTTGGTGGTGGTTTCTCTGTAGTCTTTTATCTATTCACGTCATTAGAAAAAAATTTCCTATTACTTCGGCATACAACTACCCGATGACCTTTTTTTAAACATTAATCATTTTTTATTCCTTTAATTACAATCCCTACCATGTTACTCTCCACACATTGATCACAAGGATACACTCGTATTGTTTTCACTGTTGTTCTTAGATTTTC
Source organism: Viscum album (assembly GCA_963277665.1). Taxonomy (NCBI): domain Eukaryota; kingdom Viridiplantae; phylum Streptophyta; class Magnoliopsida; order Santalales; family Viscaceae; genus Viscum; species Viscum album. Next base: position 1,626,080,326 of record OY728157.1, on the reverse strand, counting down.
CCTTGAACTCCATCCTTAGTTTGTTTTCAAACACATGATATTGATATGAAACACCAAATTCTAGTTCTACCATGAAAGAGCAACACGTAGTGTCTTCATAGCTACTAAACTCTCTTATAGCTAATTATCATCTAAGAAATCTTTTTAAGACACTGAAAAATCGATCAACATTACCTTTAGGTTGGATAATAATGCTAGAATCATACCTATAAAGTCTTATAAAATTTAACTTGTATGTACGAAATGATTCATCTTCATTTTTTTAAGCTAAAGTAACTATTTTCACATCATTATTCAATGAATTTTAGGGAAATAATTATTTAAAAATAAATCCTCAAACACATCCTATTCCATGGAATCAATTATATCTGAAAAAAAATTTATTATTAAATATAGTCCACCACTGGTCTGCATGACCATAAAAATAATAAACATACACAATGAATTTCACATGTTCTGAATAGTGAAGAGTGGAAAAAATATTTTCAATTTTACTGATCCATTTTTTAGAAACAAGAGGATTTGAATACTAACTAAAAGAATCCGGAAGTTTCCTCATGAAAGATTCTATAAAATATTGTTCCGTTCACTCCTGATTTGGGTTCCCAAAATGATTCATAGCATGTGTAAGTATATAAATAAGAATTTTCATTCCATATTGCAATACATATGGTTGTTCAAGATAAAAACCATTGAATTCCCAGTGCATTGATCATTAATATAGTTCTTTCGGGTTCCAGCCATTGTCTACAACCCAAAAATAATAGTATGTGATGCTAAAATCATACTACGAAAACAACATAAACATGGGATAGTAATATCAATCTTGAAAATATCTAATTTAATCCAAAATTATTCATGATTGTAATAATAATTCTGGTACTGTAACGTTTAGTTAGACATACCCATTTTTGACATCCCTATACACACCATAGAAATATATCTATGGATCTCAATAATGTTTTCCCATCCTTGTTTCCAAAGGTTAACTAAACCTTAAATCCGATACCAAGTATAGTGACACAATATTGACATACATAAACATTACATTAATTTTTTTAATACTTAATACATGAAACTAACAAGATCCCAATTTCCATTTTAGAATAGTGTCTTTGGATACATGAAACATAATAACTTATAATGGTGAACTAACTTCAACATATCCCTTAATGATCTTCCGATTTTTTCCTACATAAAAATATTCTTTCTATCTTGGGGAAAATAAAAATAAGAAGGGATAGATCAAATTCTTAGTAATGTTAACCATAAACATAATAATGTTAAAACATGAACATAAAGTTTAATCATTAGAATATTGACTAATGAAATAAATCTTGGATGTTCATAAGCCAAATATAAAAAAAACATTAATCATGATAAAATAGAATTGAAGAAAAATCATATAATTGTGTAAAACTAAAAAGAACATATTATAATTTCCATTGTATCCAAGGAATTTCTACCACAACCATCATAGTGGACAAATTCTTTTAATGGACTGGGATTACATGTCTTTCTATCCATGTATTACAGAACCGTATTTACATGACATTCCAGACCTATATTACTAAACTAGATTTACTTTCCATTCCATTCTTGTCTATCAAATGAGATGTAAATTATTACCCACGACATTGGAGGAAGATATAGGTCCCACCCATTTCACAATGAAATCATTCTTACATGTTCCACAAAAACATAAATCATTCATAATATCATAATAAAATGGGATTTTTAAACATCATTATATCATAACAAAATAATATTAAATGATCATTAGATCATTAAAAAAATAAAATCACAGAATTAATAGGGATATATAATTAACAATATTTATGATCATCATCTTAGATAGAAAATAATTTTGATAAAACACTTGAACAAAATTCTTAGGAAAAATATCAACACTTCTTTAAAAAAAATTATTTTCTTAAAATGCAAAATTTGTATAAAAAATAATAATATAGTTGAAAATAATATTGAAATAGTGATGAGGATGCATTATTGAAATACGGTGTCCTAAAACTATAAAAATCTATTCATATTGTATTAGATAATGAAACATTCTCCTTGTACTATTATAGGGAATGTAAAAAAGTACCTCATGTGGTAAAAAAGATAGATTCATTCGATAACATATATTAAATGTTATAAATGGGTAGAAATAACTATAAACGTACATATAGGAATAATAAAAAAATTATGAAAACATTTTTTGAATACATGGATGTGGATGATAAATATATCCACAATACATACTTAAGAATAAACAATCACAAATTAAAATGATATTGTGAAATTATCCTTTAACTTGTAATTTGCGTTAGTCAAGTGTGTGGTCACCTCTGGTATAATGGTTAAATCATGTTATTAAATTATTCCTGGACCATAACTATATTTATTATCTCATATATGATATTATATGACCTTATTATATAATTTTTTAATAGTATTTCAATATTACCCTTATTTTGGTTGTTAACAACATCATTTTCCTATTCCAGTTTTGTGATGTGAGTCATGTTATTTATACACAGGATTTATATTATTCATGAAATTAATTTCATAATTATTATTTTCACACATCATAAAAATTTTGTAATAATTATTTAATTGATAAAATGGAGAATGAATCTCGCCACATCATAGAGACGGTAGGCCGTTCTTATGCATGAGCGACAATATCATTAAATTGATTATTTAATGGAATTAAAATGGTTGGTATGTTAATTATAAGTAATAATTTATCATGTCATATTGATTATTTAAATCCATTATACTATCATTATACACATCTTAATAATGTATTATTGAATAAAAAATTACACCACATCGTGGAGACAGTAAGTCATACGTACACATTCGTGGTGATATTGTTATTATTTTGATGAATAAAATGAGGTATAAGGTTGTCCAAAAATTATAATAACATCACATTATTTATAATATACTTGTGTTATTACTTTAACATGGAATGAACATAGAAATAGTATGTATAAGAAGAAAAGAAATTTAATTTAATTGGTAAATCAATTACATCTTCTTCATTGGACTTCATTTGGATCTCATATTTGGGACAGTAGGGATAGACTTTTTTTAAAACATGGTCCTATAAAAGTCCACTAAGAATGTAGATAGGTTAATTGGTCATGGTTTATTTGAGATAGATGGCTAAATTTGGTTAGTTTAAATCTTGGAGGAGATGCATTTTTATATGAGAGGAAGTGGTTCACTTGAGGAAGGAATCAAAATATTATTTTATTATAAAATAATTTTCTATAGAAGAAGGTCCACTTGTAATTTAATTGAATGTTATGATTAGTATTGGTATAAATCCATTCAATAAAATTCTTTTAGACATATCTAGTTCTTAAATTTAACCTTTTATTTTTTCTTTAACTCTCAGTTAATTAAATTAACTCCTACCATGTCTTCCTGTATATTCTTTCTATTTGGTTAATAAATTAAGTATAAATTGAATATCAAAACTCTAGTGGTTAATTAATGACATTATTAACATTATATAAGTTATTTTATTGAATAGTATATTTTTTTAGACTATTATATTATTTAATAAAATAGTATTTTTTAGAAACTCATTTATGTTCATTTTTATACTATTGATATCAGGACTTTTTAAAAATCCATAACAGATCGATTATTTAGAAAAACATCGTTAATTTAAATATAACAAGTCATATTCATCCATAAAATACGTTTTTGGCATAAAAAGAATCAAAATAAATTTATTTTAATATTTATATTCTAATTAATTTATATCATTCATTTATAAGGTTATCACTATATCATCGTTTTGTCGTAAATAAATTTATTTATTTGTGTTATAAAATATATAAATAAAACACCATGATGTATAAAATAATTTTATATTTATAATGATTATTTATTGTCGAAAGGATCACCTATATAACCATATATAAATTTTATTTATTAAAATATATATGTTTATGTTATATTTCCCTTTACGTTAAATTAATTTTTATAAAATATCATTTTAACATCCAAGTGGATCCATTGTGTCCCCAAATAGACAAAAGGATGTATATGTTTGGAAATAGCTCATCCAATAGGATTTGGAACTGTTTTAGGGTAGTTTAATATTATTATAATATAATTTTTTACCCTTATTTACAAGATTTACACTTTAACAGTGGTAAATAAAATTATTATTGAGGTTACAATTCATAACGTACCAAAAATAAAAAGTACCTATTTAAAAAATGGAAAACTTTTGATTCTAAATAATGAATTCACTTAACCAAATTCAAAACACTACAATATTTGTCATTAATTTAAAATTAATTCCCAGTTTTCTAAAACAAAAAGTGGGTTTTTAAGAAATAATATGTATCAAATGATTGACATGTGTTTATGTACAATTTAAAAGTAAAATAATTTAAAATTAAAAATATCTGATTAAATGATAAATATATAATTTAATTAAACATTAAAACACATTAAAAGTACAATCTATCAATATAAATAAATTGAATGAAAAGGCAGTTGTAACTTAAAATTCTATATTTTTCACTATTCATTTAAAAATTAACATTATAAATAAATTACAAAGTCAAATGATGTAAATATTTATGTCCCATATATAATTAAGAAGTATATTTTTTTCAAATATAAAATAAGAATGTGTTATAAACTAAATTTAAAATGGCTGCGTGATCAAAAGTTGAAAAAACGCCATTCGTTTCATAAAGTACATTTTTTATCCAGAAAAAATCCTTTCTCTCTTATATCATGTTCTAGAAAATATATAATATGAAATTTAATATTATATAAATTTAAAATTATGGTTAATATTATTTATAATGGTTATTTATATCCTATTAAATAATAATATTTATACAATATATCATTGTTTAGTGAATCTCTGTATTGCGTCATACGCAAGCTATGGAGGAAGGATGATCCTACGTGACACGCAAGCCAATTCGGTGTTTCATATATTGATATATTCCTTTCGTGTTTTTTATAATATAATCCAAACATAATTATTTAAAACATAGATTATAATCTATAATCATTTATTCATGAAATGGTTTCTATCAAAAGAACATCAAATCTTTGTAACAAAATCCAAGAATAGGGTTGTTTGTACTACAATCTAATACAGTGTGCGTATAGTAGAATATAATCCTGGTGTTGTATAAAATACAATAAATCAAAGAAATTAAAAATTATATATATTATAAAATCTCAGGGTGTTACAATGATTAAGTAAAATATATATTTGTATAAGTGCTTTATGGGATATCCATAAGGAATTTTGGACATGGATTAATGAATGTAGCGGAACAAAGGATATGTTCCATAAATCCATTTTCATATGGTGAAACGATATAAATTATATTTTATGATTGGACTATATCATAAATCATGGTAATGTGAAACTTTTATTATATATCATTTTATATACTTATGTTATATTATATGAAACATCCCAGTCTAGAAATATCATAAGACTTATTATATTTTAAATCCTGGTATAATATGTTATTCCATATAATTGAAGTAGTATTATATTATTAATTAGTCATGGTTAGGTGAGATAAAACCTGTATTATATCATTAATGATTTATTTAATTTGAATAAATTCAGAAATATTAGATTTATTCAAGCATGTATTCATCAAGTTTCTATGGATATTAATCTTGTGTTATCACACATGTGTAAATGCATGAACAATTAAAGAATTTCCTTGAGATCCCTATAAATTTTCTCACATAAATACGATATTTATATTCATGTTTTTTATTCTTCGACATTATTCTTGTAAACATGTCTCTCCATCCATTTTTTGATGTATCTACTATGTATCAAGTATGATTTGGTGATGAGATGGATCTGAATCATCTGGTGAGTGACTCATATTCAAAGCATTAATATTCTATAGAGGGAAGATTATTTCTATTTTTCCATGGTAATTATCATCATACATAAAAGAATGTGATAACAATATAAGGAACTATATTAGGTTTAAGGTATATGTTTTCTTCATTTCTAATTTCACATGGTATCATTTATCATTCATATAAATCATGGTTTGGGATTATTATTTTTTTACATCATCTAAAATGTTTTATTATATCTGTATCAAACATATGGTGGGGAGAAACCAAATTAGGAATAATTAATTTTCATTAATGTTGTATTGTGTGTGAAAATCAATTATTTTATCAAAAATTTTAAAATGATTTTTTTCATATGATAGATTGCGATATTAGGACACATGAGTTATGTTATGGGAATAATTGAAGAATTGTGGTTGGAATTAAAGGTGAAAATTAATTATGGAAAATAAATTTAATGTTGGGGAGGTTGTGACATTCCACACTGTTTGGGAATCTAATTCATGTCTAATATAAAATAGGCCATGTCTATATATTAAGAATTAGGATGTTTAATGTTTTTCCAATCTCTATTAGTTGGGTATTACAATGTTTTCCCATGTATATAGTTTTTATGCTTGTATACAGATTACAGTGTCTACCTGGTGGGATAGTATGACTACTTTATGGGTGAATATAGTGAGAATGTATCCCTGTAAGGACACTAGAAACCAGGTGACCCTAATGTAGGTACATGACATGGCACCAAGAACAATTTGGCTAGTTTTAAACTAGACAGTGGATAATTGGGTGCGTTTTAAAAAATAATAATAATTGAAATTACTTCAAATAATAATAAAATTAGTGGTTACCTAATTTATATAAGAGTAAGTTCATGTCACCACTCTCATCTCCCTCTAATTTTATCCTCTCTCAATGTCTGAATATTCATGGTTTCTGGGATGATTGTCATTACACCCATACCTAATGGTTTTTGTGTTAATGTATCATGGTCCTCTTGAATTTAACTTACTATTTCATAATAATATACCATTTATAAAATTAATTATTGTTTTTTATTCATTATGTGGTGTATTATTATATTATATGAGTCAGGTACTAATACTCGATTGGCAAGTTACCATATTTTCTACGTAAGAAAACCATTAATTTGTTCAACACCTATATTCATGTACATTTAAGGTGATATAGTAGAGGGCAGTCCAATATCCTTTACATGAAATAGATAGAAAGAATATATGGTTTTCTATATATCATATGGGGTTAAAGGTTTTATCAAAAGGATTATGAGGTTTTAGGGAGTTGGTATAGGGTCATGGGGATGCTAAAAGTAATGGTTTAAATTTTTTTGTGCGTGTGTTAGATGGGTAGTTAGGTTCAATGTGGGATGTGTATTGAGTTAATTTTTTAATAAAACATATGATAATTTATGCCTGTGTTTTGTTTCACAAGATACTATTATTTTGGATTTTAATCCATGGATGGTGGGTTAGATAGAATTACATTTGGTTAGTGTGGTTACGCTGATAAAAGATTTATAATCGAGTAATATGGGGATTTTATGTGTACCCAAGGTTGTAGGTGTTCCACACATCAACAAATATTTCATGAGTTATGCGTTTTTAGTAGAATGAAGCCGAACTTTTTAGTAGGTTTATCGATTTATAGTTATATTTCAATATTATTGGAAATTTATAATTATTTATAAAGTCATTTATCTTCTATGAGGTAATAATTCTTTTAATTTTATTTAATTTCGTTAATTTTATCTTAAGGGGAGTTCCATGAGGGTTTAGGAAAAAATAAGGGTGTCTCAGGATTGCACAGAGCCCCATTACCAAGGTTTTAGAAGAGTAGAAGTGGTTCAAGGTCATTATATCTTCTGTGACCCAGGTTGTATGGCATGAGTAATAGGTGTTGGAAGCTTCAAAGAAAACTAAATGGCATATAATTTTCTTAAATATGTGTCTCAGGCCAGACACCCAAAAGAATTTTGTAGTGTTCTTGAAAAAGGTGAAATAAATATTCCTCATTTCTTTATAACCATTTGATATGACCGAATGAGTTCGGACTTGAGAGTGTGATGTGTGTGTGACTGAAATACAATTCATCCAATAATTTAGGAAAACCAGGTGGCCCTATTATTAAATGGAACATTTCCATTTTTCATATATTGATTGAAATTTATAAACCATGTCATCCTTTTTTTATCCCTCCCACAGTGGCCACACATTTCTCACACTCATATCTTCTAATGAATCTAATTCTAGGATTTTCTATTACTTTTCAATACTAAATCTGAATCTATTGCTACTAGTCATGTTGGATTTCTTTTAGTGAGTAATATAATAATCTTTACCCATTTGTTGATTTCCCTGTTATCAATGACAATACTCTTGTGAAACAACCAGTACCATTTTTTACAGGTGTTCATTATTCATCCATTTATTCTAATCTGTATCAAAATCATATATTATAATAGAAATGTGTTCCCTTACCAATCTAATGTGGGTGGTCTCATGAATCTCCATTTATTATTGGGTGTTTATATATTACACCATTCTTCAATGAACTAGTACTTCTAATAGAATCTTTTATTTTGAAACGATAAATATATTAAATGAATGAGATTAATCTATATAACGCAGATAACCATTGAGTTCTAATTAAATGTTAAAGACATCATACTCAAACTAATGTATTGGGTGAACTATTAAATTACATTAAACCCCTATTGGTGGCCTCTGTATTTGATTCAGTTGTTGAGGAGTGGCATTTCATCATTTTCCATTGGGATGAAAATTAATTTGGAAAAATTTTAAATTGAATGAATGAATGACACAATGTAATTCCATGTCCCCAGACCATTGCCCATTATTTTTTCATACATATGATTGATACTCCTTTTATAATTGAAAAAGGATTAGGAAAATTAAGGAAAATACATTAGTGATATGATTCCATCTATGATTATGTAATTATTTAAACCACTTTCTAATGTATGTTAATTGATTATAAAAGTGATTACCAATTAGATTAAAATTTGTTCTTATTAGGTATGGTTATATTATGGGCACATGACCAATTTTTTAAAATCCCAAGACTTTGTGGAGTTTAAAAATTTTGTATTTTCATAAATGGACTCTCCAGACGTGAATAATTAATTAATTATAGATAATCATTTGTTTTTTTAATTCAATGGATAGACTTATTTAGAAGATAGTATATATATACTCTTTTGATACTTAGAATCCTTATGGGAACCCATGTATATGGTCATAGGTTAGATTATTTATAGGACATGATTTATAATTGGACAGTCTCTATAGAATTCCAATGGTGATCATAGACGAAAGGTGATTATATACATAATGAGTGACACATAGGATCCCTTAGAGAACATCCATGTATGAAATTAGTGAGAGGTGACATAATTCTACAACTAGAGTGCTATATAGGATTTTATATGGATCTCCATTAATGGGATTGTAAAGTGATTAATTAATATATTTCTGGATTGATATTTTTGTTCTATATTAGGTATTCTATGTTCAATATCTAGTTTAATTGAAATATTAAACAATTTAATTATTAGAATGTGCTTCTTCAAACCCATAGAATATTCTTGGATTCATTTCGAGGCTTACATTTACTCATGTAATAATTATACATATCCTATGTATTTGACATATTGGTGATATAAGGGCTATGATATAGATTCTTGTATTTCATATACTGATTAAATAATGATAGAATGAATACTCAGATCTCATCTATCATTGGCCATAGTAGTAATCAGATGATGGGTGTCCCTTGGTATCCATACCCAATATTGGTTAATTATAAATCACATTTCATTTCTATATTTTTTTACCCTCTCACATTTTATAATATATTCACATCCTATATCATATTAGACACTTTTTGGTGGATAACTATCTTCATATGACACCCCAGTTGACCTTACAATATAGTAACTAGATTTAATTCTTGGATTCAAGTTGGTAAAAGGAAAATATCATGATGACTGATGCTCTATTGATTCCTTCATAGGACCTGGGGTTCTCGAGACCAAGATATGGGTCATGATTCTATCTGTGGATAGTTTATTTTTTCTCATGGTACTTTTAATAAATGTTCAATATTTGATACTTGTTTCCATGTATTATTATACATTTTTATATAATTCCATGATTATTATTGTGTATGACATTATCGGTTGAATTTAAATAGTTATTTATTGGATGGATAATAATTCATTATGTAGTTCATTTATCATATATATTTCAACTACTAATGGATTTTATTTTTCTGATGTACTGCACTCTCATCATGAGGGCAGGGTCTCCTTGTGGTTCTAGCATGGGACCTCACAAACTAGTTCTTAGCCTATATCATATCGAGTGGCTCAGATTAGGCGATATGGCCAACAAAGTTCATTTACTATTTAGTGAACCACATCGACGATACCCCAATGTTGTTACAAATAACATTATTTCTCTTGACATACCATTTGGGAATATAGGCATTAAATTATGAATGTGTTTTTTTAATTCTTCGTGAGCATGAACCTCAATGTTTCTAACCCATATATACTGAAAATCAAAATAACCTTGGATGTGACATGTTCTTATAGACATATCTCATTAAAAGTTCATACATTTCAGTTTTGGGTGATGCACTTTATGTTTTTTGTTCATTATGATTATGGATTTTTACCCTTTTCCCAATATTGAAAGGAAGTATAACATCATGCATTGTCATAGGAACATGAAGGTTTATATGTCATACATATTCCATTCCATGATTATATTGATGCATTCATTAACAAAAACCAGTTTTTTTTCCATTTATTACATTGTCCACAAAGTTATGCTAAAATTTCATATTGGGTCTTGATTAATAAATGTTTGGGATTAAATGGATTCCCCAATTAAATTTATTATGTGTATAGCCCCTTATAAATTTGACATGGTGATCCATATGGTTTAACCTTATTATAAAAATGGAAATATAAATGAGATTGAATTAAAATTAAATATGATTCTAAAATTAAATTTTCACCATAAAATAGGGTATCTAATTTTATTTTCAACGATATATTCTTCTATAAATTGAAATTAAAACATTGAATACCAAGACCATTGAAATATAGAATAATAAATTACATTTTCTTAACCTTATAATAAGGATATAGGTAATGTATCTTTCACATCATAATATCTGTATATCACCCAGACTGGGATTTAAGAAAATGAAGAGCTGTCTGACTCTAATATTAGAAGAATATTTCAATTCTTATATTTATATATGTTATTTTAGAATTTTTAAAATCTTGTGATGTGGGTTGTGTTTTGAATTTATTAAGACATGTATCCACAACATCACCATGTTGTACACTAGGTTTGTGGTGAAGACCATGCTTTAGAGGTGGTTGGATCTTGGTCACTGATAAATCTCCATGTAGTGCCTCCTATGTCACCACCATTTATACTCGATATGGATGAAGATTCCCAATTTAATGAATGGATCTTACAAATTATGGAGAGTACTCAGGGAACAATATGACCTGCCCTGAAAATTGAAGACATTATTTGTGAGTTCCAAAATTTGTATTCAACCATGTTTTCACGTTATGTAAAACCCTTGAATACCATATCATACATAAAAGTCCATTATAACTGTTTTTGATCGTCTCAAGACTCATCCTGATAGGAGTGTTAATCAAGCTACATATATTCTTCATGATATGGTGGTGTATTATCATTATGTGGGATCATCCCCAAGATATGGATTGCAGAAATTTTCATACATCATTATATGATTAATTATATCCTATGTTTCTTAAGGCTGATAAATCCCCTGATTTTATAACCATCGAGTAGGGATTCATATAAGTAGGTGACTATTCTACCCATTCTATAGAGCACGAGCGTTTTATACATATTTTGTTTGGTGAAAAGTTATATAATAATATGATATTCTTGGATGGACATTTATAGGATAACTAAATATAGGTAAATGTATTTCATCTTACTACCTTATAATGAATAGTTAATCATGTGCTTACCATAAAGAGAGACCTACGAGATGTTGGTAGTGTGAGAAATGGAGATTCATCACTATTATTTGGAACTAAATTGTCCAGTGGTAGGAAAAATTGTACATAGATTCAATATATCAGTTTTAGAATTCATAGTATATAATAAAGAATCCGACGGTGGTTACAAAAGTGTGGTATAGAAGTACATCCAAGACATAAGTGTAAAAGGGGTCGATTAAAGTGACAAAATTATCACATGATTGAAGATATATGAAAAATTTGTAGATATTATTCTCCACTAGCTAGTAAGGGAGGGTTTTAACCAACTACATGTTCATCAATTAGGTTAGCAACTTCTTGTGAGGAAGGCAGTTGTAGTAAATTTGGTTTATCAGGCTGACAAGGTGGTCATGATTTAGGTCTCCTTACAATACATGTATAGTTCTAAAAAATAAGAACATCATATGTTATACAGGATATATCATCGGGCCACATAATAGGTCATGTATATGAATTTCACCTAACACATAAAAAGAATATTTACATACCTTTGATGGTGATATGTACTATCCTGGTAGTTTTTACTATAGTATCTTTTATTTTTTTCACAAGTGCCTCTAATTCCATCATATCAATGCCTATTTTGGACACTATTTGGATCTATCTTTAGTATTACTGAGGCATAATGACACTTGGCACATCATTTGGGAATCAATTGAAGAGTTTACACTAGTATAAGGTGTTCCCACTGAGATAGGTGGGAATCCCTTCACATTTTGACTTCTTTATCATAAAGATGAAATCATTGGACATAATCCTCACAATGGAATGGTTGGTTACCTATAACTCTTATATTGAGTTCTATCATTGATGGGTGACCTTTACTACTAGAAGTAAGGGAAATTCCCAAGCCCATATCCCATTGGTTTTCCAAAACTGTTGGGATAGGGTATTATACCAAAGGCTATCCAAATGGTTGTCTAAACCTCATTAAGATATCCATGCATATGATAATAGTTTTTAAAAAATACTTTCATAGGTCATACATGAGATTCCATAAGAAGATCTCCCCTTTTACTCCACTTCTCCAATCCCAAATCCTATAGCCCCACCCCCTCCTGCCATTATATGCCATAAGAGCATTATTCCCCTCCTCATATCCTCATCCAAAGCATTGACTCTTCACTTGAAATCTAATACAGCTCCTAATGTAGTGTGTTACCCTCCCCCTTCCAATCTAAATCTAATCAATAGCCCCTACAGAAATGGTTTTTGACTATATTCCCAGCTGACCAAGAAAAAATATTTTTTATTTCCTTTAAATATTCTTCAATACTAAATATGTGGGTTCCAAGTCATTGAGTTATTATATGAACAATACATTTTTTATTAATAAATACCAAGATTTCATATTTTTATGGGAATCCAGCTTATTTTTGTACTATGTTTTGAGTTAGGGTGTCTTATATTACGTTCAAGTGTGTTTGTGTTAATATAAACCCGTTTGGTTTTGTTTTGGTGTGTTTTTTTAATTTTTGGATTGGTTCATTATTGAATTTTCTACTTCATTTTGGTTCTAATTAGTTTCATCTATTATCCATATTTCATTTTGATTTATTAATAATATTTTTGTTGATGATAATATTCATTGATACAGAAATAATCATTTATGTCATGTTTATAATTTCTAACGTCATTCTTATTGATGGAATCATCTTATGTAGATTATTTTATATGTTGAAATTTATGCAAATGAGAATCATCATATTTCAGTGATTGTGGAAAATCATATAAATATATTAGGTTTTTATAAAAATAATGAATACCTCTATAATTGACATTCATATAATGTTGGTATTATATGATTTTTTATCAATGTTACACATTCCCATTCTCTACATTCTCTATATGTATTTTTTACTATATAGATATTATATCATGCATGTATCAACATGTGCATATTTTAGGTTATTATATAGAAGCATTACATTTCATTATATATTATGTAATAAGTTGATCTAATGTGTAAGAATAAAATAATATCATTAGTATGGGAATATAATATATTACATTTCAAACATAAATGTTTCATACTACATATGGTAATGAATAATAGAAATTTAAAATCTAAGATGATAGGTGACTATTATTCCATTGTGATTATATTTGTGTGGGATGTAATAATGAGATCAATGTCCAAAATTTTATACCATTAAGTTCCACTATATAAATGAATGTAATTAATGTAACTTGAGAAACACAATTTTTTAATGTAAATAATGAATCACATACCTATTAGTTAATAATATTTGTAGATGTAATTTAATAAATGTAAAAACAAGAAAATGTAAGTAAATAAGAAATACCCAAAATAGAGAAATATATATTTCTAAAAGGAAGTTTCTTGTGATGATAAACATTAAGATAATAGTATAACTATACAAATATAGGATCAATATAAAGAAACCATCAATCAATTTTCCCCAAAATAGTATTATCACTACCATCATGGAATAGAAACAAGATAATCAACCACAGTCATAATGAAATCAAATAAGATTCCAAAAGACACTCTTGGAATGCAATAATGTTAGATCTATATAGTCATAATTTTTTGAAATTAAACTACTCAAACACTCATTTTTATCATATCTTTCCTGAATAAGGTCTAAAATCCACAAAGAATATTGTGATCCCCACTTGGGAATACTGTCCATGGTGGCAAAATAACATGTGCAATAATTTTACCTGGATTTCTGAACATGATACATACGGTTTCCCTTCACACGAAATAGAAGTTATATATCAACATATCATAATATATATATATATATATTATAATAACATTTCCTAACCTATGATCAGCATTTATTATGGTGTCTCCTTTTAATCAAGAAAATAAATATAATAATCACTTACCCTTATAGTGAATAGTTCCTCCACATTACGCAATATCAATAACACATTATCCTTTATACAATAACAGGAAGGATATAACTTACTATGTGTACTAATATTATGATATCAAATTTTATCATGATCTAACCAATCCTCTATAACATCTTTAATGAAACCAAGTTATAGAACACTCATATAAAAAACACTATATAAAAGTAATTCACTAAGAAACATGTTCATAAAACAATAAAATATCATTAACAAATATAAAATATTCAATAATTAACATATTTGTTTTCAAAAAAATCCAAAAACACCCTTAGTTTTTAATTTATTTCATAGAAATATTAGATAATCTTTTTAAAAGGGTTTAGAATCAATTTTAACACATTTCATCACAATTTACATTTAATGAGACTCCTAGAAATTTCTATACACACATTGACTATATTACAAAGAATATTTGAATTAATGGAAGTGAAAATTATGAAAATTGAATTTAAGTGAATCGATATTTTCTATAAACATCCATTAATATAGAATCAACGTGTACTAATAATGTAACATTGAAATTATGAAATTCAAGTGATGAAAAAAATTAAGAATTCATATAATTATATTTAGTGTTTTATTCATGCAAATTTATAGAGTAAATCAATGAACTCAGAAGTGAATTTTTTTCCCACCACATAGGGGAGAGTCAATAAGGCACCAATCATAAGGCCATTTTGCCTTGTCAATTTATTCACTCAATTACATCTCATTTATAAAATACCGATCTATATTTATATTACATAATAATAATTTTCATAATTAAAGAAATGTCCCTTGATTGATTTGGCACATTTTTACTCATTGATAATATAAAATTCAATAGCATGGTTTTTTATTTACATTATTTTGTTGTATATATACTATTTCTATATCCTTTATATTATGATTATCATATTGAATACTGTGTTAGTTATTATTTCCAATAAATTACGAAATTGTCATTTTCATAAATTTATT
This sequence comes from Viscum album, assembly GCA_963277665.1. Taxonomy (NCBI): domain Eukaryota; kingdom Viridiplantae; phylum Streptophyta; class Magnoliopsida; order Santalales; family Viscaceae; genus Viscum; species Viscum album. Next base: position 1,626,064,488 of record OY728157.1, on the reverse strand, counting down.
TTTGATTAAACATAAATATTACTTCATTTTATTTAAGAAATGACTTACATTTTTTTCAAAAAATGCATAGATTTTGGATTTATAAAATTGATTAGATATCAAGTTCCCTTCAAAAATTTTTGGAGATATTTCTATATTTTTCATTTCACAATGATTTAGAAAGTTGTCACATATATTTCCCATGTTATAATTTGGTTAGAAGATCTTGGTTGATTCATGAATAATTTTTCATCCATATAACTAAATATGGTTTTAAAACAAACTACTATGTATGGTATGGAAATGGAGAAAAAATTAATTCTGAAAAATATACATGATCCAATTGAGAGTAATGGAATGGATAATTATTTAGATGACTAGTCTTGGTTTATTAGACATCAAGATAAAGAAGTGATTTCGATCTAGGAGGACGTAGATATAAGAACATATGATGTTTTTAACAAAAATTGTGATGTTGATAGCCTAGAAAAATATACCGATGCTAGAAAAAACCGAGTAAACCCACAATGTCATAAAATAAAGAAGTTGTAATTTTTATTTTGATTGTTTTATATGAAAAATTGTATTATATTACTAATACTTCTATTAGTTACATTCTTTCCTATTCAATGAATTTATTCCAGATGATTGAAATATTCCCTCATACATCTATATGGTATATATTATAGTTGTGGAAAATTAATTTTAAAAAATCAAAATTCCTTGAATGATTTTATATTATTATGGGTGGGAACTAATGAACAAAATTTTGGTATAAAATGTGGGGCATCGTAATGGAATCCAAATGTAGTTGGAAAACAACCCCATTTGCTACAGAAAGTAATATTTCACTTTCCACTAACCTCAAGACTAAAAATTCATTTCATTTATGATGAAATATCATTAAAAATATGATTTATTGATATTGAGATAATGAAAAAAATAATAAGTTTTTTCACATGAGAGATGCATTTTCCTGGAACATATTTGATGCATGATATCTGGATTTCGCAGTTGAAATATGTAATTTGTGGATGGAAATTCATTTGATAGTATTAATCTATTTGGGACTATTATTATGTCACACATGACATGGTCAATTATAAAAAACATTTATAACCTTCCTCTATAGATGTGTATGAAAAAAACATTTCTCTTTCAAGACTATACTAATATCTGGAAGTTGTTATACCAGTAATGATATAGATTTATACATAAAACCATTGAAAAATGGGTTCAACATCTTTCAAATATGGTTGTTCACACATAGGCTACATGTTCTCAATTCATATTTTAGACGAATGTTTCAAGTATATGGCTGATCAATGATTTTCCTTCTTATGCACTAAATTATGGATTTTCTACGATGGAAAAACTATAATGTTTTATTTTTATAAATAATACATGATCCAAAAGGCTAAAATATCAATATAGATTCATTTTTATGTGCCATTAGTGATTCATTACAATGTACCATCCACAAAGGAATAAACCGTAGTGATTTGAAAATACCTTTGATACTAATAAACCACCTCAACATATGTCTAGAACGGATGTGCATAATGAATTACGAGATAGTAATTTTTTTTCTAGGAGGTGTTAAAAAAAATATAGAAATAGTATTAATTATTCCACTAAAACATAATGCTAATTGATGAAAAGGAATGTCTTATTTTACTTTCCTATTTTTCAATCAATTTTTAAAACAATTCATTGACGTAATTAACATTGATATTAAGATATCTGAAATTTGGATTTCAATTATTTTAAATTTTGATCGAATGAAATAACATAATTTATTAACTCAGTGTGACTAGGTGGATTGTCTCATTAGAATATAATTGAATCTTATCTATATTAATGAAAAAATGGATGTTTATTTTTTCTTTTTATCTGATTAAACTTGGAGAGAAAAATTAATTTTTAGAATTTCATGAGACTATTAATGTTTCTGATGGCTATTCATGAAACATATCATAATGTATAAATGGAAGAGAGTAGAATCTAAAATATATGAAGACTCATTATAATCACATCATTGAGCATGAGGTGATTTCATTAAAAATATGTAATTTTATATTCAATTATTTAAAGGTATGAATTATTCACTTGTCAAATTTTTGTAGAGCATTGTGATAAGATGTCCTATAAGTATTTATTATAAAAATTGTTGAATAACGAATAATTAGTTTTTTGAAAGTTATAGAAAATATTATGTCCATCATTTTTCTCATGCATGTTTTATATAATATTCTATCATCCCACTATAACAAATCTTGGAGGATCTGTTTCATTTCATTTCATGTATCCCTAAATTTTTTTTCAAATTGATGTATATTGATCAGAAAAAAAGTCATCTCGGATGTTCTTTCATCAATGGTAATGTGGATGACATACGCATGGGTTTTCTGTCAACTCATTTGATGGATATGAATATGAGACAGAATAAACCAATAAAAATTGATGAAGTGAATTATTAAAAAAATTATCCCAAATTTTCATAACATCCACTAATAGAGGGAATTATTGAATCATATTCATTCCCAAAATTAATCCATGAATAGAGAGATATATCACATTATAGAGTTTTGTTTAATAATGATTTTTTTGATGAATACATAAACTAATAAATGTAAACATTTATATATTATTAATCTCATTTAGTTTTACATATATGGTTATATAATTTTATTTTTAGGTATGAAACATAAAAAAATGAAAAATAGAAATCTTAGTTTTTAATCATTTAAAAATAGAGATATTTTCCTAACGTATAGTTTTCGGCTTGATTGAAATTAATAGTGGATATATTAATGAATAAAATTAATAAAGTAGTTATTATATTAGGATTAATATTCATTTATATTTTATGTATTTTTTTCCTACTAGCAATGTATTTAATGAATTGAGTGCTTTATATTTTGCTCTTAATATCCTCGTATGTGAATAAAAAATCTGATAAACTGGTACATATTTATTTTCAGTAAACAAGAAAATTAAATGGGATAAATACCTCATGGTTCCATTTTAACTTCCACAAACCATTGTTATTCTAATGCATCAGATAGTAGAACTCAATTTGAAATTTTAACTTATTATGGTGTCATTGAGAATATGGATATTTTCTATAATTACACTCCTGGTCGATTAATTAAGATGAAATTATCATGGTTTGATGAGATGATGAGGCATGGAATATTTATGGATTTTTTTTGGATTTTAAGTTCTATCAATACGTATAATTTATTAGGTTTCACGACTGGAATTACTTAATCATGTCATGTCTCATCGTATTTATTTTTTATGTTACATATTATTCATGGGTTTCTATTTAATTCTGTATTTGTATTTAAATATAGGGAATGAGAATCATTGAGGTTCTATATTAGAAATGGATCTCAGATAATAATAATCGAATGAGTAAGATAGGTGTCCCACATCTTGTTCCCTTTGTTAATATTTTATTTCATAAATATATATATATAACATATAATGTCAAGAATTATTTTTACTCAAGATCGAGCACCAAGGAGCTAGTTAGTCATCGAATAAACAAGTGGTTCCAGTGCTCAGGCTACATATTCAGGCAGGGGTAGTACAATATATGGCTATCTAGTTGGAATAATCAGTCAATCATGGCCCCTTGCATTCCATATACTACACCTTCTGATCCCATTGGGTAATAAAAGCCACCCTTGATATTTCTGTTTCCTTTTTAATTAGATACATTTTCCTATAAGCCTCCTTGACACTTTTCCAATATTTAATGATGAATAAAAATTCTTATCATTATGATGCATCTACAAATCCATGTATGTCATCTTCATTTCCTTACAATTTATTCTCCCAATACTAATAAATTATTGCTTCTTTAGCTCCTTCTTTGAAAAACATTGAGCCTATGGGGCATACCTTGGGACACACTCTCTATGTACAGGTTGATGTTCCTTTAGTTGTTGGGTATCCATAAATGCACACATATCAAATTTCATTATGTATATTTATATAACTGTAATAATATTTTTACAATAATTTATTATCATTAGATGAAATATTGAGATAATATTTATTTTATTCTATACTAGCTAAGTCATATAACATGTGGTGTTGGCATACACGCATGTGTGTGGTATGGAACATCCACACATAGTTTTTAGTGGACTAAAATGAAGATAAACAAATGATAAGAAAAAAATGAAGGGAATGTATGTGTTTTTCGGTGATGATTTCGAACTACTCTTACATCATTTATGTCCCTCCAATCTATATGTGATTACTACAAAATGAAGTAAAGGCTAAAGCTTGGTCACAACTATGGGTAATCAATTTCGTTCGATTTAATATTATTTTATTGTTATGCATATATGTATTAGTATTATTGTTGTAGCTTTCATCAAATTTTCTTGACGGAGATCATGTGAGGATAGCATGACATATAGAATTAGGTGATCTATGGGGAGGATATAAGCATGCGTTTTATAGTAGAAGGAATGAAATAGATGTAACAAAATTTGGGGCCCCACATTTGATGGATGAGTGTATATTATAATATTATAGGGAAATTTTTACTAAGTGGATGACTAATTTGTTTATTTTATTAATCAAATTTGAGGTTTTAAATAATAATTATAATGATTTTCAATAATAAATATTTTTTATTAGTGAATTTTTTAGTAATTGTTAGGAAAAAATAAAAATAAAAGGAAGATAAAAAATATCTCTAAAATTTGGGGGGGACTTTAATTCCACAACATTAGTGGAAGCATGTATGACACATACAAATTTTATGTTTTATCCCTTCATTATAGTGAGTGAATTACTATAACTTGTATTTTAGAGTTTAATTTTTCTCCTATTCATTTTGGAGTTATTGCCTCATGATTTAGTTATTAAAATATTTAGATATAAATAGGATTACAAAGATGGAATTGACAATGACCACAAAAATCCAAACCAAAATGAATCGAAGTGAAATAACAAAAATCAAACTCACCCTTATTGAACTGAGTAAAAGAACAGACTCACCATCACCTTACCCAAAGTAAATGGAATTGACCAATAATAAAATGAAATAAATAAAAATTAATATATTAGAAATTAATTAGTATTACATGACCTAAATAAAACCATTCTATCGAGACAAAAAACAAAATAATACTAAAAATATATTATCAACAGAAAAGAAACTCAATCAAAACCAAACTAAACTAATTCAATCCTAAAAAATATATCTCTACCTAATTACAGTATAACTGCGCCTAATTAGAATAAATTATAGATAATTATTCAATTCATGAAAAAATATTATCTAATCATAATGATATTGAATGAAATAAATTTATAAAAATGCTAACTTAATGTAATTGATCCATATAAAAAACTAAAAAAATAAAACTACACTAACCTACACTAACCCAACTCATCCCAAACAAGACTAAACTAAATTAAAATAACTAAATAGAATCAAATCAATCCTTACTAAATCAAATAGATTTGGAGCATATTTATTTGACATTTCATGACCTAAATACAATAGAATGACACATAATGGAATCAGAAAAAATAAACTAGAGATGAATAATATTTAATTGAATCAAACCAAATCAAATAGAGTGGAACTAAACTAAATTAGGATATGAATATATAAACATAAGTGAACAATAAACCATTATTTCAACAAATTAAATTAGAGTTAATGAAAGGAAATTGTTAATAAAGGAATATATTTTTATTAAAAAAAGTAAAAATACAGAAAATAATAAAATCAAATATTATCAAAAAAATCCATAATGAATCAGATTACATATAATTTAATCAAACTATAAATTAATATATTATAATATTTGATTTTATAGAATATATTTGAAACAACTAAAACCTCTCTAGATAAAGATGGATTGAATTGAAACAAATCGATCTATCTTGGGATAAATAGACTCAATTCTATCAAGATGAAATTGAACAACCATAAACTAAGAAAAATAAACAAATAAAACAATCATTAGAAGATGATATTGAATTTTACCAAAATGAATTTACCCAAAATGTTATATACTAAATTAAATTTAGTTGATTCAAATAGTCTTGAAACATATTAATTTGATTGAAAATAAATTGGATCTAACTGAATTGAAATCAATTAACATAAATAATACTACATTTAATTGATTAAAAACAAATTGAAATAATCAATAATGAAATTAATAAAAGTAAATGGAATATATATCAAAAAAGTAATTCACACTATCAAAGTAGATAGAAACAGGTCAATAATAAAATGAACTATCCTGAACCGCACACAACAAAACTAATCCAAAATGATTAGAATCGAATTAAACATAATGAAACAAGACAATATAAAACTTATTAAACCTAAATTCATATGTAAATACCATGAATTATTAGAATGTAAATATACTATAATAATCTATATTGAATAAATCAACATGGAATTAAAATAATGAATAGAAATAATCATGAAAAAATACAATCATTTTTTCATGATTAGTGTGCTGATAAAAAATTAATACTTATTCTTTTCTGAAATTGTAATACATGTTCATCATATTATTTTTTATAGTTATCACACAACCACATTATTAATTATTATAGAAATTAATTTGGAACATATATATATTTATATGTTATATCATATGGTAACCCAGTAATTGATAGTCTTTTATAATTCAACTTCCTTATGTTTTTTATTTACATTTTCCTTTAGAAATAATATTGTTTTTGTTTTAGTTATGAATATAATAATTAGTAGACTATTTGAAATTATGGTTTACAATATTTAGTGTAATTTCATAGGGACATTTTGAAAAATTTAAGATATATGCCTAGAGAAAAATAGTTTCTCTCAATCAGAAAGAAAAAATATGGAAGCACAGTTAATGAACCAAAACCACAACATATGGTAAGTTTGACATTGATCATTTAATTTTAAATACATATTTTCTTACATAATTGTTTATTTATATTTTTATAATCTGATTTGGAGGACCTTGATTCCCAGTAAAGTGAAAACATTGTAAATGTGATCACTTACATCATTTTTTCGGAGATTAGCACCATGAAGACTACGATGCCATCGTAGGAAGAGTATTCTCTCAAAGAGGTATTGGCCCACCAAAGGATCCATTTATGGTGTCACTGAATTCACAAAGGATTTTTCATGGGAATTAAAGGCTGAGTATAAGACAAAACAGGTTGAAAATGGGCTATAAATGTGGAATCATGGAATCAATGGGAAAACACTGAATTTTTAAAACTGCTGGATGTTTTATGTCTATCACGTCCACCAGAGAATATCATGTATTCTAATTCAAATATATTGATGATTAATATATATAAATTAGCCATATATTATATGTTGAAATTGGAAGTAGTATTTATGGTGGTCGAGATAATTATGTTCCATGAAATTGAAATAAGAGGGAAGGTGATGAAGAAGAGGGTGATGATGATCGAGAGAAAGAGGCTGAGGATGAGGATGAGGTCGAGTGTGAGGATGAGGCTGAATGATATGATGATGTCAAGGAAGAGGATTCGGTTGATAATGATATTGATTAGTGATGGATTTACCCTTTACATTTTTTATTCATATTTATGAAATTTGATGTTGTATGATTTGTTTTGAATGAATATATGTGAAGTTATGAATAAATAATATTGTTTCTCCATTAATATTTTAGATGTTAGATTGTCTTAATAAATATTGAAGGTTCTGGTTTTTGGATTTTTGTCTACTATTTGTTTGTTTCATTACAAATTTTTTTGGCTATATGTTCTTTTTCATATTGGATACTACATCAGTTGTCAGGTTCATTGTTGTGGTTTCTCAATTCTATGGGTACGGTTAAGAGATTGTTTTCTGTGGATATAGGGGGTCAATACTAATAGTTCACAGTAAACTATTGGTACAAGGGTATAACATTTGTTCACAACTGTTGGGACACTAATAGACAAATGGTTCTATATAAACCATTTGATTATGTGAATTTCAGATTACCATATACCAATGGTTCACTGAGATCCTTTGGTATTGGCATTTATCTAATGGCATTATAAGAAACTGTTTGGATAACTATTGGTATATTCTATAAAAAGAAATCCCTTGACAATAAGACCAATTTTAACAATTGGTGTACGCTTATAATCAATAAAAAATTCTCATAACCATGTTATGGGGTTTTCATTCTAAAGGGTTAATAAAATTCCATGTTAACCCATGCTAGAATCGCGTGACTTTGGCTTCAAAGGACAACCAACAAAATTATTATGTTATATCTAGATGATCATTGAATGTTTCAAGTAATTTTTTTATTGTTATAGATTTTCTTTGACAAATATTACCATAAAAGTTTTTTGGAATAACTCCCAAGGGATAGGAATTGTTTTCCATAATTCTGGTTATAGGAGATTCATATATATACATTACACCTTTTTGTTAGATAATACTAAGAAGACAGAGCATTAGAAGAAGCGAGAGTTCATGGAAGAATTTTTTTTTTAAATTAAATTTTTCTTCTCAATGGGTTTTTTTCATTATTTGTCATCATGAATGGTGATGAAACTCGTTTTTATGGTAATATTATTGGAAATTTATCTAGATAATGTTTAAGAAATTTTATCCTCTTCTTGTGTTTGATGATATCATTGAACTATTCTGAGGAGCTTGGGTGTTCTCAAAGATTGACCTGAGATTGGGTTATTATCATGTTCTTGTTATACCATTAGATATACCACATATAACATTCAACAATTGATATTACTATTATGATTTTTTTATCATGTAGTTGGGTCTTACAAATGAACTTGTAGATTTCATAACACTGGATAACTGATTTATTCTTCTATATTTGGAAGAATTTGGGGTGGTATTCGTGGATGATAACTTGGTGCATTCTAACACCCGACATGACCATGAAAAACTTCTTGGGATAATAGGGGGTAAATGTAGAGAATATCAGTTACATTATACTCTCACAACATATCAATTTTTTATGGGTATAATTCACTTATTGGGTTATATCATATCATGTACAATAAAATAATAATTTTACCTAAATATTGAAATAAATATTGTATCAAAGGAAATTATCACAAAAATGGAGGATATATTTTGTTTCATGGGGATATAAAGGTATCACAATAAATTAAAATAAGACATATCACACATAGAATCGCCTCTTACAGTCTTTCCTAACAAGGGTGTGGTCATTATATCATCATAAGAATGTGATATATCCTTTCAATATCTACAATGAAGACTGAATTCTTTTAAAATTTTAATTCCTCTACAGTTGAGAAGACTCTATATAGTATATTTTGATGAAACATGTATATGAACATGATCATTTATGTTATTTGAGAAGCACCTCATGTGGTATGGATCATATCAGTTGAGGCCAGGTGAGAGGATCTTCCCAATTCATAATATTGAGTTAGAAAATTTTTTACAATCCTTGCATGCTTGGAAGAACTATATACTCTGATTTTATAGTTTTGTTTATAAATAAAAAAAACCTCATGAAATTCTTTAAAAAGATTTTCTTTAATCATAGTAATTATGTTTTGTTGCATATATGTAGTAATTTGATATATATCATGATTATTCACCCAAAAACCAGAATACAATTCTTCATTATCTATGTAATTTTCTTAAGAAACTGTGATTCAAGAGGCATGTAGTGAGTGGCTACATTTGATATTTTTCTCTATGATTCATTTTTAGGATTAATATCACTAGGGATAATATTTACATTAATTTTTGTTAGTGGGTTATTTACTTATATAGAGAGTGAAGATATGGAATCTATCTAATTATGAGGGTGTATTATTTTTGGAGATTATTTCACATAATGATACATATCCTATTTGGATCGTTGATGTGGACAAGATATGTATAATCACCAGATGAATTTGGATTCTTATTTGTGATTGATATGAGTTTATGTGAGTTTCTCATGCCTATAAATTGTGAATAAAACCCAATCATACCATTATTTATTGTTAATTATATCATCAATTTTTTTATGGGTATGAATAAAGAGATCTCAAGGTTAGTTAATCTATGTTACAACAATTATCAAGTGAATGTAGAGTAGATGAAACTAGTGAGGGTCCTGCATTAATTGATGATTCTTTAGTGGATATCAGATGACTTCACAATTAATTTTATTAAAAAATATCGACATCACCGAAGAGAAATTATGTTGTACGGGTGATTGTAGACATGTTGGAATATGTCTTTAATTGTTATCAATTCTGGTGAAATTATTAGTGGATGATCTTAGGAGGCTATAATTTCATGAGATCATATTCCAATTTGGGGTTCCATAGTCTATTGTATCAGAAAGATTCATTCGACTCACATTTTTATTCTATCTGTATTTATAGAGGGTAATGGGTTGAGAAGTATTGATATTTATAGTCTATCACCCACAGAATGAGATTTATTATGAGTGTGTGATATATGTTATACAGAAATTTTCCAATATTGTTTCCATATTTTTGGAGGATCTATAAAGAAACACTTACCTCTTGCAGACGAAACTTATGTTAAAATATTTCAAGCCACCATAAAGATATATCATAATGATGACCTTTATGCTAGGTTGTTTCATTCACCGAAATATTGTTTATAGTTTGGTCGGTTAATACTACATTGTTACTATCTCAATTAGGACACATCACTATAGTTTCATCTCATTATGAAGTAGATTTCATAAACCCAATTTTGATAGAATTCATACAAAGATCATTGATATCGATCAGTACATGTTCTGTGAGGGGATTGGTTTTAATTATATCATTTTCCAAGAATATGGATTATAAGGATTAAAAATAATTGTAATCTAATTATTAATTATGTTAGGACCATAAAAATTATAGAGAGAGTTTGGTTAGTAGGATATTAGTTGTAGTAACATCAACATTACAGGACCATGCATGATGTATTCAACATTTTCAACATTTACATATATCATTCTGATTCATCATATATACATCAACATGATGAGGTTGATTTGGGTGTAGAAGTGAAATTTGTGGATAATCCTACATGTATTGTTGATCGAGGAATGATGGTTCTTTATGGTTAGTATATTTCCCAAGTATGGCAGTTACGTAAGCATGGTCATGTACACGATGAGACTTGGGAGCTGGAAGCCGATGTATGTGATTAGTGGCCCTATTAATTCTCATATGAAAATTGACCAACATGTAATGGTTAATTTGGGGATTAATTTATTTAATTAGGAGATTGAATGTTCTCATATATTAAAATGAGATATGGAGGAATTTAATTTGTAATATTTTCTTTACCATTATCCTAATGGGAGTGCCTATGATTGTCATGATAGAAACATGGGTTTTTTAGGATAGAACAGAGCCCAATGCTCGTGGTTTTGGAGGATGTTTTTGGGATACATAGATAGTAGAAACATTGAAAACCATGTAGTATAATTTCAGTAAATTATGTGGAGTATTTTTGGGAATATAATAGCATGCAATGTTTTCCCAAACCTTTTGTTCTGTGACACTTACACTTATAAATGCTACACAATTTTTAGGAGAGGTTACATACACAATCATGTCATGGTCTCACATAACATAAACTATTATCATGTGATGGGGGAGTTGATAATATAAATGGTTTATGGATGAAACATATTTTTGCGAACCATGTGGCTAAACTTTGAGTCAAATTTTTTAAATTGTTAATGACCATTTCCCATTATTTGTTTGAATTATGAAACCCTATCCCCATTTCATTATTTTTTCAATAGTGGTCACACCATTATCATGTGGATAGCTCCCATAATCATCTATCATAGACTTTTCCATGTCACTCTAATACAGAATCTGAATCAATTGTTGGAAGTCTCATTGGATTCTAGCTGGTGAGTAATCTATTCATTATTTACCTTTTAGTGTTATCCATTCTATATAGAATTTGATTTTAAGGTAAGCTCATATGAACTCTTTTCATGTTTTTCAACAATTAATATAATTTATTCTATCTTGGATCATATCAAAGGTTAATATTAGATGTGTGTTCTATAAAAACTACGGTAGATGACATCATGCATTTCTCATAATATTGTGGTGTTTATATATTATGCATTTGTGTCACATAGAGGATAATCATCGATATATTAATAATTTGAAATTGTAATTAAATATAATAAATGGTCTTGACATACATGAACCATGATACCCATTTAGGTGTGTTTAAAAATTAATGACCTTGAATTAAAATAAACCCATTAGGTTAATTTTTTAGGTAGATTAATGAAATATGGGTGGAATTCATATTTGATTCACATACTGATGTATGTCCCTTTACCCCTTGATTTAGGGATAATAAATGAATTTTTTTAATTTTAAATATTATAAATGAAAACAGGGAATGTAATTCCATGTTCATTGTAATATTATCAATATTTTTTAGTTATTTCTTGAGGTATCATATATAATTTAAATGAAAAAAATGAATGTTAAGATTTGTGTCATGTTAGGCCTTCTAAGACAATGATATTATTTAAGAAATATAATAGGGTGGGTTATTTGATTATAAATTTCAATACCAATTAGATTATAAGGTGTTATTATATATTATGGTTAACTAGGGGCCCATGGCCATTTTTTTCAATAATAGTATAATGTGGATTTTATTTTAGGATCTCCATAAATTTTTTTAGAATAATTAATAAAATTATAAATAATTATTATTATTTTCCTTGGATGATAATTGAATTTTATGTGAATTCCAAGGATAAACACATTTGTTAGCATTCACATATATTCATGAGTAATATATTTACTTTTTATGGACATTCAAGGATTGAATCTGAGGGAATATTAATTAAATTACACAACTAATACATGGACATCCTATGTGGAATAAAAAGGAAGGACTTATAGGGTGGTTGATTATATAAAAGATGGGTCACACATGGGATACCTTAGATGACCACCGAGGATAAAATCAATAGGTGGTGATCTTATTCCACACCTATAGTGATACGTGGTTTCAATTGATGATTTACATTAATGAGATTTTATGGTCATGGGGACATATATTCTTACATAAATACATGGATTACAAATTAGGGATTCTGTGGATGGGATAATGTTTAGTTGAAAATTATAATAATGTGATTATTTAATGATTTGTCTAACAAGATAATGATCAAAATTGGATTTTGTCAAAGCGTTGATTTTACTGATGGAATAAATAACCAAATCTTATTGGATATGATAAATGAGTTTTTTTGGACTATGATCTATGTATTAAGGATTTATTTATAAATTTAGTATTTTTTGAATGATTAATTGGAGACAGTATGACTTAGTATGATGATCGTAGCATAAGATGAGTGTTCATTTGGGATCTCAATCCTATGCCAGTTAATTATATACAAAAATTCAATCCCATATTTACAATACCCTACACACTATTTATTATATATTCTCTGATTGGATGAAATTAGACACAATTGATGGTGTCCTACTAAGTTTAACTCACACCCTGCACTGGACACCATTATAGTACCCAGACAAACATTATTGATATATGTAAGGATAGAATAAGGCATTATATTTCTGATATATGAATGATTCATGCATTGGATATAGAGATAATATGACTGATTAATCTATTAGGATGATAGATATGAATAATTCATTTTCGTTATTTTCATACTTTTGATACATGTACTCGAATGGATGCTTATTTCCATGAATTAGATTTCTATTGTATAGAATGACATGATTTTATTTATATTTAACATTGTTGAATGAGATTACTTAGTTACATATATGATGACTGTTAATCATTTATATTTTTTCATTTACCATATATTCCATTATAAGTGATTGATATTATTTTACCAGTGTTCTACAATGTAATTATGTTGGTATAGTCTCCCAACTATTCCACCATGGACCCTTTATATAATTTGGTATCCTAAAGAATATAGGGAGGTGAACATGAGGGAATGTATCCAATGTGGTTTAGTTACCATTTAGTGAACTGGTTCTGGGACATCAAATTATAGGATGATGGTGATGTGATCTTAGTTTTAGGAATGAGATTCAATGACTTTTAGGGACTCATTAACCAACTATGTTGATATAATGAATCATGATAGTTATATAGGGTAAATATGATTAATAAAGGTTGGGAAATGATTTTTTGTATTGTTGTTTCCATATTATAGTAGTGAATCTACTCACCTTTGGGGATGAAGCCGTTGATTTTTGTGAACACCTGGATGACAAGGTCACAATGTCACCATATACTCATGGGATCGTCTATAGATATAATGATATAGGGTTGTGATGTTGATCATGAATCAACTTGAAGGAAACAATGTACATATGTTCATGGCAATTGAGGGGTGACAATGATCACCATTCTAGAGAGAGGTACTCTTTGTGTGTTGCAGTGTATCAATACTACTAAATTTAAGGTTTTTAAACCTAGATGTTTGAGTGTTTTAACATAAATGAGTCAAAATATAATGTTGAGTGACATTGAAGTTGTTAAATGACCATGTGAACCGTTGGATACATTTAGATTGTGGATATATCATCAAAATCTTTTAATGGATGAAGTAATTTGTTGACGTAGGAGGATGAAAATTTTGTAAACCTTGTATTATGAGGTCAAATATAGGTTGTTTTGGTTTTAATCTCATTTTCGGCAGGTACATAAATATTTTTGGATCTATATTAAGGTTTGTTTTTGAATCCTACTGAGTTTATTTCTCACACCCATCATGGGAACCTCAATAAACATGTGGTAAGACTCTTATTTATTTAATCAGATCATATTTGTGATATAGTATTTAGAGGATATTGGTGATGGGTTACTGTAGATTTTGATTTCATAGTTGATGTTGGAGATGGAAGATGGAGTATTATTGGTTTCCATATGATGAAATATTTTTTATTATTTTTATTATAGGCTAACATATGATATTGAAATATGTTTCTTTCTATTATGATATGAATTTTATGTTATTGTACTATAATTTATTTATATTTTCATGGGTTGTTTGGTTAGATTTATTTGGTCAAGTGTGGTAGGTTATACTTATCTACCTATTTTCAATTTTATTAGCTTGTTTTAAAATGATGGAATAATTTCACCATTATCACACATAGAAATTCACTACTAGTTGGTACGATCTATTTTGCTAGGAGGTATAAATGTGGTCATGTTGTATCACCCATTAATGGGCATTTTAAACAGAATGAGCAAGTGTAATTTAATAAAACCAAATTTAATTAGGGTTATTAATATATAAATGTCCTTAATAATAATCATTATAAGTATATTTATAAAAATATTGGGTATAATTATCCAAATTTTAATTGGACAAAAAAATTAGTTTCAATGACAAGATATTTTTATTATAATAAATTTATAATGTAATAATTTATCCAAAAAGCACGATGGTGTTACAAATTTTTTTAGATTATTCCATTATATCTATATATAATATATATTTGTAAAACATAAAATCTTATTACTAAATATATCATGGTCAACAATGTTTTCTACATTTATAGTTAATTAGAAGTCATTGTTTCAACCTCCGAATCTGTTTTTATCAACATTTTATTATGATGATAACAAATATATTCTTAAATTAAGACAATTAGGTAAAAAATAAACCAAACCAATCGACATTATATGGGATTGAATGAATTCAGTGGTATATTTGAAAATTTTATCTTCTATGCTTTAAAAATAACTATTGAATTTTATTTTTTTAATCTACTTCCTTAATTACTTGTCTTTAAGTTGGTTGTGAAAAAAACAATAGTTCATATAACATAATTGGAACCACTAGACATAATGTTGATATATAGTTAATTTTCTTGAGGATAAATTAGTTTATACATCTTATTTAAAAATTATATATTTTCATTATAGGGAGTTTCATATGTGAAATTTAGAATAAATTAAATAATTAGTTTTTCTTTTGTTTTCCTAAATTTAATATTATGTTTAGAGAAAGAAGATCTATACCAAACCATTAAATAATTTTCTCCTTCTATATCCTATAAATAAGTGTTTGTAGGTTTCTTGTAATGAATTCCTTTAACCATTATTTTAGAAATATCATTGATTCCAGTTATTATAATATATTAATTTTAATCATAAAATTGAGATTACAAGAAGAAGAAAAAATAAAAATTACAATAAAAATCAAATTAGTGGCATCGGTGTAAAATCTAGGAAGGGTGAAACATGATAGCTCAATGATATGGTTGGGGTCTATATTGCGATATAGATGCCTATCTAGTCTGCTATCCTACTTACCATTAATGATATCACTTATATAGGAAATTTCATTTCATAAAGTATAATTATATATAGTATCAATTTTTAATGAAGGACTAGAAATAAAAAACATTATATTATCATTATTCAATTCTCAATTGTCTACATCAAAGTAAGATAGTATCAATGTATATAATAATGTTATAGTTCTACCTTATTTAGTTAGACATCATTGTAACACATTAAAGAGAAATTTTTTATTGCGAACAATATAGATTCATGTAACATTAAATGACATCCCATAAGAACCAATGGTTGGCAATAAATTAAAATTTATTTATGAATTAAATGGAATAATTTTCACTTTAACATAAAATAAACATCCTATAACTGTAAATCAATAAAACATAACATATATAAACATGATGTGTGATAAAAAATAAATTTATTTCAAAAAAATAAGAATTATATTTATATTTTTAGAAATAAAAAATATAATAACTATGTCTAGAAACCCCAATGAAAATATGAAAAAAGAATAAGGTGGAACTACTCAAGGTAACATTCCACATCCAACTTTAAGATCCATCAACAACAGACCAATGAATCATAAATCCACACTATAGAAGTATGGAATCCTCAACATAAGGATATAATGAAAAGAAAAATCCATATATGGTCAAGGTTAATATAAAAGTGATCAGTATAATGACTTAATAGGTAATCCAAAATAATTCCTACACATGCAATTATGATAAACAAATGATAGAATAATTTATATAAAAAAGTTACATAACATAGAAGAATTTAAAATGTAGGATAATATAAAACTAATAAAATTATACTAACTAAATGTATTTCCATACCCAAAACACATATACATCCATCCGACACACCACCCAGTGTATCGCTCATAAAAGTGATCCAACTCGACAGTCTAACTCATGTTTGTTACTCATCCATCCCTAAAAAATCCAACAATTTGTGGCCTAATCAAGTGTGCCAAAATGGAATGTAGGGGCATATTTGAATAAAACAATTATACCCTATAATGCATTATTAATTATGTTAAACCATTATCATTCTATCTTGTCACAACCAAATCCATTTCATTGAAGAAAATAATCAATTATATCATTTCCACGAATAGGTGTTGGATTACATGAAAAACCTATCTATTAAAATAAATAAAAATATCGGGTTTCAAAATGGGGTTTTATAAAAAAACTATGAAAAATAAACATTAGAAAAAAATCAATAATTTTCTTTATTGATATGTAATGAGGGAGAAGAATCCTAAATTGAATATTCTACATAAAGATACATTTCATTATTCACTGATCTAGAATATCATATTCAGTAAATAAATTAAACAGAAATATGTTTAAAAAAATAATACCTAGACCATATATCTAGGAATGTAATTTCTAGGATGTTGTTTTATTTAATGAAAACAAGGACAATAAAAATGAATTGAATAACTAAAAAAAATACCCTTGAATATGTAGGTGTAAAACTCAATGTTTAATAAAAAACTATCTATAGAATAAATAATATTTATAAAAAAAACTTGCAGAATATTGGTGTTCAATGTGAATAATTGTAGATTAATGTTTATTCATGGTGCATCATAATTAAATAGGGTCCTTGTAACTAATATAATTCATAATATAAAATAATAATTAAAATTCTGTATTACAGGGTTCTGCAATACATTGTGATTTATGGAACCTCTACCATAACAATCCAAAAAACCCAAACATTGTGAATATTCATCACAAAAAGATTCAAATCATGAATGGTAAATGATTTCATGAATCTTATCCTATAACTATATTCTACATATTGTTCAGATCCCCCCACCACAAACACATCATGTGATCAATCAAAAGCATTCTATAACTAGGAATTAATAATACAATATATGGAAATACCTCAACATGGGGTGTTAGATTCTCCATTTTTGGTATTTTCACCCTTATAGAGAGGTATATTCTAATTAAAATAATGGATTTATTGGCATTTCTCTTATATAATCTAATCTCATTCACATGATTCCTCTTTTATTAGACTATAAATACATAATAAATATATAGAATTGATACATAATCCTCATAAGATATTTTTATGGATATAGAACATAAGAATATACTTATATAAAAATATACAATTAAATTCAAGAGTGACATTATCCCAAAAAGAATCATGTTTAGGATTAGAGTGATAGTTCATTAATTTAGACACACGAAAAGCATTATGAGAAATATTGAATATCAATAGTAAGGCTGACTAATATGAATCTTCACCAATGTATTGTAGAATAACATATGTTCTCATGTAACATGAATCTAATTACCCAAAATTACAAAAATATTAAATACACAGTCTCAGTGAGACATTAAACATTACATGGTCACCCACCACAAAAGATAATTATTAATTATGATGATCAACGAATGATTATTAACAGAGTTTTAGTATAGTCACCCCTTTCGACATCATATACATTTTTTATGTAGAATATTGGATAACAATTGTTCTAATCAGTGACGTGTCCCTGTTTTCTATATAATAATGTAAAACTCACCATGGACAGATGTTCAATTCCATTATTTTAACCATTTTTATTGAGTATGATTACTATTATCACATAAAATATCCATTAAATTCATATGAACCTCTTATTAACCATTGAAAAATTTGAAAAATCAATATGTTTGTCTTCTAATAATGGATATTGTATTCTAAATGTACAACTTCTTATGGGTGGTTCGGAATAATCAAAGTCACCTATGTCCTATTGTATTTTTAATGATCGGAATATAGTTTGATGAGTCTATATACTCTTTTAGAAATAATTGAAATTATTAATCTCTAAAACATTACTACAAAATTAACATATAACATCAACATATATTTTACCATATTCATCTATCAAATTAGAGTGAAATAAGTTTACATTTTTATTTGGAATATAATCATCCAAAAACTTTCAAACATCACGTTTGTCTGCATACTAATGGTTACCAATAAATTGGATATATGATCCCATTTAAATACATGACTAAAATAGATTGTAAAAATACTACTGGTCATTATTGTTCATGAAATACTTGGTGATTTCTGAGAAATTTCATAACGTGGTCATCCAATATCTATTTCATACAAAACAAAAACAATTTGTCTCTATTTCCATATACATTTTTAATACTTAGGTGGATGATTATTTTTAATAATGATAAACATAATGTAATTGTTCATGGAAAGTGGAACAAATGTGATCTAATCCCTAAAGTGAAACACTTTGTTTTAATCATTTATTGAACATTCAACTGTTTCCCCAATAGTGATGTTTGAAATAATGGTGATGTTGTTTGGGTCAATTTATTGATAGTCCTTTACTAGGTTGAATATGTCTAGGATAAGAGTAAACAAAATGAAAATTTCATTCGTATTCTATTCCATAATATCCTTACTCATTTTTGATATTATTTTATAAGGTTTCCCTAGTAAGAGGATTCATAAATCTATTTTTTATTCAAATATTCTATCATATTAAATTCTAAAAAACTATGTTTGTGGATGTATAATCCAAATAAAAATAAAAAATTTTATGATATTACATCAATCTATATTTCATATAGATATTATTATTCAAAAAAATTTGTATTTAAATAATATATTATAATTTAATATGATGGTATTTTCCACATATAGTTTGGGGAACCTTTATTTTAATGTATATGACATTGTAATGGATTTGAGATCAATGGGTTGGGAATTATGTTCATTTGTTGATAACAATCACTATAACAACCCCATCTCTAGTGACCCAGAGCTAGTGTCTACATTATTACATTAATATATGATATAAGGGACTATTTCAACATGTTTATATCTTTTTAGTAGTATTGTACAATCCTAAAAAATCATTATTCACATATCACAATTGAAATACATTTTAATAATATTTTAAGAAAATAATTGGCAGCCATTATCACATTCAAATATTCCTTCTTCATATCCTTAGGGATAGAAAAAAATAAGAGTGAGTTCAAATACTCATTATGAATTATGTATAATGGAATTTTTTTTTATAAACCTGTAATAATAAATATGTATAGGTAAATAAATTATAAAAAATCCCATTAAATCATAAAACAAGCATAAATAATAATATGTAAATAATAAATGATCATCAAACAATTCCATATTAACAATAATGAAATAATGAATCTTATATATGGATATAATGACTATTAAATTAATAACATGAACACCAATAATAGAATTTATATGGAATGAATAATATTGACTATCATAAATATACCATCTTGTCCTTGTGTCATAAAATAATACATCAATGCATAAGGGCCCATCAAAATACCCAACATTTTTGTCTCATGGGACCAATTGATCCACTAAGGTAACTAGTAATTCAATTCCCCAATAACATAATTTTTTAAATTTATTCCTTATTCATCTAATAATATATTTAATTAATAAAAAATATTTCTAATACATTAATATCTTTACTTATTACTAGATACTTAATATTATTATTAACATAGAAATAATAAAAAAATTAATAATAAAAGTCCAAATATAATAATTTTAATGAGGTTTATGGGATAAAATATTCACGATAGGATGAATATGGGTGTTTATTGACATGAAATGTGTAATATTAAATGAAAACAAGAATGTGTATGTTTAATAAAAATTTAAATTTCTCGAAAATTATTAAGAAATAAAAGATTACAATCGATCCACAAAAAATATGGGTTTTGTAATAAATTGATTTCATATTATAATAATCTATAATGGAATAATTTTGTTAATAAATTTTAATTAAATAGTTGTATTTCATTAAATATTGAAAAATTATAGAATAAACTAAATATCATAAAATGGTTATGGTGATGGGGTTGTCCGTCAATTTCGTATATGTAAAAAAATTCATTATTTTTTTCATTTTTTTGTAATTAAATTTTAAAATTAACCTTATAGAAAATATTTTAATAATTCCATTAAAAATTCATAAATATTGATGTATATTATTAAATGTAATTAATATATAATTTTTGTGAATAAAAATTACATTAATAAAATGAATTTGGAAAAATAATAACATCAAAGATAAATTACATGATTAAAAGAGAAATAATATCATATTTTATTTTGAATAATTAATTACATGATTCATGTTATAATGTGTTCAAATTTGTAAATAATGCATGGATAACAGATAAATATTTAATGTATCCAAAAAATTATGACTTTTTTGAAGGATAAATTATAATATTCCTTAAAAAATGCAATCATAGACAAAATGAGAACATAAAATAAAATCCCACCTCATTATTAACCATTAATATATGGCCCCATGAAATTGAAAAATTAAATTGATTCATTAATCATCATTAAAAAATAGATATATATTTAAATAATATCAAAGGGGAATTATATAACCTTCGTAAAATAAAATTGGTGCATAATGTCCAATATGTTTCAATGGAGGTGAAATTTATATGAACTCCCTTACATAGATAATATCATTTAAGTGAGGCTCAATCAATAAAGTTATTAATAATGAAAAATTAAAATACAACCAATGAAAGTGTTAAAAAATAATATATTCAATGGATGTTTCAAAAATAAAAATGGATTGACAATCTCAATGATGTTGAAGTATAACCCAATATATGAAAATTGAGATAAAAAATCCTTTACAATAAATTTTCATTTTTTGGATCAAGGATTAACCATGTGAAAAATAGATTAAGGAACAATATTAAATTTTATAAGAATTATTTTCAATGTTATAATTTCATATATTATAAACTTATATCATATTACCACCATTTTTAAAACAATGTTTTCTTTTTATCATATTTTTGGTGTGAACTACTTAGTTTTCTCCTCTATATTTCATCACAGATGTTCTTGTTATTTTATTTTTATTTTAGTTTTGTCAATTATAAAATTTATAAAATTTTATAAATATATTATTTATTTATTATATATATTTTTAAATTCATTCTCTAATGGTGATTATAGAAAAATGAATTACATGATTCATATAGATGGTAAGCCATATTTACAAATAGACATTGTTTTTACTTTTCAGATAGTGGAATAATGGAATTTTAAATATAAATTCAACTTCATAGAGTTAATATAATATATTAAATATAATATATATTCATTCAATATATCCTTTTACTAAATTTTTATATGAAAGATGAAAAATTAATTACATCACAACATGAAGGTGGTAGACCACATGTAATCACATGTGATTTTATTGTTTTCTAATAGATGGAATGGTATAAAGGTAAATAAAGACATATATTTAAATAAAAATAAATATTTCATTAATATCATTTATATACTCTCTATCATCATCTGTTTATTACTCTACGTAAAATTATTATGGAAAATGAATTACACAACTATGTAGAGAAGTTAATCTATACATACACAAGAGAAATATTTTTTAAAATATAATAGAAAAATAGGTGGGAAATGGTTTACTATAATCACAATTACAACATACAGTAGATATTATTTTATTATGTTTAAAATATATTAGGGTAACTAAATAAAGAAATAAACTTGAATGAGTTGATAAATAAGATTACATATTCTTCCATAGACTTATATTACATACCTTCATAGAGACACTTGTATTGTTATTTTATGAATATAAACACCTATAAATAATATATAGTTAATTTTATATGATAATTTGGTATGTTTTGTTTGAAATAAGTTGGTCAAAGTGGTTTAATGAAATGATTTGGGGGTTTTCCATTATAAATTTTGGTGAGCGGCACACCTATTATTATTCAAGGTTATAAAATATTTTTAATTTACAACCCTGGAAAAATGGATCAAATATGAATCATATTCAAAGGTGTCAATTTTAAATGTTAAAATACAACCAAGAAATTTATTCAATAATGTGTTTAGATAATTTTAACACTTATCTTTTGGATTCATATATTTATCAATTTTTTAAAACATATCTGTTGAAGAAATGTTTTAAACCATAATAGTTCATAAATTTATGTATAATGTAGAAAATTACTTGTAAATGGAAAAGGGATGTAATTTTAGATCATGTACAATAAAACATGGAATATTAAAATATTATTTAAAATTTTAAATTATAAAATATTATATTGTTTTTAGAAAACACATTAAATAGAACATTTTATAATATTAAATTAATTGAACTTCTAAGACATCAATATAGTATATTAATTTGAGTGCAATTTGTTTAATGAAAAATGAAATACAATTATAATCCATATATTACATTTGATTCAATAATACACCCCAAAAAATATAACTTTTTTAAAAAAATCTTTTAAAAATTTTTTTATATAGATTGCACAAGCACTATATTAGTGTTGTATAAGTTTTATTGTAATTTTATAATCAATAAAAACTAAAAAATCATTGTCCCGAAATTTTTTATTATACTAAAAATATTAATTAATATTATTTTACAACTTATTTTTTTCCATATGTAATCATATAATAAAAATTAAAATCAATATAGTGATTCTTTTTATATTTATTTACTTAAAATTTCATGAAATCCATAATCAATTAGAAATTGGAAAATGGAAACATGTTCTTACTTTGAATGAATATGGACAATATTAACTCATATAGTAATATATTGATGCACTGTTTGAGGATTCTAAGACATTTCTCTCAATTTTATGTTTTTTAAAAAATTTACCACTATATATCATAGAAATTTTAACAATTATGACTATTCATAATGGCTAAAAATAAAATGGCACTATTTACAAATTTTAAACATACTAAACATATATGGAATCAACTTTACATGTTTCAATATCTATATATTGTAGTAATTATTTTTAATATAAATTCATAAAACACAAAGAAAACAGTTTTTAGGGAAAAAACGTGTTCTGGAGAATAAAAATGGGCATATATCAAAATCATGAATATTAATGATAACAATGAATTTATAATTACAACTATAAGTAGAAAAGATCATTTTTTACTTTTTTACTAACTCCAAAATTTAATGGTTAATTAAAATTGAAATATTTAATTAAAATAAATAAGAGTACATTGAAAATAAAAAAACATATATTTATTTAAATATATATAATTTTAGAAAAAACCAAACTATTTACTCAATGTTAGATTTGATATTCAATTTCGAATTATTTTTGTAAAATATAATTTATTGTAGTGTTAAAAATTAATTATAATTTCCATACACAATTTTTAATATCATTATTATGGAATGAAATTAATTTTGGAATAATAAATTGTCTTCAATAAAAATTGAGTTCTTATTCTATACATATTCATAGTAGTATTTTTATTTAGAAGGACCATTATATATATTTAACAATTTATTTTGTCATATGTATATATTCCAATTAAAGGGCTACAAAAAAATTAAATAATAATATATTTATAATATATATAAGTTATTTTAATAACCAATTTTCCATTTTAATAAATATATCAACCATATTGTACTTTTAAAATAAAATTTGTATGTGTTATATTCTCTTTGTTTAAACAAAGTGGTCCCTCACAATATTATCTTGATCATGAAATGTTTAATATTTTGAAATACCTTTATTAAAACACTAATACATATATAGGATTAGTAAAATATCTTTTAAAAATTGAATACTTGAAGGATAGTGTTTACAAGAAAAAACTCATATATTTGTCTCCAAATAATTTAAAAATTGGTTTGATGACAAAATTATAGACATTTAGGATAAAATTTCAACCATTTATCAAAAGAGAGTGAGAGATAAAATGGTCATGAGAAAGTTAAAGAATAGAATAACATAATGAAAAAAGGTTGAGAATCCCATAAAATCACTAAAACATGTGGAAAAGTATAATATTATTTATTTTAAGATCCTTTTTTTATAACTCATGGATTATTTTACTCAAAAGATACAATACACAACACAATTTTGACACATTATATATTTCCATTTCCAGAGAATAATTTCAACCTATTTTCTTTGATGAATTTTAAAATTATCTCATATTGCATGAAATGAATATGCCTGAATATTTTCTATTACTAATGAATTGGTATTAACTTTTAAACGACCAAATGATCAAGAAAATTTTTAAAATTCATTTATATTTTCTCAAAATATTTATCTAACACAATAATGGGAAGAAGAAGACAAATAATATTGATAAATAAAACAAATTAATATTTAAAACCGTAAAAATAACCCGTAAAGGTCAACACAATCCATTTCATAAATAGTTGTCATTATAAATCCTCAAAATATATTCGGACCAAATTCAAAAACCAAAAAATTGAAAAGGATTGATCAAACAATTAACCACATAGAATACAAATGTCACAAACCAGACATGTGAATTCCATATTCATTTATTCTAATAAAAACAAATAATAATATAAATCACCATATAACCATAGTGAAAATTTATATGAATAAAAAATAAATAAAATCCATATTACTAAAATAAAATCACAGACTATGAAATAAAATCTATAAATAAAAAAATGAAATAAAATTCAGTAATGATGAAAAATATAAATTTTTTACCAAACCACTAACAAACTTCTGGTTTATAATGTCTATAAAATTTACAATATCATTTTCAAACATCAATTTATCCCAAAGAAAATTTTTTAACACAATATCACAAATATATTATGATTTTCATACCTTATACAGGCTATCTAAAAAAAATTACATTGCCACTAAATCCCTTTTGTAGGTTATTTGTACTATATTACCTATATTTTAATTTAAATAATAAAAAATTATTATGGAATAATCCATATATTTTTCATAATTTTTATAACAACAATATCATTCTTCTCAAATAAAAATACATAAATACTTCAATAATTATATTTAAATATTTCATATGACATAGACCTTCCCTATCTTATAAATTATCTAATGACTATGGATTTTTATTGGATAATTCCAATGTTCTCTAATAATAATTCATCGAAAAGAACAGTACATTAGGATGATAATAATATCACTACATTAAAATCATCATTTTTCTTCATCACTTACATTCTTTATGTCCTTATTTTACACACACAAATTACTCATTTTAATTCCACAGATATATTTACCATTTGTTTTCTTCACATGATCAAAATATTTTGGATGAAGGATCATCAGCCCTATATTATCTTCATAATATTCTATTTTACCATAGTATATGTTTCCCTAAATGCACTCTTGTTGATATTTTTAATCATATCAGGAGGAATATTGTTAGGAATAATCAATATTATTCACCTTAAATAATCAATTTAATTTGATTTATCATTAATATAGTCATTCCATAGTCCATCATATTAAATTTTAAGATGGTTTTCTAATGTTCTAATAATTTATTTGAAACCAAGAATCATAGTTTGAGCAACAATAATCATAGTTGAAAATGATTTAATTATGAAAATGATATATAGGATTTCTAAATTGGGAAACATTTTTTCATAATAATAAATTGTAGGACTAACCTTTTTCATTCATCTTAATCATACAATAAAAGAAATTATAATGATTTATTGAGAATATATGATTTAATACAATAATTTCAATCAATGAGTTTCATAATAGCTAAATAGTATGGAGACACATACCATGCACTAGAATGATGGATGATATTAATTTTACTATCTTTTTGTGGATATTTACACTATATGATTTAGTGCCAAAATAATTTCCACTTACAGTATCTATACATGGATGTGTTATTATGAAACCAACATAATCAATATCTCACTAAAATTATGAGGCGTTTTTTGATATTTAGACCTATCCCCAATGTCAATCATCAGATTATGTTAGCAAATAAATTTTTTCCCAAAATATATTTTCTAAGGGTTATACAAAACTTGCTCTTAATCCAACTACAAATAACTGAAATCTTCAAACCCAGAGTCAATATATATATTATTATATATGCATAAGATACATGGGTGTCACATCACTCAGGATCAGTCAGTTTAGTGGTGTAAATGAACTAGATAAAACACCATCCCATATTATAATGTAAATAAAATAAAAAAAAATGTGATATTAAATATTATAGATTTTTGAACCCATTAAATGATAAATTTTTCAAATCATATGTAAATGTATCAAACTAATCATAAAAAAATTCTATGTAAGGGTTTCATAAAGTGGATTATATAATGATAAAATATGGGATTACCACTATGGAAATATAAATAAATGAAATAATGATAAATATAAGGAATAATTTGACAATGAAGTATGAAATGACTAGAATTAATGGTGATCAATAAATTCCATATAAATAATCACATGATAATGAATCTTTTCCATTATCATTATATGTAATAAAATAATCACACTTGCATTAATAATTGATTTTATAGTCAAGGAATGAAAAAGCACATATATTATATGCATACTATAGAGGCATTGTTCCAAGTCATATTATATATATGGTTAAGGCCCCAACCAATACCCAAACTTTTTTTTCTTTTGATACCTACTTATATCCCAATGAAAGATGTAATTATAAGACCCTCCAATCACATAATAATTGAAATTAATTCCTCCTACAAATAATGAATTTTTTTTAATAATATTCCTTATTAGTAAATATATTTTTTTGATTAAAGGATAAAAAATATAATGATCCCTACAATCCATAATATAAAATTCATATTAAAAAACAATATGTAGAAATGGTATATGGTTTAGGAAAGTAGCATATCATTGATGAAAATTATATGTAAATTTATGTGAAATGTAACTTCTAATGTATAATGATCCCAAAAAATTGAATGTTTCATGATAATGTAAATGACCTTTAAATCTATAAGAGATAATATATGAAAATAAATTAATCTAAAATAGAGATTTTAATATAAATTTATATATTTTTCGAATAAAAAAATATTTAATAACAACATTTTAGTCAGTTTTCCTTATTTATTTTTATATGAAAAACCATAAAAATATATTGAAAAATAAATATTGTAAAATAATAATGGAAAGAGTAAAGTCAGTTAAAAACATATACATTATAAATAAACAATCATTTTGACCATTAATATAGAATTGTAAAAATTTTCATATTATAAATCATTAAAATAATTCATTTCAAACATGAAAAATTAGAAATGGATATCGAAAAATTTCAATTCTAAATCATTTGTGTAAATAGAATTGAGTTTTATAAAACATATTTTAAAAAATATGAATATGGAATCCAACTATATTTAATCAGAAAAACTATAACATCAACTTTTCAATGATAAAATTATTTTCATTATTACTATGAAATTAAAAACGAGCCAATGAATGAAACATGGAAAAACTTTAAATATATTCATTATGGGATAATAGATAAATTTTATAGATGATATAATAGGCTAATTATTTAACAATAAAATAGAGATCCATGATAAAAATGTGTTATAATATAAATTCATACATCTTTGGTACATTTTAAATTGTTATCCTTGGAATGTGTAAAAATGAATGAAATCCTTAATCATTATTAATAATAATGTTTTCTTTTAAAATAAAATATCTAGGAATCACATAGGACATATAGAATTAGATATGTACATAATAGAGAATACATCTCAATAGAGAGAGAATTGAGATGAAATCCCTTCCAAATATAAAACAATTGGTATTAGAATTAACCAAAAAATTGACTATATGTGAAAAAATTTACAAAAAAAACAGTAAATAAATATTAAAACAATTATATGTAATTTCATAAAAAATAATTACATATCATATTTAATCTGTTATAAGTATATCCCAATGAATTAAAATTTAGTTAAGATAACCCTTAACTCACACTTCTACTTTGATGATGATGATTTACTCACCTGTAAACTTATTTTCAAATCGGTATTGACTTATTCTAAAAAAAAATTAATATTTATAATATCTTATATTACCCACATAAAAAATATAATCACCCTTTAATAAAGAATCATTCATTATTATCATTATTTATATTGTTAGTTGATATGTTTTTTCAACTATGTTTCATCATTGATCATATTTTCCTCTACATTGTCAATAGTTTCATCAGATCGAGAACGATAATAATGTCATAATTATTATATTTATACCATAGAAATATTATTATTATTATTATTGTATGTTGTAGATATAAAAATTAATTAAATTTTCCCAAATGAGGTAAGTTCATATGTATGAATGAACATTGTTTGGACTTCTCCATAGGTGAAAAAAACAAAATGTAAAAAATAGTTCACCATTTTAGTATTATTATTATATCATATATATCATATATGTTGATTAAATTTTGAAATTTTCCTATAAATTTATATAATAAATTAATAAAGAATCACATCACATCAAGGATGTGGTATTCCACATGTACGCTTGAGAGACACCATGGGAGAAATAATTAAATAAATTAAAAATAATTATTTACTAATTTATTATATTATTATCCATTAATTTTTTAATTTAATCTTGTTTCGTAGAAATAACATTATTTAATTATAAATCCATGTGATTGATAGAGGATCAATTGGACGAGATATTGAACAAAGAAAAAAGATCATGGATCATAATTGATTCTTTGATGATCATTTTTTTTTTCAAAAGAGATCATGGATATATCCAAGGATAATGAAGATATGCAATAATACCTTAGTGATCCATCCAAAACCAAGGTAATTTTTTATTTTTATTTTTTTAAGTGGATTATCCCATGATAAATGATAAAAAAGTCCATTAATACTCTAATTTTTAGGTTGATCATGTTTGCATGTGTGGGTTTATTTTATTACAATTTTTGATTAATTGTTTATTGATTACAAATTCATTTTCTAAATGAAAATATACAATGGAAAAAAATAATAATGGTCTTGTTTCATCTATTTTTTTATTTTGAATATTTATCTCATATTTTTACTCACATTGATCGGGAAAAAAATATTTCCTTCAATGGTTCAAATAATACCATTTATTTGATCCTTGAATGAATTTTATTTATTGTGATAGATTGATACATATAGTTCTCATTTGAGATCAATGAAGAGAATGATTATTCATAAATATTGAGGATGATCAAATGATTTTTAGGATCATATTAATTATTCTTACTCCCATTATCGACATACAAAAATTACACAATGAGGTACAATTGAATCATGATTAGTGTGGTGGCGATAATCTAGAAACCAACGATGTCATATGAACAGTTATACATTGATCAATGATCAATTGGTGTGATATATAGTTAATTCTATATAAATAGTGTCAAGGGGTGAAACATTCTAAATGATGATCATTTCTAGAAAAATCTATGTTACATTTCCTATAGTACAGAGACCAAATCTAATATCACATACCATGCAGTCCCAATCAAACACTACGTTTCTCATTTTTAGTAAATCAGCTAGTACCCTAGTGGTACATGGTCAAAGACATGGCGAGTCACACTAGCATGACTAGAGTACAAAGGCATGAAGTGGTACTCAAACACGACCTAGTATACATGAACCACCTAAAATATATGGGTTAGCATCATATACATGGGCATAGTAAAATGTTAGCTTTAGTTCCTACCTAACCTTTACACATATGTATCCTAAAAGTAAATTCAATTCATATGGAGTAACACATGATGTTTGAAAGGATATGACACTTCTAGATTCAGGGAAGGCAATACATAACTTTCAGTACTTCTACAAATCATTTACTTTATCTAGAATGTTTTTGGGAAATTGTATCTATAGTATAGAGTATCATTAGTTGGGATTGATTCACTAGCTTATCCATAGAAGGGTAGAGTGAGGATTCACATTCTAATAAGAGGATTTTGATGCCCTCAATGGGATGATGCTCCAACAGTGTTCAAGTTAACACTTTATACGATCCATGGTGTTATCCTCTATTATTCTGTTAATTTTACCATGTAGGTTTTGAGATATCATCTTTACCAACACGCAGAAGTTGTAATTCCTCAAATTATCTTATTAATATAGTGGGGTTTCTTGTTTTTCCAAATATGTGATCCTCTATTTAGTGGGTTATTCCAGATAGAGTATTTAGTTCTCCAAAAATAACTATGCGTAATCCCCTATTTTTGTATCATGATAATTGGAAATCAAGTGGGTATGTCATTTTAATCATTATCATGATTTATTAGATAACATTCATTAGTGGAAAATTGTCTCTTGGCAGATTATGTCATACAAGATTAATATTGAATCCTTGAGCTGAATAATATTGTTGACAGTGCATATGAGTCTTAGAATAGACATAGTGTTTTTTAGGAGTATATTTGGGTTTTCATTATCCTTGTCAATGTGTCTCATATTCTTATTGACATTCCATTGTGTTGATGAGATAAATCATCCCTTTATTATTTCTATGTGTTGAATTTAGGGTGACTAATAGGTTATTGTTATATTCACCCGTGGATTTTGTCTTATAAAAAATTTCTTGTTTTATTAAGATGATATGACTTTTATTATTTCCATGAAAGACTAAGAGTAGTTGGAGGCTAGTGGGTTAGACATTTCATAGAGGAATCAATTATTTCATTTTATATAAGTCCCTTTATACTTTGTATATTTGGAACCTTGTAGTTTTATATCCATTTATATGGACGATTTATAATTTTTTTATATATATTGTTATAATATGTTACGGAACATATGATATTAATTCATTTACATTACGATTTGTTTACATTTATTTATTTTTCTATTTTAAAAATTAATGTGTGTATGTATAAAAGAAATTTCAGTTGGGGCCTCACATGTGTTTGTTATCGTTACTCAGTTCCAATTTCAATCAATTGGAATATTGGGGTTTGGTTTTGATTGGTCACACTCAGATTTCCATCAACCATAAAATCTCTACTGGGTCAGTTTATGCTAGAGTGTTATAGGATAATCTCATCATAGTATGATATTATAGATATTTTCTCGTTGTGATGTTTTTAGGGATTTTTGGAAACACTGTTCAATTGTTTATATTACGACTCCCCAACATAGAACTATATTTTTGGGGCGATGAATGATGTATCCATACACGAGGACACTAAAAATCCTTTTTTGGACTCTAGATGTGTATGAAAGAGTTCTATGGATAACAATGTTAATTGAATCTTATCATAATTCGTTTTGGTTTCTAAGTCTTTCTTGAGTCATCTATTTTATATATACTATTTTAAAATGTTATTTATTTCCACCTTATAGGATTCTTCAACATAAATTGCTAGAAATTTTCCAATAATAAAATCTACAGTATGACCCAATTAGTGAGGGGGCCTATACGAAGGGGCATGGTGACATGATTATTTTTCTTCCTAGTAGAAAATATGTGGTGCACCTACAAGAGAATCAGTATATAGACACAAATCTAGTAATTTTGATGGATTCATTATGTCCTAGTAATATGTGGATAGTTTTGTGGTTCATGATAATGAAACTTATTGATCAGAGACAACTCAGGAAATTTCATTTGAGTGATTGATTGGGATACCATATGATCAAGTACCAATAATAATTTTAATATTATGTAAGTAGGGACATAATAGGATTTGATTATCATGAAGACCTTTAAGACATAAATTTTGATGAATATGATTTGTTATAACATTTCTCATTGATTTTTACATATCACATGTATTTTCCTACCCATTATTAAGATGAAATAGATATGTGTGAAAAATCACACAAACAAAGAAACTGGTTAGAGGGTAGAGTTTTGAAGGGTAGATAAAATGTCAATTTTGATGACTGTGTTTCGAGGAGGCTAGATATTTAGTATTCTAACCCCACTACCAACATCATTACTTCTACTCCTCTAGACTTTGTAAACTACTATATATGGACATGGATAGTTATAGGATATAGATGATTATTATCTAGAGGCTCTATGTGTGATTCAAGGTAGGATATATTTACATTTGTCAATATTTTTTATTCTAATATACATGAGTATGAGAAACTCTTTAAATTATAAATCTCATTATGTATAACTATATAATTATTAAATTGTTATTGATCCACTCTTATCAGTGGAGAAATCAATATAGAGTATATTCATTGGTAACCCTTTTTTCAAATAGTGTGACCTCACTCTTGGGGTAGGAATATTCTCATGGTTCCATTCCAAGACCACATAGTGGACCTATTAAATAATTCTAGGTATAATATTCCTCATTAGAGTTCACTAATGGATTGTCTATATGGGGGCATACTGTGTGTCATTAGTGATGTGATAAGTTATTATATCCTATTTAAGAAGGAAACAAAGTAATATCATGATTACCTCAAACATATATGTATATTAGTGAGTAACAATAATTTTTTGAGTATTAACCTTGGAGATGTGGATGATATGAGATTTTACAACCCCGAAGTGGTGGTGGAGTTTTATTTCGTCTTTCCTAAATTTGTTACAAGATTACTTCCCCCCTGGGTGATAGACATATGTATATATTTTAACCTAGATACATACATGAAATATACACTAGAAAATAATATTCTTACTATAGTTCTCTGTGTGACCAAGATGTGATTTAAAATAATTGTAGAATATTGGTTTTGTCAAAACTATTTTATCACCCTGGCCAGTCCTATTGTGATCACATAGAAGTCGTTTGAGAGCTTGTGTTTAAGTATAAATTTCCATCACATGAACCTACTAAATATCATAGAGAAGTATCCAATACTAGGGATAGACATCCAATTTGATTTATGGATATGTGATATATTAGTCTTGTATATAGACCATAGATCGTGTTATTAGTAAATTCATTTACAATATTTGGACATATAGAAGATGGAATTATAATGTGGCTATGATCATTATGAATACCTATTGATTCCATTCGACATAACGAATTCATTATATGTACACATGAGACTGATGAACAAAATATTGAAAACATTCTTATATAATGTTTTTATTTTAGTCATTGATGGAATTCTAGTGTACTGGTTTTATGAGGTGAATCACATGTGACTTTTGGGGATAGTCTGATACATACTATGATGACATTTGTTTTATTAGATGCTCTCTAAGTGTTAGTACTAAATTCAACATGTCCATGTTAGATGAAAATAAATCTCAGAAGAGGGTGTAGTAGTTGACCCAATGATGGTTTAGGTTGTGTTATATTAAGAACCCCTCAAGACTGTGATGGACGTCCATATTTTCCAGGACATTCAATGCTATTATAGCTGATTCATGTCTGATTTCTATATTATATCAGCACCCATGACTACAGGTTCATAAAATGGGAATCTTTCAGCAAGGATGGAATGTTTTCCTCATGCCTTTTGTATTTTTTTAAATAGGTTTACAATAACCCTCATCTTTATGATTTTAGAAGATAATATAGAATATTTCGTGTTCTATGATTTCTCATGTACCGAACATGGTTTTGTTCTTAGGAAAATAAAAATACTAATTTTCATATAGATTATATTGATGACACAAAGTAGTGGAATTATATAGTCCATTATCTATAGTTTCTATAGGAATTAATTTCCCTTATTATGTTGTGACATTAACATATGGGTGATAGGTATACCATAAATTCATACTAAAGGAGTATTTATTGAATCGCATAAAAATTTATATGTAGATGAGAATGATTATTCTGATAGATTTACTCCATTATAATGAAATAAAGATATTGTATAAGTGGAATGGGGTTATAGATGATCTCATTATGGGATCTTTTTCACAATTGTTGAAAAAGGAATAAAATTAGTGAGCATAATTGCTATTTTCTATTATGGGAAATAAATTTTGTGTTTATATGTAGGCTGTTATTTTCTCCCCTCTACATCAACAGTGGATTAGAAAATATCATCATTGAGATTCTAACAATGAGAACATGAATATTGAAAAATTAAATAAATAAGTTCCTTGTTGGGTTTTCTATAGTGGGGAGAGAATAAGTGTTTTTTTAGAAAGGATGATTAAACTAGTCAGGTTTTGAGTTGAATAACTAAGGAGGATTAACTATTTCCCTTAGTTTTATATCCAGGATGGATGTGGATTTACTAGGATCCTATTATAAGGCCTAACCTTAATCCTTACTTAATCTTGAGTTTTTTCAAGAATACACATTGAGGATATTTTCAAGTTTAGAGTTTTAGAGAATTAGATCATAAATCATGCATTACATTCCACATTTAAACAAGGAAGTTACATAATAGAAAATATTCATTTTTCCCATGAATGGAGACATCTTTAAAATAACACATGGATTCTTTCATGACACATACTCGACACTATCATCACGTCATGTAACTTTCCCTTGACCTATGAAAAACATTTCAAAAACTTGGAATGTGTATAACAAGCTCAGTATGGGATATAAAACTACCAAATAAAAACATTAGTCCATGTATACATAAGATCCAATGAAATCATACATTACTCATAAAACATAAGCACATCATCATACCTCATGAAATCATAATATTTATGAATAACACATAGAAATTAAAAGACATAAAATTAACTTCAGGCATTCATAACATTCTTACATAGGGTGTAACCCTCATGGTTACGTTTGGAATACCCATCATAGTATATTCCCTAAATATCGTGGGATAAACCATAGCGTTTAACTCTTTCATGTTACCCAATGCATTGGAGTGATATCACGGGCTCACCTGTCCTTAGTTTATCATGGAACCACCCGTCTTCATAAACAATGCCCAAGAACCATAACATAATCATATCATATAAAACATGCATAAAGGAAAAATATCATTTCCATATTTCAATCACAAGATATCAACAACACATTGATATAATCAAAACATTATCAAAACTAGTTTCAATACGAAATTAATATAAAATTAAAATATGGTATTTATTTTTCTTTTAAAAAAAGTTATGGCTTGTAGAGGATGTGGAAACTCAAATAACAGTCACGGTGGTGGAGAAGTCGTTGTCGCCGCATAAGTACACCAAAAAAACATTTCCCTTTCTCATTTAGTAAAAAAATTCATATAAAAAGATTCATTTTGAATGAAATAAAAGTCAAAGGGGTTTATACACCATATAAAAGAAAGTTATGAATAAAACAAAATATGCCTCAATGAAAGGAGATTGGGACGATGTCCAATACCTCGTGTCTGACTTGAATCAATCGTTCTTTAGAATCCTGAATAATAAACTTGAGTTAATTTCTAGTTGATTAAGATCCACTTTCAAATTAATTAATCCTATTATATCACATATTACCATGTTATGAACATTATGTAATTATTATAGATAATAATGGTCTTTTTGTCAACCCTTGACACTTGAGGAAAAAATAAACTTCTTGTAATTACAAGTTGTTCATGTGGTAAAATATCCATTATATCCAGAATTATATTCATTATGTAGATATCATATATATAATATATATCCAGTGTATGCATGCATTTATAATATTACAGAACATTTAATGGTAAGAAATGAAATGCACTGTTCATGGAGACGGTAAGCCATACGTACGCATGAATGATATTTTCATTTCTATTTCGTATTTAATGGACTGAAATCATAATGATATAAAGGTATATAATAATTCTAGTATTATATCATATATAATATCATTAACTCCATCCTTTATACATCCCACATATGTAATTAATTAATCAAATCACTTGAGGGGCGGTAGTCCGGACTTCCAAAAATGAAGATATTGCGTTTACCAATAATGAAAACCATAAAAGAATGTCATAAATTAAAAATACAGAAGCATATGGAAAAAATAAAAATAATATCTATCATATATAAATATAGTGACATCTTAATGGCCACCGTTAAAGGTATTAAAAGCAGAATGAATAATCATCGTTTCGTGAGGTAGAAATTCGCTATCCACACTTCCAAAAATTAAGATATCATGTTTACCCATAATGGAAACCATAAAAGAATGACATAAATGAAAAATAAGTAATCATAAGGAAAACATAAACATAATATATATCATATATAAAAAAAGTGACGTATTAATGACCACCATTAAAGGTGTTAAAATCAGAATGAACAATCATCGTTTCGTGAGGCAGAAATTAGCCATCCAAAGAAACAGTATGTTCTTTAACAATTAAACGAAGGTGTGTGTAAGATTAGATAGAATAATTCTCATAAAAACATCCTAGTATATTTAATATACTATTTTTTTATAAAATAACATAATAAAAATATTTTAGGGGGTTATAGAAGCAAAATAAAACAGAAGAACACAAGTGAAGACATTATCATTAAATCGGGTAACTCCTCTTGGTTTTAACCAAAATGGTTTATTGAAGAGATTTCTACGTAATGTAAGGCTTCTAGGATGAAGAGAGGGATGTGGAGAGTTAAAATGAGTAGAGTTTGGCTGAGAAAATTGCTTGAGAGGTGTGGGTAAAGAGGTAGAGGTGGGGGCCTTTTATAATAGGGAGGAGGGGCACTCTTGGAAAGTCAAGAAATGTTACTTTATATTGAAATGTGTTTCAGATTTTAAAGGTCTGAAATTGATATATTTTGAGGATACAGTGATATGGGTTCGGAATCCACCCATATAATATGTCTTTGACAAGTGTATGTCTTATATATGACATTATATCTTCATTTTATTTAAATCATTCATTAATGAGGTAATCGTTGCATCATCATGGTGTCATATAAAAGTTAAATTATTCAATGCCTAAAAATTATAAAAAAATACTATGATGTCGGAAAAAATTTTAGTTTTCAAATTAATATTTATAGTCTATGATGTCTTTTATTTATATAATATTAAAAAAAAATTTCCTAGGTGTTACATACTTTTGTGATATTCTCCTTTCTTTAAAAATAAAATGATAAAGGGTCACTATCACCCAAAAGTGATTCCACGGGGTTATAAAGTTTGGCACAAGGCACCCATGGTCGGCCATGACACAACCAGTAGCATTAGGACACATGTTGGGGGACATTTTTAATTATTATTATATTATTTTATTACCCTTAACTACCCAATTACTAATTAATCATGATAATTAAAGATAATTACCGTCGTTACTATTCATAATGTCAAAAAACAAAAGATTCTTAATTAGATAATTTGGACCTTATGATTCCAAATATGAAACCCAATTTAAAAATTTCCAAACATAGTAATTTCAATAATTATTTTTAAAAAAAATTCCCGTTGTCAAAACTAATAGCGGGTTTTTTTGAAACAATATCCATGAAAAGTTTGGCACTTGTTTATGCCCAATTTAAAATTTAGATTAAACCCAATGACCACCATTGGATTAAATGGTAAAAATATATTCTATTTACACTATAAATCCAATTAAAACAATTATCTTTCCATATAATTAAATTAGATGAAAAACAGTTTTGAAGATAAATGCAGTATTTTCACTATTCATTAAAAAATGAAAATTGTCTGAAAAATACATAAAAATTATCCAATGTAAATTTCAATGTACCAATTCTATTGAATAATTTTATTTTTAAAAATAGAGCTTATAAAATTGTAAAAAGTTATATTTAAAAATGGTTTTCCATCAAAAGGCGGTAAAACAATCCTTTAAAAATATTAGAGAATTCTATGATTAAGATTGGATTTATTCTAATTTTAAACCTCTAAAACACTATATAATTAATAAATAGACATATATAATAAAATCCATAATTCTATACATAATTGGGATGTTACATCCTTCCCCCCTTTATAAAATTGTGTCCCAACAATTTAATTACTTATCGAACAAGTGGGGGTATTTATCCCTCATTGCATTTTCAGATTCTTATGTAGCCTCTTCAATCATGTGGTTTTTCCACAAAACCAATACCTGATGAATAACCATATTCTGAAATACTTTCCCCCTGTGGTCAAGAATCTGGACCTCTTGTTCCTCATTATATAGATTCTCTTCCAGCTGAACTACATCTAGACTCAGAACATAAGATGGATATGGCATGTACTTCCTTAACATTGAAACATGAAAACCATTGTGTACCAGAGATAAACTCCGAGGTAAAGCCACTCGGTAAGAAACTTATCCAACTCTCTCCAGAATTTCATATGGTTTAATGAACCTTGGACACAGCATTCCTTTCTTACCCAATCGCATCATAGTTTTCCATGGTGAAACTCTGAGAAAGAAATGATCACCTACCTCAAAAGAAAGATCCTTCCTTCTATTGTTCGCATTAATGTTCTACCTTCTCTGAGGTGTTCTAATGTATTTATGTATCATCTGATCTTTTTTTGGAAACTCTTCCACCAATTCTAGTCCAATCAACTTCCTTTCACACACTTTATCCCAAAAAGTTGGGGTTCGACACCGCTTCCCATATAATGCCTCAAATGGTGCTATCAGTATACTAGAATGAGAACTATTATTATATGAAAACTAAACCAAAGAAAGATATTGGTCCCAACATCCAGGATAATCCATCAAAAAAGCACGTAGAATATCCTCTAATGTCTTAATTGTTTTTTCTGACTGCCCATATGATTAAGGATGAATAGTTGTACTAAAATTTAATTCAGTACCCAACCACTTTTGAAGGCCTTTCCAAAAGTTATAATTAATCCTGGGATCACTATCAGATAAAATGGAGAGGGGAACTCCATGTAACCT
Source organism: Viscum album (assembly GCA_963277665.1). NCBI lineage: Eukaryota > Viridiplantae > Streptophyta > Magnoliopsida > Santalales > Viscaceae > Viscum > Viscum album. The sequence goes on along the minus strand of OY728157.1, from coordinate 1,626,024,538 downwards.
GATAATATCATTAAGATACAAATGATAAAGTGGTTCTAGGGAAAAAGTATCTCGTATATCAAGGAAATGAGAAGGTTTAGTCATGTGATCAACAATAACCTATATTTCATTATTAACTCGAGGTGTATTCGGCAATCCCACAACGAAGTCCATGGATATATTCTCCAATTTCCACTCTGGAACTGGTAAAGGTGGAAGCATCCCTTTTGTTAACTCCTACTCTACTTTAACCTGTTGACAAGTAAAACACTTCATAGTAAAATCAGTAGTATCTCTTTTCATTCCATCCCACCAGTAATAATCCCGAAGATCTCAATACATCATAGTACTTCCTGGATATACTGAAAACAATGAACTGTGAGCTTCACATAACAACTCTCTTTCAACATTGAATCACACGGCACACACAATCTCTTTCCAAATATCAAAAAACAATAATTATAAATGTTGAATTCAGGTATCTCACCCTTCTGAACCAGATCTACCTTTTTCTGCAACTCACTGTCTTGCTTTTGTGCTTGCTTATTTCAGTCTGATAGAAAAGAATTCATAGATACATGAAATAAAACAGAAGAAAATCCTGCACCAACATCTTCTATGGAAAAGTTCATCAAATCCTTAACAAAATTATCACATTCCAAATGTATCATGGTTATTGAGGCATTACTTTTTCGACTCAAAGAATCAGCCACAGTAATTGCTTTTCCCGGATGGTAATGAATTCTACAATCATAATACTTGATTAATTCCATCAATCTCCTCTATCTCAAGTTAAATTCATTCTGAGTTAATATAGACTTTAAATAAAATTTCTGTATATATTTCACACTTTACACCACACAAATGATGCCTCCAAATATTTATATAGAAAACAACAACATCTAATTACAAATCACGTGTAGGGTAATTTACCTCATGAGTTTTCAACTGACATGAATTATATGCAATTACATGATCATTACTCATTAGGACACAACCATGTCCTTTCAATGAAGAATCACTGTATATAACAAACTCACCATTCCTAGAAGGTAGTGCCAAAACTAGAGCGTTCACCAATATTTTTTTCAATTCCTAAAAACAATCATCATATTTTTTTGTCCAGATAAACTTAACACCCTTCCGGGTTAGCTTAGTCATTGGACAAGATAACCATGAAAAATTTCAAACAAACCTTTGGTAGTAGCCTGTCAAACCAACAAAACTGTGAATCTCAGTTACATTTGTGGGTCTTGGCAATTCTTTAACATCATTTGTTTTTGCAGGATAAATAGTTATTCCATATTTAGAAAAAATGTGACCACAGAAGAAAATTTTTTGCAACCAAAACTCACACTTTCTAAATTTCCCATACAATTTCATTTCTTTTACGGTTTGAAAAATAACCCTTAAATATATTCCATGATCCTCTTTACTTTTATAAAACACCAAAATATCATCAATGAAAACAACTACAATATTATACAAGATCTTATGGAAACTTAAGGTACATGATTATAGAAGGTGCATTAGTTATCCCTAAATGAATAACTAAAAATTTCTAATGGCCATTTCTTGTACTAAACACAGTCTTTGGAATACCTGCTTCCTTTACCTTCAACTGACGGTACCCTGATCTCAGGTCAATCTTTGAAAAATACTGAGCTCCCTGCAGCAGGTCAAACAAATTGATGATATGAGGTAAAGGATATTTTTTATTCAAAGTGATGTTATTAAAGGATCTATAATCAATGCAAAGACTCATTGGACCATCTTTTTTTAACAAATAAGAGTGGAGAACCCATAGTGATGTGCTAGGTCGAATGAAACGTTTTCTAATAAATCATGAAATTGCTCTTTCAACTCTAAAAGTTCAATTTATTCCATTCGATAAGGGGGTTTTGATATTGTCTTCACATCAGGAACTAAGTAAATAATAAATTCATCATCTTGATCTCGTATTATTCCCAGAAACTCATTAGGAAAAATATCAGGATACTCATTTACCACTGGCACATCATTATTCTGAACGATTCCTTTGTTTTCAACAATATCTGCAAGGTAACATTAATTTCCATCTTTTACATGTTTCTCAATGTCTTGATATTTTATCAACAGTAAGTGTTCATTATTGTACACAAACTGAAAGTCTTTCTGAAAAGATACTTCTTTAGATCTACAATCAATCTTAGAATGGTAAACAGAGAGCCAATCCATACCCAAGATAACATCAAACTCTACTAGAGGTAAAATAATGAGGTTTGGGAGTAGGATCTTTCCACAGATAAGGATATAAAGATTCAAATAAATTCTTTTTGCCTCATCATTTCCCCCAGGTGTTTTTAACACAAGTTTAGGAGTCATTTATTGAGATGGAATTCCCAATTTACTAGAAAATGTTTCAGAGATGAAAGAATATGTAGACACCAAATCAAATAAAACATTGGCATAATCTGAGAAAACAATCAAAGTACCTGATACCACTTTATTTGATGGCCCAACATCTGATGAAGTAGTTGCAAAGGATTTTACCACACCTTTCTTCTTGTAGTCTGACTGCTTCCCATCATTCGAGCTCTTTTTCGGACACTCGTTTGCATAATGTCCCGTATTATTGCACTTGAAACACCTCACTAACTGTAAATCAAATTTAGTATTACCATCACCCTGATCTTTTTCAGTGTAATCACGAGCCTTATGTCCCATCATAAAAAATTGGTAGCACTTTACAGAATTCGAAATTCATTCCTTAGCATGCCTTTTAACACATTTATCACAAACTGAAAACATAGTTTTCTTACCATTAGACCTCTTTGAAGGATTATTCCCTTTATCCTGCCACCTCGGTCTCTTCTTCTATTGGTTATTATAGAACACTTGATCCTCGTAAAAATCCATTTCCACCATCTTAGCACATTGATCAAGCTTTTAATTACACTTGAACTCTCGAGATGGTAAATCTGTTCGATATTTTTGCTTTAATCGTGAGTAAAAACTATTGATTTTACTATCAAGGTCTCAGATAAAATTTGGAGCATACCATGCCAATCGAGTAATCCTTTCCTCATAAGCAGCCACTAAGTCATCCTCTAGCCTCAATTCCATGAATTTTTTTTCATACTAAGTTGAACAGCCTTAGGAAAATACGTCTCAAGAAACATACCTTTGAATTCATCCTAGTCGAGAGTATCTATCTCACCAGTGTCCCTGATATTTTAACCATCAACCACCACTGATCTGCTTCACCCTCCAAACGGTAAACAACAAGACTAACCTTTTGATTATCTGAACACCCCTTGACATTGATAATCTTCTCCAGTGCATTAATCCATGATTTATCTAGCACAAGGTCAAATAATCCTTTCAATGATGGGGGATGTTGCCTCATAAAATGTTCCCCCACTGACATGTTCCTCTGCAGTTGATCTGTGTGATCTCATGCATGGATACCACCACCATTTATCGCTTGACTCACCTACGCCATTAATGCAACAAACTATTCAGTTCCAATTCCGACCATCTCAAGATGCTGATTTGGAAGGTCATTACCTTCTTTATGCCTTCTTATCACTGCTTCCGTGTTTCCTCTGTGGAAAACCATTCTGAACAATCATGTCTGAGATGAATCAACATGGTAATCCTAAAAATATATATCATTTCAATTTGACCAAAAAAAAATATTTTTGGATAATTATTTTTTATAACTCTAACTCCTAAAGTTATCTAAACAGATCTTTGATACCAACTATAAGGCCCCAGCCTTAAGCCTAACTTAATCTTTTGTTATTTCAGGAATACATGTTGAGGATTTTTTCAGGTTTAGAGTTTTAGGGAATTAGATCATAAATCATGAATTACATTTATCATTTAAACAAGGAAGTTACATAAAAGACAATATTCAATTTTCCCATCAAAGCAGACATATTTGAAATAAAACTAGGATTCTTTCATGACACATCCTCGACACTATCATCACATCATGTACCTTTCCCTTGACCTGTGAAAAACATTTCAAAAACATGGGATAAGCATAAAAAGCTCTATAAAGGATATAAACGTACGAAATAAAAACATTAGTCCATGTATACATAAGAACCAATGAAATCATACTTTACTCATATAACATAATCACTTCATCATACCTCGAGAAATCATATGATTTATGAATAACTCATAAAAATAATAAGACATAAAGGTAACTTGAATCATTCATATCATTCTTACGTAGGGAGTAACTCTCATGGTTACGTTTGGAATACCCATCTCAGTATATTGCCTAAATCTCTTCAGAGAAACCATGGAGTTTAACTCCTTCACATTACCCAATGCATTGGAGCGCTATCACGGGCTCACACACCCTTAGGTTATCACGTAACCGCCCATCTTCATAAAAAATTCCCAAGAACCATAACATAATCGTATCACATAAAATATGTAGAAAGGAAACATAATATTTCCACATTTCAATCACAAGCTATCAAAAAAACATTGATATATTCAAAAGAATATCAAAACCATTTTCAACACCAATGTAATAGAAAAGTAAAACATGGTATTTATTTTTCATTTAAAAAAAGTTATTCCTTTTAGAGGAAGCCGAAACTCAAATAACGGTCACGGTGGTGGAGAAGTCGTTTCCGCCGTATATGTAGATCAAAAAACATTTCCTTTTGACATTTAGTAAAACTCTTCATATAAAAAGATCCATATTGACTAAAAGTAAAATTAAAAGGGGTTTTTACACCGTATAAAACAAAGTTGTGTATAAAACAAAATATGCCTCAATGAATGTAGATTGAGACGAAGTCCCATACCTCGTGTCTGACATGACTCCATCGTTCTTTAATCTACTGAATAATTAACTAGAGTTAATTTCTAATTTATTAAGAAAATTCTTCATGTTCATTATTCTTTTTATATCACTTATATCCATGTTATGAACATTATGTGATTATTTATGTAAATAATGGTCATTTTGTTGACCCTTGGAAGTTAATACAAAAATAAAATTCTTGTAATTACAAGTTGTTCATGTGGTAAAAAATCCATTATATCCAGAATTATATTAATGATGTAGATATCATATATAACATATACAGCTAGTATATGCATGCATTTATAATATTACATAAAATTTAGGGGTAAGAAATGAAATTCACCGTTCATGGAGACGGTAAGCCGTACGTACGCATGAACTCTACTTTCATTTCTAATTCGTATTTAATAGAATGAAATCGTAATGATATAATGGTATATTATAATTCCAGTATGATATCATATATAATATCATTAACTCCATCCTTTATATGTCCCACATATGGCATTAAATAATCAAATCACTTAAGGGTGCGGTAGTGCGCACTTCCTAAAATAAAGATATCTCGTTTACCCATAATGGAAAACCTAAAGGAATTCCATAAATGAAAAATACAGAAGAATAAGGAAAACATAAACATAATATATATCTTATATAAATATAGTGACAAATTAATGGCCACCATTAAAGGTGTTAAAAGAATATTGAACAATCATCGTTTCGTGAGGCAGAAATTCGCTATCCACAGAAGCAGTATGTCCATTAAACATTAGAGGAAGGTGTGTGTAAGTGTAGCTAAAATACTTCTCATAAAAACATCCTTGAATATTGAAGATACTTTTTTTGTAACAAAATAATTTAATGAAAAGAGTTTATGGGGCTGGAGATGCAAAATAAAACAAAATAACACAAGTTAAAACATTACCTTTTAATCGGTAACTCTTCTTGGTTTGAACCAAAAGGGTTTCTTGAAGAGACTTCTACCTATGGAAAGGATTCTTGGATGAATAGAGGGATGTGGAGAGATAAAATTAGTAGATTGTTTCTAATCCAATGGATTGAGAGGTGTGGGTAATGAGGTAGAGTTGGGGGCCTTTTATAAGTGGGAGGAGGGGAACTCTTGGAATGTAAGGAAATGTTACTTTATATTGAAATGTGTTTCAGATTTTAAAGGTCCCACATTAATATATTTCGAGGATAAGGTGATAGGGGTTCGAAATACACCCATAAAATTGGTCTTTTACAAGTCTATGTCTTATATTTTACATTATCTATTCATTTAATTTAAATCGTTCATTAATGAGGTAATCACTGCATCACCATGGTGTCAAAAAAATTTATTTTATTTATTTTCTAAAAATTAAAAAAATACTATGATGTAGGAAATATTTTTATATTTCCAATTAATATTTAAATTCCACGATTTCATTTATGTAGAAAAAATTATAATTGTTTTACTTAGGTGTTTCATACTTTTGTGATATTCTCCTTTCTTTAAAAATAAAATGATAAAGTGTCACTATCACCCAAAAGTGATTCCATGGAGTCCCAAAGTTTGGCACAAGGCATCCCATGATCGGCCATGACACAACCAGTAGCATTATGACACATTTTGGGGTCATTTGTTATTATTATGATATTATTTTATTACCCTTAACTACTCGATTACTAATTAATCACGATAATGAATGACATTACTGCCGATACTATTCATAATGTCAAAAAACAAAAGAGTCTTAATTACATAATATAGACCTTCTGATTCCAAATATGGAATCCATTTTTCCAAAATACAAACACATATACATCAATAATTATTTTAATAATAATTCCCGTTGTCAAAACAAATAGCAGGTTTTTTTGAAACAATATATATGAAAAGAGTGTCACTTGTTTATGCCCTATTTCAAAGTGAGATTAATCACAATGGCCACCATTGTATTAAATGGTAAAAATTTATTCTATTTAAACTTTAAATCCAATTAATAATTTAATTTATTCATTTAATCCTATTAGATGAAAAAGCAGTTTTGAAGTAAAATGCAGTATTTTTTACTATTCATTAAAAAATATGAACATTGTTAGAAAAATACCAAAAATTTATCCAATGTAAATTTAAATGTCCCAATTCTAATGAATAAGTTCATTTTGTCAAATAGAGCTTATAAAATTATTAAAAGGCTAATTTTAAAATTGTTTTCCATCAAAAGGTGGTAAAATAATCCTAACAAATATTAGATAATTCTATGCTTAAGATTGGATTAATTATCATTTTAGCCTCTAGAACACTTTCTAATTCATAAATATATATATATAAGAATATTCATAATTAATTACATACTTGGGATGTTACACCTATGGAATCATTTTGGATTTCTATTCATGTTGGAGTTAGTCTCACATTGTAGAATTCCATTGAACATCATTTTATAACGTGTGGGTCACTTCTTGTCACATTGATGGGGGAATGGAATATGACTATTGAAATTGGTGCCAATATATTTTTGAATCAACCTGAGTAAAATGGCTTGGTAATGATATGATTTTGGGTTTTGGAGAATATTCTTTTGTTATTCATCTTAGTTATGTGCCATATCATGGATGATCATATACCATAATTGGGTATTCCATGAAACAACAAGTAAAACTATACAATCGGTGTGGTAATGTTCGATTCCATATATGGAATACCCTTCGGGATAGCAATGAACCCATTAAATCTTGGGGAAGAGAGTTCATGGGGTCCAACAGTTTTTTGTAAAAGTTGAATTGAATGATGAAGTTCATACATGGGAAGATAATGACTACCCAAATACATCAAGAGTGTCATGTCAACTGAATAAGGTGGAAATAAGTGTTTGGTGAAAATATATTTTGTTCTACGATATCTCACCTCGATGTGGATTATAGATATTTGGTTGGAGTAAAAGACAATTATTGAGATTAATTTACTTTTTCTATATACTAAAGAGGGTTATTCCGAGAGTATACCCATTGGAACTATTGTTGTGGTTAGACTTGGTATATAGTGCATCGCATGTGTTACATATGATGTGTTATATAGATCAACAATCAGATATTATCGACTAGGGATAGATGTATGATGAGGTTATATATTATAATTGAGAGTACATGGTGGAGATGGATGATCATATACAAAATAGTCGTTATGGTTGAGTTATTCCTTGCTTTCTGGTATGATGGTAGCATAAGAATCATCAGAATAACACCTGGGAGAGGGAGACCCAGATTTAAGCCAAATACCACCATCTCTTTTGTGTGATATTTTATTATTGATGAGATGAAAATCTTTAAGTTGTGGAGAATGTGACATCTCTTTTTGTACATGATCATATTTGGAATATTATATTGAACATTTTATGATCAAGAATCCTATATGAGATGATATTTCAAGATCTGGAGATCGTTGGAATTGATATAATAAAGATATTATATATAATATATTTTTCTAATGTATTTATTCAATAATCATTTAATAAAATCCAATCTAGGACCTAGATGGAATACCTAAGACTATTAGAGAAGGATTTATGGTTTGAACACAAAAATACGTGAAATAATTATGTAATATAAAAATATTAATTTTATTATTTTATTACAATAAAAAACCATATTCTGTTATGTTAATAAAAATATTTCCAAATCACAAGGATTAGTAGTGTAACCATGCATTTGATAGCAGATTATTAGAGGATATATTGGAAAAATAATGGATCATTGATCATTATTGAATAGCTAAGCATCATTTTCACCAACATTAAATTTGTAACTCACCAACGATGATGATATAATACCATTATTCATTAGTGGTAAATATAAACCTAAGGTGGTTTATTTTAATTCCACTATGTAGTTTCCACTAATTTAACCATGATTATTGAAAATCGAATCTCCTAACCAGTTGATTCATGAGTAAATCATGTTTGTGGGCGAGGCTTTGTTTTATTTGGATTTTGGTATTGTTTATTATAGTTTCTTAATACATTATTCTAATGGATATAAACCATTACCAAACTAAAAAATGGATGATTCATGTTCTTAATATCTAGTTTTTGTATTTTATATACATATATTCACATCTTCTTTATTGATAATTATTTTTTTTAGTGTTTCGACAAATACACATTGTTATCATTATGTGATCAATATTAAGCACAATGGATTGATATTGAGCATCAAGGGTCACAATATACTATGTGAAAATGGGTAAATCATGATGTTGGTAAATTGAATTATAATTGGGATTCAATCAATGGCTTCCACTATGCTATTTGGAAAAAATTGAAAACATGGCCCAATAGAGGTGATTTTTAATAAGTTTAGTCATTAAAATCCGGCCATCGACAATGCTCTTGCACAAAAGGGTATTGATATTAAATATATGGTAATGATGGATGTTGGATTTATTTGATGTGGTGGCATGAGAATAATTATAAAGACGGTTCTAGATTTCTGGAAAATCAATTGTTACATGGATTTTAGCTCAATGAACAAACATTGTGTGGGATCCAGATAATGCTCTTTGGGATAACACATGAAATAAAACATCACACACTATGTGATCCATACCAAATTCAATGAGATATGTTTCTGAATTATTGATGTTTACCCCAATGGTAAATGGGAATGAGAAAGTCTAGACACAAGGGCACAACCATAGTACATGGGCAGGACATAATGCTCAAACAGGACATGGTGCACAAGCATGGCCGGAAGTACATGTGCATGATCACATGTTCACAAAAAAGGTTGATAGATTGAACGTTCCCATCATGTCCTCTAAACGATGTGCACCCCATAATGGCCTTGCATCGATATTGTTAAATACATTCTTTGTGAAAGATAGAGACATAGGCTGACTCGAGAAATAATAGACACACACTACATTTAAATTCAAGTATAGAGGTGGTATAAACTACGACTAAATCGTTCTGCGACGGATTTGAAAAACAACTTCTAAATCATGTGTTGGCAATTAATTAACATTGGATTTCCAAATCCATCACATAATGATTTTGCAGCCTCTTTTTAGTGGGTGTTTAAACAGAAAATATATGATATTGTAGTGTTTTGAAATATTATTAATTTTATTAGAAAAAATTAATTTAATATTTTTGATTTATTTTATAATTTTATAATTTTATAATGTATTTAATTTATTATTTAATTTATTTATTTTCATACATTATTTATTTATTTTCATAATTTAGTTATTTATTTTTAATTAATTAATTATTTATTTATTTATTGTACAATTATTTTACTCTTCTATTATATTATTATTTAATTAATTTATTATTATTTATTATAATTTTTACTATTTATTACAATGCACTTGCATATGAAAATGCACAAACATATGAATGTTTTATATATAAATATTATAACTTGGATGAGATTTGAACCCCTTACCTCTTGAAAATTATCCAAAGACATGACCACAACAACAAGCTCTTTATGTGGTTAATAAATAGAAATTAATATACTTATAATGATTAATTGAAAAAAAATATAATACACTACAAATACATTTAAACATAAAAAAAATTAATCAATAATGATTAATCAATAATCAATAATCAATAATCAATAATGGAAATTAATTTATTAATAATCAATAATTAATTATTACTTATTTCTTATTACTAATTTCTAATTTAAAATTACTAATTAATAAAGAAAAAATAAACTAGTATGAAATAAAAATATTAAAACATGATATAGAAATAAATGATAAATTTTAAATATTAAATATTAAATTATAATAATAAATAATATATAAGAAGTAATAGTTAATAAATATTAATTATTTATAATTAATAAATATGAATAAAAAATAAATCACAACACAGTAAATAACTAATAAATAAATAATACACAAATACTAAATAAATAGTAAACAATAATAAATAATAAATAAACATTAATAAATAAATATTCATAATTAAATTATAAAAATAACTTACATATTAAAATAATAAATATAAATAAGTAAAAAATAAAATTACAAAAATAAAAATATAAAATAATATAATTATGAAGAGAAATTTTTCAAATAATAAATTATGAAATAATAAATAATAAATAATTAATAATTAATAATAAATAATAATGAATATATAAATTATAATATATAATAATAAAAAACCATTAATAATTATAAATAATAAATAATAATTAATAATTATAAATAATAATAAATGAATATTAAATGAATAATTATTATTAAATTAGAAAATAATAAATAAAAAATAATAAAAAAAATAAATCAATTATAAATCAATAATAAAAAATTAATAGATTAATAATAAATAAATAATAATAAATTTATAAACATTAATAAATTTATTATAATAAAATAATAAAATAAAAAAATTATCAATATAAAAAAATTAAATAATAATATATTAATATAATAATATAATTATGTAATAAAATAATAAAATAATAATTACTAATTATTAATAATCATAATAGGTAAATAAAAATAATAAATAAATAAATAAATAATAATACATACTTAATAAATAATAAATTATATATTATATATTATAAATAATAAATAATAATTCAAAAAATAATTAGTGATAAATAATAAATAATAAATAATAATTATTAAAATAACAAAATAATTGCATGCCAAATGGATAAAAATATATATAATTATATATACATATAATTGAATTATAATAAATTTATACAAACACATGTTTATGTTACTTAAATATATATAAACACACTATGATTAATAATTGTATATTAATATATATATAGATATATATATAAACAAAATATAAATGAAAATATATATATATTTACACATATATAATATAAAAATATATATTCATAACGATGTGTAGATATATTAAAATGTATATAAAATCGACATTTATATATTTTAATTCAAATGAACAAAAAATAATTATTTTCCTTTTTTTATACGGTAAAAAATAAATTTTAATGTAAATTTGTATTAATACAACTGATTTAATGAGTAAATATAATGAAATATGCATATATATAATTATAAATAAAACTATATTGTGGAAATTGATAAAGATTCAAACCCCTAATATCAATATGAATGTAATACCAGAATATAAATTGATTCCTCAACAAAAAATAAATAACACCTACTTAAATGATCTTGAAAGTCGAGATAATGTCAAAACAATTGGGGTTTACTTAAAAGTCATAAATATTTTATGAAACTCTAAAAACCCTAAAACCCATTAATACAATGAAATGACTGCAACTTCTAATCATGGAGTCTGTTTCATATTCAAAACTAATCAAATAAAAGATCATGAAATGATATTTGATATTATTGTGGTATATGCCAAACAAACAATTGGATCATATGTTATAACAGTTTAAATATTAAGAAACTAGGGTCGGTAATAAAAAACTCAGTTTGAGAGGCCTTATGAGCCTTATTAAGCATAAAAACCCATACAAAGGTCATAGACATTATTCTATCACCATATTTGGTGTAGACCTAATCATAGGCTTCGATTTGATATGTTGAAGAGCCTAAATAGACACCCAAAACAAAAAATAAGGCAATTTTCATTTAGAGTTAAATTTTCAATATTTTTTAAATTTTAATATATATTTGCATTTTATTATCACGAGATTTAATTCATATGCAGTTATCTCTTGTTTTATAAGCATTAAATTGACTAGTATTAGAGCTAAAACTCACTCCCAGTGTTGGGAATAAGTTGGATGGAGAAGGTAGTTTGAAGAGATAGCCATTGAAGAGTGTTTTTTTGTTGGTAAAGATGTTAAATCAATTAACATTATAAAAGGACCAGAAACTATGACGATGCTTTTCTGATTTTTATTTCAATAATTTCATAATTTTGGAGAACCTGTGATGCAAGCCTTATGAAGAGTAGAGAGTGGCGTGAAAGTATTAGCGCGCAAGAGTAAAGAAGTGATTTTGGAAATTGAATGAATGTGGCGTTCAAGTCAAGAGTGGCATATAAGTATTGGCGCACATGTATATGTGGAACGCATGCCATATTTCAAGATCATCACATATAAATTAGAAAGGGGAAATAAAATGGCGTGCATGTTAAATATTGGCACGCAATTCAAAAAGTGTCGTGCAAGTATAAGTGGCGTGCAAGTGTGGCGCACAAGTATAAGTGGAACGCAAGTGTGACGCCCAAGTATAAGTGGCACACAAGTGTGGCATGCAACTATAAGTGGTGCGCAAGTGTATGTTTATAGAAAGTCATATTCCAACATCATCATATAAAAATATGACAATAGAAAGAAAGTGTCGCGCTAGTGATGGAAGGGCATGCAAGTGATGGAGCGGTGCACAAGTGATAAAGTGGCATGCAATTAGGAATGGTGTGCTAGTGTATGTGGTGCCCAAGTCACCAAAATTCCTATAAACAGACGACTAGGCTCTTTATTTTTTCGTTTCTCATCACGTAAGAGAAAATTTTAGCCCTTACCGCGCAAGTAGTAGAGTATTCTCTGATCGCAGATGTAGCAGGGAGTGGAACACAAGATGATGTTGCGCACAAGACGAGGGTTATTTATAAGGCACGCAAGAAGGGTTTTGCACAAACGTTTTTGCACACGTTTTTCCGTGCAAGATTCCAGAGGTTCACAAGCAGGCAGGTGCTTTCAAAAAGTGGCCTATGTATAAGCAAAAGGTGGCGCGAAAGTCGTGAGTTGTGCTCAATGGGGGTGGAAAAGTATTGAGAAGGCGTGCAAGTAGGTGGAGCACAAATAAGAAGGTACAAAAGCTAGTGGCGCACAAGCAGGTGGGATGCAAGTAGTGAGGTGCGCAAGAAGGTTGCATGCATGTAAGGAGGTGTGCAAGTAGGTAGTGGCGTGCAAGATGTCTACACCTGGAGGTTCTTACAAGCTTCTGGGTAGGAAAGTGAAAAATTGGTTTGAAAGATTTTATTTGTTAACGTTCATTAAGAAGCACAAAAATCATTACATTACCCTATTTGTGCTCTGAGGGAGCACATGCAATATTTGACTGTTTTCAAATTTCTACACGAGTGAAAGGGTATATACTACTCGTTGTATTCCATATCAAAGGATTGTTTTCTAGTATATTTTGTGGTACTAAATTGTTTCTGTACTATACAAAGGACGTAGCTACACTTGTTTAGTTGTGAACCTTCTAAATCTTGTGTTTTTGTGGTTGTGTGTGTTCATCATGGAATAAACTCTTTAACAGGAGGTGAAGGTTTTTTCCAAAAATAGGAAACATAATAATAAAAAATATATCACTAATTCACCACCTCTCCATCTTAGTGATACTTGATTCCTAACTAGGAACATCAATTGGAATCAGATCCAGGTTCCCTTCATTTATTATTTACTGAAGTGGTTGAAGAGAAGTTCTAATGGAGAATCTAAATTTTGTGAACAGTAAGGGGAATCCGATTTTTGATGGAAATAACTATCACATCAAGATAAAATAATGATGCATTAACTTATGTCTCTTAGATATGTAGTTCATAAAACTATAACGGATGGTTTTCCTACTATTGATGAAAAGGCTCTTCTCACTCATGTCAATAAGAAGAACCTTGAGAATGATGGAAGAGCTAAAAATGTGTTACTCTCATCTCTTTCTCAGAGTGAATTTTTAAGAGTGAATGGTGTTGCTATAACCAAAGGAATCTTGGACAAACGGAAGAACATCTATAAAGGAAATACAAAAGTTATGAGAGAAAAACTAAAAATCTAGAGATTGAAGTATAACGATTTGAAAATGGAATAATCTGAATCTATTGGGGATTTATTTTCCAGGATAAATGATAATGTCAGTACAATCAGATGTCTGGGCTAAACGTTAGAGGATTCTACAGTTGTCGAAAAGATCATGAGAATTCTTCCTAACAAGTTTGATGCGAAAGTGTCTTCATTATAAAATATAGATCCTGAAACATTATCTTTGGATTATTTTCATAGTACTCTCATTACTTACGAGATGATATGAGAGATGACTAGGAAGGGAAAAAAAAGCTGATAGAGAAATTTCATTCAAGGCTAGAAAGAGAGAGAAGTCAAACAAGACTCTTTTTGAAGACTATCTTCGTGAATCTGATTCTGAAGATTAGGTATGTAAAATTTTTGACGTAATTTTATCCATGGTTTCTAGGAATGTGTAAAAAGGTACATGGAAATACAAGGGTAAAATTCCCATGAAATGTTATGAGTGTGGATCTGTTGGTAACGTTGTGGGTAACTATCCACAATAGAATAAAGAAGAAGATAGTGATGATGATAACAGAAGGCCAGAAATGTTGTGGAAGAAACAAGGTGATAAAGACAAATATTTCTCAATGGGGAAGGATAAAAATTTATTCAAATAAAATAGAAAAAGTTTTTTATCTAATGATGAAGATAAAGAACATAGAGAAGATGAATCCGAGATATTATTTCCTAACAAATATAGAGATAATAACATTTTTTATATAGAAAATAATGAAGATTATGAGAGAAAAAAATCATAAGAAGAAGAAACTTAACTTAAATATCATCTAAAAGATGAGTTGAAATAATTCCTGAGGAAGATAAGAAGGCCTT
Organism: Viscum album; assembly: GCA_963277665.1. NCBI lineage: Eukaryota > Viridiplantae > Streptophyta > Magnoliopsida > Santalales > Viscaceae > Viscum > Viscum album. Next base: position 1,626,009,150 of record OY728157.1, on the reverse strand, counting down.
TGAAGGAAAAAAACAATCTGATAAATGAAAATTCCACATTAAACAATCAATAAGGTTCTACTGATGTAAAAATCTAGATGGAAAAAGATATTGATGATATGAGAAATTATCATGAAAATATAAATAATAGTAATGATCATCTTGAATTAATGTTCAAGGTAAAACAATAAGAGTTGAAACTTGTCCAATAGAAACCTTATAAATCTAAAAAAATGAATATCAGTTACAAAAATTCTATCTTAGAAGATGGTGAATTTTCTAGTCGAAATAAACCAAAAAATAATTCACAAATGATGCCATCAAAGGTCGAAATAAAATACAGAACTGCCTTTGATATGAACATGGCTGAAAATACCATGTATGTGGAGAAAGTCCTCAATGATGAAAAATAAAAAGTGCATAAAAATCAGGAGTCAAGAAATATTTCTAATACTACTGGTCCTAGTAAATCTGAAATGAGAATGGGTGTACCAAATTAAAACATGTTGGTTCACGGTCAACATAGTTTTATTAAGAAGGTTATTGTGAATCATTTTCACAAATATAGTCAGTATAGAAGTTTCAGAGGAAAATATTCTTTCTATGCGTATTTCTGGTATTGTGGTCGATTTGGACACATGGAAAATATGTGTGAGTTCAATCAACAATATTATAACTATTCCAAAAAATTTGAATGTCATTTATTGATAGAGAGTCAATCCTTTTAAAATAGAAAGTCTCCAAATAAATTTCAGAAGATATCTGACTATCCTGGTGTAAAAGTTGATAATAGGTTCCAACCACAGGAAACTATTTTGGAAAGTTGTGATCAACCTATATATCTTTCCAAGGGTAGTCTTAGTGTGTTACCATATCAAAAAAAATTCAAAATAATTCTCAAAATCCATAGATCTTAAAAGATGAAAGGGATTGGTCTGATAAGTCTGAAATGAAAGAGTACATGGTTATCTGGCCAAAACACATTAACCTAACTAGGAAATTTGAGGAAGAACAACAGAATGTGAAGGAAAAGTAGGAAAAAAATCCCTTGTTGGGGAAACTATAATGACAGATATAAAACAATAATGTACATGGATTCATGATAGTGGGTGTTCTTTTCATATGACAGGATACTTAAAATTTCTGAACAATGTGAAATTATTTAATGAAGGAACCGTTACATTTGAAAATGATGTGTCTTTGAGAATCAAATGTGTTGGATCGGCCATCATCAGAAAAGAAAAAATGAAATCCATGAAAACATTATATATTGATGGGTTGAAACATAATCTTCTGATTGTTTCACAACTATTTGATGAGGGTAATAATGTTATATTCAGAAAATATGGGTTCGTTGTGAAATGTGAAAATGATGGAAATATAGATACAAGAGGCCAACATATAAAAGGAAGCATGTTCCAAGTTGGTGAAGTACAAAATTGTTGTTACATGGGCATGGTGGATGAAAATCAGTTATGGTATAAAAGGCTAGGTCATATGTATCAGAGAAACATGTGTAAGTTATCAACACAAGATAGTGTCTGAGATATGCCTCATTTATCATGAATAAGAGATTGGTGTTACACTATCTGTGAAAATGGAATGATTACAAACTCGTTTCATAAGAGAGTTGAAATCCATTCAAAAAAACTTTTGGAACTTATACATTCTGATATATGTGGTCCAATGAGAATGTAATCAAAAAATGGAGAAAAGTACTTCATTACTTTCAATGATGACTTTACTGGAATTACTTGTGTTATGTACATGAGACATAAGTCAGATTCTCTAAAAAAGTTTATGAGTTTCATGAGGAAAGCCGAAACAAAATGTGAGGATTCAGTGAAGAAGCATAGAACTGAAAATGTTGGTGATTATAAGAATGAAGAGCTTTATAGTTACCTTGAGAAACATGGAAGTCGGCATGAGTTCAGTTCACTATACACACCACAACAAAATGGGGTTTCTGAAAGAAATAATCATAGTATGGTTGAAATGTATAGAACTATGTTACATGAACATAGTCTTTCTCATTATTATTGGTGGAAAGACATGATCAATGCTGTTTATATTCAGAACTGATGCTTCTATAGGCCAAACTCAAATATTACTCCATATGAAATGTTCTATATCAAAACTCCTAGTTTTAAACATTTAAGAGTAATTGGAAGTCCATTAATTATAAAGAAGAAAGGTGGAATCCTTGGAAATTATGTGCAAAGAATAGATGATGGAATATTTTTGGGCTATGCTCTAGAAGGAAGAGGATATAGATGTCCCAATAAAAAAATAATATTTATTGATTGTTTAGATGTAAAACTTTTTGAAAATATTTAGAAGGAAAAGTATTCATATGTTGATAGGGAATATGAGCAGGATAAATAAGATTTTGTAAATTATTCTGATAATGCTACAGACTGTGTTAATCCTACATGTGAAGAGGGATCCGACTGAAAAATATCAAGTGATAAGGATTAATTTTGAACAACTCATCCTATGTTGAGGAAACAAGTGGAGGCTCAGAATATTATTGGAGATAAACAGCAGAGGGTTCAAACAAGAAGAACAAAGAATGCTATATCACATACTTCTCTTTATTCTAATGTTGAAATCAATGATGTAAATGAAGCATTTGAGCATCCAGAATGGGTTAATGTTATGAATGATGAGCCTGATCAGATAGAGAAGAATGATACTTGGGAACCTGTACCAAATCCGTACAACATGAACATTATTGGTACAAAGTGGGTTTTTCGGAACAAGATGAATGAATATGGTATAGTAATAAGATGCAATGAAAGATTGGTTTTCAATGGGTTTTCACAAAGTGAAGGCATTGATTTTGATAAAACCATTACTCAGGTGGAAAGTTTAGAATCAATCAAAATATTTCTTCCTATTGTTGCACAACAAGGATACAAAATCATTCAAATGGATGTAAAATATGAATTCATAAATGGTGACCTTGATGAGGATGTTTACATTGATAAAACTAATGTATTTGTTATTACGAATGATTAATTTTATGTGTGCATATTGAAGAAGGATTTGTCTGGGATAAAATAGGCTCTTAGAGCATGGAATTCTAAATTATATACTTGATTAATTAAGATAATCTTTAAGAAAAGTAGAGTTGATAGAATTTTCTACATCAAGGAATGTAAATAGTTTTCACTAATCGTTATTGTTTATGTTGATGATATTATATTAGCTGGAAATGATGAATGTTCATGTGAAAAATTTTCTGATGAGATGAATACGTTATTTGATATGTCCATGCGGGGAGAAATGAAGTACTTTCTTGGGAAACAAATTTTAAAAATGAAGAATCATGTTTTTCTGTCTCAAGAAAAGTATAATAAAGAACTTTTGAAGAAGTTTGGCATGGAAAATTTGAAACTAGTATCAACACCAATTTCACTGGGAACCAAGTTTTCTAAATATAGAGAAGGAAATGAAGTTCATCAGAAAGAGTTTTGAAAACTGATTTGAAGTCTGTTATATTTGACTGCTCAAGACCTAACATCTTCTACGCTATCACTTTATGTGCAAGATTTTAGAATGCTCTTAATGAATCACATTTGATTACTGAAACTAGAATTCTTAGATATATCTATGTCACAAAAAATTTTGGAATCAGTTATGATGGCTAAGGAAATATTGATGTATTCGGGTATTTTGATGATGATTGGGTGGGAAATTTTGATGATCGAAGATCCACATCTAGAGGAATTTTTATTCTGGTTGAAGGTTGTTTTAGTTGGCATACCAAAAAACAAAATTTATTAACACTTGGCATAGCTGAAGCCAAGCATGTTATTGTTACTGAAGCTGCAACTCAACTAATGTGGATGGAGAATCAATTAGCAGATCTGCATATTGAAGTAAAGCTACCATTGCTCTTGTGTTGTGATAAAAATAGTGCAATAAATCTTACAAGAAATTTGGTATAACATTCTCATTCAAAAAACATTGATATAAAGTACCAAATCATTAAATAGTAAGTGGGGAAGAATGAATTAAGGCTATAGTATGTTCTACATCTAACCAAGTTGCTGATATATTCACCAATAATTTACCGTAAGAACCATTTTCAAAATTGAGGTTGAACATGGATGTCCAACCTCCTTCTTATAATGGTTTAGGTACATGTATCTGACCCCACTCTCATCTTTCCATTGGATAGTGTTGTCAAGGGGGAGAATTGATTCATAAATCTATCCATATAGATGCATCAATAAAGGGGGAGTTGTGGGTAAGCTGTGAATCCATCATGTATGTGTGTGAACTATTCTAATTGATTGAGGAGTGGTTGTAGGAAACAATTTTTTGGTATTCTAGGAATGATGTAGAAGTGAAGAATGCTGAAGTAGAATCTTAATAGATGTTCTGAGAAAGGATGACCAGATATGATCATGAGATTTCATAGTCACTACCTTTGGAAAACATGGTTTTGGATGTCAATAATTATTGTTTCCTACAATGATTTACCTCACATAGGCCTATAATTGATGATAAGTAATCCATTGCATAAGGTTACAAATTTTAGTGATTTATGAATCGTGGTTGACAACAAAATTCATTGGGGGTGATTTTTGGGACCAAGATGGATGTAGAATGAATTTTGAAGAGTTAGACTTTGTAGAGTGTTGTATTTTGTTGTCAATGAAGATAAATCAATTCAATTTGTAAAAGGACCAGAAACTATGACTATGCTTTGCCGATTTGTATTTCACAAATATCATAAGTTTTAAGAACGTTTCATGCAAGAGTTATGAAGAGTCGAGAGTGCTGTTCAAGTATTGGCGTGCAAGAGAAATGAAGTTATTTAGGAAAATGAAATATTGTGGCACACATGTCAAGAGTGGTGCACTAGTATTGGAACACATTTATATGTGGAACGCAAGTCATATTTCAAGATCATCATATATAAATTGGACAAATGAAATAAAATTTCGTTCATGTTAAAGATTGACGTGGAATTCAAAAAGAGGCATGAAATTATAAGTGGCGCACAAGTGTGGCGTGCAAGTATAAGAGGCGTGCATGTGTGGTGTGAAGTATAAGTGGTTCCCAAGTGTGGTGAATAAGTATAAGTGGAAGGAAAGTGTATGTTGCGCAGAAGTCATATTCCATCATTATAATATCAAAATATGACAAATGAAAGAATGTGTTGTGCTAGTGGTGGAAAGAAACGCAAGTGATGGAGCGGCGCGCATGTAGGAATGACACGCAAATGTATGTGGCACACAAGTCACAAAAATGCCAACAATTAGGTAACTAGACTCCTCATTTTTTCAATTTTCAACACTTAAGAGAAAATTTGATCTCTTAGCACTCAAGTAGTAGAGGATGCTCTGATCGTGCAAGTAACATATGGCGGCATGGAAGATTAAGTGGCACGCAAGATGAGGCTTTCTTATAAGGCGAGCAGGTATGGTGTCATGCAAGTTTTTTCACGCAAGATTTTCTATGAAAGTTGCAAAAGGTGTGCAATCCGGGATGTTTTTTCAAGAAGTGTCCTATGTATAAGACAAAGGTAGTGCACAAGTTGTGAGATATGCTAAATGGTGGAGCACATGAATTGAGTAGGTGTTCATGTAGGTGGCGCGCAAGCAGTTAGCCGCGCAAGCAGGTGGCATGCAAGAAGGGAGGCACGCATACAGGGAGTGGCACGCAGGATGTCTGCACCAGGATGTTATTACTAGCTTCTGGGTAGAAATGTAATGAATTTTTTTTAAGGATTTGATTTTTGAATGTTCATTAAGAAGCACAAAATAATTAAATTAACCTATTTGTGCTAAGAGTGAGCACACACACTATTGGATTGTTTTCAACGTTCTACACGAGTGAAAGCGTATATCCTACTCATTGTAATCCCCAAAAAAGGATTGTTTTCTAGTGGATTGTGTGGTATTGGATTGTTTCTGTATCATACCATGTATGTACCTACTATTGTTGAGTAGTGAACCTTGTAAATCTTGTATTCATGTGGTTGTGTTTGTTCAGAAGGGAAGAAACTCATTAACAGGAGGCAAAAGTTGTTTCCAAAAACAGGAAACATAAAAAGAAAAATATATCACTAATTCACCCCCTCCCCCTAATAGTGATACTTGGATCCTAACTCGAGAACTTCACCCAGATGAAATGGTATTGTAATTTGATATTGAAGTATTATTTTAAACTTTTTTTGGATTTTATTTTTCTTTTAATTAATTTTTAACTTATAAAAATAAATTTTTATTAAGTAAAACGTTATAAATAATTAGTATTATAAATATTAAGAAATATATCATTGTAAATAAAAATTGATAATTAATTATGAATAATTATATATATATATATATATTTTATTTTTTCCTTCATATTCATGACTTTTTTTAAAAAAACTACCACTAAAAATAAATGGATTTTTTTTCAAAAAAAATAATAAATAAATTTTTAGATCATTTAATGGCAGTTTAAAAAAAACTTTTAAAATCTAATACTAAATTTTATCCAAATAACCATTTACCTTGGGTTTTTAAAACCACTGTGAACAAACTGACTCTAAATCGTTGTTTTCCTATAGTGACACTATATACTAGATTTACACATTATAAACCCTTTCACGGTTATCTTATGATCTATATCTCTATAATATATACTAGGTGATGTTGTTTTTTAATTCTAGGTTTATCCCAATTTGGGTTTAGTGGGATTTTTCATTCAATGTTTAGGATTGTGATCCCACCCTACAATATGAGTCTCTGATATAGTTCATGGTGTCCCTCACTATGAACTAGGGTGAGATCATCTATATGTACTTCATTGTTCTTAGGTGGTTTCCCTAATATATTCATGAATATCATGTACATGGATTCAATCGCCTAATTAATGGTTTCATCCAATGGGCTTCACAATATCGACATGCATGTGATCCTATAAATAACGGGTATGTCTAGATCGGAATTGCGGTATTCTCCATGATTGATGGGAGTGATATATTATATGTATTTCAGGATTTTTAGAAATCCCGGGGGTTCTTTTATTGTATTTCCTAATTATTATGAGCCCCGGGGATTTTACATTAGTAACAACATGTCTCATTGAGTGGATTATCTAATATGAGTGTTATCATGAATCCTCATGTGCAATACTATGACTGGAAGAATAGTTCAGATGTCTTTGACACATGTAGTCTATTATTTGCATATCATGGTTTTATTTATTAATATCACTACATCACATATTCTGTTTGACATTATTTTCTGTAAATGTTCCACCTACTATATTGTTTATTTAATTTTAGGGATTTCAGGGTGTCCTACTAGGTATTGTGACACTATTCCCATTTGGGGAACTACCCGGACATTATATTTTTTATATATATAGTAGTAATTTTTATGAATTACTTATATTAATTGGATTAATCTCATATATTTCGAAAGACTATATGTTGTTGTAACGAGTGTTTCGTATGATAAAAGTCTCTTTCTACCCAAGAAGATGGGTTCTCTGGAGTTTTGGTGGGATTTTATTAGGAACCTTTGTGATTTTATAATATGTATTATTATTCAATGATTTGGGATAAATCATATAAATGAATTTTCAGTATTATTTTTTATCTTTCTTCATTATACTAGTGCATATGAAGACTCTTGCGTATGTACTAGTAATTTAGGCTAGGGCATATCATGTGTGTGTTACACCTCCTTGGTGGTAGTCTCTATCCCCTATCCAATTAGAGGTGGTAATGGGGTGATCATATTTATATTTATTCTATAAAGTATGGACCTAATGGGTTTTGTTATTATATTTATAAAAATCCAATTAAAATGGTGAGGAAATTGGAATTACAACACTATTTGGAAAGGGTAAGAAGAATATATGAAAAAGCAATGTTTTTTGATACAGTATGATCAAAAAGAGAAGAGAATGGGATTACCGTAATCATATTAATAGATTTTAAAATTTATTGTTTATGATTTGTTATATTATTATTGATCTGATAAATTTGGTAGATATATAAGACGAACTATGATTGAAAGGGTCAAAAAAGATGATTACAATTTCGTTGGAAAACATTCTTTAGAATCCTTATTATGGACCCATGGAATGGAAATATAAGAAGACCAATATCTTTGAATCAATGTTTGATAATTTTTTAATAAAATTGTGTTGTGTTTGGTGATACATCATTTCAATTTGATGGGTAATGAAGATAGGGGAGGGCTGCTATTTTATAATTAAGGCCTTTGCAACACTTGAAATTTTATAAAATTGTAAAATATTATTAAGACAGATTGTTTGATTAATGTATAATAAATGACTCATATACCATGGATACAAGTTTATGGTTGATATAATAAAAACCATTTATTTTTTTCATGAATTTACATCATTTTAGCCGTTACATTTATATTTAACCTCTTTATTAACCATTTTTAACCGGAAGCATGATAATAACATTTTCATTATTAAGGGTTTAAAAATAGAGTCATTAGGAGATAGTTGGATCATAAATGTCAAAAAGATGAAATTTTGGATCATTTAAAATCCAACATGTTCTCTTTATATATTATTATTATTTTCAAATACTTTTATAAAATATTATATATAATAAAATATCACCAATTCCAATGTAGAACCTTATCATTTAATTTTTCTTTCATGAAATAAATATAAATAATTAATTATAATAGAAAATATTTAATTGTATATTTTAAATTATTATTAACCATAAAATTCATGTGACAACATATTTACTCCAAAAAAATATTACTTCTTTATTTTTTTATAAAATAATTTACATATATTTTGGTACAGCTTGTACATACACTAAGTCAGTGTTGTATAAGAATATTATGTTATTACATAATCAAAAAACATTTACAATAACTGCACTTAGGAAATTAGTTTAATTAGTTTGAAAATTATATTTGATATTTGTACTTCATTTATTTTTTTCCATATGTGTTGATATAATAGAAATTTATATATATAGAGTGAAATTTTTTATTTTTTAATACATAGAATATTATATAGGTCTTAATATAAAATAATTTGAAAATGGTATAATTTTCATTTTTTAGATAGTTATTGAGGAAATATTCTCATTAAAATAAATATTAGAACATTTTCGATTGATTTTTTATAACTTATCTCATATTTTTGGAAGTATTTTACCCATTTTACTATTATTGACGTGAAAAATATTTACCATATTTACTTTTGGTTAAAAACAAAATCAAAAGTGATACAATAGACAAATTTAATCCTCCTGGTTAAATTATTTTTACATTCCTCAATATTAAATTTCTATAAGTGATATAAATCAATTTTATTGTAAATATCAAAATTATAATGGAAAACATGGATTTTAAAAAGAAATATTTTAATTATAAAAATTAAATATATCAAAATCGTAAATATAGTTTTTTCAAATTGAATTAATTTGATTATTCTGATCTAATTAGACCATATATCCCTTTAATACCAATTAAAAAATAGTATTTTAATTATAATTTTTCATAAATTAAATTTATTTAGATTATTTGAGAAAATTATATTTTTTAATATTCACTAAAAATCAAACATTTAAAAAATAGTGATATTTCACCCTAAATTATTTTTTAAATATTGATTCAAAAAATTTATGTGAATATTATTAATTAAAATTCAAAAAACATATACAAATATATTATAAATTCCACACACATAATGCAAAAAAAATTAATTTTGAACCATAAAATGGATCCATTAAATATTTTGGACTTATTTCCATAGATTTCATAAAAACATTTGTATTGTATATAACCATTATACATAAATTTGTTAATGGGGTTTGTCATATTCATAAACATAAATTAAAAAGGATTACGTCATATAAATTGTAATATTATTGAAATATATCTGAATTATCATAAATCATGGTGTCCCGTATTATGAAATCAATCATTCTTATCAAAAATAAAAAATAATTTTCTGAGGTTTATCAATCTTGATTTATTATATACCACATTTTCTACCTCAATAAGGAATGATCCCAATCCAGATCCATGAACATAATAATATTCTAATGTGCCTTTTATATGTTCTATGAGGATGAGTACATTTATGTAATTGGTATGAGGTTCATTACCTTAAATTTATTTCTGCAAATCATTGTTTTATTTGATGGGAATACATTTCTTTATCAATTTACTCATAAGAGAAGTTAGTATTCAAATTTCATAGAATAATAATTAAAAATTTCCTAATTATACTAGATATATCCATATCTAGAATATGATCTCAAATTTTTTTTCTATTTAAAGGATGCCTCAATCTGTTTAGTATAAACTGGTGCATATTTTATAAAAATAACATGAAAAATAAAATAAAATGCACGTTTCTAAATGTCACACTGAAAGATTTTATTGTAGACTTCGTTCAAATTATATGTTACAAAAAAATCATTAATTTCTAATCCTGAAAATATTTAGTTTGATAGTAAACCGAGACATCATCAATAAATAAAATGACAATTGATTTTTTATTTATATAATAGATAGAGATCAACATGGCATTGAAAACATCAAGATAATTATTGAGGCCAAAAGGTATTCCCATGTAATCATGTTAAATATAAAGGAATACAAAAGTTATATTCTGGATATTATCATTCCTAACACCATGTTTTTGATCCACCGACAAGAATATAATTTTAGAGAACCATTTAGATCCCATCAATTGATAAAATATAATTAATTTAGGGAAGACGATGCATACTGTTAACAATAACCCAATTTAGGTTATGATATTTAACCCATAATCTAAGTGAACAATATACCGTATTTTTAGGAATAATTTGAGATTACTAATGTAATGTACATGGTATCTTGATGCTCTTAAATTATAATTCATTGATCTATCCATTTAATTCGTATAATTACATTACCGTCCTTATGTATGAAAAAAGTCAAATTAGACACATTCCTAGAAGTAGAGTGATAAAAAATTAAATTTCACATTTAGGAATATTATTGGAGAATATATGTAGAAGAAGATCATGGTATTGAGTAGAAAAAGATGGAAGCATAATATTCTTAATTTCATTGATAGTCCCCAAGGAAAAATCTACCATCAGAAAATAGATGGTTATATCCACTATCACCAAGGACCGTAATATAATAAAATATATACTGAAATACAATTTTAATAGATGAACATCAGTATTTGGGGATGTAAAGGTTAGTTTTCAACAACAATAGTTGATCTATGAGTTTAATTATAATAACAAGTCCATTTCAATGATTAGTTTGATAGTGTATATCACTATTATAGTAATTTCCCATTGAAATTAGCATGTATCAATAGTAATGTAACATTCATGACACTTAAATCTAATATAATAAATTTATCAATTAGTTTATTAATGAGTATAACTTGAGACATCATTTATACAGAAATACCTAATATATTCACCACATGGTATACATCATAGGTGTGGGATAAACTAATATTAATATACATAACAAAAAAAATTATGTTTTAGATGAATTTTACCCCACACTATAAAGGGAACTAGTTTTTCAGTTGTGTTTTTCTACACAACCACATAGTTTTTCTGATCAGCTATATCAGAGCAGTCATTTTTTACCATATTGAGGTGGTGTTAGTTGGACTACTAAGGTGGTCATAGAGTCATCTTGTTTACCTTGTGGTTGAGAAATATTTTGACTAGATAATCCTGGTTGACGAAGAGACTACTGATTCATATTATATCTATATGCAACTGCTAAATTCAATGTATAAGTTAAATAATACATGTATGTTCCTTTTAATAAAATTGTGAGACTCATAATATGGTTTTTTGAAATGCATTTAATTATGTTCCATTGAAATATATTATATGTAACCCAGTTAGAAATAGAAAAATTGAGAAAAAGAGGATGGTTCAGTGGAATAGTTCTCTAATTCCTTACTATTGTGGGATTACATGTCTATTTTATGCTTATTCATAGTGAAATAGTTCCAACAGTGTTTTTTGTTTGACAATGGTGCTTTTTAATTTCTACTTAATATTAATGTTTTATATATTATTTACTTGTTTTGAATAATTTTTTAGTTCTAAATGTATAAAATAAATCCCTTAGAGTGAATATATGTTACAGTATTGAAACAAATATATAAATCATGTGATATTCACTGATAGATACATATGTTTAAATGGGAGGAAGGTTATTGAATTGTACTATATATTCCGAAATCAATAATATTCTTTGTATTAGAATATCGAATTACATTCTTTTCAATCCCCCAAATGATATGTAGATAAAATAATATGATAAGGAATTCTTGAAGTCATTACTATGTAAGTCCATGATCTTTCATTTATTGAATAGATGAGTCCCACCACATTTATTGTAGGATATAAAGCTTACAAACTCTCTCTTGGACTTAATTTCTAATTGAATTTCAATGAATGAAAAAGATACCTCCTTAATGAATCATGCTTCTACATTCGTAGGTCCTGAATATCCATGAAATATCAGTTTATTTTTTCTATGAAATTATAATTATTATTCTAAATGGAAAGTATCCTCATGTTTATTTATCTTTTAACATTCTAGAATGATTTTATGATACTTTGATAAGTATATTATATCATAAGTAGATTAGGTAAAACCATCTTTTTAGCCATTACAACATTCTGTTTTCTAGGTCCACCAATTGGTGTCAGTTTTCTATAGATACTATATAAAACAAAATAGAACTACAATATAACTAAATCATAATATTTCATACAATATCTAATCATTTTTAATGAAATATTATAGTAGAATTTCTTGAAATGAAAATCATGGAATACAAAATGGTTGTTAAAATCATAGTGGAATATATTCATACTAATGACTGATGCATAAATATCCTTGGAAAAATCCAAAACGATTAGTCAAAAGATGAATATAAGGGATTATAATCATGTTTTCAACCCACACATCCCTCATAACAACATGTTCACTATAAAATGTTAAGAAATGTCTTTTTATGATAAACATTGGTAGTTCTAAAACATCATATGTAACACCCCAGGATTTTATGAAAAATATTCTTTTTAATTTCATTAATGTCTTGTGTTGTACGCTACACCAAAAGAAGCTTGCACAACATGGATCCTTGACTTGCCATTCATTACACGCAATCACGACCTTCCTTGATAGCGGGTGTAGTACGCAATACCGTGTTTCACTAAACAACGATATGCTATTAAAATATTATTAAAATTAGCCGTTGGGAATAGTAATAATCACCTTTTAAAATTTTATAAATTTTATCTCTCAAAATGGACTTCATTTTTGGATTTGGAGTATCGAATTTAGCCCAAGGTAAATTTTGGTACTTTTTGGATAACTTTCATATTTTGATGAATAGTGAAAATTACTAAATTTTAATTAAAAACAAATTTTTTAATCATAATAATTAATAATGATAAATTATGAATTTTAGTGGTTTTAAAGTATATTTAGAATATATTTTTACCATTTAATTCAATTTTGGTCATTGGACATAATTTCCCAATTAAACCTAACATAAACAAGTATCAATCTTTTGATAGTTATTATATCATAAAAACACGCTTTTTGTTTTGACAGCATGAATTAATTTTAAATGAATTTCTTCCAATTGTGTGTTTTGAATTTGGAAAAATGGATTCTATATTTGGAATCAGGATGTTAAAATTGTGTAAATAGGTAACTTTTATTTTTAGACATTTTGAATAATTACTTCAGTAAATATTTTATTTACCATGGTTAAAGAGTAAATCCGGTAAATAAGGGTTAAAAAATAATATTATAATAATAACTAAATTACCATAAAACGTGAGATAACTTTATTGGTTGATACATGTTATATCATGGGCATATTTGGGTCAATTTTGGGACCCCATGGTGCCACATGTAAGTGATAGGGACCCTTTATTTTAATTATGTTAAAATGATTACAAAAATGACCCAAGCATATATCTTTTAGAAAAACAATTTTTACATAGGGTTATATATGTTGGAATTTCGATTTTAAATATTCATTAGAAATATAGAACTATTTCATACATAATGATGTTTTATTTATAATTTTTAGACAATAAATAATTTAATTTAATTATGACACAATGATGATGCAGTAATTACCATAATTGTGAAAAATTAACATAATTGATATTATAAATACCCAAATAAATATAATTCCAGACTTTTAATGAATTTAACTAATTTTATAGGTTAATAGGACATGTTATTAATGATTTAATTAACTTTTTTTGAAGTAATAATTCTGTTATGAGTTTCACAAAAATCACCTGTTGAATAGTGTCAAAATTGAAATAAAATAGTTTTTAAAAAAAATATTATATTATTTATTGTTATTTGTTTCCTAAAAATCTAAGGATCGTCCAAGAGACTTATATCAAGATAGGTGTATCATTAATGGACCAATTGGGGGTCTCTTGGATTTATATGGTTTGTTAATTAACTATATAACATAAAAATACAATGTGACATGGTAAATTTCAATCTAATTAACTAAGAGTAAAAACTAAAAGTTAAGGTTATTATAATGACATAAACTTGTCTAAATTCTATTGGATGAGAGGATTAAGATCCATACTCAACTTAGCTTTGAAATAAATCAATTTGGAGCAATTTAAAACCGAATGTGGCTTTATAATAAAATAATATTTTTAGTTATTCCAAAGGTGCCCCTCTCCTCCCTTATAAAAGGGAACCTCCTACCCCTCTTCCTCACACCACATTGAGCCTTCTAGATTGGACAAAACCTGCCAAATTATCTTATCAACTTCCCTAGAAACATCCTAGAGATCCTGGTCTTCCTCAAAGACCAATTTTAGTTCCATAAGAAGAGGACTCAAAGAGGTGCTTCAAAGAAGAGGTAATGTCTGTTACCGAGTTTTTAAACATTATTTCTTATTCCACTTCTTCATCTTAGGTTGTTTCATTATGAAGTAATAATATAAGATTCACTCATATACTGATATTTTATTATAAGTTTTTAACAACCCTGTTTCACCATCTATCCATCCTATGGAAAATGAAATCACCGCGCGTGCGTACATACGGAATACCGTCTCCACGCCGTGGTGTAATCTATTTTCCACCCCCATCATACTTGGATGGGTATAATGGTGTAAATAATAACTATATATGTTTATTTTAAAGTGATATTAATTCTGAAATAGTTTACATACACTCCAATACAGTCTGACGATCATGAGAACGATATCATCGCTCGTGCGTATGTACGGACTACTGTATCCACGACGCGATGAGATTCATTCTCCACGTTAACCATTCATGAATGATTATAAAGTATATATAATAAATAATCATGAAATATATGACATAATAATGATACTGGATTTATATGTATATATATGTATGTCATCTACTTAATTCCATTCAACTCAATAAGGAAACAAAAACAACGTTCATGCGTACGTACGACCTACCGTCTCCATGAACGATGTATTTCAATAAATTTACTGATTTATTATATATATTTATAATCTGAATATATATTATATATAAATCATGTTTTATATTCTGGAATTAATTAATCATGATCTATGTAATCCTATGAATTATTACAAGTGAAAACACGGATGACAAATTAAACAATTTTACCCAAAACGCTCTTTAACATAGAAATTACAAAAGAACGGGTAATATAAAGTCATAAGTGAAACATATATGATATCATAACAATGAGTATGATTCTGGAATAAGTAAATGACATTATTTAAATCATTATACAGGAGGTTCAGACACTTACGACGCAAATCCGACTTAAGGTAATAGAAAATATCACAATCTCATTTTATCCGAGATTGTTTATACTTTGGTATTTACTGGGGTGTATTATATCATCCAAATCCATGTTTCCTCAATATGTAATATTGTTTCCATCCACATACAATTGTTTAAATCCAATTTTAACCTTCAGTGAGTTTTTAGTAAAAGATATAAAAGGAATCTTTTGTCATTTTTCGTAGGAGGTAATTTTTGAATTTTCCGACAAAAGTACAGGAAGAATGTTTTTTTAACTTATACAGCATGAATGGATTTTTAAAAAAATATTTCCAAGAAGCTTACTTTACAAGTTTTCAAGTTTATTTTTAATCAACTTCTTTTAGTTTAAAATTGTATGACATGTTAAAAAGGGAAAAAAAATTGAAATAGAAAGGATATTTTCCTCAAGAATGGAGTTCAAGTGTTTTATCAAAATTATTTTCCATCTAAGATAATATAGGGTTCTTTTTATATCCCTTTTATTAAATTGATTTGATTATGTTGTGATGGAATTATTTTTATGAAATATTTTATCTTATATGAACTATTTTATGACGTCATGTTGTTTAAGAATCCCATTTTTATTACATGGGTTTTGCAATGATGTATGATTTATGATTTTGTGGAACACATAATAATGGTATCATTATGAGACGGTTAGGACCTATATCTCCCTCCAACACATTGGGTAAAGATTTTATATCTCATGAGATAGACATGGCTGGAACGACATGTTAAACCGGTTCAGTGAAACAGGACTGAAACGAGGAATGAACTCGGTTCAGAAATGGAATTTTCCCACTAAGATAGTCTTGGCAATGATTCTTGACTAATAAGAAATGATTCACTATGATTATGTGTGTATGCCACAAAGTTTCATGTTTTATGCTATGATTATTGGGATTACATTTCACTACTATGATTTATCCCATGTTATGATATTATGATCACTTTTGAAGGTTAAGATTTCCAAAATGATATGTTCTTATTAATATGATGTGATTGATATTTATTTTGTTTAACCTTACTGAGCATTTGAGCTCACCCATTTATGTTTTATTTTCCCTAGGATATGAAGAAAAGTATTAAGTATGAAAAAAAGGGAAGATCTTTATGGGAGATGTTGAAGATATTTCACCATGATTAGAAGATTACGTTCTAAGTTTCCAAAGACACTAAACTATTACGATCCTTGTGTATGTGTTTTTATTATGTACTAAGTATTACAAAAAAGTAATATAATGTCCGTGTACGTCATGCTTTGGGCCTCTACAGTTGGTATCAGAGGAAAGGTTTAGTCAACCTTTGGAAACTAGGATGCGAGAACTTTAGTAAGGTCCTTAGAGATATTTCTAAGGTATGACTAGGGATGTCCCTAAGGTTAAGTATAAGTATAGGTTATAGTACTAGAATTAAGGTAACCCAAGATTTTAGATATTGAAGGTACTACTCCTTTATTGTGTTGTTTTCCCTAGCATGATTTTTGCCTCTCACACGATTATTTTTGGGTTTTAGATGATGACTGGAACCCGAAGAAACTGTGTTGATCAATGTAATGGACAATGCAATGATTTTCCTCCTGAACAAACAAATGTTATGGGATATGGAGTGAAAAATCATATTGCTATACTTACACAAGATATGAATCATTCTGGACTTCCAAATGAGCAGAGAAGGGAACAATATTCTATTGATTCCTTCATGAAGAAAAGTCCACCTTCTTTCAGTGGGTCTTCTGATCTACATGTGCTGAATAATGGATCAATACTACTGAAACGATATTTTCAGTTCTTCAATGTTATGAACGTGATAAAGTCATCTTAGCAGTGTATCGTTTGGAAGCAGATGCTGATCAATGGTGGAATCTTATCAAGAATACGAGGCCAGGAGATGAAATTGAGTCCATTGAATGGGAGGAGTTCAAGAACTTATTTTTCAACAAGTACTTCCCTCGTATTCTTCGAACAAATATGGAGAAGGAGTTTCTTGAACTAAAGTAAAAGGATGAGGAATCTGTTGGTATATACAAAGCAAATTTTACAAGTCTTGCAAGGTATGTATCTGGATTTATCATCCAACCTGAATGTAAAGTTGATCGATTCTTCAGTGGAATAAAACTAAATCTTCGAAGGTCATTAGCTATAAGAGACTTCAGTAGATATGAAGAAATTGTGCATTGTGCTATCATGGTAGAAATGGAAGTTGGTGTTATTAATCCATCTCATAGTTTTGACAAGCAATGAAAGATGAAGTTCAAGGAGAAATTTCAGAATAATGGTGAAAAGATAATGAATGTTTTCTTATGCTCAAAGTGTGGAACAAAGTAGGGTGGAGATTGTCTTAAAGGGACATGTAAATGTTTCAAATGTGGAAAGGAAGGTCTTCAGTCATTTGAATACCGCAATGATGGGAAGAAGATTTATAATGATGCAAACAAAAGAATGGATACACAGAATGAACCTACTACACTTCAATGCTTCAAGTGAAAGGAAATGGGGCATTATGTTTATAAATTCCCTAATCCAAGGGTTAGTGATGATCTACATGAGCAACCACTTGAGGAAATGGACAAAGGAAAGTCACATGTGATCAGAATTGGTGATGTTGAATATGACAATGATGTGGTGGAATGATTATGTGTTTGTGTAATGGGATTCTAAAATAATGTTGAATATAGTATAGTGGAATATTGGAATATTTATGTATTGGTCTATTGTGGTTTTCAATAATTATATGGTACCGATAACCATTGAAAGTGATTGAGATATTTTTGGAAAAACGATGATATCCGCATAATGAAGGGATAAGGAAAAAATGAAATTTTTGACAGTATTCATGAGCTCATGTTTGATATAAGGACTAAGTGATACCATGGTATGAGTATATAGAATTTTGAGGATTTTGGTATGTGGAAAGAGTTAACTTTTAACAGCATTCATGTTTTCAATAAGGTTCAATGGGTATTCATTTTTTAAGAGAATACATTATTAAGGCCTTTGAATTTTTGGAATGTGAGCAACAAGACATATCTAATGATATATGGGTATCAACATTGGTATTAACATGCTAGTTGTATGAACTCTTTGGTAATCATTTTCACTATAATATGAGATTAGACATCATTATTTTGGATAAACCTAAAGATTGGAATGGATTATGTTGGACATAAGTTAGTATTGTTTAAGGATAAAAGTTTTTTCAATATTATTTATGGGATGTTATTGTAATGTAGTTATTGAAAAAGGACAACCTGCAGGATGGGTGACAGCCCATCGCGTTGGACAAGGCAGTGGGAATCGAACCCACAACCGAAGTGCGACTGGCCTTTATCGCCTACCATTGGCCTACAGGAAGTCCATGTTTAGTAGAAACGCGTTTTATTATATTAAGCAGTATGATATATGAAGTATAAGTATATTTTAGGAACAATATATGATTAATCTCACTATATATGGACTTAAGTATTTTTTGATAACTTTTCTAACCTTTAGTTTGAGACAGATGGAATGACCCATCATTCTTTCACATGATCTGCTAACACATCACGAATGAAAAATTCAACTTAATTTCTTTAAGATATGAAGTGTAAATTGTCCAATTAATGACCAACAATGAGACTATATCAAAATCACGAAAGTATTTCTTCTAATTCCAATTTCATCAACATTAGTGAAATTATCTTGAAAACCCAAAATGTTGTCCTAGTGCTCTCATATCTAATGAATCAGATGGTACCTTAGATCGTCACAAATTTATGGCTTTGTGATTTATGGATTTTCAATAGCCATGTTCTCTACCACTCTCCATCAAAACATGATGGTTAGATTTCTCTTCCATATCCATATTTTCACCTATGTGGAAACCCAATGATTAGTTTATTTGGGTAACCGTTACATTTCATACTTTTTTTAAATATTGGTTTTGGTATTCCTTTTTATGATGTGGGTTTCTATTAAAGAATCTTTCAAATAGTAAACCATTTATAACCCTGACAAATTTCGAGGGCGAAATTCATTTTAAGGGGGGTAGAATGTAACACCCTGAGATTTTATGAAAAATATACTTTTTAATTTATTTAATGTCTTGTGTTGTATGCTACACCAAAAGGATCTTGCACAACACACATCCTTGACTTGCCTTTCATTACACGGAATCACGACCTTCCTTGATAGCGTGTGTAGTACGCAATACCGAGTTTCACTAAACAACGATATGCTATTAAAATATTATTAAAACTAGTCATTATGAATAGTAAAAACCCCATTTTAAAATTTTAGAAATTTTAACTCTCAAATGGACATCATTTTTGGATTCGTAGTATCGAATTTATCCTAAGACAAAATTTTGGTACTTTTTGGATAACTTTCATATTTTGATGAATAGTGAAAATTACTAAATTTTAATTAAAAAAAACTTTTTTAATCAAAATAATTAATAGTGATAAATTATGAATTTGAGTTTTTTTAAATTATATTTAGAATTTATTTTTACCATTTAATACAATTTTTGTCATTGGACATAATTTCGCAATTAAATTGAACATAAACAATTATCAATCTTTTGATAGTTATTATATCTTAAAAACACGCTTTTTGTTTTAACAGCGGGAATTACTTTTAAATTAATTTCTGCCACTTATGTGTTTTGAATATAGAAAAATGGATTCCATTTTTGGAATCAGGATTTTCAAATTGTATAAATTGGTAACTTTAATTTTTAGACATTTTGAATAATTACTTCGGTAAATATTTTATTTACCATTGTTAAAGGGTAAATCCGGTAAATAAGGGTTAAAAATAATATTATAATAAAAAAAATTACCCTAAAACGTGTGATAACATTATTGGATAATACATGTTAGACCATCGACATCTTTTGGTAAATTTTGGGACCCCATGGTGCCACTTGAAAGTGATAGGGACACTTTATTTTAATTAAGATAAAATGAATACAAAAATAACAAAAGCATATATCTTTTAGAAAAACACATTTTACATAGGGTTATATATGATTGATTTTCTATTTTAAATATAAATTATAAATCTAAAAATATTTCCTACATAATGATATTTTATTGATAATTTTTAGACTTTATATAATTTAATTTATTTATGACACAATGATGATGCTGTAATTACCATATTAGTGAAAAATTAAGATAATTGATTTTATAAATACCCAAATAAATATAATTTGAGACTTTTAATGAATTACAATAATTTTATAGGTTAATAGGACATGTTATTAATGATTTTATTAAATTTTTTCAAAGTAATAATTCTGTTATGAGTTTCACAGAAATCACCTATTGAATAGTGTAAAAATTGACATAAAATGGTTTTTAAAACGAATATTATATTATTGATAGTTATTTTATTCCTAAAATTCTAAGGATTGGGAAAGATACTTATATCAAGATAGGTGTATCATTAATGGACCAATTGGGGGTCTCTTGGGTGTATATTGTATGTTTATTAACTATATAACATAAAAATACAAAGTGACATGGTAAATGTCAATCTAATTAAATAAGAGTTAAAACTAAAGGATAAGGATAGTATAATGACCTAAACTTGTCTAAATTCTATTGGATGAGAGTATTGCTACCCATAACCACCTTATCTTATAAATAAATCAAATTAGAGATATTTAAAACCTAATTTGGCTTTATAATAAAATAATATTTTTAGTTATTCCAAAGGTGCCCCTCTCCACCCTTATAAAAGGGAACCTCCTCTCCCTCTTACTCAAACCACATTTAGCCTTCATGCTCGGACAACCCCTAACAAATTCTCTTCTACACTTCCCTAGAAACATACTAGAGGTCCTGGTCTTCCTCAATGACCAATTTTAGTTCCCTAAGAAGAGGACTCAAAGTGGCTCTTCAAAGAAGAGGTAATGTCCATTACTGATTCATTCAACTTTATTTCTTCTTCCACTTCTTTTTCATAGGTTGTTTCATTATGAAGTAATAATATAAGTATCACTGATATACTGATATGTCATTATAAGTATGAAATAACCCTATTTCACCATCTATCCATCCTACGAAAAATGAAATCACCGCGCGTGCGTACGTACGGAATACCATCTTCCCGTCGTGCTGTCATCTATTTTCCACCACCACCTTATTTGGATGGGTATAATGGTGTAAATAATAACTATATATGATTATTTTAAAGTGATATTGATTCTTAAATAGTATACATACACTCCAATACAGTCCCACGATCATGAGAACGATATCATCGCTCGTGCGTATGTACGGACTACCATCTTCACGACGCGATGAGATTTTTTCTCCACGTTAACCACTCATGAATGATTATAAAGTATATATAATAAATAATCATGAAATATATGACATAATAATGATACTGGATTTATGTGTATATATATTTATGGAATCTACTTAATTCCATTCAACTCAATAAGGAAACTATAGTAGAGTTCATGCGTACGTACGACCTACCGTCTCCATGAACAATGTATTTCTTTCCATTTACTGATTTATTATATATATGTATATTCTGAATATATATTATATATAAATCATGTTTTATATTATGTAATTAAGTAATCATGATCTATGTAATCATATGAATAATTACAAGTCAAAACACCGATGACAAATGAAACAATTTTACCCAAAACGTTCTTTAACACGGAAATTACAAAAAAACGGGTAATATAAAGTCATAAGTGAACTATATATGATATCATAACAATGAGTATGATTCTGGAATAAGTCAATGACATTATTTAAATCATTATACAGGAGGTTCGGATACTTATGAAGCAAATCTAACCTAATGTAAGGGACAATATCACAATCTCATTTTATCTGAGATTGTTTATACATTGGTATTTTCTAGGGTGTATTTTATCATCCAAATCCATGATTCCTCAATATGTAATATTGTTTCCTTCCACCTACAATTGTTTAAATCCAATTTTACCCTTCGGTGAGTTTTTAGTAAAATATATAAAAGGAATCTTTTTTCGTTTTTCGTACAAGGTACTTTTTTACTTTTCCGACAAAAGTACGGGAAAAATGTTTTCTTAAATTATACGGCATGAATGGATTTTTAAAAAATTATTTCCAATAAGATTACTTTATAAGTTTTAATGTTTATTTTTAATCAACTTCTTTTAGATTTAAATTGTATGACATGTTAATAAAGGAAAATGTTTTTGAAGTAGAAAGGATATTTTCCTCAAGAATAAAGTTCAAGTGTTTTATCAAAATTATTTTCCATGTAAGATAATATAGGGTTCTGTTTCTATCCCTATTGTTACATTGATTTGATTATGTTGTGATGGAATTATTTTTATGAAATCCTTTATCTTATATGAATTTTTTAATAATGTCATGTTGTTTAATAATCCCATTTTTATGACATGGGTTATGCAATGATGTATGATTTATGATTTTGTGGAACACATAAGAATGGTATCATTATGAGACGGGTGGGACCTATATCTCCCTCCAATGCAATGGGTAAAGATTATATATCTGATGAGATAGACATGGATGGAACGGCAGGTTAAACCAGTTCAGTGAAACAAGACTGAAACGAGGAATGAACTCAGTTCATAATTGGACTTTGTCCACTAAGATAGTCTTGGAAATGAGTCTTGAATAATAAGAAATGATTCTCTATTATTATGTGTGTATGCCACAAAGTTTCATGTTTTATGTTATTATTAATGTGATTATATTTCACTACTATGATTTATCTCATGTTATGAAATTATGATCTATTTTGCAGGTTAAGATTTCCAAAATGTTATGTTCTTATGAATATGATGTGATTGATATTTCTTTTGTTTACCCTTACTGAGCATTTGAGCTCACCCTTTTATGTTTTCTTTTCCCCAGGATATAATGAAAGGTTTTAGGTATGAAAAAAAGGGGATGATTTTTATGGGAGATGTTGAAGATATTTCACCATGATTAGAAGATTATGTTCCGAGTTTCGAAAGACACTAAACTATTATGGTCCTTGTGTGTGTGTTTTTTTTATATACTAAGTATTCCGCAAAAGTAATGTAATGTCCATGTACGTCAAGCTTTGGGCCTCTACAGTTGGTATCAGAGGAAAGTATTAGTCAACCATTAGAAACTAGGATGCGAGAACTTTAGTGAGGTCCCTAGAAATATTTCTAAGGTATGTCTAGGGATGTCCCTAAGGTTAAGTATATGTATAGGTTATAGTACTAGAATAATGGTAACCCAAGATGTTAGATATTGGAGGTACTCCTCCTTTATTGTGTTGTCTTCCCTAGCATGATGTTTGCCTCTCACACTATTCTTTTTGGGTTTTAGATGATGGCTGGAACCCGAAGGAACCGTGTTGATCAATGTAATGGAAAATTCAATGATTGTCCACCTGATCAAACAAATGTTATGGGAGATGGAGTGCAAAATCTTATTTCTATACTTACAAAAGCTATGAATCATTCTGGACTTTTAAATGAGGCGATATGGGAACAATATTTTATTGAGTCCTTCTTGAGGCAACGTCCACCTTCTTTCAGTGGGTCTTCTGATCCACATGTTGCTGAATAATGGATCAGTACTACTAAAAAGATATTTTCTGTTCATCAATGTTCTGAACAAGATAATGTCATCTTAGTAGTGTATCATTTGGAAGCTGATGCTGATCAATGGTGGAATCCTTTCAATAATACAAGGCCAAGAGATGAAATTGAGTCCATGGTATGGGAAGAGTTCGAGAACTTATTTTTCAATAAGTACTTCCCTCGTATTCATCCAACAAAGATGGAGAAGGATTTTCCGGAACTAAAGCAAAAGGATGATGAATATGTTGGTATATACGAAGCAAATTTTACAAGGCTTTCAAGGTATGCATCTGGATTTTTCATCCAACCTGAAAGTAAAGTTGATCGATTCTTTAGTGGCTTAAAACAAAATCTTCTAAGGGCATTTGCTAGAAGAGACTTCAGTAGCTATGAAGAAATTGTGTTTTGTGATATCAAGGTAGATATGGAAATTGGTGTTACTTATCCATATCATAGTTTTGACAAGAAATTAAAGATGGAGTTCAAGGAGAAATATCAGAATAATGGTGAAAAGAATATGAATGTTTCTTTATGCTCAATGTGTGGATAGAAGTATGGTGGAGATTGTCTTAATGATACAAGTAAATGTTTCAAATGTGGAAAGGAAGGTCATCGGGCATTTGAATGCCGCAATGATGGGAAGAAGATGTCTAATGATGCAAACAAAGGAAGGGATACATAGAATGAACCTACTACACTTCAATGCTTCAAGTTCAATGAAAAGGGGCATTATGCTAATAAATTCCCTAATCCAAGGGTTTGTGACGATCGACATGAGCAACCAGTTAAGGAAAAGGACAAAGGAAAGTCACATGCGATCACTATTGGCGATGTTGAATATGACAACGATGGGGTGGAATGATTAAGTGGTTATGTAATGGGATTCCAAAATAATGTTGTATATAGTATCGTGGAATATTGGAATATTTGTGTATTGGTCTATTGTGGTTTTCAATAATTTTATGGTACCGGTAACCATGGAATTTGATTGAGATATTTCTGGAAAAAAGATGATATGTGAATAATGAAGGGATAAGGAAAAAATGAAATTTTTTATAGTATTCATGACCTCATGATGGATATAAGGGCTAAGTGATATCATGGTTTGAGTATATAGAATTTTGAAGATTTTGGTATGTGGAAAGAGTTAACTTCTAACAATATTCAGGTTTTCAACAAGGATCAATGGGTATTCATTTTTATTCAAGAGAATACATGATTAAGGCCTTTGAATGTTTGGAATGTGACCAACAAGACATATCTCATGATATATGGGGATCAACAATGGTATTAACATGCTAGTTGTATGAACTCTTTGGTAATCGTTTTCACTATAATATGAGATTAGACAGCATTATTTTGGATAAGCCTAAAGATTGGAATGGATTATGTTGGACATAAGTTAGTATTGTTTATGTATAGAAGTTTTTTCGATATTATTTATGGGATGTTATAGTAATGTAGTTTTAGAAAAAGGACAACCTGCAGTATGGGTGACAGCCCATCGCATCGGACAAGGCTGTGGGAATCGAACCCACAACCGAAGAGTGACTGGCCTTTATCTCCTACCACTGGCCTACAAGAAGTCCATGTTTAGTTGAAACTAGTTTTATTATATTAATTAGTATGATATATGAATTATAAGTCCATTTTAGTAACCATATATGATTAATCTCACTATAGATGGACTTTTGTATTTTTTGATAACATTTCTAACATTTTGTTTGAGACAGATGGAATGTCCCATAATTCTATCACATGATTTGTTAACACACCACAAATGAAAAATTAAACTTCATTTCTTTAAGATATGAAGTGGAAATTTTCCATATAATGACCAACGGTGAGACTATACCAAAATCACAAAAATATTTCTTCTAATTCCAATTTCATCAACTTTAGGGAAATGATCATGAAAACCAATGATGTTTTCCTAGTGCTCTTATATCTGATGAATCAGATGGTACCTTAGATCATCACAAATTTATGGCTTTGTGATTTCTGGCTTTTCCATAGCCATGTTCTCTACCACTCTCCATCAAAACATGATGGTTATATTTCTCTTCCATATCAATATTTTCACCTATGTGGAAACCCAATGATTATTTTATTTGGGTAACCATTTTGTTTCATACTTTTGTTTTTAAATATTGGTTTTGGTCTTCCTTTTTACGATGTGGGATTTTATTAAAGAATCTTTCGAATAGTAAACCATTTATAACCCGACGAATTTTTAGGGAGAAATTCATTTTAAGGGGGGTAGAGTGTAACACACCGAGATTTTATGAAAAACATTCTTTTTAATTTCATTAATGTCTTGTGTAGTACGCTACACCAAAAGGAGCTTGTAAAACACGCATCCTTGAATTCCCTTGCATTACATGAAATCATGACCTTCCTCGATAGCTTGTGTAGTATGCAATACCGAGTTTCACTAAACAACGATATGCTTTTATAATATTTTTAAAACTAGTAGTTATGAATAGTAATAACCACCTTTTAAAATTTTAGAAAACTTATCTATCAAAATGGACTTCATTTTTGGATTCGGAGTATAGAATTTAGCCTAAGGTGATATTTTGGTACTTTTTGGATAACTTTCATATTTTGATGAATAGTGAGAATTACTAAATTTTAATTAAAAACAACTTTTTTAATCAAAATAATTAATAGTGATAAATTATAAATTTGACTGGTTTTAATGTATATTTAGAATATATTTTTACCATTTAATACAATGTTGGTCATTGTACATAATTTCCCAATTAAACCGAACATAAACAAGTATCAATCTTTTGATAGTTATTATATCTTAAAAACACGCTTTTTGTTTTGACAGCGGGAATTAATTTTAAATTATTTTTTAAAAATTATGGGTTTTGAATTTGGAAAAATGGATTCCATATTTGGAATCCGGATTTTCAAATTGTGTAAATAGGTAACTTTTATTTTTAGACATTTTGAAAAATTACTTCGGTAAATATTTTATTTACCATGGTTAAAGGGTAAATCCGATAAATAAGGGTTAAAAAATAATATTATAATAAAAAAAATACCCTAAAACGTGTGATAACATTATTGTATGATACATGTTCGACCATGGCCATCTTTGGCTAAATTTTGGGACCCCATGGTGCCACTTGTGAGTGATAGGGATAGTTTATTTTAATTAAGTTAACATTAATACAAAAATGACACAACCATATATCTTTAAGAAAAACAATTTTCACATAGGGTTATATATGTTGTATTTTCGATTGTAAATATTCATTAGAAATACAAAACGATTTAATACATAATGATATTTTATTTATAATTTTTAGACATTAAATAATGTAATTTATTTATGACACAATGATGATGCAGTAATTACCATAATAGTGAAAAATTAATATAATTGATTTTATAAATACCCAAATAAATATAATTTGAGAGTTTTAATGAATTACACTAATTTTATAGGTTAATAGGACATGTTAGTAATTATTTAATTAACTTTTTCTGAGGTAATAATTCATTTATGAGTTTCACAAAAACCACATATTAAATAGTGTCAAAATTGACATAAAATAGTTTTTAAAACAAATATTATATTATTGATTGTTATTTTATTCCTAAAAATTCAAAGATTGACCAAGATACTTATATCCGGATAGGTGTATAATTAATGGACCACTTGGGGGTCGCTTGGATGTATTTGGTATTTTTATTAACTATATAACCTAAAAATACAAAGTGACATGGTAAATGTCAATCTAATTAACTAAGAGTTAAAACTAAATGATAAGGTTAGTATATTGACCTAAACGTGTCTAAATTATATTGGATAAAAGGATTTAGACACATCCCCACCTTATCATAGAAATAAATCAATTTGGAGCTATTTGAAACCGAATTTGGCTTTATAATAAAATAATAGTTTTAGTTATTCCAAAGGTGCCCCTCTACTCCCTTATAAAAGGGCACCTCCTCCCCCTGTTTCTCACACATCTTTGAGACATCCAGCTCATCCAAACCCTTCAAAATTCTCTTCTACACTTCCCTAGAAACATTATAGAGGTCCTGGGATTCCTCAAAGTCCAATTTTAGTTCCCTATGAAGAGGACTCAAAGAGGCGCTTCAAAGAAGAGGTAATGTCTGTTACCGATTCTTTCAACATTATTTCTTCTTCCACTTCTTCTTCTTAGGTGGTTTCATTATGAAGTAATAATATAAGTATCAATAATATACTTATATTTTATTATAAGTATGAAACAATCCTATTTCACCATCTATCCATCCTACAGAAAATGAAATCACCGCGTGTGGGTACGTACGAAATAACGTCTCCATGCCGTGGTGTAATCTATTTTCAACCACCACCATACCTGGATTGGTATAATGGTCTAAATAATAAATATATATGATTATTTTAAAGTGATATTGATTCTGAAATAGTATACATACACTCAAATATAGTCCGACGATCATGAGAACGATATCATCGCTCGTGCATACGTACGGACTACCGTCTCCACGACGCGATGAGATTCATTCTCCACGTTAACCATTCATGAATGATTATAAAGTATATATAATAAGTAATCATGAAATATATGACATAATAATGATACTGGATTTATGTTTATATATATTTATGTCATCTACTTAATTCCATTCAACTCAATAAGGAAACAAAAATAGCGTTCATGCGTACGTACGGCCTACAGTCTCCATGAACGGTGTATTTCATTCCATTTACTGATTTATTATATATATGTATATTCTGAATATATATTATATATAAATAATGTTTTATATTCTGTAATTAAGTAATCATGATCTAAGTAATCATATGAATAATTACAAGTCAAAACACAGATGACAAATGAAACAATTTTACCCAAAATGCTATTTAACATGGAAATTAAAAAAAAATGGGTAATATAAAGGCATAAGTGAATCATATATGATATCATAACAATGAGTATGATTCTGTAATAAGTCAATGACATTATTTAAATCATTATACAGGAGGTTCTGACACTTACGAAGAAAATCGGACTTAAGGTAAGGTAAAATATCACAATCTAATTTTATCCGAGATTGTTTGTACTTTGTTATTTAATGGGGTGTATTTTATCATCCACATCCATGATTCGTCAATATGTAATATTTTTTCCATCCACCTAAAATTTTTTAAATATAATTTTACCCTTCGGTGAGTTTTTAGTAAAAGATATAAAAGGAATCTTTTTTCATTTTTCGTAGGAGGTACTTTTTGAATTTTCCGAAAAAAGTACAGGAAGAATGTTTTTATAACTTATACGGCATGAATGGATTTTTAAAAAATTATTTCAAAGAATAATACTTTACAAGTTTTCCAGTTTAATTTTATTCAAATTATTTTTGTTTAAAATTGTATGACATGTTAAGAAATGAAAATGTTTTTGATGTAGAAAGGATATTTTGCTCAATAATGGAGTTCAAGTGTTTTATCAAAATTGTTTTCCATCTAAGATAATATATGGTTCTGTTTCTATCCCTATTATTACATTGATTTGATTATGTTGTGATGGATTTATTTTTATGAAATCCTTTATCTTATATGAATTTTTTTATGATGTCATGTTGTTTAAGAATCCCATTTTTATTACATGGGTTATGCAATGATGTGTGACTTATAATTTTGTGGCACACATAAGAATGGTATAATTATGAGATGGGTGGGACCTATATCTCCCTCCAATGCATTGGGTAATGATTTATTATCACATGAGATAGACATGGCTGGAACGTAAGGATAAACCGGTTCAGTGAAACAGGACTGAAACGAGGAATGAACTCGGTTCAAAAATAGACTTTGTCCCCTAAGATAGTCTTGGCAATGAGTCTTGACTAATAATAAATGATTCTCTATGAATATGTGTGTTCGCCACAAAGTTTAATTTTTAAGTAAGATTATTGGGATTACATTTCACTACTATGATTTATCCCATGTTATGATATTATGATCCTTTTTGCAGGTTAAGATTACCAAAATGTTATGTTCTTATGAATATGATGATATTGATATTTCTTTTGTTTACCCTTACTGATCATTTGAACTCACCACTTTATGTTTTCTTTTCCCCAGGATATAATGAAAGGTTTTAGGTAAGAAAAAAAGGGGAAGATCATTATGGGATATGTTGAAGATCTTTCACCATGATTAGAAGATTACGTTCTGTGTTTCCAAAGACACTAAACTATTACGGTCCTTGTGTGTGTGTTTTTGGTATTTACTAAGTATTCCGCAAAAGTAATGTAATGTACATGTACGCCAAGATTTTTCCCTCTACATCATATCTCTTTGTTATCTATCCAACTGATGGAATGTATGAAAAAGATACCATTTTAACACCACAACTCTACTAATTGGATCAGGAAGGATGGAACAGAAACTAACCCTTGGGGATATCCCCCAGATAATAAATGGTAACACAAAAATAAAAGGGATTTTTAATTTTTTTTGTTGATTATTTTCACATATTATTACAAGGTAAATAAATTAATATAAAATATATTTATCATAACATAAATAAATGTGATTCATGATATGAAATCAATGGTACACTAATTTTGTAAAACCGAAATCATAATCAGAGTCTCAATAGTTACACTATAAAATTCATTAATATATAAAATATAAGGGGAACATGCCATGACCACCATGGTTTCACTACACTAGATGACAAGAATATGCTAAATCAATTATCTATTTACTAACAACGAAAAACTATAAAGATCCACAATAGAATTATCAAATATTCCCTTCTCTAATATCATGGTAAACAACATTTTAATACAATCTATGTTCAATATGAAAGGGTGGTTTTATTGACTCAATAAATTGTCCACAATACATCCAAAAAATTATTATTTGATCCAAAAAAATTAGGATAATTTTAGTAAAATACAAAAAGAGTGTACTACACATTACCATTTGTGCGAATATACATGAAAGTAAATAAACCACAATAATGGTACACTCTTGAAATATTCACATTAACCAATGAAGAACAGTAGTTTTCAATCATTTTTTCATGTGAAAATGAGATGTTTTAAAAGAAAATATGCAAAATATTAGAAAGAGGAAAAGGAGTATGGGATACCAATTGGTCACCAATATGGTCTCCTTTGATGGTCATCCCTCAATCCTAGCACCATCATTTAGGTCCAATATGTGTGGTTAACCATGTCACATAGTTCTATAATACAATTTTAAATTGTGTGACTCTAACCTATTTGAAGACATGTGTGTAAATCACTAGTGTGGGATACCAATTGACATATCTACAAAATAAAAAATATAAAATTTTATGATATATTAGTTCTGTGAAAAGAAAAAATAAAGGATACATTTATTGGAGCTAATAAAGGATTATAAAGGGTAAATTTTTATTAGTGCTCATAAAAGGTACCGATTATGTGTGATTTTTAATCGATGATAATGAATAACCATTTAAATTATTTTTTTAGTTTTGATAAATGTTACCCATTATATTTTCGTTAATATAAAAACTAATAACGGGTTCCTTATATTAGTTCGTTTTTTTTGATTTGATAAAAGATAATGATCTTGCAGAAAGTACCACATTAAAAAAGTGTATGGTACACCGCATTATTTTATAACATTTGGCCACCTGGAATATTCAAGATTTGGTTGATTGGATGGCCTCTATCATACATTGCATGAAATATACATGTCTTTCATGGCCCATATGAGATTTTCCAAACCATCCATTTCCTAATGTCCTTGGCTCATGTCCTTTCCAGGCTTTCTCACTAAATAGATTACCATTCCCGACCGGTACCAAATTTTCTATACAAAATAGTAACAATATAAAGGTGTTAAAAATAATAATAAACTGAAATAATCAAACATATAAAAATATTAAATGGATATTTTTTAAAAAGTATTAAAAATAATTAGGCAAAAATGTTGTAATAAATTTAATATATATATATATATATATATAATATTAAAATTTAGTATATAATAATTATAGATATATGAAATAAATAAAAGGAAGTAATTAACAAAATTACAAAAAAAAACATTATATTTAATTAAATTATCCAAATTTCTTTATTAAATAATTAATAATATAAATGAATAAATTTAATATACATATATATATATATATATATGAAAATTATTAATATTATTTAATATTATATTTTCAACAATTTTATCAAAAATTAATTACTTGTAATAATCAAACAAATAATTTCAAGATCAATAGATAGCGATAATTGGCCAAAAAATTAAAATCCATATTTAAAAAGAATTATCAAATATTTTAGTAATGAAATAATTAAAAATGATAAAATATAATCTAATATATACATTAATTAAAAATATTAATAAATAGTATATACATAATATAAATATAGAAAATGAATAAAATGTAATGATTTAAAAAATTCATTTTAACGGGTTTTAGAAATAATTATTCACTAGAATGTTTACTATAGAAATATATTAATATATATATCCATATATATTTATTAGTATATATGATAATTACTATAATATGAATTATATAATAAAAATATTTATTCATACATTTAAAAATTCATATATTTAATGAAGAATGTTTTATAATTAAAAATTAATATTATTTAAATATATGGAAAAATTGTATCATGTAATGGACAGTAACAAGATATCGTTTGATTATCTGAATTCACAAATATCAAGTGTTTTTACATTGTTTAGAAAACTTATAAATTATTAATGCTTCTCTAAATACTTCTCACTCACAAAAAAATACATAATTTATGAAATATTATATAGAACCACATAAGACTAATTGGTAGGTAAATTATACAAATTTTAATATTAATTATATAAATTCATTTAGTATCATGTTATAATAAATTTATTATACTTTTCATTGATAAATTTATGTTATTTATCTTTCATATGATTAGTATTTGGTATTATTTATATGATTTTATATTTTTATTATTTATTTTATAATTGAGTCATTTTCTAATATATAATTATTTTTAAATTTACTATGTTTTAATATTTTCAATATGTATTCAAATTAACATCAGTATATATCAATATTTATTTAATAATATTTATTTACTTAATAAAACATATCCAGTTTTTCAATATTTATTAAGTGTACATATTTTTAATTTGTCAATTCCATCAATTTTTATCATCGATGAATTTAATATTATATATTCCTTAATAAAGCTAAAAATATATTAGTATGTAATTATTTATAGATAAATATATTCATTATTTAATATTTAATATATTTATAAATTATATATTTTAGTTATTATATATAGTTATTATTTATTAAATAACAGATATATATATATATATATATATATTATTAAGTAAATAATTATATATTTAAAAATTTTAAAAATTAAATTTTATATATTTCAATAATGGAAATATTTATTATAATATTATTTATAGATTTTTATTAAATAATTAAATATATCTAATAATATAAAAATATAATTTCATAGATATATATATATATATAATATTATATATATAATTAAATAATTTTGAATTTATATAAAATATATTGAAATACAAAATATATTTATTATATATATATTTATTAAATATATATATATATATATATAATTACACGAAAATGTAGAATTCAATAATGATATATAAATAATTATGAAATTCTAATAAATAATCTTACTATATTTATATTTATATTTACTCTTATTTATTAAATATAAATAATTATATAAGTATATATAATTTGATAAATATTTTATTAATTATAAATAAATAATTGTAAATATATTTACAAATATAATTATTTATAAATATATTTATAGATGATCATTTACTATATGTATAAAATTATATATTCCTAATTCTAAATAATTGAATATTATATGTGAACAGTTTTTTATATAATTATAAATAAATAATATTATTTTTAAAATTTTATAAAATTACAATTATATTATTAAAATGGGAAATATTTTTCGAAATAGTTATAATTATATTATATTTTTTCAATTAATATATATCTATATAAATATTTATATAATGATATAAATTCATTTACAATTTTATTCAAATATTTATAAATATACTCACAAATATATTTCATGATAAATATATATTTAGACCCATTATCAGCACTAATTAATAAATAATAAATGGTATCTTTACTAGAGTATACATAATATTATTGATGATGATGTATTTTAATAGACCTTGTTTAGTGCTGATAATGATATATCCTTATCAGTGATAAAAATATGTTAAAAGAGATATCTTTTATGAGCTCTTTTTTTCTAATTGATAAATGGGTTCCTTATCAGGGTTTTTATGGAGGTGTTGAAAAAGAATTCTTGTCCTGTTAAAATGAACCTTAATAGAATATTTTCAGAAGCACCTCTTAAGCTCTCACAAAACACCACAACTGCCTTCACTCACCCAAGACCTTTTCATAAAATGAAGCAATCCTCGAATATAAGGTATATTACTTTATCTCCTCCTCTCACAATCCTTTCTTGTTTAGGTTCCACAATGTATGTTATTGTGACATTCACTTTTCATTAAGAAGATGTGGGTTTCATGTTTATGGTATATTGTCAATCTCTTTTGTGTATTATTGATTTCATAATTTTGGATGATCAAAACTTCACCCTTCGAGTTCGATGAGCCCCCAACAATTGGTTTGTGTTCTTTCCATAGGAGTTTTGGACCTGGAATCATATTTTCATCTTCTTTTTCGATCCTTATGTAGCGAGTCATGGAATCATCACATCAGGTTATGTGATTCGATAACACTATTTTAGAATACCCATTTAGATGTATATTGGATTCAATTTGGTTAATCTTCATAGATGTATTTGAGTAATTAAATCATTTTCATAGGATAAAAAAGATTTATATTGAGGTTTTGGAATGAATTTCATTTAAAATTATTTCATATCATTAAATTATTATATTGTTAATTAAGTAATTTAAAATGAGACACTAAGTAAAAAACATTATTGTTATGTCAAAAAGTCAAAATTTGTTAACAGCAACTATTTAATATCATTTTAAACTCTATCATCAACCTCCTTTTTTATAATTTTTATTAAAAAAACTCACGAAACGAAAATTTTAATATTAATTTTATTAAATGTATAAAAAATTATGTCAATAACATGTTATAGAATTTCATGGCTTACGACCACTATGTGTGGAAAACCGTGTGAATTTTTACTATATTCATAGGGGATACAGTTTAAATAGATATTCATGATAGATATATAACTTTAATCCCACAAATCAATAATCTTACAAAGAGTGGTTGAAATGGATCAGACCTCTCTTATCCATTCCCTTGAAGAAATATAGTGTTTGGGGTATTCTCAGAGGTCTAGATTGATTATTCAAACACATTACCAAATTTTCCAATATTGTGAACAGTGTTTCCAGTATGGTAGCTCATCCAATTGTGTCAGCAACTTGTCCAATGGTGGAGGTATCTCATATAATGGTGGTAGTGACTCACCCAATGGTGGTGGTACCTCGTCCAATTATGCTGGTTTCTCTACCAACATAGGTGGTATCCCACCATCAATAGTGGTAAATAATTCAATAGTAATGGTGACTCGTTCAACGGTGATAGTATCTCGTCAAATGGTGGTGGTGACTCCTCCAATGGTGATAGTTTCCCATTAAAACTGTGTTAGTGACTCATCCAATAGAAACGGTAGCTCATCCTAGTGGAGACATTGACTGTTCCAACAGAGACGGTATCTTGTTCCAATGGTGGAAGTGACTTGTGAATTTTTTTCCCTACTCTTACAATTTTACGATTTTAAAGATATCTTCGATGTATATCACATTAACATTTTTTAAATGGTTTTAATGATGATGAAAATTATTTTATTCCTATCATAATATTTCCAACTAACTAGGTTCCTATACTCTATCAATTTTGTGATCATGGACATATGAAATCTAAAAAAAATCCTTCATATTATAAACTACTAGTTTGTTTAGATTAAAAAAATGACCAGGATATCTTACTCCCTTGTCCTTCCATCTTTCCCCCTAGTGTGTGATTCTCAACACAATGCCTATATCCTGTATGATTCGTTCATGTTGTCGGAACATTAGACCCTGTTTTTCCAGGAGTGCTACTGTGTACACACCCAATGTTTTTGTGCATAGAGTATATGTCGATCCTTCTTTGATAACATATGTTCTACCTCTATTCTAATGGTGTCATGAATATGTTTCATCATTTTTCTCCTTTCCATGTGATTTTTTGTGATCATTGTCATTGTAATGGAGATTTTATAGTTATTGGTAGATGTCATCATCATTGGGTGGATGCAGTATTAAGGGTTAGGTGATCATGATATGTTGTGTTGCCATGTTATTATGTAATGAATATCAAATTGTTTTTGAACTAGGTTATTTTTTTGTCATTTATTTTATTTAGAACTAGTAGTAAAGATTTCATTTTTATCCCAATGGATAATAGTGGAATTAACATAGTAAAATTTTAATTTTATTTAAAGAATTGGTGTCAATCATATGTTATTTCCGCTTGATTATCTAGATAGTGTCATATTTATTATGGATTTTTATTATGTTGTTCTTAACAAATATATTAAAATTAAATAAATTTATAACTAATTAAAAATATATTGGTCAAAGATAAATAGGCATGTTAATGAATATGGTTGTTGTTTGTGAAAATTGATGGTAATCAAATTTATTTATTAAACAGGTTTATATGAATTGATTTATATTCCTAAAGTTTGCTGAATCTTTTTATTTAAAGGCATGAGAAAAAATTGTAAAAATAAATTATGATAAATTGATATATCTAGTTTCTTAGGTATACCATAGTTTGAACCCATGTTAATGAATCTGTTAATTCATGATGGAATATGAAACTAGTTGGGTGATAAAGATAATTCATTGTTTGTTATGATTTTATCTCTTGATTTAATATTTTAGTTCCATATGTGTGGATTAAGGAAATATCATAATGTGTAATGGTTAATGTCCTTACTTTAGGTCTAAGATCCCAATTGTTTTATGTTTTTTTTCTGCTACTTTTGTTGTAGTGTGAGCCTATGATCATTATTGATAATTCAAAGCACATTAATCCAATATATATTTTTATAAGTGACCAAGTTCATTTACTTGATCAAATAGTGTGATATTTGATAGATACGATCATAATCGAAATCTTGTGTATCATAAACCACGTCATCATTTATATATTCAAAATGGTAGAGATGTCGTATACCCTTTTTCTTCTATCTTGTCCTCTGGTGTTAGATGCTTGAACCTTTCCTTTATTCTAGTAAGAGTCATGGAAGGTGTTGTATCCTTGGATTGTGATTTAATGGGAGTGTTGTTGTAAGAGCACCCCCTGTTTTTGGGAAATCATTATGTTTTTATCGATATTTGATAAGGTATATAATACCTATGTTCTTTGGGGTTATTTGATCTGTTTAATCATGATTCTACTTTCCATGTGAATTCACGTGATCTCCATATTTCTAATAGATCTTTCTTTACCAATGGTTGATACTGGCATCCTCAAGTGAGTTAAGTCTTATGAGAGTTGTGATCGTGATCTATTGTATTGGAATTTAATTGATTAAATAACATTATAAACTTTGTGAGGTAGGTGATTTTCTTTTTATGTATTCTATTAATTTACAATAGTATATTTTTCTTGTTTTATCCAATTCAATCTCAATAGATTTGACAAAAAAAATATTGGAACAAGTTTAAAAGAACGGGTATCAATCATATGTCATTTTAGCTTGATTTACTAGATATTTTGATATCTATTCCTTTCCATTTAATTTGTTTTTTTAATGGAAATAGATAATTAACATTAAGTTGTAACCAAATGTAAATTTATTTTTCAATGCGAAAGAGGCTTGTTAATGAATCACATTGTTGGTATTGAAAATTAATTAAAATAAAATTGATGATGAAGGCACATTTAATAGAATTTATTGATAAAGATGAATCATATTGATTCTTTTTTTAAAGGCATGTCAAATTAATTTTTCAATTAATTTGTGATAGCATGAGATTTCTATTTGTCTAGGTATCACATTAGTGGAACCTATGTAAGTGAATCAATTAATTTGAGATGGAATAATGAACCAGTTGTATGATATATATAATTCCCAATTCGGTATGAGTTACTCTCTTGCTATAAAGTTCATGTGCCATATGTTTGGAGACTAGAGAGCACATTGTGTTTGAATGAATAAGTCATTGCTTTAGGGACAAGATCCCATTTTATTTGTGGTTGGTTTCCCATAACTGTGTTATAGTGTGAGCTAAGGATAAAAGATCATGGGGGATGTTGTGGTATTTCGGGGTTGGTAGGACCAATGGTTGTGGTAGCAGTTGATGCTTGGAGTCGGTGTATTTAGTGGTATATGAATGTGGGATTCATGGAGGACATTTGGGATTATAGAATGGGTTAAAAAGGGGTTTTCCCATATTTGTGAAATTTTAATTCTTATTAATCTATTGTTTGTTTATCTAGTTTACATTCCAATTACTTGAGGCATCTAGTCATGAATACCCTCTTTATAAAATGGGCAAAGATTCTTGTGGTATGAGACATGATTTCTATATTTATATTCTCAGAGTTGGAAGGTTCTATGCTCTTGCTATTGGTGGAAAATACTAAATATGTACTTCATCTACTAATCTTGTTGAGTCCCATGTATTTGGTTGCATAAGATTTATATTCTAGAATTCCTATAAATATTTAGAAAGATAATTATTTTAATAAATTAATGAAAAAATGATGTTTAACCCATAGAGTTTGATCGTACTGGTATTCAATGCCGAGGATAATTTTCCAAGTAGCTTCGGACTTGGTTTGGTTATGCCTGGAGAGCATGGAACCAAGTTCTGATGCTATAGTAATGGATTGTGGAGAATGATAATCGTTAATAAATGTTTAATGAATTAATTAATGTAATGTAAAAATGAGAAAAATGGATAAAGATATTAATAATGATCTTTAAATGGTTGTGTACTAAAAGGATATCTAGCCTTAGTGCTGACCGCTAAGAATACGAGATATGTTAGTTGCAGTTGAGTCAAATATAAGGTTATTATAGTACTATGGTTGTGAGATATACTATATTTTGTACCATTTCACTATACTATAATCCACCATGTGTGTTAGGGAAATTGACACCACGGGGACTTAAATCCATGGGGGTGTTTTCACCAACACCCTGATGGGAGGATGAAGGGCTGAATTACCCCATTGGTGCCACTCTCTTCTCCTGGTGTTTACTTTCCCTAGTATGCACGATGGTTATTTTTTACTCATATATGGGTTTAGAGTGATGTAATGTATTATTTTTAATTCGCATAGAAATATAATGGATATAAATTCATATGTGCCACTATATATATGATGCGAATAAGATGTGATGGCTTGAGGATCTTTACATAGTGTATGGGTTGTAGTGGCTAGAGGTATAATACCTGACTATTGATGCTTTCAATATATGATGTGGTGGCTTTAGGAAACTACATTTTTAATATTTGTTGGGTGGATGTTATGGTGCATCACCTATGTGTCTGAATGTTATCCATTATGTTACAAAAGGTGCATGTTGTGGTGCTTTCCCAGGTGACTTTGGGCCAACCTTTTTGGAGAAAGATTCAATGGACATGTGACATTGTGGAAAAACAGAAAAATAGTGGGAAAGTGGTATCATGGTACCCATGAGATAATTTATTTATTATACACTATTGTATTCGATAATAGGTGTGATTTTCCATGGGTATGTTTGAATCATAGTATAACTATTTATGTGATGTGATAGTTTTAGTTGTTGTTCACTTTGCTTTATCATGTTCTCTTAAATTTTGAACAAGAGGATTATTTAATGATCCAATGGTGTATACTATTATATTCACCGTACATTATGAAAACTATTTCTTTTTTAGCTACCTTGTTGGGGGTTAAAGAGCATGTGGGTTACTATTATCTAGGGGTTTGCAGGAGATGTTCGGGCTTCATGGTGGATACTATTTTTTATTTCATTTGGTAGATGAAATTTTCTATTCCAGCTGTAGTAGTGTTTCAAGACATTAATTTTGATTAGATGGTTTTTATATTCTATATCTGTGTGATTGTAGTTGGGTGGTTTCAGCCATATCACTAACATTCTCTTGTGTTATCATAGAGGTTAATGCCTTCTCTATGTGTGTTTATTAAACCCTTGGTACTGGTCACCAACCTGGGGCCTACTAGAGTTGGGACTCGGGGGGGTCGTTATCTCTCTTTTCAACATTCCACCAAAGGAGGGGTACACATTGTGGGGATGAGGTCATGACAGAGTGGTATCAAATGCTCTGGTTGTGGAATAGGATGGAGTTCAGAGTTAGGCATAGGTGTGGATCTATGGGTTTGTCGGAAAATGTTGTCAGTAAAGCTTAAAAAGAGTTCCATACATTGGATATGAGAAGAGAAATAGTTTTTTGGGTCCCCTATGATATAATTCATGGACCATAACATTTACAGTGTCTACTAAATAAGGTGATATTTTTTCCAAGGTAGATATATAGGAAAATTTCATTCATAATTATTTTTGTGATCCATTTTTTAAATTGAAACACCCTAGGATAGTTTCACCTTAATTGAATAAAAGAAGAAAAAATTAATTAATTTTATAGTCATTAATATTCTAATTTTAGGAGATTGAAATAATTTTTCTATTGTAGGTATGGATTCAGGACAACATACTCATCAAGATCACATAGAAGATGTTAAGAAAGTCGTGCAATAATATCGTCATATTGTAGAGGATGACAACGCTGAAACTTGGAGGTGGAAACACTAAGAGTTTTAGTGAACATTTCTATAGATGTATGAGGGATCTATTTATATTAATTCATGGGAGACTTGTGGGAGGAGGTTGAGATAACTTCTAGTTAGATCCATGCTCTAATAGAGAACTAACTGTTGTTGGTTGTGACAATAGAGCATGGGGATGTGAGGTACTTCTCATTATTGTTCCTCAATGATCAAGATGGGTAAAAAATATAATGTGACGTGTTTTGAGAGTAGTTTTGGGATGATTTTACTTCTTTGACCATGAAGGCACTTATCCACTAAGATCTTATTACCCATAAATTGGGAATCTCTAATGTGAGAGAGTTCAATGTCCATTCTAGGATCCTTATGTGATATGATTTAGAACTATTACCCAATGAGGAGGCTTGGGCATGGAATTTTGAGGAGTCTTTGAATCTAGAGATGCATCTCTAAGTCACTATATTTATAGTGAATACATTTTTAGAAGAGTTTTCAAGGGAAGTGGTCATTAGGATAATTTTAAATAAAAAAAGAGCATCACGATAATAGATTCAATAGGATTCCTCCCAATGTAGAGCTACGCTATGGGGTTCTTGGTTTTTAAGGTAGAAGAGTTATTGATCGGTTATGGTTAGGTCCCAAACCTCAATAACTCATTTCTCTAGGGGAATCATATCTCAGAACTATTCCATGGGATTATGTACATTTTTTCTTGTGTAGTCTGAGGTCATCTCTAGCAAGAATCCCTAAACATCTAGAGCAGTCAGCATGAACTAGTTTTTCCACTCCATGTTCCACCATTGATGTTGTTTTATCCTAGGTAGCAGCAACAATTTTCACCATCCTTGGATCAGCAGTGAGAATATAGTGTAATAAAGGGAAGCCTATGTATTCATCCCTTCCATAGAGAGCAGGCCACATTCATGGTGGTGGTCATTATTAGTGTCAGAGAGGCCTTGAATAAGGTTGTGGATAACATCCTAGATTTTCCAGCTCCTAGTGGTCTAGATAACGTTCAAGGTACCCTTTCTGTTTTCAACATGGGTGTATACCTTTTTTGATCCTATACCGATACACATCCTCATAACGCATACCCTTGTACATGATTTTGGGCATGAGGTATTGACGTTTCCAGTTCCCTAGGTGTTGACTATACCTATTGGAGGCGGAAATTACTTGTTTGAGGTATTTATAGATTGTGATATAGTGCTGGGTAGCACCGCTCATGGGGAGGTTTCATTTGTTAATATATAAAAACATATGATTTCATCATGAAAATGTATTTTTTTCATTCATGTTAGGATATTGTGTATTGATTATAGAGGATGGTTGTGTTCTTAGATGTCGAGGGAGAGAATATTATTTATTTGTTGAGAAGGACTGTCAGATGGGTAAGAGTAATGTTCCAACCATGTCATACTTGATGGATGGGTTGATTTCTAGTTCATCAAAGGATAATCCATTATTGTTTCCTATGGTCAAGGAAGAGTACACTTATGTCTTTTTAGAAGAGGTGGTAGAATTACCCCCTGGATAAGAGATTGTGTTTAGGATCGAGATGTAGCCAAGCATGTCACCTATCATGATATATATATAAGATAACTCTTATTGAGTTAGGAGAGATACGTGTAAATCTTGATGGTCAGTTGATGTTTGGTTTTTTTCAACCACGTTTGTCACTATGGGGTGCACTAGTTCTGTTCGTGAAGAAGGCTAATGTCGGTTTGTTTTTGTGTGTCATTTATCCTCAATGTAACAAAGTGAAAACGAAGAATCGATATCCTATTCAACCAATTGATTATTTTATTAACCAAATGAAGGGTTCATGTTGGTTCTCAATGATTGAACTATAGTTATGATATCATAGGACATAATTGAAAGATGATGATATCTTAAATAATACATTCCATTGACGTCAGGACAGTACGAGTTTGTCGTAATTTTGTTCAGTGTGTTTAATACTCTGGCTATGATCATGGGGTGGATGAAGGCTTTGTTTCATGAGTTACTAGATATGTTCGTTATTTTTTTGAACAACAAAATCCTTCTGTAATCTACGTTATAAAATTATCATACATAGTATAAATGTTCTGTTTTGGGAGTTCTATGTCACCAACATCTGTTTATGAAGATAAAAAAGTGATCATTTTGGGCTTGAGAAGTTTATTTATTGGGAATTTTTTTGTCCCAATATATATTATATGTATATTCATTGATGGTAGACACAGTTATGTATGGAGAATCCCCCATGACAATTATAGACGTGTGATGTATCCTTGTTCTCAAAGGATATTATAGGAGGTTTGTAGTATATTTCTCTCTGGTTGTAACCCCCAAAATAGCATTGAACAAAAAATATCTATTGTTCATATGGGATTATTAGTGTCTAAAATCTTTTCAGTATCTTAATGTGAAGTTGTTATGTGAACCAATTCATTGTCTATAAGAAGAATGTGTTTAGTTTGAGTTTTTTTGTGATTCATCACGTCACAGTTTTGATTGTATTTTAATTTTGTGGATACAATACCTCATTGGTGAGTGTTTTATAGTCTTGACCATTCCAAAGAGCCTTAGTTATTTTTTCTCCCCACTCTTCATCAACCTGCGCCAATGTGGATGGATGGAGTATATATTGGATTACATCTTTGAAATTACATATATACCTAGAAGGGTGAATTTTTTATACGATGTGCTATGTAAAAAGTCATGTAGTGATATAGTTCGTGAATAATGTGTTTCTTGGAGGGTGATGGAAGAAAATTTAGCCTTACATATGTATATGAGAGAAGTTGGGGGAAAATTTTGTCTTTATAAGAAGACGGTGTAGTCCACTCGTGTGTAGTAGTTTGAGGAATCTCACAAATGGGATCTTGATGTGGAGGTTTGGAGAGATTTTTTTGTTTGTGGTGAGGCCTCTAATGGTTTGTTTGAT
Source organism: Viscum album (assembly GCA_963277665.1). NCBI lineage: Eukaryota > Viridiplantae > Streptophyta > Magnoliopsida > Santalales > Viscaceae > Viscum > Viscum album. The sequence goes on along the minus strand of OY728157.1, from coordinate 1,625,964,958 downwards.
GATGAAAAACAAAAGGTGTAGTTTCAGGGAAGGATTTTCGTTCCTTTGGTATTGCATGAGATTTTTATTATGGAGTTCCATATTTAACCCCTATCAGTACATCCAAGAATGGAAAATATGTACCAAGGATTGTAGAGTTAGTTTTGGTGGTTTGGGATGAAGCATGTTGTTGCAGATTTTGTGTCATGGTTTTAGTCTGAAAGAAGGTGAAGGTCGAGTACCTTGTTCCTGGTGGTTTTTTCCAGCTGTTGGATTTATCTATGTAGAAGTTATTGGAAACATTGATATACATTTTTTCTATTTTACATCAATCCCAAGGAGGATAGGATTTAATATTGGTGGTAGTGGATCATTTGATGAAATAATCCCACTTTTAGTGATCTAGGATTCAAGATCAGGGGATGTTTTATTGTGGTAGTATCTAGAAGTGGTGGTGATACCCCACATTGTTCCTAGTAATTTCATTTCATATCAAGATCCTCGTTTTACCCCCAGGTTTTGGAGAGGTCTCTTGAATGATATTCGTTCTCAGCTACCTATAATATTTTATTTACATCTTCAGATGGACAGTGAGACATAGAATCTTATCCTGACATTTAAAGACATGATTCACTCTAGTGAACATTATTTTGGGAGTTCATGGATGAGGTACATTAACTTCAAGGAGTTTACATAAAATAATAATTTCAATTCTATTATAGGCATACCACCATTTAATTCCTTATATGGTAAACCTTTTTGTTCTCCATTGTGCTGGTGTAGGGTTAGAGAGTCATAAATTCTTGGTCTAAAACTGGTGAGGAAGATGGAAAAGATGGATTAGGTGATTCGTGAGTACATGAAGGATGAAAAATGTTTTCAGAAGTCCTATACTAATCATAGTATGAAACCTCTAGGTTTTTATGTTTTAGATGACATGTTTCTGAAGGTGAATCCACATTGAGGGAAGAAAGGGTTTGATCATGGGACTAATATTTCTCCACGGCATGTTGGGCCTCTCGATGTCTTGGCTCATGTGGGAGTCATGAATTATTGGGTAGCACACCCCCATAGATGAGTTATATCCATGATGTTTCACTTGTTCACAACTTCAATGTTATCTTCCTAATGACTCTCACATCATAGATTGGTTTGAGATCACTGTTGAAGAAGATGTTACCTTCAAGTATCTATCAATTGAAATCGAGGACCGAAAGGATAAAGTGATGCACATGAAGGATATAGACATAGATAGTGTCCTATGGTGGAATGGTGCTATGGAGGAGAGTATGTGGGAACATGAGTCATAGATACATGCTCAGTACATTGACTTGTTTTATGTTTATATCATTCTTGTAAAACTATTTCGTTCAGTGGTTGTAAACAATTTCTTCTATGAGATGCATTTATTCTCTTTGTTGTTGTGGTTTGCTCTATTTTGGGATGTATATCCCCCAAAAGAGTTTTCAGAATTTTGTTTTGGTTGTTGTGTGGTTTCATGTTGCTCAATTGAGTATGTTGGAAGACACTCTTAGTGGTAAGAGGCAAGAAAGGTAACACTTGGGGGGGGGGGGTTCAGATGACCCCTTTTTTATTTCCTCTTAGGGGTGGTGTGGGATGCTCAAGGGTGAGAATGTTTTGGGAGGTATATTATCAAATGTCCAATACCTCTATTTTCCATTCCATTGTTGAAATATAGTGGTTGGGGGTGTTTTTGTGGTCAATTTTGTATATCCCCACAATTTTCCCAATATTACAATTTTGTGAATATTGTTTCAATGATGGCAGCTCATCCAATGGTAGAGATGACTCATCTAATTGTGGGAGTTGCTCATCCAACAATGGTAGCGACTCATCCAATTATAGTGAAAAAACATCCAATAGTGACGGTGACTCATCCAATGGTAGAGTTAACTCATCCAACAATGGTGGTAGCTTGTCTGATTGTGGTAGTGCATCTTCCAATGATGGAAGTAGCACATCCAATAGTGGTGGTGACTCATCCAATGGTGATAGTAACTTGTTCCAACGGTTTCAGTGACTCGTCCAATGTTGATAGTATCTCATACCAATAGTAGCAGTGACTGATCAAAGTTTGAGGATATATCATTCCAACAGTGGTGGTGACTCATGAACAATGTTTCCTACTTCCTTCATTTAAACCCATATAACATTATCATTTAGGTGAATTACATTCTATGATTTGATTAAAGGGGTTTATAGATGATTCAAATCCCCTACACTCATATCTATAATCTATTAGGTGTCTAGGTGCCTTTACTTGATCAAACCATGTGATCTCTAACAGATCCAATTTTAATGGAAAAGCCACCATATCTTAAACTGCTTCATTATTTAGATGATCAAAATGGTAAAAATATCTTCCTCCCTTATTCTTCCATATTTTCCTCTAGTGTGAGATGATCAAATGATTCATTATCTCCCATACATGTTGTGCACAGTTATTTAGCCATGGATCGTGTTTTCTCTGGATTGTTGCTACATACACACCCCCTGTGTTGGTTTAATAATTAAGTGTAAATATGTCTTTGATAATTTATGTTATACCACTCTTCTTATTTTTCATAGATATGTTTCCACTTTATATCATTTCCATGTGTTGGCATGTGATATCCATCTTTCTAATAGAGTATTCTTGGTTGTTGGTTGATGTCATTATCCCCAGGTGGCGATAGTCTTATGTGGGAGGGGATCATGATCCATTGTGTTGGCATGTTATTATTAAATTATTATTATGATCCTTTTAAGGTAGGGGATTTGTTGTTTCTCTAATCAATTTATGTGCAGTAGTAGAGTGAACATGTTTTATCCCAATAGATCACAATGTAATTGGCATAATAAATATGTAAACAAGATTAAAATAATTGGTATCAATCATATGTTATTGAATATTAATTTCCAAGATAGTGTAATATATATTCCTTTTTATTTAGAATGTTTTTTTAAAGTAAATTGGTAAAAATGTAAAATTGAAATTAATTTTAAATTAATAAGATAATGATATAGTGAAATGTTAATGAATCTGGTTGATGTTGTTGAATATTTATGATAACCAAATTAAAGCATTAGGAATTTCTAATTGAATTTATTGATAAACATGAATCATGTGGATGCTTGTTATTTTATGGAATGCCAAATAATTTGATTAATAGAATGTTTGTATCTTAAGATAGCTAGTTGTTTTTGATTCCTATCATTGGAACATGTGTAATGGAATTCATTTTTTCAAGATGTAATAATTAGCTAGTTATTTGATAATGATAATAAATTGTCAGGTCAGAGTTACCCACTTGCTGTAAAGGCCACGTGCCTTAGCTATGGAGAAATGAGATCTTAATTCCTATGATGTCAGAATTCCATTATTTAGGGAAAAGAGACTAGTTTCTTTGTTGTTTTATTCTTGTAGCTTATGGTGTGGTGCGAGCCTGAGATAACTGAGCCTAGGGGTCTATTCCAGTATGTGGGGAAAATGTTGCCCATTGGTTATGGAAATAGTTTATTCTTGGACTGCTGAAATGTAGAGTTTTATGCATTAGGGTGTCATTGAGGATATTTGGAATAATGGAACTAGATAAAGATGGAGTTTCCTGTAGTTGTTTAAGATTAATGGTTGTTAATATTTTGTTTGATTATCTATATTACAATCTCTATTGCGTAGGGGAGTTTTTATTTTATACCCTCTTTCCTAAAAAGAAAAACATGCCCAAGTTATTCCTAGTGGTTTTAGTTTTTAGCTTCTCGATGATGGATGGGTATATCTTCCTACAATAGGTTGCAAAGAATCAATGGGTAGTTCATTTAGTCATCATGTTATGTCCCATCTGTTTGGTATCATAGAGATTCATTTCTAGAACGGATACTAATATAGAAAATGATAATTATATTAATAAATCATATAATAAATAATGATGAATCCTCGAGGTTGTAGCTTGTAGGGATAGATTGCTCGGGATATGATTCTGAGGAGTAGTGGACCCAGCTTGGTTATACATGGATAGAATGGATATTTTTTGTGATGCTAAATTAATAGAATTTCGAAAATTTTAAAAGTTAATAAATAATTAATGAATTAATTAATGTACATTAAAACTAATAAAAATTTATAATATTATTAAAAATATATTTAAGTGATTGTGTTCTTTTAGGATATCTAGTATTCGCAGTGGCAAGTTGGTGTATAAGAGACGTTAGCTATAGTTGAGTATCATACAAGGTTATGCCCATAGTGTGGTAGTCCGTTATACGATAATCAAAAAAAAATTTGTTTCAATATGCAACTACATCATATTGGTTTGGGAAACTGAAACCCTAGGGATTCTAAGTCCTGGGTTTCTTTTTCCATAACATTCATATTTGAGGATATATGGTTGACTTCTCCCTTTATCCCATCTTAATTCTCATGGTAGTTACTTGAGAGAGTATGCACGACTGTTAGTTATTTTCCATATATGAGTGTAGAGGAATATAATATCTTCTAGTTATTTCACACACATATATTATCGATATAGTTTCCTAATATTTACTATAGATATGTCCTGTATAGTCTGTTATGTCATGATGATCCTTACTCAGTGTATCGACTGTAGTGACCTAACTATAGTACCCAACATTTGATACATATTATGTGGGCTATTATCGCTATATGAAACTACTTGGATAACTATGGTATTTGTGGGTGGTGTGTTTAATCACATAGGTGTCTGTATGAAATTCAATGTGTTGTATGAGGTTAATGTTCTGGTTCTCTCTTAGGTGTCTTTGGGCCAACCTTTTTGGAGAGAGATGATCAAGATGTGTGATATTGGGGCAAAGAGGCAAGCCAGTGGGGAAGTGGTAGTAGGGAACCCTTGTGAATAATTATAAAATTATATACTCTTATATGTGATTATTTTTGAGATTATCCATGGTGATATTTGGAAACAATTATACCTTTTTATGTGTTGAGTTAGATTCACTTTATTTTTACTATGTTTTATCATGATTTCGTAACTTTTGAATGAGAGGTTCCCGAAAGGATACTATTGTGTATAATGTTATACTCAACCTAATTTATATAAGTTTTTTTTCAGGTAACATGGAGTATGTGGTAGATCATGTTGGTAATTACTAGCATGGGGATTTGATTTTTTGTTCGAGATATGTTTTCATTACTATTCTTCTTCCCATTGGTACTTGTATTTTTTCATTTTTATTGTTGTAGTTTTGTATGAAATTATATATGTGCAATTGGATTTTCTTCTATATTTAAGTACGAGTTGGAGTTGTTTGCAGTGTGTATTATCTCACTCATTTTCATGTGTTCTCAAAGAAGGTAATGCCACTTATATGTGTGATTATTATAGCCTAGGTCCTAGTCTCCATCATGGGTCTGAATAGAGGTGGGGATCTCGGGATCATTATATCTCTTTTCAAATTTTCGGCCTTGGTGGGGTACACTTTGTGGGAGGGGTCATGACATTAGTAGTTTACATCATTGTTTAATTCATTATATACTTTTTCAGAATCAATACATATTTTTACATTAGATATATTATTAAATCAATGTATTTTCAATGATCATTAAATTTTTATTTTAGTCTCTGTGATTCTCATTAACCTTCTCACATAAACGAGTTATAAAACTACGAAATATCATCCTAGGAGTAATATTCCATTATAAGTATAAAAAATTCAAATCATTTACAAATCCTCTCATTGGAGATAAATTTTTTTTTCTTATCATTTATGAATATGGATAAACGGTCATAGATTATAGATTATTCTTCAACATTTATCTTCTACTAAACTACACTCTCTATGTTCTTTGGTGGTTGAAAATCTATATTTTTATCATATATTTTAAAAACATCATTCCCATCTTGTTACTATATAATATAGTGTTTGATGTTAGAAAACTCACAAAAAAATTATTTTTCTAATGCCAAAAATATTATCTCCACAAAAGGTACCTCTATCCAAGCCCAATGTCCTGTAAAAATCATTAATTTATAATCAAATTATTCATTTTCAATATAAATTTATTAAATAAAACCATAAAAAACTGTAAAAAGTTCATTTTATTCTTTAATCATATTCACATAAAACTCTCTCAAGTAATATTATTTATATGAGGAAAATGTATAATGAATTTTTTCTTGATGAACCTCTTTCCATATACATACGATGTGGATCTGTTCACTAGTGAATATTTCTCTTAACAACCTTAAAATTTAAAAATATAATTTTCATAAATGTTTCTTAATATATCACATTAAAAACATTTGATTGGATGCTTCACTAAAAACATTATATTTACAATTTTTTATGATATGAAATTAATAACCTCACCACATGTGTATTCTCTTACCTTTTAGATAATATTTTATTGAGAAATATATCATAATATTTTTTGAAACATCTACAAATGTATAATATTTATTAGGTCTTCCTCATTCATTATCATGTTGTAAAGTATGCATATTATTTATAAACGATTAATGGATATAATATTGATATTCTATTCTACAGTCATTAATAATTCAAATCATTTTTAAACAATAAAAATATTATATATATATATATATAAACTATTGAAGAAAAATCAAATAAGGGAAGGACTAAATCAATTAATTGTATACACTTTTTCCAAAAATGATAATATAGATTAATAATATTTTTCAAAAATTACCTATGTTCCAAATGCATGTAATCCCTTGAACATAAATAAACCCTTTCAATATATGTAAGATTATAAACCTGATATGACTATTTATTTTCTAAATGAGAAAATAATATGGGAGGGATCTAAGAATATATAATATATAGAGAGAGATTCCAATTCTATTCCATTTATTAATATTGAAAAATTTGATTGAAGAGAAAAATCCCATTGATCTATGGTAGATAAGCCACAAAATTAGCCTACATAAAATATAAACATTCTCTATGATTTTCTAGTAACATAATAGGATTCAATACAAGAGAATTAGTGTCTTGAAAAACATATTTTGTATCATTCCACGAAGCATGAAGATAACTATGCATTCCATTCTATCCCAACACCTTGTAATATATAATTACCCAACCATGAACTAAAATATACCATTATTATTATACCATGTTGTTATGAATTCATGTTAGGCTACAATATTAGAAAATCATTCACCCAGATCATTAATTTCTTAAAAAAATATGTTATCTTCAATTTTGTCATATAATTTATTAAAACTTTAATATTTTTTCTGTTACATTTAGAGGGAATAAAAATACATACCAACCCATTTTTAACTAATGAGAGGCTGTCATGTAAAATAACAATACCTCTTTTGTAGAGAGGCTATTGTGGATCATGTATTTATATAGGAAGGGTTAAAATCAAAAGTATATATTTCTAGATTCAATAATATGTTTGTATATGAATGTCTATAGAGAGACCCTAGAGAAATATCTATACATTATATAATATTCTCATGTTTTATTTATAGTTGAATAATTTCCAGCCTATTATTGGTGATATAATTTTCTATAATAAGGATATTTCAAGACCCTTCAAATTTTAGTGTAATTAAAATAATATTAAAATAATTTTATAAAATAGATGGTGAAATTTTTTCGTTGTGATCAAATATGGTGATGAAAATTTAAAATTAAAATTAAATAATTTTCTATTTATTAATAGATTATATACTAATTTGGATTTTGTTATTTAATTTTGAAAAAACTAATTTCATGATAAAACTATGTCAGTAATTCAGTTTTGATTTATATTTATGTGTTATGAGAAAGAAAAATATAGTAAATGAAATTAAATCGATGGAAAAAATTAAATAAATATTTTCATTAAATTTAATATTTTTTAAATATTATAGTTTGAATAATAAATTAAATGATTATTATTTCTCTAAATTGAAAAATCCTAACTAATTTTGAAAAATAGTTTTTTCCAAACCCCCATGTAACATCTTGATCTGTAATTGCAGGAATATGATTAAATTTAACCTTAGACTAATTCCTATTTAAATTTATCCATAAAAATAATTTTTCCTCTTAAATAAATACATTTAATTTTTACTTGATGTTAAATATAGTTAGGTATTTAGAAATTTGGAAATACTATTGATCTTGGTTTTTCTATATATAATGGGACTTGATTGAGGAGTTAGGAGTTTAGGAATATGCCAATAATTCTATCATCATAATTTGCATGGGGTTGGGGATTTTTTTTCATCATTTTTCATTATGTAGTATTTGTTGATAAAGGTATGCATGTGATTGTAATCATGTGTAATTTTTCAAATGTTTTGTGGCATTTTTATGCTTCATAAGGTTTTTATGATTGATTTAGTTATTATAAAACTTTACATATCTTATGAAAAGGGAATATAAATATTAATTTTGAAAATAAAATATTGAAGGAAATTTTTTTTATAAAGTGTTTTATAATGTGAGATGAAATTAAATTTAAAATAAAATATTACATATCATATTTTGGATTCGGGATAAATATTACACATAGGGATCAAAAATATACTACAAATTTTTAATCAAAATAAAACAAACTATGAAATGTTGTCTGGTGATTCACTAACTCCAATCACAAGATGATTTATATCTATGGAGTAAAACATCATCCTCAGCAACATAATCACTAGAAGTTTAATTATTTGATTTTGTTCCTCCAAAGATATCCACCATATCTTCTTCACATTTAACTATGTTTCTTGAACTAATATGATAAGTATTCATCTTATACCTGGTACATGTGTAAATTTCAGATGAATTCATAAGATAAAACCCTTCACTAGTAGAGTAATTATTTTATTAATTTCAAAAAAAAAATTCCTTCTTATAATTTTTATACTCTTTAAAATAATCAAATCATGGTTTCCCAATATTATAATTTTCAATAATAACCACCATTGATTATGAATATTTTATGTGTCTTTATTTATTTTATTCAACAAGAATAATTTATAAACCTTATAAGGTGGATATGAATGATAAAATGGATGCAATCCTATGGTATGATAAAATATTAAGAATTTGTTGTTAAAGACATCACTATGATTGTAATTGGTCATACAAACGACCCTTTTAAACACCATTGTATGAGTATATGTTATTGTAATTAATGATAAATATGAAAAATATTGTTGTAAAAGCATATTATATTATGGGAATAGTTCTGGACAAGAAATTATGGTATAAAAATGAAGAAAAACTAAACAAGCCTACTAATTGGGATGGTACTTTGGTTTTTCAATCAATAGAAACTAATGAAAGTGTAAATTACGATGGATCATATATTTAAGGATCCAAAATAGAAATTTGAGATAAAATTTTTGATTTTACAATGTTATTTGAGAAGGTAAATATCTATATAAAAAGTCTATTTTATACCAGTTCCACTCTATACCCAACGTTTTGTGATATATTGAAGTTATATAATTGGGAACCTGGTAAAATATAGGGAAACACCTTCTTTATTGATCTACATAGTCGATTAAATGATATACATCCAGAAGCATATGATGTTCCTTGTGAAATATATGATTCTAAAAGAATCTATGTTAAATGGGAATTATATATAGAAAATACATGATTTTCCAAATTATTGAATATAGTTTTGCACGGACCAAAAATCACACCAAAAATACTCTATCTAGGGTGTGGTTCAATACATGAAAGTGGAATCAATTCTTCTAAATTATGTATGGTATTCTCGATTCATTCCATAGTTTACAAGAATATATGGATTTTAGGAACGTACAACACAATTTACATGGAATTTTGATAAAATAATAAGAGATGAGAAACTATATCATCAAGAATATTCTACTCAGAGGAATAAAAATGATTATTAGTACCCTAAATATAAAAATGAGCTGAGAAACATACGTACTATGATATCTATATAAGTATAAATTATTTTTGTGTATAGATTAGTACTCATAGTAGGAGTCTCATCATCTTATTACATATTATCTTTCCTCCAAGGTTAAGTACGAGGAATATTATCCTTATGTTTTCTCTACTAATATTTGGAGCAAAGTCACTTATTAATGATATTAATTTATAATTTTCTCAGTTTATTGATGATATAAAATTGATGTGGGATACATGTGTTATAATTTATGATTCTAAAAGAAGTAAATAATTCTACTTAATGGACATGTTGTATCAAATGATAAATGAATTTACTACATATAGAAATCTATCAGAGTATATAATTAATGGAATATTGGGTAGTTCTATTTTTTATGAATTCTCGTGCTTTGATTGGTTGAAAAATTCCTCAAAAAATGTGTTTTTAGAAAACAAGAAATATTAAACACAATGATAAAAAAAATTCTAGATGGAAAAGTTTTATGGAAATATCGAATAAGGTGAAAAACTATATCCATTAAAATGTGATGATGTATTAAATAATATAAAAGACATTGAAATAGTATTCAAAAACACTTTTCGTAAAAACCATACAATATCACTGTGAAAAAAGAGATAAAATTAATTTAAATTATTATTTTTTTTTGTACATCATATAATTCTATAATGTCACAAATGTATAAAACAATGTATTTGATAGTTTTATTTTCATGTTTCTAAATGTTTTAAAAAACAAAATATGTCATCATGGTTATCTTAGATATGATTTACATGGTGATAAGTGAAGAGTGGGCAATGCGGGAGGGTAATGGTCAGAAATTTCTTCCTCCAACTATATAAACTCTATCCAAACTGAAAAAACTATAATTTACCATTCTCTAAAATACAATAAATTTTCTGAATAGATATTCATAAAATAACATGAATGATATGTAAATGAATAATTTTATGGTATAGGTACTAAAATATCATGAATGTAATATTTTGATCCATGATTTTATATATGTAAATTTATGTTTTATTACAACTAATAATTTATAACATACATTAACCATACACTTAATTTTTTTAAAATCAATATAAATTTAATATATATAATATAAAAAATTTCTAGTCAATAATGAATTGGTTTTACTCATATTAATTGAACTTGAGATGTTAATACCACCATCATTCATTGATATAATGGCCCTCCAAATGGATCACATTGTTAGAGAGTTATAGCTATTTGGAAATGTCCAGGATATATGGATATAAAACATTGAATGAAATATGTTTATTTTAAAAGGTCATGTCGTGATTCAATGTTTTACAAATTTTATCCTTGAAGAATTATATATTATTGACGAATTTGTTGAATTCTGTATCGGTTACCTATCTTATGTTATAGGATTGGTCTCTCAAATTCACATCTCAACAGACCTCTTATTGAAAAAGGGGTTTATAGAATAAATCTTGATATAATATCAATTTTAGAGTGGGAGAAAGGAGGCCAATAAATATTATATAATATTTAATATTTTGATCCACAAATTGAAGCCCACAATTATGTTCATAAATATTTGAATCCATCAAGGGATACATGATGGATATGAAATTCACATAATAATCATTTTATAGGATGGTTATATGATTATATTTATATTTATTTCTATTAATTTAAAAAATAAATCATCAAATGATGTTGATGGATACATAATAGACAAAATGAAAATGGTATATCATAAAAATGTTTTGAAATCAACAGTTATGAAATCCAAACAAAAGAACATTATTATTGAAGTATGATTTAAAATAGTTCAGTTACTCTTGTGGTGGAAGAGATTTACATATATGTATCCAATGATAGAAATTTATTTAATGAGATTATTTCATATTTCATCATTATAAAATAGATATAAGAGTTTTATTATGAAACATTTCAAGTGCTGATTTATAGTTGATAAGGGTTTTACAATAGAACAAATGTGATAATCGATAAAATGGGATCATGAAGGTGAATTTCAGTTTAGAAGGATAAAAATATGATTCGTTCACAATGGAATCACATAAAATTTAACTATTGGTTGTATCATATCTTGGAAACAACAATTGGTCAATTTTTTGACTAGTTAATAAAAAAAATTAGTTTCAAAATAAAATATAAACGAAGATGTACCATTCATTCACATATCATAGTCTATTCGGATTTTTCCAAATGTAGAAAATGACTTGTAAATTATAGGGGACTATGTAGATAGAATTTTCATTATTTAGAGAGGATATAAAACTCATAAACCATAAAAAATTAAGTTCAATTAGAGGGGTATTTTTTTAATATACTATAGTTTTGTTCATAATATTATGTGATCGCCAAACTATTAGAATAATGTAAAATAAATTTATTAATACTCACGGTGATTATTTCATATATATATTTAGGTGATACCAATCCTAGGGAAAAAAAGTTTTCAATTATAAAATAAAATTTTTTTAGGTGTTCAATAGCATGTTAATATAAAAAAATATTGATTTAGTATCATAGTGCTGTGTAAAATATCAGGTCAAGATGTATGGGTATAGAATTTGAGGTTGTATAGACACAACATGACCAACATATTGACCCCATCTAGTGAATTTATATTGGGTATGACAGATTCACAATGAGGATGAATGTATAGATTAATATTGTTTCATGGACCCATTTATGTCCAGTTGTAATGGAGATATTTTGGTAAGATATAAAGGTAAAGTTATGATAAACATTCTCTATTTTGAAAAATATATATTAGGAAATGTTTATTTAATATTCATTACTAATTGTATACTTCATTTATTTATGATTATTTTGATATAAATATAGAGTAATATCCACAAATAAATCTTATAAATGATTGCATACTCTTATAACAAAGATATATATTATGTATGATGAGGGGGAAGTATACTCGCCTTCAATAGTTATTACAGACTTATTATAGTGCATGAAACATGTAATGCTTCCATGAGTAATCATGGTTAAAATTCCATTCTGTTTAGTTATAGTCGATAATATGTTATTTTAAATTATTTATTTTATCTAATTTGGTTCAAAATATCTAATTTATGAATTAAAAAATGATTGATTAAAATAATGAACATTAACCAAAACTAATGCACCACATTCACAAAGAAATGATTGGTTTGAAATCACAAGAGAAGAAAATGATATGAATTTTAAATAAAAAATAAATGTTTTATGTGATATGATTGAACATATATTCCTTTATTTTTACACAAATTCATTTATAAAAATCCAATCCACATTCATCACAGTTAATTTTTTTTGGAATGAGGTTCATATAATATTAACTAAAAATAATAATTATGGGAAACATGTGTAAGTATTAGAAAATAGTAATTCTCTATGATTTAAAATTTCTTTAAATAGAACAATATTCTTATGTTAATAATTTTTCTATATATTTTAGAAAAATGTATACATAGTGATCATACTAAATGAAAAAATGCATTCACTAGATTTGAATTAGTTAGAACAATATGGTTGCGCTAGATGGGTATGTTTTTTATTTTTATCTCGTACATATTTCAAGAAGATAAAATAAAATATCATACCTACATGATGATAAATGTGTTTTAGGGAAAAATATACTCTTTGTATGATACTATAGTTTGGTATGTTTGGAATAACAATATATGTGAAAGGATTAGACACAACAAGATGTTGAACAAATATCAACATATGAACAACAAAATGAATACAAATTCTTTATGGATATTAATTCCTCTATATTGAATACATTACATAGTGGTATATATATTTTTATTAATAGTTCTTTTAAATTTGAACAAAACATTTTCTTATAACTTTATATTTAAAACATTCAGTTTGGTGATGTTGTGCTTTATTTCTATCCATCAATACCCACTGACTGCCTTATTGTGAGGGGTATAATAAATAATATCCACAGATTTATATTACATAATAAATGACTCTAAAAAGATAAAATTAGAGAGGGGATTGAGGTATCACAAGATCCAACAACTTTGTTTCCTATTGTACATTATGATTCCGATATTAAAATGGTTAATGTTGATATAGGAATATTCATTGAATTTTCGGATAATCTTATAATGATACATGGGATTAGTTTTTAAAAAATTTTATTGATTGAAAACCTATCATATTAAATGAAAAATGTTCTTAAGCGAGGAGTGGTGTTAAAAATGGAAAAAAATTATGGGGAAACAGAGTGTCAGACAAAGAAATTATTGTGAATCAACTAAGAATTCTAAAAGTCTTTCTAGTAATTCCATATACCCACTTGTTTTAATTAAACATTCATTATTATTACAACATATTGAAAAGACCAAATTAAAATATAGATATATCTACTACATTCTATATTAGTTTTAATTATTGTAACTATCATTACAGACTTAGTGGGTCTCAAGAGTATAAATAAGATTTTTATGTTTGAATGGATAAGAGTATCAATTATGAATCAAACATAAGGACCATTTTCATATAAATTATTTGCTAAAATGATTTCATATGATATGTAAAGTGAGTAACTATTAATATTTTCTAACATAATATATAATACAACTTTATTAAGGGAATTCCCTTCTAATACTGACATGGATTTTTTAATCCCACTGTCCTTTATATTTGTTAAATTAATTTGGAATCATATGAAATTTATATGAAAATTGAAGACATAAGAATGGTTGTTGAGGAGAAAATAACATATGTTATACATATTTCTATTCATACAATGAATGGGTAAGACTATGAAATCTAATTATTTAAAATATATTAATATTTTTATATATATATATTTGTATTTTTGGAAGCACTCGATACAAATCAGAGTCAATATATTTACAAAAACTTTTATTTTTCGGATCTAATGCGTGTATATCACTTATATCATCAACACATGATGGGTATCATAAATTTTTAATTCACTATAATCAAGATTTTATAGATTAAAATAAAATTATATTTTCCAGACTACGTTTTATTGATAAATTTCATAGGATATGGAGGGCACTAAATATTGTCTAGATCATGGTATAAAACATGTGAATAAATAATATGATCAAATTAATTAATTAAAATTGAAAATGATTACTGTATTTATATATTTATATATATTAATATTTTCATATCAAAGAGTGTTTATAAAATTATGTATTTTTTTAATTGTTTTTACAGCTTCCAAATAATTTTAAAAACAATCATGGTTTATATTATATATTAAAATTTAAGAAAGATATCATAAACCATGTATAGGCCAATATCCAGAAAAATATATTTTTTTGAAAATAATTATAATTTCATTAAACACGTGCAATAGTACTTTCTTTTTCAATGTTTATCTCATTACTATATTGATTTTAGACAATATTCTTGATTAATATAAATTGTAAATTTGTTTAGATATTAGTGGGTAGTTCACACGGTGGAAAAATATTTTCCAACATCAAATTAAGGTCATTACCTAATATGTGTGTGATCATGTAGGGGGTAAGTCCTTTGAAATATATTTTGGGTGTGAATAATTATAATTAAAATGATTATATGTTATTTTTTGATCTATTTTTCAAGGGTATGTATAAAAGATGAAATCAATTTTTTTAAACTAATGGAAAGAATATATCTTCTCTGAATGTATATAGTCATAATGAATAGTTCACTTCCTACTACCTTTTTTTGATAATTTTCCTATCATTTTATCTTCTTTATCAATTTAATTTAATTATAAATCTTGCGTGTTAATTATTTTTTCAATAATAAAAACTAGGTCACAATAAAAAATTCACAATCTCAAAAATGAGAAAATGGGATCAAATTATTTTTAATCATTAGGGAAATATTTCATAAGTAATTTTTAATGTGTTGGAATTGAACACATGGAAATATGACACATGATTTGGTTAGTTTGTATTGATGTATGTGTTCTCAATTTAAAAGTTATATTTTAGTTTAATCCATACATCAAATAGACAAAACCAAGCAATCAAACTATAACTGTTCATGTATATCATGAATGTATGACTTCCTACAACACATTCAACCAATTTCGCATCATTTTATCAATTTTTTGTTTTTTTTATAATTTTTATCTAATAATGATTTTTTAAATTTTAAAAGATATCATGAATATATGTTTTATCTAATAAGGTTATTCACTCATGTACTATGATCACACACACAATATGGATGATGAACTCATGTTTATGCAATTTTCTTTTTATTCACTAATTTATTCATTATCATAGATTATCAACCAACAAAATTATTTAATAACCTACACTTTTTAATGATTTCTACTATAAAAAGTAATGTTCTAATTATCCATTCACCAACCTGATACAAAATGAACCATGTATGATTAATATTTTGTGTCTTAAATATGAAATTGAAATCCTATTATTATTTTTGTTTAATATTTATCTTTACCATATTTCATTATAGTATTACCAAAATATGATTTTTTTAGACATGTATATTATTTTTAATTATGTTGTCCTGGTTTGTGTGACGACACTGTTGATAATGACAGATTGGAATTTTAGGCTTCAATTGAGATATCGGAAAAAAGAAAATTAATCAAGAATGTATGCCGCTATCATAAATATGTGAATTACTACAACATATATAGTTATATTTTAAATCATTTTATTTATATTTCTATAAATATTTCCATATATTTTTATATAATACTTAAAAAATGTTTTCACTAATTTTCTGGGAAGACATATATTCCATTTATCTATCTATAATAAGCTACAGAAGAGAGAAAGTGTTTATTTTCTATGGTAAAGTAAAATCTATACTTAATAAATGATTTTTTTAATCAATGGGGTTTCTACTTCCATAAAAATTGAACATGATCTCCCTTTTTTGGACTTATCTAGATAGTTGAATGAAAAAAAAACTACACATAATAAATAAGTTAGACCTCAATATGATACACTATCTTCTAGAAAATGTTTTATATGTAATTTGTATTGTGTAAAATTCATATAAACCTCAATTCCACTAATGTATTGAAATGGATGACTACATTTTTGTATTTCAATTTAAAATTGTCATTTGTATTATTAAAAGAGTTAATAGACATCATTAAATATGAGAAAATACATTCTATTAGTCACATTAAATTAATAAAATGGTCCATATGTAATTTTATATTTAATTTTATCATGCTCAACATAATCCGATACACTATGGGCCAAATCTAAGTCAAATTGTCCATTATTAGTGTAGTATTAAAATTTTTGTTCATAATGTGTTTCACACACTAAAAACCAAGAATAAACACTTAGTTTGAATTTATTATTTTTGAAAAAATTTAATAAGTGGTTTTCAACATGTATGAATCTGTCTAATATCAAATCGAGAGATGTTGTGACCAGTATGACTTAAGGTACATGTTTCAATTTTAAAATGACAATTCTATAAAAAAATCGAAATACAATAAATGGAGAAAATTATATTTGATCATTATAAGAAATTATTATAATTATTTGTAACTCATTTTTGATGTATTGGAACTTGATGCACCTCAATCCAATGAACAATGTGACTACAATGACTCCATGTGGGTATTTTTTTTAAAAATAGTCATTTATTTTTTAAAAAATAATACATGTTGGGTTCTCAAATCTAATAAAATTCCGTCAAGTTGTTTTGATATATGGGTAAAATTATCCTTACATCATTGTTTATATATAATAATTATCACCACATCATTATAAAACACATTGTGTCTAATATGCCTCAAACTGTCTGTTAATGGTTTAAAATTGGGATTTTAGTTCATTACATGTGTCCGATGATGAACAATGAGAAACCACCCTTATATTGTCCCTATATATTTGGAAATTATTCATAAGTCATTTTTGATTTGTAATAAACTGCCTCCAATCAAACCAACTCATGATGTGACCAGTAGGACTCAAAATGGATATTTACATTTAAAACGACATTGTGGTAAAATTTATAAGTGACATAATAAAAATTGTTATAATTCCATAGGATTTTTTTCTGACACAATAGGAATGAAATACGTAATTAATTTTTTTATGTGTATGAATCATCAACACTTCAATATAATGTACTGCGTAACCTTTATGACTCTATGTGTGTCATTTAATTTTAAAAAGACCTTATTTTAAGGTAAAAGTCAACTAAAACACACAAAATAAAGAAAAAATAGAATTGTTTTGATTGAATTGGAAATTGATCCATTTTTCATTTGTGACATGTAGTAATTAGTCGATCCTCAATATGATATAATTTTTTCCCTATAGGACTCAATGTGTCTATTATCAATATAAAATTTCTAATTTAGGTCAAAAATTGTGTTAGCCACTGAAAAACAACACAAAACACAAGGATTATCATGATAATAAATGAAAATGATTTATATGTGATATTTTTACATGTAGGAATTAGTCTCACATAAAACTAATACTTGATGTGACTAGTATAAAATGATGTTCATGTTTACTTTTTAAATGTACATATAACAAAAAAATAACTTACATACTCAATGAATATCGAAATAATCTATATTTTTTATATACATTATGAAAATGATCCTCAAATCATTTGTGGCATGTAGGAATTATGTTCACTTTAATGTGATTCATGTTGTGATTATTATGACTCTATATGTGTATTTTTATTTAAATTTGATGATAATTTTATTAAAAAATATTGGTGGCATACTCAATCATAAGAAAAGACATTTTTTTCCATAATATAGAAAACCAACCCATATGATATTTGGGAAATATAAGTTTCATCCTCACCACAATATTCTACATGGTGTTCGCAGAATGATTCATTTTGTATTTTATCATTTTAAAATTTATATTTTTGTTCATAAAGTGTTTCAGTCAAAGAAAATGGGAAAATGAGCATGTATTTCCATGATAGTTTTGGTAAATGATTAAAAATTAATTTTTGTTGGGTTGGAATTAATCTAATGTCATATAGAAACACAATTTGACGATTATTACCCAAATTTTTAGTTTTCATTTTCTAGTGAAATATTGTGTAAAAAAGGTGACATACTCAAAACTTCAAAAATTGCTGTTGTATTGCATGGATACATTATAACAATAATCCATAATTAATTTATGATGTAAATGAATCATCCACACCATAATCCAATGAACTGTATAGCCATAATGACTAAATGTGCAATATTTTACCTAAACATGACAATAATTTTCAATTAAAATTGTCATTTTTTGTTTAATTGATTTATTTCTTGTATTACTAACAGAATAAATTTTTTTATAACGGTGACCACTTTATCTTGATATAGGGTAGTCTCCTTGGAAAAATCATGAACATGGGTGAGGGTATGATGATAAATGAACATACCAGTTGTTAAATCTATGTTTTATTTTTCTATTACTCAGGTAATTATACAAAACAATACTTGAAAGGTATATAATATAGTTTTTTTTCTAATATTTGTGTTGTAAATTTTATTTCATTTAAAATAAATATCTTTAACTATTTTTTTCTTAATCATAAAATATTATTTTTCTACTATAGTGTGATTTAAATTTAATAGTACACTTTTGTAGTATTCTCCATTACTAGAGCTTTTAGTATACCTAATAAAGGGGAATTTATTAGTATTATAGAAAAACTGCTGATAAAGGGGGTCATTTAACAGTGCATAATAACTCATTAATAAAGTAATCATTAATCAGTTCCTTTTAAGTAATTCTAAATTTTTCCCTTATCAGTTCATTTTAAGCACTGATAAAAAACATCGGATCGTAATTTCACATCGGTGGTCTATGAATTTTTTACATAAAAGTGTAGTTTTTTTCTCTTAAATTATATGTTATTATAAAAGGAAAATTGACACTATCAATTTCTATAAATAATACACTTGGGTTCTCGTTTTTTATGACATTGATACAAATAGACTTCATGATTCTATGGCCTCCCATAACAATCACATAAGTCCTCAAAATCATCAATTTTTTATAAACACAATTGAAAAAATATTTAATTAGTACTATTCAATTGATTTTAGTCCCATACGGTATAGAATACCATGAAACATAAGAGAAAGCATACCCTTGGTCAAAAATAATTTATAAAACGGCTCTTCCAATGATGAATCATTGAGCTCCAGTCTTTCAAGGACATCTGAGGAGACCCCTAGAGCATAGCTCAAGGCCTCACCCAAGTGTAGTTACATAGGGTTTCCATTATCCAAAGGAAATATCTAGCTCACCTAGGTACTCTATATTAATATAACCCACAATATGACCTTTTTTCATTACATGAAGCATCACAACCATTATTAGGTCCACCCTTAGTAAGACCATATAGATAACGCAGTCCCACCCTATGAATGACCCAATTTGTTGCCAAGATCCTCCCTACACAAGACCTTCCTTATCTCACACAATACCAACATTGATTATCCACCCTTTGAGAACACTATTATACCTCCAATGGTAGCTAATATATTTGCATGGGTCGCACCAACAAGGAGGTCCTAGCTAATAGCTCCCCCAAATCTTTTAGATATACTTGATTACATCTTAGTGAAAAACATCATTTCCACTTGAGTATATATTATTATGGTAATTAAATAAATCATTTATCCAACCTAATAGTTAGGAGTTGAAAAATGTTATCAATTATACATTCTTGTGGTAATTAAGTTCAAAACCTTATAGGTGATGATGTATGAATCATATCACCAGAATACGATGTTTGTTTTTTAATTTTGATGAAAATTGAGTTGTGTTTATATGGATATATAATCCCTGACAGTTGATGTGTTAAAAAGGAGAGGGTACAAGCACTACAAAACCATATCTCTTCCCTATCTTGTGAACAACGAAATCATCATCATCTGTTTATAAAAAATGAGTCAGTTCCTTATTATAGAATCCATCCTCAACTAATCCTATAGCCGCTCTTGTAGTGAATTTTTCCACATTCCATATTTTATCCCCATTCCCAAGAAGATGAATGGGCTGTTCAAATTTTTGGATCTTGTACTTCATCTTATTTTTCACACCAATCAAAACTCAAGCGGGCTTAGAGGATATTGGCTGTTATTACATCAACATGATCGACTAAGCACTTAGGCCGCCTACATTGGTGTATGTCATAATCCACATCAACTTCATGGTGTATGATTCCTATATTTATGAGATATTTAGGAAGCCTCCTCAGGGTCAAAACCAATGACTTCTAAACTCACAGGAATCATAACTCAGATATATTCCTAGAATGATCATATTTTATTGAGAGGGACATATTTCTTTCATGTCCCTCCATAAGAATATTATTCCTCCATATAAATATTAGGGTCATTCCCCACCATGGATATCACATTATTTATTGGTCTCTTATTCTAATTCTGTATAATTCATACCCAATAATTTTTGTATAATTTAACTCCAGGTCTTCATTATCATATTAAGTTAAAATTTATTGTTTGATCCCCACCACATCTGATAAAAAATTATGATTTGTCCCATTATGTGACACTAAACTACATGGGTTCTAATTACTTTCACAATGATAAAACAAAATCCCATGTCATTTTTCTGATATCTACTTAATATCAACTCTCATATTCATAGATGGTGATTATTTATATATATCCCAACTAAATGGTTTAATAAAACTATCATGAAAATTAATGGAGTAAGAAAATCTACTCCATAAAAATGTGTACCATAGATGGAGAACCTGAGATACATTAATATTTGTCAATAGATGAAGAACCTTATATACATTAATATGTTTCTAATTATATCTTGAAAATGAGTGAAAAATAAAAATAGTTTACTTGACAATAATCATTAACACAAAATGAAAACGTTTACTACATTTTTTTAACCTTACTAGCCCTAAAAAAATTAAATCATTCTAAAAATATCTTAAAGAAATGATTATGGATTTCTTTATTTATTAAGATTCAAGTTTTTGGGGGTTTATACTTTTTTTATGTCACGTATATTTATGTATATTAATCAATTTTTCCCATTAATTAAATGGTATATTATCATCCCACATGAACATATGCATCCACTACTACATAACAAAACACCTCATCTATCCAAAGGACATAGTATCAATCCCAACATCCATAGAATTTGGATTTGAACAAACTAGTTCATAACTACCATCTAAATAGTATAAAACCAACCTTATATTTTGCTCGACAAGACCTAAAATATTTTTAACACCACCAACCCACCACTTAGTGATATCTAGTGGCCTGGAAGTGTAAGGATCTCATTATCATCTCAAAATGTTTTGGGTGGATTTTTCTAGAACAATGAAACATATTCCTCCAATATAATGGAGAAGTGGACTAGGAGGCCATCAATGGACTCATATCAGAATCACATAACTCTCTTTATAAGGGTAAATCAATAAATTGATGTGACTAAATATGTTTGACATCAAGACACTGTATTATGAGGATATCAAACTATGGATCTAGCTTAGTTCACCTAGATATGAGAGTCTATGATAGCCCACCAAGAGAGGAAATCAATGAACTATAAAGAAGATCACATTAATACTCTTTAGGGAGAATCCTACCCACAATAGATATAGGTAACCTAGGAGAAGGCCAACATCCAAGCTCATGCACATCATGTATACCAATAAGAGTTTGCAGAAACTTGTGAAACCTCCTTGATTTTATCGGAAGTAAACATAGTGCACACCAATGTATGTTCCACCAAAATAGATTTTATTTGGTATTTCTGAATATTAAATGGAATTACATATCATAGGTATATTATAGAAATGGATGATAGGAATGCAGAGATTGATGTTTCTGTGTTAACTCTTCCAAGAGTAAATTCTGATCACAATACTATTCTGGTGGATATTTGTTTTCAAAGTTTGAGGTCAACACCTTTTCCCTTCATATTCATTAATTCTTGGCTGGTGACTCTGAGTTGTAGAGAAATTTTCTTGGATGCCTAGAAAAATTATCATATCGGTATCCCTTCACACATTCTCCACTGCAAATTAATACTTGTTATGGATAAATTGAGGAAATGGAGAAAGGATTCCTTTGATTCCATTTATAATGACATTAGGGAGGTATAAAATGTTCTATCAAACTATTAGAAATCTTATGTGCCTCATGATCTACCCACTAAAAATGAGATTCATGATACAACAAATTTGGAAATTCTCTTGGATATTAAAGAAAAGATGGCACAAAATTAGTTTAATATAAGATGACTGAAGAATGGGGTCATAAACACAAAGTTGTTTTATTGTATGAGTAGGGGGAAAATTCCAAGTGAAGTCTCCAAGCCCATAATATTAGGGGTATGATTTTTACCTCGGAGAATGCTATTACTAATTTAGCAATAAAATATTTTGAGAAGATTTACTCAGATCAATGTGAATTTAATTCTTAGAACATCATTCAATGTTTTGACCCTTCGATTGAGGATGATCAAAATAAAAAACTTTTTGATATTCCTAATGAAATGTAGATACTTGATGCCCTATTCTCTCTGAATATTGACAGTGTGGAATCCCATGATCGGTTTAAAAATAAATTCATCATGTTCTACTTGGATACTGTACATCATGAGGTAAAAAATGTTGTGAATGATTTTTTATGATCAGCCTATATGCTCTTTATAATGAATTCCAATTTCATTACTTTAATCCCCAAGAAATAGAATTTCCTTGATATTAAGGATTTCAGGCCTGTTGATATTGGTAACACTATACTGAATGTTATTAGCTAGATTATAACCCATCGGTTGGGTGGTATTGCAATGGGACATACCTGTACTAATCAGTTAGGATTTGTTCCAGGGCGGAGCATTAAAAATTGTCTGTTTAATTATTATGAGTGAATCAATGCCATAAAGAAAAGGCAATGGATGATAACATGGCACTAAATATGATATCTCTAATGATTTTGATACCATCATATGGGGATTTCTTTTCACAATCCTAAAAATGAAAGGGCTTTCACTGAAATTTATTTATCTTATTAGGTCTATTCTTATAAGTGACAGGCTCTACATTCTTGTCAATGGTTCTCCTAGGGGATTATTTCCATTCTTAAGAGGGGTCAGGCAAGGAGACCCTCTCTCTTGGATAATTTTTTCTTTTGCGCATGATTACTTAAGCTGGTGTCTCAATTATCTTGTAAATTTTTGGTGGTATTAGAGGATGAAAATTGGGTGACTGCTATGTGCCCCATCACATCTTTTTTATGCTGATGATATTCTGCTCTTTGGGAGAGAAGATTGAGGAACCATATCTTTTATTGAGGTCCACTTTTCACATTATGAGGAGGTTGCAGGTCAGGTCATTAAATGGTGGAAATCATTAGCGATGTTTTGTAGAGTAATTACCACATCGATGCAAGGTAGAGTGGCTCTGCAGCTTGGTTTCAAGAGGGGTGTACTTTCCTTCACATACCGTGGTTTACCTACTATATACTACATAGAAAAAATGTGGTATTTATATAATATATCTTTGAAAATAACAAAATTAGTTGGCAAATTGTAATGTAAAAACAATTCTCAAGAAGAGAGTTTTTTTCAGTCAATTAAGTGATCACATCGATGTTTGTTTACTCCTTTTCCTTGTATAGGTGGCCCAGAACCCTTTTTAATAAGCTAACTGGTAGAATCATGAATATTATTTGAACTATCTTAATTCATGAGTGGATTATGGTCACTGTTGCAACGAATGAATGCATCAAACCTATCAACGTGGGTGGATTGGGTGTCGAAGATATCTGATTATTCAATGACACACTGATCAACAAGTTTACTTGGAATCTAATTTAAAACTCCGATGAATCCATGTACTTTCTTTAAACCATGTTTGTTGGAAAGATTTATAATGGGTATTCTAGTTATATCTGCTTATTTTTATGGTCTGTTATCATGTAGGCCTATACTTCCCTCATGATGTGCTCAAATTGGATTATGTGAAAGGATTCCCCTCTTAAATTATGGACTACTCCCTGATTGTCTAAACCTATCTGTGTTGATTTTTCTATACCTCCAATTCTAAAAAAGACATCCATTGTTGATTTTTAGGGAAATTCTACCATTAGAACCATGCTTCCAAACCATGTTATCATGGAAATCATAAGATACTCTTATATTGATCATGACACAATGGTTTGGATTCCACATTTGAATGGAACATTTACTACGTGGTAATACTATAGATCATTGTGTGGTGGTTCATAGGAGCCTCCATCTTGGGTCACAGACTTCTCCACACCCTTTATACCTTCGACCTCCTCATTATTAATCTAGAAAATCAAGGGAAGGGGACTTCCATTACAGTTCATGTTGTAATGGACTAGAATCAACCTATCTCCTGTATGAAAGTTTTTCCAATAGGCTAATGAAACCTATGATCATATTTTGTCTCATGCAATATTGCTTCCAAGTTATGGACCTATGTAAAGAGGATTTTCCACTACTGTCTTCCCTCCCAGCCGATTGAGGGGATCCTGCAAGCATCCTGGAAGACTGACTGTATTCAGTAGGTTCATTCCCTCTTGTTTACAGCTATGGCCAATTGGTTGGCCTTTATATGGAAAGAAATAAATTCCTTAATTTTTAATATCTCTATCACTTCTTTTCATGCTGGTGTACTGGTGATAGATTATTCAATCTGAGATACTTCTAACATCCAAACTAAAACTATGAAGAATGATGTTTCTTGAACTTGTCTTTTTGAGGTCCCTTGGTGTAGTTGGCCGGGCGAAAAAACCTTTGATGATGAAACATGTTCGATGGATTCCACCCATATCTCGATTGTTGAAGGTGAATGTTGATGGGGCGGCCCCTAGAGCACTAGGTCCTTCCAGATGTGGTGGTGTCTTCAACACTCAAATGGGGTTCATTGAAGGATGATTCTTCCACTTTATTGGAAATGCATTTGAAATTGAGGCATAGTTTTGGGATATGTTAAAGGCGATAAGGTATGTCGTAAATTATGGATGGCATGACTTTTAGATTCAGTTAGAATCATATGTTGTAGTCCAAATCCTTATAGATCAGTCAAGGAATGCTCCATGGAAGATGTTACCATCTTGGGTGGAATGGCTCGGACTTGCAGACTCACTCTCTCTTGATGTTCTATATGTTTATCATGAGACCAATCAAGTGGTGGATCCTCTCTTCAAGAGATCAATTTTGGAGGTGAGCACCATTTGTTCCTTCGTTGTACTGGACTATTGTAATAAACTTTTTTAGGCCGATTGTCGTGGTTAGGTTTATACTCATCTTGGTAAAATGACTCTCTGATGCTGCTCTGTGTACTTTATCTTTTTGTTAATATATTTTATTAGGAGCAGGTTCTCTTATATCTTGATCTTCTTTGTATATTTTAGAAACAAACTAGAAGATAATGATTTCAAACAGAATAGTATATTATTGAGATTAAGTCCCCATATCCTCATGTGGAGTGGAATATGAGCATAACAAGATGGTAACATAGGAGAATCCTATTCATGCATGTTCCCAATAGATTTACATGAAACTTTTAGTTACAAAAGAATCAAAATATTGGGTACTCACCCCCATTCCAATTTGGGTTCATTGGCCCACTTTGATGTGCATACTGAAGGAGGAATATCCCCATATTTAAACCATATATTTTATTCATCATGATTCAAAAGTAACATTAGAGTCTTTGAGAACCTCTCTTATACGAGGAATATTTCTTTACACATATTGTAATTTTAGCTGTTTGAGGGGGAAAATAAGGGAATTATTCCAAAAAATGAATGTTTTATATTACTGAGTTGGTTAAAAACATGACTCTACTAAAGAATGGTGTTATTGATTCCATAAAACATATATCAATGGCATCCCATCATCTAGATGAATCATTACTAAATTATAAAATTTTCCATCACAGTTTTGAATGTTCTCCTTATAACATTTCTACCATGAACTGTAGAGGTCTTCCCTATAATATATTCATTTAAGGATATATTTTTGTTCATAAGGTTATTGATCTTGAGACACATAATTTTCTAAATTTTGTGGAATTTCTCATCATGGACTGATAATTAAAAAGAAAAATTGTCATCCATTTTCTATCATCAACCTTGATGACCCTTATAGGGTAATATCTCATTTTTTAAAGTATGCACTCCCTTTAAATAATAAATTAGGATAGTGGCCTAATATTTTAATCTTATTGGGATGATAGATATATTCATTCCCAATTCCATATCATTGATATGTTAAATCATTTATTAGTTTTAGGATGGGACTAGAAAGTGGTTATTCTCCAACTTGCCTCTGTATAGTATAGATTTTAACATGGTAAATGAGATATTTATTGGGACCACATTATACAATATAATATCATGGAAATTACTAATTTGTGAGTATCCAATGGAAAATAACAATATGAGAAATTAGATAAAATGTTACATATCAGAAGGAAAATGGATATGGATAATATACTTTTCATGTTTTCCCCTCACCCACTTCATAGTTTGAAATTCAAGTGGTAATGTCAAAATAATGAATAAAAAATCCATCCAAACATCGAGATAACACCCCAAATCCTAAAAGTTATTTTATTTACATATCATGGATATATAGAGCATATTTTCATAATATAATAAAATTATCTAAAATTTAATGTGTGGCCCTTCTATATTCACGAAACCCATAATTGGGAAAATTGTGCAAGGATCGTCATATTTAATGTCTCAATGTATGTATCATATTACATCAGTTGATCATTAATTCCCAAACCATTTTTGATTTCATGGGATTGGAAAAACTTGATTCTTTTCTTTTCACCACACTCACTGACTTGAAAACCCACGAGAAGTTATATAATTAAATGATATTACTCTATGTTGTCTATTAGTTGAAATCCATTCATACGAGATGTGAAGAAATAAGAAATAATCATACCTAAACATATCTCAAATGTGTTATCCCGAATGATAGATAAATTGAGTGATAAAAATAAATTATTTTTCTGAGAATATTGAGGAGGATTCAAACTTATTATAAGACAATATTTCATCACTACTAATTCCCATGGAAGTAAGTGGGTCATATTCAGACCATATATTTCACCTGACTCAATATGGAATGTTGATGTTCATAATAGAGAGATCCTCTATGATTGTAGTTGCTGTCATGATACAAGAGTAGTCTGGTCCTCCAAGGAAAGAATATTTTTAAAATGAAAAATCCTTCCAAGTCCATCAAATTTGTATTGATGCATGACAGTAGTGGAATGATAAAAACCACACTACATGAGTATGGGGGGATTTTTAACCGAACATCCTCCTTAATTTAAATCACCATTATCCCTTATACGTGGTATTAACTAAAATTAATCCTCTAATTCTATCCGATTTTGAAACTCATTTCCCTCATCATAAGCATGTGTGATAAATTTATATAGTTGTTCAATTTGATTGACCATATTCCCATGATATTCAAATTGACCTATAGTGGAGGAAAGATTCATTGTAATAATAAATAAAAGAATCTTTATAGGTGTAAAACTTCCCCTATAGGTCATCATTCCTTCAGTATATGTCTTGGGGACAATAATCCACCAATCATTTTACTATGAACACAAAATTTTCAACACATTATGAGTGAGGAAAAACTATCATTATTACTCTTAATAAACCCATAGAAGATGCCATCCATTAATAAGGGAGACAAGAGGAGTATTCCATTAGAAAATAGACCTTGTTGTGACAAATAAAAAATACGTGAATCCCATGAATAAAAATATCTGATAATAAAAATGGGGTTTTTTTAGTGCTCCACCACCACCTGCTCATTGAGATTCTACCAAAGTAAAGATATGGAAATGAATACATCAAATCTGATTCTACAAATAGTCAAATAACTAAGGATATGAAATAGGTATTAAAAATATTTGATTTATGGGTAGGAGATGTGGAAATTATATGATGAACTACATAGAGGAAATAATCCTTGTAATTATTATTGGTGTTAGAGTCCTAAAAAGAACTAATATTATATTGATTACATGTATACATGATGATCCATATATTAATATATATTTTTATTATATATTTCTTCTGTTCATTATGACGCTATTGAAATTAGTTCATACTGTATACAACACATTGATTAGTTAATAATAGTTTTTTTATGGTTTGAACCTTGATGTTCTCTTATAATATTCTAAAATATTGTTCTACAGATGGTTAACACAATATGGTGGAAAAAATAGTACATTAACTATCAAATTAGTGTTAATGTAAGTTTATTATTCATATTATCATGAATATTAAACATGGTAATCTCCAAGACATGATATTAGAGGAACAATCCATCCATTAAGAATTCTGCACGTCTTGGTGTCATTGGTTATTGCTATATTCAATAGTGTTTGGTTGTCCATATAATTTACAATTATTAATAATGTATGATTCAATACACATAAATGTATGTTTTTAGAAACTCATGATGAAATTTAATGGGGGTGATGGATACATTTTGTGCATCATGAGTGACATAACATTCATTAATAAGAAGACAAAGGATTTTTCCATTACCTTTTTATAGAAGCAGATATATTGCCACTTTAATTAGAATATAATTTTCATATATAATTAAAAATCCCTATTGTAATGACATTTTTAGTTCAAATAGTGAAAGAAATACATATTGTGTATATAGGATGCTGACGTAGATTTCCAACCATCTTGATGCGATACAGCGAGAAAGGTCGTATTTTAAAAATTTGGAAAATGCATATGGTTCTTATTGTTGTGATATTATGTTCCTTATTTTTTTTCCATGACATGTTTCTACATTGTAATATTGGTATTTATGAAATACCTCCCAATAGATATGCTAAATAATCCTAGAGGGTCACACATTTTGTGTTTATATTGATATAAAATAAATTATATTTGAGATTTATTAATGGAAGGAATATTATTCTTAATGCCAAGAAAAAATATTATTCCTGTTAAATGGATAACATATATTAAAAAATATTTGTTCACTAACTTATGAATAAAATATTTATATAATTTACTGAATATTTTTATATATATTAATTCTATTTATTGTATATCAATAATTTCTATATAAATTAAATATTTAGGAAATTGATAAATAAATTATACATTATTTAAAATTGAGACAAACCAGGTTGGATGAAAATTTTTAATTAACATGACTATTATATAATAATTATTATAAAAATAGTTTTTATGCACCCAAAAAAATTAATTATATAATTATTATCATGAGGATTCATATTTATTAATGGTAATAAATGTTATTTAATGGAAAATATAGAATTAAATTATATTTTAACGAAAATCTAAACTTAATAAAAAATGGCATATTTATATTCTAGAGATAATACAATATTGAGAATGAATAATTATTACAGACAAAAAAGTATATGTTAACTCATTCTTATCTCTTCATATCTGGAGTGAAAAGTGTAATAGAGATATATTCAAGAAAGAATAATGAAAGATCATGAATGATAAACAGAATAAATTTAATTCATTCTGTTAGAACCTAAGGATCGATTGTTATTTCTATATTATCATTTCAGCCCATGTGGATCACATCTATAAAGATTCTATACTTTGTTCCCCACAACACAATGAAGGTAATCTGAGAGGGTCATTTAGGATGATCAATATTCACAAAACAATATCTACCTAATCGCGGGAATTTATTTCTTCAAATAATAAATAAAATATTTATAAATTTGACTTGCAATATTATTTATCTAGGTTTTGGAAAATGATTATTAAATGAACCTTTAATATATCTCTCACATATGCATGCTTTTTCTATTCCTTGAACCACCAAGTCGTATCATAATAGTCCCGATTAAATTAAAATTTATTTATTTTATTATTAAAATAAGCACCGATGTAGTTATATTTTGATTTCATATTATTCATTATTAAATATATTTGGAATTAACTTGTTATAGATATATTAATAATATCCAATCATTGTTTTATTTTATTAATGGTTTTTAAAAAATGATGAATGACCAGAGATTCCATTTGGACGAGGAACGTATTTTGATGGAAAAACTATATTAATTTCCTTGTAGATGGAGAACTAAATGTATACCCATGGAACATGTGTATAGATTATCCATACAATTAATTATATGTTGTTATTTTATTTCGAATTGCATGTGGACTAGGATAACCTGGAAAAAATGTATATAGGGTGTGTAGGTGGCATGTACACACCGTGTAGTCTGGATAAGTTGACACACTGAATCCCCAATCTGGTGACTTGGATATTAACAATAGTGGTACAAGGTATATAATTGTATGTATTCACTGTGTAGTCTCCCATTAGTGGAATAAATTGAAATTTCATTAAATTTAAAAATTACACCCACAAACCCTAATTCTATTTATTAGAACATCACTTTTTTATTCCAATTTAAATATATATTTGAAGAATATCGAAGGTATAATTAATTGATTGTAATTAATATATCATTATTTATTCTACTATTTATTTTATATGGATGAATTTAATAATGAGTATCATAAATAATATAGGATGGTAATTAAAGATGAAAGTTACATAATTAATGAATGAATAAATTAATGCATGTTTTTTATATTAAATAATAAAAGAGAAATAAATTAAATTAATTCTAGCCATTAACATTTTTGTATTCATTGCATGTACCACTATTAAGGATCTTGACCAAGGCTTCTATTTTTGTTCGGTGTTTTCATTTAATATCTTTCATGAGATTTCAATTATTTTATACTAGATTAAATGATAGCCTGCAGGTTACCCCTAACTCTATAATTATGTTGGACCTATGTTTCAAAATATATTTATTTCATCCAATATAACTAATCATTTGTTTCCCCCAACATATCTGAGAGTAAAAGAAATTAAATAATTAAGATTCCCATGGTGTGTGGATGATGTTAAAGATTGAATTATAATAATGCAAACAAAGTGATACATAGGTGGTAATCTATAAGTTTGTAACTTTCACGAACCAACCTGGGTTGACCTTGAACTGGTCATCTAAGCAGGTCCACGACATGGCCTGAGAGGCCTTCCTAATCTATCTGGTCTGGTGAAAATCTCCAGGGCATCAACAGAGGGTGTGTGACCAATTTTTCCAAATATAAGTAAATAAATAAGCCAAAAAAATATAGATCAACACATAATAAGTAAACCGAACAAAATGAATAAATAGGAATATAAGGAAAAAGAATAAAACTAACCAAACATGACGTCCGAACTAACTCTATGAGACCTCACACGTCACTCTCCGACTCAATAATCAAGCATCGCCCAAGGTGAGCACACTCATGTTGTAGTTTGCAGAAACACTAAAAACATTAAAGAGCTATAGGCATAAGTATTAAAACTCAGTTGGTGAGACAGATATCTATTCCCAATGAACTAACATTAAAATAAAATAAATATCATTTCAAGTATGAACACAAATTTATAAATGTAAGTTTTTTCTATGTATTTTTCTTAAAAGAAAGTACGAACAGTTTCCCTTAACCTTTTCCAAATTTCAGTTCATTTCAGTGTCAATGTATATTTAGAAAGGGAAACTGATGTTTACGTTCTCAAATTTTCACAAATAGGATTAAACACTTTCATTTGAAAACCATTTCTAGAAAACAAGTAAAAAAATTATCACTTTTCAAGGAATACAATATACCAAAATTCCCAAATGTTTTTACACAACAATGGAAATGTAGAAATACATACAAGCACCAAATCATCACTAAAAATAGCTGAAAAGTTACAGACATGGTTGAACCTAAGAGATCATGAATAATCTATAAGACACCAATAAATGAGTTATCATCCTCATTGTCATGTCAGATAAGATGAAATCAAAACACTCAGTACGCTCGACCATCCATTCTCAGGCATGCTGAGGAAAAATACCATAGTTACAAACCCAATATATCCACCTACTATGGGACACTGGTCAGTACCATAACCTACTAATGCATCAATAATTCTTATAATATTCTCTCAATATGCAAGATTCCCATGTCTAATGAAATTAAACTGGGGCATGCCGACCGATGCCAGCTAATCATTCTATCACACACACACACACACACACACACACACACACACATATATATATATATATTGCAAAATAGGCATCGCCTCCACCCACTCTAGGGGACACCCTCTTTCCTTTAAACTACCCGAGCACCCGGGAGCCTCTATGTGTGGCATCACAAAGAATCGGTCACAATCAAGATAGAAGGGTTATCCCAAGAGGGTTATCATCAAAACAATTTCATCATTTTCCATAAGAGGCCAAATGACCATTAAACACATTTTAGAATTACTAGTTTAATGAGAACCCAAAACCGATTGAAACCCCTTTTAAACAACAAAAAAAATATTTCACAATCTTCCAATATCATTATAAATACCGAACCGAAATATTTTATCTCTTTTTTCAAAATAAACCATAATAGCCAACTGGTAAAATTATCAAAAATAGATGAAATATTTAATAAAATACAACTTAAATTTATATAAAATGGTGATATATTTGTGACAAATGAATTAATAATATTTAGCACATAAATAAGAGGCAAAAGTAGAAAATAGATGCAACATAAATTTTAAAAGAAGTGAAATGGGAAATCCTACATCAGGACCATGGCACGACAATGAAAAAAGCATCGAATCAAAGAGCGATGATGGAACTCACTCAGAAATGCCATGTGCGTGTCTTAAAAATCCAAACCAACCAAAAAACATTTAATTAAAAGGGCCCCTAATCAAACAAAGGTATATATATATCAAATAGAAACAAATAGGAATACTAAAGGGATGAAAACATGGTGAAAAAGGTGGGTTGGCTGGGGCATCATTGGAAGGGTGTGCGCCAGTGGGGAGGCGTCGTTAAAGAGAAGGGTTACACAGGAGGTAGACCGGGAGGTTGAGCAGAGGATGTTGAGGGGGGTTGCGGGTCAACTTAAAGGGCTACGGGTCGACCACAAATGTTACGGGTCAGCTGAAAAGTATGTGGGTCGGCCAAAAAGTCTTGGGGCAGCCAGAAGGGCTAATACTGCTGGATGAGGGAGGTCCAACACCGGTGGGAGGCCGTGTCGGAGGAGGGATGGTTGTGGCGGACTGTTGGTCCGATGGGCAGTCGGTAACGAAAGGCGGAAGCCACAACCGAAAGTGGGGTCGCCATAATAGGGTTTTGGGCCCACTGGTTGGGGTCGTTGCGCACCTAGCAGGAGTGGTTGGAAGGGGGTCTAGTCACTATAGGGTTCTGGCTGGCTCACGTGGAGCAAAGGGAAAACATCAGGTCCATTGGTAGGCCGAGGCAGGGAGGTTCCTGGGCTGCGGATGGGTTGCTGGGAGAGGCCAAAGCAGAGCATGAGGCTGGGTTGCTACATCATGAAGGAGGAGGGAGCAGCGGTGGTGGTTTTTTGCACAAGGAGTGAAGGGTGTGCGCTGGATGGGCAGGTGTTCCGCGACAGATATAGGAGAGAGTCATGGGTTGGTTCACTATGGCTGCTGTTTGAGAATAATGAGGGTCGGGCCTACAATGCAAGGAGATAGAGGGGGTACACTGGCTGGCTGGGGTGCAAGGGTTAGACTAGGACTGTCATGTGAGTGAGTAGGAGAGGGTCCAAGGGAAGAGGTGGTCGGGCACTGGTGGGTTGCTGCGCCAGGGAGAGGCGGAAGCATGGTGTGCTGCAAGGGATGCCGAAGGCAAGGGGGTGGCGGCACGCAGAAAAGGGTTTCACGTAGAGGAGATAAAAAAAATGGGGAGAGAGAATGGTATCTGAAAACCCTATAAGATTATAAATAATAAATATTATAATATCAATAATAATAATAATAAAATAAATAAAAACAAATAAAATATTATATTTAACTATATATAATTTTATTTATTTACTTTTAAACTCCTACTAACTAAATAGTAATCAATAAAATAATAATAATTATAATTCAACAATATAATAGTTTCAATAAATTGATTTAATTAAAATCTATTTAATTGTAATATTTAGAATGACAATCATATTAATAACAATGATAACATGATTATAATGTTAAAAATAATAAAATTAGTCATACTATTTCAATAAAAATAATATTCTCAACACAATAAAATTTTAAACGGCACAAAAATTAATGGACATTTTAAATATAACCACTATTTTTTCAAATTTCCTTAAACAATGGGATGAGAAGTTTTTACGGCGAGGTCGTGCGGCTCAAACATCATGCTCCGCCGGTGCTCCCGACAACATTTATTCTAGAGAGAACACATTTTAACAAAATGCAATGAAACAATTCATCCGAGAATCACCCGAACCATAGAAAAATTTAATTATGGTCGAAAATAATTAAATAATCTATACTCATAGGTCATGGTGTGACAATTCTCTGCACAATAATTATTTACACCCCTAGAAAGCCACAATACAATCTAGTCGGTTGATCAACACTTATGGATTTCACATAACACAATCAAACCTCTTAACACAAGGACATCACACCGACCACCAGCGGGACACAACCTCATCGCTCAAAACATATCACAAGCATAGGGGAGGTATGATCTATCACCCCACCATAAAAACACAACCAGTATCAAATAATGATTTGAGAAAAAATCCAATGAGACAGTGGGTATCCCCACCATAAAGGACCAACCTTTACACGACCAATTGGAAAAATTACTTATTGATGAACTAGGCCTTACTCAAGAAAAAAGAACACTGCAATTAAATTTAAACCACTCAATCTCGTCTGAAATGGATTGGAGCTTAAATGGAAACATTTCACGAACTAAAAACCCTAACCCCACGGGCAGGGAGGGAGGGCCCAGAGCCCAGATCAATGAAACTACAACGTAAAACTACTCACGATCCACCACATGGGGATGTACACCAACCGAAGTCGCAACTGATTCTCAAGGGTGTACTACGCATGGTCACCAATCATCAACTTGAATCTAAAGAGGCACAATTACTGACCTTGCATGAGGGATAAGTCCATCGCACACTTTGTGACAAGATGAAAAATGCAACGACAGTGAATCCAGGTTAGCAACAACAAAATTGTCTCACCGCACAGTAGAGGCACAACCTTAACCAGACTTCTTAAAATTCCCCGGGGTTCCTGACTATGCGTCGGCTTCACTATGGGGCCTATTGTCTAGAGCTCTGATGGATTAAGTGTCTCCTTCCTCACAGTCAGGTTCTGTTAATACCAATAAGAAACATGCATATTTTGATTTGACAAAAGAAATGAGAAAATTGTAAAACAAAAATCATATTGTCATTGAAAACTGGAGTTCATAAAAATACCCACAACATCCCATATGTGTCAAAACCCAATACGTCATCAGTGCACTAATAGCTAAGAGAACCCTTACACTGAATGAAAACATACACAAGAATCTATAAACAAAAACCTAGTAGCACATCACTTCTGAGAACTTCATCTGTGACGCTTTCTATCATCTCCCCGATAGAATCATCGCAAGTGACCCAGGCGTCCACATGCCTGGCAGGGCTTCAGAGCACTTGGGCATGACGACTTCTTGTGACCCAGCTTGCCACACTGATAACACACGAGGATATCTCACTCTGAAGAGGTTGATGATAGATCCCAAGGACTCTTGATTACATGACCTACCCCATTTACTTTCATTTTCTTACCCATCTCCCTTCCAGAATCATCACCACCACTCATAGGGATAGAAGTGGGAGAACTACTTCAAGAACTCTTGCCATCGCGGATTAGACATGAAAAGATTGTGTTTTTATATCAACAATATAATTTAGGTTTGACTTTGACACCTTCGACTGTAGATCATAGGAGTGACCTGCCTTGAAAAGTCCAGCCTTCATGGAGTCATTTGTGGCATACCCTAGATCATTAGGGACTAGATCCACAAAGTGGTGGAAATGTTCCAACCCAGATCTGTCGCCCAACTTCAGACAACAAATCTTCTTCCGCTTTTGACACTTTCTTTCTCAGATAAATAATAAAGAATTAAGAGGGCCTTGAAAGACTCTCAAGTAAGCTCTTGACGGGGCTTGTTCTGAGACACTGACTTCCACCACATCCACCGTGATCCTTCAAGATTAAAGGTCGTAAACTTGACCTTCGACGACATGGGAAACATAACGTGGTTAAAGACCCTTTAAATATTTCACATCCACTCCTATTCTATGGAAATTTTTACTAGAATATAAAATATAGGTGGATTTAGCTTCTGAAACTAAAGCATAAAATACGTAGGTTGATCAGTCGTACTATGATCACCCATCGAATCTTCAAGGGGATAACCGCTGGACAAGAAATGTTAAGAACCCAATCAAGACCAAAACAATGAGTGAATAAAAACCTAAAAATCAAAAAATGCATAGGTGACAGGCTCAAAACACAAGAAAACATGTTATCATAAAATCAAAACATTATTTTTGAAAATGTTTGTAATTTAAATCAACCATGGTGGGTTAAACACATCGCATTGGTATTCTTTAGAGTCTCACTCACATGCATGTTTTTTTTCCACACCAGGAATCCATTATCCAAATTAGAAATCCATTCACCTTTTCATGTATCATTATTCATTTGAGAAACCCCAGGAGCACCAAGGCCAAAACAAAACAACCTCATTTTCCAAAAACAAGTCATTCACCACATTTTATTTAAAAAAATCCTCGAATATGTCATTTCCAACACCCATTTTTTCTTAAAAAACGTTTATGATTAAAACCACTTCTAGAAGACAATGAAAACCCCAAAAAACTCAAACATGGAACTAGTGTTAGTGGTTGACTTGACTGTATGGTTGGCGACCATATGCCAAACATGTCACCAAAGAAGAGATCCTTCTTGAGCCAGGCCCCTAGCTCTGCATTGATTGCCAGGTCGTGCGGGTTAGAAGGACTAGTGGACCAAGCCCCTTTGTCATATCCTAATATCAAAAAATTCCATAAAAACTCGAATAAACTATTTAAAACAAGCTTTAAATGAAAAAACAATGATCGAAATGAGAAAGTGTTCGTGAAGATCTTCCAGCTCTTACCCCTTGAGTCCCAACAATCCTACTTTGTCTACCCTGACATCCCAAATAACAAAAGGGAGCTATGAAAAGTGAGGTATGCTAAAATCTTACCTCCCTCTGATACCATTTTTTCATGAACCAACCCGATTCGACCCTAAACCGGTCATCCAAGTCGGTCTGCAACATGGCCCGAGAGGTGTTCCCGATCATCCCAGGCTGGCGATAAGTGCTAGGGAATCAAAAGAGGATTTGGGAATGTTTTCCCAATGTAAGGAAATAAAGCAGCTGAAAAAATATAGAGCAACGCAGAATAAGTAAACCGAACAAAATGATTAAATAGGAATAGAAGGAAAAAAATAAACCTAACCTATCATGACGTCCAAAATAACTCCGTGCGACCCCGTGGGTCACTCTCCAACTCAATGATCAAGCATCACCCAAGGCGACCACACTCTAGTTGTAGTCTTCATAGAAAAATAAAAATAGAAAATAGATATTAGTGTGAATATTAAAACATAGTAGCCTAGCCCGATATCTATTCCAAATGCACTACCTATAAAATAAGAGAAACATCATTTCACATTTGAACTAAAATTTACAAAAGTATCTATGTATTTTTTTAAAAGAAATGTACGAACCATTAACCTTAGAATTTTCCAAATTTGGATTCATTTCATTAGTGAAAATGTATTTTTTGAAAGGGAACGTGGTGTTTACATTTTCAATGATGTACAAAGAGGATTAAACACATTCATTTGAAAAACATTTCTAGAAAACAACTCAAAACCAATTTATCTCTTTCTAAGGAATACAACATACAATAATGCACAAAAGTAAGTGCAGAACAAGGGCAATATAGAAAGACATACATGTACCAAATCATCACTGCATGTCACTACAAATTCACAGATATGGGTGAACCTAGGAGATCTAGAATAATCTAGAAGACACCAATATATGAGATATCATCCTCATGGACATGTCACACATGATTAAATCAAAATTCCAAATATGTTCGACCGTCCTTTCTCAGGAAGGCTGAGGGAAAATACCATAGCAATAAACCCAATATATCCCCAAACTATGGGCCACTGGTCAGTACCATAACCTACCAATTTAGCAATCATTCATAGAATATTCTCTCAATATGCCTGATTCACATGTCTCATGTATTTACAAAGGGGCGAGCCGACTGGTTCCAGCCAAGAATCCAATCACACACACACACACACACACACATATATATATATACATATATAATAATTCACAATAGACATCACCCTGAGCCACTCCATGGGACACCCTCTTGCCTATAAACTACTCGATAACTCGGGAGCCTCTCAACGTGGCCTCTGAAACAATTAGTCAAAATCAAGATAGAAGAGTTATCCCAGGATGGTTTTCTTCAAAAACAATCATCATTTTCCATAAGGTTCCAAATGGTCATTAAACACATTTCACAATCAAAAATTTAAAAATAACACAAAAAAAGTTTGATACAAATTTTATGGAACCCAAAAAATATGTTATTTCACAATCTGCCAATATCTTTATAAAAACCAAACCAAAATATTTTATTTTATTCAAATTAAACTGCAAGATCCAACTAGTAAATTTATCAGCAATAGATGCAATTTTTAATAATAGAAAAAATAAATTTATAAAAAAGGTGATCTATTAGTGACACATGAATTAATAATATTTAGCACGAAAATAGGACACAGAAATAAGGAATAGAAGCAAGATAAATTTTAAAATTAGTGAAATGGGAAATATTACCTCAAGACGAGGCATGAAGATGGCGCAGGCTCAGAAACAAAGCGTGAAGAGGGTGCTCACTCAGAAACGTCCCGTGCGGGTCCTAAAAAGTTAAACTGACCAAAAAAACATTTAATTTAAAGGACCCCTAATCAAACAGAGGTATATATATATCAAACAGAAAAAAGTCATACAAAAGGGAAGAAAATATGCCGACAGAGGAATGTTGGTTGGGGAAACGTCGGATGGTCATGCGCTGGTAGGGAGGTTACGTCAGAGAGAAGGGTTACGTGGGAAGCCGGTCAGAAAGCTGAGAAGAGGGTGTTGAGGGGGGTTGTGGGTCAACCGAAAGGGTTGCGGGTTGACTGGAAAGGCTATGGGTTGGATGGAAAGGTTATGGGTTGGCCAGAAAGTCTTAGGGTCATGCAAAAATGTTATGAATACTGGAGGAGGTAGGTCTGACTCCAGTGGGAGGCCTCACCAGTGGAGGGCGGGTCGTGGTGGACAATTGGCTGGATGGGTAGTCGATAATGAAAGGCAACATGCACAATCAGAAGTGGGGTCACCATAACAGAGAGGTGGGTGCGTAGTTTGGGGTCATTGCACACCTAGAACGACAGGCTGGAAGGGGGTCCTATCACCGGATGGTGCTGGCCAACTCACGCCTAGCACAGGGAAAATGTAGGGGCAATTGGGAGGCCGATGCAGGGAGATCTGAGGGATCTAGAGGGGTTGTTGTGTGAGGCTGAAGTAGAGTAGGAGTCCAAGTTTCTATGACATGTAGGAGGGGGGAGTAGAGGTGGTGGTTTTCTGTGCAAGGAGAGGAGGGTGGGTGCGGGCTGGGTTGATGTGCAGTGGCAGATAGAGGAAAGAGGCCCGGGATGGTTCGTTGTGGCTGCCTGGTAAGAAGGTGGGTTAGGCTGACACTGCAAGGAGCAGCAGGGGGTACGCAGGATAGCTGGGGTGCGCAAGTCCAGCTGGGGCTGTCGTGCGAGGGATCATGAGTGGGATCATGGGAAGAGGAGGATGGGCACTGGTTGGTTGCTTCAAATTGGAGATAAGGGAGCATGGTTCACTGCAAGGGATGCCGAAGGCAATGGGGTGGCGATATGCGGAGAAGGGTAGCAAGTAGAGGAGAAGAAAAAAAACAGGGGTGAAGATAAGGGTTTCTGAAACCCCTAAAAAATAGTAAATAATAATAATAATAATAATAATAATAATATAATTAATAAATAAAAACAACTAAAATATTATATATATCTATATATAATTGTATTTATATACCTTTAAACACCTACTAACTAAATAGTAATGAATCAAATAATTATTATTATAATTAAGAAATAATAGTTTCTATCAATATCATTAATTAACTTCAATTTAATTGTAATATTTACAATGACAATCGTAATAATAACAAATGATAACATGAATATAAAGTTAAAAATTATAAAAGTAGTTATATTATTTGAATAAAAATAAAATTCTCAACACAATAAAATTTTAAAAGACATAATAATCAATGAATGTTTTAAATATAAATAGTTTTTATTTCAAATTTATGAAGACAAAGGTATGCACAGTTGTTACGGTGTGGTCTTGCTGCTCAAACTTCATGCTCTACCCGCGCGCCCGATGACATCGATGCCAAAGAGCACATGTTTTATAATAACTCAAAGAAACAATTAATCTAAGACACACAAAAAACATAGAAAAATTTATTTAAGGTCTAAAATAATTAAATTATATATACTCACATGTTGGGGTGTGATAGTAACTCATTCCATGATTTCAAAAAAGATTTATTTTCCCTATTTAAAGTGTTGATTTAACATAAAATAATTAAATCAACCACCATATAAATACCATGGATGGTTCATCTAATTATTTATGTATTATGTTAATTAAGTAATTTATTTTATTGATGTAAATCCATGGTATCATTTTTAAATTAATTAATATGAAAAAACTTAAAATAGATAAATAAATTAATCATAAATGTTTTATCCATCATGGTTAGTAAATTATGTTCCTTCCCCATGATATTAAAAATAAATTTAACAGATAAAATGAGATAAAGTATATAATAATAAATTAAAATCTATCTGTTAAATATTATGGTAGAACAATCCTTCCATTAATTGATTGGGAATCAAAACATATTACTAAATATAGTATATTGACAATGTTTGGACACATAAATTTCTCGATGTTTTCTCATGATATTTTTGGGTTGATATAGCCGAAAAAATATTGTGCTTAGCTGTCAATGTTTGTTTGATAAATGTATGGGGGGAAATGTTGAGGAAATCAATTTAAGGATTTCATGATATGGGAATCCACTCAATAGATCATGGATGTGCAACTATGTATTTGGAAATTCTTCCAAAATAATTACTTTATTAACATTTTCATAGATGATTTCTAGATCATTAGGAAATGTAATGGTGATCCATGACACTAACATGTTAATTAAACATGTCATTCTATGTTCAATGCTTACAGCTATTTATACATGATAAAATAGTGGGAGAATAAATAAATAAATAAATAATAATTTTAATTTATAACATATCACTTATTTTTTAATCCAGTAATTTAATAAAAATAATATCTTTTAAATTTTAGATTAAAAATATTTACTAATCACCCACAGTTTTCCTATGATATATATTGGAGAAATATATCTTACAAACTAGGTGTTACATTTTGGAGTGGGTTATATGACTTCAGGTTGTGCTACTCCATGAAGAGAAATCATACATTCTAGAATGCACCATTCATGATCTTCCAACTAAACAAGTGACTAATGATGTGTTCCCATTTCAATTAGAAACATTTGAGTGACACATTAGGTGATCAATTTTTGATGCTTTCATCTAATTCTATTGAACTAATGATGTATCATAGAAAAATTGAGGTGCCTCTTTGGTCTTTACTAGGATATAGCTAGAAATGAATAGTTTAACATTTACATTGTTCTATTTCATAGAAAAACATGGAAATGATGACCAGGACGTGAATCATTTAGTCAAGACCATTATCTACATTGAGAACATATAGGGTAATGGGTTTGAACATAAAAAATGGACACCAATATCATTCTGGAATAAGTACCTCATGGATACTACATCTTCGTAGTGAATTTTAATATGAACAACAATGAGAAGTATGTTCTAAATCATATTACTCTACTTCTACATGTAAATAAAGAAATAATGAATGAAAAACCATCCATCCATAAACTAGAAAAATTAAATGGGAATGAAATGATATTTAATCCCTAAGACTCTTCATGCCATTCCACGAAGAAAAATACGAATGGGAATGCAGGGGAATATGATGTTGTCTTTATCAATGTTGCATGATGGTCCATTGGAATGAAAACTACACCCATCCACTGAATGAAGGGTAAGATTTCAGTTCAATTATAATTGATGAAAATTAATTTGTTTCTATATATTGGGTATTAGATATACATTTGGTGATCACATATGTGTCAAAATACATGATCATAGCAGGTTCAAAATGATTGATTGCAGACATGTAAGCAATCTAGTCGAAAATGTTGTGAAACATGTTTTTGTAGATATCTTGGACTACCATCACACAGTCCAGACAAGAAATTTAAATGTTTTAAAGGGTTTTTATTTTTTGCCTTCAGTTACCAAAACATTATTTCTCTCTCTAGGCATGATATGGATGGAATTATTTTCAAATTTTTGAATAATTTTTTATTATTTTATAATGATAGATTTCTTTATGGTAATACATGGTTAAATAATGGTCTTTATGTATTGGATTAAATGAACCAAATAATAAAATTTATAATAATTATTTTTTACATGACTCACATCACACCCATAATTGGTTTTACTAGCTATGTAATGTCAATGAAAATCTCATTACTTAATTGCACCAAGATGGATATTTTTATTCTTTTGAACTAAATCCACTTGTTTAATGAATTGTATACTTATTTGAAAAAATAACAAAACCCCCTTTTGTGGGAATGGTTAAAGGGATATAGAGCTTCTTTAATTAGTGTATAACATTACTTTCAGGAAAGGGGTGGGTAGTTATAGTTCATAAAATCTATAGATGATTTTAGTAGATAAGGATATGTCTACATGATAACCTATAAGTCATATTACATTGAATAATTTGTGGAATATAAGATGTATGTTAAAAAACAAATTGTTATGAAGAATATAAATCATCAATTATTCTTTGCGAGAATATATTAATCAGTACATCATTTATTATTTATCAGAGTTTTGGATTTTAACTCAACAAAATAACCTTTGTACACCTCAATGGAATGGT
The DNA here is from genome assembly GCA_963277665.1 of Viscum album. NCBI lineage: Eukaryota > Viridiplantae > Streptophyta > Magnoliopsida > Santalales > Viscaceae > Viscum > Viscum album. Next base: position 1,625,920,914 of record OY728157.1, on the reverse strand, counting down.
TTAAGAAAAATGAGTAACATCACCTTGTTTGAAATGGTGATTTCAATGATGATTCATTAATGTTGTCCAACATACTTTTTTGGATATGCATTACAAAAAAAATCATACATATTCAATTGATATACAACTACTGAAATAGATGGTATAACATTACAATTATGGAATGGAATGAAACCTATGTCGTATTACATACATATGTGTGGTTATGAAATTTTTTTATGGAATTTTGAGGTAGGAATATTACACCCCAAGGAAAAAAGTGTATCATTATATGATTCCTCTAAAAAAATGGATAATAAGTATACAATCCTTCAGAAAATTTTTTGGTGGTCGTAATACATCACAAATTTTACATGGATCATCATATTACTAAAATTTATTGTTAGATAATGATCTACTTTTACGATGTCTAGGATCAAGATACTAATGATTTGGCACAATAACAAATTCAATAATGATGCCTGGAAGAAAAATTTATCCTGTGAAATTATTAATTCATAGGAATACTGGATATTTTAAATAACCTAGAAGGTATCATTTTCTATTCATCGAGTTTCATTACTCAGTATTAGTTAATAATAATGATCCTATAACTTAAAAAAATTAGAAATTGTCATGGATATTTCCTTCTTGAAAGAATTCATGAATTTTAAAATGGAATTTATATACTAAATTTTTTTTGTGATTTTTGAAGTCCCTCTAGTAGATTTAAATTAAGTTGCTTGAAAATGGCTGTTTCAGAAGAAACTGAACATGTAAGGATATGTTAGTACCTTAAAGGGTGTCTCGGTTAAATGGGGTATAAAATCATCAATCAATTAGCTACAGAGGAACATTTTTCCAATTAAAATGAACAAACCCATCACAATATTAATTTACATTATATATGTCCATGTTTATGGAATTTTGGAAAGGGTTTTCAAAATAACCTTCGATTACAGGAAACTTCAATAATATGAATATATGAAACATCCAATGGTTTGTGAGAATAATTAATTCCAACATGATTTTAGGTCTAATGATCCATTTATGGAATAAATAAATCCTCTAGGTCATGGATAATTAATTTTGACTATTCTAAAAATGTTTTTCATTTCATAAATAATGAACAAGAAACATATGCCTATAGAGGGTTTAGTGAGTGTGAAGTTGTATTTATTATAGTATATATTGATGAAATACTAATCATTCCAATCTAAATAATATTCATATAATATTATGATAATTAATTGAATAAATTATTCTCTATGAATCAGTTGAGTGAGTCATTATATATTCATTGGAATAATATCTATCATGATAGATCAAGGAGACTCCTCATCCAAAGTCAAATTACATATGTTGACAAGATACTGTAGAGATTCAGTTTGAAATAATCTAATAGAGGATGGATTCCAACAACAAATTTCATTCATCATCCTAGGTAAATGTGTCCTCAAACACAAAATGAATTAAAGAAAATGTAAAGGATTATATACAAATCAACAATTGGGTCTTTATTGTATGCTATGATTTGTACTATGACACATGTCGCATACACATTAAATATGGTATGAAGATGTAAAACTGATATAGGTGACTGATATTGGATGGATGTTAATATTAATCTTATGTATCCGAGGAATACGAAGAATAGGTTGCATGTTTGTGGAGGATATAAAGAAATAGTCATTAAAGGATATACATATACTAGTTTCAAAAATGATCAAGAGGACATGATGTCAAAAATGAGATATATCTTCACATTGAATGCATTTGTTTTGAGTTTAAATAGTTTAATTATGTTTATGATTATAGATTCTAAAAATGATTCTATGTATATTGTGGATTATAAGGAAGCTAATTAATTACCATGGATGTGAAACTTAATCCAAGGGATTGATGTGTTATCTACCATTAATGATCATATGACATATATTGTGGTAATAATTAAATGGTGGATCTTGAAAAAGAGTCATGTTCAAATCAATTGATGAAGCAAGTACATTGTATGTTCCATATCTTAGTGGATTTTTCATAGAGTGGTGAAGTTGTTGCAAGGAGTATTTCCATGGATAAAATTTTTTAATACTCATTTAATAATGCATTGACTTAACCAAAACATTAATTTCATGTGAGGATTAGAAAAATGAAGTTGAAGGGAATTTTAATCAATTCAATGTGGTTGTTTTAGAGAGCTAGTTTCGTTGGAAAATCAATTTGTATATTGAATGCATATATATCATATGAATTTAATATTAATATAAATATCTTATTCCATAATATTAGTTATTTTCCATAATAATAATATAATAATTTCCTAGATTATGTGTCTCATTGATATGGTCATATAAACTCCTTACCATGATGAGAACCTTAATGTGTCATGATGATATTCTAAAAAAATGTTTTTTTCTTGGATAATGTACTATGATAGGACACATTGTTCATAGAATGTTAGGTTAATGTACTCATAATAAGATGAGTTTTTTTCTAAGGATAATCTCAATTGGTAATTACAAAGGCTAAAGATTACGAGAACACACCCACCCATATTAATTCTTCATGTTTTTGTGTCGTAAGATATTCCTATCTATGAGAGTGTGAAATGGAGCTTACACGTTACTATTATTATTAATTATTGACAAAAATTTTGTACATAGATATATATACTAAACAATAATGATAATAGTTCTTGGAGTGGTTAGATTTGTTTTGTAGGTCACAAGTGGCATTTCATTAATGAGAAATTCAAGGTTGGATTTGTGCCTTCAATCTTCATGGAATTTGATATCTAATTTCATTGATTGGAATAGACTAATCACATTAAATTCCATGGTCAGGGTGTAATTTTGTGTTTACATTAGATTTTCAAAGAATGAAATTTATCTTATAGCGTCATAACCATGATGTGAAACCTTTTTGATTAGATATTGTGAGAAAGGGATTGAAATACACAATGACTTTTTCTATGTGATATTTTAAATTATGACATTATGTTCTTTATAATAGGCACCTCAACCTGTTTCTAGACTGCAATCCTATACTTTAGGCAAGCCCACCTAATTCCAATGGGAATGATTCGTAGAGGGTCACAAACTATTTGTTTGAATTAATCTAAATTATAATTTGTTTGAGTTTAATTATTCTGATAAATATTATTATATATTCTACTAAATAAAATTATTCATGTTATATTTACCACATAAGTTAAATAAATATTTATTTATTAGATTGTAAATAATATATTTGTTTCATTTATTGAATTTTTTTAAATATTTATTTACTCTGTTATGTTTAAAATATTAATTTATTAATAAAATATTTATTCAGTTGTTTAAAAAATTATATAAGAGTCTAAACGGGCCAGGACGGAGTCTATTGAAAATTATTAAGTAATAAGACCGTTAAATGAAATTTTATGTTGTACAATTTGGTCCTCACCACAATATAATATTTATATAATTATTATAATTTATAATGGAAGTTATTAAAAGTAAAAAAATTTATTTTATGGATATTATGAAATTATAAAATATTTTAACATAAATTGAAACTAAATAATTATGAAGTTAGTTCTATTGCGTAGATTATCCAAAATTGTGAATATAGATTTTTGTGCATAAGGAATAATCTCCCAAATTCTCTTTCTCTCTCCATATCAAGAATTATAAGTTAAATAAAGGTTTCATGAAGGGTGATTAATGAAAAATCATGAATGACCAATTCAATACATCCAACTCTCCACACTAGTACACATATATTTTGTGGTGTTCTTGAAGATCAAATGAGCACATGTGGATCACGACTAGATGGATTCTATCCATGGATCCTTACAATGTAATGAAGGTAATTTCAAATAATCAATTCAGTTGATGAAAATTGACCAATGAAGACATTTCTTAATCACATGTAAATATTTATTAAAATATTTAAAAATTAATTATAAATTTGATGTACAAGAACCTCACTATTGCTTTCAGGGAAAAATTATGAAAATAAAATTCAATATATCTCCCAACTTAGTATGATTTCACTACACCTAGAACTATTAGTTATTTACTATCTAAAGGGACTAATATAAATATTCTAGATGATACATGAAAACATAATGTGCATGTCATCCCAATGAGAGTGGATATTGAGAAACCAATCCTCCCTATGGCTTGAAAACCATTTTATATTCATCCAATTGTAGTATGGTATTATGAATTATATCCATTATGGGAACATGCAGAACTATACAAGGAAAACCATCAATGTTCAACCCTAACCAGGTGCCAACCATATGTATTTTTGGTTGTTGAAGTCAATCCTGAACTGATTCATCCTTGGTTTGTGCTCATGTTCATCCAAACATCATCAAGGGAATTATTAATATTATTGATTCATTGGATGGCTGATTGAGAGATGAGGAGGAATGGGGAACAACCATGCATCTAGGAAATAAGCCTTACCAATATCGGTGAATGTGAACATTTCCCAACAAAACATTAGGTGTACTACAATTCATATATTTGATGGATCCGCAGTCTTATAGAATCATCTAACACATTTCATGTCATTTTTTGATCCCATGATGTGATCCTTGGTGCATCAAGGTGTAGTAAAACTCAGGTTCATTGTACAAAAGTTACTACAGAAAGACATAATATGGAATATTGGATTTTCATATCCATAAATCATAGAATTAGAAGATATTAGTTGATAGATTCTCATTCAATTCATTTTGACACTACAGAAGAAAGCAATCATTTACCATTGAAACTACTAACAACAAAAGAGTGATAAAGTCACAAATTTCACTAATATTGGGATGATTTTTGATTACACATTAATCATATATATTTTTCCTAGGATTAATATTTTTCCATGTATATAGATAATATTTATAATGATTTGTGAATACCACTCATCCATTTGAAATATACAGGTTGGTTTTATAAACTTGTTAATGTTTATCAGATATTGTATGAATCCGTCTTTAAAACCAAGTCCACGTACAAACTTCTTCCATATTCATTAAGAAAGATAACATTAAAATTAATGACTAAATATATCATTATTATTCTAGACTATCCACCAAGTCCATTTCAAATGCTCTCACGATATCTTGAAACACCTCCATTAGAATTTAAGCAACAACACACTCCACATCAGGAATAATAAAAGAGATTGAGGTGAAACAATATCATTGAACAGTGGGATAATGTTTATTAGTTTTGAGAGTAGTATATACATGGATACATTATAATGGATATAGAGAATAATTTAGTCCCTCTTATAAATATGAAGATGATACATTCGGTTTTTCTATATGATCTCCTAAACTGTTTCCCCTTTCACTAGAAACTGGGTTTCACCATTCATGAATAAATTATTTTTGAATAGAATCTACAAAAAATATTTGAATTAGTTCATGTGTAGTTAAGAAAACCAAAAGTGTATGAGGAATGTGTTTCCTCTTCTTCACTCGGAGAAGAAAGTGATTTGAAAAAAAATTCTACAAATAGAGTGCAGAAGTTCAATGATTATACTACCAGGAAGAAAATCCATCAAACTAATGGTAACTTTATCATACTTTGGAGTAAAACAATTGACCCAAAGTTTATCCTTACGAGGTATAACTAAAATCATTAGTTCCACAACCCTCCATGAACTGGTCTTCTAAAAAGTGGTGTAATCAAATAATTAAATGATGAGTACTTTAATAAGAGCATGTATAGATTCTAAAACCATCAGTGACTCTATCATACATTATGACTATATGCTATATAACATATGAAAAACCCAACCAAATTTTTCTATAAGTGTTGAACCACCATATATAATCCTCATCAGATGAATAATTATACTTTGGTTTTATTAATTAAATTTTATTGATGGATACACTCTACTATAATGAGTATGTCTATTAACTCATGATACATACACCTGACTGGGGAAATAATAATGAGGCTTCAAGATAAAATGGAATATATGGAGGCACATTCATGAAATAACAGATTATTCTATCTACAACACTTATATTACATTATATTCCAATGATACTCAAGGGATAAACTTCTACTGGGCCTAGGATAATGAGGCAATTTCATAAAAAATTTCATGATTCCCCTAGACAGAATTATCCTAGATGATCAAAAAGTGGGGATGAAAATGAAAAATATACATCAATGAGATATTAGACCTATTATACCTATCACACTGATTAAAGGAATTCCCTAATCTTCATTTCTATGTGAAGATTTCTCTAAATTAGATATATAATCTCTCAAATCACATATAAAAAGTAGACTCATTATAAAACGAACAAGAAAATATCCTCATGTATAATATTTTAATGAAATTTTAATAGGTGTTGGCCACCATTTGATCACATAAAATTTGTGATTTTTGAAAACCCTTTACAAAGAACTCTTAAAGGATTCAATGAACCCATGGATTTTTTTCAAATGAGGTTACCAAAATTAGATTATAGCACACATAGATCAATCTTTATGAATGAGACATGATTATTTATGTTATAGAACAAGACAAATATAACATTACAATGGGAAAAATAAGACTCATGTATGTGTCATGCATGATAAATGATATTAATATTTTATGGGATTTGATTGAAAATGGCCCAATAGACAACCTCATTGAATCCCAAAGACAATTTTTTTTAGAAATTAGTATGGCCCACCTACATATTTTTTTGACCTCAGGGTTATGGAAAATGAATGAAAATTAAACGTTTATTATTCTATCTCAGTGGGAAGTTTTGGGAACTCATATTCCACTTGGAATTTATCTTTTATGAGATTGATATACCCTTTAATGTTTTAGTACGAATGCATTAGTTTCAATAATATTAATTAATCCCATAATCATACCACCAATTCATCACGTAATAAAATAATGGGAAACTAGGATTCTTAATAGTGATAAATCTTTGTTTTAGTGTAGTGAATAATAATATATTGTTGTAGGATTCTTTAGGGAGTATGGAAACAACCTAGGACTAATTCTTTCACTTGCGTCACTGAAACAAATGTTATATAAATGAACACGAACAATCCATTGAAATAACAAATCGAAGAATATGTGATTTCAATAAATCATATGAAAAATATAAATACATATTTGGTTACATAGTTAATTAATTTCATGATATCAATCATTATGACTGATCACGATAGAAAGGAAATGATATTCGACCCATTGAACTGTTACAAAGGTGTTGGTGTAAAAACCCTCATTCAATCCAATGATATTCAACAGATTCCTAACCCAACAACTAAATAAAAAAGGATTTAATCTAGCATTTTTTGAGTGGATAAACATGATCTCAATCCCTCGTATCTACTTTAGAGTGTAAAAGAAACCCTATATCATTATTCTAGTTAGAAGAAGCAAATTCTTCTCCCATATATAAAAATGTTGACTTCTATTCTGAATATAAATGAAATCCTTCAAAACCTATTTAAAGTAAAAAATGAGTTAGATTATGAATATGAAGTACATTATGATGTGAATTAAGGGAGTACATGAGTAATTATCCTCAAACATTCTAGTAATGTGTTTCTACCAATATTCAGCAACTCAAAAAAATAAACCATTGTCTGGTGGATGACCTGTGATTTAATTTGAAAAGTGCTTCCATTTATTATAAATATATATATAACCTTTATATAGAATAATTATGAAGATTTTTATAACAATTTCACAAGAATTTTGGAATCAAACCTATGCTGGTTACACATACCTTGGGATTTCTGAAACTGAATTATGGTTACCAACATGAAACCAAATGGTTAAACCTGAATCATGGCATAAGAAATTATGATTAATGTTAACTTGATCATCATTAAAAATTTCTTTTAGGATTTATATTATCCAAAATTTATTTAAATTATATTCTTATTGAAGATAAATAATGTTAAAATCAGTTCTTTTATCAAATTCTGAAATCAGCGTTTGTATTGTCTGAATGATGATTTCATACTTTTGATCATATAATTACCCATTTATTATATAACATTATATCAATACCATTGTATAATTGAATGATATTCTTTGCATAATCATATTTGTATGGCCCCAGAAGAGGAAGAAGCCACAACCCTTAGATAACCCAAAGGGTGTATTGTAATCTGTTAATTCAAATTAGTTTGAAGAATGACGACATTATGTGCTAACATATTGTTTATATCCCATTCAAATACTTTTTATAAAGGTCTTCTGAGTACTATATTGATGATATCATGGTCAAATTTTGAAATCATTATAACAACCTTATTGATCTTGAGGACATCTACATCAAGCTATTACATCTTAACAGGAAAATGAACCCCACGAAATGTTATTTTAGAGTTATCTCAGGAATACATCACGGAATTTTAGTACATGATCATGGCATTGAATTTTATCATGATAAAACAAACATTATTATTTATATTTCACATCCTCATAAACTCAAATATTTTATTGGGTTATAGGTACACCCTTCTTATATTCTTGACATTATATGAAAACTCACATGCGTGTTTTTTTATTTACCTGATTACTGAAAAGTGGGATTACAAATTAGTAGAATGAAAACATCTTGAAATAATTTGATATTATTTAGGAATATATTTTCATTACAGTATTTATTATTCCTCTTGTTAAGGAATAGCTACTCATTTTTTGTGATAAATATTAAAAAATTTATTTGTGGCTATCATTGCATAAAAGAATGTATTTGAGAATGAATACAAAATCAATTATCTTTTTATAACTATTAATTAGATTGAAACACATAATTTAGAAATATAGATGAGATGTATGAAAGTAATATTTTATTTCAATATGTGATTCATTGCATGACTCACCATGAATTAAACATGGTCTATCCTAATATCCTACTGAAATACATCCTCAGTTTTCGTATGTTGAATAAATTATTGGAACAATACAAGGGAATAATAAAAAAAGTTTATATTGAATTCATTCCTTGAATATTGTAAAAATGATAAACATTATCACACTTCATTGTAGAACATCCCTATGTGGAGACAACATCATTAAATTCATAATTTATGGATAAAGGGAGTTTTCTCTTTTAAATAGCACCCTGGATATCAGATATGTATTTTTAAAGTGCATTCAGAAATACAATAAGGATGAGAGTGGATAAACATAAGCTCAATAGAGTGGGGATGAGAGTTATGGTCATCTCTCCATTAATTAATATATTACATTGTTATTTTTTTGTCAGAAATATCCATAGAAAATGGGATATAGTATAAAGCTCTATTAAAATATCTAGAACATGCCTTTTAAATATTAATTGCCTAAATTAGAGTTAAACTGCCATTTGGTGATGATAATCATGTTTTCCAATAATGATTGCTCTATTATAATGTCTGATATAACCCCCTATATGACAATGTATGAAGATTAATGACCTAATTATCTATGGATTCAACATTAGCTCACATCCCATGATAACGTGATTCTTATATTGATGCATTGAAAAATATAGGTTCGACCTTGGATAGTCCACACTAGAGAGAAATAATCATCATAATTATAAATATTAAAATATTTTCACCATTTCATCATGTCAATATTGATGAAATCATTTCGGTCAATTCCATCCCTAAACAACAAATTCTTATAACCGGTTTTATTATACCCATTATAGACTAACATTAAAATGTAGTACTCATATCACAATATGATGGTAGAGACAAAACATGATGATGAGAATTTATCATTACTAATTATGACATCCAAAATCACCGATATGTACAAAATCAATGGTTCTTGGATAGTTTTCATCTCATTTGAATTATTAGTTAATAGAAGGTTTTTATCATGAATGAAGTACATAGAGTGTCCTACTAGTCCCACAAGTCAAGGATCATGAATTTATATAAAATTAGGAGGCATGGAATATTTTAGCCTTTAGTGATGTGGGATTCCTCAGAATTAACCAAATGTTTTCATTCACACCAACTGAATGACAAAATCAGCCATAGAACCCCTGAAATTCAAATTACAATAAAATACTATATTCGATTTTCCATATATTGAATCAATGATTAAGGATCTTATCCACCAGCTATGTTCAATTATTTTACATACAATCTCATTTCCCATTATTTTTTCTACAGGTGTGATGAGACTGTACTCCTCAAGGAAATTATAGAAAGTAAAATTTTCAACATCATGAAATCCAATTTTATTAATATATTTAGTGTCCATTATATGATAGTGATGTAATATGGCTAAAATGTATACCCTTATGTGATGGTAACTCTGTATTAGTATTATATATTAAATACAACCATTAATATTTCTATCATGGAGTGGATTTTGAAAATATAGGGTCATTAAACATGATCTTATCAAACATACACAAAACATGAAAGATAAATATTTATATGGCTTAACTAGAAAATGACTTTCATAACTTTAAATATAATTGTACTACAATCTCTATCACCACACCGGTGTCCCCTTTTTCAATAGTATAGAAAATAGATGTAGTCATTCTAATTGAGGCCCAATTAACCTTTCATTGTGTTTCCATATATGATCAGATATCTATAATGTTTCAGAACCAAAAAAATATTGGATGTATTGGAGTGACAAGATGAAAATGGAATTCATACTTTATACCACATAGAAGTCCACCAACACGGGAAATTATGTTATTTATCCTTAATTTTCACCTACAATTGTTTCTCCAACGAGAACTAGTGCATGTAATGATAACATATTCGTAAGACACCTTCCAATGAGAGTATTCACAATAAAACTTCATATAATGATGAATAATTTTTATTCACATAAATATAAAAGGAATGACTAAATTTCATAGACATAAGACACTAAATTGAATGATAACATATTCATAATAATATGGAATAAATATACAAGACACTATAGTCTGATTTGTAAAATTCTAAACCAAATATCACAATTTCTTTATCATAAGATGTGAAACTCCATGAAAACATCATATAAAAATTATGTATTACAACATGGTTTACATCATTATTTCATGATGCATAACTGCATAATACAATACTCCTTGTATGAAAATACTAAAATTCATGGTGTTGGTCTTCTAATACAATAGCAACCCATCATTTTTAAGACTAATTTATTGAATAATTATAAATAAAATGTCATATATAGTGAAAATGTTTACAAATATTTAATGGGAAAGCACACAATAAAAAATTTTAACCCCATATTATATACACACAAAATTGATTCAGGTGACACAAACACATGTCCTATCATTTGTAGGATATTTTCAAATAAATTTATTTCTCAATTCACATGAGTATGATATATGAAAGAATCATTTTACGAACTACATGTGGATTAACTCTCACATTAATTAATTATATGGAGACACATATGGAATTTTCTATATCCCTATCCCCAACACCCCCACCTTAATGGATTTTTTCCATCACTTGGACACTAAGTCATATTCTCACATCATGTTTTTTGATTAATAGATTATAAAATAATCCGTTCAAAATCATATAAATTAACTATTTATGAGCTCAAACAATAGCAATCCCATGTCACTATTTCTTATAACCTAAAACATCAAGAAACCATTCATCCTTATCATACAATGCTAAAAAAATATCAGGTCCAGATCTCACAACCCTAAATATTATGATCCATATCATCCTAGTCAAAAAAATGATACAATTTTAAAAATTATTCACTACATTATGTTAAAATAAAATTGGAACCCATGTATATTTCATAACATCTCATCGTAATACATCACAAGAATAGTCATTTGAAAAACCTGGGATGCCTCTCATGATATAATTTCCCTAACACCATGATAGTATTTATTGAACATCATGTCATCTTTATCACATTTGGTAAACTTTTTCCTTATCACATTATGTTAAATTGAATGGTTAACGTTCCTCCTATTTTATATGAAGATACACCAAGATTAAAAGATGGATATATTCTAACCACTATGTGATACATAACTATTCTCATATACTAGAACATGGTCCAACCAAATCCTAATAAAATTCCTCTATATTCATTCAATTTCCTCTATTTTAGTGAGAAATGATGACCCCTCCACATTTCCTCACACTGATTATAGATCATATGGGAATAGTAAGTTTTTAAGTTCTCCCAAAATGATCAATATACATAGTTCACATCAGGTTAAACATGGTCCAGGATGTATGACCATGAATGTAAAACCAAGCTTCTTTACCTCATGACATTAATCTATATGGATGACTTCTCATGAAAGATAGAATTTTTTTTTCATTATTATGGGCCTCCTTATAGATGACCACAATATGTGATGATAGTCTACCACTACACCTAAATTCAAGAACAATGCATGGTTTCATTTATTCCATCACATCAAATGTTGTTATTCCTAGACCAGAAATACCAGATCTATCCACATTAAAACAAAGCCCCCTCTACACACTGAAATTTGAAAAATTTGAGGAATATTTTACAGAACTACTTGTGGATTTATTATCACATTGAATATTTATTTAGTGACGTACAAATCCTATTTCTAGGATCAGTATAATTGTTTTATAAAAAAAAATTCCCTCCATACTTATAGTTCAAACCAAAATAGAGAACATTTTCTATATTCTTGGATGATTTTATACATAAAATTATATTTCTAGACTCAAGAATCTTATTTAAATAAATATAACTCAGTGTTTTGGGAAATATTGATATCCATAATGTTTATCTTTATATGTATAATAATTTTTTTTATATAAGAGTAATCTATTTTAGGGTAATGTATAATATTCCATAATCTAGATTTTCATATGTTTCTCCCAATGGGTAATATAAACTTTCAGCCCCTACATTCTCATGAAAAAACAATTATATCTCCATAATCCCTAACAAAATTAACATAGAAATGGATAATTAAATACGATCTAGATTAATTACCAAAAAATGTGTCCCATATAATATTTTGGATCCAAATCCACACATATTACTACTTACAACTTTATTTCATCATGTCTAATATATGACTAAAAATTCATTGTTAAATCACTATGAAATGAAATATCCATATTCAATCGATCAATACCTAATGACTAGAAGTTGTATCATCTTTATATTCTTCGTGAGACATTAAAGTATATGGTTCATATACATATTGGGTGATATTGAATTTCATGATGATAAAAGCCTCATGTGTGACTATATTTTTTTTCCTATGTCATTCATATATGACATCACACCAATGAACTGCACATGACATTATCCTGATTTAATTTAGATACATAGTGATGCCTAGATCTTCTATTCTAGGCCAACCTACTTTTTAGGACAAAATTTTTATGTTCCTATATTTATTTAAATAACCCCAATACTAGAAGGATGTTCAAAATTTATTATCTGAAACCTCATTTTCATGATCCTTGTTAAAATAGAATCCCATTTTTTAACAAAAAATTAAACATTTTATAATGTAATTCTAATCCCATGCTAGTGTCAACCAAAATGTTTCATTTATTCTCAAAGACATTCATTTCAAAAACCACACATCATGGTATTATGAAATCTAGATCCACATAACACCCCAAGGCTGTTGTATATTGAGATTCTCAAATATGAATGGAACCGTTTTTTGACTAATGATAATATTCCACAGCCTAAAATTTCAAAAATCACCCCATGCATCACTTATCAACCAGAGGCACCTTCTTATTAAGAAAGGGATGATTAGTCTCTGTTCGTCCTGACAAGATGACGATAGAAACCAATATTAATACCTGATATATGATCATTCACTATGTACAAGTCAAAAATCATTTATAAAGATAAAAAAATAGAAAAATACTGACCTTGAACCTCTGTTTTCATACCAAATGAATCTTAGAAAATTCTCCACCATCAAACCATGGTAGTGTCATCACACACAAAACTCATGGTCAATGACGTTTGACAAAAATCCATGTTTCTTTATAACATATTAATATAGTATATGCATAAAATGAATATATAAATAGTATTCACTAGGTCAAAATCCATCAATGAGTGGCATAAGATTAATTCTTCTATTAGCCTCTAATGGTGATCCTCACATGTTCAATGAAAACTCGAGCGATCATGAATACAAAGGAATAAAAATATCTAATAAATACCATAAAAATTGTGACCTAAGAAATATCCAAATCATTCTTATAGTGTATTCCTTATGAAAAAATTTGTAAAAAATTTTATCAATCAAAAAAATGAGGGTATTATTTTAGGATATATCATCCGACTCTTGATGAATTCAAGTTGATAGAACTAGGTCAGAAGACCTAGGAATAACATACTTCATTATCCTATCTATATATTTGTTATTGAAATTTGTTGATACAATTGAATTTTTGGTGGTCAGACATGCTAATCGTGTAGGTCCATAATGATTTTGGATCAAAGATTCATCTCCCCGGATTTCAACCTAGATACACAAATGTTTGTAAATAGTGTGCCCTGCCTAGGGTACTTCCTATCTTGGACTTTTCTTTTTTCCATATTAAATTATCTCACTAGAATGATATAAGAACAATAATTACCATAAATCTAGATCATGAATGTACACGAACATGTAGATTCTAGTAAACAAAGGATCCCTCAATGCCTATATTTCCCAACCTTGGGATGATAAACCATTCTTATTGTTGGATCAATTTTGGTAGAGGGTGGGGGTTGTTATCTAATATATTTTCCATATAATTTGATGACTAAATTGAAAATACATAATATAACATAAAAATAAAAAAATTACCTTATCCCATGTGTTTTCCAAAGTGGTATTGTGCAATGACCGACCTATGCACACAACATTATCAAGCACGTTTGACTAGGTTGACCATCCACTTCATGAAATTTAACCCTATATGTTTCTACCATGTTAATATACCCTAAACTAAGACATGGTCATTAGTCACTATAATTTTATAACTATGTGAAATGAATATGTCTCCCAGTGTCAAAAAATAGGCTATAAATAAGACCCTTGGGGTTCTTTTTTGACAAGACGTGAAGATGAAGAGACCACTTGAGGCTCCACTCAACCAAGTATCTCTCCCAAGTCTTCCAACCATTACTGTAGTTCCATAATACTAAAATAGTAGAGGGAATTAGCAATGTTCCATGGATGTTGGTCCGTCAATGTCTAGAATACTAATATCATTTAGAGGAAACATTCACCCACAAAAAATGAAGTTGTTGGGATATTAAATTGCTCCAAATATGAAATTAATTTATCCAAAAAGACCCATGGAGAATGTTTGAGCCTATACAAACAAATCATCAATGTTTTATTACATTGTTTTTTCATCACTGAAAGTGAATATCCATTTTTACTGATACACTCTCTTTGAATCACCTTAAATCTACAAAGGTATACACAAAAAAAACACATATAGATCACCTAGGTATTCCTTATATGAGACCATATAGTTCAACTAGGTACACCCGGAGTGAAACCCTCTAGATCACTCTAGTCCTCCCTTCAAGAGACCCAATCTAGATCACATAAAAAACCTCTTTTACCCACCGATTGAGCCATTTTTGATTCCGTAAATGGTACATAAACAATTTCAATAGATCCCTTTAGATAAGAAGACCAAACCATGATCTACCCTAAAGGAAGTATACATGAATGATAATTAAAAATTGAAATGAATCATGTCTTCTTGATTATAAATTCTCATGGTGAATTTTTTTAGCATTCATCTTACCTAACTAGTTGTATCCTTATAATGTTCTCAAATATAAATAACACTTTTAATGGTGATCCAAAAAAATTTTACAATGAATTAATGATTCTTCAATCAGAATAGGTTATTTTCTTCATGAAATATGAAAATAATTTTGTGACATATATATTCATATATAAGACATTTCCCTCAAGATGGAAAAACTAGAGATGAAACTGGAGTAACTAAGTCTCATCTCTCTTCCTAACTACACATAAATGTCATAATACTTGTCTAAAATTAAATGGAGAGATGAATAATTGATAGGTAATCCTTCATCGATTAATCCCAATTTTTTATTGTGAGTAACTACCCCACCTTTCTTATAATCTCCCTCATCATGCAATGGATGAATGAGATTGTGTAGATTTCCTAATATTCCTATTCCTATTTTTTTCCTACACCAAGAAGGACTCATCTAGGAATAGAGGTTAGTGGCGATCATGTAATAAGTTGTATCAAATATCCCAATGGGCCTCCTCTAGAGGGGTATGTCCCAATACATCTGATATATGTTTGGTTTTATTCATATATTCACAAGATTCATAAGAGTTCTTATAGAGGTCCAAACCCAAAACATTAAAAAACAAAATTATATTCTCTTGGTCATATTCTGAGTATGGTTGATCCCACATGGAAGTTTATATACCATTTGGGTCCCTCTATAATAATTTTATTAGGACACATTATGAGTAAGGTCATATACACCTTGATTTTTATATTCCACTTAGGTCGCATGACCTCTTTCGTTGTATGTCTTACACCATTCTTTGCATGGAATCATTATTATAGACATACATGTTTCATAATGATAAACTATATGGTTTAGTATCTTCCAAATTAATTTAAAATTAATTATGTCTCTCGTTATGTTGAACAACAATAACTGGGATATTATTCCGTCCAATAGGATACGTAGAAAGTCTATCTCATGGGTATGATCCCAAAATCAGAATAAATCCCATATTTTGGGATAGTTATAAATTCTAGAGCACCCACTGCATGGATTAAAATGAGTATCATGAAAATAAATGAAATAATATTATCTAATATATATATAAAAGGGAACCACTAATAGAGACCAATTGATAAAAAAATACATCTCCATCAATGAGGAACCTCATATATGCACAGAGGATTCTTATATCAAAAATATTATTACAATTTATTGATTCTATGGGTGACTTGATCTGTGCTTGTTAATTAATATTGATTAAATAATATTAATTGAATTTATATGAGTGTCATATAGTTATAAATAATTACCCCAATGATGGTGTGATGTTGACTACCTCTAATCCTCTAAACCAATGTGAGTCTTTAAGTGTTATTGGAACCATTTCATAATTACACCTACCTTTGGAATGTACGTTTCTGAGTATCACATACAAGGGAACAATTGGTTATTCCCTATAATGTAAATAAACACCATTACAAACTATCTGGTAACAAATGTGTTGGAAACCAACACTATATAATATATATTCCTTCAATGTGGTCCCTCTAAGCAATATAACTCATGAGAAGAACATATCTATATAGAAACAATCCATTTATTTCTAGTATAATCTAGTGTACCAAAGATAGAAAGATAGACATGTCTAATTCCACATGGGTAATATGTAGTTTAGTGTGAACTCATCCAAACCATGACCATTTAATATTCTCATAGATTAACTCATTTCATAAAATAAATTCATTCATTAATATATTTCAACAAACTAGTCCTAGAAAATACCCCTGATCTATAAAATAAAAACCAAAAAACATATGTGGATTCTATATTATTCCTTTGAATATTTTATCAATGAATATGATTCTACATGTTTATAAAATATCCATCATGTTCATTATATATAAGGACTGATAGGGAATCTCCCTATAATGAATTAATTTATAAGAAGAATCCTTCCACGATTCCCTAATATATCTTCCCCTTTTCATTTATTTAATGATTCCTAAAAAATTTCAATCAATAAAATGCATATGAAAAATTTAATTTCATGAAATAC
Source organism: Viscum album (assembly GCA_963277665.1). Lineage (NCBI taxonomy): Eukaryota > Viridiplantae > Streptophyta > Magnoliopsida > Santalales > Viscaceae > Viscum > Viscum album. The sequence goes on along the minus strand of OY728157.1, from coordinate 1,625,903,147 downwards.
CTAGAATAGTTTTTTAAAAAACGAAAAACTGTGAAAAAATGCATTAGAAGCACCATAATTTATAAATATTTTATACCATAGGTGCAATAATCAATGATCTATTGAAAATGATCTAAAAAAGTAAGTGGTTATATAATAATAAGAAGATGAAGCCTAGGATTTGAGGGTAATAAATGGATCATATTGAAAACTGAAGGGTTTTTAAAATTAAATGGTTTTATTATAACTACATATATCATTTTGTGTAGCATCAATTCACAAAGTGAATTATTAGTGAAGCATGCAGCTGGAAAATGGGTATCTTCTCCCTAAAACCCCACAAACCAATTTCCTATATAAATATGATTTAAATTTTTATTGATACTGTGAATATGAATTAAAACCATTAACCACACCCTACAACCATATGATGGAATCATTTCATGATACCCATCAGAATGAATACCATTATCGTACCTAGAAATTATTCAGTGATGAGAAAACAACATAAAACAATGAAATTGCTCAAACCAATAGTGTTACAATCAAATCCAACTAATGAAAAAGTTCGTATTTAATAATATAAAAGTTATTAATATATATTAAAAAACAATTTACAAAATAATTCTAATAATATAATATAAAATATTATAGTTAGAGATATCAAAAAAAAATTAACATGAATATATATCATGGGTAAGGACTCATAGTGTTTCTACAAAACTACTGTGAAATTTATAACAAAAATATTTAAAAAAATATTTTATTAAATAAAATCCATAAAATCATAAAAACATTGGATTAAAAATAGTAACTAGTAACATATTACTAGTTTCAAGAAGTGGTGTATGAACTAATTGTGTTTTCTCATGGTTAATCAATTGATGGTTATAGAATTAGATATTCATTTAAGGTTAGATAAGGAAATTATGATATGACTTATTTAAAAAATTCATATATTTCAATATAATGATTCCCTTATCATATTTTTTAATAAATTCCTTGTTCACATATTTTGATTATAATAAACACTAATAAAATATATTATTATAATAGAATTTTTATAGAATCCTTCATGTTATTTATAATAAACCCATCATATTTATAATGATTATCTAGATTTGTTTGTCTCAAACAGAAAAAAAAATACCTAAAATTCTTATATCTAACTTTAATTTTTGACCAAATTATATATTTTTTAAGATATTATTCCCCATGAATTTTTTCAAGGAATATAGTTATTAGGATTTCATGTTCCCTATACATTAACAATATATATTTATTCATGAAATTCATTTAATTTCCCAACATTCTGCATGGTTTACCCTTGATTTTCTATCACTATATTAATAACATTGTATTCATATTTCTTATTTTTAATTTTTTATAAAGTTTGAAACATAATTTCAGTTAATAACATAATTTGAACTACTAATGTTTGACAACTAAAAATTAACATAATCATCCCATATCATTTTATAATAACTAAATATGATAATCATAATTCATATTGAACAATATTATTATTATTTTCATCACTAGATGAAAACAAATCATATTCAATGAGGGGTTTATATAAACCAACCAAAAATAGTATTTTTAAAATGTAAAAAAAACCACAACATATAACTATCATTACCAATCTAAATTTGAATTATAATTATAGTTTCAATGTTCTTGATAATTCAGGGATGCAAAATATCCATCTTGGGAAATAGATAATATAATACACATAAAATAATCAACCCATAAATAGATTATTTATAATAACAATTACACCATCATATTTTTCATATATATTTTTAGATTATGTTTATATATTGTTATATAAAAACAAATCAAAATAATGTGGAAGAATTCGGAAACAATACATGTGTCATATAAATAATGATTTAGGTATAAAACCATATTTCATTTCAGACACTTTTTGTTTCATTAAGATGTAAATGTAAAAATATTGACCATGATAATATTTAAAATAAAACATATATCCTAGGGAAAACAGTTTATAATGTTGTATGATAACAAAAATCATCATTAAGGGATACAAAAAATTTATATAAAACAATTAATCAAGTGAAAAACAAGAATACCAATAAGGAAATTTTCCATTTTATAATAAAAATATGAGAACATGAATTAATCATATTTCTTTGTTAGAATCCATCTATTCAAAAAGAAAACCCATTAACCAATTTAAAAACATTTAGGAATCTTTTTATAAATCAAATTTCATGTGGTAACTCATAAAGACCATTGTATTAAAATAAAATGATTCACATTTCAAATTCCCAAGATCTTGATATACAATAATTTCCCTAAAAACAACTTTTTTAATCAATTATATTAGTATCTTTTGTAATATTATCTATAATCCATGTTTATTCATTTTAAATCATGAAAAAATAACTTAATCCATTTTAATTTCATAGGATTAACATTCCTAATCATCTTCATAAATTTTCTCTTTCAATGATTACTCATTACCCATTTCATTGGTGATCTATATCGTCCTCTCCCATAATCCTATTCTATATTAGAAAAAATTTAATCATATATAATTATCATGTTAAATAACCTAATTTAAACCTTTTTAAGGTTGTAACTTTTCATAATAAATCCCTTAAAAACACATTTTTACCCATAATCAAATCCCTTTTTATTCCGCATAATCAAAACATGAAATACCCTTTTCAAAATGTAAAAAATCAAGTGAATGGAGGGAATAATAAATTACTTGAAACCCCATATTAAAATGTAAATTAATCATTATAAAAAATTAGGGATATGATGGTCTGAAAAATTGGCCTAGTGATATATGTTAAGAAACATAATTTTTAAACATTATGAAAATAATATATTACACACATATAAATAATTAAAAATATTCATTTGTAATTATATTTTATTTAAGTTCAAATATAATTTAAAATTTTATGTTTCATCATTTAATGAATAATTAAAAATATTTGTAAAATATTTAAAAGAACCTTGATACGTAGGGGAAAGAGTTTAAAATAATAAAAAATATTGTTTTAAATGAAAATCCTTTACCTCAAGTCCCATATTTGTTCATAAATATTTCTACACTCTTCCGTACATAAATTATATAGTTAATTCACTTAATTAAGAAAATTTCTAATATTCAATACATAATGATTTTTATATTTAATTCATTGGTTAATTTTATTATTACTGAAATTGAAATGCTCATGTTGGTTTTTTAGCCATTAAGGTTTTATCATAAAAAGAATTGGTGAATTTACCAAATGGATATGGTTATATTAACTGCAATATATTTAAAAGGTAATATTTATCATATGTATACAATATTTAGACCTTTTAAAACCAACAATGTAAGGAATAGAAAATATTTTTCATGGAGAAAATAGATTGTAAATACACATGAATTACATTTGCAGTTTTCAAATGTGAATAAAAAAATAATTTCTAAACTATTTTACATGTAAAGAATCATAAATTGGTTTTCAATTGTAATATTTATTCAGTAATTTTCTCTTTATAACTAGTTATGTAGTTTGGTGATGAAAATAAATCACATCACCTAATAGATATGGAATATCTCATGAATACGTTAGTGCCATTATCATTTTTAAAAGGATGGTAGTGTAAGAAGGTCTGTAATATATTATCTTTAGAAATATAAAAATATGTCAGAGATATTATATATAAATTTATATATTTATATATATGTATTTCAGATTTTTAATAAAACATATTATCTTTTAATTGAAAATGAAATAGATCAATTTTAAGAGGAGGTTGTGTACATATATGGGCAAGCGATTCTTTCCATTACCATAAGATGGAAAAAGAAATAAAATATGGTTTTACCAAATTCATTTTTTTATTTTAGTATATAAAATAAAACTTTTCTATTATTTAATCATGTTTTATGTATATTTTAATGATTTAGAGGAATAAATAAATATTAAAACACTCATTTTGAGTTATACCTATCATTTATGACACCTCCTCTGGATTACACATTTTGAATAATCGGACGGTGTTATGGTGACATCATGACCTTTAGAAAATGATGAGGGATATTGGGTCTATATTTAACGATGTGTTGGATAATTTAGATTGCTTAAATGTTTTGAGAAATGGAGGAAATGGGATTCTCTTTTATAAGTGAGGGGATTGATTCACATTCGGTTTTTGTAATGCTTCAAAAATGATAATCATCTACCTCATAGTGATGTTTTGGAATAAAACAAAAATATCAAAAATAAACATATAATGGTAAAAATAAAATAATTAAATAAGAAATAATATATTATTTTCAAGCCATATAACTTAGTTTTTACTTAAATTAACCTTATTCACTCTTTACCATGATGGCACATTTTTACGATGGTTTTTATTTATATGGAATAGAACTGAAATTTGACTAACTAATAAATATAAAATATAGATTAATGAATATGGAACCCATTTTTCTATATTCTAATTTTGTTGTTGTATAAATTACTTCTTATATAAATTTTCCATTAAAATTGATTTTTTTAGAAAATATCATTCTTAAGAATAGATATAAAATTAAACCCAAATCATATATAATGTTGTTTCTAACAAATAAATAACATAATTATTAATTAAAATAATATTAAATTTTACATTAAAATTATATCAAAAATATTATGGTTATTTTTAAATATATTTTTTATGAAATTGTATGATAGTTTTTCATAAATATATATTTTTCATTATTTTGTCAAAATTAAAGAGTCCTAGAAAAATTCAAAAACATTCACCCGAATTTTAATTTTAAATATAGATTAAAATTATATTATTTTTTAAAATTCTTATTATAATATCATGAAATTATAATTATAAATAAAACCATGTAATATAAGGGAAAAATAGAGTATTAAACCTATTACATTTTTGATTGCGAAATTATATAAATTAATTTATATATATTAATCCATAAAATTAATAATTATAAATCATAAAAATAAATTATTTAGAGTATTACTGATTATTCCTTATTATACCCCATAAATAATTTTTTTCCTCGATCTTTTGAGCATTAATAAAATAATTGATGGAATTTATCCCTCTTATCATTTTATAATTCAAAGGTTGAATCCTTAATCATATGATTCTTCAATAAATAATCGTCCAAGTGAAACAACTTAGTTTATATTTCCATGAATTCAAAATAAAAAATATGAACATTATTTTCATTATAAGAATGATTTTTCTCTAACCATTCCTATTTTGGGGTAAAACAATAAGAAGCATCATAAACATATTTCGTTAGAAGAAAACATGAAACATCTCATGTAATTAATATAACCATGTAGGTGAGGCATCATAGTAATAAAATCGTCCCACCTTTTTTTCTCATATGTGAAAATAATATTTTCATTTAAATATAAATTTATACAAAAATTTAAACACATTTTCGAGGTGAGGATTTAGGAAGAACATGATCACCAACACCGAATAATAGGCTTTTCCTCCATAATTTTCATAACACTTCCACCTGATTTGTACTCTCCTCATATGTTCTAGAATCAGCTTTACTTTCATTAGCATTTCTATTCTCACTCTATTCCTAGATATGTAATTTGACTGACCTCATCCCAACATGAAGTGGTTCGACACCAATTTGAAAAAAAAATTATAAAAAGGATCAATGTGTATACATTAATAAAAAATGTTATAATAGGAAAAATTAATTAATGAAAAATTTTGATATTGAATTACTTTGATATAATATGACCATGATATATGAGTATCCTGTAATTTTATAATGTTACTCTCAAATATTCAATCTCATTTAATATTAGATTATACTCTAAAATACAATTCAGAACCCAATGAATATTAATAAAATAACAAATAATTAGAGGTAAATATGGAATCATAATAAAATTCAATTGATAGGGGCACCCATGTAATATAAATAATTATAAAATATAATTTATACAATAATGTTACATATGTATTGTATCATGAATACAAAAAAATGTAATTATTTAATCAAATAATATAAAATAACGCATAATTTAATATTACCTCATGTTATATGTTTAAATCCAAATAAAAATCCTTTGATATGTTATCAAATTTATATTTCTACACAACCAATGGAGGAAAATTCCCCATTGGTAGTTTTACATCATCATTAATAAAATACAAATTCAATCAATTTTTGGTAAAATTAGTAATATATTTATTAATACATTCCCTCCAATAATATTCTCAATGGTCTATGTGAAATACTATAATGTGGGGATGATTAAATAATAGTGATCTATTATTTTAAATTAAAAATTTATTATTCAACATCGAAAAACATGTTTTATTAATCATCTTTCTATATCTGAATACATATTATTTTTTAATATTATAGTTTTGAAATTTATCTTCATTAATATATTATTCCCTTTATTAGAAGCCACAATCATCTACATTACCTTTCATAATTAATTCTGGAAAATATAACAATAATAAAATTTAAAATAAAATAAAGAAATATTTTTTAATCCCATTGTATTTTATAACATTAATTAAATCATTAACCAGTGGATCATATAATAAATAGATAAAAATTAATAATTAGTTATCCTTTGGACTCAATGCTTCAACGACCTTGTTATGTTTTCCAAAATCTTATTTGAAGAAGCAATTTTTTTCATTTATATGCTCAAACAAACATCAATTCTTAAATTTTAACAATTATTGAATGAAAATATATTTAATAATGTTGTAGTATGTATATATTTCACATTTTATTACATATTAATGATGGGTAAAACTTTTTAAATTTAAACCCAAACCTAAAAGCTCAAGATAATTTCTCAGATAATTTTTCTTATATAGTTACAATTTATATGAAGAATATAAAATTACCCAATCAACATGCATTATGAAAAAACCAATTAAATTCAAAATTAATGTTATAGTAAATATAATAATCACTATTTCTTTTCAAAAATTCTAACACTGGAATAATAGGTAGTATTTTTTTGAATTATTAGAATAAATTATTATATTACTTTATCATGATGAATTCAATTCTATATATAGATTACATTATTACTATGATATATTATAATGAAATGATATAAAAAATTACATTGTAATTAATTGATCCATGAATCCATTGAATCTTAATGTCATATTTCGGTCACCGCTATTCGTTCATTATATCATTATATGGTGGATAAAATGTCTTTCCATATTTAAAAGCAATATTCACATTAAAAGTAATATTTTTTTCCGAAAATAACATTTAATATATATTTTCCACAAAATATGTTTTTAATGTATGTATGACAACACATAGTTCATTCTAATATTTAAATTTTTTTAGAATAATCCAAAATGTCATCATTGAAAAAAACAAGAATGTTTCCAAAATTTATGTGAAAAACTATATTCAAATGGTCCATAAAAATAGATAGTTCATTTTTATCCCTAATGGATTAAATAAAACATTATAGTCAAAATATATAGCATGAAACACCATCCTCATTATGTGTAAAACCCCTATATATTAAATATATTATGTTGAAATAAATTTGACATATTGATAACCTCTTTACATATGACCCCCATTATAAATAAATTGTGATATATTATGAAATATATAACATGTCCATTATATAATATTGTATGAATAGAATTAACAAAATTATGAAATATTTATATATATAAATTTATTATTTATTTAAATGTTTTTAATAATCCAATAAAATAATAGTCATATTTTAAGAATCGCATTTCATGATTACAAGTATTATACTCTAAAAAATTAATATTTCAACGTGTTATGAATTTTTTACATAAAGAAAATAAATTGATGATTATTTAAAAGAAATATAAATTTAATTTATTTTCATTTTATGAAAAATAATTCCTTAATTATTTATATAATTATTAAGAATTAAGATAAAAACATTTGTGGGTAAAAAGAAACATTTTGTAGATAATTATTTTGATAAATCTATTTTTCATATAATAAATTATAAATATCACTAATTAATAAGTATTTTAATTAAATATATATAATATTTATCTAGTTAAATATCTTATCATTCATGTAGTAGTTTTTATAATGCATGGAATCTATGATAATTTATTTTTATTATCAAAAATACATTTTTACCAATACCATTTTCATTGTGTTTTGGGATTATTATTATAAAATTATCTTCTAAAAATATATAAATAGAATTTTATAAGTTTTTTCATTATTCTGAATCATAATTTCATAGTATCAAAATCATTCATGTTTGTTTTTTTAATAATGAATATTAAAACAAGAAAATATTTGTCATCATGGTTTGAGATAAATTTTTTTTACCAAGGGTTAAAATAAGAGATAATGGTACAAATCCCCCTCAATCATATCTATATAATATTTACTTGTGTATATTATGACTTCATATTACATTAAATTGAAATAAATGTCTATTTGGTTACGCTATCAAATAAAATGACATTATATTATTTAAATATTTTATGTAATTCAAATTGTATCCCACCCACATGTATAAATGTAAAACTCTACGATTTTGTTACCTGTCTATAATTAAATTATATTTCCTCGACAACATATGTTTCACAAAAACCAAGCGTAAACAAATAATGATATACAATTAAATATAATCATTTTAACATTATCGTTTTAACCGGTTGTTAAATTGGCTGGAAAGAATAACATTGATGAAATTATAAATTTCATTTATCATATTAATAATAAATTATTTTTAAATTAATGAATGTTAATTTATATTGATAATATAAAAAAGAATTCAATTTTATGCATAAAAAATAAATATATCCTTAAAGGCAGTACTACCACCTTTTGGGGGCACATGATTTAAATATAGTATTTCTAACTTTTATAATTTATATTTTGTAGAATAAATTTATTATTTTAATTATGAATATAAAAATTCACTTGGGTGGAATTTTTGATATTTCTCTGATAAGTTTCATCTTTTATTAAATAGTGATAAAATATTTCACTTTAATTGAAAACATGTTTTTCATATAAAAGACATTATTGATAAATTAAAATTTTAATTGTATTTATACATTACTTAGATCAATATTATATAATTTAATATTATTTAATTCATTGTAAACAATTTCACATTTAATTTGCGTATAAAAACACTTATATCCCCTTAACTATTTTCCATTAAACCCAATTTATCATTCTGTTAGTGGGATTAATTATAAAAAAAATCATCCAATTATGTGTTTTGAATATTGAAAAATATTTTCAAAATTTTCAATAATAAGATCCAAAATTATTAAATAGTTCCCTTTTGTTGTTGGACAATATAAATAGGGACATTAGTTTTTTTAATTAAGATAGCTAAGGTTAAATAAAATAATAAAGAAAAAGAATAATATTATATGTTTTATAAATTTACCCTAAAACATGTTCCAATTTTATTGGAGATATATTATAATCCAAAATAGTAATTTCTCCAATTTTATGTCCTCTTGGATCCATGTGGATGAATTTATTTATTTTATTATTAAAAAAAATCCAAATGTGACATACTCATGTTTTTAATAAGTGTTACACTTTTTATACAAGGTTATTTTTAATTTTTATTAAACTATAAATAGTCATTTAAAAGAAAAAATGTTTATCTTCTTCATCATGATTTATTATTAAATTTCATAAAATAAATAATTAAATTAATGGCTTGCATAATGATGATAAAGTTGGTGTTTAATTACTATACATATAAAATAAATTTGAATAAAAATGTTAAAAGAATTTTAATTTCATATATTTAAATTCAAACAAAATAATACAAACAAACTAGATATATTATTTATTCATTAATATATTTTTTATGTTAATATGTGTATTTATAATTTTTTTAAATTTTTATAAAATGAACAGTTTCAAAATTGATGTTAATGCTATTTTAAAATAAATAATATTTCATTAATTGATATAAAATTTTAAAAATTATAAAAATCATCATATTTTTTTGGATAAGGATTATAATTCTATCCATAACTAAATTATTTTTATTTTTATGGCTTTAGTAACTATATTTGGCTTGAATGAGTAAAAACACATGTTGTCATGGTAAGAGTTAGAGAGTTTTAATAAGGGTTGAAACTAAAAGATATGTGTAATACTGTGATATATATTTGATTAAAATTTACATTATTAAACATATTATACCATTATCACCTTGATATGAAATTTTATCTGTTTAATGGAATCATTCCCATGAAAATAACTTATATATTATTTAAATTCATGATATTTACAAAATGACACTCTTTATGTAATTAATATCATTTATGTGTCCAGAATGTGAAAAATTCAATATATGAAAGAAAATAAATGTCTACTTTGATACTAATAAAATTAGATTCATTATATTAATATATTTTTAAATTTCGTAAATTACATAATTACCTTAAATTCTTTTGAAATGCCAATACTATACATATTTAATTAATGGAGAAATTAAATAATTGATTTCAAAAGTATTAATTATTTTTTATTCTAGATGAGTTTATGTTTTAACTAATTTTATTGATAAATATAATATATTTTAGATGTGGGAATGAATTAGATTATAATACCAATATTCTATTTATGTTTTTGAAGTCACTGATATTGAACTGTATCAAATTTGACAATAATGATATTTTATTGAATGAATATATTATTATTTTTTTTAAAAACCAATAAGTTTCAAATTATCAAAAAGGAGATAATATACGGTATAAAATTACTTCCCATGTTATTCTGTAGTATATTTGTATGAATTGAGATCTATATTAGAAAAATTATATTTTAATATTTTTTGACTTTCCAAAAGTACCACTCACTTAAACTATAAAAGGGAATATCCTATGTCAGCAATTCATACCACATTAGTTCATATATTGTTATAACAAAATCCCATATTCTCTGACAAAAATTCATATCCATGTTTTAGAGGACTTTACATCTAAATTTTTTAGCCTATGTCCCTTAAGAGAAGTCATAATGGATTCCAGTGATGATGTAGTAATTGTTTTTACAAACTCCTCCAAGTTAATTTCTTCTTAGACAACCTGTTAGTTTATTTTTTCCATAATAAAATAATAATTGAATTATCTACTATATGTTTATTATTATTATTATTATGGGACAACCATATTCTATGATTTATCTATCCGATGATGAATTTAAACATTGTGTGTATGTGTGTGGGTGTACGACTTACCATCTCCACCCATGGTGTATTGTATTTTTCATTACAAATTTACATGGATGGGTATAATGATGAAAATAATGTATATAGGGATAATTTTAAAACTATATTTCTTATACAAAAATTAATATAACATCCACATATATACCCTTTCACCATTATGATTATGATACTTTCTCTCATTCGTATGTGCAAGTTATCATCTCCATGACACGATGTGATCCTTTCCCTTGATTAGAACAGATGAATGATTATAAAAATTGATAAAATTAGTAAATCTGATATTTATGAACATTATATAATTATTAAGATGAAATAAATATATCATCTTCCTATGAATGAAAATATATAGGACAAAACTTCCATATAAAATGAAGTCGTAAACACCTGAAACATCGGTAATCACAAAATATTTTTATTAAATTGTTATTAGAAGATAATATAGGATATAATGAATATAAAAAATTGTATTTTTTGTCATGAATTGTCCCAGTGGGGCCTGTGATGCGACTCCCCAATTCCGCCTTCATTAGGCCAGGGATGAGGACTATCATTGAGTTGGCATATCACTAACATGGGGGGCATTACCTATATACCTACACACACACACCTCTTCAAGACACAAATAATGAAAAGTAAAAAACAATAAGTAAAAAAACTCATACATACAACTAAATCAAACTGATATAGTTTGATTGGATTGTAAACTCTTGTATTGTAATATGGTCATGAATACATGACCACAAAAAGTATGCATCTAGAAATTATAGTCCAACCTGTAAAAAAGGTACCAAGACTGCAACTTGAATCTATAAGAACACCTTAGCCTATTTGAACCCACAAAGCTATATCTGGTCTTGGTCCACACAGGACTCTATCTAACGTTCACTCATCGATATAATAAGTGACTTTTTATTGAATACCTAGTGTTTGGAAGATTACAAAAATACTCAGTTGGAAACCCTTAATCCAGAATACAATACACGAAGTAAAGTTATAGTTACCAAATAAATTTATATGTCTATAATACATATAAAGAAGACTTATCCAGTTATACCCAAACCTCAACCAGTTTTCTAGAGGTAAGTCACACATACCATGTACCAACAGTAGAGATTCAGTGAGAAGATTCTCCAAAGAAACTCATCTGAGGACACAGAATCCTAGGTATGATAGAACTGATGATGCCCATATGACAAGTACTATTCATCATAAAATATCATGAGATTTAAAAATTAATCATTTTATAGATAGATATTATACACTCCCTCTAAGAGTACTCTCTCCATGATTGGTGAAGATCACAGTACATAGATGAAGATTAGTGCCAAGGCCCCAGTGTGAAACCAAAACACCTCCTAATTCACCTTGTACATAGCCGATTGAAATATAGTTGGATTGGTTATGATGAAAAAAATATTATACATACGGAAAAATAATTGATATTGGATCCTACTTCAAGCCACTTTGAGGGGATTCATGACTACATCTAGTAAAATCATGTAGAGGGGATCATACTTCTATGAATAAGAAATAATACCAAATAACCATACGATGAACAAGAAAGGAAATTAACCTTATGAAACATGTATGAGATATGGTGGAAAATTGATTCAACACATATAGGAATCTGTACAGGACATGTAGTAGTGTCACACACCATGTCTGTTGACCAGATGTACTGCCCATGTTCAATGAATTGATTCATCATAACATGTCATGTAGAAGAGGTATACACAGTGTGTATAAATGTTACACATTATGTCATAATATCTAGTGTCCATCTGTATATTTTGGTCGTGTTCTAGTATATGGTGTAAATTTGATTATTCGTGCTCGTGTACTAGTACATGGGGTAACTAGTGTATCTGCTTTTTGTCTAGACATGTGTTGGGTTACATGTAGTATAGTCATTACATGTACTCCAAGTAATTTCTGTTTATGTACCGAGATACATGTTGATTTGGTAGCAAAGGGCCACATGCCATGTGACCGGGGTCACATGATGTGTGGGACCTTACTATCTATCAAAACTCTTCTTGCCACTGAGTGGGGGGCACACAACTTCTATTCCTAAATAGTATCTGTTTTGATCAATATTTTACTGAAGGTCAGTTTCCCCTCCACACAATTCATTTGATCATCTGTGGTTTGAAATACTAACCCATTTTAATTGAAACTAATGATCTGGGGTTTTATCAAATTGGAAACCATGAATATGTGGTCTTCATGCCTCAGGTTGGCTCTGAAAAGAGATTCTCACAATGCATTTAAAATTAACATGATAAAGTGTATCTCTTTAAATACATTGATCCATCATCCTCCGCATTCTTTGTAACTCCTTTAGGTCATCATGAGGTTGGATATCTGATTTTGGGTTGTTGAACTAAGAAAAAATGGCTCAATGATCATCTATTCATATACCATGAAGAAAATGAAGAACCCAAAGAACATATGTGATTAAGGCACAATTTAAAAACATAATGAATGATAGTCGGTCCTTTTATATTCCACCATACATCCATTACATCAAAATGGTCATGATAAAAAAATAATTATAAAAATATTAATCATAATCATCCACAATAAATACACATAATCAGAACTCTCCCACAAGAATGACCGAACCACTAGTTAACTAGTTCGTGAGTTGATTGGAATTTGTCATTATATCAAAAAATAGGGATATGTTGGAATTGATAAAAAATTCCCTTCGCGGGTTTTAGATCATTCACTATTGAGGATTCGTTGATGATGTTCATATTTCCTGAATGACTACGATCTATTGCCTCATCATCGTCCATCGAGTGGTTTCTCCAAGACTTTTCCCAAGAGCATCTAAGAATTTATCTAGGCATATGAGGGCCAACCCTCATTCCCTACCATAATGTTATTAAAAATAAATGTTTCATTTCATCTCCATAACTTAAAATAAATTAAAATGTTAATTAGTTATATTCATTATATGACCAAAAAACTAACCTCCACATCTGACTCGGGTCGACTAATGTTTGAGCTTGCCTAAGGTAATATTTTTGCTCTAAACTCAATGGTTCCCTCAAATTTTTGACCTTCCCACCGATTGAGAATCTATTATACATTTTTAGGAATAACACTACCTTATAATATTAATTATTTTAAATATATTTCAAACAATTATTCCAAGAACACCGGGCCTTATAATAGCCTGATGTCTCATTTCCTAGTTCTGAATTTATTCGATATAACAATAAAAATTAATATAAGGGGAAATTATTGGACATTAAATTCTCATCACCTTTGGGATTGCATCCTTGAAAAGACAAAAACAATTTCCGTAAAAATATATGTTGGTACAATGAAGAAACTTTGATCATCCTCCTCGCATGTTCTCTCTTAGATACTCTTCTTCTACCACCAAAAATTTATTAATTGAATCATTCACCCAAGATTTATCATGAACTCCCAATCTTCGATCTCTATAGGGTACTCAGTTAATTTACCTCTATCATCAATCTGTACCTCAACCCAATAAATGGTCTATGACTATTCATGTATGTACCTACTTAGCTATGAAATTTTGAAAAATTCATGTACATGATCCATCTATTGGGGTAGAGATAATCCATACTCCACCTTTCCAACTCTAGATTGTTTCTGAAAATGGTTGATAACCCATGAAGATAACTGGCCACTCTAGACCAATCTCAAAATGATTATCTGAGGTGAGACCTGAAGAAGGGAATGTTCTCCTTCCTCAAACTCTAAAGGTCTCCTCCTTCTATCAGTATAAGACTTATGATGGCTCTATTCGGTCTTCACCCACTCCATGATGATCTTCACTTTCTTAGCTTTAGCTCACACAAATTGTGAGCCCATCAATGCTAACTCTCTTGGTTCACTCATGCAGTGTGGTCATCAAGAGGTTCAGTCATACAAAGCATCAAATGGTGTCATGCCAATGGTGGATTTGTAGCTGTTGTTGTATTGGAATTCCACCATTGGTAGGTGGTCCTCCCAACTATGTCCAATGTCTAAAATGAAAGACAACAACATGTCCTCCATAACATAAATGGTCATATCTGTCTGGATATCCTTTTGGGGATGAAATTTCATGCTCAGGCATAAGTGATTCCCAAAATTGCTCTTATAATCCCTTCCACAACCAGGATGTGAAATGAGAATCATGATCATGAATTTTTGTCTATGATACATCATGGCGTTGAACTATCTCTTGAACATATTGGTAACCCAAAATCTCTATTGAACTATGCTCTATGGTAGGTAGGATATGGTTCGACTTAGTGATTTGGTCCATAATCACCCTGATGGTATCCGGTCCCATGTACGTACAAGGTAAACTCATCCATATGTCCATGATTTCCCATAACACTCCAATTATGGAACCTTTAGGGATTGATTCAGACAAGAAGAAACCTACTACTCAACATTCACTTACTGATATGTGAGGATTTTTGAAAAAACTATTCCATCATCTCCATCATTTCTCTCACCAAACAACTCATGTCGGAGGTCCAAAAACATATTTTACTCACAATGGTGTACCACCAAGGGGATATATGAAACCCCCTAAAAATTACCACCTACAATAACAGTGGAACAAGGGTGTCTCATGTATTAAAATGTTCTCCCCACATTGTGAAAATCCATGAAGAGCATGCCCTATGGACATCGAAGCATGAATTGTATCATAGTCGGTATCCCCATGTTGTCCATCCCTCACTCGCAGAATGAGTGAAGGGGTGAAAACCCAAGACTGGAGGTAAGATACTTCATCTCTATCCAAAAATGATAACAGTAATGAGGCCAACATCTCTAATGCCTAGTTCAATAACATTGAACTAGATCCCCTGTTGGGATAATCTGCCACCACTTTACACTTCTTAGGGGTATAGAAAATATAAAATCATAATCATGGATGATCTCTATCCATCTAATATGTCCCAAATAAAAATCCTATTGAGATAATATATACATGAAATTGTTGCGATTGGATTATAAAATAAATTGTTCTCCCATCAGTAATATTTTCCACATTTTCAATCTGAAAACTACATCTTCTAACAAATTATTATGGGTCACATAGTTATTTTCATATGGTCTTCACATATCCAAGCCGAAATAAATCATTTATTTCTTACGCATTAGTACACAACCTAGAATGTTCCTTGATTCATCGCGGAATAATATTTACTCAATACCTTCCTCTGGCGATATCAATATTTGATCACCCATCTATCTTTTCCTCATCTATATAAAATCATGATTGTGAGTTTATATCCATACAAAAGGATACCCCTTTTAGTCTAAATCTATCATATATGATCATATCCTAGAAAATTTGGAATGAATCTCTGGTAGTAGCCTTCCATCTCATGGAAGCTATGCACCTCCTTCATGATCCTATGTGCATCCCAGTATTACTCTACCTCCACCTTGTCCAGGTACAGTACCACTCCATCAGCTGATATAACATTTTCCAGAATGTTGGAATCCTAAATATATAATTGTAATTTTGAGAGTTTACAATAAATCTGGTGCTCTCAGAGTATTCCAAGAACCATTCATAGGGGTATCATGGACACATCCTCAAACACTGAGTATAGAAGGATCTCGTCATTAAAGACTACCACAAACCAATATATGTATGGCTAAAAGTTCTAGTTCATGAGTACCCCTGAAAACTTTTGTGGAGTTCATCATTCCACATGGAATCTATATGTACTTATAATGATCCTAGAAGAATATAAAAGTTGTATTTGGTATATCCTCATCATGTACTCATATATGGTGACATATTATTCGAATGTCAACCATAGAGAACCATTTTTTCACTCTCAATCTAACTAAGAGGTCATTGAACCTTGGTAGTGGACCCTTATTATTAAAAATATGCTTGTTCAGGAACTGGTAATCCCCAAAAAACCTCAATATCCCATCTACAATATTTGAAAACAAATTTGGGGATGCCCATGGTGAATTATTGGGCCTTAAGAAGAGCATCGTCAACAAGTCCTCCACTTTCACCCTTAGATCACGATGCTCTATGGGAGCTATCTAATATGATGGTGAGAATATCAGTGTCATCCCAAGTTTTATGTTGAGAAATAGCTAATCCCCCCATGTGGGTTGTAGCCCTAGAATATATCATGGAATGAATTTTTTATACGTTTACACTATTGTTTGGAACTAAAAACTACTTATATATTCTACTAAGAGGGGAAGGCTATAGAACACTTGAAAGAACCGATGTACCAAAATATGAATGAACCCATCCAATACCGCATGGGTATCCCATTCTACAATAATGGAAATCCTCATCCATTCATTTCGGACACACCACACCATTCACCTAAAATAGTCATTCTTAGCATGGAACAAAGATAGCCAATCAAAACTATGGATATTTTGGTAAGGCCTCAAATCTTCTAGCATGAGGTTCCAACTGAAAATATTTTCTTGAAGGGTCAAATCAAAGTTTTGATTGATGGTTATGATACTCAAGTCTTCTCCTATAGTTTAATCAAAGAATAATTTTAGAGTCAACTGTACTAGAGGAATCTCAGTGCTTAATGCAAGGTATGTGGAGGGAATTAAAAGAATGGACCGCATGTCTATATGTATAACATATACAGTATAAAATTGAAAAATTGAACCTCAAATAATCCATAGTGTCCCTTGGCACTATGGCTCGACCACATGTAGCTATCCACACCCATGTTCTATAGCATAAAGAGCTTAGTGTGGACTTCTTGGGGTGGGGTGGGGGTTGTCGTATTATATCATAATGACTACCACCTCCTACAGCTCTCCCCACTCATCTTCCATGTTTTCCACCTATAGGATATATTTTATCCACAAATTTCCTCTTCCTTGATGGCGCATCCATCATCCATATGTTAGAATTGAAATAGGTTGGAAATATATAATGACATGTCCCATGGAATAGCATATGTTTCATCGCCTCTCCTAATGTTGACTTGATCTATCATGAGAACCCTAAGCCTCATATCGCTTGTACTAGTACCACATGTAACATCTCACATGTCTATATCACTATTAATGACATCGCCTCCCTGCTGGTGAGGACTTTGAAATTATATGCCTTCTTTGAACTCTCATTTCCAATATCTTCTCAACCATGTAGCTCTCGACCACCAAATATTGCTCAGGTACTCTTTTAAAAGTCAGAATTCATAAACGAGTACTATTGGGTGGGATGTCCAAATATAGGCATATCTCAATGGTATGATCCTTTATGTTCTAATCCTTGAACATATTCATCGAGTACCTAGACAGGTTGGTGAACCATGTTGAATAGTTATCCACCATCAGGATACCCTAATATAGGCGAGGAAGCTCTTGTATATACACTTCATTCAACATAACCAATGAAACTCTTACCTAAATAGATGTTATAACTCCATCCACAAAATAGTCACTAAGTTGTGTGTTGATGTTATCTAAATCGATTATCACCCTACTTAACCCTAAAGAATATTCTCCCCTAGGATCAACATCATGTCTATTGGTATCCATAATAGAAGTAATACTCTAGTCAAAACCTAAAGACAGCCCCCAAATTCTTGAGGTTTGTGATAACCAAAAAACCTAAAGGTTATCTATCTCTAAAAATCATGGAGCATGATCAGCTTACTCTCCTCATCTACTGGTACTTCAGGTACCACATTCTTCTCCACTTGTGGTGGTATTGATGGTTCACCCCCGAGAGGAAAAATCAAATAAAATTGATCCATATATTGGATCCTTGTCACTGACGGCATCATCCCCATTACCTAGATGCTAAATCCTAGTAGGTATGCATCTTAGTGGAATTAGGCAAGAAAACCAGAGGTACCATGACTAATGAGTATATCAAAATAGAAAATTCAAGTTCGACATCGTAGCACATCTCATTATTATTTAATGTGTGTACCATTATATACCATGCAACCAGTTTTCTCATGTAACGATTTGAAAATCCAATTACCAGAGTCATGTTGCATAGAAATGTAGTCCTCACAAATATTGGTGTTCCATTCATGAAAAAAAATATTGAAACACATAGAACTATTTCACCCAATAATTATCTCATACTCTAGGTCCTATGGTTGAAGTTCCCACCTCTGATACCACTCTTTCATGACTTATCCATGTGGGGCCCGTGTGGTGACTCCACGTGCCCACCTCCAATTGGTCATTGGATGGTGACTTGAACTGAGTAGACATATCACTAACATGGAAGTCATTACCTAAGTACATGTATAGATGCAGACGACTCCAAGAAACAAATGCAGTGAAGAAGAACCACTCTGGAACAAAATTCATGAATACTACTAAATCCAAGCAACATAATCTAACAAGAATGGAATGAATAGTAATGTAAATGTGGCCAGTATACAAGCCCACCAATATATTGAGTCTAAAAATTGAAAAGTCCAGCCTATATTCAAAAAGCTACTTGGACTACAACTCAACGTCCTAGGAACACCTTTTCTTGTCTAAACAAACAATGTTACGCATTTTCTAGTTCCACTCAGTACTCCGGGAAAAGTCCTCTCATCTGTACAAGACATGACAGGTGGCGGAAAATCATGTGTAGTGGTAAGTATAACAATACTCAATATGACCCCCTGAAACAACAATGAAATAAAAAATGTAACGGTAGAGTATATTCTACACCATATTTGTCTATAGTAAATATAATAATAACATTTCCAAATATTCCTAATGGGTTCCCTATAGACTAAAATTATGTTACAAATACCACATACCAACACTATAGATTTAATCTAATTAAGACACAAATAAACTCCTACAAGAGCAGACAATCCTAACTTAGATTGCACTGATGACCTCTACTCATGCAGTAATTTTTATTGAGAATCATCATGAGATATATATAATAATCGATGTGAAGATAGATATGTTAGAATCTCTTCAAGAGTAATCACTAATAAAATTGTTAAAATAATGAAATAATGATGAGGACCACTGATAGGGCCCTGGAGTGATACTAGGACATATCCGAAAACACCTCCAATGTAGAGTATTGATGATTGGTTGTATTTTTCATGATGATAAAATGAATATAATTAGGTAAAAAAGCATTTTTTAAGATACATCTCCTGACCTCTTAGAAGGGGTTTTTGAACTATATCAATGAAAATACTGGTGAAGGGACCATACTCATGTGAATAGGAAACAATACCATCTATCCTTTAGAGGAATGAAAATGCCACAAAACCTAATGAATCATTTTTGAGATATGATGGATATGAGATTAAAGAAAAGTATGAATTATGAAAAGAGGTGCAGTAGGGTCACACACCATGTCCACTGACTCAAGGTATTTTACATGTTCAATAGATCATGGCATAAGATCATTTCATGTATAGGAGGTCTACATGACATTTAGAAATGAAACGAATAGTTTCCTACTATCCAGAGTCCACCCATGTACTATATTCATGTGATAGTACACATTGCCAACATGTATTATCCTGTCTATGTACTACTGGATAGGGTAAACCGTGTATCTGGTATATATCTTGCCCTATGGTGGGGTACCTGCCCTGAATATAAGGACCCAACATTAAAACATTAAATATTCTTGAATTAAATTAAATAATTCACATTGAGTATCTTTTCAGGTTTATAGTTTTAGAGAATTAAGACTTAACTATTACATCTCAAAGATTACAAAGTAGGAACATCTACCCAGTTTCCATTTTCTTCACACAATAAAAACTCTTGAACAAAATATTCATGTCTAGTTCCATGGTTTAGACATCATGACATTTCCATGATCCCATCCTTGACCCTATTCCACTTTATGGCCTGTGAAAAACATTTCAAAAAAACATGGGATTAGCATAAAAATCTCAGTAAGGTGTCTAACAATACGGAAATAAAAAATTAGTCCATTTATAAATAAGAATAAATGAAATCATACTTTATTCATAAAACATATGCAATTTCCCATACCTCATGAAATCATAATATTTATGCATAACTCAATAGAAATCATAAGACATAAAGGTAACTTGAGGCATTCATACCATTGTTACGTAAGGAGTAACCCTAATGGTTAGGTTTGGAATATCCATCACAGTATATTCCCTAAATATCTTTGGAGAAACCATAGCATTTAACCCCTTCACATTACCCAATGCATTGGAGATATATATCGGGCTCACCCTCCCTTAGTTTATCACAGAACCACCTATCTTCATAAACAATGCCCATGAACCATAACATAATTGTATCATATAAAACATGCATAAAAGAAACATAACATTTCCACATTTTAATCACAAGATATCAATACAACACATTGATATAATAAAAACATTATATAAACCATTTTCAATACCAAAATAAAAGAAAAGTAAAACATGGTATTAATTTTTCATTATAAAAATGTTATGGCTTATAGAGGAAGCAGAAAATCAAATAATGGTCATGGCAGTGGAGAGGTCATTGTCGCCACATACATACGACAAAAAAATTCCCTTTTGTCATTTAGTAAAATTATTCGTATAAAAAATATTCCTTTTGAATAATCGTAAAAGTAAAAAAGGTTTATACACCCTATAAAAGAATGTTGTGTATAAAACAAAATATGCCTCAATGAAAGGAAAATGAGACAAAGTCCCATACCACTTTGAAACTTTTAAATGGGTTTTAAAACCTTCATGTCCATGTAAATAATTCTATAAAACCATTTTTTTAAACTTGGACATGGATGATAAATGTTTAAACAAATAAATATTTAAAACCATTTAAATCAATGTTTTAAAAAAAGTGTCCTTTTATATTTTGAACATTAAAATTATAAGCCACATGAAAGTATATAATTTTAAAAACATTTAAATGACTTGACTATAGAAATAATATGGATATTGAAATTAAAAAGGTCTGTATATACACTTTATAAATGAATAAAAGTGAATATCATTAAGAAATGTCTCAATGAGAATAAATTTTGATGTAATCCCAATCAAGGATCAGACCATTATAGCAAGGAAAATGAAATGACATAATTATGTGTGAAAAATATAAATACACCAAATATAAGTAGATACATAGTATAAAAAAATCATATGTAATCCACATATATTCATAGGACGACATAATCAAGATGTAGAGGTATATCCCAAATAAATTAAATTGGGTTAAGAAGATCCCTTAAAGAAATTTGACAGTCTAATGACGTCACTTTAAAATTAAGAATATGAGTTGATGAGAGAGAAAATGGTATCTCATTAATTTTACATAATTTTTATATGAATAAGTAGGTAGAATAAAATATCACATCATAACAAGTTGTAAATTAATAGACATAACAAAAAGTAGCATATTAAAAAAAGAGGAGGGTGAAAGAATCCCTTAATGATTTGGGTAAATTATAAATGTACACACCATGAAAGAAGGACCAAACAATGCAGATGTAAATACCTATAAATTAGAGTATATTAAGAAAATAGAATAATCATGGTCATTACATACACCACTCAATGGAGATAGTGAAAAATATAGCATGAATCCCATGGAAATAAAAAGTGGGATAACATATCCCCTTACGAAAATTTGGCAGCCTAACGACGCCACATAAAACGTCCAAAAATGGATTGAAGATATCGATTAGGGTCTCTAATAATATTAACATAAAAAATTAATGTAAGTGGAATATATAATAACATCCCCCAATATAAGAAAGTGGTGCTTAAAATAAGTGACATAAAAGAGAGTACTTAAAAAGAGAGAGGTAGGATCACTTAACTCAAGTCTGACTTGTCTTGTTCATTTGATTATATTCATGAAGAATAAACTTTGGTCAATTTATAATATCTTCAACACCTCATTTGAAGTTTATTATTCAATTCATATGATATATTAAAATGTTATAATAATTATTTCATTATGCGAGTTCATATCAGATGTTTTTGTTGATGTTTGGTACATGAGTAATAAATGAACTTTATTGAAAATGATTGTCCATGTAGTTATAATTAAATAATCTACAGAATAGTATTAATGATTTAAATATCATATATATCCATTAAATATTCATTTTATACTATTCCATAACATTTGGAGATAAAAAAAATGAAATTCAACGTTCATGGAGACGGTAGGCCATACGTACGCACGAACGCTACTTTAATTTCATTGTCATATTAATGGAATTAAAAATAAAATAGAGATATAGATATTATAATTCCTTAATAATATTTATGTTATATAGGTCACATATGTTCATTAAATTCATTATTTATACATTACATGTATTGAATGAACGAGTCAAATCACTTGAGGGGGCGGTAGTCCACACTTCCTCGTATTAAATTATCGCATTTGCACAACATGAAAAACATAAAGGTATGTTTTAAATATAAAATACAGAAGCATATAGAAAACATAAATACAATATATATCATATATTAAATACAGTGACATCATAATGGCCACCATGAAAGGTGTTAAGAGAATATTGAACAATCATCCTTTCGTGAGGCAGTAATTCGCCATCCACCGAAACAGTATGTTCTTTAACTATTAGACGGAGGTGTGTGTAAATTTATATTGAATATTTATCATAACAAAATCCTAGTATATTTAATAATTTTTTTTTTGTTACAAAAAAAGAATAAAAATAGTTTAGGCGGTTGGAGAAGCAAAATAATTCAAATGAACATAAGAGAAGACTTTACCTTTAAATCGGGTAACTCCCTTTGGTTTGAACTAGAAGGTTTTTTTGAAGATCATTCTGCCTATCATAAGGCTTCTATGATAAAGAGAGGGATGTGGAGAGATAAAATGAGCATATTTTGTCTGATACAATGGCTTGAGAGGTGTGTGTAAGGAGGTAGTGTTGGGGGCCTTTTATAAGAGGGAGGATGGGAACTCTTAGAAAGTCAAGAAATGTTACTTTATATTAAAATGATTTTCAGATTTCAAAGGTCCCACATTGATATATTTCTAGGATAAGGTTATAAGGGTTCGAAATATACTTATCCAATAGGTCTTATACATGTTTATGTCTTATATTTTACATTATCTTTTCATTTTATTTAAATCGTTCATTAATGAGATAATCGCTGCATAATCATGGTGTCGTAAATAAATTAATTATTTTATGTCTAAAAATTATATAAAAAATACTATGATGTAGGAAGTCTTTTTATAATTCTAATGACTATTTATAGTTGAATATATCATTTACATAGAAAAATCCAAAATTCTTTTGCTTGGGTGATACATACTTTGGTTATACTTTCCTTTTAAAAACATAAAATTAAAAAGTGTCACTATCAACCAAAAAGTGAGTCCATGGGGTCCCAATGTTTGGAACAAGGAATCCCATGGTCGTCCATAACACAACCAGGTGCATTAGGGCTCATTTTGGGGTCATTTGTTATTATTATGATATTTTTTATTACCCTTAACTACCCGATTACTAATTAATCATGATAATTAAAGATAATTACCGTCGTTACAATTCATAATTTCCAAAAACAAAATATTCATAATTACATAATTTGAATCTTATTATTCCAAATATTGAATCCATTTTATCAAATTCATAACAGGGAAATTGTAGTAATTAATATAAAATTAAATCATGTTGTCAAAACAAAAGATGAGTTTTTAAGAAGTAAAATTTATCAAAATATTGATTTATTTTTACATCCAATTGAAAAGTGAAATTACATCCAATGAACAAAATTGTATTAAGTGATAAAAAAATAATTCAATTATACTTTAAAAACAATTAAAATAAAAATTTAAATATATAAAGAAATTGGATGAAAAGGCAGTTTTGAATTAAAAAGCTGTATTTTTCACTATTCCATAAAAAACATTATCAAAAAAATACCAAAAATTAAACCTAAGATATATTTGATATTACAAATTCAGAAATGAATTCTATTTTCCCAAATTAAAAACATATGATTTTCATTAATAAATTATATAGTCAATTCTCGTTGTCAAAACAAATAGCGTGTTTTTAAGAAATAATATATATCAAAAGATTGACACCTGTTTATGTCCATTTTCAATGTGAAATTAATTCTAATGTCCACTATTGAATTAAATGGTAAAAATATATTCTAATTACACATTAAAAAAATGAAAAAATAAAATCTATCCATTTAATTAAATTAGATGAAAAAGTTGTTTTGATGTAAAATGCCGTATTTTTCACTATTCATTAAAAAAATGAACATTTGTTAGAAATATACAAAAATTTATCCAATGTAAATTTCAATATCCCAATTCTAATGAATACGTTTATTTTGAAAAATAGAGATTATAAAATTGTCAACAATTGGATTTAAAAAAGGTTCGTCATTAAAAGGCGGTAAAACAATCATTTTAAAATATTAGAGTATTTTTTTCCTAAAATTGGATTCATTTGCATTTTAAGCCTCTAAAATATATTTAATAAATGTAGAAATAATTAACTAACATATTTAATCATTTTTTAGTTATTTTGGTTCATTCCTTCCATTACATCGACTAGGATTTTACTACCATTTACAATAATATTATTATGTTATTAGTGTGCATCCTATGTTTTCAATGAAACTCATTTTTGCGTATTGGGTACACCATCGAACATAACACCCCCTTTAAAGTAATATTAATATTATATTCACAAATATTGATAATTATGAAAAATTAATATTATTTATATACCTGGGGTGTTACATCCTTCGCCCCTTTTCAGAATTGCATCCTGCAATTTTAAAATTGGTCTTGAAAACTTCATTGAAAGCCCCACATCAGAAAAGGAGTAAATTAAACTATCACTTTAAAATAATTAAAGAGGAGTAAAAAGGTCACCCAAGTAAACCCATAATAGGATTCAATGAAAACATGGATATGGAGGAGAAAACAAAGGGTCATGTTCTGATGGAGAGTGACAAAAAACATGATTCTGAGGAAGTTAACCCCAAGAAAATCACAAACATATGAGGGGTTAAACAGTATGTGATTCTCCAATAGGAAAATTTAACAAAATTTTTTTTATGTTACTTTTCAAAGAGGAATTTATTTATGAGTTTAACTAAAACATAAAAAAACATACTTACGTTTCATGTTGACTTTCAACTTTAACTAGATTTCTTCCTCAAACTGATATTTTCTCCAAAAGTCAAGTATTTAGGAAGACTTTTTCATATTAAGAGCACTATAATAAACTTCTATAGAATAACCTAATCTATAAAAGATAACTATATATTTCCGATGTCTTTAGACCTTAACCAAAACAAAAAAATTTAGTACGAGATCGGATAATACCCAAAAAGTATAATTTTTAACAAAAAGAAAAACTACTCCTAACCTCCAAAATTTGTCAAACTGTACCCAAAGATCAACAAGGACCATTCAATAAACAACTATACATAAAATTATTCAATGATAAACCAATCTATTATTGAAACCCAAATCTCGGAAGGATTTAATCACATAGTCTTCCAAGTTAAAAATTAACATTTATCTCCATGTAACATCAGTTTCTCTTAAAGTCTCTTATTGAAAAGTAATTAACCTAATCATATATCCTCCATGATAGGTTAATATTTTCCTAGATAACCCAAAATGAACTTATTATTTATTCATAAAATCATATAACTAAAAATGATTTGTCATACTAACTAGGGACATCACGTAGGCCAGTGGTAGGCGATAAATACCAGTCACACTTTGGTTGTGGGTTCGATTCCCACAGCAATGTCTGATGCGACCGGTTTTCACACGATCTGCATATTTTCCATTTTCCAAAACTATATAATTCATTAAATATTCACCAAAAAGATATAAAATCATCAAAATAACCCTAACATAATTTAACCTCAAGTTTATCTCATGCCTTTCATTTTACATCATAACATATAGTAACCTATTATTACCTCAAAAGTAAGTATCGTATAAACCATAATGGTTACCTTTATAATTTTTACATGACCCTCCACTTCGAGTTGGTAATATAATAAATGATTCATTAGAGAACTCACCAAGATTAAAGTGGTTAATCATGACTTCAGATATTTGGTTATGAAAAAACACAATAGTTTTCATTGCAGCTCCCATATCATTCAATTTTTCTTTCAGAAAACAATTACAGTTTTCATCACATCCACTGTCACTTTGGTGCCTGCTAGATCCATCCATTTACTAAAACCAAAATGGTCAGTGTGAGTATATCATTAGAATGATCATATAATACTATAATATAATTATTCATTTTATCATAAGCTCATTCACATTATCTAAAACTATAACTCTTTTTGAAATCCTACCCATTATGTTAATGTCACTTATGCTTAAAGAATACCCGAACCTCTAAAGTTATCTATACCAGCCTCTGATACCAACTATAAGGAACCATCCTTAAAACAATACATATTCTAGAATTAAATTGAATAAGTCACATTGAGTATATTTTCTGGTTTAGATTTTTATAGAATTAGGACTTAACTATTACATCTCAAAGATTCCAAAGTAGACACATCACTTAGTTTACATTTTTTTTTCACAAAATACAAACTCATGAACAAAATATTCATGTCTAGTTCCATGGTTTAGACATCATGAAATTTCCATGATCCCATCCCTGATCCTATTCCACTTTATGTCCAGTGAAAAACATTTCAATAAAACTTGGGATGATCATAAAAATCTAAGTAAGGGTTATAATAATACGGAAAGAAAACATTAGTCCATGTATAAATAGGAATCAATGAAATAATACTTTATTCATAAAACATAAGAAATTTACCATACCTCATGAAATAATAAGATTTATTCATAACTCAATAGAAGTCATAAGACATAAAGGTAACTTGAGGCATTCATAACATTCATACGTAGTGCGTAACCATCATGGTTACGTTTGGAATACCCATCACAGTATATTCCCTAAATCTCATTGGATAAACCTTATCATTTAACCCCTTAAAGTTACCTAATGCATTGGAGAGCTATATTGGGCTCACCTGCCCTTAGTTTATCATAGAATCACCCATCTTCATAAACAAATCCCAAGAACCATAACATTATCATATCACATAAAACATGCATAAAGGAAACATAACCATTCCACATTTAAAACACAATATATCAATACAACACATTTATATAATAAAAATATTATCAAAACCATTTTCAATAACAAAATAAAAGAAAAGTAAAACATGGTATTTATTTTTCATTATAAAAAATTATGGCTTATAGAGGAAGCCGAAACACAAATAATGGTCACGGCGGCGGAGAAGTCGTTGTCTCTGCATACGTACAACAAAAAAAATCCCTTTTATCATTTAGTAAAATGCTTCGTATAAAAAAGATTCCTTTTGAATAAATTTAAACTTCAAAGGGGTTTATTCACCGTATAAAAGAAAGTTATGTATAAAACAAAATATTCCTCAACTAAAGGAGATTGAGACAAAGTCCCATAGCACTTTGAAACTTTTAAAAGGGTTTTAAAACATTCATGTCCATATAAATAAATCTATAAAACCATTTGTTAAAACTTGTACATGGATGCTAAATTTTTAAAAGAATAAATATTTAAAACCATTTAAAACAATGTTATAATAAAAGTGACCATTTGCTTTTTGAACATTTAAATTATAAGCCACATTAAAGTAGAAAATTTTAAAAACATTTAATTGACTTGAGTAGAGAAATAATATGTATATGGAAATTAAAAAGGTCTGTATATATACTTTATAAAAGAATAAAATTGCATATCCTTATGAAATGTCTCAATGAGAAGAAATTGAGATGTAATCCCAATCAAGGATCATGCTATTTGAGCAAGGATAAAGAAATTACATAATTATGTGTGACAAATATATATAAACCAAACATAAGTGGATACTCAATGTAAATAAATCATTTTTCATCCAAACATATTCGAAGCATGACATAATCAAGAAGAAGAGGTTTAACCCAAAGAAATGAAATTGGGTTAAGAAGTTCCCTTACAAAAATTTGACAGCCTAACGACATCACTTTAAAATTCTGAAAATGAGTTGATGATAGAGAAAATGGTATCTCATTAATTGGACATAATATTTATATCAATAAGTATATATAAGAACATATCCCAACATAACATGATGTAAATTAATATAAATAACAAAAAGTAGTCTATTAAAAAAAGAGGAGGGTGAAAGAATCCCTTACCGATTTGGGTAAATTTTGAAATGTACACCCCACGAAAGGACCAAAAAATGATGATGTAAATACCCATAAATGAGAACATATTACACAAATAGTAGAATCACAGTCATTATATACACCACTCAATGGTGATAGTGACAAATATATCTTGAATCTCACAGAAATAAAAAGTCAGATAACATATCCCCTTATGAAAATTAGGCAGCCTAATGGCGCCACTTAAAACTTCCAAAAATGTATTGAAGATATAAATTAGGGTCTTTCATCATATGAACATAAAAAATTACTGTTAGTGGATTATATAAGAACATCCCCCAACTTAATAAAGAGGTTCTTAAAAGAAGTGACATAAAAGAGAGTTCTTAAAAAGAAAGAGAGAGGTATGATCCCTTAACTCAAGTCTGACTTGTCTTGTTCATTTCTTTATATTCATGAATAATAATCCTTGGTAAATTTATAATTTCTTAAGTAACTCATTTTATGTTTATTATTCAATTCATATCACATATTACAAAGTTATAATAATTAGTTAATTATACGAGTTCATATCCGTTGTTTTTGTCGATGTTTGTTACATGAGTCAAAAATGAACTTTCGTGAAAATGATTGTCCGTGTATTTATAAGTAAATTATCTCTAGAAAAGAATTAATTATTTAAATATCATATATATCCAGTACATATTCATTTTATACTATTCCATAAAATTTGGAGATAAAAAGAAATGAAATGCACCGTTCATGGAGACGGTAGGCCGTACGTACGCATGAACGCTACTTTCATTTCTTTGTCATATTAATGCAATTAGAAATAAATTAGAGATATAGATATTATAATTACATTATAATATATATGTTATATAGGTGACATATGTTCATTAATTTCATTATTTATACATTACAAGTATTTCCTGAACGAGTCACATCACTTGAAGTGGGCGGTAGTCCACACTTCCTCGTATGAAATTATCGCATTTGCACAACATGAAAACCATAAAGGTATGTTTTAAATATAAAATAAAGAAGCATATAGAAAACATAAATACCATATATATCATATATAAAATACAGTGACATCATAATGGCCACCATGAAAGGTGTTAATAGAAGATTGAACAATCATTGTTTTGTGAGGCAGTAATTCGCCATCCACAGAAATAGTATGTTCTTTAACCATTATACGGAGGTGTGTGTAAGTGTATCTTGAATAATTCTCTCAAAAAAATCCTAGTATAATTAAGATAATTTTTTTTGTTAAAAATTAAAGGAATAAAAATATTTTAGTGGGTTGGAGAAGCAAAATAATACAAATGAACATAAGAGAAGACTTTACCTTTAAATCGGGTAATTCTCTTTGGTTTGAACCAAAAGGATTTCTTGAAGAGATTTCTGCCTAATGTAAGGATTCTATGATGAATAGAGGGATGTGGAGGGATAAAAGGAACAGATTTTGCCCAATCAAATGGATTGAGAGGTGTGTGTAAGGAGGTAGTGGTGGGGTCCTTTTAATAGAGGGGGGAGGGGAACTCTTGAAAAAGTCCAGAAATGTTACTTTATATTAAAATAATTTTCGGATTTCAAAGGTCCCAAATTGACATATTTCAAGTATAAGGTGATAAGGGTTCTAAATATACTCATAAAATAGGTTTTAGACACGTTTAAGTCTTATATTTTACAATATTGTTTCATTTTATTTAAATCATTCATTAATGAGATAATCGATGCATCATCATGGTGTCATAAATAAATTAATTTATTTAATGTCTAAAAATTATAACAAACTATTATGATATAGAAAATCTTTTTATATTTTCAATCACTATTTATAGTCTAAGATATCATTAACACAGAAAAACTAAAATTGTTTTACGTGGGTGATACATACTTTGGTTATAATTTCTTTTTAAAAACATAAAATTAAAAAGTGTCACTATCAACCAAAAAGTGATTCCATGGGGTCCCAATGTTTGGCACCAGGCATCACATGGTATTCCATAACCCAACCAGTATAATTAGGACACATTTTGGGGTCATTTTTTATTATTATTATATTATTATATTACACTTAACTACCTAATTACAATTTAATCACAATAAATAAAGATAATTATCGTCGTTACTATTAATAATGTCCAAAAAAAGATTATTAATTACATAATTTGGACCTTATGATTACAAATATGAAATCCATTTTGTCAAATTCAAAACATTGAAATTGTAGTACTTAAATTTAATTTAAATCTCATTGTCAAAACAAAAGACGGGTTTTTAAGAAGTAAAATTTATCAAAAGATTCACTTGTTTTTACTTCCAATTGAAAAGTGAAATTACTTCCAACGAACATAATTGTATTAAGTGATAAAAAAATTCAGTTATACTTAAAAAAAATTAAAATATAAATATAAAAATATAAATAAATTGGATGAAAATGCAGTTTTGAATTAAAAAGCTGTATTTTTTACTATTCATTAAAAAAAGACATTATCATAAAAATTTAAAAAAATTAAACATAATATATATTTGGAATTCCAAATTCAGAAATGATTTCCATTTTACCAAATTCAAAACATATAATTTTCTTTAACAAATCATATATTTAATTCCCACAGTCAAAACAAATAGCGTGTTTTTAAGAAACAAAATCTATCAAAATATTGACACTTGTTTAGGTCCATTTTCAAAGTGAAATTAATTATAATGACCACCATTGAATAAAATGATAAAAATATATTCTAGTTAAACATTAAAAAATGAAAAAAGATAATCTATCAATATAATTAAATTTGATGAAAATGCAGTTTTGAAGTAAAATGCAGTATTTTTCACTATTCATTAAAAATGAATATTTGTTAGAAATATACCCAATATTTATCCAATGTAAATTTTAATATCCCACTTCTAATGAATAAGTTTATTTTGATTAATAGATCTTATAAAATTGTCAAAAGTTTTATTTAAAAAAGTTTCGTTATCAAAAGGTGGTAAAATGATCATTTAAAAATATTAGAGTATTTATTCTTAAAATTGAATTCATTTGCATTTTAAGAATCTAAAATTTATTGGATAAATGTAAAAATATTTAACAAACATATTTAATCATTTTTTAGCTATATTTTTTTATTCTTTCAATTACATCAACTAGGATATTACTACCATTTACAATAATATTATTATGTTATTAGTGTGCATCGTAATATTTCAAAGAAACTCATTGTGGTGTATTGGGTACGCCATCGAACATAGAATCCCCTTTAAAGTAATAATAATATTATATTCAAAAATATTAATAATTATGAAAAAAGTAATATTATTTATTTACCTAGTGTGTTACATCCTTCCCCCCTTTTGGGAATTGCGTCCTCGCAATTTTATAATTGGGCTTGGAAACTTCATTGAAAGCCCCACATCGGAAAAGGAGTAAATTAAACTGTCACTTTAAAAGAATGAATGAGGAGTAAAAATGTCACCCATGTTAACCCATATTATAATTACATGAAAACATGGATATGGAGGAGAAAAAATGGTCTTGTTCTGATGGAGAGTGATAGAAAACCTGATTCAGAGGAAGTTAACCCCAATAAAATCACAAACTTATAATGGGTTAAACAGTTTGTGATTCCCTAGAAGAAAAAGTTAATAAATAACATTTTTGTTTTAAGTTACATTTCAAAGAGGAATTTATTTATGATTTTAACTAAAACATAATGAACCATACTTAATTTTCATGATGACTTTAATCTTTTACTAGATTTCTTACGCAAACTCATATTTTCTCCCAAAGTCGAGTAGTAAAGAAGACTTGTTCATATTAAGAGCGCTATATTAAACTTATTGAGAATCACCTAATCCATAAAAGATATATATATATTTCCCATGTCTTTAGACCTTAACCAAAACCAAAATTGTTAGTATGAGATCAAATAACACCCAAAAAGGATAATTTTTATCAAAAGGAAAAACCACTCCTAATCTCCAAAATTTGTCAAACTCTACCCAAAGTTCATCAAGGACCATTCGATAAATTGCTATCCATAAAATTATTCAAAGATAAACCAAACTGTGATTGAACCCCAAATCTTGGAAGGATTTAATCACATAGTCCTCCAAGTTAATAATTAACAATTATCTCCAAGTAACGTGAGTTTCTTATAATGTCTCATATTGATAAGTAATTAACCTAATCATATATCCTCCATAATAGGTCTATATTTACCTAGATAACCAAAAATCATCTTATAATTTATTCATAAAATCATCTAACTAAAAATTATTTGTCATAATAACTAGTGATTTCACGTAGTCCAGTGGTAGGCGATAAATACCAGTCGCACATTGGTTGTGGGTTCGATTCCCACTGCTTTGTCCTACGCGACTGGTTGTCACACGGTCTGCATGTTTTCCATTTTCCAAAAATTTAAAATTATTTAAATATTCACCAAAAAGATATAAAATCATCAAAAATTACCATAACATAATTTAACCACATGTTTATCTCATGCCTTTCATTTTACATCATAACATATAGTAACCCATAATTACCCCAAAATTAAGGATCATATGAACCCTAATGGTTACATTTTTAATTATTACCTGATCTTCCACTTCGTGTTTGTTATCTCGTACATGATTCATTATAGAACTCACCAAGGATCAAGTGGTTAATCATTACTCTTTATATTTGGTTAAGAAAACCCACAAGAGTTTTCATTGAAGCTCCCATATCATTCAATTTTTCTTTCAGAAAACCATTAATGTTTTCTTCACATCCACTATCACTTTGGTGCCTACATGATCCAACCATTTTCTAAAACCAAAAAGGTATGTGTGAGTATATCATTAGAATATTCTATAATACAATAATATAATTATTCATTTTATCATAAACTCGTTCACTTTATCTAAAACTATAACTCTTTCTAAAATCCTAACCATTATGGTAATGTCACTTATGCTTAAAGAATACCCTAACCTCTAAAGTGATCTAAACCGGCCTCTGATACCAACTTTAATGACCCATCCTTAAAAAATTACATATTATTGAATTAAATTTAATATTTCACATTGAGTATCTTTTCAGGTTTAGATTTTTAGAGAATTAGGACTTAACTATTACATCTCAAAGATTACAAAGTAGACACATCTACTTAGTTTCCATTTTTTTCCTCAAAATAATAACAATTGAACAAAAGATTCATGTCCAGTTCCATGATTTAGACATCATGGCATTTGCTTGATCCCATCCTTGACCCTATTCCACTTTATGTCCTATGAAAAACATTTCAAAAAAACATGGGATATCATAAAAATCTATTTAATGGTTACAATAATACGGAAACAAAACATTAGTCCAGGTATACATATGAATCAATGAAATCATACATTATTTATAAAACATAATAAATTATCCATACCTCATGAAATAATAATATTTATGCATAACATAATAGAAATCATAAGACATAAAGATAAATTGAGGCATTCATAACATTCTTTCGTAGGGAGTAACCCTCATTGTTACGTTTGGAATACTCATCACAGTATATTCCTTAATTATATTAGGAGAAACCTTATAATTTAACCCCTTCAAGTTTACCAATTCATTGGGGAGCTATATTGGGCTCACCCGACCGTAGTTTATCACAGAACCACCCGTCTTCATAAACAATGCCCAAGAAACATAACATTATTTTATGACATAAAACATGCATAAAAGAAACATAACATTTCCACATTTCAATCACAAGATATCAATACAAAACATTGATATAAAAAACATTTTAAAAAAATTTTCAATACAAAAATAAAAGAAAATTAAAACATGGTATTTATTTTTCATTATAAAAAATTTATGGAATAAAGAGAAAGCTGAAACTCAAATAATGGTCACGGCGGCGGAGAAGTCATTGTAGCCGCATACGTATGAAAAAAACACCCCCGTTTTTAATTTAGAAAAATTCATCGTCTAAAAAATATTCCTTTTGAATAATCATATAAGTTAAAGGGGATTATACACCATGTAAAAGAAAGTTGTGTATAAAAGAAAATATGCCTCAACGTTAGGATATTGAGACGAAGTCCCATACCACTTTGAAACTGTGAAAAGGGTATTAAAACATTCATGTCCATATAAATAAATATATAAAACCATTTTTTAAAACTAGGACATGGATGATAAATGTTTAAAAGAATAAATATTTAAAACCATTTAAAACAATGTTTTAATAAAAGTGTCCTTTTACATTTTGAACATTTAAATTATAAGCCACATGAAAGTAAACAATTTTCAAAACAATTAAATTACTTCATTATAGAAATAATATGGATATGGAAATTAAAAAGGGTGGTATATACACTTTATAAAAGAATAAAAGTGCGTATCATTAAGAAATGTCTCAATGAGAAGAAATAGAGATGCAATCCCAATCAAGGATCATGCCATTAGAGCAAGGATAATGAAATGACATAATTATGTGTGACAAATATAAATACAACAAATATAAGTTGATACTCAGTGTAAAACAATCATATGTCATCCACACATATTCATTGCGTGACATAATCAAGAAGTAGAGGTTTAACCCAAAGAAATGAAATTGGGTTAAGAAGTTCCCTTATAGAAATTTGACAGCCTAACGGCGTCACTTTAAAATTTATAAAATGAGTTGATGAGAGAGAAAATGGTTTCTCAATAATTGGACATAATATTTATAGCAATAAGGATATAGAAGAACATATCCCAATATAACAAGATTTAAATTAATATACATAACAAAAAAGTAGTCTATTAAAAAAAGAGTAGGGTGAAAGAATCCCTTACCGATTTGGGTAAATTTTGAAATGTACACCCCATGAAAGAGGGACCAAACAATGCTGATGTAAATACCCATAAATGTGAGTCTATTACACAAATATTAGAATCATGGTCATTAAATACACCACTCAATGGATATAGTGACAAATATAGCTTGAATATCACTAAAATAAAAAGTGAGATAGCATATACCCTTACGAAAATTCGGCAGCCGAACGGCGCCACTTAAAACATCAAAAAATGGATTGAAGATATCAATTAGGGTCTCTCATCATATGAACATAAAAAATTACAGTATGTGGAATATATAAGAACATCCCCCAACATAAAAAAGAGGTGCTAAAAAGAAGTGACATAAAAGAGAGTACTTAAAAAGAATGAGAGAGTTATGGTCCCTTAACTCAAGTCTGACTTGTCTCGTTAATTTATTTATATTCATGAATAATAAAATTAGGTCATTTTATAATTGCATCAGGAACTCATTTTAAGTTTATTATTCAATTCATATCACATATTATAATGTTATAATAATTAGTTAATTATACGAGTTCATATCAGATGTTTTTTTCGATGTTTGGTACATGAGTCAAAAATGATCTTGCTTGAAAATTATTATCCATGTAGTTATAAGTAAATCATCTCCAGAATAGTATTAATGATTTAAATATCATATATATCCATTACATATTCATTTTATACTATTCCATAAAATTTAGAGATAAATAGAAATGAAATGCACGGTTCATGGAGATGGTAGGCCGTACGTACGTATGAACGCTACTTTCAATTTTTTTCATATTAATGGAATTAAAAATAAATGAGAGATATAAATATTATAATTCCAGTATAATATATGTGTTATATAGGTCATGTATGTTCATTAATTTAATTATTTATACATTCCATGTATTGCATGAACAAGTCACATCACTTGAGGGGCGATAGTCCACACTTACTCGTATGAAATTATTGCATTTTCACAACATGAAAATCATAAAGTTATGATTTAAATATAAAATACAGAAACATATAGAAAAAATAAATACCATATATATCATATATAAAAGATAGTGACATAAATATTTCCACCATGAAAGGTGTTAAGAGAATATTGAACAATCATCGTTTCGTGAGGCAGCAATTCACCATCCACAGAAACAATAAGTTCTTTAACCATTAGACGGAGGTGTGTGTAAGTGTATCTTGAATATCTCTCATAAAAACATCCTACTATATTTAAGATAATTTTTTTGTTAAAAAATAAAGGAATAAAATAGTTTAGGGGGTTGGAGAAGCAAAATAATAAAAATTAACATAAGAGAATACTTTACCTTTAGATCGGGTAACACCCCTTTCTTTTTAACCAAAAGGGTTTCTTGAAGAGATTTCATCCTAATTTACGGCTTCTATGATGATGATAGGGATGTGGAGAAATAAAATGAGCAGATTTTGGCAAAGCCTATGGATTGAGAGGTGTGTGTAAGGAGGTAGTGGTGGGGGCCTTTTATAAGAGGGAGGAGGGGAACTCTTGGAAAGTCAAGAAATGTTACTTTATATTAAAATGATTTTGAGATTTCAAAGGTCCCACATTGATATATTTCTAGGATAAGGTGATAAGGGTTCTAAATATACTTATCCAATAGGTTTTAGACAAGTGTAAGTCTTATATTTTACATTATCTTTTAATTTTATTTAAATCGTTCATTAATGAGATAATTGCTGCATCATCGTGTTGTCATAAATAAATTAATATATTTAATGTCTAAAAATTATAAAAAATATAATATGATGTAGGAAATTTATATAGATTTACAATGACTATTTATAGTATAAGATATAGTTTAAAAAGAAAAATCTAAAATGGTTTTAATTGGGTGATACATACTTTGGTTATACTTTCCTTTTAAAAACATTAAATTAAAAAGTGTCACTATCAACGAAAAAGTGATTTAATGGGGTCCCAATGTTTGGAACAAGGCATCCCATGGTCGGCCATAACACAACCTATAGCATTAGGACATATTTTTGGGTCATTTTTTATTATAATGATATTATTTTATTACCCTTAACTACCCGATTACTAATTAATCACGATAATTAAAGATAATAACCGTCGTTACTATTCATAATTTCCAAAAAAAGAGTCTTAATTACATAATTTGGACTATATGATTCCAAATATTGAATCCATTTTATCAAATTAAAATCATATAAATTGTAGTAATTAATTTAAAATTAAATCTCATTGTCAAAACTATATACGAGGTTTTAAGAAGTAAATTTTTCAAAAGATTGACTTGTTTTTACTTCCAATTGAAAAGTAAAATTACATCCAATGAACAAAATTTTCTTAATTGAAAAAAACATAATTCAATTATAATTTAAAAACAATTAAAATTAAAATCTAAATATTTAAATAAATTGGATGAAAAGGCAGTTTGGAATTAAAAAGATGAATTTTCACTATTCATTAAAAAAAGACATTATCAGAAAAATAGCAAAAACTAATCCTAAGCTATATTTGATATTCCAAATTCAGAAATTATGTCTAGTTTACCAAATTCAAAAAATATAATTTTTATTAATAAATCATATAGTTAGTTCCCGCTGTCAAAACAAATACCGTGTTTTCAAGAAATAATATTTATCAAGAGATTGACACTTCTTTATGTCCATTTTCAAAGTGAAATTAAATCTAATGACAACCATTGAATTAAATGGTAAAAATATATTCTAATTAAAATTTAGAATAATTAAAAAATATAATCTATCAAATTAGATGAAAACGCAATTTTAAAGTAAAATGTAGTATTTTTCAATATTTATTAAAAAATGAACATTTGTTAGAAATATACTAAAAATTTATCCAATGTAAATTTCAATATCCCAATTCTAATGAATAAGTTTATTCTGAAAATATGTCTTATAAAATTGTCCAAAGTTGGATTTAAAAAAAGGTCTGTCATCAAAAGGTGGTAAAACAATCTTTTAAAAATATTCGAGTACTTATTTTTAAAATTGGATTCATTTGAATTTTAAGGCTCTAAAATTTATTGGATAAATGTAAAAATATTTAACAAACATATGTAATTATTTTTTTAGTTTGGTTCATTCCTTCCATTACATTGACTAATAGTTTACTACCATTTACAATTATATTATTATGTTATTACTGTGTATCGTATGATTTCAAAGAAACTCGTCATTTAGTATTGGGTACGACCTCGAACATAGCATCCCCTTTAAAGTAATATTAATATTCTATTCAAAAATATTAATAAATATGAAAGATTAATATTATTTATTTACATGGGGTGTTACATCCTTCCCCCCTTTTGGGAATTGCGTCCTCGCAATTTTAAAATTGGGCTTGGAAACTTCATTGAAAGCCCCACATCTGAAAAGGAGTAAATTAAACTATCACATTAAAAGAATGAAAGAGGTGTACAAAGGTCAACCAAGTTAACCCATAATAGGATTCCATGAAAACATGGATATGGAAGAGAAAACAAAGTGTCATGTTCTAATGGAGAGTGATAGAAAACATGATTTGGAGGAAGTTAACCCCTAGAAAATCACAAACATATGAGGGGTTAAACGATATCTGATTTCCCAGTAGGAAAAGATAAAAAACAACATTTTTGTTTTATGTTACTTTTCAAAGAGGAATTTATATATGTGTTTAACTAAAACATAATGAAACATACTTACTTTTCATGTTGACATTCATCTTTTACTCGATTTATTAATCAAACTAATATTTTCTCCAAAAGTCGAGTTGTTAGGAATACTTGTTCATATTAAGAGCACTATAATCAACTTCTGTATAATCACATAATCCATAAAAGATAACTATATATTTTCCATGTCTTTAGACCTTTGCAAAAACCAAAATTGTTAGTACGAGATCAGATAATACCCAAAATGCTTTACTTATAACAAAAAGAAAAACTACTCCTAATTTCCAAAATTTATCAAAATGTACCCAATGTTCATAAAGGACCATTCAATAAACAACTATCCATAAAATTGTACAATGATAAACGAAAATATGATAGAAACCCAAATCTCTGATGGATTTAATCACATAGTCTTCCATGTTAATAATTAACATTTATCTCCAAGTAACATCAGTTGCTCTTAAAGTCTCATATTGAAAAGTAATTAACTTAATCATTTATCCTCCATGATAGATAAATATTTTCCTAGATAACCCAAAATAAACACATAATTTATTCATAAAATAATCTAACTAAAAATGATTTTTCATACTAACTATGGACTTCACATATTCCAGTGGTAGTCAATAAATACCAGTCGCAATTTGGTTGTGGGTTCGATTCCCATAGCTTTGTCCAATGCGACGTGTTGTCACAGGGTCTGGATGTTGTCCATTTTCCAAAACTATATAATTCTTTAAATATTCACCAAAAAGAGATAAAATCATCAAAAATAACCATAACATAATTTAACCTCAATTTTACCTCTTGCCTTTCATTTTCCATCATAACATATAGTAACCCATAATTACACCATAAGTAAGGATCATATAAACCCTAATGGTTACCTTTATAATTATTACCTGATCTTCCACTTCGAGTTGGTTATATCATACATGATGCATTAGATAACTCACCAAGGATCAAGTGGTTAATCATGACTCCTGATATTTTGCTAAGAAAACCCACAAGAGTTATCATTGCAGCTCTCATATCATTCATTTTTTCTTTCATAAATCCATTATAGATTTCTTCACATCCACGTTCACATTGGTGCCTGCTAGAGCTAGCCATTTACTAAAACCAAAAAGGTCAATGTGATTATATCATTAGAATAATCATATAATACTATAATATAATTATTTATTTTATCATAAACTCATTCACTTTATCTAAAACTATGACTCTTTCTGAAATCTTAACCATTAAGGTAATGTCAATTATGAATAAAGAATACCATAACCTCTAAAGTTATCTAAACCGGCCTCTGATACCAACTATAAGGACCCACCCTTTAAAAATTACATATTCTTGAATTAAATTGAATAATTCACATTGTGGATCTTTTCAGGTTTAGATTTTTAGGGACTTAGGACTTAAATATTACATCTCAAAGATTACAAAGTAGACACATCTACTCAGTTTCCATTTTTTACAAAAAAAAACTATTGAACAAGAGATTTATGCCTAGTTCCATGGTTTAGACATCATGACATTTCCTTGATCCCATTCATTCCCTTATTCAACTTTATGTCCTGTGAAAAACATTTCAAAAAAACTTGTAATGAGCATAAAAAGCTAAGTAAGGGTTATAAAAATACAGAAAGAAAACATTAGTCCAGCTATACATAAGAATCAATGAAATCATACTTTATTCATAAAACATTTTCAATGTACTATACCTCCTAAAATAATAATATTTATGCATAACTCAATAGAAATCATAAGAAATAAAGGTATCTTGAGGAATTCATAACATTCTCACGTAGGGAGTAACCTTGATGGTTACGTTTGGAATACCCATCACAATATATTCCCTAAATCAATTCGGAAAAACCTTTCCATTTAACCCCTTCAAGTTACCCAATTCCTTAGAGAGCTATATTGGGCACACCTGCCCTTAGTTTATCCCATAACCACCCGTCTTCATAAACAATTCCCAAGAACCATAACATTATCGTATCACATAAACCATGCATAAAGGAAACATTACATTTCCATATCTCAATAACAAGATATCAATACAACACATTAATATAATAAAAACATTATCAAAACTATTTTCAGTACCAAAATAAAAGAAATGTAAAACATGGTATTTATTTTTCATTATGAAAAACATACGGCTTATAGAGGAAGCCGAAACTCAAATAATGGTCACAACGACGGAGAATTCGTTGTCGCTGCATACATAGGACAAAAACATTACCTTTTTTCATTTAGTAAAACGTTTCATATAAAAATATTCCTTTTGAATAAATGTGAAATTAAATGGGGTTTATACACCGTATAAAAGAAAATTGTGTATAAAACTAAATATGCCTCAACGAAAGAAGATTGAGACAAAGTCCCATACCACATTGAAACTTTTATAATGGTTTTAAAACATTCATATCCATATAAATAAATCTATAAAACCATTTTTTAAAACCAGTAAATGGATGATAAATGGTTAAAAGAATAAATATTTAAAACCATTTAAATCAATGTTTTAATAAAAGTTTCCTTTTCCATTTTGAACATTTAAATTATAAGCCAATTGAAAGTAGACAATTTTCAAAACATTTAAATGAGTTGAGTATAGAAATAATATGGATATGGAAAGTAAAACAGGCAGTATATACACTTTATAAAAGAATAAAAGTGCATATCATTATGAACTGTCTCAATGAGAAGAAATTGAGATGTAATCCCAATCAAGGATCGTTCCATTAGAGTAAGGATAAAGAAATGACATAATTATGTGTGAAAAATATAAATACACCAAATATAAGTGGATAATCAGTGTAAAATAATCATATGTCATCCACACATATTCATAGCATGACATAATCAAGAAGTATAGGTTTAACCCAACGAAATGAAATTGGGTTAAGAAGTTCCCCTATACAAATTTAACAGCCTAGCGGTGTCACTTTAAAATTCGTAAAATGTGTTTACAACAGAGAAAATGGTATCTCATTAATTAGACGTATTATTTATAGAAATAAGGATATATAAGAACATATCCCAACATAACAAGATGTAAATTAATAGACATAATAGAAAGTAGTCTATTAAAAAAGAAGTGGGAAAAATAATCCTTTACCGATTTGAGTAAATTTTGAAATGTACCCCCCCAGGAAAGAAGGACCAAACAATGCTGATGTAAATAACCATAA
The DNA here is from genome assembly GCA_963277665.1 of Viscum album. Classification (NCBI taxonomy): domain Eukaryota; kingdom Viridiplantae; phylum Streptophyta; class Magnoliopsida; order Santalales; family Viscaceae; genus Viscum; species Viscum album. The sequence continues at coordinate 1,625,860,054 of OY728157.1, read as the reverse complement.
ATGAGAGCATAATACACAAGTACTATAATCATGGTTATTTCATACACCACTCAATAGAGATAGTGACAAATATAGCTTGAATCTCACCGAAATAAAAAGTGAGATAACAGATCCCCTTACGAAAATTCGGCAGCCTAACGGCGGCACATAAAACATCAAAAAATGGATTAAAGATATAAATTAGGGTCTCTCATCATATGAAAATAAAAAATAAAATTAAGTGGAATATATAAGAACATCCCCCAACATAATAAAGTGGTGCTTAAAAGAATTGACATAAAAAAGAGTACTTAAAAAGAAAGAGAGAGGTAGGATCCCTTGACTCAAGTCCGACTTGTCTTGTTCGTTTCATTATATTCATGAATAATTAACTTTGGTCAATTTATAATTGCTTTGGGACCACATTTTAAGTTTATTATTCAATTAATATCACATATTATAATGTTATAATAATTAGTTATTTATGCAAGTTCATATCAGATGTTTTTGTCGATGTTTGGTACAGAAGTCAAAAATGAACTTGCTTGAAAATGATTGTCCATGTAGTTATAAGTAAATCATATCCAGAATAGTATTAATGATTAAAATATCATATATATCCATTAAATATTCTTTTTATACTATTATATAACATTTGGAGAGAAAAAGAAATGAAATGCACCGTTCATGGAGACGGTAGGCCGTACATACGCATGAACGCTACATCCATTTCTTTGTAATATAAATGGAATTAAAAATAAATGATAGATATAGATATTTTATTTCCATTATAATATATATGTTATATAGTTCACATATGTTCATTAATTTCATTATATATACATTCCATATACTTCACGAATGAGTAACATCACTTGAGGGGGCGGTTTTCCACACTTCCTTGTATGAAATTATCGCATTAGCACAACCTGCAAAGCATAAAGGTATGTTTTAAATATAAAATACATAATCATATAGAAAACATAAATACCATATATATTATATGTAAAATGCATTTTCATCATAATGGACACCATAAAAGGTGTTAAGATAAGATTGAACATTCATTGTTTCGTGAGACAATAATTCGCCATCCACAGAAACAGTATGTTCTTTAACCATTAGACAGAAGTGTGTGTTAGTGTATATAGTATATCTCTCATAAAAACACCCTAGTATATTGGAGATACTTTTTTTTTGTTACAAAAGAAAGTTATAAAAATATTTTAGGGGGTTGGAGAAGCAAAATAATACAAATGAACATAAGAGAAAACTTTGCCTTTAAATTGGGTAACTCCCCTTGGTTTGAACCAAATGAGTTTCTTGAAGAGCTTTCTGCATAACGTAAGGATTATTTGATGAAGAGAGGTTTTTTTAGAAATAAAATGAGCAGATTTTGGCTGATCCAATGGCTTGAGAGGTGTGTGTAAGGAGGTATTGGTGGGGCCTTTTATAAGAGGGAGGAGGGGCACTCTTGGAATGTCAAGAAATGTTACTTTATATTAAAATGAGTTCCGGATTTCAAAGGTCAAAAATTGATATATTTTGAGGCTAAGGTGATAAGGTTTCGAAATATACTTATAAAATAGGTTTTAGACAAGTTTATGTCTTAGATTTTACATTATCTTTTCATTTTATTTAAATCGTTCATTAGTGAGATAATCGATACATCATCATGGTGTCATAAAAAAATTTATTTATTTAATGTCTAAAAATTATAAAAAATATAATATGATGTAGGAAATTTTTTTATATGTCAAATTACTATTTATAGTTCATGATATCATTTACACTTAAAAAACTAAAATTGTTTTACATGGGTGATACATACTTTGGTTATACTTTCCTTTTAAAAACATAAAATAAAAAAGTGTCACTATCACCCAAAAAGTGATTCCATGGGGTCCCAAAGTTTGCCACAAGGCATCCCATGGTTGGACATGACACAACCAGTAGAATTAGGACACATTTTGGGGTTATTTCGTATTATTATGATATTATTTTATTACACTTAACTACTAGATTACTAATTATTCACGATAATTAATGATAATTATCGCCGTTACTATTCATAATGTCCAAAAACAAAAGATACTTAATTAAATAATTTGGACCTACTGATTCCAAATATGGAATCCATTTTATTAAATTCAAATCACATAAATTTTAGTAATTAATTTAAAAGTAAATCTCGTTGTCAAAACAAAAGACGAGTTTAAAGAAGTAAAATTTCTCAAAAGATTGACTTGTTTTTACATCCAATTGAAAATTTAAATTACATCCAATGAATAAAATTTTATTAATTGATTAAAAATTAAATCAATTATACTTTAAAAACAATTAAAATAAAAATCTAAATAGATAAATGAATTGGATGAATAGGTAGTTTTGAATTAAAAGGCCTTATTTTTCACTATTCATTAAAAAAAGACATTATTAGAAAAATACCAAAAATTAACCCTAAGCTATATTTGATAATACAAATTCATAAATGATATCCATTTTACCAAATTCAAAACATATAACTTTCATTAATATTTCATATAGTTAATTCGCGCTGTCAAAACAAATAGCGTGTTTTTAAAAAACAATATCTATCAAAAGAAGGACAATTTTTATGTTTATTTTCAAAGTGAAACTAATTATATTGACCACAATTGAATTAAATGGTAAAAATATATTATAATTACTATTTAAAAAATTAAAAAAGAAAATCTATCCATAAAATTAAGTTATATGAAAATGAAGTTTTGAAGTAAAATGTAGTATTTTTCACTATTCATTAAAAAATTGAACATTTGTCAGAAATATACCAAAAATTAATCAAATGTAAATTTCAATATCCCAATTCTAATGAATAAGTTTATTTTGACAAATATTTATTACAAAAGTTTCAAAATTTCAATTTAGAAAAGGTTCGTCATCAAAAGGCGGTAAAACAATCTTTTAAAAATATTAGAGTATTTATTCTTAGAATTGGATTCATTTGAATTTTATGCCTCTAAAATTTATTGGATAATTGTAAAAATATTAAACAATCATATATAATCATTTTTTAGTTAGTTCGGTTCATTCCAGCCATTACATTGTCTAGGAGTTTACAACAATTTACAATAATATTATTATGTTATTAGTGTGCATCGTAAGATTTCAAAGAAACTCGTTGTTGCGTAATGGGTACGCCATCGAACATAGAATCCCCTTTAAAGTAATATTAATATTTTATTCACAAATATTAATAATTATGAAAAATTAATATTATTTATTTACTTCGGGTGTTACATCCTTCCCCCCTTTTGGGAGTCGCGTCCTCACAATTTTAAAATTGGGATTTGAAACTTCATTGAAAGCCCAACATCAGAAAAGGAGTAAATTAAACTATCGCATTAAAAAAATGAAATATGAGTACAAAGGTCTCCCATGTTAACCCATAATATGATTCCATGAAAACATGGATATGGTGGAGAAATTAAAGGGTCTTGTTCTGATGAAGAGTGATAGAAAACATGATTAGGAGGAAGTTAACCACAAAAAAATCACAAACTTATGAGGGGTTAAACGGTATTTGATTCCCAAGTAGGAAAACGAAATTTTTGTTTTAAGTTACTTTTCAAAGAGGAATTTATTTATGAGTTTAACTAAAACATAAAAAAAAACATACTTACTTTTCATGGTGACTTTCAATTTTTAGTAGATTTCTTACAAAAACTCATATTTTCTCCAAATGTCGAGTAGTTAAGAAGAATTGTTCATATTAAGAGCGCTATAATAAAATTCTGGAGAAAAACCTAATCCATAAAAGAGAACTATATATTTCCAATGTCTTTAGACCTTAACCAAATCAAAAATTGTTAGTACGAGATCAGATAATATCCAAAAAGGATATTTTTTAACAAAAAGAAAAACTACTCCTAATCTCACAAATTTGTCAAACTGTACCCAAAGTTCAACAAGGACCATTTAATAAATATCTATCTATAAAATTATTCAACGATAAGCCAAACTATTATTTAAACCCAAATCTCTGAAGGATTTAATCAGATAGTCTTCCAAATTAAAAATTAACATTTATCTCCAAATAGCATCAGTTGCTCTTAAACTCTCATATTGGAAAGTAATTAACCTAATCATATATCCTCCATTATAGGTCAATATTTTCCTAGATAACCCAAAATCAACTTATTTTTTATTCATAAAATCCTCTAACTAAAAAGGATTTTTCATACTAACCAGGGATTTCACGTCGTCTAGTGGTAGGCGATAAATACCAGTCGCACTTTGGTTGTCGGTTCGATTCTCACAGCTTTGTCCGACCCGATGGGTTGTCACACGATCTGCATGTTGTCCCTTTTCCAAAAAATATATACTTTTTTAATCATTCACCAAAAATAGATAAAATCATCAAAAATAACCATAAAATAATTTAACCTCAAGTTTATCTCATGCCTTTAATTTTCAATCATAACATATAGTAACCCATAATTTCCCCAAAAGTAAGGATCATATAAAACCTAATGGTAACCTTTATAATTATTACCTAATCTTCAACTTCAAGATGGTTATCTCGTACATGATGCATTAGAGAACTCACCAAGGTTCAAGTGGTAAATCATGACTCCTGATATTTGTTTAAGAAAAACCATAAGATTTATTATTGCAGCTCACATATAATTCAATTTTTCTTTCAGAAAATCATCACAATTTTCTTCACATCCATAGTCACTTTGGTGCCTGATAGATCCAGCCATTTACTAAAACCAAAAAGGTCAGTGTGAGTATATCATTAGAATCATCATATAATAATATAATATAATTATTCATTTTATCATAAAATCATTCAATTTTTCTAAAACTATGACTCTTTCTGAAATCCTAACCATTATGGTAATGTCAATTATGCTTAAAGAATACCCTAACCTCTAAAGTTATCAAAACCAACCTCGGATACCAACTATAAGGACCCATCCTTAAAACATTACATATTCATGAATTAAATTGAATAATTCACATTGAGGATCTTTTCAGGTTTAGAGATTTAGAGAATTAGGACTTAACTATTACAGATCAAAGATTACAAAGTAGACACATCTACTTTGTTTCCATTTTTCTATAATAAAATAATAACTCATGAACAAAATATTCATGTCTAGTTCCATGGTTTAGACATAATTAATTTTTTTTGAACCCATCCTTGACCCTATTCCACTTTATGTCCTGTGAAAAAACATTTCAAAAAAACATGGGATGATCATAAAAATCACAATAAGGGTTATAACAATACAGAAAGAAAACAATAGTCCATGTATACCTAAGAATCAATAAAATCAAATTTTATTAATAAAAAATAAGAAATTTGCCATACCTCATGAAATAATAAGATTTTTTCATAACATAATAAAAATCATAAGACATAAAGTTAACTAGAGGAATTCATAACATTCTTACGGAGGGAGTAACCCTCTTGGAGAAACCCATTACAGTATATTCCCTAAATCTCTTTGGAGAAACCTTATCATATAACCCCTTCACATTACCCAATGCATTGGAGAAATATATCGGGCTCACCTACCCTTAGTTTATCACATAACCACCCGTATTCATAAATAATGCCTAAGAACCATAACATAATCGTATCACATAAAGCATACATAAAGGAAACATAAAATTTCCACCTTTCATTCACAAGATATCAATACAAAACATTGATATAATAAAAACATTATGAAAACCATTTTAAATACCAAAATAAATGAAAAGATAATCATGGTATTTATTTTTCATTATAAAATATTTATGGCATATAAAGGAATCCGAAACTCAAATAAAGGTCATGGCGACAAAGATGTAATTATACCCTCATAAGAATGACAAAAAAATTCCCTTTTTTTCCTTTAGTAAAATGCTTCGTTTAAAAAATATTCTTTTTGAATAAACGTAAAAGTCAAAGGGGTTTATACACCGTATAAAATAATGTTTTGTATAAAACAAAATATACCTCAACGAAAAGAGATTGAGACGAAGTCCCATACAACTTTTAAACATTTTAAAGGGTTTTAAAACATTCATTTCCATATAAATATATCTATATAACCATTGTTTAAAACATGGACATGGATGATAAATGTTTAAAAGAATAAATATTTAAAACCATTTAAAAATGATTTAATAAAAGTGTCATTTTCCATTTTGAACATTTAAATTATAAGCCACATGAAAGTAGACAGTTTTCAAAACATATAAATGACTTGTGTATAAAAAAAATATAGATATGGAAAGTAAAAAAGTATGTATATACACTTTATAAAAGAATAAAATTATATATCATTATGAAATGTCTTAATGAGATGAAATTGAGATGTAATCCCAATCAAGGATCATGCCATTAGAGCAAGGACAATGAAATGACATAATTATGTGTGACAAATATAAATACACCTAATATAAGTGGATAATCAGTGTAAAACATTCATATGTCATCCACACATATTCAAAGCAAGACATAATCAATAAGTAGAGGTTTAACCCAATGAAATTAAATTGGGTTAAGAAGTTCCCTTACAAAAATTTGACAGCCTAACGACGTCAATTTAAAATTCATAAAATGAGTTGATGAGAGAGAAAATGGTACCTCAATAATTGGACATAATAATTATATCAATAAGGATATAGAAGAACATATCCCAACATAAAAAGATGTAAATTAATAGACATAATGGAAACAATTCTATTAAAAAAAGAGGAGGGTGCAATAATCCCTTACCGTTTTGGGTAAATTTTGAAATGTACACCCCATGAAAGATGGAATAAACAATTCTGATGTAAATAACCATAAATGAGATTATATTACACAAATATTAGTATCATTATAATTACATAGACCAATCAATGGAGATAGTGACAAATATAGCTTGAATCTCTCAGAAATAAAAAGTAAGATATCATATCCCCTTACAGAAATTCAGCAGCCTAACGAAGCCACGAAAAACATACAAAAATGGATTGAATATATCAATTAGGTTCTCTCATAATATGAAAATAAAAAATTAAATTTAGTGGAATATTGAAGAACATCACCCAACACAATAAATAGGTTCTTAAAAGAAGTGACATAAAAGAGAGCACTTAAAAAGAAAGAGAGAGGTAGGATCCCTTAACACAAGTCTGACATGTCTTGTTCATTTCTTTATATTCCTGAATAATAAACGTTGGTAAATTTATAATTTCTTAAAGACCCCATTTAAAGTTTATTATTCAATTCACATCACATATTATAATGTTATAATAATTTGTTAATTATGCGAGTTCATATCATATGTTTTTTTTGATGTTTGGTACATGATTCAAAAATGAACATGCTTGAAAATGATTCTCCATATATTTATAAGTAAATCATCTCCAGAATAGTATTAATGATTTAAGTATCATATATATCTAGTACATATTCATTTTATACTATTCCATAACATTTAATGAAAAAAATAAATGAAATTCAACCTTCATGGAGACAGTAGGTCGTACGTACGCATGAACGCTACTTTCATTTTTTTGTCATATTAATGGAATTAAAAATAAATGAGGGATATAGATATTATAATTCCAGTATAATATATATGTTATATAGGTCACACATGTTCATTAATTTCATTATTTATACATTCTAGGTATTTCATGAATGAGTCACATCACTTGAGGGGGAGATAGTCCACACTTCCTCGTATGAAATTATCCCATATTCACAACATGCAAAGCATAAAGGTATCTATTAAATATAAAATACTGAAGCATATAGAAAACATAAATACCATATATATCATATATAAAATATAGTGACATCATAACCACCATGATGAAAGGTGTTAAAAGAATATTGAACAATCATCGTTTCGTGAGGCTGCAATTCGCCACTCACAACAACATTATGTTCATTAACCATTAGACGGTGGTGTGTGTAAGTTTATTTCGAATATTTTTCATAAAAACATCCTAGTATATTGAAGATACTGTTTTTGTTACAAAATAAAGGAATAAAAATTTTTTAGGGGGTTGTGGAAGCAAAATATTACAAATGAACATAAGAGAAGACATTACCTTTAAATCGGGTAACTCCAATTGGATTGAACCAAAAGGGTTTCAGGAAGAGCCTTCTACCTAAGGTAAGGATTCTATGATAAAGCGAGGGATGTGGAGAGATAAAATGTGCAGGTTTTGGCCAAGAAAATGGCTTGACAGGTGTGTGTAAGGAGGTAGTGGTGGGGGCCTTTTATAAGAGGGAGGAGGGGCACTCTTGGAAGGTCAAGAAATGTTACTTTGGGGATTTATTGGTGCTTTTATAAAGGTGTAAAATAGTTACATGGTTTGGTAAAAACATGAAACAAATATATGAATCCATGTATAGTGATACATGGATCAAAGAGAAGGTTCACAGTTGGCATGTCATTTGCCAAAACCATGGGGCTGCCTAGTAGAAAACGTTCTATTTTAAAAGTTATTTTTTTTGTTTTAAGGTAGTGAATATGGTATGGTTGGTGAATATTTTAGATAATTTGTGAAGAAACCATGTTTATTTCATCCTTGAATAAATGGTTATTGCATGATTTTTACTTGTTTTTTCTATCAATGGGACTAAACCACGTGTGGTCAGAAAATCATATCCTAAATTTGTGGATATATGATGGCCTTATTTTTAAATTACATTTTTCTGCAAAATGTCCCCTACTCAATGTTGTTCTTTCTAAAAGGTCACTGAAGGTTCTTTCATCGATCCAGAGGCAATTTAAAGGCTTCCCAATGTGATTAGATGCTGATTCCATGTGGAAAGTGATCATTCCTTTTGGATCTTATTTATATTATTAAATAAACTTATACTTATATCTCAGTTAATTATATATCTAACAAATATGGGTAGATATATGGTATTGGATGTCAAAAAATATTATATTTGGTCATGATGTTGATAAGGGAGGGTATTTAAGAAGGGTTCCAAAAAGTTTATCTCAGTTTTGAGATGTTTTTCTTGACATTTCTCATTTTCTCCAAAACCCTCGACGTAGGTGGATTCACTCTCCACCAATTTTATGGAACTAATTATATTTTTTTCAAATTTTATTTATTTGAATAAAATTTATTATGATATTTTTTGGCTAATAATGACATAAATCCTCCTTAGATATTATTTTGGTTTTTTTTAATTGTAAAATTGTGGTGATTTGTTATGACAAGTGCTTTGGTATATTCATTTTAAAGTGTTGATTTAAAAATATGGTATTGTTTTTTAATAGTTTGTTGGAAAATTGTTCTCCTGAAAAAATATGTTTTATTGAAATGGTTTTGTAATTTTAGGATTTGTATGGTTTTTGGACATACGTTGTGTTTGTGTGTGTGTATTGCATTTACAAGGTTTGGTTGAAATATGACCATGTTCTAAATGATAAATTTGTAACAGAACATGGGATATAATTTCATTTTGAGAACATCATAGATTGATGAGAGACTACTAATTAGATTGAAGGTATCAAAATGAGGGATGCATGGAAGGTGGTGTGGACATGAGAAATGTAAGGGTCTTGCAAAAGTTAATATTTGAAATGGTTTTAAACCATTGATTGGTTTATTTAAATGAAAATTTTCATTTATTATAAAAACTGGTTGATATGGAATGTTGTTATATTTAGTATTAAATTTTTTGTAATTTTTTTATAAATAGTTTTATATAAATGTTTCTTAACAATCTATCTTAGTAGTGTGAGTAGGAAAGATGTTGGGTAAAACCTATTGGTTTTTTGTACTCTCCTATGATATTTCATAATAGTGATTATGTAGATTTCATCTAATGGTACATGGGATAATGTAATGTATCAGATGAATTTATAACTACCTTCTAATACTTTGGTTGTTTGGTGATGTTGGATCTAGGATATTATAGATCATTAGAGTATTGGTATTTTATTGGAGTTTTAATATTTTATCATCTAATGATTATAATAAAATTGAAGTCTTCACTATGGTTTTTGAATATTTTATTATTTTGATTAATGAGTTGTTTATTTTTCTTCTATTTTTATAATCTATCATATAATGGTATGTTTGGTTTTGGATTTTTTTTCTCAATGTTTATATTCATAATGGGAAAATGATCCCCATGTTTATTGAATCCCTTAAACATTAATTTCTATACTTTGGCATCTTAGAAATGTAATTTAAGGCCATTTAACATTCCTCCCTCTAGTCTAGTCAATTTGGAGAAGGAGGGACGTTAGAAATTGTATTAGTTTTATTTTCCCAGAAAGTATATTTCAGGCGAGTGATATCATGTCGGTATGTTCTCTAGGAACAATTTTTCATTAGTTATGTTGGTACTGGATTTGAATAACTTCTTATATCATTCATGAGATGGTATAAAATAAAAGAGTAGGAATTTTTGGGGAATGAAATATATAGAATAAATTGGTGTAGCTAACCAATTTCTTATGAACATTATATAACCAAGGAGTTGGTTACATATTTGTTTTCAGAACCATTTAGGTAATTATATCCCAAGTGACAAAGATGATTCCATTTTAAATTGTTTTTATATGAATTAAATTGAATAGAATATTATTGTTCTATTATGAAAATGGTTTTATATTCAAAACGAAGTGGAACATTATTTTTTAAAAAAATTTGATGGTTGAAAATGATGAATTTGAAAATAAATTTTTTGACTGTTGATGTGATAGAATTTAAAATTCAAATCTTTTAGTTATTATTGTGTGATGCTTATGTAATTATTGCGTGTTTAGAAAATGGAAATTTATGGGCATCATAGAAACCAACATGAAAAAGATGAGGAGAATACAGGTGCACCTTAGCCACAACTGAACCTAGAGGTGCTTCATAGTATCGTCCAAGCAGTTCAGTATATTTATACAAGGAACCAGAGGGATGTGCAAAAAAAGGTTGATCATTTCTTCAAATAGTATAAGAATAATCAACCCATTATTTACTATTTTTCTGAACCAGAAAGGGAAGAGGTGTGGCTGAATATGTTCAATTGTATCATCGATTTCATCGATATACCTACGAATATGAAATCCATGCTAGTGATATATATTCTAGAGAGAATTTCAATGAATTGATGGTAAAAAGTGGTGCATGATATTGTGGATGAAGGCCTTGGTTGGTAGGATTTAGAAGAATTGTTTAAAAAATAATCTTATCATCACATGTTCGAGATTCAAATGGAAACAAACTTTTTCCACATGACGATGGATATTATACCAGTTAGAATGTATTGAACTAAATTCAGGAATTTAGTTCACATTTCACCCAAGGTTATAGGTAGTGCATCCATGATGGCACACTTTTCGGAATCATGTCGGAGGAAAGAGATTATCAAAAAGATAATTGTGTTTTATATGATGTATAATATTAAGATCATGAAAATAGTGAGGGTGGATGAATGGGAAACCTCAAGTGAAATTCAAGGATGAAGTATGTTGATACCCTTGAGGACTGGTGGGAACTCTAATGTTAGGAGAAAGAAAAAGTGGGACAATTTTTCCATGGTTGTAATATGAATTATAATCACATCGTTTGATTGATGAAACTATCTAAAAGACACATTAAAAATGTCTTCGTTCAAATGTGGTTCACTCGACCCCGGGAAGAGATAGTGTACAACACCACCAAGATTATTCGATTCCTAAAACAAGATGAGATCTCAAGAAAGATTTCCTACGTTCTCTGTGGTTATGTTCTTGAGAAACATCTCAGGTATTATTGGTTTCAGAGGCTTCATTGAGACGAGAGAAATATATTTAATCTCGTTAGGAGAACAGAGATAGAAATGGAGATTTTATGATCAACATGACTCCTCACTAAGGGAATCCTCAATAGGTAATTTAAAAAAAATGTAGTGTTGAAACCATAATATGGAGTTGAGCTTCTGTTTTTTGGATGATAAAACATGAAGATCAAGGGTGTGAGGTGTGATTCTTTTGAAGACTACCCATGTTAAAGTCATGGTTGATGCTAGTGCATTGAATTCCATTATTCATTATCATGTTATTGATATTATGAGTTTAAAACCAGAGATGATTCCTTATGTGATAAAACATAAAACTCCTCTTGCTCATAGAGAACGTGGAGACATTGTGTGTAAATCATGTTCTATAACTGTTGATGGATATGATCTGAAATTTTATTTCAATATGATGTACATGGATGTCTATGATATATTTCTGGGTATGTATTCCTTTAAAATATTAAAGGCTGACACTAACTTTTATAACAATCTAATATCAATTTAATGTATTCTCTTTTGTATCAATCAAAGAGATAAAAATATGTCCTAGAGCTGGTGGATCAGTTACCACATTTTTTTTCTGAAAACATCTTATAGTTAACAACTATAATGGATGTGGAGTATACGATTTATATCTTAATGGGGCCAATATTATATCACTTATGTGTTATAAGATATTACCATCATAATTGAGGGAGTTGAAATTATAGTTGGAAGAGCTAGAAATCAAGCATTTCATTCATTCGAGCACGTCTACACGACCAACATCAGTCATGTTTCTGAAGAATTAAGATGTAATGCTATATATGTGTCTGTATTATCCTAAAAATTACCATGTTATTATATCTTATAGTTATGTACTTTAATCCATTAATGATCTGTTAAATCAATAAGGGAGAGAAGAGTGGTTCTTTAATATTTTCATGATATCAGTGTATCACCAATTGCATGTTTGGATAGAGTATATTCAGAAGACCTATTTTGGATGTAGATATGGAAATTGTGAATATGTGGTAATTCATTATGGTATTATGAATGCACCAAATACCTTTATGGAATAGATGAATCATATATTTTTGTGATAAATGGATTCTTTTATTGGGGATTTAATGGATGACTTATTGGGGTATTCCATGTCAAGGGATGATCATGGGAAACACATGGAGAGAGTGTTGGAAATATTGAGAGACCATCATTTGTATTCAAAATTTTGAAAGTGTTATTTTCGGTTTATATAGGCATTATTTATTTTCCATGTGATTTTTAAAGAGGATTTTTAGTAAATTAGAATAATTTTTAAGTAATAATATCTTAAAAACCCCTGAATAACAACATGATGATATGGATATTCCATGGTCTAACTAGTTGTTATCTATTATTTGTGCCTGATTTGTAATTAAAATATTTTCCTAAGTAAACTTTGAAAAATATAATTTTCTATTCTTGTTGGACAAAGAATGGTTGAATTATTTTCAACAGCTAATGGTTCTCCTGGTATCTGCACCAATATTTATTTTAATGGAATTAAGAAAATAATAGGCGGTGTATTGTGATGCATCTATATCAGTGTTGGGATGTGTTTTCATTCAGAGAGATCATGTTGTGTCTTATGTATTATCTTATTTATGAGGACATAAAAAACTATCCATAACACAAATTAGGAGTCAGATATAGTTTTCCAGGCGTTAAAATTTTCACATCATTATCTCTTTGGTGGGAAATTTATTTTGTTCTTGGGTCATAAGATCTTGAAGCACATTTTCTCAAAATGGGATTTTAATCTATGGAAAAGAATATAGATGGTGAATCTCAAAATCATCACTTTTGAATTGATGTATATACTAGGAAACATAAATATGGGGGAAGATATATTAAAAAAATGTCATATGGTCAAATAGAAAAAAGAATATCTAGATGTGTGGAAGATGATGTTGGTCCTAGTCAATATACATGGGGAATTTGATGACTGAGGTGTTGTTACGATTTTCATTCTAGAATTTTTTATTCATGATTTGGTAAAGATTGTAACGGAGGAATAGATATCCGATGAAGAATGGGTATCTTTGAGTTCAAAACTCAATGGAGGTGAGACCATAGATGGATGGAGGTTGGCTTGGAGTTCACTATTGTTGTTTAGAAATCAAATGGTTGTACATATGGATTTTTAATAATATATTCTCCATTAATTACACAAGTTAATATGGGTTTTTCATCCTAAAATATTGAAGATGCATAAGGTGTTGAATTCTTATTTTTTGTTGGTGGGTGTGAAAATGAATGTAGGTGAGTTTTTTTCAATATGATTAATGTCATAGAATGTTAAGGTAGAACTTAATTGACCATCATGTATGTTTCAATATTTCCATTTTAAAATGTTATAATGGGAGAATATAGCTGTGTATTCTTTATATGTCTCCCATGAATGGTATGAAAGCATGATTCCATATTGGTGATTTTGGATTGTCTCACAAAGTCGACCCATGTCATCCCTATTAGTGAAACTCAAGCGGGTGAGGATCTATTCGAAATACACATATGGGATATGGTAACAAGGAATGGAATAAAATTTTTGATAGTGTGAGATAGGGATATGAGGTTGACATCTCGTTTCATGATATTCTTATAAATGGACCTTGGGAGTTAGTTGACTATGGGCATGGTGTATCCTCCTCAGACAGATGTCTAATCTAAATGAACAAAACAAACCTTGGAAGAGATTTTATCGTCTTATGTAATTGTTTATGGTTTATCATTGGAAGATAATGTAACATTAGTTAAGTTATCATATAAATGAATCTGTCATTATTCAATACATATTTCTCTGTATGATTTTTTTTGTTTTCTTATTGTTGTCCACTTTTTTGGGTGGAAACAGGTAAAACTTCAGTAGTAGGGCCAATCCCAGTCCAAAGAAAAAAAGTGAAGATTCTGTTGATCATAATGCAAATTGAGAGATCCTATAGTGATAAAAAATATTGTTTAGATCATCTTCTAATGTAGGTTTTGTTCACGATGAGTGATTTTGTGTTCATGATAATCAATCCAACACATGGACATTATTGTGTTCGAATGCATGGAATGTATTATTCTATACCCACATGCCATTTTGAGAAATTGGAATGGTTTCATTAGGTGGCACAAAGTTTGGTATTTCGACCATGGTTCACTATGGTTTATAATGTGTTCCATGTATTCCAGCAGAAAAATTATCCTACTGATCCTGACCATGTGTTCAAATGGGATAATATTGACCTATATCTAGATGCTTTCTTGGTGCACTTCCCAGTGCAGATTTTTGATAGGCCAAAGAAATCCTTGCATAAAAACATTAGTATATTGTGGGTTTTATTGAAACATCAATAATTTAGGAAAAATCATGGGAAAATGATAATGAATTGAAAGATCAATGGACAGAACTACATCAATAATATAATTGTTTTCTACATTCCAGGGGTGGATTACCATTAGTCTGGAGAATGTAGCACCACCTATTTTGGTATGTTTCCATTTTATTATGAATTTTAATTATATAATGTATAAGGTTGAACATTTAGTGATATTAGAGAATTTATGTAGATTTATTATGGATTTCTATTGGTCAATGGTTTCTTGTGTTGTTTCAGAAAACTGTGCAACCCTTATAAGAAAGCATATATTGTGAGACATATAATAAATTGATGCTCTACCTTTGGATCATTGTTTTTATAAACCACAAAGAATCCGGGTTTACACTCTTCACTTTTAAAAGTGGATTTTTATTTTTTATATAGTGGATTCTGCATGATTAGTGCATGGTTTGGAGATATTGTGAGGAAACAATGTGAGGTTTACACTTAATCATGTGGCTTGAGAATACTTAACACATAGTATTCCTAACCATGTGTCAAAACCATGTGCAATAAAAAAAATAAATCCTAGAAAATTGGATATTGATCAGCCTTATATTTTAATTCCATTTTCCACAAAATGGACCAAACTCTATCTTTATGGTCTTTTTAATGTCAAGGATGTTCCCTCTATTTATTTGTAGCTGATCTTAAGGATTCCTTTGGTGATTAAAAGAATATTCATCATGATAAGTGATTTTTATTCAATGTTATTGATGTTTTTCTAAGATATATGTATCCCTATATATCAGTTTCATATATCTACACCTCTTAATGGTAGATCTATGGTTTTGGATTCTTAAAATGTTTAGATGTTTTGTTATTTGATGATACTGGAGGATATATAAGTTAATTATGTAGTGAATCAACCAATTTTTGTTACATTTTTCATGATTTAATTCATTTTCACCAAAACCATTGAGGTAGGTAGCCACACTATTGGTGCTTGGTATTCCCATATAATATGGTTCAACATTAAAGATATAAGGGTTTGTGATAAAAATTACACATACATATACGGTAATGGTGGAAACCACTATAAAATATTTTATCATTGGACTCACCATTATATAAAAATAGAATAATTATTATTGTGTTGTAGTAGATCACAATATGATGTTACCAATTTTCATTGATATGAGTTAAGAGATATATCTTGATTAGATTTTATAGATAAAAATTGAGGATTTTATATGTCTATATGTTGTACCACATTAAATTATATCAGAATGAGATACATGGTCTAGCAAAATTTTCTCAGGATGTCAATACAAAGATCCATATATAGTGTTGTGTTTCAGTACTAACCATCATCTAATGTAATATTTTCATTCTACATGATGAATTAAAATCCATTACGAATTTCTGTAACTGTGTTATCTATTTTTCAAAAATGGTTTCAATCAACAATATATAGTTATTGAATTCGATTATAATATTAGATTTCACTAGTGAAATAAGATATATCCTTATAATCCCCTCTATGGAAGTAAGTGAAAAAATCTGATATTATATGAAGAAGATTGAGGTAGAGGGCTATTGGGACATGATTTTAGTAATGAAATTTGTGAGAATGTTAACCCATTTAGAAAAACATGAAAGAAAACATAGAGTTAACTAAGGTTTTAGGTTGATATTTATCAACTATATCCATAATTCTAAGTTGATGATCATGTATTGAAATTATTTTTTTCTGAAAAAGGTTATGATAATCTAAAATAGTTTAAATTTGATCCATTTAAATATTTGCCCCTTCTATATTATTGACTTAGTCTGCATGAAAGCATCTCACATGGTGACTCCATTGAAGCTATCTTAGTTTCATGATGTATTCCAAGTGAATATTTTGATGATATATATACCATATCCTTCATATATATGAAACATATAAATTTTAATTCTGGAACATGATATTATATATTAATAAATTTAGGTATAAATATACCATTTTATATATAAATTATCAAGAAACAATACTACACATCTAGTTAATTTTCATTTGAGGAATCAGAAACTCCATGATGCTACTTGGGAACCATAGGATTAGTGTAAGAATAAGTGTCCTTATTTTAATTATAATTATGTAATTTCATGGGAATAATTACTTTTCTGTTGGATATAATTTGGCATCACAATATTTAATATTTATTCCATTTAAGTAAATTTTATGTATCTAATAGCATTCTTTATAATCAATAATAAGCTTAAATATACCAGAATATAATGTAAAATTTATTTAATAGTTTTTATATTAGAAATTATGAATATGATTATCTACAATATAATATATATATTGTTTTCCTTAATTTAAATTTAATTTTTTCTTCACAAGTTAGGTTTATTTATTTATTTTTTTATTAAAATTGATTCATGATTAAAAAACTATTTTTTGGTGGAAATGTATTTTTAATTTTTTATTATAGGTTTATATAATAAATATAATGATTTAAATTAAAAATTTATTTCAGTGAAATATATTTATTAGGTAGAAATAAAATGTCACATATTATTTATCTTATGAATATAAATTAAGATAAAAGTAATTGAAGATATATAGAATTATTATTATCTAATAGAAATATTTTCATATATAAAATCTATTTTAAATTAAATAAATTAAAAAAACATATAATAACTAATTATTATAGTTAAAGTTGGAGAGTATTTATTAAATAATATATTTTTCAATTCGTATAATAGTTTTAAAAAATAATGTAATGAAATTTAATTCAGATTTAAGATTAATAATGCATTTTAAAAGGGTGTTATTTTATTTTGAAAAAGATTTTAATAAATGATTATAGACTTTTATAGAAATTATATTTCATACAATTCATTCAAAATAGGAATAATAATATTAAAATTTTTTAATAGGGAAATATTAATTTTTGTTAATGATAAAAAATACGATGTTTAATAATTTATAATCATGATTTGGGTTTAAATGAGATTACCAAGGGCTGAATAAAATATGAAGAATAAAATTCTGTTTACACAATTAAAACAAATATTGTTTCAGTGAATTATGACATTATGTTATCATACATATGAATTATATTACATTTTGTTTCACATTCATTTAAAAATACTTTATTATTTCTTTAATATTTTATTTATTTCTATGTGTGTCCCTCCCCTCACATATTAAATGGTACATATTCTCCAATATTATTTACAATCATAGAGTTCCTTAAATCAGAAAAAACCTTCCTAAAAACATTCTTATATTATCGTCCATCATTAATTATCTTTAAATCATTCCTAAGGACCATTATGTGATGTCTGATATTGCATTATGATGTAGGTTTCAAAGAATGTGGTAATGATATTTTTATAAAATATCAATTCTTATTTATTTTTCTTCCACTAAAATTATTTTATCCATACTGACATGATTAATATTCTTCATCAATATGATAAGACATTATTAATACTATGAACAACAATTTCATACCTCCTTTTCATGATATGGGAAATGAAATTGTCACTAAAGAATTCCGGAGGACTACAACAAGCATGATTTTTTATTACTTTTTTTCTTCAGTATTAAAACCCCAAAATAATTATCCTAAAAAAATTTAATTTTTAAATTGGTACATGATAAAATCAAATTATACTAGTCGAATTTATTATTTTAGTAGATTTAAAAAACAAGATAAATTCTTTATTCATACATTACATAAATAAAAAGAGAATAAAACATTATCCCCTAATGAATACTCATCTATATCAATCATATTTCAATCATAGATTCCTAGGTAATGTAAAATAAATAAATGGATATTATCAGATAATCATAAAGGTAATACATTCAGTAAAAGGTAATATTTTATTAAAAATATCATTAGTAATATTTTTTTAATAAATTATTGTCACAAACTGTCTAAATATATTCACAAGCTCTTAAAAATTATCCATTTATAACATAAATATTCCAAAAATCATAATGAATTCAAAAATATATATAATAATAAATGAATTCTTAATTCTCGAAATATAAGACTTATTTTTGTATCCTTATACAATGATATCTTAATTAAATGTGTTTGGACACTGAATAATAGTCATTTAGTATATCTCATTAGACTTCATGATGCATTGGGGGATGTGTTATTCTGGGAAACACCCATACCATAATATGTGAAACACATTTTTTACATGAACAACCAATAATGAATAATCATTATGTAAGGACACATTGTTATGAAATACATATTCTATTGTCATTGATTTAGAATTCACATTCATAAAATACATAGGAAACTATGAGTTCCTTAATTAGAGAATTGGGACATAATTTTATAGATAAAACCCATACATTAAATGAGCATGAATATACCTAGTATCAAGGATTCCACCAAATATTATTACAAAAAAGAATTGATTCTTTTAATGAAAATATTCTAAATATCAATAATTACCCCATAAATTTTCCTTCTACTCCAAAAACCACATGAAGAACATTCTAAAATGATTGGTGAATAAAAAATGCATATTAAGGGACAAAAAAATAGATTATTCTAGTGAAAAATACTATAACCCATGAAAATTTATTTCTAAAAAATCATAAATTTTATTATTAAAATATCCGAATTTCTTAAATACTTAACATATCAATTTTAAGAAATTTTAAATAAAAAAGTACATGAAAATCATTTAAAATAAGTTAAAAATATTTTATGTCCCTTAGTTAATCATTTCAATATGATTCTTACAAATTGAATAACTATATGGTTGACATAAACCTATATAAAACCCAATTCATTGGAATTCTATCTAGGTGAACATATAATATTATCTATAATGGTCTCACCCATCATATAGAATAGGGTAAATACATTCATAAACAATGTCCAATAAACATTTAATGAATTAAAACCCAGAAAAATCATTTAAATCTATACAAAGAATAAACGTGGGTATCAAAATACACATTTATTGTAAAAAAAATCTGAATCTAAAAACACAATCATAACAATGAAAATATTTCATTTAAAAATAACTATGAAAACTTATATTATAACTCTAATAAAATTGAAAATTCACAAATGTGGGAAATAATATCATGAATTTTTGTTTCATAAAAAATATTGTGGTCTTTTTTAAAAATAGAATAAGGAGGAACTATAAACAAGGGGTTTAAAACAAACTTCTAATCCATGATCCCAATTCCATATGAATATCATTTATCATCTGAAATAATAAACACTATTTAACTTCATACCTTATAAGAAGACTTTAACAATTTCATTATTCCATTTATATTAATTATTAATATGTGGTACTAAAATACATAATCATTTCAATACACATTTGTAATTTTGATAATATTTCACAGTTAAGTCTAAAATCATTTTTTAATTTGAATATAGTCAAAAAAAATTATTCCTCCATATATTTAATAATAATAATATAATAATTATAATATTATGTATAAATTATAATTAAAAATAAATTAATTATATATGGTTGAAAAAAATTAACTATGTTACAATCATTGAGAAGGTAGGTTGTATGTATGTGTGAGTAATGCTTCCATTTTTCAATAATCAATATAAGAAAATGGTTTATATTATTCTATATTTACATAATTTTAATACTATTATATGTATTGGATTATTTATTCCTATATTATTATATAAAACTTACAAGAGATGTGGTGATTAGAAATGAATCACATTTCTACTTGGAGGTGGTTATCGGAATATATAAAAAACAACGTTATCATTTTTCAATAAATTGAAATTTAAATATGTGGATAATATATAATATTTTAATTATGATATATGAGTCTATTATATCTAATAGAAACATTAATTTCATAATTATAAATAATATATAAGGGGGATGATTAAAAATAAAATATAGGGATTCACAAGACGATAAAACACAATACACATTAACTTGGAATTATTTTCCTATTTCATTGAAGTGGAGATTGATATAAGTAATTAAAATAACATAATAAAAACTAAGTATATCAAATATTGTAGTTTTATTTTATAATAATGGTTTAATAAAATTTTAGTGATGTGGAATATGAGTCAAAACTAAACCATGCTGATGAAAATGATACCTCTTTTTTGGAAACCCTCCATTTCTAAAATCATTAAGTACATTATTATTACTATTCATAAAAAAACCATCACCTCTAATATGTGGTGATAACATAATTATAGTTATTTTATAAATAATTTTCTCAAAAAATGGGGATGAATCATTAATAAATGAGAATAATTTTTTCCTTTTTATAAGAGAGGGGAGAGGCATTCTTGGAATTTCACAAAGTATTAAATTAATATAAATTAATTTTAAATTTCAAATGTATAACAATAGATTTATTTATAATATAGTATTATAATTGGTAAAAATACCCTCATACAAAAAAAATAGTACCTATCATGACTATAATTATATTCTCATCGTATAGTTCTTACCCCTATTTATACCCCTTTAACATTAAGTGTGACAACATGGATTTTAACTCTTTAATATATTATATAGATACTATATAAGTAATGGAGTCTCATAAATGAAACATGTTTGATATTTTATTTATTATTATATTAAATTGTAAAAATTTAATATATTTTAGAATTTTTTATCATTTATTGTAATATTATTCAGTATAAAAGATCCATATTGCATATTTTTTTAACTATTCATAACATTGATGTTAATGATATCAAAAAAATTTAATATTATACCGAAATATGTTATTATATACATAAAATATCATGGTTATATAAAAAACAATTATCCCATTTTTTATCTTAATTTATATTAAATTGAAATTCTGTAATATCATTCATTTTAATGATCAATTTATTATTTAATTACTACATCAGCGTGGTGGATGCATTTATGGAACGTTTATATTAACTAGATATTCAAAATAAATTACCTAAATAAAACAAAATCATTTTTATGTAAAAATACTATTTTTATTTGAATATATCTTCTTTATTATAAAATATTAAAAATATTATACTTATTGGAAATAATTGTGTGACAAGTTTGACATTTAATTAAATAAAGTACAATTAAAGTAATATTCTCATAACTGTGGTCCCACGAGGTCCTAAATTTAAATATTGGATAATAAATTTTATATATAGACAAAAAAAAGAATCTAGGTACATTTTGGTTCATTTAATGGTTCTTATTATTTTATTTTAAAAATAAATTACATGATTTACCTATTATAGTGGTAATATAAATTATTAAATTTACTACTCATTTTTTTCAAAGATATATGGTTACTATTTTTTAAATATGTAATCAATGATTCCAATCATGTAATACAATTTTTAAAATTAAAATCACTTAATTTTATGAATTTATATTAAAATTTACCAAAATTAACCAAATAGAATAGTTTATTTTAATCCATATTTCAAATATTAAATGATTTAATTGAAAATTAAATTATAAAAACCATAAAAATAACTATTAATGGATTATATAAAATAAAAATAGACTAATTATATTTTAAAACTAATAAAAAACATTAATTTAATTTTTAAATAATGTAAAATAAAATACAATTACAAAAAAACATTATTTTTCACCCTTCATCTAAAAAAATATTTTCATTAAATTATCAAAAATTAATATATGGATAATTTTAAAATTATGAATTAAAAAACTATGTTTATTTTTCAAAAAATGATTTCTACTATTTTAAAAAATTATTTATATTAATAATTCTTAAAAGAAATAAAATAAAATTTGTAAGGAAAAATATTTATTTGAAAAATAATGTAACTTTACTAGAAATCTTGTACTTTTTTAAAATAAAATTTATTAAATTATAAAAGTGTAATAATTTTATATGTTTCCCAATGTAGTTAATAATATTTATTCCATACAATTAATAAACTAGTTTAAAAAATATTTCATTCCAATTATAATATTTAATTTCTCTTTTATGATTGGTGATGCATATCTAATATGATTTCAATCATAGAACGTATTTTTTATAATATAATGAAATATCATTATCCCACCATTTATAAAATTCCTTTCTCCAAATTTTTAAAAAGGATCATAAACTAGTTCGTTCTCTTTTCAAAATTCATTTTTTGAATTTCTATATCATAAAAAGGAGTAATAAATCATCCATTTGATTAGAGAAAAAATGGGAATTGAAAAAATCATTTTGAGTAATAAAAAATAGGTTTCATTGTAATAGAACATAAGTTGGAAGTGAAATCAAGGATATGTAAATGAAAGTTATCTCCAAATTACAGATTGAGGGTGATTGGGATTATTTTCATGAGAATGGAAACCATCAATAAATCATAACAATTGGTTAAAAGGCCATTAATTTCATGGTTAAAAAGTAAAAGAAGAACATTTTTTTACCAAATTTTTTATATAATATTAAACAACTCTATATCTATATAAAATATTATCATAGGTAAATATTAATATGTCACAATTATAATTTCATTCATTAATCAATTACCACCAAAATCATAACTTCTTCTAAAAATATTGATTATTGGATATTTATTATTAATTCTTGAAGTATTCGAATAATTATATATGGTTCATAATATCTTCAAAAGAATAACTATCTTTTCCAACTATATTTTATAAATATACAAAACAAAAATGGTTATTATTATATATGTTAATTATAGCATAATAATACACAATTATAAAATTAATGCTAATTTAATCTCCAAATTTCAATAGTAATAACCAAATTTAAACATAGATCATTCTATAAATAAGAATTCTTAAACTTCATAAAAAATTTTGAAAGAAATTCTAAAATCCCAAAATCAAAAAATTTGATCACATAGCCCTCCTAAAAAAATTTAACATTCTTCCATAAATAATATTAATCCCTCTCGATGTTTTATACCAAAAAATGAAATTTCCAAAATAACATAATCTCCTCGTTATTCTACACATTTCAATAAATTTCATGAATCTTGAGGAATGAAATATTAAATTATAAATTATTTAAAAAAATAATACAAACATTATTAATATTATAAAATACCATAGTATTGCATTTATCTTAATCAAAATGAGATACCAAAATAGTGTTTGTGATCCCAAACAACATTAATTAGTCAAAACCAAATCATATTATTGTTTCATGGTTATTTACCAATTTGAAAATATTTTCCAAAAATGATTATAACTGTTATATATCTTATAAAATAACTAAAATGAAAAATTTATATAATCATAGACATTACAGAGGTCATTTTTAGGTCATTCACTGTTTCCCACAATGTTGGGGGTTCAAACATCACAACCATGGATGTTGTGATGGGATTTTAACCGACAAGAAGGATTACCTTTTTTAATCACCATAAAACTAATAATATTTCAATAAATATGATATAAATATAGAAAAATAACAAAATTTTATTAAATATTAATGAAATTATTTATCATCAAAATTTATATCAAACATTTAATTTTTCATTATAAAATTTAATAACCAAAATTTTCTCGAAATTAAATGTCTATAAAAATATCCTTACTCTCCGTAAAACTTTATAACAAAATGTATAAAAATGGGTTCCTAAGACTATAAACATATTATCAACATTTAAATTATAATCATGTGATGCTATCCACAACTCTTTATATAAACATAACAATAACGAAAACGAATATCCAACATAATTGAAACCATTATCGGATACCAAATGTAAGGACCTCTCT
The DNA here is from genome assembly GCA_963277665.1 of Viscum album. Lineage (NCBI taxonomy): Eukaryota > Viridiplantae > Streptophyta > Magnoliopsida > Santalales > Viscaceae > Viscum > Viscum album. The sequence continues at coordinate 1,625,835,214 of OY728157.1, read as the reverse complement.
TCATGTATTACATATTCTAGTGTCCCTGAGAAAGATCTCAATTTAATAAAATCCATAGGATCACATTAGTAAATAGTTTTATAGAGTTAATAAGAAATGATAAATAAAATTCCATTATTGGAAAATAGGTCTATACCCACGGTTTTGCAAAAAACCGTGGGTATAGTGTACCCCTATGCCCACAGTTTTCCAAAATCATGGGTATAGTGATAGAATGTGAACCTATACCCACGGTTTTCCAAAACTGTGGGTATAAGTCACTTAAACCTACAGTTGTTCCAAAAACAGTGGGTATTGTTTTCTTTTAATACCATTACCCACGGTTTTGGAGAAAATAGTGGGTAGAGGGTATTTTGTTTTTTTGAAGACCTATTCCCAAGATTCTCTAGAACTATGGGTATAGCTTTCCCACTTTATGGCGGGGAATAAACATTAGGTGGGACACAAAAACGATTTGGCGGGGGGAAATTTTTTCATGGATCATATTAATATATATATAAGCAGATGAATGTACATATAAGAAATAAAAATATCAGCTCGGTTGGTGCTTTACTGAAATGCGGTGTTGAGTATCATTGTGAGATGGCGTTCGAGTCTCCATCCCAGCATTTTTTGAATTTAATTAATGCTTATATTAATATATATATGAAGATATATGAATAAATAACAGATTAAATTAACAGCTTGTTTGGTCCAACGTGGGGAGCTGGCGGGACGGGTTGCCGGAGGCGCGAGTTCAATTCCCCGAGGCCGCATTTTCTGAATACGCAATGTAGAGAAGAATAATATATATTATCATATTTATTTATATTTAACATATAAAATTCCCATCTCGGTTGGTATAGGGTCTCGCTCTCAAGTGTTGGGTGCAACGTTCAAACCTTGCCGAGAGAGATTTTGTTAATGAATATATTCCCCACAGTTTGAAAACCGTGGGGAATGTGCCTGCCACGCTGTACAGCGTGGTGTTGCTGTGTGACACACCTAAACCCACGGTTTGGTAGAACCGTGGGTATAGGTCAATACCACTATACCGACGTCGTTCTAGCCCACGGTTCCCAAAACCGTGGCTATATGCCCTATTTCCGTTAGTTTTCCCTTAAATTAAAATTGGTCACTTATAATCAATATCCATATTTCAACCAAACAATGCATTCAAAATAGAAAACGATTTCATTTCATGATAAATCATTACTTGTTATCCAAACCATACAATTTTCCCGTGATTTCCATAATCCATATGACAAAAAAAATTAATCTCGGGTGATCAGAATATGATTAGTACTATTGATAAAATAATAAATCCACTAGTCTAGTGGAAAACATGGATTCCACTAAAATAATTTTTCATTAAAAATATTAAAATTTTATAAAAAGAGATTCCATTTTTGTAAAATATCATTATCTTAAATTTTGATATATGATAATTTATTTGAAGACTCATTATATTACTTATAAAATTCATGTAGGTTACTTGGGAAATCATTTCCACATATATATTACTATCAATCTTATAAGGTAAACTTCTTCTTTTGTAGAACCCAATTCATTGGAGATCTATATGGGTGCACCCAATGTATATTATTTAACATGATCGTAAATGAGATATAATGGCTCTTAAATGTTAACTATTAAATAAAAATTATTTTATACTGAATAAAACCCTTAAATAATATATTAATATCTTGTTCAAAACACTTTTGGTTATCCATATACTTTTATTTTATAAAAATAACATTTAAAATATTAAAACCATGCGCATAATAATGAATCAATTTTTATTGAATAAAAATGTAAACAATTATTATAGATGTTTGGTATGTTTGGAGAATCATGGTGGCCCAAATACCCTTTAATGGAATATATGTCGAAATATATTCCTTTATTTTTTAAATATATTCTAAAGAGGACTATAATATATAAATGTGGAAATAGACCATCTTACAATAAGGACAATTTATAATTTATATCCATTACCATCGTGAATAATAAACAATTGTTAATTTTAAACACCATTGTTAAAATTTTAATGTTTATTATTGCTTCTACATTAATTTATACTATTTTATATACAATTACAAAATCATTTAAATTCTTGTTAGGAATTTTGGAAATTTTTTTTACTTGAGTCTAACATGTTTTCTTTAATTTTAAAAGGATCATTCTGGTCATCATTCCACCATCACTTGAATAATATAAATGAAATAATTCTAATAATTATATATCACTTATACTTTTAAATCCATCAATTAAAATTGTTTATAAATAATTTACTACATTACCATCATGGAGATGATAGATCATACATACGAATTAATATGATTTCTAATTTTCAATGATCATTATGAAAATATGTTATGTATTTTATTATCTTATTATAAATATAATAATATTTCTTTATATATACACATCCTATGATGTCGTGATAAAAAATGAATGACATCGCTTTGTCGAGGTGGTATTCCACTCACACACACAAATTACATTATAAAATTAATGATTAAATTGGATAGAAAAATAAGGATATATTATCATTTGATTATGATAAATATGTCTTGAATATCACTTATAATAATAAATTCTATCACTATGAGCCATATTTATTGACGAAGATGGAAAACAAAATACAAATATTCTAGAGGTGATAGCACCCCCACACACATAATGATAAATTATTTTCCTATTATATAGAAGTTTAGATAGATATAGTTCATTACAATTTCATATTAAAAACTAAATATATGATATATAATATTATTATATATAAAAACACTTTAATAATATTTGAATTATTTTCAATAATAATCATTAGTGAACATTTCAGATAAAAATGATACATATTCATTGGAAAGACTCATTTCCAAAACACCACAAGACTGCTAATATACATATTATGCCAAAAAATTACATCTAGAATGATGGAGTTATTTTTGGAAGATATGTAGGTAAGTATGAATAAAGACCATACCCTAAAAATTACATATTCATTTGATTTAAATCTATAAATATTTCTCTATCATTCCTAATGATCTTTTTGGTTTAATATTTTATTTATTTACTAATACTCTTCAATGGTAAACTCGTAAATTAATAGCAGACTATTATACTTAGTATCTGATTTATTCAGAAAAGGAAACCCTTTTAAAAATAAATCATGATTTCTTTTTATGTAATATTTTAACAGTTTCCCCTTAAAATCATCCTTATCATTATTCCAATATAAATAATATGAAATAAATTTTAAATATTTGGATGATAAAAAAACATTATATGTGACATAAAGGAATGAAAACAATTATTCCAGTGAAAATATATAAATAAACATCATAAAAACATATTTTTTTTGTTTATAGAATAGAATTACCTTTTACAAAATATCAAACTCATACCTATATAAAATAAAATAATTTCCATGAAATAACCATAAATATTATAAAATATTTATATTATTCTCATGGAAAATAATTTTCAAAATAAATCATACAAATGTAGAAACCAATATGTCCAACCTCCAACTCCGGAGTACCAAATGCATTGGAGGATGTCACATAGCCTCACATCCTTGGTTTATCACTAAACCACCAATCATTGTTTTCTAAAGTAACCACCCTTAATTGGTGTATCACATAACCAATCATAATTTGGTTATCAGACAACCAATGATCATTATAAAAATTCTGAATAACCACAACATAATAATTTATCATGAAATATTTCTCCATCAAAAAATCATAGAATGAAATAACTATTCCATTTTGAAATCCCCCATTTTTAAAATGAATGCATGTATAACGGTAAAATTTTTCAAGAAATGAACATTATAAACATGTAAGGTAATATTAAAAAATTTATAGATATGTTAAATAATAAATTCTAGTCCTACTTTTTATGTAATAAAAACATTCTTTTTGAAAAATGAACATCAATATATTATTTTCTTAAATAATGTACCTTAAAAATATACTATATTTAAAGTGATTTTAAATAAAATAAATATATTATGTATATTTTCTATGAATCCACATATAATAATGTAAATAATACTTACATAAAATCAAAATTCACTTCACAAAGAATATGATAATGTCATTACCAAATAATTTCTTTTTTAACCCATATAATTTATATTTTGTTCAGAATTTCATGACCTCACATCTGACTTCCATAACATTTGTTCAATACACTTGTATAAAGACTAAAATGATATTATTAACACTTTAAAAAAATATTAATATATATATAAACTTATTGATTATTTAATAACATATTATGACCCATAAAATAATAATATTTTGTTATTTTCATGTTTTAGGGTGTTTCTGTTTCATATATTATTGATCAATTCATTTTAGTACACTAAAGGATGTTCTTGAAAAACAATATAAAATCATATGTATTTTAAGGAAATATAAGTCATCTAAAAACATAATTATAAATACCCTTATATATTAATTTTATTTCTTAGATTATTATGATTCAATAGAAAAAACATTAATCATAATCATTTAGTTTATTTTGGTAGTTTTTCTGAACACCAAGATATAAGTACATATTATTTACGATTATGGGTATATATAACTTATAAAACTTTTTTAGGTTATAATAAATATATTATATTATAATTAACTACTAAATTATATTTAATTCCATCCAAGAACATGAAATTGGAAAAATAAAAAAACATTCCTCACGGAGGTGAAAAAATTTCATTTTTTGTACTGTTATTTTGTTTCTTTGAATAAGTGGTGGCAAGAAATGTATTTTGTATGAGATATTATATTATACAAATAATATATATATATATATATATATTAATATATAGGTATAATTAATTTATTTATGAAGGATGTGTATAGAAAGAAGAATATAAAAAGATATTTGGGGAGGTTCTTTGGGAAAATTAACAATGGAATATCACCTCATTGAAAGACCACTGAGGAACTTGGAAATGGTCTAATGATGAGACCAGAAGCACATAAATATAGGGATAGGTTTTAGGAGATAGTATGGAAGAGTTTTTAGGAGCATCAATGATTTATTTTTAATTGGGTGGTATTTATACATGAGGAGAGGTGGGTTTGAGGGATTAAAAAAATAAATTTATTTTATTTAAAGAACCGACGTTGCGGCGGAATTAAATTCTTATAATTTTTCTAGATATATATATTTTTTGGTTTTATAGGGTCAATAAAAAAATCAACCAACAATTATATTTTTTTATATATTTATTTTATGCCTATTCAATTTTTAACTTTTTCATGTTTACTTTTTTTTACTTGTATCATGAAAAATAATTTTTTAGTGATGGTAAATTATATTATGAATAAAATATATGTTATTATTAAAACAAAATTTTTACCGAATTATAGAAAATATAGAAAAATGTTAAAAAATTCAATTCATCCTAGTTTGTTTATTATACTGGTGTTGTTACAAAAGAAAATAATAAAAAGAGTTTAGGGGGTTGGAGAAAAAAAATAAAACATAAGAACACAAGATAAGACACCACATTTAAAATGGGTAACTCTTTTTTATTTTAGCTAAAAAGCTTCATTGGGAAGCCTTCTGCCCAATGTGTGGCTTCTAGGAGTAAGAGAGGGATGTGGAGAGAAAAAATGGGCAGGGGTTGTCCAAGCCAAAGGCTTGAGAGGTTTGGGTAAGGTGGTAGAGGTGGGGGACTTTTATAAGAGGAGAGGAGGGGCACTCTTGGAAAGTTATAAAATGTTACTTTATTATAAAAATATTTTCAGATTTTAAAGGTCCCGAAATTAGATATTTCTAGGATAAGGTGATAAAATTTCGAAATCCACCCATCCAATTGGTTTTTGACAAGTTTAGGTCTTAGATTTTACATTATATTTTCATTTTATTTAAATCAATAAATAATGTGGTAATCGCTGCATCACCATGGTGTCATATATAATTCAATTTATTTAATGTCTAAAAATTAAAAAATAAATCATTATGTAGGAAATATTTTTATCTTTCTAATAAATATTTACAGGAAAAATTATGACTTGTATAACCCCATTTAATAATTCTTTTAGTAAATCGACACATGTTTGTTACATTTTTATTTTAACATTAAATAAAAAGTTATTAATGTCATTTTCCTACCCATGTGGCTCCATGTGGTCCCCAAGTTAACCCATGGATTGTCTTGGTCGGACATGACACATCCAATAAGGGTAGGACATGTTTCAAGGTCATTTCATATTATTAACACATTAGTTTTACCTTTTATTACACTAATTACCTCTAATCGCGATTAAAAACTTAAAAGTTACTATTCACCAAAAAATTATTTTAATCCCATTGAACCAAATTTTACTTCATAATGACAACCATGTATGTCATATTTTTGAAATTCAAAACATAAAATTGGTAAATTTTCATTTCAACGAAAAATCAATTTTTTTACATACCACTTAGTGGTTTCACTATTCATCAAAAATTTAAGTTTTTCTGAAAAATACCAAAACTTCACCCTAAGCTATATTTGATATTCTGAATTCAATAATGATGTTTGTTTTAAATAATTTAAAACATATAAGTTACATTAATTAATTTAATAATTAATACCCACGGTCAAAATAAATAGCGTGTTTTTATGAAACAATATATATCAAAAGATTGACACTCGTTTAAGTCCAATTTCAAAGTGAAATTAATTAAACGACAACTATTGGATTAAATGGTAAAAATATATTCTAATTTAAATTTAAAATTTATTTATAAGATAATATAATCAATGAAAAAAATTCGATTTAAATGAGGTTTTGAATTAAAATACAACATTTTTCACTATTCATTAAAAAAACATTATAGGAAAAATACCAAAAATTTACACAAAGTAAATTTTGAAGTCCCGATTCTAATGAAGAATTTTATTTGGTCAAAAAGAATTTATAAGAGTGAACAAAACTATATTTAAAGAGGGTTCTCCATCAAAAGGAGATAAGTGGACCATCAGTGAAAATTAGAGTATATATGCCAAAAATTGAATTCTTTTAATATTTTAAGCCTTTATCCATTATTGGATAAATGTAAAAACATTTAAAAGTCATATATAATAATATATTAGTTATTTCTATTCATTCCCACCAAAACAACGTCTATATGTTAATTAACATTTAAAATAATAATATTTTATTACTAGTGTGCAATGTAAGATTTCAAAGAAACTCATGTTGCGTATCGGGTACGCTATCGAACATAGCAACCCCTTTAATGTAAAATTAATATTTAATTCGTAAATATTAATAAATATTAAAAAAATTTATTCCTTATTTACCTGGGATGTTTCATCCTTCCCCCATTTTGGGAAATGCGTCCTCACAATTTTATTCACTTATCAAAATAAGTTGGTGTATTTATTCCTCATAGCATTTGTAGATTCCCACGTAGCCTTTTCAACAATATGGTTTTTCCACAAAATCATTACCTATTGAATTACCTTATTTTGAAACACTTTCTCTCTTTGGTCATGAATCCGGACAGGTTGTTCCCCATAAGAGATATTCCCTTCAAACTGAACTACCTCTAGGCTCAAAACATGAGATTGATCTGGCATATACTCTCTCAACATCGAAACATGAAAAGTATTGTGTACCTAAGATGAACTCAGAGGTAAAGCCACTCGGTAAGCAACTGATCCAACTCTCTCCAGAATCTCATATGGTCCAATGAACATTGGACTCAACTTTCCTTTCTTACCAAATTGCATCACACTTTTCCATGGTGAGACTTTGAGAAAAACATGATCACCTACCTCGAAAGATAGATCCTTCCTCCTGTTGCCTGCATAACTCTTCTTCCTACTCTGAGCTGTTCTCATGTGTTTCTGAATCAACTGAACTTTTTCTACCATCTCTTCTACCAATTCCGGTCCCATCAGCTTCCTTTCACCCACCTCATCCCAAAAATCTAGAGTTCGACACAGCTTCTCATATAATGCCTAAAACGGTGCCATTTGTATACTAGAATGAAAAATGTTATTATATGAAAATTCAACCTATGAAAGATGTTGGTCCCAACATCCCTGATAATCCATCGATCAAGCACATAGCATATATTCCAAAGTCTGAATTGTTCGTTCTGACTGCCCATCTGATTGAGGATGAAAAGCTGTAATAAAATTTAATTGAGTACCCAACGACTTCTGAAGGCCTTTCCAAATGTCAGAAGTAAACATGGGATCACAATTAGATTTAATGGATACAGGAACTCCATGTAATCTGACTATCTCTTTAAGATACAATCATGAAAGTTGATCTAGAGAGAAATTATCATGAATATGAAGGAAATGAGTAGATTTAGTCAAGTGATCAACAATAACCCAGATTGCATTATTACCTCAAGATTCCTTCGTTAATCCCCCAAAAACTTCCATGGATATATTTTTCAATTTCTACTGTTGAAATGGTAAAGGATTAAGCATCACTTTTGGTAACTTCCACTTTTCATTAACCTTCTGAAAAGTCAAAAAATTCACATTAAAATCAGCAATATCTCATTTCATTCCATGCCACCAGTAATACACTCGCAGATCTCTGTACATCTTAGTACTGCCAGGATGAACTGAAAACGGGGAACTATGAGCCTTACCTAATAACCCATTCTTCAACTGTGAATCACTAGGAACACATAATCTCTTCCCAAACCTCAAAACACAATCATTATCAATATTTAATTCAGGAAACTTACCCTTCTGAAGCAGCTCTGCCATTTTCTTGCAACCCACTGCCTTTCTTCTGCGCTTTCTTAATTATATCTGATAGGTATGATTTCACTGATACCTGAAACAAAACAGATGAACATCCTGCACCAACAACTTCTATACCAAAATACATCAAATCAAAAACCACATGATCTCATTCCAAATGTATCATGGTTTATGAAGTATTACATTTTCGACTCAAAGCATCAACCGCTCTATTTTCTTTTCCCATATGGTAATGAATTGTACAATCATAATCCTTGATTGATTCAAGCCATCTCCTCTGTCTAATGTTCACTTCTTTCTGAGTGAATATATACATTAAACTTTTGTAATCAGTATATATTTCACTATTTTCTCCATACAGATGATGCCTCCAAATTTTTAGAGCAAAAACAATAGTAGCTAATTTCATGTCATGTGTAGGGTATTTTACATCATGAGTTTTCAACTGACGTGAAGCATATGAAATTACATGATCATTCTGCATAAGAACACAGCCAAGTCCCTTCAACGAAGCATTACTGTATATAAAAAACTCACAATTCCTATAAGGAAGTACCAAACCTGTAGCATTCACCAATCATTTTTTCAACTCCTGAAAACAATCATCACATTCTTTTGTCCAGATAAACTTAACACCCTTCCAAGTTATCTTAGTCATTGGACTAGATAACCAAGACAAATTTTCAACAAAACCTCGGTAGTAACCTTCCAAACTAAGAATACTATGGATCTCGGTTACATTTGTGGGTCTTTGCCATTCTTCAACAATTTTTTTTTTGCAAGATCCACAATTATTTCATCTTTAGAAATAATATGACCAAGGGAAAAAAATTGTAACCAAAACTCACAAATGCTGAATTTTCCATACAGTTTTTTAAGGTTTGCATGATCACCCATAAATGAATTTCATGATCTTCTTTACCTTTAGAAAACACCAAAATATTTTCAATAACACAACCACCATTTATTACCTGATTCAACTGAGCCATAACTGCAGTAAAATGCTCAATTATGATTTTGACCATCTCAGTATGCTGATTTCGAAGTTCATTTCCCTCAGTATGCCTTCACAAAAAATCTTCTCTATTTCCTCTACAAAAACCAATTCATAACACTGAAATACCTTTGGTGAGTCAACATGGTAATCTGTAAATGCTATATCATTTCAATCATACCATCAATTAATTAATTAATTTAACAATATTCTAACTCATAATGTTGTCTAAACCAACCTCTGATACCAACTGTATGGCCCCAGCTTTAAACATTACACAATCTAGAGTTACTTCATCAACACACATTGAGGATCTTTTTAGGATTAGAGTTTTAGAGAATTAGATCATAAAATATGCATTACATTCCACATTTAAAAAAAGTGGTTATATAAAAGATAGTACTCATTTTTCCCATCAACATAATCATATTGAAAATAAAACATGGATTCTTTCTTGACACTTCCTTGACACTATCATTACATCATGTACCTTTCCCTTGACCTATGAAAAACATTTAAAAACTTGGGATGATCATAAAAACCACAGTAAGGGAAATAAAAGTACGAAATGAAAACATTATTCCATGTATGAAATCATACCTTACTCATAAAACATAATCACTTTAACATACCTCATCAAATCATGAATAAATCATAGATATCATAAGACATAAAGCTAACTTGAGGCATTCATAACATTTTTACGTAGGGAGTAACCCTCATGGTTAAGATTGGAATACCCATCACAGTATTTTCCCTAAATATCTTCAGAGAAACCTTAACGTTTAACTCCTTCGCGTTAACCAATGCATTGGAGAGCTATATTGGGCTCACCCACCCATAGTTTATCATGGGACCAACCATCTTCATAACGATGCCCAAGAACTATAACATAATCGTATCACATAAAACCTGCATAAATGAAACATAACATTTCCACTTTTCAATCACAAGATATCAATACAACACAATGATATAAAAACATTATGAAAACCATTTTCATTACCAAAATAAAATAAAAGTGAAACATCATATTTCTTTTTCATTTTAAAAGATGTTATGGCTTGAAGAGGAATTTGAAGCTCAAATAATGGTCACGGTGGCGTAGAAGTCGTTGTTGCCGCATACGTACAACAAAAAAACATTCCCTTTTGTAATTTAGTAAATTCTTCGTATAAATAATATTCCTTTTGAATCAACGTAAAATTCAAAGGGGTTTATGCACAGTATAAAAGAAATTTGTGTATAAAACATAATATTCCTCAATGAAATGAGATTGAGACGAAGTCCCTTACCTCATGTCCGACGTGAGTCGATTGCTCTTTAATCTCCTAAATAATAAACATGAGTTAATTTATACTTGCATAATAACCTTTTTCAAGTTCATTATTCCTTTAATATCACTCATTACCATGTCATGAATACTATGTAATTATTTATGTTAATAACAGTCATTTTAACGATCATTCGTACTTGAGTCAAAAATAAACACTTTATAATTACAAGTTGTTCAGGTATCCATTATATCCAGAGTTATATTCATTATTTATATATCATATATATCATATATATATCCAGTATATACATGAATTTATAATATTACAATACATTTAGAGGTAAGAAATGAAATTCACCATTCATGGAGACTGTAAGCCGTATGTACCCATGAACGCTACATTCATTTCTATTTAATATTTTATGGAATGGAATAATAATGACATAAAGGTATATTATAAATCCAGTATAATTTCATATATAATATCATTAACTCCATCCTTTATACGTCCCACATAGTTCATTAATCAATAAAATCACTTTGAGGGGGTGGTAGTCCGCACTTCCTAAAATGAAGATATCGCGTATACCCAAAATGGAAGCCATAAAGGTATTCCATAAATGAAAAATATAGAATCTCAAGAAAAACATAAACATATTATATACCATATATAAATATAGTTTCATATTAATGTCCACCTTTTAATATGTTACATGATTATTGAATAATCATCGTTTTGTGTGGCAGAAATTCGCCATCCACAGAAATAGTATGCTCTTTAACCAGTAGATGATGGTTTGTGTAAGTGTAGATGTAATCATTTTCAGAAAAACATCCTAGTATATTTAATATACTTGTGTTGTTATATAAGGAAGGAATAAAATTTTTTATGGGGTTGGAGAAGCAAAATAAAACATTAGAACACAAGAGAAGACACTACCTTTAAATGGGTAACTCTTTTTGATTTGATCTCAAAGGCTCCCTTGGAAAGACATCTTCCCAAAGTGAGGCTTCTAGGAGTAATATAGGGATGTGGAGAGACAATATGGGCAGGATTTGGTGGAGCCAAAGGCTTGAGAGGTGTGGGTAAGGTGGTAGAGGTGGGGGCCTTTTATAATAGGAGAGGAGCGGTAATGTTGGAAAGTTATAAAAGGTTACTTTATTATGAAATGATTTTCCAATTTTAAAGGTCCCAAAATTATATATGTTTTGGATAAGGTGATAAGAGTTCTAAATCCACCCATAAAATAGGTTTTTGAAAAGTTTAGTTCTTAGATTTTACATTATCTTTTCATTTTATTTAAATCGTTAAATAAAGAGGTAATAGCTGCATCATCATGGTGTCATAAATAATTTAATTTATATAATGTCTAAAAATTATAAAACAAATATCCTGATGAAGGAAATATTTTTATCTTTCTAATGAATATTCATAGTCAAAATTATAACTTGTATAACCCCATTAAAAAAATGTTTTAGTAAATCAACACATGTTTGTGACATTTTTATTTTAACATTAAATAAAAAGTTATTAATGTCATTTTCCTACCAAAGTGGCTCCATAGGGACCCCAAGTGGACCCATGGATTTTCTTGGTATGAAATGAAACATCCAATAAGGGTAGCACATGTGTCATGGTCATTTCATATTATTAAAACATTATTTTTACCCTTAATTACACTAAATACCTCTAATCGCGATTAAAAACATAAAAGTTACTATTCAACAAAAAATTATTTTAATCCCATTGAACCACATTTTACATCCTAATTACAACCATTTATGTAAGATTTTTTAAATTCAAAACACAAATGTGGTAAAATTTCATTTAAACGAAAAATCATTGTTTTTAAGTGCCACTCAGTGGTTTCACTATTCTTCAAAAATTGAAGTTATTCAGAAAAATACCATAACTTCACCTTTAGCTATATTTGATATTCCGAATTAAAAAATGATGTCTATTTTAAAAAATTCAAAACATATATGTTACATTGATTAATTTAAAAATTAATTCCCACTTTCAGAACAAATTGCGTGTTTTTATGAAACAATATATATCAAAAGATTGACACTTGTTTAAGTCCAATTTCAAAGTGAAATTAATTCCAACGACCACTATTGAATTAAATGTTAAAAATATATTCTAAATTAACTTTAAAACAAATTAAAAATATAATATGAACATATAAATAAGTTATATTAAAAAGGGGCTTTTAATTAAAATACAACATTGTTCACTATTCATTAAAAAAATAATCTTTATCGGAAAAATACCAAAAAATTACACAAAGTAAATTTTCATGTCCCAATTCTAAATATGAATTGTATTTGGTTCAAAAGAATGTATAAGAGTGACCAAAACTATATTTAAATAGGGTTCTCCATCAAAAGGCGATAAGTGGACCTTTATTGAAAATTAGATTATATATGCCTAAAATTGAATTCCTTTCATATTTTAATACTTTATCCTTTTATTGGATAAATGTAAAAACATTTAAAAATATATATAATCATATTATAGTTATTTAAATTCATTACCACCAATACAACGGCTATGTGTTAACTACCATTTAAAACAATATTATTTTATTACTAGTGTGCAATGTAAGATTTCAAAGGAACTCTTTGTTGTGTATCAGGTATGCTATCAAACATAGAAACCCCATTAATGTAAAATTAATATTTAATTCATAAATATTAATAAATACTAACATTTTTTATTCTTTATTTACCTAGGATGTTAATAAATATGACTCCGAAATTCCCTCAAAATTGATATCGAATGTGATTATGTCTTAATAAAGGAATGACCATATCAAATGTGAGATAATAATTTGTGAAATGTCATTAATTGTTTAAATGAGAGGCTTTTCAATGCGAACATTCTTCTAATCCAAATATCGAATACATGATCATTTTTAATTGACAGGTGAAGGGGGTTTAAATTATGATACATTTAAAGATGAATTAATGAATAAGTAAATTCATCCACCACTTTTATTTAACTTGTACATTGTATAAGTTATTGAAGTACTTGTTTTCAACATATATAATTCAAGGGAAATTAAATCGGTATGCATGTAGCTTCCCCTTGTGTAATTTCACGTCTATAAACATTTTACAATATTTCTCCCTCCATAATGGAAGTATTATGTTGATAAAAAATGAAAATACAAGGGATATGGGTCAATGGAGTCCATATAAATCTACTAAAAGTTATTTCGTATAAAAGTGAGATACAATAAATAAGATGGGAGATAATTTTTATAATATTAGGTTAACTCTTACGTAGTTGAAGTTGGAGGATATATTTACATACTAATTCCATGTATTGTATTATATTTATTGTATCATATAAATTTTTTGAGACATTAAATTCCATACTGCTAATGGTAGTATAGTTATTGGGATTTATTTCTTGTAATTTATTTTTAATGATAGACAAATCTATGCCGTAGACTAATTAATTTCATTATTTAATCTTTTTAGGATAGATCATACTAATGTGAATGATGATTTCAATTAAGTTTATGTACATGGAGGAACTCATATTTTTTAATCATTTCTATAAGTGTAAAAAATTATTTTTGAGTATTGGTATAACATTTATGTAAGTATAAGTGTTCAATTTTAGTGATTTTAGTGTTCATTAATAATATAAATTAGCTGTCTTTTTTAGACATTTAATAATTATGTCACCAAATAGTTTAGAATTGTCTAATAATTTTATTTTTAAATAAAATTTAACACATATTTTAAATAAATTAATATTTTCAATAAAAATAATTTCTTTTATTTCTTTTTAATTATATTATTAGTTTAATTACTTATTTTTTCATCAAAAAATTCAAATCCCAAATGATATAGTATATTAAAAAAATTTGAAATATCATTAACATTCCTTTAAATAACCTAGAGATAAAACTCCTATATTTATATATTACATTTATTTTGGGGTAAATATTTTGACAAGGGATGTGTGACAATGTTCCTTATTTCAAATGAAATAATTTTTGAGGTGGTGGCATACCTTGATTTTATTGTTTTAATACCTAATGATTCATACCCCAATTTGTTACTTTGTATCCTAATATAAGAAGAACATAGAACTATAGAGATATATCAATGAGTTTTTCGGAAATAGGAACAACTTTATTAAGCTATTGAGTATGGAGAAAATAGAATATAAATTTGAAAAATCAATTTCATCCACCAAAACACTAATAAGAACAATTTTAGAATGTGAAAACAATATTTAATTCAATTGATATCCTAATTAATTGTGTTTATCTTATGGGGAAAATAAATGTTTTTTTACAATATGATTCACATTCTTTTATATAAATTATTTTCTTCAATAACAAAATTTAATGAACAATCATAGGTCTCTCATGGTTGGATTCCCACAAAAACATTCTTGATTTATTTATCAATGTGATAAAATGGATCAACTATAAATGGATAGGTTTCGAATGTAAAATTTATACTTTTCATTTTACATACATTATGTCACCAAATAATGTTTTTTACTCGGATTAATCGCAGACTAGTGATTAAATTGAATTGAATACGATTTTTTATGAAAAAACCATTCTTTTAAAACTATTGTAACTGAAAAGGAATTATGAGGAATTATGTTGAATAAAAGTTTTTATGTTTTATATTCCCCCATTATTGAATAATATTACATATTATGACCTAATAATTTTATGGGGGATTTTTATTATCGATAGAAGTATTTTAAATCTTATGGAAGAAGATGATTTAGATGTAAATCGATCACCTACTAGTATAACTCCTATTAATATAATTCTATAAATGGAAATTAATTTTGAATAATAAATAAATTTCCTGCCAAATTTTCACATGATTATCCCAATTACAATTTTTAATTTAGTATGATTATAGTTCTATATAGTGATCATATCATGATTGTTATGAAATTGGTGATTTAAAGAGCCTCCCAAACAAAACCCAAATATGAAAAAAGTTTCCAAATACCTGTTAATTATGTAATTGTTTAATGAAAAAAATTGAGATAAATATCACAAATGAATGAACCTTTTAAAAACTTCAATGATATCTTCCCAATAATACCCTTTCAATCAAACTAATTTTCTTCTATCTGATAAAAAATTCAATCAAGTATTGTGTAATCATTCCTATGATAGATTTAGACTATTATAAATACACTATATATTTTTTCAGAGCCAATAATGAAATCCATTACCAAATTTCTTCAATTATAAATACAATTTTTTATGATAAAATAAATATTCAACTTGTCAAACCCATCAAAAACTGTGAAAACATCAGTGAAGAAATAATGATATAACTATATATTAAAAAAATTGTTGATGACCCAAATTGGATAATTTGATACTGGTGTTGGATGTATAATAAATAGTATCAATATAGGTTTACCCTCATGACTTCAACCAAGTCCCAATGATAATGGACTAATAAATTCATTGGTAACATAAATTAGTATATGGATTGAGAATAAAAACCCCAAAATTTGAGTTTTAACCCTAATTATAATCCAAATAAATGATGGAGAAACTTCCATACCCTATTAACAAAAAATTGAACATGTAAAATGTGGAAATTTACTTATTGAACAAACTAAAAACTATGAATCTAAATTGAAAAAAAAATTGTAATCCAAATGAGTGTAATTTCGTATTGAAACATGGAGAATTTGATTGTTATTATATTTAAAATTTTCATTCATAATAGTTCCCAAAATTATCAAAATATACCAAACCCATCATTACATTACCCATGTAAAAATTCACCAATGGAGAAGAATTTGAGATTAATTTATATTAATATGTTTCAGGAAAAAAAACCAATTTTCATAAAAATATCCCTTTCTATGATGTTCAAAAAACTAAAAAATTATTTAAAAAATTTATGAATTAAATTTTTTCTATATGAATAAGGTCATGGTATTAATTAAAGTTAAAATATAGAGTATTTTTTTACTCCATGTATTAATATACCTTACCCATATTCATTAAATATTCATGATCATTTACAATTCCCCACACCACATTGATATATAAATACATGGATGTCATGATTGTCTTTTGAGATTTAATAAATTACATTCATCATTTAATTTGTTCCTAATTGTATATTTTAGTGCTAGAAACTATACGAATTTATATTAGATTATCCTACTATAAGAAAAAATAATTAGATATCATTGTGAGTTTGTAGTACAATTAAGAGATATGATATTCATTACAAATATGCATGATTAAAATATAAAATATGATTGGTTTTGTCTATATTATCCCCTAATTCTTGGATGATATTTTTTAAAACAATGAAATAAGTTATAATTTTTTTTCCAAGGAAACCTTTTAGTTTATTTTAGGGGGAACTACTTCATATTAAATATATTTAATGAATTAATTACCAAATGGATAATCAATCATTATATCATATAAAGATGATAAATTATTTTTCTAGTAGAATTTCTAATAATTTCTCCTGTAAAAAACCAAATATTATAATTATTAAACATATGACCATATTAGTAATGAAAATAATTTTTTTTAAATGATATTTTTGAATATAGGGTGATGCTGAATTATAAAACAAATATATATGAACCAAATTTAGTGTGTGTTAATAACTCCGGTTTCATCAGTACTACTAATAATTTTGTAACTACTAAATCTAATTTCTGTTATTTTGAAAAAGCTTGTAGTTGTTCTATAAACCACTGATGTGTATATGAATATTGATAAAAATAATTCTAAAAACTACTATTATATATATATATATATTATATTTAGGTTTTTTATAAAAAAAAATCATGATAATAGATTCATGAATAGCATGTTGATGCTAAACATAATTTGAAATATATTTATTTGTATTATTAATCAAGTGGTGAAATTATTGTTAATGAGTTATATAAACATTAATTACCAATGAATATAACAGAAATATGTAAGATCTAAAACCATTTCCTTAAAACCAATAACATGAATTATAATGTGAAAATGAAAAAATTTCCCCATCATTAAAAAAAAGATTTTAAAATACTTTGAACATCAACATTGTGAGTCTATTTAAAATAAATCTGGATTTTGGATAGGCTATATATTATTAATGGGAAGTTATTCCTTCAATTTCAGAAATTAATTTATTTTGATGATAATTCAAAAATATATCTGGAAATTTCAAATGAGACTGATCCAAAATAATTCAGTGGTTGTAATTTTTTCTAACAGCCTTGTTGGATTATATAATAATTTTCGAATAACTAAAATCCAATTGGTTATTATTCTCCCTATATTACCAAAAAATAGATTTATTTTAATTTTTATATAATGTATTGGTGAACATATTCATATTATGATAATAAAAAATAACAAGGATTTTCATTTATTATAGAAATACTAATTTGGTAACATAAAATTATTACTTTACACTTCCATTTCATGACTCGATGCATGAGAGGTTATTTGGATTGGACCAATATTATTTTATTGATATATTTATTAGTTATTTTAAAAATAGTGTAACACATAAATATAAATATATTACGACTTTAACTTTTAAATTTTAAACTTTTTCATTTAAAATCATTTTAGAATTTTAATTCATTAAGAAACATTTAATTATGTACGATGTAAATTTTTTACAAATTTCTAGATATATGTATGAATGATTTTATGGAAGATTTTATAATTATGTTAATGATTATGATATCTATTTTAAATTTCTTTTTGTTGTTCTTAAAAAATTCAAAGTAATATATATATATATATATTGTTATAAAATTGTCAATTTTGAGTTGATATTTTAATTTTTCTCAACCAATTTGTTTCTAAATATATATTATTGTGGTGAAATAATATGTGTAAGGTAATTATTAAATAAAATAGAAAAAAACAAAATGATATGTGTGAGATCATGTCAAGAAAATGCTAGTTTTTATAAGATATTAGAAAAATATTTTATTAAATAAAATTTAAATTTACCTAGATTACATGAAAAAATATAATTGACCATTTATGAGAGATATAAAAATATAAATTACTATGATAAAACATATTTAATTAGAATCCCCACACATTTTAAATCCTTTAAAATTAGTCTTACCCAATTTAGTAGTGACTGATGCATTATATTTTTCTATTATAGCTGCTTTGAGACAAAAAAATAGAAAAGTTTTCTCTAGTAATATGTTTTGAATATAGGAGTCGAGATCAATTTCAATACAACTACCAAATAATTGATATGGATTTATTGGTTTTTTTTATGAGGACATTTATATATTTTATTTGTTATTATTTTGAGTTATTTCATTTATTAGACATTATATAATTAGATTGTTGAAGAATTACCCTGATGAAAACCCATGGTTGTTATGATTTATTATTTTGTTAAAAGAGTTTTCTATTGAAAGAATTTATAATCGAGTAAGTAAATAACTAGTGTTAGTGCATTTGAATAGATTACCATTTGTTTTAAAAGATAATCCTTTGATATATTGACAAATTAAAGAAACCATTCATGATGAATAATTTCATGATGAAATGATTTTTAAGATATAATTTACATATATTGTGAATAATTCTGATTTTAATGATGTATCTTATATGTTTACTTGGGAACATGTTTTTAATAAAGTGATTGATTTTTGAAAATTGATTTTGGATGATCCTTTCATATATAATTATTGTACTTATAAAATAAAAAATAATTGCTTCCCAGATTCTATGATTTAATAAGTGTTGATTTTTCATAATAAATTTTGTTTTGTTACTATTTTTAACCCTACATACTTGTTAGTAGTGGAAATTATTTTTTACATGTATTGTTCTATAATATATAAAATTAATTTTATTATTTATTTAATATATAAATCCTGAAAAATTCAATATATTATTTCCAAGAGGAATGAAATTCCTCGAAAATTATTTTTATTTTATAATGTATTTTTTGCTGGGGATTAAATTTCCTTAGACTATTTCCCAATTATTTTGGATATATATAAATATTTATAATTTTTTATTATGTGTGTTTGTGTGGAAAAGTTATTACCATTATTGTTTAAGATGATGAAATCATGTTTCAATATTTATAGGGAAATCTCTAATCAACATTTTGATTTATAATGTTTAGCATCCCTGATAATTCTAGTAACATCTTGATATTTATTTTAAAAAATGTACAATCATTGAGTTTTTTAGATGGGTTTGGGGATTTAAGGATGACCCAATGCATTGAGAAATTTTTTGACATGGACATGTATCATGTTATTTTACAGGTTGTACAATAGAGATCAGTAGCACTAAAATGTGGGTACTACATATTAGCACCAATAACCATCACAATATTGAGACTCCACCATCTTGTATGTGGTGTTTATTATAATGAGTCTTGTATGTGTTATCAAGGTATTTTAAATCTACAACTACATTTTTATTAAAATTTTCTTCTCCTTAGAATATAGCTCAACCAATAGGAATATTGGGTGTCCTCCTTAAATTTTTATATTTTCGAACCACATCCAACCACATGACAAAGTGATTATGAATTGTACTGCCATCATCTATTATGAATTTATCATATTTTAATTTGATCCATCTTTATCTATATATTGATTATTTTTTTACGAAATTGAATCCTTTAGATTTAACTAATACTAAATGGATTATGTGGAATTATGGATCATGGAACAATTCTCCCTTTTATTAGTTATCTAATTCATAGATTTAAAGTTATATATTATTGGTAACAAATATAAGAATAATTTTAGGTTTATTTTATATATTCCATGTTTTTGGTTCTATATTATTTTCACTTCGTCTGATTGATGTGTTCCTTGAGTTCATATTGATTATATTTAATATTTTTTAAACATGGTAAAATATATTTGAAGCATACAAAGAAACTTTTCAGGGAAAATGTAATATATACTTCTATAGTTTTATGTAATTAAATAATACAATATTTATTAATATAATTTACTTGTAACTGATCATGGGGTTTTTGTTTCTCAATTACATGGTGCATATGTACAAGACGTGAGAATAAAGAATGACTTTGGGACAATGTCATTAATTTTGGATGCTAGTCAATATGTTTTTCAGGGTCATTATTGTAATATGTAATTGTTCATTTATAATAACACATTTGATGGTGTCTGATATACAAGTGTACTTTTTCATAGGGTCTAGATACACTATATCCCTAAAAGAAAATACATTGGATGAGTTTTAAAGTTGGTAAATAAAACAATTTTGGAAAAAATTATCTATAGAAATAAAACATATGATTTTATTTCCCCCTATTATAATTTTTTAAAATCTCCAATTTGAATGAAACATTTCAGAACTTTTTATCTAAAAACCATTCAATTATCCACGAAGATAGTACAGAATTAATATTGAGATATTAAAACATTTAAAATTAATTTTTTTCCTCTATAATTTATATAAATTTAATCATGTAAGAGTTAGATGATATTAAAATTGATTAATATGAATGCACAAAGATATAGATATAGAATACTAAGCCATTCATGTAGAAATAACCTATATTAAAAGTTAAATTAATTGTGAAATTCTATAATATATTCTTCAAGTCTCAATCCATCTTTGTGAAAATTTAATTCCCAATGTCTTAGACAATTCATTATCACTCTGGTTATTACCATTGAGGATATACAAATTATCCATCCATGTAAACAAGAACCATATATAATAAATAAAAATAAATTAATTTTATAGGGAGAACATCGAAGTGCCTTAAGGGGGGTTGATTAAACATTAAAAATATAAGTACAACTAAACATTGTGTGGCGTCCTTCCCTTATACTTATTCTAATAATTCCATGATCGCTAATTATAATTTATCATATAATTTTTAAAAAAATTGGAAAATTTCTTAAAATAAATATTATTGTAAATATATCTTTTTTTAGCATAGAAATAATTTATTTATAATTTTTTTCCATTTAATATGTGATATATTTATAACACATTTCATTGTTATCATTCTTATGATTATATTTTGTAATGAAAATATTCAAAATTGAATACAAAAATTATTTTCAATTTTTTTTAAATGAGTGACCCAATATAACCCTAATGTAAAGTCACAGAAATTTCAAGGATTTTTTTTATTAAATTCATTGGAATACTACGAGTTCGTAGTTTCTAACAACACCTGATTCTGGGGTCGGGTGTTCCCAAAATCAATTTCTAAAGTTTTGTTCGGGTACATTCATTAAACGTACATGCATCATTTTATATCTTTTAAACTGGTGCTTAGAATTGAAATCTGAGAGCATTAATGAACTCGCAGTGCCATTATTTTCCTAAGGGGACATTTACCGTAGTTTCGTTTTATGCGGGTGTAAAGTTATAATTTGGGGATTCGTAGAAAATTAAATAAATTATTGCTTTGTACAATTTTATTTAACAGTAATTTATTTCCTCCAAATGGGATTAGGGGTGGGACCCACACCACACATAACCTCCCATGTGAGGATTTAGTGTGGTGGGGCCCAGAAAAAACCAAAACCCTTTCACCTCCACTCCACTCCCTTTAACTCCTCCTAAGTTTTGACACCTCCCCTAATTAATGGAGGTGCCTCTCCACCACCCTCCTCTCATGAATGTGCCAACTATTGAGATTTATTAATGAAACTTAATTAATCTAGTTTTGAATTAATTTGAAATTCATGGAATGTTTATAACATTGGGAGCCTTTTATTTCGTTTGTGTTGTCAAATATTATATTGGGGAGGCTCTTGAGAAATAGAAGAACAATGTTCATTCTCTTGATGAAGAACACCATTATTTAATGAAGAAAATCTCTGACAAAGAACACGAAGAACTTCTCCAATGACACTCCCTCTTCGGACGCACCCCAAAGTCAACGGAATCGACATCCGTATTCTACGACACCCGGCCTCCGCGACGCTTGTCTTCCACGACTCGTTGATGTGAACCATTCTTTAATTCGAGGTAGGCGGTTTTTATATTTTTAAGTGATTAAATTGTACCATGTTCTTCATTGAATTCCTTGGGTTGTCTTCGGCCATCTACTATCGCCTAACGCGGATGGTGTGGGCCGAACGAAAACGGCCCGACAAACCTCCGTTGATCCATGTTTTTATTCACGATAGAGGCGGTGATGGAATAGACGACGATGATCAAAGTTGGCGATGTCAATGGAGGTTGCGTGCTAGTCCGAAGAAGACCATGGAACTGAGTTCCAAATGGAAGGGAGACTGCGGCACGCAACTGCGGGCCACTTGGCAGACGAAGAACCGACCGGATGAAGCCGACCGGGCTGGAGAACCGCAACGCCCCTTTAGAGCCGCACTGTGGAGAACCGCCTCCCACCCTCCACAAGCCTTTTTGTTGGCGAACCAGCCATCCAACTGACGGTTGGGTTGAAGGGATCTCCAGTACCTGCCGCTGCCGTGTGTGGATGAACAACGACCCGCCCGTGAGGGCCGCTCGCACCGAAGAAGACCGACCGTCTATGGCTGGCCGGTTAGGAGGGGCAGCGCCGCTTGGTGCCGCCATTTCACCAAACTGGGGGCCACACCCCATAGGACCACTCGGCCAACTGGATGGGCCGCACTAATCCCTCAGCTAGTTTCGACCGGCCGAGCCCGGATGGGCCCACCCGCCAGCCCACCGGGCATGATGTGTTGGGCCCGTTCCACTTAATTGTGAATAACATCTTCACCGTGTGTCTGATCGACGTGTCATCTGAGGAACTAGGATCATCGTGATGAGACTGTCCTTTTGTGATAATAAATTTTAGTTTTGGACAAATTTTTAAAATGGATGGGTTTGGAATGAATGGAATTCCAACCGAGACCCTAGAACAGAAAAGCCAATAACTCTCAGACTGAGCGCCTGATTGACGCGTTGTTTGTCGCATTGAGTTCCTTTTGATTCGACGGAACATCAGGACACATCAACTTGGACTTTGTGATAGTTTATGTTTCAACCCCTTTTCTCGAGGAGCGTACCCTCCCCAAATTGAGTGTGTTGTGTGTAGGAACCCAAGAGCTAGCTGCGACTGCGTCGACTACTGTACTGGAATCTTCTATGGGTCTGACAATGACGACTAATATACTGGAATCCTCCATGGGTTCTACAGTGACAATTACAGTAGTAGAATCCACTGTGGTTTTGACAGCAAGGACTACTGTTCTTGTATCCTGTTTGGGTCCGACAGTTTGAACTCTGTACTTGTATCATGTGTGGGTCTGATAGCTTACCGGCTCTTCTATCATGTGTGGGTCTGATAGCTTAGATGAACCAATGAAAACACCTGAACATCTCTATTACTCTCGAGATATTTGTTATTGTATCCTTTGTGGGTCCGATAGCTTAGCTGGTCATGTATCCTATGTGGGTCTGACAGCTTAGATAATCCAATGGCTAAATCTGATCATCTATATCTCTCTACTATTATGGAATACCTATGTGATTATATACATTTCCTTCAACCATTATCATCATGGTGATTGACTTTACATCCTTGGTGTAATTTGTTTGTGCTTCGGCTCTTGAGTTGGATCCGGATTGAGTTTGGTATCATAGGTATATGGATGCGAATATACCTAATTAGGGTTGGTTGCTACTTCATGTTTGTATCGTTCTTTGGTGGTTTATACTTCATGAATTCTGGAAGAACATGAGGGTATCACGGTCCCTATTGAGTATCGTATACTCACCCCTACATGGGCTATGCCCACACTATGTTGTGTTGGGTGCAGATGACAGACTGCGTTGACAGAGGCAGAGAGCGAGCCAAGACCAGACTATACTCAGAGATGGACCACACGGGGTGACGGTACACAGAGCAGACCGATATACGTGGAGTGCTAAGGGGGAAATGTATACCTACCCTTCTGGTAGGGTAGTCAGGGGACGTTTCAGGAGCTTCCCTTTTTAGTTGTTGTCCATTTTTCAGTTTTACTTTATTTCTGTTGTACCTGGACTATATGGTTGGGCTTGTATTTTTGGCCCCTTTACTTTCCGTACAAAATTTTTATACAATATTCACTTTGTGTTTATTTCAATCCGCGTACTCTGTTGTGTTTGTTTACTTTTTATAAAGTCAATTCCTTCCTATTATAGGGATTTACGCCTTTGGTGGTAGTTGCCAGCTCCTGGGCTATGGAAGGTGGGCTTGGAGTAGTCATAGCACTGTCC
Source organism: Viscum album (assembly GCA_963277665.1). Classification (NCBI taxonomy): domain Eukaryota; kingdom Viridiplantae; phylum Streptophyta; class Magnoliopsida; order Santalales; family Viscaceae; genus Viscum; species Viscum album. Next base: position 1,625,810,003 of record OY728157.1, on the reverse strand, counting down.
CCGAGAACAGGTCGTGACATATTGGTATCAGAGGAGTCGGTTCTACTGCAGAACTTAAGACTATGATCTTTCTTTTATGTGAAGCATAAGTGTCAAGAGTATTGAGTATGGTTTTCAGTTCAGGGAGTCTAGGGTTGGTGTAGCGGCCGACATATCCATACACCATGACCCTAACCTCTAATTTCCGACATAGTGCATGGAAACACTGATTGCATGTGTGTTTCATGAGTTTCCTTTTTGGTCTTTTTGAGTCAGCTCACCATGTATAACTTATTGACGGTGGAGCTCCTATTTTTTATCAGTACGCCACAACGAAAACATCCAGCTAGGGTTCCTAAGAGAGGGTACACGATGACGGCCCACTGAGTGACACGGCTCCGGTTCGGGGCCCTATTACTATGTTGGCACCTTCGGGTGGCGTACAAGCAACACCACCACCCATTGGGAAGCATATTCCACCAGCCGCACTGGCGGATGGTGCACACCGACTGCATGCGTAGCTCGAGTTATAGTGGTAGAGGCCTCTGAGGATTCGAGGTGAGACAGATTCCCAGGTAGCAGAGGACTATATGGAGGCGATTACTAGAGTTTTACGCCTAGTTGAGACACTAGTAGAGCAGATATTCATCTTAGCTAGTAATCTTTATTTTCAGTTAGTGACCATGAGGATGGTCCTTATAAATATGATGTTTCGGTTCTCGAACCATTTTCTAAGATGGTACCTTCGGGAAGTGTGCCCACTATATCAATGTTAGTTGGTCAGCTAACACTATCGGTGATACTGATAGTGGAAACTTATAGGCTTAGTGCCTTACATGTGTTTTAGCACTAGATATCCCTCATGTTCCAAGGAAATCCGGACCCACAGGTGGCTAAGGACTAGCTTGAAGAGGTGGTTGAGAGTTTTCTAGAGCTTATACAGCTTCAACAGGATGGCGTGTCGGTAGGTGAGTATTTATCTAGGTATACTGATCATTCTTGGTCCTCGATGAATATGATTTGATTAGTGCATTAGAGATGAATACTCATAGAAAGGTGTGATTAAGAATATATGAGCCAAAACATTTTCCTCTATGCATTCCTACTTATTTTAGGGTTCTAGAGAGAACCATTGTGGTTGAATGTTCATTGGCTGTGTAGATACAGCCAGTGAATGTTAGTAGTTGGAAAGCATGAAATTGGCTTCAGTCATAGAGAATTGAGCGTGTAAAATTTTTCGAGTCGAGGAAGTATTAAGGATAGATGAATATATATGGCATAAGACATGGAAGTAGTGCTAGGATAGCATCATGAGGTGGTGAACATTTCGACATGTTACAACTACCGACCATTGATGTCCCTGCTAGGCTCATGGAGTTGGAGGGAAGGGGAAGAACGTTGCTACATGCGGTCAAGGAGTGGGACCCAAGGGCTGTAATAATGATTTGAGGTATGGTCTGTGTCTAATACTAACTATCATATTAATAGACATAGGTACCAATCATTCCTTCCTTCCATCCATCTTGTACCAGATCTAGATTTTCCTTTTAATATATTGACTTGACCCTCATGTCTTGAGGTAACTTTTGGTGGAGACACGATAATCACACTTACGCCGATGATGTGATCTGACCCTTGAGGTGTGAGTTTCAGTTGGAACTTTTAAGTGGAAACATAGAGGCCTTATGACATTAATTTTGGTATGGAATAGGCAACCACATGTCATACATAGATTGACTGTATTAGGCAAAAAGGTTGTGGTTTATCTACAACATTGGGATGGGGTTTTCTTGGTCGGTGAAAAGGAATACCCAGGCTGCACAGGATGGAATCATGCATAAGAGGGTACAATCGATCACTCAAGAGTCAGCAAAACATACCTTTGTGACTGAATTCTCCATAATGGCAGCACCACTATCAGCTTTGACGAAGAAGGGGAAAGCGTTCATTTTGTCAGATAGATGCCGAAAAAGCTTTCAGAAGCTAAGGCAGAGATTGACCAGTGCACCCATCACGAGGCTAACGGATGAGGGCGTAACGTACATAGTTTATTGTGACGTATCAGGGGCTGGACATGGGTGTGTCCTAATGTAGGAACGAGTAGTGATAACATATGGTTTACATCAGTTGAGACAGCATGAGAAAAAATACACTGCCCCTGACCTCGGGTAAGAAGCAGTGGTCTTTTCCTTGAAGATGTGGCGACATAATCTGATGGGTGAGCATTTTATAGTCTACTCTGACCACCAGAGTCTCATGTACATCTTCCCATAGAAGGACCTAATCTTGAGACATCAGTTATGGTTTGAGTTCTTCCAGGACTATGACTTCGAGATATTCTATACTCCTAGGAAGGGGAACGTTGTAGAATATGCTCTCAACAGGAGATCGGGAATTCAGCTGTGGGGAGAGGTGACAGAATAACTAGCCATGTTGCATATATCCTTTTGTAGATAGAGATGAAGCATACTTTTTTCATTATCTCACAGTCACTCCTCCACTTCTTCTGTGAGTCATAGAGCCACAGCGTGGGGACGTTGAATGTGAGACACGACGTGCTCAGATATCCATAGGGTAGGTGATTGATGTATTATCTGAAGGAGGGGCACACATCATCCACATCAGGGGATGTACCATGGTACCCATTTCATTACAGGATGAATTGCAGAGGGAGTTTCACACTTCCCCTCTAGAGATACATCTAGGAGTGTCGAAGATGTATCAGAACCTCAGACGACAACATTAGTGGTCGGGTATTAAGAAAGATGTAGCAGTGTTTTTCTCACGATGCCTCAAGTGTCAGCAAGTGATGGCGGAGAACAGTGTACCAGTAGGCTTGGTACAACCCTTAGAGGTCCCAGAGTGGAAGTGGGATGGGATATCCATGGATTTCGTGATGGGTCATCCATGTACATCTAGAGGACACGACTCTATCTTGGTGATCATAGACCAACTCACAATGTTGGCCCACTTAATACCGATCAGAGAGTAGGGCTCAGTAGAGATCATGGGACTCCTATACATTTCAGATATCATATGACTTCATGTTGTTCCATCGACTATCGTCTCTGATAGAGATGGACGTTTCACTTTTCATCTATGAAAGGGATTACAAGAAGATTTTGGGACACAGCTTCCCTTGTGCACCACCTTCCATCCTCAGACAGATGATCAAACTGAGAGGACCATTCAGACTCTCGAGGACATGCTTTGATCATGTGTCCTTGACTCGGTCGAAGTTGGGAGGGTAACATACCCTTGGTGGAGTTTGCATACAACAACAGCTATCTCTCCACCATTGGAATGGCATCATACGAGGCACTGTATGTCCGACCTTAAAGATCACCTCTGTTCTTGACAGACCCAAGAGAGTCAGCACTTATAGGACTATAGATGGATCAGATATGACAGAGATGGTGCTGATCATCCAGGAGCTGATGAATACTGCACGAAGCTGACAAAATTCCTATGCTGATAAGAGATGGAGAGCATCAGAGTTAGTGGATGGAGACCATTTCTTCTTACGTGTCTCACCTCAACGAGGTCTAAAAAGAATTTTCAGGGGCATACAAGCTATCTTTGTTTGTCATCGGACCTTTCCATGTCCTCAGCAAGTAGGCGAGGTACCATACCGCCTAGCCCTTCCGCCTCAGTTGCACCGGGTGCACGACTTCTTCTACGTATCTCAGCGGAGGAAACATGTGCATGACCCATCCCACATCATCTACCATGGGGATATAGAAATCAATGATGGGTAGAAAATCCTTGAGGTCCCGATAGAGATCGAGGATCGACAGGAGCGGGTCCTACGTGGATGATCAATTCTTCGGGTGCGCGTTCGCTGGAAGCACGATAACCTCCACGAGAGCAAATGGGAGCGAGAGGCTCAGATGTGTGCTCATTACCCCCAATTTTTTAACTAGTGTGTGTTGTAGATTAATGGGGGAATAATTTCCTAAGGTTAGAGTAATGTAATGACTTGGAAATTTCAAGGATTTTTTTTCTTAAATTCTTTGGAATATTCTCAGTCCGCAGTTTCTGATGGCGTCTGATTCCAAGGCATGGTGTGCATGGAATCTATTTCTAATGTTTTGTTTGGGTATCTTTATTAAACGTATGTGTGGGTTTTCCCATCTTTTAAACTAGTTCTTGTAATTGAAATATGAGGGCTCCAATGAACTTGCAGCGCCGATATTCTCCTAAGGGTACCTTTACCGCAGTTGCGTTTTATGTGGGTTGAAAGTTATAATTTTGGGATTCGTATCAAATTAAATAAAATTTTTGTATTATACAATTTTATTTACGAGGTAGTTATTTCCTCCAAAGGAGATTTGGGGTGGGGCCTACACCCCACATAACCTCCCATTTGAGGATTTAGTGCGGTGGGGCCTACACAAACCCAAACCCTTTAACCTCCCCTTAACTCCCATTAACTCCTCTTATGTTTCGACACCTCCACTCATTAATGGAGGAGCCTCTCCACCTCCCTCCTCTCATGAATGTGCCAACTCTTGAGATTAATTAATGAAACTTAATTAATCTAGTTTTAAAATAACTTGTAATGAATGAAAATTTTATAATATTGGGAGCCATTTATTTATTTTGCGTTGGAAAATATTATATTGGAGAGGCTCTGGAGAAATAGAAGAATAATGTTCATTCTCTCAGGGAAGAACAATTTTATTCAATGAATAACATCTCTGAAAAAGAACTTGAATAACTTCTCGAACACCGCTCCATTTCAAATGCACCTTGATATCAAAAGAATCAACATCCATTTTCCGTAACGCCCAACCTCCGTGATGCTTTTCTTCCGTGGACCGTCGATGTGAACGGTTCTTGAAATCGAGGTAGTGGGTTTGAATATTTTTAAGTGATTAAATTGTATCACGTTCTTTGTTGAATTGATTGGTTTGTCTTAATCCATCTTCTATCGTCTAACAAGGAGGGCGCATGCCGAATTAACATGGGCCGAAAACCATCTGTTGATTTTTTTTATACGCGATGGAGGTGGTGATGGAAGAGGCGACAAAGACCGAAGGTGGCGGCGGCAACGGCAGCCGCGCGCCAACCCGAAGAGGAACACATCACTGGGTAACATGTGGAAGGGAGACCGCAGCCCACAACTGGGGGACTCTCGGATGAAGAAGAACCGGCTGGCTAAAGCTGGCTAAGATGGAGATCTGCTACGCCCCTTTGGCACCGCACTGCAGATAACTACGTCCCACACTCCTTGGGCTGCTTCGGGGGCGAACCGTCTGGCCACCTGCCGGCCGGGATGAAGGGAGTCGCTTCCCCTGCTGGTGCCGTGGGTGGGGTAATAGTAGCCCACCCATGGGGGCCGCTCACTCCAAAGGAGACCGGCCAGCTACGGCCGGCCAGGCAATTGGGGTGGCACCGCTCAGTGCTTCCGTTTCACAAAACTGAGGGATCGTGCCCCCCATCACTGCTTGGCCAGCCGGACCTGCCGCACCCCGCCGGGCCAGGCCACTCCTTGCCAGGTCATGCCACGCCCCACTAGGTCGGGCCACGCCCCAACAGGCTGGGTCGACGCCACAGCCGGGTCAGACCCGTCGATTCAAGACGGGCCGACCTGCCAGCCAAACTGGCTTGACAGGCCAGGCCCATTCCTCTTAAATGCAAATAACATCTTGACCGTGTGTCCGATCGACATTCCATCTATGGAACAGGGATCCTTGCAATGAGATGGGTTTTTTTGCGATACTCTATGTGAGTTTTGGAAAATTTTAAAAAATGGACAGGTTTGGAATGAGAACAATTCGAATCGGGCCCCTGGAACGGAAAACCCAATAACTCTCAGACCGAGCGTCTGATTGACATGCCATCTTTCGTGTTGGGTTCTTTCAGATGAGATGGAACTTTGGGATGCATCAAAAAAGGACTTCATGATAGTTGATGTATCAACCCCTTTGCTCGAGGAGTGGGCCCTCCTGGAATCGAGCGTGCTGTGTGCAGGAACCCTAGAGCTGGCTGCGACTGTGTCGACTACTGTAATGGAATCCATCGTGGGTTAGATATCGATGACTACAGTACTGGAATCCTCTGTGGGTTCAAAATTGGAGACTACCATACTATAATATTCTGTGGGTTTGAAAGTGATGACTACTATTCTTGTATCCTGTGTGGGTCTAATAGTTTATCCTCTGTACTTGTATCCCGTGTGGGTCTGACAGATTAGCTGGTTTTGTATCTTGTGTGGGATCGAAATCTTCTCTGGTCTTGTATTCTCTGTGGTTCCGACAACATAGATTAATTAGTGACTACATCTGATCATCTCTATTAGTCTCAAGATATCTGGTCTTGTATCCTATGTGGGTCTGACAGCTTAGCTCATCTTGTTTTCTGTGTGGGTCCAACAGCTTAGATGATCTGGTGGCTACATCTGATCATCTATATCTCCCTACTATTATGGCATAACACTACAAGCTGATACATGTCTTTAAACAATTATCATCATGGTGATTGACTTTACTTTCAATGTGGAATTGGTTTGTGATTTGGCTCATGAGTTCGGGCTAGAATGAGTTTGGTAACTTAGTTATATATATGTGCATATACCTATATAGGGTTGGTTTCTACTTCGTGTTTGTGTCTTTCTTCTGTGGTTTATCCTTCATGGATTCTGGGAGACCTTTAGTGTCTCGGGGTCTCTACTGAGTATCGTTTACTTACCCCTGCACAGGTTATGCATGCACCTCGTTGTATTGGATGCATACTCCGAACAACATTGACATAGGCAGAGGGCGAGCCAGGACCAGACGGTACCCGGAGGTTGACCGCATGGTGTGAAGGTAAATGGAGTAGACAGATAGACGTGGAGTACTGAGGTGGACATCTGTAACTACCATTCATGTAGGATACTCGGCGGACGTTCTAGGAGCTACCCTTTTTAGATATTGTACCCTTTTTAGTTGTACATGCTTTCCGTTGTACCTACACTTTACTGTTGATCTTTTATTTCTAACCCCTTTACATTCAGCACTACATTTTAATACTGTATTCCCCTAATATTTACTTCATCCGCATACTCTGTTGTGTTTTTTTACTTTTTATAAATGAAATGCCTTCCTAGTATAGGGATTTACACTTTTGGTGCTAGTCACCAGCCCCTGTCATATGGAAGACGAGCTTGGGGTAGTCACAGCAAGGGCCCCGAGGATGGGTCATGACACATAAAACAAAATTTTTATGAATTATGAAAGGATATCTGTTTTAGATTAAAAAAATTTGATAATGCATTACAATACACAAGGCATTTTTTACCTCATACCACAAATCAATGACTAAATTTGTTAGTCACTAACCAAATTAGACATTGAACCATATTTTGAAATATTATTCATCATAACCATATTTAATTAATGAATAAAATAATTATTATAATAATAATACTTTGATTTTTTATTTCAAAAAAATTAGTTTCCATGGAACATGTGGCAAAATGATTGAGGGGATTATTTTATGTTTTTCAATAATTTCAAAATAAATTTTTATTAAGATATTGTTCATAAATTATAACATTTTGTTCCCCTATGAAATCATTAAAATCTATATAGGTACCCATATTACAAACATATAATACTTAAACGTCATGAATTAAGAGTAGTATTGCGTGTTCTAATATGAATAAAGAGTGAAATATTAGTATTTATATGTTACTAAATTATTTGTAATTGAATTTCAAGAAATATATATGGTAAGAATGATCTTTAGAAGTTTCTTGAATTGTTTAATAATAATGATATTTCGTTACCTGATTATAGAAAAAAAATGATGAATGGAAAATGTTGTTTGAGATATTTTCTAAAAAACATATTGGAGAAAATTATTTGTTAGCTTTCAAAATAAGTGTTGGAAAGTGGTATCAATATTTGAAATTGAATTAAATCCTAAAATTGTTCAAAAGAAATTCCTCGAAAACATTGTATACAAAAAAATAAGTGGTTAATTTAAATTAAATTTTTTTGAGTGAATTAGATATTTTTACTAAAATAAGGATTGTATGATATGACATTGAATGATTTCAAAATATTTGGATTTGATTCATATTATACAGTAAAATTGAGAATATCATTACTTGATGAATATTGTCTCCAATATTTTTTCTTCAAAATGATTGATACCTACATATCATGGCTTAATATATTATATCATTTGAAACACACCATCCCATAGACTCTAACCAGTCCTAGAAACTACTAATTTTTAAAATATTTTTATAAAACATTTTTTGTAGATATTTTTGAATTTGTCTAAACTATAATGACTGATTTATGTTATAAGATAGGAAAAAATTGAAAAAAACTTGTAATTATTTTTATAAGGTATAATTTATGGTAGTTAATAGTTTTTTCGGAATGGGAAGATAAATGAAGAAGGGATGGATTAAAATAAATGAACAAAAAATAATAATTACAGTTATTATAGTGACTTGATAATTTTTAATGTAATTGTTTAAAATTATTGGATATCATATTATATTTTATAAATATTATTATTATTTTAATGATTACATATCCATGAGTGTTATATTTATGTTTAGAGTAATTGATAAAGATAATATATTCATCATTTTACTATTTATATAAATGAATAAAACCAAAAAACTTCTTTTTAGTGTCATTCCATAATTTGTAGTTAGTGTATATATTTATTGATTTCTTATGTAAAGAGAATATTTTAATTATTTTAGTATAATTTTTAAAAAAAAATTAGAATCATTTAAAGAAGAAATGTTTGTATTTTTGGTTCATTAGATTCCATTGAAAAATTAATTTCGATGATGAAATATTATTTCGATATATATTGTCAATCATATGACTCTTATCTGGTCCTAATCAAATTTTTACACTAATTTCCATATAATTTCTTTCATTCAGTCCCATAATGTTTATTCCATGTACATCATATAAATTTTAATGTATTAAAAAAGTGAATTGTGTAGTTAATATGATTTAATTTTTAGTTTTATATTAACTTCATTAAATGTATATGACTTTCAATAGGGTTCCATAAAATTTTTCATGTTCATACGATTTTGTAAATCTGATTTCGTATATATTATAAAATGTTCTAATAACACTTATAATGAGTAATAAAAATAGTTAAAAACCATATTACTAATTTTTCAGTCATTGAGGAGCTCATATATGAATTTTTTGAGTCAGATAAGTCATTTGAGATCCCATATGACTTGCACTACCATTATGTAATACATCATGCATATGAATTTGAATGGTTAAAGATATTATAAAACCACATCCCTTATGAATTTAAATCAATATGACATTTATTACCCTAAAAAAGGGTGTTATATGAAATATAGTTTTATAAAATCAATGAGATTATCATTTATGCATTAAAACATAGCCAAATTTTAGTTATTTTGTCAAGGAATGACATCACATAATAGATATTTATCTAAACCTAATCTCCACAATAGTATCATGTTTAAATGTAAAATTAAGTGGTTGTAGATTTTCATTGATTTATAGAGGAATTAAATATTAAATAAATCATGTTTCCTACAAACTCGCCTGATTCACAATTGAAGTGAGTGATATGTTATTTCTACCACCTAGAGAATTGAAGGGAGATTGATGTTGCATATGTGGATTTTCCCCTAGATGATTTGGAGGCTATCAAAATTTTAAAATGTTCTACAACCATCATGGGAGTATACATGGAACCATTTAAACTACAGAAAATGGGTTTTGAGAAATAATTAGTAAATTAATACTATAACAATATAGGAAATTATTAATGATAGAGATATATATATATAATATTGTAGGACTCTATTTATCCATTCTAATCTAAACACTGAATTATCTATGGGTTTTTTTATTCCTAAGGACACCTCTAAAAATTGTTAGGTTTCATTTCAAATATTATAATTATTATTTTTAGAATGATAATTATTTAATGATGTTGGGTTTTTTCTATATTTATAATTATCATAATATATTATTAGTGGTTGTCCAATCTAAAAACACTATGAATATTTTACCTTCATAATAGTAAAGAGTGTAAAGTATGTTACTAATTCAAGTGGATGAAGATGTTTTAAAAACATAATGGAATATTAAATCTTCATTGAAAGACTAAACATATGTGAAAAAACATTAATAAATAATTTAATGTAAATAAGAAATAATAAATCACATATCTTGATATTTCTAAGGAAAATATAATCAAAATGTAGAGACTGATAAAAGACTCTAATTCTCTATTTTTTATCTATTAAATATTGAGGTTCCAATTTATTACCATTGTTGTATTTTATTGGTACAAAATTTCAAGAATTTATAGTGAATATTTGATGGTGGTGGTTCCAACCTATATAGATATTTTGTTAAGAATATATATCTATTTAAAACAATTACCATCATCATGATAAATGATTTTGTGCTACCATTTATGGGGTGAAAAAAATTATAGGAGGTAATATTATCACAGATTCCTTACTTATTTCAAACAAATAATCAACTAGGTTTAATGTTTTTTATGAATTATGATATTATTGTGGATTGGGTTTATGCACATGAATTTTATAGATTTTCTTCTGATATTAGTAACAGTTTTACATTAATGAAAGATTAGTGTTTCCCATGGAATCAAGATCATATGATAATCTTGGGAAGCTAGTCGAAGTCAACATGGAATGTAATGATTATACACTCATATTTCCTACATCAGGATCACCTCTTTAGACATCTTATTTTATTCATTAAATGATGTTTGGTAAGAGACTCATGTGATAATATTATACTATAGATGACTCTTTTAAGAATAATAAGATGAGATACGATGAGATATGATGGCCCATATCATTCAATTTTTCTATTAAATTTCAATATGGTGGAGAAGGAAAATAGAAACACATATGGGGGGAATAATGGAAAACATTTATTTACTTCAAATATGTGTGAACATGTGTGGTGATATTGATAAAAACCCCCAAAGAAGTGATTTTTATTCATTTTTGTTTGTATTAATTATTTATAGGAAAATATGTTTTTGTAGGATACAATCATGGGGAATTCATAAATAAGTTGTTTTTATAATGTTTATAGAAACAATACAATGGAATTTGATTATTTACTAATATCTAGAGTACCAAACATCCTGATGAAAAAATTTATCATGGTCGAAACATGATTCCAAATGGGGATATTGAAGCCTCTTCATAGAGAGCGGTTGTTCAGTGTTTGAGATACTGATCTACAAAAATCATTATTAGAATAATTTTTATGTTTAATAGATTGTGTTAAATGGAACAAGTATACCAATAAATTAACAATAGACTATTGATGAAGGTATAAAAATTTGTAATTAGAATCATGTGAGAATTCAATGTTATGAATAGATAAGATGTACATTGAAGTCACATAATTGAGTTACAATTCTAGAATATTTGATCTCTAATGTAATAATGAAATGATAATATATATAATGATTAGATAGAAAATATTATGAATTTATTATGAATTGTTTGTTATAACATAATCTCTATGATGTTTCAACACACATAAGATGTCTATATTAAATCGTGGGAGTATTATGTTTTGGAAGAGTCCTTATAGTTAATGAAAAATACTTAATCTATGTAGTCACTGGATAGGAAATTGAAAAGTCACTAGATATATGTGTTTGTGATGTTAAAATGGACCAAAATATGTGGGATCCTCAAAAATATGGGTTTCAAACATTGAAATGGGATGTCCTTAGATGTATAATTATGATGTAATCAGAGTGAGATGTATGATTCAATGATGTTAGAGAAATCATGGGTTTGTTAGACCGATACATACATATATTGGGAATCCTATAAATTTAGAATTTTGTGATGTGTTATTAGGGGTATATGTTATTTTGAAGGGTTTATATAGAGAAATAATAGTGTTTTATTAGATATATTTTCCATATTTTTTACCCATATTATATTTCCATGAATAATATTACATATGATTTAGTAATATAAATATTCTAGAGATGTTGGTATATATATTCCACATTTATAAATCTATTCAATATTTAATAATGTTTTGGTGTGTTTATTATTCAGATAATTGATTGATATTTTATAAAGATGACTGGATGAGAATTTTTAAATGAATTCCACGATTTTATTTGAAAATTGAATTGTGGATGGGACCCTATTACCTTGACCCCTCCCTTACTTTTGGTGTCACCCTCTCCTAGTAATACTACTACATTTCTCAAATAGTGATTAAATCTTCATAAAGGTGTGATTTTCCCTCTCTCAATGGTTTTTATTTTCCCTTAACACTCCTCTGAAGGTTCCCACCATTCTTCACTTCCATCAATTTTTATTGTCTCATCAAATTTCATGACATCAAATAAAATAATGTACATCCATTCCAACCAAGTTGACCATTTTTTAGTCAACTTATTATATTTTTCACACTTCTATATCGTCATCCAAGATGTTTTGGTGGTTATGATTGGTTTCATTCTTTTCAATTTGGGGGTGCATCATAACTGCGTGATTGTATTCTATCAAAAATTTGGGCACCATATTTAGTGAATTTTTCATCCAAACCTCTTTACATTCTTCAATATCAATTAGACTCTATTATATGACAATATGATGCAGTGTCTATTTTGGGGGGTTTTAGGATGTGTTGATTGAAATTTCATTTGATATTATAGGATCTAAGACTCATGTTGATTCTATTTTTCTTAGGGTTTAATATTTTTTTAATGGTTGTGATTAGGTCGTTTTAACTATATTTGTGCCCTTTTGATTATGGTGGTTGTGATTTTAGAATTTAACAATGGCTTGTTCATGTTTGCATATATTTGGGATGGTTTTTTTGGTGGTTTTTAGTGTTCATTCATGATGATAACAACATAATTTAGCGGTGTAGTTTTTTCATGTTGTTAATGACGTTTTAGTTTCGTTGCTACTATGATTGATGGATATATTTGTTTTTAATGACTATGAGTATTGTGGAAACATTAATGCATTTTTTATAAAAATTAATTTTCGGTTATGATTTTTTATTTTCATTGACCTCTGAATGATCTATTCATTATTGGTGGTTCTGTTTGTGACGTCGATGGATTTTGGTGGTGTTATGTTTTTTTATCGGGAAATGTCAATGTAAGCGTAGATAATATATTACAGAAACAATAAATGGAAGTATTCTTTGGGTTATTTCTCAATAGTTTTTTTGATTAAGATGGTGTGATTTATTTTATCATGGTTTTCTGATCAAGGTGGATTCCAACTCATGTATTGTGGATCGGAGCACTGTCATGGTCAAAAAATTGTACTAAATTGGAATTTGGATTGGTATATAGTGGTGTTTTTGTTTGGTATTTCTTAAAATGATGAATATTTTTTTTCAATTAGTTTGTTTTTTTAAATATTATTAAAAAAATTATGGGATTTCATTCAACCATATATGATCTAATATATTAAAATAATTATGGTGTATTGTTGTGTTAATTGGGAAATTCACATCATATACCATGTTTATTCCCTGATTTTCAGATGTTATAATTCAATATAAATTGTATTAGGCACTTTAAATATACATTCATTGTTTTAATAAAGATAGTAAAAGGGATTTTTAATAAATAAAATAATTATTTCTAACCATGATTATAATCATATGAATAAATTGTTTTTTTGAATCAAGGGAACCATATATAGATACAAAGGAATAATAATAACTAAGAAAAATGATATCTTGATGATGTTGTAGGATCAGACATTGGACCATAGAATAGAGAAAAATTGGATCTATTTTAAATTGTCTATAAAAAGAATTTAAATAAAAATGGATTGAAGAGAACCAGGTCAATGGTTATCAAATAAAGAACACCAGATCATGAAATATAAGAAACAACACCGTAGATGATGAATTATCTTTTAGACAATAGTTGGTGGGGTTTTATTAGTTATTTAATGACTACTATGAAGACTCAAGACCATATGACTCTACCTATATCAAAATAATATATTGACGAATTATCAAACTACGAAGGGAAATCTAACTTGGTTGTACAGTAAGACCATCTGAGGAAAGATGGAATTATACACTAGAAAAACATGGAAGAAGGAAAATATTATAGCCTAGATGTATAATCAGTTACCTAACATGCTTAATGGAAAGGGGTTATACCAATTTGTGAAGTAATTATAGATAATGTGGATATTTGGGTGGTAGAACCATATATAAGATATAAAATATATTTTGGGGCTAGAACAAGGGTTATATGGTGGAATGATCACTATGGAAATAACCAGTTTCTTCAGGTGTCACTCAAATCATATTGATGTTAGTGAAGCATACATGTTTAGGGTATAAAATACATGGAATGTAGTGGGAATTTTTACCACACTATGTAAATATTATATAACAATATCTATCATTAAATGTGATAAATTATAGGTGACTATGAGAGATATTGTTGATTCTAAATATAATTACAACATGTATTAGAGGTTATATTATGTGAGTAATTCATAAAATAAAATCATAAATAAATCAACCCAACCTCTATAAGAGTTATTATACAAATATGGTAACTAAAAATTCCTTAGTATTTATTAGTGTTATTCCAACCATTTTTTTATTACAACCTTAGTGAATGTCTCCTTTTAATGGCCTATTATAGATAGATATCGAGGTTCATAGTCTTCATCAATGTAATCCAATGTGTTGTTCTCATTGTGTGGGGGGGGGGTGGATCAAGATATAATGTTATTGAAATTATGAATGAGATTTATGATAATGTTTTAGTTATGAAATACTAAGGAATGCATGTTGATTGTATTAAAAAAATTTAAAAACATAATGTGTGGTGTAGTAATGATGGTTTTAAAAGGAAATAGGTGACGTGGTGCCTTTATGGTCCAATATAATAACTCTATTATTATTAAATGTCCTTATAAATATTATTATTATTATAGTGTATATTCCTTGGAGTAGAACATGCATCAAAATAATTTTTTATTTTTTCATAATTATGGAGATTTAGAAGAATTTAATATTAATCTAATAAAATAAATCATTGATTTATTCCATAATAATAGCATTAGATGTTTGTTTTCATTATTTTAGAGCTTCCTACTAGTCATTTTACATTCCTAATTAGGGTTTTTAGGATTCAACAAGATGATTTAGTTTTCCACAACATGATTAATCCTACTAAAGAAGATTAGCCATATATTAGTACACATTTTGAGTTCTAATGTCATATAATGGGGAAGCATAAGGTGAATTCCTCTTATTTGGGAACCAAATTTTTGTTAGGGGAGATTAAAATCACAGTTAGTTTTATTCGTTCTGTTGTGAGTATCATTATTAATTGAAAATCATCAAGTGGTATAGGGAATCATAATAATAGTTTTCATTTAACATGGGGAGTTTTAGGAAGTGATGATTCCATAAGATGACTCCTAAAGGTAATTTCATGTGGATTTCTATTCATCAATGATGAGGATGTAGATAGGTGGGTTTTCTATCTGTTTATTAGGAAATATTGATTGTACAAGAGGTCCTGATTCTCATTAAAGAAATTATTCTCTTTTTTCTTAATATTGTAGACAATAAAATGGATTTATACTAATGTTTAGAGGATGCACTGGTCTCAGTATTGAATATGTATTCCTTATATATAAATTTTCTAAGCTTCTAAAAGTGAACAAGAATTATGGGGTGATGAAGAAGATGAATTTTATTTCAGGATTATTTAATGGGTGAGGTTATCAACACTTCCCCAAGGATAATGTTTCAGATGGAGGATATTAAGAGCTACGGTAGTTGAGGTTCTAGTCAATAAGGTGTTGGACCCAACCCTCTTCTTTTGATTTACTGAGAGCTAATTGTTAAGGGATATAAACAATGATCTCAACAATAGTATGATTTGTTTTAATGGAATTTGGATAAAAGGTATTTCAATACATATCCATTATTAGGTCCCATAATTAGTTAAGTGAGTATTTTGCCTATTACACCTAGTAGCTGTATACCCTAAATCAATAGAAGCAATCTAAAAACAATTATATAATCCCTTGAGTAGGATATAGCTAGTGGATTTGAGCCTCATGATGTTCTCCAATATCAAGGACATAAGTTTTAGTATAGTTTTAGAGGTGTTCATGAGTTGAGATACAATTGAAGAAGTGTAAAATTTTAATATTTTCATTTTCTGGATATATAATCACCAAAATTGGCAATCATGGTTTGACGTACCATTTGATTTTCATTTTTTATTTCAGGTTTAATAATAAGGTATCCATTATTTTATCTCACCCACCACGTCGTTTTCCCTGGGACTGAATATGGATTGTCCTCAATACCCCTAGTGTTTTCTAAATTAGATGAAGGTTAATATAGTTATTTGGGCATAATCTATCTTCTTTTTATGATGATAAAGAATCAGTAGTCACATATTGATAATATTTATGATGTGAAGTCATTAATGACTGAGATTGGTTTTATTTTGTGTGTTTGATCATAAATTATTATTGTATGAGTCTTTTGATTAATAATGGGGATGTTCAACATGTAGTATTCATAATTTAAATGGATTATCATATGGGTTGAAGAGATTTAGATCATGTATTGTGTTCACATGTAGTATTTTTGTTGGTTTTAATAGAGGTATATGTTGTGTAATTTCTCATAGTTATCTAGGTGTTTCTGGTTTCATTCCCTAAAGATGTTTATCTATACTCCCTAAAAATCATATTGAGTCCCTTGTATTTTTTAAAGCTAATTACTTCCTAATTAAAATATTTATATATGCATTGAATCATCATAGACATATGATTTGAAGATTTATGATTATGATATGATTTAAAAGTGTATTATCATTTCATGTATATCTCCATTTTTTATCCCCAGTGTTATTCACAATGAATGAGAATTAAAATTTGGTGTTCTGCAAATATGATCAATGTTTTAATCATAATATGATCAATACACATTATAACCATATAAGAATCTATAATTTTTTAACAAGTTTTAAAAATCCATCTTGTTTTTATAGATTTATATATTTTCCAAGAATCACTATATGTTAATAAAATAAGAGGATATACTAAATAAAATTTTCAAAAATCCTTAATGAAACATTGAGTTTTAGTTATGTTTTCTATTGTTATGAACACCCGAGTGGTTTTCAAGGGACGAATGAACACTATGAACAATTTGTTCATGGATTAATTAGATGCATTATTACCGAATAAATTCTCAAATACTCCAAGTAATATGGGGGATATACTAAAATATTTATGTATTATTTTTAATTTATTCACCACACATATATCTGTGGAATTCATTTTACATGAATGTTTTGGATGTACGCTGGGAATTCTATTCTGTATGTAGTGTCTTGGTATGGATTAGTAGTACATATATAAAATATTGAGGCAATTGTTTCTTATGATGAACCCAGAATGATTACAAGGTTTTTTGCTTTCATAGTCTCATGAGATTCTTTCATATTTTTCTGACTTTTATTATATTATAGACCCATTAGAATCTTTGAATTGGGAGGACCATGATTTTTTGTAGACTAATATATATCCAATGGATATTAAATACCTAATACATAAGTTTTAGTGATATTATCCTTCTAATTTTAGTGGGGTGAGTTGTTAAATATTTTATATTAATATTTATATGTTATGTTTACTAGGAACTCAATAAAATATAGAATTGTTATCGCATATGGACCTAGGTTGTTACATATCTAATAGATTAACTACCTAACCAATGAAAATGAGTTGGACGTAGTGTTGTTTTCTCTGATGATGTGGTGATGTTATCAAATTGGTTAATTCATTATAGTGTTAATAGATAATAATATTCAAGGGAAAATTTTATCATAATGGAATTTGAATAACTGTTAGTGGTGATGGATGGAGTTCTAGTTTGACTTTAATTTTAGTTTTCTTACACCATAATGAAAGAGATTGAATTTATTAATTATATGATTAAGAATTATTAAAGAGATGTTATTTAGGAATATAGATATGATTTGAGATTGATGGAGGATTTTATAGTGATGTATCGAGGTATTAATTATGATGGTCTATTAGGTTTCCTATTCCAAATAAAAATCATGTTATACTTATAATAAAAAAAGGTGGATTCTCGGGTGTAAGATTTAATTTCATTGGGTATTTGGGATCACACATTCAAAGTTATTATCATAAGGGGTGGATGAAGGGAAATGGTCATTATTTTTTGTTTTACTGGATTATCGTAATTCATTTAGTGATGTAGGGAGAGACTCTACCTGAGTTCAATTACTATGAATTGGATGTGTAACCTAGTATATCTGTGATGCATCCTTCCCAGAGAATTAAAATTTTGTGTATATTTTGATTAAACATAATAGAATAAGTGTTTGTAACATGATGTTTGGTATTTTAGAATAACAATTAAGGACAACAGTTTCATAGTGAATTTTCTAATCCATTTATGACTGTAGAGTGGGTCTGGTATGATGTATTTATATTTTCCCTCATGGGATTCCCCTTAGATAGAAAAGTGGATGATACTATATTGTTATTCATGGATCAATTGATGGTTTAAGATCAATTAATAGTGATCTGGGTGGATGGTTTTTTTAATGTGTTGGTGAGGTGGTATGTGAACGAGGTAATGCATTTTTATAGTTTATATAGAGAAAAGATCTCTAATTAGAATCATCGTTTTACATCATAGGTATAAGGAGGTCATTAAAATGAATTTGTATGTAATAAAAAACATAAAAATGGTTTATATAATTACAAATATTGGAAATATGTTCATAACATTATTATTATAGATGATATTTTGTTGGAATGCATCTTTGATTTTGGGGGATCAAGGTTAAGAAAACTATATTATATATATTTTTCATATAATAAAAATAATGACTAAAATAATGGAATGGATCCATTTTCTACATTCTATAGCAGTACATGAAGATATTTGTTATGTGGGATGAGGTTTGAGAGTAATTGATATATATAACATAAAAGTTAAGGATCATGATAAGAAAAATATAGTTGATGTATGAATAATTAAAAGAAGTAAATTATTTTTTTGTATTCAACTGTTGATCAGAGGATGAGATCATATAAGGTTGATGTTTGAGATCTTGTTTTTTGAATTTTTCAATTCAATATGGAAGGTGGAGGTTTGAACATGATATTAATCCCTCTCTAAAAATATATTATCAATTTTTTTGGTGTTTTGAAATGTTATTAAGGTGATTCATTATTTATTACCTCAATCATAGATGGTGTGGATCCACCATATTTTAAATGAGTCTCCCATTCATCAATATCATCATAATGACTCACATGTGAATGATTATAAATATTTGGATATCAATGGTGATGTAATATTTTAGAATTGGTTTATTAATATCCAATATTTTAAGTAGAATGTGATGCATGAAAAATATATCCATTAAGTGATTATTCATTATTGACATGGTGGTATGGATGAATTTTCATTAGATAATGATTGTTAGATGCATACTAGATATTCTGAGGCATTTTTATCCTTATTTCATGTTGATGAGATGTTATCATGATAATGATTTTATTGAGATCAATTTCATCTGGGCTTATTTGATTATGTTGGTGATATGTTATTCATTCTTGTCCCACTGATGTGTCTTTCTTTTATGGAGATAAATTTATATAAAAGTTCAATATTATGATGTATTTTTTGGATTTGGTTTTGATTTATGTGAATGATAATTATATGAGTGATATCTAATGTAAGGGGAAATAGTATATCTTTGCTCTTCTCTTTGCATTTATAAGGTCTTCTTTGAGTCCAAGGATGTTTCTATTGTGTTAATGCCTCAAAAACGTTTTTATTATATTTAAAATTATTTTTTATTATTATAATAATGTTTTTTTGTTAGTCATTAGTTCAATTAGTAAATATAAAAATTGAAGAAAAGTACATTATATATTTTTTATCTACATTTTTCATATGTCTATAAATAAACTAAAAAATTAGGCGGTATTGAAAATTTTAAATAGTATTACTAATTTTGGATTATATTAGAGGAAGTTGACATTTCAAGAGTCTTAACCTTTGTCCAAATAATGTATTTATTAGTGAAATATGGATTTCATAAGATTTATTATATTCTCTAAGAGTAATTTTATGTTTTATATGACTTATATATTATTCCTTTTTAGATTTTTTGATTCTTATAGAAGACATTTGAGGGATTTCATAAGAGACTCATTATTTCTATATGAGTCATTACAACATCGTTATAGACATTCCATTTTCCAAATTCCATTTCAAAATAGAGTAATATGTTTTTAGGTATCAATTGATTCCTTAGAACATTTTATATTTTTTATAAGGTTAATTTTTTGTTATTTAGGGGTCATTTTAGATTTGGTAAGAGTCCTTGTAAATCCCATTAGAGTCATTTATTATTTTATAAGGGAAAATGTGGTGTTAAACTAGGTATTATATTAATCCCAGTGAATCATTTTCATTTTGTATGTGTTATCCCCTCAACCAAGAAATGAACATAATAGTTTTGAGTGGTCATGTTTCCCATTTTTATAAGAATAAATTATTCTCCAAGTAATATAGTTTTTTTTATGAAAATTTACATGTTTCTCATTTTTTTCAATATTATTATTATTTTTTTAAATAGAATATTAATTCATAAAATAATTTTAAATTACATTTTTAATATATAAAATAAATCACTTTAACTAGGAATATTTGATCATCGAATTTAGGAGGTTTAAATTTTAATAATGTAAAGATAATTAATGAATAATAATTTATGGGGCGAGAGTATTAAGGGAATTATTGATCGTGTTTTTTTATAAATAATGAACAATGAAATAAATATAAAACATGAATTATAAAAATTTATTTATTGTAATAATCTTCATCATTTTATTTTCCATGTATTTTCATACCAGGAGTGTTAAAAATATTCTCTTTGAGTTCAATAATCCTTTATGCAATTTGTTTGAATTTCCTATCATGAGATTCAGCCTAGTTTACTTTTATATTCTCTAAATTCTCATATACAATTAAATATGTGAGATATATTTCAAGACTTGGTATTAATAATATCTATTATTTTTTGAAAATCCTGTGATTATCATGTGGTTGTTTTCATCAGGAGTAATTGTATGAATTAAAATATATAAATAAAATAACTAAAGTGGTTAAAAATTTGAGTGAAGAGTATCTTAGGGGTAATTTTTATATTTTGAATATCCTTATTTATAGTTATAGTTGTGGTTAATTTTTTTAATAATATAAAATCACATACCACAATGTGTTTTGATTTACTATTGTAACTTCGATTATGTTGTGTATATATAATAATAGAAACACATATGATAAATAAATAACTACATAATCTGTTAGAAAAATGATTATTGAGAAATATGGAATCAATTTTTTTAATATAATTGAAATACATAGTATTAATTGAAAGAATAATAGTAGAATATTTATTTATATAGTTTATTCTATTTTCAATGGACAATTTGTTTTGACTTTTTATGTATGATTAGTTTTTAATTTGTTTTTCTTGGTTAAGACATGATATTTAGGATGAAGAGGAAGTTGTATGCGTAAACGATATCCATTTCATGAGAATTATTGTTGTTTTTGATATGGGTATTCATTTAAATCAATTTTGGTGAATGATGGGTTTTTTCGTGTTGGGTAATTTTATTCTTGGTGGCATGGAATAAAATGAAATATAATGGGAGTAACTAAATGAAAATATTTTTTTAGGATGAAATTTGTAGGTTGTTATATTGTAAATTTTTTCATTAACTATGATTTATGAATGATATATAGGAAAACTAATATTTCTACTTAATGTTAAAATTGGAGTTGTATTAATATATGATTAAGGATGTATCATTATCATTTCTATATTAATGTGTTGAACATTTTAATAAGTTTATGAGTAGAGGTGGAAGTAGATGTTATCGAGGATAAAATTTCTTACGACAAACCCATAGGATGAGATTATGTGTGGGTGTATATGAAACATTAATTTTATTTTGAATTCAAATACACCCCACCATAGATGAATCAACATAGAATCAATTTTTTTTGGGTTTCTTGGATTATTCTATAATCATCGAGGTTTTAGATAGAGTAATCAGATTACTCCAAAATATTCACCACATACTCTATTATATTTGGTATAATCTATGATACTTCTATCTTGCTAGTTTTATCGATGTGGGGATTTAACTTGGATGGGGATATGTATGGTTAGTGGATGATATGATATGTTTGACCTAATTTTTTATTATTCACTAATAAGATAGATGTGAGTTAAGGTAGTGATGTTTAGTGTGGATTTAATTATGAGAAATTTGAAGAATGTTACCATTTTGTGTAGTTTATATCATTACAAATCAGACTATTAATCCCTGTGTCAGTTGGTTTCAGATTGTTTGTGATCTGACTCATAGTAGATGTGACATGATTGTTAAATTTTCCTAGATATGGAAGGGTTGTGAGTATCATGACATTTTATATTAGGGTGTGAGAGTGAGAAACCACTACGGGTGTTGTGAAGAGTACCATTTTCTATATTCTTTTACATTATTTTATAATATAAAAATGATATTTTTTATCAATGCCTTTGTGTGATTGGATGGTATATTACGTAGTATATGTGTGCATTGATTCTATTGTTTACTCATTTGAGAAACAATATAAATATACATATTTTATATGAGATCTCATGAAGATGATACTTTTGAGGAAACATGTATTCTTACACAGGATATATATATATATATATATATATATATATTTCTATTTTTTCTAAATGGATTTGGTACTGAGATATATAGTAACAGCATGGTGTTTGAGGATTTCAATGGAGTTGATTCCTCTGAGTTAATTTTTTTATTTTTTATCTTAGTGATTTAAATAGTAATGAAAAACCCATTCATTTTGGTTTTTTCTGGAATATTAGTTTAATTTTATATTATGATTTTTATTGGTGGTTTTATTATTCTTGTTGTACAATTCCTGAGTTTAATAGCTACCTTTATCTTATGGATTTTTGAATAATCATTGGGGGGTACCATCATAATCATTGAAATACCTTTAGGGGTTCACAGTGGGAGCATATTTTTATAGAACTAATGTCAAACATATTAAATAATACATTTGTATGTGATATATTTCTTTATGAGAATAAAAATTCTAAAGGTAAGAACCAGGTAATCTAAAAAATATTATATAGTAATTATTATCAGTCTAATTTCCATCAAATAAAAATTAATATAGTTCCACGTTCAAAAATAGAAAAAAATATTAATATAAAATTATTATTGATAATATTAAATGAAATAATTATAGCTTAGATGAATGGAATTTTATCTAATATAAAATTAAAACATAATAAATATATACATATCTAAACATACATATTGTTTTCTCATTATTTAAAAAAAACCAATAATTATCCTCTCATTAACCCATTATAACATGTTATCCTCAATATTTTAAATTATTTCATAAATTATTATAATATACACATCCAAAAACCAATAGGATAGAAAATTTAAATTATCATTTTTATGGCATTGAGGTTGAAAAAAACAACCCCAAAACTAATTGAATAAAAAAATAATCACCATCCTCTCCTAGCGTAGATCGAAGATCCAGAATATAGAGATCCATTTTATCTGAGAAGCAGACCATCAATTTTAGAAAATTTATATTAGTGACAAAAATGAATCATTACACATGTTGTGCAGTTAAAAAATACACACACTGTGAAATAAGAAAAAATAAAAAAATAAATAATAATCAAATGATAAATTTAAAACAAACACCACTTCCAATTTAATATATAACATTCAATATCACAATCCAATTTTCTGTGGTACATGTATAATTCTCCTTGATGTATCTACAATTGAAAAAAAATAATGTTCATAACAGAAGCTTCTTCAGCGCAATACTAAGAAACTGTTATGTTCTGAATTTATTTTCCCACTACATTCAAATGATATTTCCTTGATCAGTTAGTTATATATATAATATTAAATTAAATCTTTAAAATGAATTCTATTCAAAGTATTTAGACCATAATATCATATTCTATTCAACAAAATCTCTAGTACAGACATATAATTATATGTTTAACCCTATCTCAAAAAACATATCTTTAAAAAAATCCATAATATCTCTATATTGTTACATGAGAAATGTATTTCTAAAATACCCAAATATAAATATATAAAACACATCTATGAACCAAACACATCATTATTATACAAAAACAATTGGACCTTATGTTTAAAAAACATCAAACTAATTTCTACATCTGAGCAGAAACACTTATACTTCATCCTTATGTAATTCAATCAAATGAACCCTTCTTAGAAGAACTACATATTAGAATAAATTATATGGTATAAAAAACATTGAAACCACATATAAATTATTTTTTTCCAATGAATATATAAATTTTGGGCCTTTATCAGTGCTTTTTAGCACTCATAAATCGATGATAAAAGGGGTCATTTAGTAGTTCTAAAAAAGGTCTCATGAATGATTCCCTTATTTATAACTACATGTGTTCTAATAAAGGTTCCTCATTTTCATCACTATTTCTAGAACATATAAAGGAAATACTATTAGAGTGTGATAATGATATTAAAAAAATATGGATCAAGAAATTTTTTATAGATACTAGAACGAGTCATTAAAAGTAATGTATATTTATAATAAATAATATTATTGAATGAAAAATTTCCTCAAAATATATATATATATATATATTATATAATTATAAATCATTTTTTGTAAAATTAAAATATAATATAATATTTATAAAAAAATCAATGGATTTATTTTCTTCTACACCCAAACCCCTCAAACTGACCATAATGATGGTATTAGTTATTGAAAAATCCTTTACAACTTGTGTAAAGGAATCCACCTAAATGTGAAAATAATTCTTGTGTAAATATTAATGTAAAAAAATCAATCACAAATGTTGTGACCCAATCCAAGAAATCTGGAGCCAATGTCATTCAACCATTACATTGGCATGATTCAAGAAATAAAATCCTAATAGACTGATGATTTCAGTAGTATATATAAAAATTATACATACATGTCTGTTACATTACAACTAAATAAACTAATTACAATGTAATTTATTTCTGATGATAAATTATCTTTAGTCCATCTAGTATATCATTGAAGATATTTTCTAGTACACTTCATGTAATATTGTCGGAAGTAATCAAAATATGGTTGATCTCAAATTCATAATAAGGTAAATGTACAATGGAGGAAATACCGAATTAATGTAAACAATAAATTTTTTCATGGAATGTAACAAATAATACATTAAATTTGACCAATAAATTAGAATAAAATAAGTAAACAATACAATAGGGTAAATAACAGAAAATGCATGCCATTTAAATAATTGGATAAGACATAATCAATATGGGAAGATATAAAACTAAAAACACTTGCCATTAAATCAATAAACTCAGAATGATATTATTATATATATTATTTATTGTGAAAATATCATGGATTAAAAATAATAATTCATAAATAATGTAATTATTTATTTTTGGAAATCAAGTTTGGGGCCCATGGAGGGCTATAACATCAATACCATTAATAATATAGGTTAAAACTATATGTAAAACATTTTAAAATTGTGCAACCAATTTGTCTAATGTTATCCTATCGATGCATTGAGGGGAAATATAATATCTTGGACCCTACCATCATTTCCAATAAAAAACATTCCTCGTGTAGATTTATTTATTTATTTAATTAACCACATTAATTTTCAAATAACATAATTGAATAATTAATACACATTTATAATTATTTTCATTCAAATTAAAATAACTGTTAATGTAAAAACCATTAGTAAAAATGGTATATGTTAAAAAAAAACATATTCATGATAAATAACAAAGATAGTTTGGGTAAATTCAATGTCTAGTGATCATAAAAAATTGAATATTCTAAAAGGACTATCAAAGGGATAATAGAAATGAATATCAATATTATCCTTTTGGTCAATCAATAAAAATTCATCCAGAGGATGAATGGTGGTGGTATCAATTGAAAATATACTAATTAGAGTAATAATTACGTGTTGGTATCATTTATAAATAGAAATTATATAATAATAAACTTAAAAAATTTCTTCTAAAAAATATATAATTTCTCTTGAAAAAATATGAAATCACTTTTCCTTCAATATCACTATTGAAAAAATTTTATTTAAATGTCACCTTTTAAATTATAAAATGATTCATTTGAGAGATTTTATAATATAAAAAATTGAATCCATTATATGATAATGAGAACATTAATTTTCATAGTAAAAAGGTTTATTAAATTCCTTTTTCGGAAAGAGACAATAATATTTCATGGAAAAAAATTGAAATAAAAAAAGTGGTAAATTTTTATTTAAATATTAATTTTTAAAAGGATAATTTATTTTGAGAACATGTTAACTGAAATTTGTTATTATATTAATATATTTTCTCTGACTAAAGAAATAAATGATATTATGATTTTATAAAAAACTTCTAACACATTTTGAATGCCAATAATTTTCATAAAGGCAATATTATTTAAATTGGTGATCAATAACTATATGTGAATAAAATCAATTATATTTTAAAATGATTTTCAAATAATTATCTATAATGGTAAATCATGTTTAAACAATCCCAAAAAATTAATATTGCAAAGTATACTATTTAAAATGCATTTACATTGAAGTGAAAACAAATAAATGAATAAATTGGGCTTGTAAACATTATACAAACATAAAATAGTTGAAATAAAATAATAAATAGTAAAATTTATTTTCAAAAATAATATTATATTATTAACAGCAATGAGGATGTAATATAACCAAATAAAAAGGAATCAGGTTATAAAACTTGTAATAACTTGGTAACTTTGAATTGAAATCCCCTTTGAATGAATAATTCAAATTGAAACTAAAAAGTATTTAATATAAAATAATTCATTATATATTATATCAAATTGGGAAATTGATTCCATACACAAAATATTTAAGTTTTAAATATTATATTTATCTCCCAGATTTAAATGTTAAATGAAAATCCAAGACCTCATGTTTTTTTGGGTTAACACCTATTAAAATTATTTATAATGATTTCATACATGTAAATAAATTATTCCAGATCCATAATCATATTTATAATATCATATATTATCTAATTATAAATTGAAATATCATATATGTTTACCATCTCTCGTTATTTTCTCTATTTTGAGTGTTAATTGCTTAGTTTTTCTAGTATGTTTTGACTTTTTATTGGATGTACTTATTAATTAGATAACAATTTTAACATGCCATGAATTTAAACCATGATTTTAATATCATATATATTCATTATATATAAATTTATAATAATACATACAATTTGTATATTATAAATGAAATGCACCGTTCATGGAGACCGTAGATCATATGTTCAAATGAATGCTACTTTCATATTTTTGTCATATTAAAATAAAAATAGAAATATATTTATATTATAATTATACTATAACATGTATGTCATATATGACTCATATTTTTATTAAAATAATCTAACAATACATTCTATTTATACTGTGAACAAATCATACTATATTAAGGTGGCAGTTGTCCACATATCCACAAACGATGTTATCATATTCCCAAAAATGTGGTACATAATGGTATATGTTATATATTAACGATATAATTGTAAATAAATTATTTATATAACATATATCCCATATAAATAGTAATTCTATCATAATTTCCCCTAAAATATGTATTAAAAAATGAAATATAAATCATTATTTCATGTGGTGGTAGTTCACCATACATGAATAGTAAGTTTGTTTCCAATTCGATGGAAGTGTGTGTTGGTGTAGTTCATTCCATTAACATAAAAATAAATTCATCATATTTATTACACGAATTTTATTTTATAATTAGTAAATATTAATAAATTAATTTGTTTACTATTGAATAGAACTAGATTGGTCATTCAACAACTCTACCTCTTATATGGGAAACTTCTATTGGTTTATACCAAACGATATTATTGCATAGATTTATGGACATGGTGAGGGTTATAGGATAAGAGTAAGGATTTTTAGAGATTATTTGATCCTATTTTTTTGAGGTAGTTGTAATTACATGTGTGACTATGTGGGAGCGGTGAGTTCTGTTTTATAGTAGAGGGGGAGTGATATTGTTGAATACTTTTTGAAAGGAAATTACAACAAGATTTTCCTAGGAATAGTGGATCCAATAATTGTCCAAATAAATTAATATGGTGGATATGAAAAGTTATGACTAGAAAATTTATTTTGGACATCTTTCGAATACATTTTGATCCTTATGTTTAGTGTATAATCTTTTATTAAGACATTGGTTCTCCTAATCATTATAATTAATTTTAATCACATTAACAAATATATTTTTTCATAAAATTGTTTGAACTTATTACAAATATTAATAATTATTATTCAAAGTATGGAATAATATTTTCTATATTTTAATCACATATTTTGTGCAATTAATTAAACATAATCATGCTAGTGGGATGGTAAAGCAGGTTTTTAATGTAAAATATTCAAAATTATTTTATGATTTTGTATTAACATTCACATTGTAATTTTTTACAATGAACTAACTTGAATTAATTGATATATAAATAATATATATAAAAAATATAATATTTATCCATATAAAAACATTACATGAAAAAATTAATTTTGAATTAAAATTAAGGGTTTTTTCTTTTCATAAAAAATGAAACATAAAAAACAAACCAAAAATTTACTATAACATAATTAGGATGTTTATGATTTAAAAATTATGATTAAATAGTCATATAATATTTATAAATGTTTGAAGGAGTGGATTTAAAGTATGTTTTCCATTTAAATGAGGTAAAATTTAATTTATAAGAATATTGGTTTTTTGGCATAAAATTTGTTTAGTTCTAAAATTATGCATATAAAATCAATTAGATGAATATCATTAAATTTATTAAAAAAATATTATATATATTTGAATAACGTAATTAATTAATAGTAATTAATTAAAATTATTATGATAAAACACCTTTATGATCATAAAAAAATTATATATATTCAGTTGGTTTTTAAATTCATTTATAACTAATTGGTAACCACTGAATTCATTAACTTTTTTTAAACTATATTTTCATATGTTATTAATACTACTAATAATATCCAAATTAATGGATAGTTTATATCTTATTATATAAAATATTTAAATTTCAATAATATATGGTTTTTTAGTAAAACATGGTCTTGCATGTAACACAAGTAATCAAATAATGTAAGAACCTGGTTTTTTATGAGAAAGACTTTGGAATATTCTTGATGAAATTCCAAAGCAGTGCCTTCAGACGACGTGCTATTCTGAGCCCCGGAGTGGCCGGAATTAAATTTTCTGTGCGTTCACAGTAGAAACGCTAAATAAATGGGATAACTCCTAAACGGTGATCCGGATCAGGGATCCGAGTGTACGGATGGGTCCGTAATGGGGTGTTTAACCTAGGAACGACATAAAACTTGTCGACGCGGGATTTTGGACCCCTCGCTCACTTATGGAACATTAAACAGATTAAATAAATTAAATTAATTCATTTAATGTTGAAACGTAGGTATCTCTTAAACGGTGGCTCAGATTGGGAAACTGAGGGCACCGTTGAGTTCGTAGCGTGCCGGTTAACCTCGGAGGGGTATAAGTTTCACGGGCTCGGGCCGTTTGTGAAAAATGGATCCAGGGGCGTTTTCGTAATTTGGCGGCCTCGGGCGTTAAGATTAGTAACATTCGAAAGGGGTCTC
The DNA here is from genome assembly GCA_963277665.1 of Viscum album. Lineage (NCBI taxonomy): Eukaryota > Viridiplantae > Streptophyta > Magnoliopsida > Santalales > Viscaceae > Viscum > Viscum album. The sequence goes on along the minus strand of OY728157.1, from coordinate 1,625,780,100 downwards.
AGATTAAAATTCGGAGACCGCCGTTGTCCTCTGGAGGTGTTTTTTAAACTAGGGGAGGCTTAACCTCGACCCCATTGGGAGTTCGGGTTTGGGCCGACGGGCGGGTGGTTAAGCATTTTCTATTTAAACGCTTAAGTCACCCACACACTCTTCATATCCCTCACCTGGATAGCAGCAAGGAAGAGCTCTCCCCCCTCCTTCTCCACTCCAGCGGTACATCTCCGGTGAGGCGTGGTGGCTGGCAGATCATCGCGATGCTTCCGTCGAAGCCCCGTGAGGTAGGATTTGTCGTTTGCGTTTTCATTCACGGCACCTACTTCGAACTCGATTAATTGTATTGAAACACTGTCATATTTTAAACGAAGCAAATGAACGCATAGTATACAATTTTCTCTTTCTGACGCTTGTTTTGGATTTGGAATTGGAGATCGGAGGCGTTCGCAATCGTCCGCCGAAGTTGGCGGGTTTTCGGTTTCCGATGGGATCGAGCGACGGCGCGGTTAGGGCGGACGGCGCGGCGGCGGGGTGTCCGCGGGTGTCCGGTGGAAGCGCGGGGCGCAGCAGGGGTGTATGGCGGGGTGTCTATGGGGCCTGGCAGTGGGTGTCCGGCGGGGTGCTTGGGCGTCGGTCGGGGGCTTATGGCGGAGCGCCCGGCGAGGCGGCGGTCGCTAGGGAGCGGCGACCGCGGGGTTGCGTCGCGCGACCCCTGTGCGGCGACAAAGACCCGCACCGCGCGGGTCTTCATGCGATGGCCACGACTGGCCCTCGTGGCCTATCTGTGCGGGGACCGCGTGTCCACGGTCGTCCCGCATGGGTAAGCCGCGGGCCAGCCCAGGCCGGGCGGACCGGCTGGTCCAGGCCGGTCCAGCCCTAGGGGTCTTGCCCCCTCGGTGTTCGGACACACGTATTTTCCGCTACGGGTGTCCTTTTTGAGTGTCGTCTATGATGGTAGAACCATATTGGCGAGACGGTCTATTTTAGATGGTTTCGGGAATTTTTAATTCCCGAAATGAGGAGTCGCGGAGGCACGACGTGTCCTTAAGTGGATGAGCGTAATCCCCGAGATTCTTGTTTTGGACGGCGCGGACGCGTCCGACGTCCGTTTTAAGTGCCATCAGTGGCGTTGGGACCCTGGCATCGAGGCGGAGGTTTCTAGCGTGGTTTCAGGCATTGAGGCCGAAGATGAGGTGCGGGCCCCGCGACCCGTCTTTTGAGCTGCGTGCAGCTTTTAGCGACTTTTTCCTCCGACGTCCATTCGGGGTGTGCGGGTAGTCGATGTTGGGTGTTTTTCCGAGGGCATAGCGTTGGCGCAGTCTGTCTGCTGTAGTTCCACATGATGGTGCGGGCCCCGCGAGGGAATTTTCGGGAGTTGACGGTGATTTCCAGCTTTATCACCGGGCGACCGTTTTTAAAAGTGAATAGTCCATCTTGGGTGCTTTTACGATAGGATCGCAACACTGCAATCCATTCGTTGAGTTTCAGGACCAGGATGCGGGTCCCACGTGGCACCGCTCGGGTGCGGAGAGCCGGGATGCACATTTTCTCGGGATATCTGTGGCAATCAAGTGATTAGTGCTTTTGACGTGTTTTCCTGAGGGGATCGCAATGGTGCGATGCACTCGACTGTTTTCGGGTCCGAGGATCGGGATCACGGGACGCCGTTCGGGCGTGAGGCGGTGTTGGTGACATTTTCGTCAGATATCTTTTTGAGGTTAGTAAGTAGTCAATCTCGCATGTTTTTCCACGAGAATTACAACGGTGTAATCCGTTTGGTTGTGCGGAGCCTCTTGCGCGATCTTGTTAAATGTGGAGCATGGAAGGTGCTCTAGTGGTGGTTCGCCCTACCTTGTTGTAGTGGACTCTTGGCGTGTGATCACGCACTCTTGGGAGAGTGATAAAATTGGTCCATGAGATGTGGTTGGCCGTTCCTGGGCCTTTGAGGTGGAGTCGTTACGTCACGCCTTCGCTTTGACGCTGGCTGTCGTGTGCACGATAGCATTTGGGCTGGAATGAGGTATACTCCGGGAGTATACGGGAGCGCTTGGAGGTACGTTTGGTTGATTGTACCTGAGGATGTTTGTGTGCTCAGTTGGGGTTGACATGGGGACACACATTGTGTGGGCCCCACATGCGTTCCATGATCTGCTTTGCATACTTGACCTCTCGCGATGTATAGGGTCCCTTTGCGCTTGTTTGTTTGATTAGCAGGGTGGAGTGTTCCCATGGCTTTGTGCTCATCTGTTTGACCAGCAGGGCAGAGATTCCCCTAGCCTGGTGCTCTTTTGTCTGAACAGTAGGGTTGAGCGGTCTCCCCCTGGTCTTGTTCTCGATGGTCGGACATATCAGAGATGGTTTGATTCCTCTGTTTCTTCGGCTGTGAGGGGTTTGGGTACTGTGCCCTTTCACCGGACTGTGAAACCGTCTATGACTACGGGTGTTTGTACAGCGTGGGTGTTTTCCCCACATTCTGGGATGAGATGTCTCAGTCCGCTTCGACAGTGACACATCAGATTGGATCAGGATCGCCTTGTGAAGCCTGTGGAGTTTCTTCCATTGTTCTGTGTTCCCTGGTAGAGCTTGTGGTTTCGGTGTGACCAACACTTCACGTGGGCACCGATCCTCTACCCAGTTTGTTGTTCCAGCGGGGCTGAGGTTGTTCCAGCAGGGCTGATGTTGTTCCAGCAGGGCTGAGGTTGTTCCAGCAGGGTTGAGGTTGTTCCAGTAGGGCTGAGGTTGTTTCAATAAGGGCTGAGGTTGTTCCCACAGGACTGTGGTTGTTTCCAGGAGGGCTGAGGTTGTTCTAGTAGGGCTGAGGTTGTTCCAGCAGAGCTGAGGTTGTTTCCAGCAGGGCTCGCCAGTGGGTTACCATCCAGTAGGGATGGCTAGTACAGTGCTGTTTACCGAGCAGTACCATCCAGCAGGGGTGACCAGAGCAGTTCCGGGCTTACCTCCAGCGGGGCTGGGCAGTGGTCCCTGATGTCGGTCTTACCTCTAGCTGGGCGGGGCAGTGGTCCCCGATGTCGGGCTTACCTTCAGCTGGGCTGGGCAGTGGTCTCCGATGTCGGGGTTACCTCCAGCTGGGCTGGGCAGTGGTCCCATCGCCGACATTAGCCGGGTCACCCTCCAGTGGACTACCCTGTTACAGGACTGGGCAGTGAGGCACCCGGCGACTTTCCGGGTCTCCCTGTAGTGGGAACCCGTTGACTTCCAGGGATCCTCCAGCGGGGCTGGGCAGGGGGTCGCCTGTCGACTTTGAGCAGACCTCTCGACTGCGGGGCAGTGACGAGTTGTGGTTGACGTTCCCCCAGAACTCTCAAGTACGAGGATCACTTTCCCCCACCAAGATGTGTCCTTGTGACGTGACCTAAAACCGTGCGGGCGAGTCAGTGTCGCCCAAAGCAGATAGTCTCGAGGTGTGTTGATTGAGCCCCTTGGCTTGCGGTTCGGGGCAGACGTGCGGGATGCTGGGCATCGATGATGGTGTTACTTCTGGGTCTGTTGGATACTCTTTCCTGGGCTGAGCTATGGGACAGAGATCCCCTTATGAGTGTGTTCGGGCTTCTTGACAGAGAATACATATGTATATACCTCATACGAGTACCCACTCCTTGGGTTTTGGCTACTCCCCTTATAGGAGAGGCGAAGACGCGCGGGGTATGCCACGTGATTTCTGTGTCTAGCTTCTCGTGGTTGGACGAGTCTACTCTCCTGCTATAGGTAGCGAAGACTCGATGGGAAGTTCATCTTCTCACCATTTCTAGCTCCTTGTGTATGGATGAGTCTACCTTCATTCCTCTTGTTGGGGTGAGCTGGACTCTTTTCTACACTCTCTGTTGTACTCTTTTACTTCTCCCTGTTCGCTCTGCTGCTCACCCTTTAGTACCTCCTTTATTGCTCCCTTGAGCCTTCGGGGTATCCTACTGAGTATTTTTATACTCACCTCTACTTGGGATTTGCCCGCACTTGGTGTGCCCTTACAGATGACAGACAGGTGGAGCATGACATAAGTGGAGCGTAGGAGCTTGGGAGCTTGGACCGCATGCGGTGGTCGTGGCCGGGTTTTAGGTGGGAGACCTGTCAGCTATTTCTTTTGTTTACCTATTTCCAGGTTGTGGAACTTTTTGGTTGGGTGCTTGTTTTGCCCCTTTTTCCTTTTTAGCACATTACTTGTATCTTGTAGAGGTCGATGAACTCTATGGTTTATATATAGCAGTTTTTCTTTTTTACTCTGCTTGTCTTTTCTTTTACTCTGCAGTATGGAATTGAGTTTGTTGTGTGTGTGTGTATAGGTACTTAGGAAAATGCCTCCCCGGGGTTAGTGTGCCTTCGGCGCTAGTCTCCAGCCCCTGGCCTATGGAGGCGGGCTTGGGGTAGTTGCGGCTCGAGCCGGGTAGGGACGGGTCATGACAAAGTGGTATCAGAGGTGGTTCGTTCCTTGGGACGCTGTTCGGACAACCCTAAAATAAATGGAAATGGTTGGGATTTTGGGCAACAATGTTCACGTGTCTCGAGAGCAGCTCTCAGGCCTGGGGGTGCAGTGATGGTGCGACGGCCGTCGTATCAATTCACCAGGACCTTGATAACCCGCTTGTCAACTCGGTATGCTGAGACACTTGTTGTAGGGAAAATTGGTTTGTGCATCACATAAAACCGAGTCTTTTACTGTCCTTCTTGAGTCAGCTCCCCATCGTTGCTATTGGTATATACATATATTATAATCTGACAGCGGCACTCCTTGATAATTTCAGGATGTCTCCGTGAGGGCAGCCAGCCAGGATACCAGCTTAGGTTCATGACGACGACCCGGTGAGCTACAAGGCCACAGTCCAGGACCCATCACGCGAGCACCTTTCTCTGGGTGGGCCAGTAGCAGCATGCCCACCTGTTGAGTAGAAGACGGTTTCAGTAGAGCAGGCTGAGCTTGAGCGCAGGTTGAGCGCGTTCTGTGAGTTCCAGCGGCAGAGACCGCTGAGGTTCAGTGGTGAGCCAGACCCTCAGGTAGCAGAGGTTTGGCTCGAGACAGTGGTTCGCCTTTTCAGGCTTGTGCAGACGCCGACAGATCAGAGAGTGGCTTTGGCAGTCACCCTTTTTCATGGAGAAGCTTGGCGTTGGTGGAGTCTTGTGACTTAGATTCATGACGAGTCGTCGCTTTTGTGGGACGAATTTCAGTTGTTGTTTCGTGAGGAGTTTTTTTCCTCCTGCTTTCGCTCCGTTCAGATTCAGGAGCTCTTGCAGTTTCAGCAGGGAGGGATGACGGTGACCGAGTACGCGACTAGCTTTGCAGACCGTGCCCGCTTTTACCCAGACTTGGTCCGTGATGACAATCTCCGAGCGCGGATGTTTGAGTAGGGTCTCCGCCAAGAGATTTGTGCTATCATAGTACCTTTGGTCATTTCAACATATGCCAGGGTGCTAGAGCGGGTGTTGTTGACAGAGGGCTTCCTGTCACATTCTGGAGTTGGTAGTGGCAGCAGGCACGTTGGAGCTGAGACGTCTGTCACGACTAGTGGGTGTCAGTAAGAAGGACCTTGACGTAGGTGGATTACTGACAACGAGACTCAGGGGCGTGGTCGTACACCACAGTGGAGCCGGAGTGCACCGGTGCAGCCCAGAGAGAGTCGGTGATATTCTTGTGACGGATGAGGTCACTTGGCATGAGATTGCCCGACCCGAGTTGCTGGGAGCATCGGGCAGGCAGCAGGTGCACCACCACGATAGAGGCACCGCTGTGATCAGAGTAGTACCCATAGAGGTGGTGCTAGAAGAGGAGTGGGAGGAGCTGGTAGCGGGGGACGACATTACGAGGTCTTCCTATCATCACTAGGTGGTCCACGTCAGGCTCCAGGAGCTGACAGTTGGGACCGAGGACAGCCGCAAGCTTTGGATGTCTATGATCCTGTAGAGAATGAGGAGATAAGAGGTATGCTCTACAACACTTCTACCTTTTTGCAGTAGAATTGTTTGACTCTGTGTGTGATCTTCTTTCCTCCCTGCTTCTGGTTTGATGTGTTACCAGGGTGACGCAGGGTGTTTTGTGTGACCCTGTGTTGTTAAGGAAAAAGGCGTGACACCTTTTCCTTTAGTTGATGGTGTTGACTCTTTCTCCTTTTGAGTGTGTAAGAGAGCGTCGACTATGGAACCTTGTGTGACCAGATATCCTTGGGTGTTTCACCATATGGATATTCTGAAGGAGGGGATCACCGGTCCTTATTTCAGGTGCGGGCAGTGATTCCAGTCGCGGCGTGCGACGTAGAGGTTGGACTGGGGAGGTGAGCTACCCCTGAGGGCCTTCAGGCTGTTTGAAACTGTGCAAAGGGATGGAGAGGTACCCTAACGCCTTGCACTAACCCCAAAGTCTAGAATGGGTGCACGACGTCGGCAAGTGCTGACCTAGCATGAGCAGATCGATCCTTTGGTCTGTGTGCGGTGACGCAAGGCTATGCGTGGTTTCTTCTGGGTATGGGAAAGCCAGGTGTGGGCTTAGTACCCTGTGTTGCTCCCTAGTTCTACTTTTCAGGGATGAAAATCTTGAATGATGGGATGATGTAAGAACATAGTTTTTTCTGAGAAATACTTTGGAATATTCTTGATGATATTCCAGAGCAGCGCCTTCAGACGACGTGCGATTCCGAGCCATGGAGTGGCCGGAATTAAATTTTCATTGCGTTCACACTAGAAACGCTAAATAAATGGGATAACTCCTAAACAGTGATCCGGATCAGGGATCTGAATGTACCGATGGATCCGTAATGGGGTGTTTAGCCTAGGAACGACATAAAACTTGTCGGCGCAGGATGTTTGGACCCCTCGCTCGCTTCTGGATTGTTAAACGGATTAAATAAATTAAATTAATTCGTTTAATGTTGAAATGCAGGTATCTCTTAAACGGTTGATCAGATTGGGAAACCGAGGGCACCGTTGAGTTCGGTGCGTGCCGTTTACCCTAGGAGGGGTATAAGTTTCACGGGCGCGGGCCGTTTGTGAAAATTGCTCCAGGGGCGTTTTCGTAATTTGGCGGTCTCAGGCGTTAAGTTTAGTAACTTATGAATGGGGTCTCGGATTAAAATTATGAGACCATGGTTGTGCTCGGGATTTGTTGTTTACCCTAGGGGAGGCTTAACATCGACCCCGTCGGGAGTTTGGGTTCCGGCCGACGGGTGGGTGGTTAAGCGTTTTCTATTTAAACGCTTAAGTCACCCACACCCTCTTCCTCTCCCTCACTTGGACAGCAGCAAGGAGGAGCTCTCCCCCCTCCTTCTCCACTCCGACGAGACAGATCCGGAGAGGCATGGTGGCCGGCGGATTGTCACGAAGCTTCGGGCGAAGCCCCCCGAGGTAGGATTTGTCGTTTGTGTTTTCATTCACCACACCTAATTCGAACTCAATTAATTGTATTGAAACACTGTCGGATTTTCGAACTAAGACCATGAACGCGTATTATACAATTTTCTCTTTCCGACACTTATTTCGGAATTGGAGTCGGAGATCGGGGGCGTTCGCAATCATCCGCCGAAGTTGGCGGGTTTTCGGTTTCTGGTGGGATCAAGCGGCGGCGCGGCGAGGGCGGACGACGCGACGAGGGCGGACGGCGCGACAGCGGGGTGTCCGCGGGGTGTCCGCGGGTGCCCGGTGGAAGCACGGGGCATGACAGGGGTGTCTGGCGGGGTGTCTGCAGGGCACAGTAGTGGGTGTCCAGCGGGGTGCTTGGGCGTCTGGCGGAGCGCCTTGCGAGGCGGCGGTCACCAGGGAGCGGCGACCGCTTGGTCGCGTCGCGCGAACCCTATGAGGCGACAAAGACCCACGCCACGCGGGTCTTCACGCGATGGCCGCGACAGGCCCTCGTGGCCTGTCTGCGCGGCTAATCCGCGGGCCGGCCCAGGCCGGTCCAGCCCCAGGGGTCTTGCCCCCTCAGTGTTCGGACACCCGTATTTTCCGCTACGGATGTCCGTTTTGACTGTCGTCTGCGGAAGTGGAACCGAATTGACGAGACGGCCATTTTGAGATGGTTTTAGGAATTTTTAATTCCCGAAACGAGGGGTCGCGGGGACGTTATGTATCCTTAAGTGGACGAGCGTAATCCCTGAGATTCTTGATTTGGACGGCGCGGACGCGTCCGATGTCCATTTTGAGCGTCGTTAGTGGCGTTGGGACCCTGTCATCGAGGAGGCAGTTTCCAGGGTGGTTTCAGATGTTGAGGATGATGATGAGGCGTCGGCCCCGCAGCCTGTCTTTTGAGTTGCGTGTAGATTTTAGCGACTTTTTCCTCGGACGGCCGTTCTGGGCATGCGAGCAATCGATGTTGGGTGTTTTTCCAAGGGCATCACATAGGTGCAGTCTGCCCGATGTAATTCCGCATGATGTTGCGGGCCCCGCGAGGGCCATTTCGGGAGTTGATGGTGATTTCTAGCTTTATCACCGGGCGACCGTTTTGGAAAAGTGAATAGTCCATCTTGTTTTATTTTATGGGAGGATCGCAACGGTGTAATCTGTTCGTTGAGTTTCGGGACCGGGATGCAGGTCCCACATGGAACGGCTCGGTTGCGGTGCGCTAGGATGCACGTTTTCTCTGGATATCTGTGGCACTCAAGTGAGTAGTGCTTTTGACGTGTTTTCCTGAGGGGATCGCAATGGTGCAATGCGCCCGACTGTTTTCGGGGCCGAGGCTCGTGATCACGGGACGTCGTTCGGGCGTGTGGCGGTGTTGGTGAATTTTTCGTCAGATATCTTTTTGAGGCGAGTAAGTAGTAGAACTCGCATGTTTTTCCGCGATAATTAAAACGGTGCAATCTGTTTGGTTGTGCGGAGCCTCTTGCGCGATCTTGTTAATTTTGGAGCATGGATGGTGCTCTAGTGGTGGTTCGCCCTACCTTGTTGTAGCGGACTCTTGGCGTGTGATCGCGCACTCTTTGGAAAGTGATATAATTGGTCCACGAGATGTTTTTGGCCATTCCTGAGCCTTTGAGATGGAGTCGTTACGTCACACCTTCACATTGACGTTGGGTACCTTGTGCACGATAGCCTTTGGGCTGGAATGAGGTATACTCGAGGAGTATACGGGGGCGCTTGGAGTTATGTGTGTTTGATTGTACCTGAGGATGTTTGTGTGCTCATTTTTGGTTGACATGGGGCCACACGTTGTGTGGGCCCCACTTGCGTGACGTGATCTTCTTTGCGTAATTGACCTCTCGCGATGTAGAGGGTCCCTCTGCGCTTCTTTGTTTGACCAGCAGGGTGGAGTGTTCCCCTGGCTTTGTGCTCGTCTGTTTGACTAGCAGGGCAGAGTTTCCCCTAGCCTGGTGCCCTTTTGTCTGACCAGTAGGGTTGAGCGGTCTCCCCCTGGCCTTGTTCTCGATGGTCGGACAGATCAGAGATGGTTTGGTTCCTCTATTTCTTCGGCTGTGTGGGGTTTCGGTACTATGCCCTTTCACCGGACTGTGACACCGTCTGCGACTACGGGTGTTTGTACAGCGTGGGTGTTTTCCCCACTTTCTGGGATGAGATGTCTCGGTCCTCTTCGATAGTGACTTGGCAGATTGGATCGGGATTGACTTGTGAGGCCTGGGGAGTTTCTCCCGTTGTTCCATGTTCCCTGGTAGAGCATGTGGTTTCGGTGTGACCAACACTTTACTCGGGCACCGATCCTCTACCCTGGAGGTTGTTCCAGCAGAGCTGAGGTTGTTCCAGCAGGGCTGAGGTTGTTCCAACAGGGCTGAGGTTGTTCTAGAAGGGCTGAGGTTGTTCCAGCAGGGCTGAGGTTGTTCGAGCAGGGTTGAGATTGTTTCTAGCAGGGCTGAGGTTGTTCCATCAGTGCTGAGGTTGTTTCCAGCAGGGCTGAGGTTGTTCCAGTAGGGCTGAGGTTGTTCTAGCAGAGCTGAGGTTATTTTGAGTGGGTTTATCCAGTGGGTTACCATCCAGTAGGGATGGCCAGAACAGTGGTGTTTACCGAGCAGTACCATCCAGCAGGGATGGCCAGAGTAGTTCTGGGCTTACCTCCAACGGGGCTGGGTAGTGGTCCACGATGCCAGCCTTACCTCCAACTGGCCTGGGCAGTGGTCCCCGATGCCGAGCTTATCTCTAGCTGGGCTAGGTAGTGGTCCATGATGCCGAGGTTACCTCTAGTTGGGCTGGGCAGTGGTCCAGTTGCCGACTTTAGCTGGGTCGCCCTCCAGTGGACTACCCTGTTACGGGACTGGGCAGTGAGGCACCCATCGACTTTCCGGGACTCCCTGTAGTGGGAACCAGTTGACTTCCAGGGATCCTCCAGCGGGGCTGAGCAGGGGGTCGCCTGTCAACATTGAGAAGAACTCTCAACTGTGGTGCAGTGACGAGTTGTGGTTGACGTTCCCCCAGAACTCTCAAGTACGGGGAGCACTTTCCCCCACCGAGACGCTTCCATGTGACGCAACCTAAAACCGTGCGGGTGAGTCAGTGCTGCCCAATGAGAATAGTGTCGAGGTGTGGTGATTGAGCCCCTTGGCTTGCGGTTCGGGGAAGACGTGTGGGATACTAGGCATCGATGATGGTGTTAATTCTTGGTCTGTTGGCTACTCTTTCTTGGGCTGAGCTACGGGACGGAGATCCCCTTATGAGTTTTTTTGGGCTTCTTGACAGAGCATACATATGTATATACCTCGTACGAGTACCCACTCCTTGGGTTTGGCTACTCCACTTCCAGGAGAGGAAAAGACACGCGGGGTATGCCACGTGCTTTCCGTGTCTAGCTTTTCGTGGTTGGACGTGTCTACTCTCCTGCTATTGGTTGCGAAGACTCAACGGGAATTTAATCTTCTAACCGTTTCCAGCTCCTTGTGTCTGGATGAGTCTACCTTCTTTCCTCTTATTGGGTTGAGGTTGACTCCTTACTGCACTCTCTATTGTACTCTTTTACTTCTCCCTATCCACTCTACTGTTCACCCTTCGGTACCTCCTTTGTTGTTCCCTAGAGCCTTTGGGGTATCCTACTGAGTATTTTTATACTCACCCTTACTTGGGATTTGCCCGCACTTGGTGTGCCCTTGCAGACGACAGACAGGTGGAGCGTGACTTCAGTGGAGCGTAGGAGTTTGGGAGCTTGGACCGCGTGCGGTGGTCGTGGCCGGGTTCCAGGTGGGAGACCCATCAGTTGTTTCTTTTGATTACCTGTTGCCGGGTTGTGGAACTTTTTGTTTGGATGCATGTTTTGACCTTTTTTCCTTTTTAGATCATTACTTGTATCTTGTAGAGGTCGTTGCACTCCGTGGTTTATATATAGAAGTTTTTCGTTTTACTCTGCTTGTATTTTCTTTTACTCTGTAGTATGGCATTGAGTTTGCTGCGTGTGTGTGTACAGGTACTTAGGCAAAGGCCTCCCCGAGTTATTGTTCCTTCGGCGCTGGTCGCCAGCCCCTGGTCTATGGAGGCGTGCTTGGGGTAGTTGCAGCTCGAGCCGGGTAGGGTCGGGTCGTGACAAATTAATTATTTGTTGTGTGTAACACAAGCTTAGTTAGTATTTTATACATGGAATGATATATCATAGATTGAATTTTTATTAAATAGCATTTATATTTTTTATATATCATTATATTATATTCTCTTATACGTGTGGTACTGCATCTCATTCATGATATAGATAACAATGTCCTTATTTTAGTATTTCATAGTGTTAAATTAACTCCCAACATTAATAAATTTCATCGTTATAATTTAAATTAGATCATGGTAAAAAATTGTTTTAATTTTGAAAAGATTAAATAAATTATCATGTGATGTTATCTTGAAATATTGACTTGAAAATAGATGATGATATGTACAATGGTCACATTGACTAATGTGTAACTAGGTCTCTAAGAAGTAGAAAAATTGGGGAATGTGGAGATACGTACCTTGAGGTAAAACATAAATATTTATAGGGAGTGATTAAGTTCATCATTCAGAAAAATCTTAATGATGAATGTAATGTTTAAGGCCTCAATTATATAAATCCATGATGACATGAAAGACCATGTATTCAACAAATAGAACTACACATTTCATAATGGTATTTGTGATCACTATAGTACTGGATAGAGGAGAATAAATGTAAATAGCCAATGGATTGAATTTTACACATTCATAATCCTTGCATGAGAAATAAAACTTATCACATAGTTATTGTCACCAAAAATCAATATCCACTGAGAAGATCATAATAATGGACATTTAACACTATAAAATTAATGTCTGTATTCTACTAACAATATACATTAGCGGTGAACCAATTAAATTTGTTATGTGTAATTTTGATTACTTATTTGTGTTTAAATTTAATATTTTTTGTGGAAATTTATTAAGGAAATAAATATTGAAAATGTATTTATAATGAAAAAATAATATCATAATGTCATGTACTACTTAAAATAAGAATATATATTTTTTGGTATAAACCCAAATTCACCCCATATTTTCGGTATTACAATAATTTGGATGTTAAAAAGTCATATCAGATCCTCATGGTTCTTATTTGATATCATATATCTAAATTAATATTAAATTTTTTTCACACATGGATTCAATGATGATGGCTTATAATTTAAATTATAATATAGTATATGTGTAGAAAATAAAATTTTCATAGTTGATTATAACATGTTGTGATGATATTGGGGAATATTCGTGATTTATTTTTTGAATAGAAAAGAACAACGAAAGATCTCATGATCTAAAAACACAAAAAAATCATTATATAGGTATCTATGTTATGGTATTGGATAAATTCACTCAATATGGTTGTGACTTTGATATTTTATCATTGTTTTAATATATATATGTAATAATTCAATGAAAATAATACATTATGACTTACTTCAGCTGATAAATATAAATCTATATGTGATAAAATTCAAAAAATAAATATGTAGAAGACTACCTTAGGTTAAAGGTAAAATGGGGTGGAGGATATAAAGAAAACCCTAAAGTATATGAAAAATCAAATAGGAATTGAAAATTATGATTTTATTCATAAATTTGGATCAACTAATTATTTGAAATTTAGTTTCAAATTTGATGTTTCACATAACCCCCTACATATTTTTAGATTTTTGTTTATATTTATTACATTATACGGTCATCAAGTCATTAATTCATAATAATTACATACAATAATGAATAAAACCAATAGTTCACTTATTAGTAGTTGGAAATGTTAATAATTTTTAGTGGCATAAATTCTGTATTTGTTGTAAATTTGGATTTGGATATACAAATATTAATGAAAAAAATGGTTTCCTATAAAAGAAAAATTTATAAAATGTGTACAATGATAAAGGATAAAAAATTTCTAATCAGTGGACATTCACATATATTTTAAGAATATGTGGATATTGAGAAGGAAATATAAGCTAGTATTATCACACTAAAAACACAACATATTTAATGTATAAAACAGAGAAACAATTCATCTATTTTAGAATATAATTATTCCCAAACAATTAATACTGATATTATGATCAATAATCTTATATTTATGTTAATTTTTTAGGATGAAAATGATAAGATGTGAACTCCTATAATAGAATCATCAATAAGTGAAAATGATGAGTGTTCAAATTTCTAATTGGGACGTATATATAAAATTCATGGTAGATATATCAATATTGGAGTTAATATTTTCAAATTTAACTATTCAATTAATATGAAAAATTAAAGAAAGGTTTCATGAAAAAGAAAATTTATCTTGATAGAAAAAGATATTTAGTGCTTTAGAGAAAAATATTTTTGTATCTCATGAATTAGTAAACTAAAAACTGATGATGGAATACTCATAACATTCATCAATGAAAGAAAAAATATTATGAATCATACTTATGATTATACTATTATTAAAAATATGGATAATCATGTAATGAGGGGCTACTAAGGTAGACAGTTAGAGGTGAATCTCATTGATATTAAAAAGTAAAACAGTTATTCTTATGTCATTTCAAAATTATATCTCAAGTATATAGGTTACGTTTCGTGGAAAATACCTCTTTTTTATGAGGATTCATGATTATCAATATAGTTATCTTGTTTATAAATTAGAAACGTTAAAAAGTGGGACCTATATGACATCAAAATTAAACCAAAATCAAACGAAGGAAATTTACTCTAAATTACATATCAATAATAAATTATACACATTTGTAATTATATAAATATTAATTACTATAAAATCATATAAATAAGTTCCAACCAATGGGTTCCATCATAAAGACAAACAATAATCCTAGACATGATGACGAATAGGAACAAACCCCCACCGAATTTGGTTGAATTTGTAAACAAATATTGAAGTGTTTTTAACTGAAGGTAGAGATATGATCTATAGTGTGATTATGTAAAAATAATAATTAATATAATGTGTGGTGTTAGAGTAAAAATTAATGGTATAAACATTGAATTTTATTTAAGAATTGTTGTTGAGAAAACACTATGGATATCAAAGATATATCTATAATTTCATATTGTTATGAAGTAGAACTATGTTGTTGAGATAGGTATAAAATTAGTATTTTATACAAGAATAATCTAAAATTTATTATTATCGATCAATAAATGGAATCACGTCACATTTTTGGTGGTATCATACCAATAATGAATGAGAAGTTGACTAAATATAATATGCAATTAGAATCACAGTAAAACATGATTATTTTTCCATGTACCTAATAATGTGTTATAATTGATTATTATTTAGGATATAAACACATAAAGGGAATAATATTTTATAACAATGATTTTGTTTCCCAATACTATTAATTTTCATTATTCTTATGTTCATGAACTGAAGGATTTATGGGGGAGTTGGTGATTCCATGGTTTTTTAGAAATTTTGAGGTCCAGAAATGATCTATGAAGAATTAATAAACATGGATATTGAGTGGTATCAGCAGATTATTTTGAAAAAGTTTAACCATTGTGTCAAAATGTGGTATAACTTATACATATGGTACCTTTTAATTTATTTATTGGACTTTTTATAATGTCTATTTCATATTATATGAATTTGTTTTTTAGGAATTAAAAGAACATGAAGCATGAATTTATGGATGTAATTAACTAATTGAGAAGAAATTTTTACTGTAGAATATTATTTCCAATACCATGTACAAATTAATAGTCTTTCATAAATTGTTAGTGAATCATTTCCAAGTTTTAAATTTGGACAATGATAATGTTCAACTAAAACAATTCTAGGTAGAGGATGTGTTTCAGAGAGTGAATAATTTAAAGTATGTTTTCTTATATTAGTTATATCAAGGATGCAATAAAAAATTTCATGTTTAACTAGTGTAAAATGTTTCAATAGATCATTTAAATATATTGAGAGAGAGCCTAAATGATTGTAGTCGGTAAACAAATCTCAATGTTTATATTAAGAATCTATTCTCAATTGTTATGGTGATCCATGTTTTTATATGAATACCTTTGTTGAAAATATACATAAAATCTAGACAAAGATATTTATAAAAAATGTGTATGTAGAGTTTAGAATATATCCCAATAAATATTAGAGTTAAATGGGGAGAAAATGAAATGTTAAATTTATGATTGTGAAGGGCCTTTCTATTTCAATAAAAATATGGTAGTGGAAAAGATGCACCCTAAATTAGTATAATCGTTTGAAGGATTTTGAGTTCCAAAGTGGAGTTGGAGATATAATATTATTGTCATCAAATTAAAAAGGGATAATTTTTAATCTAAGAGATTGGTTTTTTTGACTTATCTATAATAAGTTTCTGATATCTTCTAGGGAATTGAGGTTAATAGTATAATATATACTAACATCGATAAAGAATACTATTGTTACCATACACATGAAATCCACAATTGGTTTGTTGAAGATATAATTAAATGACATCCTTGGAATTCGTTTTTGGAATATAATAATATCATATTTGGGGAGGAATCATGGATGATTAATATATATATATAATAATAACACATAGATATAACTATATATCATGGAAATGGATTGTGAATAATTTAATAGAGGATTATGCTTTTTATTAGGAATTTTTATATACATATGATAGATTATTAATGAGATTATTAAATTATACTATGTATTTGGAATTTTTGTGTGTAGGTTTTAAGTCATTAAGAGAAATATGGGATTAAATTTAGAAGTAATTTTTTGGAAAAAAATTTATGAAATACCAGTAAATTTTTCCAATCATATGTTTAACATTTATTTTCCAATTGATGTGTGATTTTTCCTTTGTTTAAACACTTTTATGGAAATTTTGGAAGAATAATTGATAATTTGTTAGGAATATGATCTCTAATTGTGGAATATTCTGAAATTTAATTATTTATTCATTTTAATATTCATTTTATAAATTTATTATTAAAATATGTGTTTGTGGGGATTAAATTAATATTTTTTAATTAATTTTTTCCGATAAAATAAATAGAGAGTAGGTTCGTTAGTGTAATCGAAAATATCATTTTCATATTATTTTGATCACTTTTTGAATTTTAAAATCAATTCAATCAGAAAAATATATGTATTTTTTAAAATAATTGTGTATAATTTAATCTTTTATTATTTATTTGAAATTAAAATCACATTCATAGTTTGTATACTTATTAATATGACAATTTATATTATAAATTAGTGTTATCTATTCTTGTATGGAATGTAAAAAAATAAAAAAGTTAAAATACCATGAAAAGTGACCACATGCCACTATCGTTGTATCATTTAATGGTAGGAAAGAAAATCTTCTACTGTCCATGATAAACTATAAGGGATAGTATTGTAATATTAAAGG
The DNA here is from genome assembly GCA_963277665.1 of Viscum album. Lineage (NCBI taxonomy): Eukaryota > Viridiplantae > Streptophyta > Magnoliopsida > Santalales > Viscaceae > Viscum > Viscum album. The sequence goes on along the minus strand of OY728157.1, from coordinate 1,625,763,328 downwards.
GATGGGGGGAATTGATTATGCCTATTTTTTCATGTGGAAGTGTAATCCAGAAGAACTGATGACATGATGCCCCTATAGGGTTGACCCATTGGTTGGGTCATGATCATGGTTCCTTGTGGTATGGGGTTAAATTCAATCTATTTGTGTCTTGGAATACTAATCTCACCAACATTTCTTTAATCACCCCCTCTATGTTGGGTGGGATTTTTGGGGGAGGGGTATTTGGGTAGCATTAACCACATAATTATGGGAAATCCTAGGGATATTTAACTTGTTCTTCAAGGGTAGGCTACAAAATTGGATTCTTTAGAAATGTAATAGGTTATGTTGTTTTTTTCGTACAAAAAAATAAGTGAATACATTAATATAATTAATGTGACCATATATCACCCACATCATAACTTAAGTGGCCTCATGTGTAAATTACAAATAATGGTTCAGGGAAATGATTTTTCTATACCCTAAATATTATCCTACCAATAATACAATGAATCTTGACAGTGAACCCCAATATTCCGCCCTACTATGATTGAAGCAGTATGCGGACATCCCAAAAAATGTTGTTACAGCATACCAAAAATTCTAAACGACCGCAAATGAAAGAACATACCTTGAGCCTCCACTGTAATGCGACTATTTTAGATTTATTAATTCATCCATAGTGGTAAATTCTAATAAAACTGCATAAGAAATTCTTTTAAATTATTTTTTTAATATATTACAAATAAAATTTCAAACTTATGTGAGTGTATATTCTTGGAATTCACCAAGGCTCAAACAACTGCACAAGGTTTTTGATGATTTAATTCATTGAAATTATGATCCATGTGAGTATCTTGTTGGTTCTACTAATTATAAAAAACAAATCCTACCTAATTTATCATGACCCATAGAATACTATAGAACCAATGCCATTAATATTTCCAATGATATTGAAATCCATGAATAAACGTAATAGAATTACTATTGTTGTATCGATTTGATCATAACAAAACATCAAAAATGAAGATGTATATTATCTCATTATCGATACACCACTACTGGAGAAGAACAATATATAATATTGTCACCTAGATTGTATTGTAGTGTCACAATGAGAAACAATAAATGTGACTAACTCTAGTGACTCAATTATAAACTCAATGATGGACTTGCACTAAATTTGGCAGAAAACCATAATTGAAATTATAAATGTTGACTAAATCAAATCCATATCTTAATGAAGAATATTGGTACTTCCACCGATGAAGATGAGCCTCATTGGTATATAATAATCACCTTTGATAAGCACGGAATTTGAACACCAAATCCACCTAAATCCTCTTTTAGAATTGTTGATCTATTTACGATTAACAGTGTTTATGCTGGATAATGTTGAAATATTTTTTTTGTTTTATGGTTGAATATTTTTTATCACTCTAAATTATTGAATTGTTCTTAAGGAATTTTGGTATCTTTGATAATTTGGAAGGTATATCAAAAATAAATACACAAAAACCATTTTATGAAAAGCTTTATTCAAGATAACCAATATTGTTACTATATCATGGAATTTAACCATTGCATATGATGTGATTGGTTTAGGTGACATTGAAAATGAAATGATGGCTAGATAAAAAATAACTCGTCATATTTAACCGATTATTGTTTATTGAAATTAAAAAAATTATATTGGGATTCATCACACAAAAATGGATTCGTAGTAGACTTTGATAAGGTGAAAACCAATGTATCATTCCCAGTTCACTATTAAAGAATTGTTCAAGTAAAATAAACATCCAATCATTCCACATGACTGTGATATTAATCACTAGATAATAAAAAATTCAGATTGACTTGACTAAGGTTTAATTGAATTACTAAATATCTTATAAATTATGTAATTTATGGAGTCCATTAATTGTACAAGTGTGGGCCTTGGTAACTATCATATGACTAATGAGTACATGTCATTAACATTCAATGATGATCAATTTTACATAGAGAAGACGTTTCATATACACATTATTTGATGATTAAAATTAAATTTTGTACATTAAATTTCATCATTTAATAAATATGAATATTTTTTTCATGTCGAGTTGAATATGGAGTCTCACTAGAATATTCGAGCAATTATTGTAATCAGTTTTTTAATGTAATTTTACTACTTACTTGGGCAAAAGAACCCGATGGATAGAGTGGATTCATTTTACAAATTTTTTCTTTGGTCTCTGTTGAGGATTATCTATAGTGATAAACATTACATGTTTATGAAAAATATTTACTTTCATAATAGTTATTGAGATATCTATGTGGGTATTGTCTTGTTAGTGGATTTTTAATAGATTAAAAAAAGACTAGAATGGAAAAAAAACCAGATACAACGTGATGTGAGTATTTATTCTAATGAAACATTATACTGAGATGGAGGTAATATAATCATAGAAAAAATCTGGAGATCACTATGTTGAATCCAGGTGGAGTGAGTTCTATAAGATAAAAAATAATCATCTCACTACCTATGTTTCATTTTTTATTTTCTTTATTAATTATTATATTATCAAATTTTGTATATGATAAATGTTATCATGAAAAAAAACTCAACATACCTGAGGGAATATATTTTTTTTGTTGAAAATATTATTTCATTTATGAATCAATCTAATTTGAAATTACTTTAATTTTTTTGATAAATTTTTTTCAATACACCATGTATCATGGAATATTTATTAGAATTACTGACTCACAGGTTAACCTGATAAAAATTATGGTTATCCACTTTTACTTTTTTAATATAATTTAACTGAAATTTCTTAATGAAAGAATATTTTAGTAAAACTATTCAATCAATTTCTTTATATTTATCAACCAAATGTTCTATCATGCATCTTTTTTTCAAACCGTCCTACTGGCATGCATTATCATAACACTCACACAAACAAAAATCCACCGCTCTAATTATTGTTTCATCAATAACCCATTTCCATCACACTTTATATTGATCCAATTTTTATATATTTGATACCTTGGTCACACAAAAACCCACATATATGTCTCTTCCAAGTGGGTAAACCCCTGTAATCACAAAACCAAAATTAAATATGGCTTTAAACAATACATTTTCATCATAATTAGTTGATGACATCGATACTGGTAAAATTTTTATTCCATTTATATAGAGGTAACAAGTTACCAAGTAAAAAAATAATATACATAGAAATTATATATAAAAATATTCAATAAAATATGATTGAAACATTTGAAAAAAATGTTAATGATTCTGGTGATTAAGCAGTATATAGTCAATTTAGAAAGCAGATCATATAATATATGAAATTGAGATACACATTATGGTATTTAATGATAAATAAGAAAGAATAAATTAAAATATAATAGGTACAAAATGAACTAAAATAATAAGTAACATAAAAACATTCAATCCACCTGGAAATGAAAAAATTAATGTATAGTCAGATAAATTCATTTTTTAATATTTTCACTAATAATACATAATCTATTATGATTTCACCAAGGTTAAAAAGTTATTAAATAAAAAATTTCATGATTTCCAATGTTCATATGTTAATTTTATTGACCAATGAATAACCTTTTGACATTATTTGGGGCATATAATATAGTGTTTAGTAATTTCCACTGAGAGGATTGAGTGAGGAAGAACATAATCTGATAATATTAACATTATACTAAAATAATATCAGTGAATTTACATAAAAAGTTTGAAGGGAAACTTTTTGACTATCATAAACATGTTTAAAAATCCTTCACTATGAAATTTTTCCAAATGGTATATATTTATAAAATTAGTCAAAAATCAATGTATTTTTACAAGATGAGGGGTGATTTTTCAATAAATATTATGAAATATTTTCGGGCTTATTCCGTCAATTTACAGACCACTAATTCACTCTACAATTCATATTTTAAAAAATACTAAAATATCATCATACCATATCACGTATCATTAGTGGTACAATCAATATGTGGGGTTTTTATTGATAGAACTATTAAAGTGTTGAATCAATTGTTTTAACACATTAGACCAAAAATAACACAAAAAATAAAAGTATAAATATTGTGATGAAATTAACTAATCCTATTCAACATGATGACACATAATCTAACGGATAATTAAATTAAATAATAATAAAATTATTTGGTAGAAATTCCAATACTGCAACATTTTTTATCATTAAAAATCATGTTGTCTCAATTTTTATAATTCATCAAAATCTACTAATAATGAAAATGATACTAAATTTAGTACTATGATTTATTATCAGGATATATTATTCTCAAATAAAAAAATTGTTTTTATAGATTCCATTTAAATATCACCTAGAGAGATGAGGTTGTACATTGACGTAGGAATACCACTAAATTTCAGCAATAAACATTTTTTAATTCCAACCCCAACTAGAGGCAAAAATATTTTACTCCCAATAAAAGTACGAGGCCCAATAGAATATTATATATATATTTTTTATTAATACATTCCCAAAATTTATTTTGATAATGTACAAAGTGATAATATGGTTATAATTATAACATTAAAATGGTCTAATTACATAGATTCATTACTTATGAATACAATGTTATGCATCTAATAACATTTAATTTGAACACTAGAAACAATTCCATAGTTGAAATAACTTAAATTCCATTTATAACCAACTAGGATAATTATAATGTGGAGAAATATTCTCAAATAGAAACCCAAAATAAACCTTGAAATGGAAATCTTGATATATATGGATGTACAATTATATAATTAATCAATGTAAACACACTGGATGCTACCATTTGAAATAAAAAATAATATGAAAATTCCATGAATAATTATGAAAAAATGGGGAATAATGTGATTGATGAATAATTTCATGAAATCATAAAAATGATATGTATCATTAAATGACTTTTGTATTCCACATAGTCTAAAAAATTTATTTTGAATTCTAAAAAATTATAAACGTTGTTAAAATACATCAAATTGATATTCCATTAATGAATTCCATTATGTAATTTCATTTTTTTTCTAAAAACAGTCAAAGATAAAAATTTCAATCCAAATATCCATTGAATAATTTACTACATAAAATCTCAAATAGTTGGTTAGTTTTTTCTTTTAAAATAGAATGCCTCCTAAACCTTATGATCCCTGGATATTTTTATTCCATTTCCATATTATAAGGATTAGTTCCATGTATTACTCTATATGTGATGATTAGGGAATCATCAATCTGATTCCATTGACATTTTTAATCATTTGAGATTAGGATCTCCACACCACACCACTATTATTTTAAAATATGCACATCGATCCTTTACTCAAAAAGATGGAATGGTGGATGTTTTTCTAGTTGGAGAAAGGATACTCTTCTTTACAGCTGTTTTTTTCATTTAAGTATTGAATATGGCCAATAGGTTCCCATCATTATTGGTTGGATATTTCAAAATATATGGTTTCTATAAATTATGTTTCTATTGGATAAATAATTTTAGCATTGGTAGAACATAGTGGTAAATTTAATGTTTTCAAAAAAAGATCATGTCAAAGATAATACAAAATCAAAATATGAGTTTTATGAGTTAGATAATCCACCAATGTGGTCGAAGATGTGTTTTTATGGATTGTATAAAAAATTAGAGGATCTCATGAGAGTTCTCCTAAAACAACAATCAAAATTATTTTAATTTATGATTGAGGCTTTATATGATATTGAGGGGTATGTAACTAAAAACCTAAAGAATATATCCTTATAAAAAATTTTGAATATCATTATAGAATTTGGAGAAAAGAGAAACTTTTATCAAAACAATAGCATTGACATGGAATATTTCTACACAACCCTCATTATGTGGAAACATAAAGACCATGGACCTCCAAAACATATGTTTCTTCCATCGAGCTATGTTCGACACTATCATGAGGTCAATCCCCTTCTATAACATTTGAAATATTAATTTTTATGTGAGTATTAGGATTTAATAGTCAATATCTCATCCCCAATTGGGAAAAATCACAGGGATAACATATTGGATGACATACATATGTTATGTCTTCTCGTTTAATTTTTTACTAATGATATTAATGTTATAATTCCTCCATATTTCATTTAGAGAATCCGTATAAAACCTCATTATAGACATATATATGATGATTTTAGAATTATTGAAAAAAATAGTAGACCTATATGAAGTGATTGAGATATGTTTTGATGGAATAATGTTTTCAATTATAATAATTTCTTAGGTAAGTCATGTCCATGTTATTTTTAAAAAGTGTGCATTGGATAAGATAAAAAATTAAAATAATCAGAAAATTAAAACATGAAATGTGAAAAAATGTATGGTCTACTAAGAATATAAAAAACTCATTTTTGTAATAAGGAAAAACAATATTAAAATTAAATTTATTGGAAAAAATGATACATAATTTTGTTGACAATGACTTTTTATCATTATTAGTAATTATTTTAGTTACAATAATTTTTCAATTATAGTTTCAAGAGAATACCACATACCCATGTTTATTTGGGATATTTTTTTACAAAAAATTCTATTTGGATTGTTTAAGGAGACAATAAATTCCAAATAACCATTATTATTGTTTCTATGACATGATTGAAAGACTAATTGTAGTTTTTATAGATGATTTACCAATTTTTCTTTGTAACTATGAAAACATAAAAAATAAATTGGTATCTATTTTATTGATATGATAAGAGAAAACCCTTCATATAAATTGTATTGTCACCTGTCTATAAAATTTTATGATTTTTTTCAGTCACATTGTTTCTAATAAGGGATGAGATATTAACATTACTAAAATTGAGGTGATATAAAAGCATAAACCACCTAAATATTTCTTTTCAATTATTATATTCTTAATACATTATGGTTTTTATAGAATATTCATTATGACTTTTTAATGATTTCAGTTCCTTTTTTCTCAATACATATCAAGGGATAAGATTTTATGTTCACTACCATTACTATAATATTTATCAATAATATCAACATTTACAGGTTTAATATTCCCAAATAATTTTTCAATAAAAACTAATCAAATTTATAGAATTATTAAACTACAAATATATTGTATATGTTTGGATGTTCCCAGATAACTGGTATAACCTATCACCAAAAATGATTTTGGAATAGTAAAGTATCTAACAAATATGTCCAATATTTTTTTGGAAAAAATTCTACATAATTATTGGATTGGAATGTGAAGTTTAATAAATCCCCATGGGTTTGCATAACCACCTATAAGACCCCCATAGGTATGCATACATATCTATTTATTATTAGAATGACTTTTAATCTGTATGTGGAACTACATAAAAAAATATTTCATTGTGAATTCCCTAAAATTATACATCATATATAACAGTAAGATAAGATTGCATGATTTGATGGAGATGGAGGAAATAAAAATTGAATTGTATAAAAATCATAAAATTTACAATGAATAAAAATCCATTCATGACTTATTTATTCAGAATAGATATTTAAATATAGATCAATGTGTCCTATAATAAAATCATTGGTATAATATTTTCCTAGAAATAATTAAAACCATGAATATGTGACCCACATCCATTCATATGAAACATGTAAATATGCTTATAGAGTTTATTAGAGAGGGTAAAAACAAACTTTTGGTCAATGAAAAGAGAATAAAATAGTTACATGATGGGAACCCAAAGATATAAGAATTTATATCATTATATGAGTGATTTATGTATGTAAATTATAACCGAGGACTACAATCATTGTGATAAGCTGTATCTAACCCATGGTTCATGTCTTTTTTTTCATTTAACATATATTGTTCAGTTAATTTAACCCTTACTTTTGATAGTATATTTTTATTCCATTATAATATTTCTCTAGATGGCCAGATCAATATTGTTCTATGTAGAATTTCAATGGATTTCCAATTTACGATGTTAAATACATAAGATCATCTAGATAAAATTCCTATTTCTCAATCATTGGACGAATTTCTTTAATATTTAATTCTATACTTTTTTGTATGTTTTATTTTCATTAATGTAAATAGATTAGACCAAATATGTAACTTCACTTAAGTATACAAATGAGATTATTTTTGAATGAACTAAAATAATCATCTTATACACATTCAGTAGAGTACCATTTTATCATTTTACATCATAACAAAGGGAATGGCAGTTTTAAAAATAAAGAACATCATAGAGCCAAATACAAAGATAAAAAAATGCATCCACTAAAACTATATTAAAATGGGATATTTGGATATTACAGTGAACACTTGAGATAATGGGAAATGGTTTTACTATGTCAAAGAAGAAAAACTAAAACAATTTGTTATATGAACAGTAAAAATGAAAAAACTCTTGAATTTGAAAATTTTAAAAAAATTACACTTTTCAAAATTCTGTTCCTAAAGGGTGGGTATAGAAGACAAATTATAAAGGGTTAAATTTAATGAAAGAAAATTATTTTAATTGAATCAATAGTGTAAAAATTAGACCATTGATTTTTGTAAAACATGGGAGGGTGGTAGTAGAATGAGGAAAAATTTATTTTTTTATTTCCACATAAATATGAAAATTAAACATTATTATAAATTGAAATTTATTTATAATTTTATTGGATTATGAGTGACATCTTACAAGAGGAATTAAATTTTCAATATTGTGTGAATTTATACTCTTGATTTCAAGAGTGTACTTTAGTTTTTATATGATTAACTATTAAAAATTAATTGATTATACTGAACCATATCAAAACAATACAATATGAAATGATATTCCATATCCAACATTATTTTGACCTAGTTGTATAATTTTTTTTTCGTATTTTAAGATAGAAAAATAATGTATTTTTTGGAGATAAGATAATATTTATTAATGGTACAGTTTTATGTGGCCTACGTTTCCCCAAATATTACAACCTTCTCAATATAATAATAGGTATATTTATATAAATATGTTCATTAATTGTAATTAAAATTTAAATTTGATTATTTTAAATAATAAGCTGCATTAATTGAAATTAATATTAAAATTTTTTTAGGGGGACTAAATAGAGATATTTTCATTTCTCAGTTTTTCAAAAAATATTACATATTCCAATTTAATGAGTTTTATTTAAAACAATTTAAAATTAATTTTGAAGATTTTTTGAATTTAAAATTATGTTATTTGATCAAATTACATGAATTGATTTGTTATTATTTTGGGGAATTTATTATTTTTAATGACCTTAAAAAGAAAACCACAAACATTTATTTTGAAATTTTAATTTAATAAATTGTACCGAAAATATTATGTTTTTTTTATTGAAGGGAGAATGAAAAAATGAATGGGTATTCTACCAAGATAAGTGATCTCATGTCAGACTCATAGTCATATTTATTGACCTGATGACAAAATTTCAACTGGGTGTGAGACACTCTCATACTTAATATTCTTTCTAAATTGGGATTCAATAATGTTTCATTTCATGTTGTCTGAAAATGATAATACGTCTATATGATGTGACTATATGAATAAAATGTATGTGACTAAATGTAAAGAACATAATTAAATAAGTGTTTGTATATTAAAATAATTAACTGGCCATTCCTATAAATGAATTTGTTGCACCCTAAAATTGGTACACACCATTATTTAATATCTTATTACTATGAGCAACTCTTTTCCATCCCATATGGAGTGATGAAACAAGGTGACTATTTCTAGAAATGAACATGTGTTAGAATAAAAATTATAATACTTTCAAAATGAATGAATTAAAATGATCCGCTAATGGAAAGTGACCATATCGACATTCTTAATCCCAATGTACTAAAAATTTAAGGAGTTACCACCTATGAAATTTATGTTATCATAATGTTTTCATCCTAATGGAATTAAGAAGATGGGATGACGTGAAAACAAATGCTGGAAAATTTTAATGGCTCAATAAACTACAATTAGAAGTTTATAATTAATGTTATTGAACTATGTTGTTGTGTGATCATCATTTCTATGTTGTTAATTCAGTAAAATATCACAATGAATCCACTAAAAACCACTGGTGAATGAATAATTACTATCACTCTGATACTTGAATAATTCAAAAACATTAATTAATATCACCAAAATTCTAATGGGGATGGATATTTTATTTTGTGTGTGAATAAAAAAAACAGAGGAAGATGATATCTTTATCAATACACTTCTATGGGATATGATAATGTGGTCAAACCTAACCTATATTTAATTATAATAGCATGATGAAAATTCATAACTGTTCCAATCATAAGTGAGACAATGCTGAATGTAATGAATAAATACTACGGATGAAGGAGGCTGACCAGAACTATTATTATGGATAATAGCCACACAGACACAACCTCTTGATGATGGATCCCGATGTTTCCATCAATAATGAACAGACTCATTTATCCACAACAACCACATGTGAGAAGAAATCCATTTTATGAACATATTTGCCTGAATCCTAATAAAAATCATAGAATCTATTTTTGATTCACTCTGTAGATACTAAAGAATTATAAAATCATTTGTATTAGTGAATGTGTGAGGAAATTTTTCCACATTCAATTTTTTGTAATAGTTTTGGAATATATGGTTCTCTGATAATACATAATTTATAGAAGAATTATCAAAAACTAGTTTTTAGAATGCTTCAATAATTATCAAGAAAACTTCTACCAGAGATCAGTGTGTCATAATTTTTGATGATAGATTGGTGGGAGTGACAATAAAGATGATGTTCATGTACACTTTGTAATCGAAAAGCTTATTTGAACCAATATATAATTTTTTATTTCAAGTATAAATTTTCTATCATAATTGATTAGTCCAAAATGGATACCTTGAATACTCTAATATAATAATGAAAATCAGGGTTCCCTAACAAGTATATTTATAATATTTTTTTGATGAAAAGGATGTTTCAAACAAGTCAATGTGAGTGCAATATTGATTAAAAATGACTATAGAGTTGAGTATTAATTTAATGATGTTCGATTTCATTAATTATGATATACGGGTTGATATTGTTCATGGTTTTTGAACATTGATCTTATTTTGGGCATGAGCCATATCAGAAGACTATAGAAGTTTACATTGGAAAATTAAACACTGATAATATCATTAACAATAATTCCACTCATGTAAAAATCAAATAATTAAAATATTTAATGAGGTTACATTAATATCATTATTGAAGGATTTGAAGGTATTATAGTAAAATGAAGTGAAATTGGGGAGGGTAACTATAAATTTAAATATATTTTTGGATGAATAATTTTATAAATTGTGGGAATTTTTATGGTCAAATACCTAAATTCATTTAACACATTATGTATTTGGAGTTTGGCATAAAACACCCATATATATGATGTACAACTATACACATTCTATATATAAGCCACGATGCAATTTCAAAGTAGTGACAATGATATTGAGGTGAGGATTTGTTTTAAAATATATTATTAATAGATGAATAAGTGTATCGAATATAGTATATGAGAGACACAAATAGTGATACAAGTACTAATATAGAATGCATATAGTTTAGATATAAATATGATCTAATTTGAGATTGAAAACTAGAGATCACTGGGGAGAATCAAATTGGAGTTGGAGCTATGGGATATTTAAGACTCACCCATCTTCCACTATTTTTCTTCCTTTTCTACAGAAATTATCCTATAATGATTTATTTTATATGTTAATAGAAATCATGATCTTAATATAAAAAATATAGGGGAATATCTTGTGGTTTTTAATAATTTTACTTTATTTATTTCTCAATATAATGTCAAACTACACTCAATTTTATTGATAGTATTTTTTATAAATCAATTAGTATGAGTGAATCATATAACCTGAACAAACATTATTTTAATATTATACACAATGTAAGGATTTAAAATAAAAGTTTGAAATTCATGAGAGAGAGTCGAACAATAATTTAAGCTAGTAATGTTATCATAGTTATATTGGATTTATAATTTTGTGATCAGGTGACATCTATAGTTGAAAAGATGTAGAAATCATTCATTTTCAGGATGACCTGAAAAAAACCATGCTAGACCCTTTTAATCAGTTCATGAAATATTTTATTCTATTCATAAATAAAGGATGATGTTTTTTAAAATCTACTAATAAATATATATGAAATTTTCAAATAATATTTCTTACATGAATATATATTTTCTAATTTTATGTTTGATTGTTTAATCATGAAATCAAACACACACAAAATCCATCACTCAAATTATTGAATCACACCAATACATTTTCATCAACTCTATTATTTTTTCCTTCTATATTTTATTCAATTTTCCACAAAGAAACATGAATCAATGAGCAATTAAAAATGGATTGAGTCTTATTCATAATTAAAATTGTTTTATGTAGGTTTATAAATAATTGATTTTCATTGAAAATAGAAAAAACCTTAGAGGTCTTGTCATTATGCATTAGAACACTTCATAAATGAAAGTGTAAAAAACGTGATACCTAATAGTCTATTTGGATGGGACATTTGGTTTGATAATGATGATATATATGCATTTATCTAATTTTATTGATAAAATGTAATGGAAATATAAGATTTTAAAACAAAAACTGGTAATTTACATTACAATAATTGGATTATCATATATTTAAGGGTTATGAAATTGTAATATATATATTATATATCAGAAAAAAATTATGATTATGATATATAATGGTTAATAATATAAATAACGGTATATTTGTAATATTAAATAGTTATAATGTGATATATAAAGGATACATGATATTTAATTGTAAATTTGTACTACCAAATGAAATGTTTATTGGAATAATGGATTGGTTTTGAAATGAAATATTGGTAAATGTTATTTTTGATTAATTGATCACATTTCTACATAGGTGATGGCAAAAAAATTTGACTAGTTAAAATAAGGAAAACAAAACAACCAAAAAAATACTATTTATTGAGTTAATATATATATTTCAATGCTAGAGATTTGGGGTTTTATAGGATTTAGGTATTTACAATATGATTGAGTGTGTCATTATACAATAGGTTTGGATATCCAAAAATATTTTAAGGTCCATATGATAATATTCAGTGATGATAAATATTATTTTTTTGTTCATTTTGATTATTTGGTTGATGTCTTAGCACCATGTTGTTGTCTATGAGAACATTCTAAAGAATGTATATATTTTGGAAATTTTATGTTCAATTTCATTGAGTCACACAATGACCATGTTACCTGAAATAATACATTACAAATTCATTATAAATAATAAAACAAGATAATATGACCAAGATTTTTGGATAAATAAACCCATTTAATATGATAATTTTGATAATATTAACATTTTTGGGATGAAATATATAATAATAGTGATGTAGAGTAAATTTGGACTTTCAAATAGTTTTATTGATTCATTGATGATTCTGGATGTAATAGTTTTGGAAAATGGGGAGTGACGAAATATATATAGTTGAAAGATAATATAGAGGAAGTGTGATTTTCATGTGTTTCAGTTCCATATATTTTACATAGATAGAATGAGGGAATGATGATGTTCAAATGAAACGTATTGTTATTTAACAAGTAACGAAACCAGAGAACTCAACTGTAAAATTATCACAATCCTACGGAATATGTTTTAATATTATGGTCATTTGAAATATAACGAATAGTCACAAACATTTGAGTAGTAGTTGTCAGTAGGCTTTGGACATTGTAGGAGAAGGGACAAATAGATAAAGTTATGCATTAATTATAGTGTTTATAAGTAGGGGAATTCAATTATATATATTGTTTTATGTAAAGGCCATTATTTCATTAAAAAATAATGTATTCATTGAATATCATTATAGATGATAAGAAGAGGGAGTGACACTTATATCGACAATGAGATTTTCCTACATCATTCATGGGAAGGGCGCATAATTATGGGGTTTCCATTAAATGAAATCTATATCCACTGATCAATTGTTGATAGAGTATTCTGATACACGAACACATGACCATGTGTATACAGCGTGAATGTTTCCATAATGGTGAACCATAAAAAATAATTTTGTATGCTTTTTATTTTTTTTCTACATTCCTGTTTAATATTCAGTGTGATGGACAATGAGAGAAAACCAATTTATTGTGTTCTTTAAATGATGTAACGATGTCAATTTTAGAAAGGGTAATAACAATTTTGTTTGTTATGAACTCTGATTCATCCCATCTATCATTATGATTATATTCAATTAGGCCTCGATAATATGTCCTCAACTATAACCTATGGATATTGTAAAACCTTCTCTAAATGATGGAGATGATTCATAAGATAAATCAAAATGGTCACAATTGAATCGTGTATACACATTATAATGAGGCACTGAACCACAATCCCCATTCTAAAAACTTTTATAATGATTAACCAATGATGTCCTATGTGAAAAACACTTTGCAATCTAAAAATTATAAATCATTTTATCAAATTTATTATAGAACAATTTAACTATCGACATCCAAATATTGGAAGGAATACATATATGAAAACCATTATATATAAACTCATAATAATATAATATGTTATAGGGATGAGAATTAACTAAATACAATTCTAAACATCCAATCATTGAATAGACCATTGTGAATTATCAAATGATACTACTAAATATCCACTCACATAATCATTGACCAAAATTCCATTAAAAAATAATTCCAAAATCTGAGTCCATAAAATAAATTTCATAGAATTATATCAAATATAATGACTCAAATATTGTTAATTTAATCCCTATAATATGCTCACTAATAATTGAATTAGATTCTCCATTAATGTCAGAAACAATCGAAATGTTATATCAACTTCCTTCACCTAGGGATCAATCAACATATTTGACACAAATCCCACATATTGCTAATATTACTATAAGTAAAAATGAACTATTGATATACTTTATGACTCATCCTTTATAAGAATAAAATGATCAATCATATATCAGAATTAATGAGAAATCATAGCATCCTCATTTCCAAAATGCCTTAAGAGATAACAATGTCATATTGATAGAGACAAAATACCTAATCAAAAAATATCCCAATGATATGATGTCACTTCTAATAGTTATTCCCCATTCTGCCCAAAGAAATATATCATTCTATATGAACATACCAATTTCATATAATATGGATGATTATAATTATATATGTGATATATTAGACAAAAAACAAATTTCCCAGTAACTAGAACATCATGATATTCCTTATAAAAAATTACAATCCGACTTTCCATAATCATATGTTTGTTCTTATATGTATATATATATATATATAAAACACTATAAAAATCTATCTTTATAAGGACCCCCACAAATCACTCCTAGAAAACTGGTATCATCCTACAATATTCGTGATTCCTACTAATATTAAAATAAAAATTATATTTTATGATTAACAATTACTATTAACAAATATACTCATATTTTGGGTGATGAAGCAATTTATACTCATATTTCTATCATAATTTCCCTCACTCATTCATGATGTTAGGACACACCTATCCATACTATTTTAGGATGATGATTTACATAGATAATGAATTTATAAAAATTATATAACATAATAAAAAATATATACATAGAAACCAATATACCACACAACTAAGTTAGATAAAATATATATAAATAAAACCAAAAACACATCTTATAAAATATCTAGAATAAGATCATGTCAATGCCTCATATTATTCATTAACCAATTGAGGATTAGGTGACTACCTCAGAACAATATCTTTAATAGGTATATCCCAATGATTTAAATCTTTTTAATAAGAAAATATTATATAGATAATTTGTTATTTTTATATCTATCACACTACCCTCCACAATGTAATTATCCATCATAGAAAAAACATGGTTTTTCACATCATTATAAAAAATTCATCAATAAATTCAATAACAAAACACCATCATAAATGCATATTTCACATATAAACTTTTAGAAAGAAGTATAACAACTAATTGAGTACATATTTATACTGCATTCACTATAATAATCAAAATGGTTGATGTAGCACCCAAAAATATTAAAACAAGAACTATGCTAAATATTATAAAATATACACCAAATATGATTTTTAAAATTTTATAATATTATTATTTAAGTGTGAATTTTATCACCTAGATATAGGAATAGTGTGAATTAAAGAGATTAAATATATTATGATGATATTGTTTAAACATATTAATAAAAATAATTCATTTGATACAAATTAATATAAAATAAAATTAAAAATTATCTAAATAAAAAGGATGTTTAAAAAACATTTATGCATGTAATAATATTTATCTTCATAAATTAAATTATTAAATTCTATTAAAATATATTAATGAAATTTATATGTTACATATTAAGTTTTTTTTAAATTATTCCAATTTTTTATAGGTTTTGGATAATAATAATTCAAATTCTAATCATAAAAACATATATTTTTCTAAAAAGAAATCTTCCATCATTTAATTTCCCAAATATTTGGAATCTCAATTTCGACACCTTTATAAAATTTATTGTATAAAGTAAACATCATTTTTTTATTTTTTTATTTCTAAATTATCTTTATTTAAATTATTTTTATTTTTAAGTAGGTTTCATGTTTTCTGGGGAATAGTGGAAATTACATCATTTTATTTCAATATTTTATTTTTCTTATAAATTATATATAAAGTTAAATTATACTTTAAATGATTTTCAAAGTAAAATTAGAAAAATTATACATAAATAAAACCAATTAAGTTTATTTGAATAATTATTACCTTGAAATTGGAAATAAAAACAATTCAATGTTTTGAACTTTTCCATTTAAAACCCACATCATTTTATTAGGCCACCAATATTAATTTTCAATAAATATTGACTATTAAGTAAATTTATTTATAAAAATTTATTACATATTTTGAATCATATTTTATTAATTGGGTTATAATTTGTATTTTATTTTTAGGAATAAAAATTGATACAACGGTAATAAAATTAATTATCACAGTATAGGTAAAAAACGAATCCTTTTAATGATAAAAATATAAAGGCATAAAATACCTAAAAAATAAAAAAATTAATGGTTTTTTGAGGTGTGTATTGACTATAACAAAACTATAAAATATTAATTTCCATCCAATGTAATTGAATTTAATTCCACCTAAATGTGGCTAGATTTAAATCTAAAATAATCATTATTTTAATAACATTGACCCACCTCCCCT
Organism: Viscum album; assembly: GCA_963277665.1. Lineage (NCBI taxonomy): Eukaryota > Viridiplantae > Streptophyta > Magnoliopsida > Santalales > Viscaceae > Viscum > Viscum album. Next base: position 1,625,746,048 of record OY728157.1, on the reverse strand, counting down.
CATGTAAGAATACAACCCTCTTGACCATATTTAAAAATAAAAACATTGATTCTCAAAAAATATCATAAAAATTCCCTCATACCCACTATTCTCATGTCCAATGGATGTTGATATCAGTAAAATACCAAATCTATGTTCCTATATGTTTTCTCAAGGAGGTGATATTCTAGAGGTAATTATATCAATGTTTCATTCTTAATTTCGTTTATTTTTCTACATTATTCTAACCTCATTAATCAATAAAGTCATGATAACTTCATAATCATTTATATAGTAATTTTTTATGTCTATAATGGAATATCATATATATGACCCTTTTATTGATTCATCTTATTAAATTAAATGACTCCATTATATATGTTACAACAATTAACAGTCTCTATGAATAATTTTGTAGTTTATTTTCAATGACTGCTTTCATGGATCTTAATGAAACTATAAATACTGAATTTAATATTAGTAATCTTATATTATAACCTACTACATTCTATTTGGTTATTTTATATATGTAATGTAAAATAAAATTAAAGTAGTTTGTGATGTTTAGAAAAACCGCCAAAATATACTATATATTTATCATTAACATTTTTTTGGTGAATCATCCTCATGTAAGAAATAAAAATTACATATATGACCACTAATACTTATTTAGATTCATTAATTTTATTCTATTCATATATATATAATTTTAATCCCATTTTATATGAATGGACACAATTATAGACAAATAAACCGATCATGAAACCATGAAACAAATACACCTAAAACCTAGAAAATAATGATATATTAATAATGACTGGGTCATATGAAGGTATGAAATCATAAAATAAGATATTAATAATTTAAATATACTTCAATAATTAGATAATAACTTTTTTAAACAATTTTATATGAGTATAATCGGTGGAATACAAAATGGAACTGTGAGAGATTGGACATCTTATCCCTATTTTAATTCTTCATATTAAACATAAATATATTGATCATGTAATTATATTATTATGTTTTAAATGAATATTTAATATAATATATTTTATTTAATCCTTTTATGTGTATTTATAGGAAAAAATTATAATAAATTCATTTTATTGACACCCTCTCCAATGTAATGATATTTATAAGAGGGTCTTTTTTAAAAATTATAATTCTGTATATTCCCTAAAAATATTTATTCCTTCCATATCAGTGTTTTTGAAAAATTTATTTGGAATATGTTTTTAAATATTTCTAATAATTTTTTTAATTCATTTTAAAAAATGGTTGATTTTTTATGAAAACATTTTTAAATTTTTCTTGTGGAATTTTTAAAAAAGTTGTACTTTTTGAATTTTCCATCAGAAATTTGAATTGAATGTTAATTAACATATACATAATAAATATATTTTCCCAAAATCATTATTAAATAATTATTTAATGATGTTTTTAAAATATTACATGTTTATTTTGAATACATTTCATGTGTACGTGTCAATTTTTCCAAATAAAATTGATATTTTAAAAAGAATGTGTCATTTTACATATGTTTTTTATAACGCATGTATTCATTTTTATGACTGTGATATTGTTCATTGTAATTATTTATAATGATATGTTGTTATATTATATTCCAATGAGTTGTGGTTACATGATAAAACAACTATGGGTGATTATGTGATAAATAAATGAATGGTGGTAACCTGATAAATACAGTATGAGTGGCTTCATGATAATCTCCAACGCATTCGGTACTCCAGATGCAGAGGTTGGACAAATTTCTTACTCTATTAAAATTAATTGTTAAGCCCCATTAAATATCGGGTGTTATCCTAATAATTATTATATGAATGGTTTATCAACATTATAGATTAGAAGAAATGGGTTAGCCTAGTATAGATTATACGATGGGTTGAGCCCCAGAATATGTCACAAGCGTTCATGATATAACTTATTGGAAGGGTTGAACCCCATTATAGCTCTTGAGTTAGCCCGATAAATCATATATGATGGGTGATCCCAATTATATATCTATATAAAATTGTGTAGTGATTATATTGGCTGTTGACCATATGGTTATTTTATTTAAAAAGGGTTTTTAAATGGATTTAGGAAAGTGATGCTCTATTATTCCAAAAAGGGGAATCTTTTGTTTTATATTGGGATTAAGGTTACTATTTGTACTAAATGTGTCTTTCTTTTATTGATAAATTTTTTATTTGAATATCCCATTGAACTTAGACATACATGTAATCATTACAAGGGTATTAATGTTTTTCACTACCCTAAAATATTCACTTATTTGATTTCCCTTACTGAGATTTTTCTCCTCATCCCATGTTTTTAATTGTTTTATTTACATTTTAATTGATTGGAAGGGATGAGTATGAAAAAAACATGAAAACTTTTAATATTTTTCATGAAGAATACATTTTATATTTTAAAAGGGTTTTTGTTTGTTGAAAAATTATATACTGAGTACAAGGTTCCAGTAGTAATTTGTGGGTTTACATTGTATGAGTTGACCTAATTCTTAAAAATCTAATCCTAAAATATATTTGTGAATTAAATACAATAAACATTAGTAAAATGTAACAAGAATATATACTATTTAATTTTGGTTCCATATATTTGGTATCCCAGTAGTGTTTAGATTACATTAGTATTCAGGATAGTATTTGAGTGTACGATTAATACCCTCTAAAACCACAATGGAAATTATCATATTTTTTTGGAGTCATGGATTCATAATTTTTGGGATGAAAATTGAATGGTGCACAATAACATTTGAGGATTGAATATATTATATTTATTTTAATGATGTTTCTAACATTACTGGAATATTATAATTATTACATTAATATGAATTTAAAAAATGTCAACCCACAGGATTGGTGGAAACCGGTTGTTTCTAGAAAGGCTACGTGGATCAATCCAATAACCACAAAGTGACCAGGGTGCATTAACTTCAAGTAGAATTTGTGTTTTTTAACTATTATAATATGTTTGTTTTTAAGAGAATTTTTTGATCAGTATAAACTAATTTTATTTTGGGATCGTATGACTTATCATAATGATGACCACATGATGGGAAATTTATTTGGAGTTAATTTGATCCATGTTATTTTGTAATAGTTTAACTATTTTTTGAATCATATAACATAATGTTGAAATTAATAATATTATATTTTTTTTGAAATAATAAATTGTGAGTAATTTTTCACCAAAAATATATATTTTAGCATGGTTATGGTTATTTATATAAATTATTATTATATCTATAATATTTCATTATGAATTACTTTTTTATGGTACATCAAGAGTAATCTATATTATTTAAAGATGAATATTATATTTTTCCTGGATGACTATGTGATCGTGTCCTTATAATTTATGGGTTATAATTTGAGATATGAAAATTTTTATATATTTTTATGTGTAGTATTCTATTGAATGATCAATGTTGAACATTGGGTATTAATGATGAATTTGTGAGATTAATGTAGTTTTTATTCATATAAAGGATAATTATTTTTATAAAATTTTAAATTATAATATCTATTATGATTTTTTTTAATTATGAAACATGGGAAAAAATACATCTATATTATTATAGATGTTGTAATCTGAATAATTTAATTATGATTCTTATGGAATGAAAATTCTTTTTTAATAATCATAATTTAGTGATTAAATGTGGATGAAATTTTTCACTTCAAATATATTTCCATATTTTCATATTTAATAAGGTAAAATAATTTATCAACTCTAGAAAAGTTATTTTGAAAATCTCATTACCAAAACAATTTTCATACATAGAAATTAATTTCCTTTCAAACTAAAAAAATAGATAATTTTCTTCTAATCAACATTATCACAACCAAGTTCTCTATAAAAATATATCAGTTCATGATATTTAGATATTCTTTTAGGTGTAAATTTATTCATAAATGGAAATGTAGTTTATTTTATCTAATGTGACCTTTGTATATTCCTTTATCTCTTTTCAAATGGATGTTTTATTTATCATATTTCCAATATAAGTTTTTATCAAATGTATTTTGAATAGTCAAAACCCTAATTTGTTTTATCATGAGTTCAAGTAAAGAGGATTAAATTTATTAAATGAGTTATAATGTAGAATCTTGAAAATAAATTAATTTAATGTATTTCAATATTTTAAAATATATTCCTCAACATGTCTATAGATGAAACTAAACAGTGTTATTTAAATTTGATTGTTATCACCTAGCTATTGGAATACCATGAAAGAATGATTTCAACTAAATTATAAAAATGTTGTTCTTGTATTATAATAAAATGATTTCATATATTATTAATTTATTTGAAATATAGATAAAAACAATTTAATACAAAGGGTGAGATATTATAAAAAACTATTTTTATTATCTTAAAAGAAATTTTATCTAAATAAATTACATTAATAACTATTAGAAAAACAAATTTAAGAAATTTAAATGTTATATATTAAATAAATTATTTTTAAATAAATACAAGAAGTTAAATGTTCTTTACATAATAATAAATTAAATTGTATTTGTAATGTTATAATTTTTTAAAAGATAATTTTACTTCTTTTTGACGGTTCAATGTTTTTAAATATAAATTGTTAAACTTTTATATATTTATTTTTAAAAAATAAATGTTAATTTTGAAAAAAACATATCCAAATTAGCTTATGGTGATTTTTTGTTATTTTTATTACAATTTTAGATTTTTATTTAATAGTGAAAAAAATCATTTGATTTGAAAAATGTGTTTTCTTATATTTTATTAATATTATATAATTATATATATAATTTATTTTAATGACTAATTAGTAAAATATACATCAATAAAACCCTTTTAATTTATTTGAATCATCTTCACACTCTCCCTATGTCAAATTTTACATTGTATCATGAAAAGCACAAATTATTGTTCTTTAAGGGTTTTTCAAGGATGTAACTTTAAAGAGGTAATTTTATCAATGTACGTCTTTTATTTTATTTACATTTAATACATTATTTAACCCTCCTTCATACATTAATTCAATAAATATAATGAATCATGTATATACTATATTTCCATGTTTTTAATGTAGTGTCATATAACCAAACCTATAATTACCTCCATGTATTCAATGAAATGAAACTCTTATATGTGTTATGGCGATTAACCCTCTCTAGGAATAATGATTTTGTTTGTTTTCAATTACTCCTTTTAAAGATGGTGAAAAATAATAAATATGGATAAATAATAATAAAAAAATGTATTTAAAATCAAATATCATGTCATAGAACTATTATATACAAATAATAATAAACAATACACAATTACATCAGGACGATAAAAATTATCGAAAAAATAACATTATAATTTATCATTGATGTCTAATTTGATGAATCATTGTCAAGTAGGATTTAAAAATGATATACATGACAATGAATTATTATAGAAGTTAAAAAATAATATTTAATTACACTTCTATATTTTAATCCCCATTATAGAAAAACATACAAAATTTTACACAAATGAACTGGTCATGAAACCATGAAACAATCGCACCCAAAACCAATAAAATAATGAAATATTAAAATCGAATGGGTCATAAAATGTTTTATAATTATATTTTAAGATATTATTAATATGAATATAGTTCTATAACTAGTTAATAATATAATTTTAACCATTATACATAATATTAACATATTCACCACTAATGGGAAGTGTGTGGTAAAGGATTTTATAGCCCAATTTTCATACAGTGGGAAAAACATCTACATAATGATTGTCTAATTCAAGGAACATATTTGAAATGAAAATTTAATTTATTATATTGTATATAATTTTTTATATGAATTAATAGGAAAAAAATATAATCATTTAATTTTATTGACTCTTACTATAATCTCATGATATTTGTTAGAGTCATTATTTTAAAAACATTTTTATATCATCCAAATAAACATTATTTTTCTTGAACATATTTTTTCCAATAAATTATTCCATTTTTTCTTAATAATTATATAATGGGTTCTAATTTATATTAAATAATTATTTAATTTATTAAAAATAAATTTAATTTATTCATTTTTTCTTTTTATAAAAGTGGTTATTTGTGACTTTTCCAACAAAACTAGGAAAGTGATGTTTTTTAAGGACTACAAATTTACATGATTTTACATCCATCATGAATCCTTAATTGTATGAATCTTAAATAAAAATATTACAATGTAAATTCTATATATAATGTTTTTTTATACATGTATTATTTTTTCAAATAATATGAAATTTTATAATGAAAGGGTTATTTTCCTTATGATTTTTTAAAATAGAACTATTCATGATTAATAATTTTGATAAGTTTAACGAGATTTTTTTATAATGATGGCGGTATATTGATAAACAAATTATAGTTGGTTGCATGACAAACCAATTACCTATGGTTACATGATAAAACAATAATGGGGGGTTCCATGACAAAACATAGATATATTGTTTAAAAATAACCTTTAATGCATTGGGTACTCCAGATATGGTGGTTGGCCATATTGGTTAATACATTTAAATAATGAGTTGAGACCCATTATAGCTCCTGAGAAATGGGTGAGCCTAATATATATTATACTAAGGGTTGATCAAAATTATAGATTTTAGTTCGACTTGTATATCTTATATAAATTGTGATCCCCATAGTTTCGTTATATTACAATTTCTAGTGGTTATATTTAATGTAAATTTTATTATTATTCTATTAAATAATTGTTTAATAGGGATTGTGAATGTGTTTTATTAAAATTATGAAAACTATTTTCTTTTTAATTCTATGGGGTATATTGATTTTATTTGAGCTAAATATGTGCATGTTTTCCTAAGAAAATGATTTATTTTAATATACTATTGATCATTGGTATAAAGGTAAATATCACATGGGTTCCCATATTTTTTATTGGAATAATGTTATCCCTTTCACTTTTTTCCCATAATAAGTTTTTTTTATTATATATATTTTTTTAAAATTATTTAGAGTTTAAATGATGAGTTGGGATGTGGTTGAAGAAAATATGATTATTTTTAATATTTTTCATGAATAGAATTTTTTTATTATTTTAAAAGTGTTCCCTTTGGTGAAAAATAGATAATTATTAAAATATTCCACTTTTAATTTATTTATTTTTGCATTGTAGGAGTTTTAAGAATTAAATGAAACTATTATCCTAATGGATCAGTGGTAATAATATAAAATTAATGTTATCAAAATTATCTACAAAATTTTGTGTTTAAAACTTCTTCGTTAAAGTTAATATTAATATATTCATGAACATGTATTCAGTTTATAAATCTAATACCCTTAATGTAGTTTTGTTGTCCAATTTTTTCCCGATAGAAATATTTGTTGTTCCACACATCCTATCCCTCCAAATCATAAATATGATTCAAGAAATAGTTACCTTAAATATATTTGACATTGTTTAAATTATCAATTACTATTTTTTGTTATGAACCATATACTTTATCTTATTTGAATGATGAATTACAGATGGCGTCTCGCGGAGAAGGCGATGGTGAATCGCGTCGACTTGCGGTTTGGATATGGCGTTTGAATCCCTAGATGAAGCTCGGGGATGACTTCCCTCCCCTTCCAGGAGGTGGGAGGGAGGCGAAGGAATGGGTCTCACAGCCTCCAACACCTTAGAAGCCTTTTATCCCTTTCTCAAACCCTAGCTACCTTCCGGATTTTCCGTCAATTACTTTATGCCTGAAAGTTCTTAATCATCATCAGGGTGATCCTTAGCTACTGATCTCTCCATCTGAGTTCTCGGAAGCTTCGAGTCACTTGGATTTAACACTGGTAGCACGCTTTGATCGGAGAAGGCCCTCGGTCGATGACTTCGACCGCTTTATCTTTGGAAAGTGGGATTAGTAAGAGCGCGCTGTTGTTGGTCTTCTCGACAGTTTCCAATTCATGATTCTATTTTCCTTGGGGTATGATTTGATCCGCACCTGGTCTAGTGCCCCTCGTAGATGCAACAGATGCTGGTTCTTCTTACTTCGCTGGTCGTTTGATTTATACATGAATCGTGATCCGTCAACCACTTCGGTATGGGTTAGTCTTCCACAACTCCCTCTTCCGTTTCAAAATCATGCAATTATTCGCGTGATTGGTAATATGGTGGGCGCTTTCTATGTTCTGATGTTCGTACATCCACTGTAAGTCATCCGGTGAACCCTTGTCTCTGTGTGGAGGTGGACGTTGCAAGGCCCACAGTCACTTGGGTTTGGATCACTGTTGGTGAGGAATTCAGATGGAGGCATCCCGTGATTTTTGAATCATGGGTAGGATACTGCAACACCTGATGTCGTCTTGGGTATATGGGAATGAACTGTCACTCGGAGGTGCTGAACAAAAGGTCCCATAACCGGAAGGGGAGGGTGGATGATTCCTCAAAGATGAGAGTGATGTCTGCTGGGGGTGTGGCACCTGTAACTATGGAGGAGAATCGTTCGTCAGTGCCTTTGAGGAGCTGTGTAGAGGTCCCTTCGAATCCTGATGTATCTTCTGTGTTCAGCAGGCTTCGACATGATCTACAGTTGGGTGATGGGGTGATTCACATGAATAACAATGAGGCATCTGGTTCTATTGAAGGGGGAGGTACTACAGGTGTAAACACTACTTTGAGGGAGTTTCAGCGTGAGGTGTGTGTGACTACACCTACTGATATGGAGAGCAATTGGTGCAAGGAAGCAGTGACTGTGGTAAATGGAGTGCAGGATGATGTTGGCAAAGGCTGTGATACGAAGAAGGTTTCAGATGGCAGTAATGGGGTGCAAGGTAGGGCTGTGATTGATGGGGATATGGGATTCACAGATGATACTTTCAATTGGTTCCAGGAGTTGGGAAAGGAGCTGGTAGAGGAGGGAACGTCGATGACTGAGACCCATCGTGAGGCTCCTTCACAGGAGGGAGGCAATGGGTCAAAGTATGTGTCGTAGGGGACTTTAGTTCATCCGGAGTCCCCAGAACAGCCACGGTGCCTTGCTGTGATTGACACCAACGGTCAATTCCAGCAGCGTTGTGGAGGGAATGATAATTTTCAGCAGGTCATTATCCATGGAAAGTGGGGGGATTTCTATGAGAGTGATCAAGAAAATTATGGAGGTCTGATCAAGCCTTCTTTTAGTGATGTGGTCCAAGGAGGGAAGGGGAAGGTGAGAGGGGCTCAAGAAGTCTTGACTGCCCCTCCACGACGCAGGTCAAAGAAAGATTACTCCTATTTTCAAAATCCGTTAGTCACTATGAGCTTTGGTGGAAACGAGGAGCTCTTATCCTTGGAGTGGATGAATCTGCGAGGAAAATATGCTAAGGTTCTGAGGCATTATGAAAGCTCAGAATGGGAAATAGCCACAGTGGAGGAGGATAATGGAGATTGGTATGGGTTGTGTGACATGTAAGATCCTTTCTTTTTGCCTTTTGTTGCTTGTCTACTGCACTTTTCTTTTACTTTAATAAATGGTTAGGGTGTTATCCCCTGTCTGAGCTTTTCTAGTATCTTATTTGAATCAAATAATCCTAGTTATAATTTGTTATCATAATTCAATAATGAAAGGGAAATAAATTAAATTAATATAGAATCAACCATTTAGAAACATATGAGCTCAACCCTCAAAAATAAATCATTCCAAATTTCCACACAAGCTTTCTCTATGGAAATAAATAAAAAATAGTGTATATCAATTTAACAATTACAACTATTATAATACTTCAACTATATAATTTAAGTCTACTAATATGTGACACATTTAACTCATTTTTTTTATCGTGGAATATCACAAGGGTAACGCTAAAATATGTAAAAATATCCACCATAAATTCTATCATATAATTTGTATCTATTTCTCATTAAACATGTTCTATAATTAAAATCATATTCATTACATATGAACAATGGTATGACAATTTAAGTAAAAATATCACCTCCTTATACAGTGACCTAGTAAATTATGAATTATTTCCTTTATTCATTAATGATACTCAAGATAATGATTTTCTTCCAACCAATACAATAATCAAACATAAATCAAAGAAACATATATAAATAAATAACTATCCAATTATTTAATTTAAAATATTTACCATTAAATGAAGAATATTATTTCCAAAATATAATTTAAGAATAATCTGAGAATGATAAAACCATAAACATAAAAAATAGATAACTGAATATAAATAAAACTAGTTAATTGTCTAATGATCCTATTTTATAATATACTAAAATTATCTATCCATAATTAAACTAGTTCAAAAATACCAATATAAAGGGGCTTACTCTACTCTAAAAATGAATTCTTCTAGAAAAAAATTATCCTTCCAAAAATTACATGGAATGAATATTATCTCTTTATTTTCTCTAAACATTTAGAGACATATTTTATAATATTAGGACGGTTCCTCTAAAATGATTACCATAATACCTTTTAATAATCTATAACATAGATCCAATATTTATTAATAGATCAAAAAATCGTACATTCTCCAAGATACTCTTAAGTTCAATAGAATATAAATAACCTTAAAATATGTATAATTCGATATCAACTCCATAATATTTCCCAATCATCCATCTCATAGTCCTAATTACTACCCATCGATCAACAAATAAATAATTGAAAAAAAAATAATTATGTAAAAAAATAATCGATTATATAAATAAATATAATTCCCAATTATAATTATAAAAAATGGATTATATAATATGTATTATTAAAATATGGTGTTTTTAATTTTCAATATTAATTTTTCCACTCTCATATGGATAAAATTAATTTTGTAAAATATAATTATTGTCAATTTTTTAATGGTTGTGGAGTGTCACTTGATAATTATAATTACTATTAATATAATTCTCCATTGGAAATAATCCTAATTTTTATGTATTGAAAATTATCATTTCAATATTTTTTATATATTTAATATCATAATTAACTAATAAAATTAATATAAATGGTCTATCATTAGAAATGAAATATGTTTGAAACTGTCCATTAGTGAGGTACATTTAAATCCAAACGATAAATGATTGTATCTATATTATAATAATCATAAAAAACACATAACAAAAAAAGTAGTTTAGAGAGAAATGTTGAGTTCGAACCCAAATAAAACAAAGAATTTAGAATATCGAAACTCATTATTTATAAAATTGAATAGAAAATTGATTAAACAATAGAAAATAAAACATTAAAATAATTATAATGGAAATTGAAAATAGTATCTGGGTATTGATTTTAATGAATATTTTAATTGATATATTGAACTCATACACTATGAATTATAATAACCTAGGTATTTGTGACATTATAAATGTAATTAATGTATATTAAATCTATTTCTATCAATAATAAATTAATTATTTTTTACTCTATATTTTCAAAATAATATATTTTTACTAATATTCAGTATGTTTTAATATCATATACTACATATGAATGAAAAATAATTTCATAGATGATTTTATCATTTTAATAGTGTGTTGATGCCTTTCCTAATTCATATATTATATAATTAATCAATAAATAAGTATAATAATTAAACTAAATACAATAATGAAAAGAAAAAAACATTTATTAGAAAATTGAATCAGGTAATTATATACTCATCCTCTTTCTTTTAATTCCATATCCTTTAATATAATTAACTTATCATAATGGATTTATAATCAATACCTAAGGAATAAAAAATCTGAAATGGAAAAGAAATAATATAGTAGATAGATGATGAAAATAATTTCAAACCAATGTTGGTAGAATATTATCCATGTAATATTTAAGCCACTGAATTTTGGACACTCTTTTAATTTTCTAGAGTTCTCAAAATAAAAAATTTATTATATTGCATATAGTATCATATAATAAAGAATTGATTTTCTTGAAACCAATGTGTATAAGAAATAGACTCTCAATAATTTCTATATACCTTTAGAATTAAATATCTTCCGCCATTATTTATCTATGTTCCCAAAACATTACTACATTTAATTTTACAATATGTCTCAACTATATATTTTTTTACATAAAAACATCATATATGTGCTTATATCTTTACTAAAATTCCATATAATAATAATGTAATAGTGAATGTTGCCTTTATATTCCATTATCCTAACATCAAAATCTTACTAGCTTAAAAATTGCTAATTTGTTTTATATTCCATCTTATAGTTTTTTCTTGTATTATACACATAAACCCTCACAGAATATACTGGTTCTAAATCACTGAATATTTATAAAATTTTAGGCCATATCCACATATAGATATATACGTTTTGTTATCAAAGAATCATACTATAGTTTTTGAAATCATGACATCCAAATCTACAAAAAATTATCATAGCATAATTAATTTCAATTAATCCTAAAGTTATTAATAATTAATTAACTTATTTATTAATAAATGTTTTATATAATTGTTCATATAGAAAAATATTTACAAAAATTTGTTAACATTAATAGTTGTATTTTATTTTATTATAAGGGGTTGGATTAATTGAAATATAAGATGGGGAAAAGAAATTATCAAAATGTGTAATGAAGGAATGGATTGTTTTAAGGTAGTATGATAGAATATAATGTTATTAGGAATATATGAATTTTTTATAGGTTGAGGTTGGATGTTTTTTTCTTGTAATTTGGATGTATCAACTATAAATATATAGGAATAATATTTTTTGTATTATTTATATTAATATATTCTTATTTTATAGATAATGAGGAAGAATATGGGAGAGATTAGATTTAGATTGGGGGTCTTCAGATATTGTGTGATGTTTTATATGCTGAATTTCTAATGTAATAATATTTTAAAACAGGAAATATACTAATCTTGTCCGAGTAATAACATTCAATCACATTACGAGTCCATTTTCGAAAATATTTTTGAGAATAATTTATAGTTATTCATTTTTAATCTCTATACATATTCTCTAAGATCCTATTATCATTAAAATAAATCAACTATAGTATCATTTAGAGTATTTTCTAATAGAATCTTGTAGGGAATAAAATTAATAAAACTTGTCATATTTTGTTATTTATTTTAATAAACTCATATTTGAGATATATTCTTATGATTATAAATAACATCATTTAATTATATATTTAAATTTTAATTTATTTTTCTTTTCATGTAAATATGTGATAGTATCTCCAAAAAACAATATAAAATAGTATCTTGTATGATATATTTCTCAATGTCTAACTCATATGTGATAATATTTTTTTCCTAGGATAGTAGCCTCATGTATATTGGGACAAATATGATGCATCATATTATATATAAATAAATTATTTCAATTCCATTTTTACCATCAATAATCATAATATATTAGGAAATGAAAATCCTTCAAAAATATATCGCCTAATAATAGATAGAGTTATTTATAGTTCTATAAATAAGGATACGAAATGAATTATATATTATGTTCGAATTTTAGTACTCAGCTTAATAAAATGAATTTATATAAAATACACCTCTATAAATAATATTACTTTTAATGGTAATATATCTAATTGATATTAAAAATTAAGGATTATATGTACATTAATTGTTTAAATACAATTTACATATATATATTATGAATCAAAACATGTTTAAAAACTATTTAAATTTTTTATTAAACATTATTAAATTGAAGTGTCAATTTATATCTATCAAAAATATAAATATAAAATAAATATATTGAAAATTTAAACATATTACTTTGTACAAATATTGTATATAGCCCAAATATTAAATAGAATTCATTGGATATTCTGTTTTTGAACTATAATACAATTTCTAAATAATATTAAGTTTATTTTTGTAATGGTATATATAAAATTATCAAATAATGCATGCTAAATGGTAGGGTTCACAATATAAGGGATTGAATTTTAGCCTTTTTTATTATCGAACGAAAAAAAGTGCATTCTCTAGTAAGTATCTATAATCATATTTTGCATTATATTCGATCTGCTCAGAGGTTGAGAAAATATAAGAAGGTTTATTAAAAGGGTAATCTTAGAGATAGATTAATGATATAGTTTATAGTAGAGATTTGAGAATACTAAATATTTGGGTCATTGGAAAAAAAATTCATAAGTGAGAATCCACCATAATAATTGGATAAAATATCTGATTATTAGGTAAAAAAAGAAATTTATTTATATAATTTTTTTTTGAATATATTGATATCATTTACTAATAATATTGAATACCATGTTTTTTTTGATAAATAATATTATAAAAATCAGATATCATTATTAACTATAATAATTGAAAAAAAATCAAATTTAAATGATTTTATCATTAAATGATATAAATTTTTTTCATGATCCATTGGGATATTGTCTTTGATGTTTTTATTGATGAATTTTATTTTTAATTTCATCATTATTTTAAAATGGAACATTTCGTTATTTTCAATGTCAATAATACATTTATTAATAAAACATTAAAACCATTTCATTATATTTATTGATTTTTATCTTATATTTGGATGTTTTATCATGAAGATTTCATTCAGTACCATAGTATTATTAGTCCACTAACATACATAAGTAGATAGTTTATTGAAATAAATTAGTTACATTATATAAAAATTATAATAATATGAAAAACAAAAAATCTAATTCATAATGGAATAAAAATATCCAAAATATTCATTTATAGAGAAATTAATATAAAATCCGATTGAAATACTTCGACTAAAATATAATAAAAATAAATTCTTTCCTTAAATATAAAGTTAATAGAAAGTTAGTTTACATAAATATGTATATATTCAAAGATATTTTATGGATTTTACATTAAATATTATAATCTCAATTCAATAAGATATTTGAAATTAGTTGATGATTTCAGATGTGTCGATTGGAAAAAAAAGAAAAATCTAAATAATTGGACATATTTATTGAATAAATTAAATTATATACAATTTAATAATTATAATGGAATTTTTTATGAAGAAAAAGATTTTAAAAATATAATATTATGTTGAATGATATTCTATATAAGTGTATAAAAATGGGATATTGAGACTTCTAGTCAAAGAAAATCATATATTACTGGTATGAAAAAAATGAAAAAACTCATTAGATATATATATGAAATAATTCAATTAAAAAAAATTATTTCTGTTGTGAATTAAAAAAATGAAAAATATATTAATTATGATTTGTTAACAGATATCAACCATGTCTAGACTAATGTTTTTTATGAACTATCACATCCAAATTACATTTATTAAAAATTATAAAATTAATGAAATTTAATATAGAAAATTAGATTATTACTTACCTTTTTAATATAAATTCTAGTTCCTAGAATAATTAATTTATATGTTATTTATTTTTCAAAATATAATGTATCCCCTGTATAATAAGGATTTTTCTATTTAAAAAATATCATAGGATGTAATGTTATTTTTTTTAATTAATAATTCTCAAATTTTATTTTTTCAAATGGAATCTATTGATTTTTTAAAAAATATTAATATTTTAATAAAATTATTATTACTTCTTTAAAATTATAGAGGGATACCTCATTTTTTTATGTGATCATAAAAAATATTTTATATGAAATCAATTTGATTTTCCCATGAGTGATGTATTTTATTTTTTGAAAGGGATATGTTATTGTCTTATGAAACATGATTCATGCGTACATATAATTGAATCTATTAAAAAAAATAATGAGATATATCTATTAAATCTACACAAAATAACTTCCAAGAATGAAATATTCTACATCCAAAATGGACCATGTAATTATTAAATCATGTTGGACCGAGATAATAGTGAAACCATTCGAATGTAATACATTATAACCATACTATTTATAATCTAGTAATGTTTTCATTATTTATATTAATCAACCATTATTCCATTTATAAATATTTTGATTTATTGGATTCATTATTTTATTTAGAGTGTGATTATGTGATATACATACCAATTGTATAATACCAGATTAATTGTATAAACTGAGACATTTTCTAATATATTTTTCATAAATATATTAATATAATATAGTACATTATTGTTATTGAGATATTTAAAATGATAGAAAAAATGTTAAGTTGAACCATTATACTATATTCAATATTACATTACATTAGTATAGATATGAATTAATTTACATGATATTCAGTTAATTAATTTATTAAATCAAAAATGTAAATTTATATACTTATTGTTATCATGTTTATATTTATTAAAAAAATAACATGATGTATTAATACTTTTAAAAGTATTTTTTGAACTGATGATTGATAAGAACAAACAATTTGCTCTTGAAGCTATCTTACATCTGTATAAATCCATAGTTAATTTGATAACATGGTATAAAAGGAGCGTGCATTCTAAACACTATGATTTTACAACATACCCCACTATTACAAATCATGCATAAAATACCTTTTGAAATCTATTTTAAAAGGAATGAATTTTAGAAGCACTGTGAATGAATGTATGTTCCCAAAATAATCATATATATCTATTATTGAAAATATAAATCATACAAAATTATCTATTCTAAATTTTACCCTAATAAAATATATAAGTAATTATTCAAGATAATACAATAATTTTTTACACACTTTTTATGAGACTTGTTTGGTTAATATCACTATAAAATCCACTATACCATTACCTACAAACCATTACTTGTCACATTTGTATTTATTTAAATCTTTAAACATGTGATTAATTATTGATTTATTGACCAATCTTCATGCTTCATATTATGTTCCTATATTAAAAGAAATACTAAATTAACTCATTCATTTTGGATCTCAAATTTAGGCGGGATTGGAAATTTAATATTCTCAAAAAAAATTATCATGAAGATAATATATTAATAATCTCTTATTTATTAATATAATTTACTAGTGTTCAACCTCATCCATTAAGTATGAATCTAGTTACATGATTTATAATTTTTAATATTGAATTAAATTTAGAAATCTAAAATCAGTTTTGAAATAGAATATTTATAGTTCACATCGAAAATTCCTAAAATAGATATAGAAATGTGACTAGTTTCTTTAATTTTTACATATACCATTTTTAATGGGATAAGAAATTTTTTTAAGGAACTAATAATTCTAACATATTAATGAGTAACAAAAAATTCCTTATATATTTTTTACTAAACCATTCATTACTATTAATTGTATACAAATAGTAAATTTACATCTAAAATTTACCATGTATCCAATGTTTTACCTCCCACCATTACATTATTCACAATGACTTTTCATTAAAATTAAATAATGTAATACATCATTTATAGTTTTATAAACTATATTAATATCTCACCCAATCATTATTATACATATTTATATAAAAAAAATCGTGTTATCAAAAATCAAGGAGGGATATATTATTATAGTTGTCTATATCAATTTTTTATAGCCGTTTACATGCTAAAACATTTTTTTATTCATTTCCCACATCAAAATGTTTTCATATCAGTATCTTCATAGTAATAACTATATTTAGCTCATATAGATATAATTATAGGTTTTAATCATTGTGAAATAATGAAAAAATATATTTGACGAAATTAGGAAATTTAAATTCATTTAAAATATTCATAATTCAATTAAAATATGTATTACCATCAACAAGTATATAAAAAGAATATTTTTCTTTAATAAATTTTTTTCAGTAAATAGTCAAAAACTGATTCTATATTTATTTATATATTTGTAAATATTAAATAATTTATATAATCCATACATTTTTTCTTATTGGTGCTTCACATTTGATGATTTAAAAACAATATCAGTTTTATTAGAAGATAATATTGGGTCTCTATTTGAATTGGTATGAGGATATATTTTTTTATAAAAATTCTTATAGTGTACTACATCACATTAATGAATTATAATTATTCGATTTTTTAAGGCCTAAAATGATATGAGAATTCATAAGGGAGTATTTCTCTTATATAAAAACATCTTAAAGTATATATATCCTTCACAGTGTATTTAATTTAAAAATTATATGTCATAACTCATATTTTTGTTATGTTTATAATTTTATGACGTCCTTTAGTAATTTTAGGAAAATATCGTATATATAGACTATGTATTTCCACCATTTGTCTTTATATGTCTTATTATAGATTATAAGATAACTGATATTGGAAATAAGATTCCATTGATACCTAAAATATAAGATAAAAAATTGATAATCCATGCATATTTAAGTCCTCAACGTTGTACAATAGCCAGTTTTTTTAAATGACTACAAATGAATTTATAAGAGAATAATTGTTTTTTTGGGGAAAATTGGTATCATTATGTAGATATGATTGGAAAATAGTTATTTATTTATTTATTGGAAGGTTCAATAATAATATATCATTCCAAAATAATATAAAATTCTTATAATTTTTTTAATTATGTGTTACATGTATATCTAATTTACAATGTTTATTAACATACAATAACAATCATCTTATCATGTTTATTGTTATCATCAGTAATTACCAAAATTTAATTTTTCAAATTTATAATGTTTTTATTTTATTTTTGTCACTTCTAGGAGATCAGTGGAATGTATATAAGTTGTTTTCCATGAAGTAATATTAATCATAAAACTAAATAATTAATTATTACTCATATACACATTTTAGTTCCATTTTCATATTTTCCTTAGAAAATTTTTTGTTCATTATTATTCTTATATAATTATTCATTTAACCAATTATATAAATGTTATTTCTTAAAATAAAAATGTTCAATAGTTTAATTTAATGATTCAATTATTTTTACATCCTTTACCATTTTCATTTGAAATGTTTTTTTATTTTTGGTTTTAATGTAAAAACATTAAGAGGTATTTTGGTTATCTTCACTGTTTATTTCTTTTTGAGTGGACGAATCATTATTATCAATCCATGTTTCATAAAATTTCAATATAAGTTTACATAATGTTTCATTTATATTCAGTTATCCTAATAGAATTTTTTTTAATATTCATTTTTTATATATCAAAATAATTAAAATTTAGAAAAAAAATATAATCCATTTATTTTGACTCATTCTTCTTCTCATTTATTCATACATATAATCCTATTAATTAGTCTACATTATTGGTATTATTCTAAATTGATAGACCATTAATGTATAAACTTATTGAAACTTTTCAGAATAATAATATATGTTTCTCTCATTACATGTTTTATTTTAGCATATAATTATACTCCTTTTTATTTATTATAATATTTTACAATGAAAATTTATAAACGTGGCATATATTGTATCAATAATATTGAATTACCATTTTTTATGATATCATTAGTATGAATTGTTTTTTATAATATATTGGTTTATATTCTTACACTATTGGTCTGAGATCCTTGTAATTAAACTCTTTGTGTGTTTCCAAGTCTTATAGTGCTTGGAGGTGTCATATATGTTGTCTGGATGGGTTTAACTATGATATACTACATGTTGGTAGAATACACAAACTATATATATTTCATGTAAATTATATTCAGTTAATGAATTATGTTGGACCGGTTCATGGAGTGTAAATTTCTATTGTCAAATAATATATATCTATATATTTTTAGAATAATCATAATTCTATTGATAATAAGTTGTGAAAGGGAATGAGATGTCATTTAAATCCCCTATGTAGAACATCTTTAATGGGGAAGATCCACTTGGGTTTTCCAAAGTCCAAATTTTTTTGGGAAATCCCTCTATCATTTTAGGAAACCAACATCTTCCTCACTTAGTAATTTGATTTCAATTCGATGGAAATCAATCCATGAGATTCTATCTTCAATATATTGTGATATAATTTTTTTTTATTTTTAATTTTCATGTGGTTTCTCTGGTATAGATCTCATTTCCCCTTATTTCTCACATTCATGTGATAAATAATGATAAAGCATGTTTTTATTTGGGTTTATTGGTTGTTTTTTTGTGTAGTTGTGTTACGACTTCCCTGTTGGGTTATATTTCTTTTGGGAGATGTTATCAGAGATTTGGGATGTTGTCCATTGTTGTGTAATGAATCTTGATGTATTATAATGCAGGGCATTCATTTCACCCCTATCATTATATATATATATATATATGAAATCATAAATTGATAAGTCAGATAGCTTTGGATGGAAATTTAATTTACCTATAAATAATGAACGATAATAATTTTTTTGTGATCTCATGTTCAATATCATGTTCCTTTATACCATTATATCCGGTTACCTATTAATTTTCTATATTTTTTGATATATATGGGGTGTTTTGTTGTAATGTTATTATTCTTGGAGTATTATGACTATTTCGTGGTTTCGGTCTTGAAACGCCCAACGGTTCTGTATCTGACGATGCGTGCACCTGCTTTGCAAAGGTAGGCATTCGCCGAGCAATTTGGCCAGTGACGCTTAAGAGCTCACATTGGCCGAGAGGATGGGAATTCGGGCTCATCGCACCCTTTTGGGGAGAATTATTTCTGGTTCTGGGACTCTCTTATAGATTTAAGATGTATTCATTAGTTCGCGAATCCTTGATTTATACCCAAGCATAGTATCCATGGATTTATCCTGGTTGGCAATGGTCAGCTGAATACAGGGGTTTGGAATCATTTAAGCCCGAGGTTTACCATCCCTCGTTGGATTAATGATCCTGATGAGTCAGAACACATTGAGACAGTGCTAGGAGTGGCACAATGAACTGATGTGAAGATAGTCAGATCAACCAGTTGTTGGGATTGAACCTCAGGGAGGCTTCCTATGTACCCTGCCTAGGAGACATGGATCAAATTCCATGTAGTTCAAAAGGGGAGTGTCAGAGACCCAACGTGATGGTGGACACGGGAGTCCGTTTTGATGGGGCTTGAACCTCATGGAGGATTCATACGTATCCCTATGGTGGGGAATCAAAGTCCTCGTAGTTCACATCAGTCTTGGGTCTTACACTCTGAGGATGACCATAATGATGGATTGGGGCTTACACTCTGAGGATGCCCAAGGTGTGGATTGGGGCTTACACTCTTAGGAGGCCCTTAAGATGATTTCATGGTCGATGCTCACTCTAATCCCATGTGAGTCATGCTTGGTGTGAGAAACATGAGGCAGTAGGGAGCAGATGATCACATCGTGAAAGGTGCGTCCATGAGAAGTGGAGTGGGGCTTATGCATAGGGCATCCCATAAGGTCGAGGGTTACTCCTAGATTGACTCCCATGGTGACAAAGCGCAGTGGGAGAGGTAAAGGGGGTGCTAATGTGCCCATCTCCTCTCTTGCAGTGCAAGAGAGATCCCTTCTGATGGGTCTTATACCACCCTCAAGGATCCCTTATCATATGTAGGGGTGGAAAGGGGACTCCCAAACTTAGACTCCACATTACTTTGGGAATGTGATCCTAGGAATGCTTCGGGAATCTACTCAAGGGTCGGGGAAACCCCTTCGCCTTTATTTACCATCGGTATATGAACTCAAAATGGCGCGCGGATGCACATGATTGTTACACCACACGGATTTGGTGGCTCTGGTGGAGGCCTTGACTCGGGGCTGATGAATAGGCCAACGATGAGGTTATGAAGTCTCAGGTCGGATTGAAATTTGAATGATTTTATTTGGCTAAGGGAATGGGAACTCCGATGGTTTTTGCAGGCCACACAGGGGTATGGGTGCTAGCGCCCTTCGTGTAGGGAAGTGCTACGCAGCTGGAGAGGCCGTCTATGAGCCGGGGTGGCCCACAGACTGATTGGCCGACTGCGAACCTAGAAGTTCCAGAGACTTATTGGCCATCCGTGAACCAGGAGGGTCCGCGAACTGATAAGCATCCCACGAACAAAGTTGGTTCATGGCTCCGAGTTCGATCCGCAAACTAGGGTGGTCTGTGGAGGGTTCCATGTAGGAAGTGGCAGCCAAGGGTGGAACCGGATGGAGGGTCGTTGGTCGTGGCTTCGCCCGCATAGGAGGGTGCCACGCGGTGTGGATGATCAGAAAAGAGACATAAATGTCCTGGTCCACAGGGAGTACATCCACGGAGGGACCCTAGTTCGCTGTCTTCTATTTTTTGTTATTTTAAATTCATAATTTACTAAGTTATTATGACTTTTAGGTTCCTTATTAGTTCATTCCCAGGTTTATACCTGCTCTAGGTCGCGAACTGGAACATCCAAAATCATATTCCATCCTTCAAAATTCTTCCACCCGAATTTGGTCGATCTCCTTTTCATCCTCCTTCCGAATCCTAAAAACCTCTCTTCCTCTTCCCCCTTGGTCACCATTTATACAGTGTGGGAAGATATGTATCTATGGTCATGCAGCACCTTTTGTGGAGGCCCATTACCAAAAACACAGTTCATGGATGACTTGGTCAATCTGCATTTTTCGGGGCATTAAACATTCCACTTCCGCGAACCGAACTCGGGTAGTGCTTCGTGGCCGCGGAGGGTTTCGCCTCCATTGCACAAATTATAGCAAAGGGGGTTTGGGACGGCTGAGGCATCTAAAGGCTGGGGCGGTCCAGAATGGTGAAATAGGTTGGCGCCTATCCCGCCTCGTGAACGCGGAGGATCCCTGCCTCCATCTCGTGAACAATGAAGATCCGCGGAGGAGGGACGCTTCGTGGAACCGGATGTGTGTCATTAACATTAGACCAGTCTGCTGACTAGTTCCTCCTTCACCATCCTTGAGTATTTTCCATATTTTCCTAATCCTTTTGAGTGTAAATTGATCAGAATCTCCCTTGAGTCATAGTTTATCATCATTCACCTTTACGAATTTTTCAGGTCCCTACAAATTCCCCCCATTGGAATGTGGTCTAATCGGAACGAAGAGGAGTCTATTCCGATGAATAGTGGTCTTGAATCTCGGGTACATTGCATTAGAGAGGTGGACCCAGTAAGGGACTACACCTATAAATACGGAGGACCCTTCATTTTTCCGTTACCAGATTCTTCGTGAGACCGGAGATTTTTTTCTATTTTGCCTCCACGTGCTTGTTCCATCTTGAAACGCTTGGTCCGTGAACCAGATGCTACATCGACAAACCATTTCTCATTTGTGTCGTTCTTCATCCATGGATAAACATCCCAACTATGAACTATTAATTTTAATTAATTAATAATTATGTCACGATGGGATGCGTAGGAACACGCTTCGCAGTTTTGGTGCTCTATGGTTTCAATTCTCCGTGGTTTCGATGCACTGCGGTTTCGATACTTCGTGGTTTCGATTCTCCGCAGACTAAAATCTTTTGAACATTAAAAATTTCTAAGTCTTCCAAACATAACCAATTAACAATGGGATTGAACTTTTGTGGAGTAACTTGGTCCGCGGTTTCCTGGCCAATGCTCCACGGGCCAAGGTTTCGCGGACTACTTTAGTGAAGGGATGATTCGCGGGATGCTATCATCGCAAACCATCCATCGAGGCCTCCATGGAAACGTTTCTATAAAGGCTCCTAAATTAGTCCTTAGCCATATATTTGGTATTTTTTCCAAGTTTTAATACTTTTGGACTAACCATTTGTTGGATTTTGTTGTGCAGGGAGAAAATAAGGTTCCCCTTCATTCTGCACCGAGGCCTGATGCAGAGCCTCTCTCAATTAGCTATAAATGCCTGAAGGACATGGCCACCTCTATTCAGGATGGAATCCATCACTCCCCATCGTTTTCCATTCTTTCCAACCATCTCTCCACGTCACAGCAGGAGTACCCCTTTTCTATCAACCTTCCTACCTATGGGTTCGATTTTCTATCTGATACCCTGATTCTGGTACCATACCCTGACAACAATCCTGAATCATGGATGTTTACTGCCACTATCCCTTGGTTCATGATACCTGTTAGCGAGCTGCCTGTCCTAAGGGATACAACTATCAGATCTGTGTTGAATTAAATTCCTGTATCTCCGACAGAGGAACAATGTCAACAGGAAGGAACAATTCACTACTACCAGAGTATTGCCCACAATGCCATGGTATGTGACTAGCATGGATGGTCAGAAAATCGGGACCTCCGACCTAGAAGATCATTTATGTCCTTTGATTGGTGGTGACCCTTCTGGGTCTTCTAAGGCTGTCTGGAGTTCGAGGAAGAGTTGCAATCTGTAGGCTTTTATGAAGCTGCTTGGGTGTCCCAAACATATACCTACCATCCTAAAGCCCTCACTAGGAAACTTATGAGCCATTGGAGCCCAGACACCCACACCTTTCATCTAGTCCATGGAGAGGTGGGCATTAGTCTTTAGGACGTCTTTCAGATTTCAGGGGTCCCCATTGTTTGGGGTATTCTTGAATAATTCCTGCCTCCCCCTTCTATGTGGGATGATGAAGGGAGAACCCCTCCCTTGATGAAGTGGCTCATCGATCTAGCCCATAACTGTTCGAAGGATACATCACTGAGAAAGCGTGTCCCTGGTCACAAGGAGCATTCGAAGGATACGTCTCTGAGACACCTTATCTCATATCGTGACTGGATCAAGTCTTCTTCTAGAGAGATCTAGTCTATAGATCATCCGTGCCGGCCCACAAATTTCCCTACAATGGAGTCCCAAAAGCATAGGGGAATCTATTGGAAGATCCTAGAGCAAGTCCAATTCAAAAACTGGGGCTGGGAGCTTGTCCGAGATTTCGATCAGCTGCTTCGTTTGGCGGTGTTTCTGGCCATGTGTTTGAGTGGATAACAATTGAATGTACATGAGTCTAGCGGCATACAGGTCTCTGCCATTGTCATGGCAGCACAATTGGCTACCAGAAATTTTATCAACCTCACTGTCCCAATAATGGCAAGGATTTACCGGTTTCTCGGTAATATTACCGATGGGAGCTGGCCAAACTGAGTAGTCGGCCATTTTCATATACTTTGTTGATGTCTAGGCTTTCATATCAAGAACTGATATACCTTCACCATCCCTCTTCATATTTTGGGAACCACATTCCGGAAATGATTGCAACTGACCATGGGGGATATGCTCGAAGAGTGGGTGACCCAAGAGAATGATAATCAACAGACTGTTCATAACATGCATCTATTATCGAGTCAAATATCATGTTATGATCATTTCAATTTCCATCCATTCTCTTCCCCAACTGGTGCAATAATGAACACCATAACATAGGAGTTTAGCAATCGGGGCTACGTCTTTTCCCTCCGAGAGGGTATTTTGGTAGCTCGTATTGGCAGGGAATTGATCTGTGAGGGGTATGCACCTTGCCAATTTGGGTGCCAATTTTCTTGTTTCCAGGAACTGTGTCCTCCCACACATAATGGTTCCCATGAGAATAATCATTTAATGGTGGCTAGACAACTATGGTTAATGTTTACTCGGGAGGATACCGGCTGCGAGGTTATGACCCCCACACTTGCATACACCACACCATTCTTATTAAAGAATTATGCTGACTCCTGGGTACAATCATACCCAAAAGCCCATCTAGGGATGTTAGGGCATAGCACCTCAAGTCCCAAGCCATCAAATGGAAAAAGGATGTTAAAGGGGGATGGTGCTTCAACTAGGCCGGGCAAAGTCCTTCGCCACCCTACTGGTCCCGTGCTCCCGGGAAAGATTTTAACAGACAGAGGTGTATCATCTCATGCCCTCGAATCTTCTCGAGGGGGTTTGGTTATTCCTGTAGATGATGCCTTCTTGATAGACTGGGGGCAATGGGACAAATTCAATGGTCGATTATCCTTCCATAGCCAGTACACCCATTCTCTGTGGCAGTATCATCAGGGACCAGAAGTGGCATTTGATAGGCTGGGCTACATATCTGCCCCTATTGACATCCTTTATGATGTGGACCCAGATCGGGTCAATCGATATCTACAGGATCTTGAAGCCGATATTTACGTGCGGCAGGGGTACGTAGTATTAACCCACTGATTCCAAGCCATGCTGCACCTAGTGACTGATGAGGAGGGGGAAGGAAGTGACCACTCTTCAGGGGGTGATGATTTCGATCATCTCTTTGACATGGATGAAGAAATGGAATTCCCCTCTCTACCTGTGATGTCCCATCCACAGGTATCCCTAGATAGTTCTAGGGTGGTGGAAAGATCCAGAACACAAATATGGACAATAGTGCCCTTACCATCCCCTACCGCTGCCCGACTCTCTCAATTTGATCCTTCCAGGCTAACCGTTCCTATTACGGCTTCATTCCCAGACGCATGGTGGAATTTGGATGACCTGAGGGACATGGGCTCAGATGAATTTGATTTTGCATCACTCTAAACAAGCCCTCTCTTGCTCCCAGTTATTGGGGTTTTCCTTGCTTCTCCAGACTTCCGGTTGGAAGATGACTTGGGTTACATAGCAGCGTCATTGATGGAGATGGACGCATACGTGCACTCAATCCAAAACCAGATCTATGGGACCACCCAGGTTTCCATGATGATTAGACATCCCGAGTTGTCTGACCATGAAGAAAAGGTTGTTCTTTTTCCCATTATAGCTTACTTCCTCCTTTATTGTGGGGGTTATGAGGTTTCTTCCCCCCCTACTTTTTTTTGCAGGGAACCGAGGAATCCCATGGGGAAATTCCCTCCCCAAAGTATACTCCATGTGGGACCGTGGTAGGTGAACACGCGTTCTTGGCCATCGGGATCACCGAGGAGGGATCTCCTGGCGCAGCTGAGCTTATAGAGGCAACCATTGCGAACCCAGCTAGGGCCTTTCCTCCCCCGGATCCTCCTAGTGTTCTGAGAAAGGAATTGTCCATGGGGGAGTTCCGGAGGCATCATTAGGCGTCCCGTTTGTCAGAACGGCTTAGGCAAGGGATGTCGGGTAATCACGACTTCCCGTTTCATTGATTACCAACTCGTATGATCTGATTCTTTCAGTTGTTGACTTTTATGGTGCTATGTTTGCAGGGTCATTCGGAGACCTAGTCATGGCTACCCAAGAGATTGTACATCCTGTCCCTTTCTCATATGGGTAATCAACCACAGGAACCCCTGAGCGTGATGAGACAACGGGCCCCACTGACGGGAAAACGTCATAGATGCTCTCATTACCCCTTCATCTACCTGAGATATGTCCGAGGAGGGACATCTGGAAGTGGAGACACCCACTGATCTTACAGCCTCAATAATTGCAGGTCAGGATGGGGTGTCGATGATTACCGAAGAGGCCTCAGATCTGACAGGGCCATCTACCTCACACCCAATGGCTCCCATGGTGATGGAGGAGGATCCTGTCATCGGGCCAGTCATCGAGAACCTTGAGCAGGCTGTCATTTTATATATTGGGGGAGTGATTTCTCTGGGCTTCATTTCCGTAGTCGATCGCTTGGGGATAGCCTTGGGAGTTGCTGGCCTTGGGTAATGTCATAGGTCCGGGGCGCCCCTGGTGATTCCTAGGGCTTCTCTGCCATTTGATGATGTAACAGCTTCCTCGAGTGGACTTCGTGGCAGTGCGAAGCTTGAGGATGCCGGCGCATGGACGATCAGGAGTAATCTTCCCGATCTTTTTCCACAGACTCCTTTTTCTTCCCTTTTTTAGTTAGCGGTACATATCTGTTTGATTGTCTCTCGGGCTTTAGGACCACAACCTCTGGCACTAGAGATTGTGTTGTCATACCCAACAGTGCCTATGACCACATCTTCTGATGGTGGAGTAGCCTCAGTTCCAGAGTTCGCGGGTGAATCCCCGTCAGGTCCATCCATAGTGACGTTCATCCCTGAGTATGTGTCCACGTCCGGGAGTGATTCCGAGCCCGACCAACAAGTCATTTCCAGTCTTCAGCCTACTCGCCAAAGGGAATGGGAGAAAATCTGGTGGCTGATCTCTCAAATGCCTTTGGTCGATATTCCAACCAAATTACCGAGGCTACGCAATTTGTTTATGCTGCTGGGATTTGGAAGCTTTGACAATCATGGTGTTTATGACATAGTCAAGTAGGTGGTGGCTGATCGGGAAAGACTAGATGTTTTAAACTCTTGCATCTTTGATGCCCAATCCGAATCCTACCTTTCCGCAACCCGACAGCTTTGCCTAATAGAGGCTCATGATCATGCCAGGGTAGTTGCGAGGCTCTAGGGAGAAGTTATTGAGCAGTATTCTCACCTAGAAGTGCTGAGGAATGAGATACAACGACTGCAGCATGAAGAGGCCAATGTTGCCACCATGATTAAAGAAGGGGAGAGGTGAATGGAGGATGAAATGAGGGTGAGAAAAAAAGAGGTCCAAAAGGCAGAAGAGTTGCTTGCTGGTGCAGAAGCTGAAATGACCTTACTACAGAATCATTCTCAAACAATCAAGGATTCTCACCAGCACCTGATAGAACTTTTTGAATCCTCCGAAAACCACTTGTATTAACTTTTCAAGAAACAGGAGGCTCCGGATTTTGGATTCCCTTCCTACCATCATTGTTATGGAACAAAGTAATATTTATCCTTAATGCTCTTGTTGTCTTCTCCTGTGATAGAAATAATTTTGCATGATCGCTGCATATGTTAATTCCCCGAACATTGAAAAATCATATTCCATGACCATTGATAAAAATAAAACGAGTTGCAACTTCTGCCTCGACCATGGGATCCAGTGAGCATAGTTTGTTTATTTCTAGTGTTTTGTAGAAAACCCCTACAAAATTTTTGTATTTTCCTTTTAATGCCCTAATTTTTCCAGGGACCATTTAGTGTGGACCTAGTGGGTATGGCCCAACTTTTTTATAGTCTTCCAATTTTAGGGTTTTCAGCCTAATAGGTTTTGTGCCTATTTTCTTGGGCGGTTTAAAGTCTCACCATGAAGACTATCATTGCTGATGTTTTAGGTCGAGAAACTTTGATCAAATATGGTGGGGAAAGGGACCCAATGGGGTTTTGTTGATCAAAATATGTCTCAATACTCCTCAGACGCATGTGGAGGGAAACATGTTTAAATTTGAACGACATTCATGGCATGTCTCAAGCCATGGGAGCCACGCCGGAGTACAAAGGTAGGAGGAGAATCGCCTAAGGAAATATTTCCTTTGGTAGACAGGATAGGGGTGATCAATATGCAGATCCTCTGAGGTCATGGTATGTATAGTCATGCAAAGGTGTCCTTAAGTCTATGACTCTCCATTTCTGATGGTCATAGGAATTCATGAATGTCCGACTCATGGAAACCACCATGGGTGGCTTGGAAATTATGAAAACCACCCGGGGTGGCTCAGAAAGGTTATGTGATATCTGAATGATTTTGAGAACATCTTTATTAATCATGGATGTGGTCAGGAAACCACTTTCTTATGTATTTTGTTAGCGTATGAGATGGTTGAAGCTTGACGTAGTTTAAAGTCATGCAGATTGGACATCATCTAGAATGGAACGACTTCTCATGGTTCTCGATAATCATGTCAGAGAAGTTCCACCATATTCAGCCAGGATTGTGAAAGAGGTTGGTAAAATTTAGCGCCGAGGGTTTCCGAATCTCGAAATAGACATGGGGGCTTAGAGGCTAAGAGGCGTACAGAGAGAAGCATTACCTATGGATATCCTTCCTTCGGTAGACGGTCCAAGGTTGAGTAATATGCAGAGCCGCTAAGGGCATAGTATGCATAGTCATGAATAGGTGTCCTTAGGTCAATGATTGTACTCCCCTGATATCCAAGAAACTTCAAGGAAGTTATGGTTTGGGACCACCAGGGGTGGCTTATGAGAGTTCAGCTATTTTTGAGTATAGAGTATGGTTTACGATGAAAGAGTTCCTAGATACGGGAAAACATCTAGACTTATCTTCCTGAGAATGGGTGAATTAGTCTCTTCTCATGCTGATGTTAGATGGTGGGTTGTGCAGGTCTAACCCGTGCACTAAAGGATATTTAAAATCTTTTGTTCCTTACTGAACCCGTAAGGTGTTTGACCATGCAGTTTAGCGTCATGCGGTAAATATGAAGACAATTATTAAACGATGATGTGCAATTTAACATTATGCTGTGAGGATGGGAGGAATTTTTCATTCCTTTTCTAGTGCTGTGTAGTTTAACATCATGCAGCAAGGACGATTGACAATGCGGTTTAACATTGTGTGGTAAGGAAGATGAGCATTATTAAACCAGTGAAAATTTTTCCTATTGGAGGCATTCCCTTGGATGTTTAATTCTTGGTCTTCGCAGCCTTATGCCATGTGGCCAAGATGTGATCTATGTTGTTTGATGTCATGTGACAAGAATGTAGTTAAAATGGCCTCTCTTTATTAGAATGTAATAGGTCCTGAGTATCCTGGCATGTCCAAGATGTGGAGGGGGGTTGACGGTGTAAATCATGGTTTCAGGGCTTCTTGGATCATGAGAGATGACATAGAGGCTCTGAGGCTGGTAAGCGTATGGATATAGGAAGTGTATCACCCGTGGAAATCATGCCTTTGGTAGACGGGCCAAAGGCTATCAATATGCAGAGCCGCTGAGGTCATGGTATGCATAATCATTCAAAGGTGTATCCAGGTCGATGACTTTCCACCTCTGATGGCCACAAATGGTTATGATGATCCGAAATTATCTAGGCCATGAAGTCTGTCATCGAGGAAGGAAATTTCTGAAAATGATGGTCATACTCGGCCCTGGTTGCTATTAATGCTTAGAGAGATTCTTGCGCTGATTTATTATGCATGCAGGGGTATACCTTCACTCCATGCAGTTTAATGTCGTGCGGTATGGTTGATGTACTCCTAGTTTAGTGGTCATAGATCTCCGACCATTGGGTAACTATTACTACAGTCACTCGAAGGATAACTGGGTCAACATGTTCTGATATTCTTTGAACAAGGTGGGGGATGATGGTTTTAAACTGTATCATTGAGTTTTCCCAGATCTTGAGGTGTGGTGTGGGGGATATGAGGCCGGTAAGTGTATGAAGATAGGAAGATAATCGCCCAAGGAAATATTGTCTTTGACGGATGAGCCAGGGGCTATCATTATGCAGAGCCACTGAGGGTATGGTATGTATAGTCGTACAAAGGGGTCCCCTGGTCGATGACTTTCCACTTCCGATGGCCGTGAATAATTATGAGGATCAACGGTTGCTCATAGTGAAGAGTTCGGAATGTGGGGATAAATGTGTCTGAGTATACAAGAAACATCTTCACTGAAATTGTTCATTGAGACAAAGTAGCCTAGTCCTAGCTTGAGGTTCGTTGATGCAGGTCGCAATGTGAACCACTAGTGGACACATAGGCTAGCCAGGTAGGGATACCCTGTCAACACATTGATGTGAATAGGGGACGAACATGTAAACCACATCTCCATAAACTTATGGATTTGGAGGTATGGTATGGGGGCTCTAAGGCCCGTAAGCATACAGAACAAGGAAGAGTTTCTACTGTGGAAATCTTGTGTTTGGATGAAGAGACATGGGCTATCATTATGTAGAGCCGCTGAGGGCATGGTATGAATAGTCATGCAAAGAAGACCACTGGTCGATGACCTTCCACTTCTGATGTCTATGAATGGTTATTAAAATCTATAATTTTCCGGGTCGTGGAGTCTGATGTATGGAGTGGATGAAACCAAATTTTCAAGGAGTATCTCCATCTCGTATCGTCGTGTGTCTTGGGTGGGTCACAACGAAGTATATGCAGGTTAACGTCATGCATTGAGGATGAAGTCTGTGCAGTTTAACCTCATGCGGTGAAAACGAAGTCAGTGATTTTTAATGACATGTGGGGAGGATGAAGTCTGTGCTGTTTTACTTCATGCAGTGAGGACAAAGTCTATGCACTTTAAAGTCATGCGGTAAGGATGATGAGTACGCCCCATATGATTTTGGTCTTTTAAAGGGGGAAGGGGGAATTTTTAACATTATTGTACTTGAAGTTTAACGTCGTGTGGCAAGGACCTAAAAATACACCCTGTGCAGGTCTATCCCATACACGGGGAAAAGGTAGAATTTTTAAATATTTCTATCCGTGCAGTTTTACGTCGTCCGGTAAGAAAGAGGAGTACACCTCATACCGGTCAGGTCAGTACAAGGGTGGAAAGGGAATTTTTATCATTTATTCAAGGGGCTGGTCTAGGATGGGGAACCCTACCGTCACTACGTATCTTGTGAGGGTAGTAATCAAGCCGCACGTAGTTCTCTGGAAGATGTACCACCGTGCAGGGCTGGTTTGTACACGAGGGAGGGGGACATTGTGTAAATTTAATTTTATTTCATTTCGAGGTGGCTGGTCTAGGATGGGGAATCCTGGCATCGCTATATGTTCTATGAGGGAAGGAATCAAGCAATACGTAGTTCTTTAAAATCCGTGCAGTTTAAAGTCTTGTGGTGAGGAGGAGGAATACACCCTGTGTAGGTCTGGTCCATACATGGTGGGAGGGAGGTATTTTTAACTTTTATTTGGGAGTGTCTAGGCCAGGACAGGGGATCTCAGTGTCACTACGTATCCTGTGAGGGAAGGAATCAAGACATACGCAGTTCTCTAAAATAAGTACACCCCGTACAGGGCTGGTCTGTACATGGGGGAAGGGGACATTTTCTAACTTTTTATTTTATTTCATTTGGAGGTGGCTGGTCCAGGAC
Source organism: Viscum album (assembly GCA_963277665.1). NCBI lineage: Eukaryota > Viridiplantae > Streptophyta > Magnoliopsida > Santalales > Viscaceae > Viscum > Viscum album. Next base: position 1,625,713,555 of record OY728157.1, on the reverse strand, counting down.
GGGGAATTATGACATCACTACATATCCTATGAGGGGAGGAATCAATTCATACATAGTTCCCTGAAAGAAGTACAACCTGTGAAGGTATGGTACATACACGGGGGAGAGAGGCATTGTTAAAAATTATTGTCCGTGCAGTTTAACGTCGTGCGGTGAGGAAGAGGGATACACCCCATGCAGGTCTGGTCTGTACATGGGGGGAAGAAGGAATTATTAACATTTATTTGGGAGTGGCTGGGCCAGGACTGGGGATCCCGGCGTCACTACGTATCATACAAGTGCAGGAATCAATCCGTACGTAGTTCTCTAAAATTCATGCAGTTTAACGCCATGCGGTGAGGATGAGGGGTATTATTAGATTCTGTGCATATTAACATTGTGCGGTAAGGAAAAACTCCATGTAGTTTAATGTCATGCAGTGAGGACGGGGAGCCATACAGTTTAACTTCAAGTGTTTAGGATGAACTGCATTTAGTTTAACGTCATGCGGTGAGAACGGGGGCATTTTGGTTATGCCAGTTGAGGACAAACTACTATTAGTTTCGTGTCATAGAGTTTGGACCGTTGGGTGCATGGCAGTTTAATGTCTTGTAGCTCAGACGATTGGCACTTGGCTGTTTACATCATGCAGCGCGGATGATAAATGCTTTTAGTTATGCCAGTGCATATGGAATACTCTTAGTTTAAGGTCCTGGAGTTTGGAACATTTGGTTCTGGGCAGTTTAACATCCTACAGCTCGGACGAGGTGAATTTTGGGTTATTATGAAAAATAATTTTTCGATAATCTCACATTGGTAGGAGCCGTGGTGACTTAACTGTTCATGGAGATCAGGTTATATGCTTCATTGGATTATACCTTGTGTATAACGTATGGTCCCTCCATCAAGGGCTCTATCTTTGGAGTTTTCCGTATAGTTTTCATCAGGGTCTGGAGGAACTACACTAATTCCCCTTCCAAGAAACACCGAAGATGAATATTTTTGTTGAAGGCTCATGTGATCTGGTTCCGGTATACCTCTAGATGGTGCAAAGTGTGAAACCTCTTCTTGTCCAGCTGATCCAATTCACCTAGCTTCTTTTCTGACTGCTCATCATTTGATAATTGATCACAAATGGAAACACGGAGTGAGGGATGTTGGAGTTCAATGGGAAGGACTGCCTTTGTGCCGTACACTAATGAGTATGGGGTGGCCCGAGTAGTGGTGTATATTGTGGTTCGATAAGACCACAATTTGTGGAGGTGTTTATCCAGCAATGACTTCTTTCTTTTTTCTACCATTTTATGGATAATGTTGCACATGGTCTTGTTGAAAGCCTCTATATATCTATTGGTTGCTACATGGTAGCGGGATGAGTGGTTAGCCTTGATACCATACTCGTGGTATAGTTTCTCCAATTTAGCAGTGCAGAATTTGGTGTTGTTTTCCATCAGTATGGTATGAGGGACACAAAATTTGGTGATGATATTGGTCTTCACAAAGATAACAATATTTCTTACCCCGACTTCTTTGAGGGGGATGTGTTCTACCCATTTGGAAAAAAAGTCGGTTGTCGTGAGGATATACTTCAGCTGTATGGCCGTGGCGGGAGGATATGGTCTGATGACATCCATCCCCTAGACTGAAAATAGCCTGGAGTACTTGGATTGATGGAGTAACTCAGAGGTTCAGTGTATGATGTGTGCATGAATCTGGCATGAGTGGCATTTTGCTGTAATCTGCTCGCAGTCTCGTGCCACTATGGGCCCGTAGTACCCAAACCATTGAACCTGATGGGATAGCTTGGTCCCTAGTTGATGTGCTCCACACGCTCCTGTGTGTAATTCATTCATTACGACAGCAGTTTCTTATCCATCAATGCATCTTAGGAGCACTCCATCGAGGCCTCATTTTTAGAGGACCTCTTGCTCACCCGCACAGCCATATATGAAAAAGTTGATTGACCTTCTCCAAATTGTATCTCATTCAGCCTTGTCTGATGGATGTTCTCCCCATTGAAGGTAGTTTGCAATGGGGGTCATCCAGCCGGTGGTAGGAGCATATGGCTCGGGGACAAGACTGACTTCGTTGATTTCGTATGTCTTGGTCTGAACAAATGGAAATACTATTCGACGGTGAGCAATACTGATAATTGTTTCATCCCTGCCTGGTTGAGCTAGGGTTGTGGCCACGTTGGCTAATGCATCTTCTTGAGCATTCTGAGACCGGGGAATGTAGGTCAATGTTGGTTCTGTGGAAAATTCCGCCATTAACCCTTGGATATGGTCAAAAAGGGGGATCAGGTCATCCTTTTTAATAGCATAGTCACCATTGAATTTCTTGATGACCAGTTCTGAGTCTCCATTTATCTTATGGTGATGTACTTGTGTCTGGAGTGCGAGTTACAAGTCTGCAAAGAGAGCTTGATATTCTGCATCATTGTTCATACATCCTTCAAATAGGAAGAAGGAAAATGAAAAGACTACCTTTTCTAGGGACACGAGTATTATCCCCAAAGCAACTTTGTTGAATCTGGGATCCTCTATCCTCTTCCCGATTGGGCTTTGGGATGCGCTGCCGAAATAAATTTCACATGCTGGGAACTCCCCTCGAACAGAGAAGATGTCTTCCCCAGGTAGCTCAGCGTCTGGTTCCATTGTACTTGTAAAAGAGTGATCTGCCAGAAAGTCTACTCATGCCTGACCCTTGATGGATTTTTGATGCCTAAACCGCATGTCAAACTGTTGCAGGATGACCGCCCATCAAGATATGTGTCTAGTTAGCATTGGGAGGCTGAAGATGTACTTGAGTGGGTTACTCAGTGATATAAAATGGACTTCATGAGGCTGCAGATAATGTCACAGCTTTTGAACCGCAAAGTCCAAGGAAAAATAGCTCTTCTCAATGTTTGAGAATCAAGTCTCAGCATCAATCATGGTTCGAATGAGGTAATAGATACTATTTTTACATCCGGTGTCATTCTATTATGTGAGGAAGGCTCCCAGTGATCTCTCTAAGGTTGTCATGTACATGATGAGAGGTCTTCCTTAAACCATGGGCATGAGTACCGGTTGGCTTAGGAGGTACTTCTTCAAGTTTTCAAACACTTCTTGGCAGTCATCCATCCATCGGTGCATGAACCGCTTCTTCATTAACCTAGTGAAGGGAAAAAAAATTTCAATCCAGGTTGTCTATGAACCACCTAATATAGGCAAGGTGTCCTTGGAATCCCCTCAAATCTGTGTGATTTTGGGGAGGTGGTAATCCAAGGATAAAAATTGTCTTCTCAGGGTTGACTATGATGCCATTATAGCATACGACGAAGCCAAGTAATTTCCCAGAGGTAACCCCAAAGGCGCATTTCAAGGGGTTCATCATCAAGTTATTCTATCGGAGTTTGTTGAAGACAGTCTGATGGTCTGACAGGTGATCCGAGCGCTGTCTAGACTTTACCACCATGTAATCCTTGTAACATTCAACGAATTTCCCCAGGAACGGTTTAAAGATCCGATGAATGGAACACTGATATGTGGCTCCAGTGTTCTTGAGACCAAAGGGCATGACCTTGTAAGAGAATACCCATTGAGGGGCCCTAAAGGCAGTGGATTCTTCGTCTTCTTAGGCCATCTTGATTTTAATATATCCAGAATAACCGTCGATCTAGGATACAGCCTCGTACCCGGCCATCGCATCGATTAATAACTCGGTTATTGGGACCGGGAAATCATTATTCGTACAATGCCAATTGAGATCTCTGATGTCAATTCAAAGGCGGATATTTCCTTTATTTTTCATGATAGGGATGATGTTGGCAATCCAAATGGGGGACTTGATATCCCGAATGATGCCTGATTTAATGAGCTTATCGACTTCAGCCTAAATGTTGGGGCCATGTGAGGGATGCGTCCTTGTGGCGGCCTGTTTATTGCTTCGGTGGTATTTAGGATGACCCAGGTGATGCGTCCCCACTTCGGGATCGAGTCCCGACTATTTTGTGTAATTCCAGGCAAAATACACCCGATGTTGCCTCAAGAAAGAGGGATATACCTCGTTCTCCTCAGAGGACATGGATGCAAAAATGAGAGTAGGACTTAGATCTTCCAAGGTACTCATGTTTATATCCCTGAGCTCATCCACCGTGGTGGATATACCCTTCTAAAATTTATGAGGTGCATCCCTAAGATCTTCCCCCTCTTCTTCTCCCAAATTCTCATCTTCATGATCCAACGGGGGGATTTCTCCCATCACAGGTTCTTGGGAGTCCAGAGGTGGGGGAGATGCATCATGGGAATCCCCGTTCAAGCATTCATCCCTAGATTGTGGGTTGGCTGATGTTCCATCATTGTCAAGCTCAGCCGCTGCGGTTGAATTGATGAATACAGCTGAGTGTGTGTCTGAACATGAACCCCTTCTTTCAATATGGATGATGGGTAGTACGTAATCTCTACCAAGATACCTGAGGGGGTCATCAGGAACCATTTCCATGCCATTTGGAGCGTGGATCCATTCGATACCCTCGACCAAAGGGTTCTTTTTCTATTGATCATATAACATTGCGTCAATGTACTGTGACTCGGGGAGCTCGAAAGGGGACTTGTTTGCGTGAAACAATTCACTTTGTTCATTGACGCAATACATGATACACTGGTGGTAGAGTGATGGAACAACCATGTGCTTATGGAGCCACGACCTCCGCAGCAGGGCATTGAATGCTTTGCTCTACCAGACCACCAGGAATTCCATGTAGGCTACCAGGTCACCAAAATGGGTCTTTAGATTAATTTGTACCATTGGTTTCTGCTCACTCTTTTCGTAACCCGACAGAGTTGTGGCCGAGGGAATTAGGTCATCCTCACTGTATCCCAACTTATGGAGTGTCTGTAGGGAAATGAGGCTAACCCTAGATCCATTGTCTATAAAGAATATCTAGATCTCAATACCATTTAGTGTGACAGACACATATAGTGGTATAATGTGTCCTTTCATGATGGTATCTTCAACCTGATCGGTGAAGGAAATCAAAGCATTTCATTTAGTCGGGTCAGTCTCCATCCAGTAAATTTCGGCAGTAGCTACCTTTTCTTGAATTTCATGGGGGCTGATCAAAGCTTCTATAAGCGCCTCCCTTAGGTTTGATGACAGACTTAGGGCATCAAGGATTTCCAGCTTGGCTGGTACCGATGCCAGCTGCTTAAGGATATGGTATTTCTGCTCCATCGGCCGACACTTCTCCATTGGCGAGAGAGTCGTAGTGGGTTCATTAGGGGATGGAGCATTTTACGAGGAGGTACCAGCCACAAGGTTGGATATCTATGGAGTTCCCATGTTTTGAGGACTTCGCCCAGTCGGTCTGTTCGTATGCACTAGGCGTCCAGACGCTTGTTCCTCCTCTGGTGGGTATCACAGAAAAATAGGGCCATAGTGGCTGCTTGTGGAGGTGGAGGGGAATTCTCTCTCCTGTTGAGTCTGTTGAAGGGATCTCCCATGGGTTTTGGCAATACTAATAGTTTGGACCGGGGTCCAACCATAGGGTTGGCTTCGGCCGCGACTGCGCCTCCCTTGGTATCCAATACCCTTGCGATTCTCATCCCTGCTCGTCGTGTATGGAACTTAGGTTCATAACCACACCCTTCATCATGGAATGAATCCGTAAGATGGATGAAGTTAATAGAACCAAATATTGGATCTTTATCCTCTGGCAAGTCAACCAGGTTGGTTGTCCCTGATGGTATTGTTTGGTGGGTTAGTGCCCGTGGCGCCAATTTCGAGGGAATATAATATTCCAGGGTCGAGACTAATGTTTCCCCCGTCGTAGACTACTCCACTTGCGATTGTTTCCTCCTTCTTTGATTACGCCCAGATGAAAGGCTCATGGAGGGTTGTGAGGTCGATACTGTCGGCTCTATGGCTTCAGGGGCTATTGGTGGTAACTCCAGCTTCCGTAGTTGAGCTCGGTGTATAACCAGGGCTCAATTGATATTCTTCCGAGTCATCCAGTTGTTGAATTTATGCACCTTCTTACTGGTGACTTTATGCCACCCCTCCTCTTTGTCAGAGTCAGCGGTAGAGATACATTCCACATGTGCTGGGGGTGGTCCCATCTTGACATATCCGGAGTCTACCATCCTCTACATGAGGTCTATAAAGACAAATAATTCTTAGATATTGTGCCCCAACATCTGATGGTAGGGGTAGTAATATGGCCTATCATCGAGGCTGACCTCTTCAGGTTTCCTCGACTCTGGGAGGCAGAGCAAGTTGCAGTTCATGGCCGCAATGAAGTAGTTGCAGACTTGATCATCTCAGATTGAGTATAATATTTGTCTTCGTTCCTCAAACTAGTTCCAGTTCGGTCCTCACTGGTCATCCCGTTTAAAAGGAGGTGGCCGCTGATATTCAAGTGGCCCTTGACAATTTGGTGGAGGCCAGAGCAGTGGAGCAGGCACAGGGGCTGGCTTGAGTGTGACAGTGGACGCTTCATCTCTAGGGGCTCTTTTCGCAGGAGCCTGTGAAGCTATTCGGGACTTCAAATTAGTCCGCTACAGGGAGTCCTCAATTCTCTGGGAAATAGCCAAGAGTTGGCGGTATCCAGTTGTTCACTCCACTGGTATGAGCGGTGTTTGCAGCTCATATCGATGATTATCGATGCATATGGCTAGAATTTCATTTGAGGCATTGTCCTGTTCAACGAATAAGTCATACCCTTCCATCTGGTGATGAAATCTGAGACCCTCTCGTTATCCCTATTCTTACAGTTCATTAGATCGCTGACAGTTGTTTTAGGCAATGTTGAGGTGAAGTGGAACATGAACTGCTAGCAAAGGTCTTCCCGGATCATTATTGACTAGGTTGGTAGACTCATATACTAGACGAAGGCAGATACTTACAACATCCGTGTGAAGCCTCCGAGTTTCACTACATATTTTTCCTCAGGAGTACCCATAATAGGGCCGCAATAGGATGTGTAGTGCATCAGATGCTGTTCCGGATCGCCTTATCCATTGAAGATAGGGAATAAAGGGCTCCCAAAATTGGGTGGAGGCGGTGTGTTGCTCATCCAATTCGGGTAGGGTTTCCACTTTGGCTGTATTACAGCGCATCGACCTTCCATCGCTTCCAATCAATCTATTAGTGCCTCGATGGTGTTGGTGAGACCATAGTTTACATTATGTTAGTCCCAGTCCCGTGCAGGCATAGCCCGAGGCATTGCGTGAGGATCCAGATTGGTCGGCACCAGCGGTGCATTTGCTGTTTGTGGCACATTCAGAGGGGTCTGTCATACTAGCCCCTGTTGCTTCCTGAGTGGAGGGATGTCTTGGTATTCATTTGAATCTAGGTTTAGGTTGTTAGACGGGCCGGGAGCCTCATTGGAAGGGAGCCCTGACCGTCTTTCATTTGTTGGGGAAAACCATAGTCATTGAGGTGCACTTGTTGGGAGTGCATGATGTGGCACCTCCTGGGACACACATTTGATAAGGCGTTTCTTCTAGAGTAGCTCGGCGTTAAGCCTCTTCAATTCTTTCATCTTCTCTTCTTGTCGATCTTTCTCTCTTCGAGCATGTGTGGCTCATCTTTTTTTAGAGAAGGATGTGGGTTAAGGGTAACTAGTCCTTTTTTCTTATCCTTTTTGGAAGCTCGCATGGTAGGTGGAGGAGGATTGGCTGTAAGAATGACCATATTTTGGGCGGCCCTCTGGTTCTAGGTGTGCACACCTGGTGGTTCGTTGTGAGTCACAGCTTGACCGGAACCAATGTCTCCTGATCCATCCTAGTTTGCATCATCTCTTGTGTCACTCATGGGGTTATCCTCTATGACGTTAATAGATGCCTATCGTGCGGCGGAGAAGATTTCATCTTTTAAATGAGAAGAGGATGTCCCGCGTCTTTTGCTGGCCTTCCCTTTGGTGACCTAGGATTCCCTTTGGACTTCCTGACGAAGGGTGACGTGAAGAGTTCTTTGCTGCGGCTATATGGTGCGCCTTCCTTTTGGAGGCGATGATGAATCAAATGAAGGGATAGGATGGGGACCTCTAATTCATATTGTCCTCCCTATACATGATAATATTGACACTCGTGGGGTAGGTTGTTGTTGAGGTGGTAATAATGCCCCCAGCCCTAAGGGCTAGGGTTGGCTCTGTTCCTTTGACATCGAGTCTCTTCCTGGTATTATTGGTCTTACGGGGGAATTTTTTGTTAATAATTCCCCTAGCCCTGAAGGATGTGGTTGACCCTAGATTGCGGCAGTGGCTGTGGCTATTGCTTCCTGCCTGATATTGCGTGCCACCATTCAGGGGTGAACTTGGTTTGCTGCTGAGTTCTTATATGAATCCATCCCTTTTGGGGAGGCATGAAAAGATTTCTGATTGGCCTCAATTAGGTGAGAGGCCTGTTGTATTCTCTTGGTGGCCTGACTCAAGAGTTCTTGAATGGATTGTTCCCGTCGGGCATGATGCTTATGGGACATACTCATGGCATGACTCTGCCAGGTGTGTTGCCTTTCTTGAATAGAGAGACAACTTTATTGTTGTCTTGAAGTGATTACGTTGCAAGACACCACGCCTAACGGGTTCTTCTAGACGTAGAGCAGAGTGAATGAAGAGCTCCATGTTCTCCCCATCCCCTGATACGGACTCATGTCAGATCATCACAGATGAGGCGGTGTTTCTAGTGCAGCGTATGGAGGCAGGCTATCTCCATGTTTCCTTTACACCTCTCCTATTATTGTTTCCTTGCTGATGGAAGACATTCCAGGTCGATGTGACACATGAGGTCTCCTATTGTCTTGACGTGGTTTACATACCCATCATAGGGCATGAAGATTGATTTCATTCAGCAGTGATTTGTCCATATACTATGGCAGATACCATTCACGCATTCTTCTAACAACTCTCGGGGTATATCGAACTGAGAGGTGGCCCTAGGCCAAAACATAACAGGTACATCATCCATGCCCAGTTGTTTCCTCATGTGCATCCTATCAGCATATTCCTCCTCTATTGACTCCTCTACCTGGTTGGATCAACTGAGACGCTCGTTTCCAATGTTGTCGGAGGATGTGGGACCAGTAGGTGCTGAATCATTAGGTGGGATATTCCGAGGTGGTTCAGAGGATGAATGTGGCCCTGTACCGTCTCTTCATTGCAGAAGGATGTTATCAGCGACTATCTAGGAATCTGACATGCATGATCCCATCCTTATGAGTGCCTCAGCGTATGAGGGATTTTCTGTACTTGATTCGGCAGGGGGAGGACCTTCCTGTCGATACGATATGTCATTGCGGGGAGGACCTCCGCAATGGCGGCCGTAATGGTGAGGACTACCATCAATACATGATGCTTCAATGCATATGGGACTTTTTCAGTGCATGCCCTGGGGAGGACCTCAGAGGCATTTTGCAGAAAGGGGAGGACCTTCTAGATGTGTAGTGTCGTTACGGGGAGGACCTTTGCAACAACAACCATCATGGTGAGGATGACTATCATGGCTTGACGTTAGATGTGCATCCTATGGAGGACCTTCATGACATACTGCAACATGCGGAGGACCTTATTTTTTCCTAGGGCCACTATGGGAAGGACCTTTGCAATGGTGGTCGTGGTGGCGAGGACTACCATCACAGCTGTGGAAATGGAGAGGACTACAGTTACTGCTGTCGTAGGGAGAATCTCTGCGGTATACATCATTTGGAGGGCCTCCAAAATGTACAGTAGTGAGGGGAGGTCCTTCTTGTTGGTTGAACTCTCTATGGGGAGGACCTCCATTATCAGAGTGGCGAGGACAACCACAATGATTTGATGTTGTAATGTACGAAGTGTTGTTGAAACTTAACCCCTATGGAGGACCATCAAGGAAGGCTGCGACAAGGGGAGGACATTTTTTCATGATGAGACGTCACTGTGGGGAGGTCCTCCACAGTTACGACTATGATAGCATGGACTACAATCATAATTTGTGGTCCCAATGCATGGATATTGTTTGCAGCGTATACCCCGGGGAGGACCTTCAGGGTGGACCGCAGCAAGTGGAGGACCTTCTTGCTATGTGATCTTCAGGTCACGTGGAGGGTTTCTGTGACCCTCATCAAAAGAGGAGCTCTCATGATTGACCATGATATGCCCCCGGGGGAGGAACCCATGGGTTCTCTGGGGAGGACCCTAAGAGTTTCTGGTAGCAACATTATTGGGAGGAACTTCACAAATGTTAATTTTAGTACCATAATATGGTAATGGATGGGAAGGGTCCTAAGCCTTTAATGTATGCTTAGCGGCGTTGGGAACCCCATATTCCAGCAAAGCAGAGTCATGAACTCCGTCTTTATTATCTGTCTACATTTGGCATGTTCTGGGTGCTCTTTTGCAGGCACCGGGGACCATCTGCAGTTGACAACGACCTTCACCTTTGGGTCCTTATATAATTGGGCCCCATGATGCTGCCAGGATATTTCAACGAACATCTTGACTTTTAGTAGGGATATATGCCTACTTTGTAGCTTCCACCATGATGGACGGGTGTCCCCCAGTTGGAATGAGTGAAGATGCTCAATCTGGTTGCACTTGCATCGTGGAATAATGGTGGCAACCCTCCTGGGTGGAAGCAGGGATGCAGATCTGCTCCAAGGCGGCTATCACGTCTCTTATATGACTCGCCTAAATTGAGGAGATGGGCTCTCGAGCCCGAGTCCTTGCTATTTCCTCTGATGCAATTACATTCTGGAAAGCCAGCAAGATATGATCTGGGATCGATACTTGCTCCTCCATCATTTTCGAGATATGTAGAGAATCTACTTTGGCTGGAATGGGTATGAAGGTCCATTCCGGTATCAGAGTAGGAATATCCTGCTCGGTTCCTCTGGTAGTCAGTGGGTACTGATAATTCTCTTGTGTCGGGGAAAGTGAACAAATCTGCCCCTATACCGGGATATGCTGGTTTATCTCTCCGGTTGCCGCCACATCGGGATGGCAGACTTTACTTGCATCCACAGGGAGCTGGCACTGCATATATTGGTTTCCCACCGTATCGAGTCGGTGGCCTTTGTTGGCGGGGAGACGTGCCCACCTATGAGTTTCCGCCACATCTGGTTGGTGGGAATTGTTAATCGTCACTATGCTGGGATAGTAGGCATCAAGGGGATCTACTAAGAGCTAGCCCTACAAACGTTGGGTCTCCACCACGTTTGGGTGGTGGGCTTCAAGACCATTGGCAAGGAGATGTGACTTCCCGGTACGTGTCATCCTGGGTGAGCGACAGGCTAGATAGACAGTGGTGTGGATGTGCAGCTACTTTTATGATGCCACGATGAGTGGATGGCAGGCTCGGGAGGAGCGAACAGGTGTAGGTACTTGTTCGTGGTATGTCTCTGTGACTGGGCATCATAGCTCCTCCTTAGGTACCAGGGTGATGAACGATCCCTAATTGTATGTCTGCTGCCCTCGTCGGAAAGTCTGAGGGGCCAGATCTTAGAGAGCATGGGACTGAATCCTAGGGGAGACGTCCTCCTCAGTGCGAGGATGTTGAATCGCGGCATGACCATGATGACGTCTGCCAGCAGGGGCCTTAGAGCGGAACCACCATTCGGTGGGGATGATGTCTTCAACATCGACCTCATCCGCCTCCCAAAGATAAAGGAGGTATGAATTTTCCCATTCTGGGGATAGACTCAGGAAACGGTTGGAGACATCAATAGGGGTTTTATGGATTTGTGTTTGCGTCCACTGCTTGGCAGGAGATCGGCGAGTTCTGGCGGATTGGAGGGTGTTCATGGCCACCTCCACCATTGGGAGAGTACAGGTCACATGGTAGTCTCATATTAGTGTGTCCGAGACCCAGCGTTGAAGATGCTGGGTGGGTTACAGGGTCTTCTGTAGGTGATGAAGTCCTGTCATTGCATAGTTGGAAACACGCGCTTGTGATTTCCTTCGGGAAGCCATTGGATCCTAGGGAATTTGGTATAGTATCTGTAAAACATTTTATCAAACACAAACGGAAAACCCGTCAAAGCAGCATCTCATGATCCTATGCATAATCAATGACCTCACTTGGCCCTCCTTGTGAGTAAAAGGGGGAACAATGTTGGAATAGGTTAAATTTTTCATGCTTGTTTAAAGATTCACGTCGGTTTCACCATTTTTGTTTCGTGGTTTCAGTCTAGAAACAACCAACGGTTCCATATCCAATGATTTGTGGGCCTTCTTTCCAAAGGTAGGAAATTGCCGGGATATTTGGCCAACCACTCTTATGAACACACATTGGTCGAGAGGATGGGAATTCGGGCTAATCACAGCTTTTTGGGGGGAATTATTTCCTGTTCCGGGACTGTCTTATAGATTTAAGACGTATTCATATGTTCATGAATCTTTGGATTATACCCATGCATAGTATCCATGGATTTCTTCTGGTTGGAAATGGTCAGCTGAAAGTAGGGGTTCAGAGTCATTTATGCCCGAGGTTTACCATCCCTCATTGGATTAATGATCCCGAGGAGTCGGAACTCATTGATACAGTGCTAGGAGTGGAACGGTGAACCGATGTGAAGATAGCCGACTCAACTGGTTGTTGGGATTAATCCTTAGGGAGGATTCCTACGTACCCTACCTAGGAGATAGGGATCAAATTCTACGTAGTTCGAAAGGGGAGAGTTGGAGAACTGATGTGAAGGTGGACCCGGGAGTCCGTTGGTGAATGGGATTGAACCTCATTGAGGATTCCTACGTATCCATGTGCTGGGGAATCAAAGTCCTTGTTGTTCGCATCATGCCTAGGGATTACAATCTGAGGAGGCCCATACTGATGGATTGGGGATTACATTCTTAGGAGGCCCAAGGTGTGTGTTGGGGATTACACTCTGAGGAGGCCCACAGTGATGGATTGGGGCTTACAATCTAAGGAGGCCTAAGGTGTGGATTGGGGATTACACTCTAAGGAGGAACATAATAGGATTTCACGGTCAATTCTCACTCTAAGCCCATATGATTCATGCTTTGTGTGAGAAACAAGAGCCAGTAGGGGCTTACTCCGAGATGAACGCTCGTGAAAAAAAAAGTGCAGCGGGAGAGGGAAAGGGGGTGCTCTTGTGGCTATCTCCTCTCATGTAGTGCATGAGGGATCCCTTTTGATGGGTATTTTACCACCCCCGAGGAGATCTTAACAAGTGGAGGGGCGGAAAGGGAACTCTCGAGTTCAAACTCTACATTGCCGTGGGAATGTGAACCCAGGAATGCTTTGGGAATCTACTAAAGGGTCAGAGTAACCCCTTCGACTTTGTTTACCATGGGTATGTGAACTCAAAACGGTGCACTGATGTACCTGAGGGTTACACCACACAGATCCGGTGGATTCAGTTTATGCCTCGACTCGGGGCCGATGAATATTCCAATGAGGAGATCGCGAAGGATCATTCCAGACTGAAATTGGAAGTATTTTATCTGGCTCGGTGAATGGAAACTCTGATGGTTTTGGCAAGACATGCAGGGATATGGGTGGTGGTGCCCTTCGCATAGGGAAGTCTTATGCGGCTGGAGAGGCCGTCCGCGAGCCAGGGTGGCCCGCTGATTGATTGGCCGTCCACGAATCAGGATGGTCCATGGACCGATTGGCCGTCTGTGAACTAGGAGGGTCTGCAGACTGATTGACATCCCACAAACCAAGGTGGTTCACGGCTCCAGGTTCGATCCGCGAACCAGGGTGGTCTATGGAGGGTTCCATGTAGGCAGCGATGTCCAAGGGCAGCACCTGCCAGAGGTTTGTCGATTTTGACTTCACCTGCATAGGAGGGTGCTACACAACACGACAGATCCGAAAAGAGGCATAAACATCTTGGTCCGTGGGGAGTACATCCACGGAGGGACCCTAGTTCGCGGTCTTCTCTTGTTTTTTATTTTATGTTCACAATTCACCAAGTTATTATTCCTTTTTGGTTCCTTATTAGTTTGTTCCCAAGTTCATACCTTCTCTTGTTCGTGAACAGGATCTTTAGAAATCTTAAGCCTTCATTCGAAATCCTTCCAACTGAATCAGATCGATCTCCTTTCCGTCCTCCTTCCAAATCCAAAAATCATATCTTCCTCTTCCCCCTTAGTCTCCATTTATAAAGAAGGGGAGGAGATATATCTTTGTTCATGCGGCCCATATTGAGGAGGACCATGACCAAAAACATGGTTCACAGATGACTTGGTCAATCCGTAGTTCGCATGGTATTAAATATTCATCCTCCGCGAATTGAACTCGGGGAGTGCTTCGCGGCTGAGGAGGGTTCCGCATATATTTCGTGAAGGATAGCGGAGGCAGTTCAGGCCGGTGGATGCAGCTCATGGATGGGGCGGTCCGGAATGTTGAACCTGGTTGGTGTATGTCCCGCCTCGCGACCGCGGAGGATCTTCACCTCTATCTTGCAAACGATGACGGTCCGCGGAGGATGGATGCTTCGCAGAACCAGTCGTGTGTCGTTAACATTAGACCGGTCCGTGGACTAGTTCCTTTTTCCCTATCCTTGACTATTGGAAATTGGGCAGAATCTCCCTTGAGTTAAGGGGGACAATCATTCTCTTTTGAGGATTTTTCAGGACCCTGCAATGATGAAACAGATAAAGAACGTAAATCGTGAATTAAATTATAATTAATTGACTTATTCATAATTAAAGAAGATCCATGTTCGCAATCTAGTTGTTGTTTTAATTTGATGTTTGTAAAATTTATTCTAGGTTTAATGGTTAATTGAATTGTTTTTCGATCCTCGAAAATAATAATAATTGTTCATAATAAATAAAATGTATCCTTATTTAGAACGATTGTTCACTAGTATTTTGAAACTATTATAAATTCTAAGATCATGTATTTCAATAATAGATAGATATATTTTAATACCCTAGGATTCCCATTGTTGGAACATCTAAATAATAAATCAGTTGATTCATGATCGAATAAGGACTTATTTTTAGATAAATATATTTTTTGGGGCCTATGTTTCAAATTTTGTTGATAAGGACGAGTGCCTATTTCTAGATCCATCAATGCTCTTCTTCATGTGAATCATGAATTCATTATTTGAGGGCATAATTTTCATGTGTATTACTTATTGTACCTATTAATATTTTGATGTTATCTGGATACAATAATTGTGATATGATCCTATTGTGGATAATGTGATATGGGGCGGGGATTCCAAGATGTGATGTGATCCTGGGGTGGTTTTTCCTAGGATGGTTGTTGTGATATGGGGAGGGGAGGCCCCAATGTGACGAGGAAGAAGTTAACAAATTTTATGGTGATGTTCATTATTATTTTCTTATCAGTGTTTGGGAAATTATCAATGATGATGAAAATGTTCAAATATCTGATTAACCATTATTGAGATGTTTAGAATTGGAATGCTCACTTGAATCATTTTAATGGACATTAACCTGGTTTCTTATTTTACATTATTATTATTCCTTACTAATTAAGGAATATGGATGTTCATTGTTTCAGGTTTTCCCTGGTGGGGTAGCATGCGATGGTTTTCCAGGAGTTCTAGGTTTATGGAACGATTCAAATAATGAATAAATTTATTTTCACAATGTTAGTAGATGATGGAAATCAAATCCTAAAAACTTGTTATTGTTGTTAAACAATGGAATGTTTCTAGAATATTCCTAAGTGGTATGGTGGATTATCTGATGATTAATGTTATGTTTGGAGTAATAATGTATACTTTTACTTAATGGATGATGAATTATTTTTAAAAAAATTATTAAAATAAAACAATGAATTTTAGGTAGTTCATTTAAATGAATGTGTGCTTCTATGATATATGTTCTTATCATTGGTAGTTGTATGTTCTAGCGATATAAGCTGCAAGTGATTCAGAGATTAGGTTATTATATGTGTATGAATGTATGCTATAATATATCAATTGTTTTTAGTGATTTCATCCACATTCCTACATATGTTTTTTTTGGGAAATTAACACCCAGTTGAATCATGTATGTTTTTCCCCACAAATCCATTGTGATGATGAATGTATGACTACCCCCTCCAGACCTACTCTCTTATCTTAGTTATTACTCATGATAGTATGAATTGATATTATAATTCAAATATATTTTAAAAGAGGTATGTGATTCCTCAAGGTCATTTCAAATACATGTTTCTTAATTTTTATTATTTTAATGATTATTATAGGTATGTCATGTATAATTTGTGATCTCTTGGGATATTTACTTGGTGTATGTTCTATAATGGATTGAGGTATAATACTTTATGTGTGATATAAATAATACGGGATGTGGTGGATCTCTAAAAATACTCTAGTTACTATATGGATATGTGGATTAGATGATGTGGGTATGTGATGAATGAGGTTCATGTATTGATTATTTTCTTGGTGTTTTTGAGATTTCTTACTATTGGAGAGAGAAGGCTCAAGACGTGCGACATTAGGTCAGAGTAGAAAAACAATGGGGATGTGGGACCGTGTTACCCTTGATTGTTCATTAATATATTATATTATATGATTTATGATATTCTTAATTAGTGTTATCCATGGTGACAATTCAATCATAGTATACCATTTTTGGAGACAACTCAGTTTCACTTTTGTTAGATATGATTTAACATTAGTTATTTATCATTTATATTAAAGGATTTGTTGATTTGCCTGTTGATCATACTGTTATGCTCATCATATGAATATATTAACTATTTTTGGTCATTTGGAGCAGGTTGGAGATCATGTTGGGTTATACCCTCTTGGGGTTTAACAATAAATATATGTGGTTTGCAGTCGCTAACACCTTATCCTTTTTGATACTTCTAGTTTCCTATTAATTATTTAGTACTATATATAATTACGTTGTAGGAACATGAGTTTCTCTTTATATATATATAAAAGAAGATTTTGGTTTTTGTATCCTCATTAAATATATATTCCTATTTTTTATCATAGATGGAAATGCCTCCCATTTGCAGGTATATTATACCCTCTGTGCTAGTCAGAAACCAAAGGACTACTAGAGGTGGTACTCAGATAGATACCATCTATCTCCACTAATTAAAGATTATTTATTGTAAGGGTATAAATATAGAGTGTTTTTAAAGAATTTTGATTGAGTGATGGGTTGTAGTTTGTAGTTAGGCATGTGTAAGGTCTCATGGGTAGGTGGGGAAGTATTTTTATCTCTATTTTGGAATCAATTTATACAAGATATACTATTTGAGAATCATTTATTTAGGGATCCATTTATGTGATGCATGTAATTTTATTTTTACGGAACCCGCTAAGTGATGTGATATCGGTTGCACGTTAGAGAACAAGGAAATGATCATACAACTTTTTATAACTGAGTAAGAGTTTCATAAAGAATTTATGATTTCTTATAGATTAAATCATGATGATGGAATATCATTGGAAGTATACAATCATGGTTGTTATAACACTCTACCATTTGTGGATCCAATCCAAACAGATGATTTTTCTGAGTCTCAGTTTGAGGAGGAGGCATGACACAAACCAAAAACATAGATGAGGTTCCATTATCCAAGAGGAATGAGGTGATGTATGACTTTATAGATAATTTAATTTCTTTTTTGGAGTTTCTTAGTTCTTATATCCTCTTATACCTTTGTTTTTCCATTTACATACTCTTAATAATTTTTTGGGGCATTGAGGTCAAATTATGTGTCCAATAGTACTGGTAATTAATTTTAAATATTCTATATTACATGTTTGGGAGGTTTAATTGTGTTTTATTTTAACAAAAAATGGAATCATGTCCATGTGTTCATTATGTTCACACCAATTATTTTTAGTAGTATGTTAGAGTATTTCATTATAGATTAGTGGTTGATGGAGTTGATGTATAAAGGATGATACTTTGAGAGTTTCAATGGAAGAGTCTTCATAGGTATGATATTTCTTTTTCATATGCATTCACATAAGACTGGTTGGAGTAGGTTGGGATAGATTTTAGATAGATATATGTTTGAGAGGAACACTAGGATTCATTGTATATGATAATTATTCAAGGAACAGTGAGGTAAATTTGATTCTTATTCTTTGGAGATCGTGAGTAGTTGGCTGTATCATTGGAAATGTTTCAAGAATTTTATAGAGTGTTTGATTCTTCAACCATAAAAGAATGCAATCTGCTATCACTTTTTATCATTTGAGAGAGGATTTATGGTGTTAAAATTTTTAGTATCAAATTAAAAACCTTGTATTATATACTTCAGTAATGATTCTAGATAAGTAGGTCGGTGTGGGGTGTTTTGAGTGGGATTTTCTTCTAGAGATCCAGTGGTAGGTCAACTTGTTTATGATGATGTTATTTATCGAGGAATAATAAAATGATTGGATTTTGGAGATGATAAACTCTGGAAACGTTTTCACATTAGAGGGTAGTATTTATGAATACTCATGAAGTAAATTCGTGGTTTTGGGTTACTATTTGTCTAGATAGAATACTTTTAGTTAGAAAGTCATGGTCCCAGCCCCCATCATCTTGTTTCTATGGTAGTTGTGGATATCAGACTTACAAAACGGGACCATGAAGAATTTTTTTATTGTGTATTCCAAGTAAATTATTATTTATATTTACCTCCCATTCAATGTAGTCAGTGTGTGCCAGTTTTTCTTCTTCAGATTCCATTATTGGATATGTTTTAGACGAGGTAGTAGCAGCATGGTGATCCAGCATTGGATTGGGAGAGAGGAGAAGGAGAATGAAGAGTGAAACCCCTAGATGATCCTCATACATTTAAATAAAATAGAAGCCATAGAGATGGTCATTAATATGTTCATATAGGCCATTGATCAAGTCATGGTTAGCTTCATGGTTTATCATTTCCAGTTCCATGCAAGCAAGGTTTTTTCTTAGGAATTAATTTTTTATTTTACATATGGGAGAATTATTTTCATTATTTATGTGTGATTAAATTATCTTTATAACCATCCATCATACATGATTTGAGACATGAGGTATATATTATTATAGTTCTATTATTTATGACTATGTTTATCGGTGGTTTAGTTTACATGAATGAATTGCGTAGAGACATTTTGATAATGTTAGTGAAGCACGACAATTGCGGATATTGGAAATGACTACAAATAAATCAATATGATATCTTCCACTGTATTTATTATGTTTATTAAGTGTAGGATATCATATATTTATTATAGAGTATGGTTTTGTTGTGTGATGTTGATAGAGATACAACCCTGCTTCTATACATGAAAACCTCACAGATGGGTCATAGTAATGATTTGGGATTTCCTTCCTTGATGGCCGAGTTGATGTAGAGCTCATAAGAGGATCAATAGTGGGTGTTTCCTAGGTAAATATAAGAGTAAATTGATTTTCTTCCATATCATGTGTTATCATTACACACTCGATGTGAGATCATGTTTGGGATAATGCTATAACAGGGTATGTATGCAATCTCATTGTCTCTGTATAGGATGGTGACTTTTGAGTTGCAAGAGATGTGATGGAAACTCAATGAACATTTATTGAGTGGTTTTATTTAGAAATTTGTTTCATCAGTGGGTGTAGTAGATATTATTAGTAAAAATGATGATATAGGTTTACATCGCTTTGTAAATTTTCATCGCTTGATCAAATTTATAATGATGTTCTAATATCCTCTTCTATGGATGGATAATTTATTTGATTGTATGTAGTAAGAAAGTTGGTTCATAATGATTTACATACAGTCATGACATCATCAGGTTTGGCTAAATGATGAGTATATTTTAACGGATTCATTCATTTTTCATTATGTGAATTATTAGATCAATATAATGTTGTCCGGTGTGTTGAATTCTCATGATTTTTAATAGGGTTGATGAATGCAATGTTCAGAGAGATCCTGTATATGTTTTTGGTTTTTTGAATCGATGAAGTATTTATTTAAATTATATATGATTAGGAGTATGTAGAGTATCTAAAAGATATTTTTATTGTAATTTAGTATGGGTAACTATTTAAAATGTTGTTGTTGTCTGAGTTTAACGTGTAAATGTTCATTTATTTAGGTATGTCATGTCCTAGAAGGCATTAACTGTGCATCCTTCAATGATATAGGAAAGAGTTTCATAGGAATCCTCTAAGATAGTGAAAGAGGTTAAATAATTCCTTGGTCTTGAAAAATATTATAGGAGGATTGTAGATAACATCTCATGGGTTGTTACCCCTTTGACAACATGGATGAAAAACGATGAAGAAACTGTTTTGGATTGAACACTGTCAGGAATATTTTTAGTACCTGATATAAATGTTGTTAAGTGATCCAATAATATATTTTATATTATAGGGAGATCAATTTTAGGTTTTTTAATGATTCACATCTTGTAATGTGTAATATTTTGATGCACCAGAGCATAGTTATTTCTATGGGTCTTTATTGTTATTCCACCATTAGAGTTATTATACAACCCATGATATTTTTTATTGAGGCAGTTTTTATATAGATTTTTTGAAACAATACCACATTATAAGATTTTTTTGTTTTTTAAAGATAAAAATAGCATTGTGAATTAATTCTCCCAATGTGTCCAGAACGTCAATCAAAATCAGTGGGTGAAATTTGTATAGGATTAAATATTTGAGATTTCATATATACTTATCATGGAAAATATTGTTGTCAATGAACTGATAAATATTTCACAGAGTGATGTGGTGGATGGATCTGGATATTCCTGAATATTGATTAATGAACTCTTAGTAAGACATCTTGTGATATTAGAGGATGGGGAAGAATTTTTATTTTCTATAGTATACTGTATACATCATTGGTGTACATTGTGGGGGAGTCGAAATTGAAGGATTCCATGATGGAGGTCTATAAAGACTGACTAGTTTTTATTGATACACATTAATTTTTTTCCTAATATGGAATGAATGGTGTGTTGTTATAGTAAAGGATAGTTTTCCTCTTATGATGCGTTAGATGACTCTTTGAGAGTTACATTGTTTGAATTTGTTGGTAAATTATATTGTGAAAATTTTATATTATTCATCGATCAATATTTTTTGTTGTCCTAGGATTAGGGGAGCATTGGTATACTATTTTTACTGATGCTTGGTATTCCAGTAGGTAACGAATGACTAAATGGATCGTTGTGATTTTATACAACTATTAGATATTCCTCAATTGAAGTGGGTGAACATATTGATTTACAACATTACTGTGCACCCTAATATCCAAGAGGATATGATTCTATATGGGTGAGATTGGAACATTTTAAAAAATTATCCCCCTTTTTAGAAATTATAGATTTGATATCAACAAGGGTTTTGTTGAGGTAGTATCTTAATGAGGGGGTATGTCTAAATAGTGTCTCAAGAATAATGATACATTATTAAGATAATATTTTTACCTGTAGGATGTGGAGAGATATTTCGTATTCTTTTTGTTCTCATTTAGAACTTATGACTAGTTTTCAACTATAGGTGGATGGTCAGACAGAGAAGACCATCTAGATTAATGAATATATATTAATCTATTGTGTTCTTTATTTTGGAGGTTTGTGGATGAGGAACCATCACCTGGCCATTTTTCACACAATAATAGTTTCCACTACACCATTTTTATAAGGCTATTTGTAAATTTTTATGGATTAAATTAACATTCTCTATTGTGATGGATTGGGGTTGAAGCGGAAAAAATTATCTATTATGAAATAGTATGGAATACGATAGATATAGTTTACGTGATTCACAATAGGATGAAAGAACTTGATGATCATCAAAAATCCATTAATGGTAATAGTTGGAGACATTTGGAGTTTGATGTTGGGAATAATTTGTTCATCAAGGTGATTACACATCATGGTCAACTCTGTTGTAGACTAAGTATTAGTATTTCTACTTATTTTGTTTAGAATTTTGAGGTGTTGGCTCATGTTGGATCTATAGAATTTCAAATAGAACATCCCCCATAATATGATCTAGATACATGTAGTTTTTCATTTGTCAATTCACGTTTTTAATTTTGATAATGACTCTCATGTCATATATTTTGGAGAGAATTATTTTGATGATGATGAAATCATAGAGGAGTGACATGTGGAGATATAGTAACACCCAAATAAGTTGTTGGATTTTCATGTTATTCATTTTGATATAATCACTCGGCAACATGGTTGGGTGGATGGGAGTACCATGGACTGTGATTATCAGATATTCACATTCCACCTAATATTTCATGTATTTTTCTCTTATCTTGTAATAATTTTATTTTTTGGATGTTGACCATTCAGTTTAGGAGACAGTATCCTCTAGTTTCATATTGTTTAATTATTATCGCTTGATATGTACTTCCCTCAATAGAGTATTTGGTATATGGTTGTTGTTAGTTTGTTTCTTTTCTCTGGTCACTTCAATGTGGTGTTTGAGATATTTATTTTGGGGTTATCATTGATAGGTATATCATTTTGGGGTGTTTCGGATGACTTATTTTCCTTCCCTCTAGATTGATTTTTTGATTCTTGGGGATGATAAATTATTGAGAGGTTTTTGATTCAGTGGGTAAAATCCATCTAATCTAACCCTTTGTGTGTATCTAATGTTTTAGGTTCATGGAGGAGTCTTCGAAGTGGGTTGTAGGGGTATGAATATGCAATTTTTATGTTCTGATAATATAAAACATGTAATTGTTTCATATTATTTAATTATTGTTCACAAATTATGTATGGAAAAGTCAAGGTGTATACAATTTCATGATTAAATAATAAAAATATATATTTTTTGTAGTTTACAGTTATCTGAAATGATTACATGATGTGAAACATGATTTCATTCCATATAAATACATAATATAGCACATCTGTCAATGGGTGAAGCTGGTTGGTTTATCACAATAATCACTACTGGAAAACCAGGTATTTGCGACGGGCTATTTGCGACGGGATCCCGTCGCAAATAGCCATTTGCGACGGGGTCCCGTCGCAAATAGCCCGTTGCGGAAAACGCCGTCGCAACTAAACTTATTTGCGACGGGACCGTCGCTAAAGCCCTTTTTTGCGACGGGCATTCTCCCCGTCGCAAATAGTATTCCGTTTTTTGTAAAAAACTTTTTAAACAGTTATTGCGACGGGCCCGTCGCAAATACCTTTTGCGACGGTTCCCGTCGCAAATTGTGTTTGCGACGGGCCCGTCGCAATAACATTTTTTTTTAAAAAATAAAAAAAATAATAATACTAGTATTTGCGACGGGAACCGGGACCCGTCGCAATTACTATGAATAGTATTTGCGACGGGACCCGTCGCAAATACTCTTTTTAAAAAAAATAAAAAAATATTAATAATACTAGTATTTGCGACGGGCATAGTATCCCGTCGCAAATACTATAAAAAAAATAAAAAAAAATTATTAATAAATTATTTTAATTAATATAATAATAGAATTATAATTTACAAATGAAAATAATAAATTATTTTAATTAATATAATAATAGTAGAATTATAATTCAAAAATAAAAATAATAGAATACTAATAAATAATTTAATTAATATAATAATATTATAATTATAATTCATAAATAAAAAAATATTAATAAGTTATTTTAATTAATATAAAAATAATAGAATTATTTTACATTCAAATATTAAAATAATTCAAGTATTACCAAAAAATAATTAAATTATAATATTATAAAATTTTAATATATATATAAAATTTTAATATATATATAAAATTTAATATTATAAAATATAAATATTATTATTATTCATATTAATATTGTTATTTAAAAATATAATATTATTAATATTTTATAATGAGACAGAAACTACGAATAGAAAAAAAAAATATTTTGATTTCACAAATTTTATAACAGAAATACAAACTCTAATCTGTAGGAGGGGGGGGAGGTGGGGGATCTGCAGATGGTGGTGGAGGAAACTCCATCCCTAAAGCATGAGTGAGTCGGCGCATGTACTCCATCTGCTCCTGATGCTGCTGCTGCCACCGACTCGTCTGCTCCTCGTACAGCTGCTGCTGGCGTCGACGCTCCTCCTCATGCTGCTGACGTATCTGCTCCTGCTCCTGTCGGAGACTCTCTATCTGTGCAGTCTGAGATCGCAACTGCTCCTCATACTGTGTAGAAGAAGATGCACGAGCTCCCCTCGAGCTGGACGCCGACATCGCAGCACTGCCATAATAATCTCCGGGAGTCAGTCGAGAGCCGATACCAACTACCCGGCCCTTCTCGAAGGCATACTGGGTGGCCTGCATCCATGCCGCCTCATCAAACTGACGGGCAGTGGTCTGATCTGATGACTCGGCCTGACTCTCAGGCCGGGCCTGTGCCGCTGCGGCCTCATATGACTCCTACAGTTGCAATTTAAAATTAAAATTGTGAATATATTATATGCAGTTAATTTTTAAACTTGAAAACAAATAATACTGACCACGATGTGATGCTGACGATCACCTCTAAGCTCCCCAGTAGCAGGATCACTATACATCCTCCGATATACGTCGTACTCTGTAATATCGGGGTGCTCGACAGCCTATAAGAATAAAAAATAAACTGTTAATATTTATAGTTATATAAAATATTTATAAATAATGTACGTACCAGATGCTGTCTATGAGTACTGAAAGAACGACTCCCAGCTCGATGAGTCACCTCCTGCCTCCCCCGATTCTGCCTCCCCACCGATGATCTCCTCTGAAAGGCACCACTCAACCAGTGCGCACATAATCCATCCCATACATGGGATGAAATGTACTCTGGTCGGTGTGCTCTACATGACTCCTCAAAATCTGACACTCCTGATTTCTTCATCGCAGCTTTTCTTAAATTGTGCAAAAACTGACGAAGGCGATCACGCATGGCCACCTCCCATGCCTCGTGGATGGCGTCACGCATGGTATCCTCGATCGGATACCATAAACCCTACAAATAAATCAAAATATCAAGTTAGAAATGAAATAATTTTCAAAATAAAAATTATTTATTTACGTACGTACCAACCAATGGCCGAACATGGCCTGCTGCACATCAATGGGAATCTGCTCCCATGTGGTCCACGGCTGAGAAAAATAGTTGCGCAAAATAGCGCTGCCCTGTCCGACTGCTATATGCGAAAAACTGAAAAAATAATAAACATTTATTATGTGAATAGATTAATGAAATCTTAGTCAAATTCACAAGTTATTACACAGGTTATCACACCTCCGGGTGCGCGGATCAAACCCAAGACGTGGACGTCGCTCGGGGACGGGGTCAGGAATCATCAATCGTGCAAGACCGCGCCCCCTCCGCGTACTCCCTGAAGCGCCTGCAGGCTGAGGGTCATCTGCCAACAACTCATCCGCATCGAAAGGCAGGTCAGCCTCCGTCAACTCACGAAATGTGGCCTCGTCCATCTGAAACAGAAAATGTTAATATTAGCAAATAATTGATAATTACTATTATATATACATATATATACATATTATGATTGTATATAAATACCATGGAATTCTATAAGTGTTCATCTTCATCATCATCTTCATATATGTCAATGTCATCTTCATATTCCTCCTCAACATCATCGATATCCATTCGAGTTGCAGTTGCTTCATCTCTTACCATTTCAAATTCATGTGTGACATCATTAACATCATCGTCATCACCGACTCTTAAATGTGGGGTGTCGTCATCGATACTCATATCTCTTTGTAAAAAAGATTGATTTTGAGTACTTTCTTGAAAAACTTCAATTCTTTGCACATCAGTGAAAGCACATTCACTTTGACTAAACTGATTGTCTCGAATTTTGATTTTTATTACACTCCACCAATCAGTCAAGTCTCTTGATGTTGCACAGTACTTTGCATAATAAACTTGATATGCCTGTTGAGCCAATAAGAATGGTTCATTTACTGCGAGAACACTTTTACATTTAATATCGATGATTCCATGAGTCGGATGAACACGCACGCCTCTCTCTGTATCCAACCACCGACATTTGAACATGGTTATGTAATGTTGTCCAAGATAACAGAGTTCAATGATTTCATCAAGCATGCCATAAAAGTCAACTTCATTTTCTCGATGATGAGATCCTCTCAAGCTAACTCCACTGTTCATTGTTTTTTTCGATTCCCCATATGCATGCGTGTGGAATCGAAATCCATTCACCACATATGCATTATAAGTTTTAACAAGTTTGGAAGGTGGGTTACTCAATACACAGAGCCGTTTGTCAATTTTATCAGCATGTCGAGACACCTGAAGATTTGTGAAATAATTATCAATATAGTAAACTATACATTGAATGAGTTGCTAAATGATAAAGAATTTATGTTACCAGTTTTTGAAACCACTGAGAGAAATTTTTCAGTCGCCGTTCTTCGAGAGCAGCTGCTGTAATTTGTGGAATTTGTTTCTTGATATGATTATCATACAACCTATAAAAACCAAAGTTATTTACTGTAACATAAATGATAGAATAAGTGATATAAACACTTACAGTACAACTGATGTCATCTCTTCACAGTTGAGCAGAACATACGTATGAGCTCTATGATGTTCATCATCTGAAAGCCAGCGTTCAGAAACTCCACCAAAACCAAGCTCTGACTGGTTGAAAACAGATAATTGATTGTCGATTTCATCAATATTCCTCTCATTCCGTCCCATTCGGTTGTGTTTTGAAGGATACTCAGATTCAAAATAATGGGAGCAGAAAAAAGATATTTCCTCTTGCAAATAAGCTTCTGCAATAGATCCTTCAACAGATGCTTTGTTGCGTACTTTTCTTTTCAATTTTTGCATGCATCTTTCAAATGGGTACATCCATCGAAACTGTACCGGACCTCCACATTTGGCTTCATATGGCAAATGTAACATCAAATGTTCCATTGAGTCGAAGAAAGACGGCGGGAATATTTTTTCCAGTTTACATATAATTACAACAACATCTTTTTCAAGTTTGCCTAGAGCATCATAATCTGCCGTAGCCGCACAAATTTCCCGAAAAAAATGAGACATGTCTGTTATGGAATCCCAAATCACAGAATTCAACAGACCTCTTAATCCAATTGGTAGAAGTCTCTCCATTATAACATGACAATCATGACTTTTCAATCCAGTAATATGACCATTCTTTACACATCTACCCAAATTGGAAGCACAGCCATCTGGAAGTCTCAAATCTGCAATCCACTGACAAAATAATAAACGGTTTTCTTTAGACAGTGTATAAGCTGCTTTTGGTTTCAGTAACCTTTCTGTTCTGACATTCTCAAATAGTTCCAATTCTGGACGTCTGCAAATTTGGGCAAGATCTAAACGTGCATTTACATTGTCTTTGCTCTTTCCTGGCGTATCCAAAACTGTATGAAACAAATTATCAAAACAGTTCTTCTCAATATGCATGACATCTAACATGTGTCGGACCAACAAATCAGACCAATATGGCAAATCCCAAAATATGCTACGTTTAATCCAATTGTGTTCTTTCCCAAAACCAGAAATTTTCTGTTGGTTTATTGTGGGACCAAAAGTGATGGGAGGTAATGAAAATACAATCGATTTTAACTCCGAACCTGATAGCATTTTTGGAGGTCCATCCCTTTCAACTGTTCCTTTTCTGAAATGAGATCTGTTTCTGCGAAAAGGATGATCAGCTGGAAGAAATCTGCGATGACAGTCAAAATAACAAGGTTTCTTTCCATGAATGAGCATAAATGCTTTGTTCTCTCCCATACAGTAAGGACATGATTTCTGACCATGTGTACTCCAGCCAGATAACATCCCATAAGCCGGGAAGTCACTTATTGTCCACATCAATGCTGCTCTCAGTATGAAATTCTGTTTCGTTGCAACATCATATGTACTGACACCAGTACTCCACAATAAATTTAATTCATCAATCAATGGCTTCAAATAAACATCAATATTTTTCTTCGGATGTCCTGGAATTAGTAAAGTCAAAAAGATATATGGCTCCTTCATCAACATCCATGGAGGTAAATTATACGGAGTTAAAAAAACAGGCCAACATGAATATTGACTACCATAAGATCCAAACGGACAGAAACCATCAGTGGAAAGGCCCAGTCGAACATTTCTAGCTTCTAAAGCAAATGATGGATGCACTCTATCAAAATGTTTCCATGAATCACCATCGGCTGGATGATTCAAGCTTTTATCGGTTGAAATATTCTCTTTATGCCATGACATCATTGTCGCTGTATTCTTAGACATGAATAAACGCTGAAGTCTGGATGTAAGCGGAAAATATCTCAACTGTTTTACAGGAATCAAACCAGACTTCCCGTGTTGTCCTTCTTTATATCTCTGTTGCCCACATGTGGGACAACTATCCAACGACTCATTTTCCCCTGAATATAAAATGCAGTCATTTGAACATGCATGAATCTTCTGACAAGTAAGCCCCAAATTTCGAACCAACCTCTTACTTTCATAGTAATTTGCAGGTAAAACATTTCCTTCGGGTAACAGTGTTTTCAGCAAAGAAAATATCTGGTCAAAACATGTGTTTGACATTCCGTTATCTGATTTGATAGCCATAAATTTTGCAACTGCTTCTAATTTGCTCATCTTGCAGCCAGGATATAATGCATCCTCAGCAGACTTCAACAACTCATAAAATTCAGACGGTCCCAACTCAGGATTTGAAGCTATATCAGCCGGAGTTTCTGTATGTTGAACAGATGAACCTGCAACATCATGTACTAAATCTTGAAACTGGGATGGATCCGGAATCAAGTTGGTATCAGCTGCTCTGGAACTGCGTTCACCGTGTTGATACCAAAAAACATAATCAGCTTGAAAACCAAAACGCAAGAGATGTTCCCCCACTTTGTCAAACGTGTCAAACGTTCTCAATGCACATTTTCTGCAAGGGCATTTTATCTTTCCTTCTGAAACAAATTCTGAATTTGATGCCGCAAATGATAAAAAAATCTCCACACCCTCTATATATACTGGATTTAAACCAGAACCATTTGGATTTCTGCGTTGATTTATCCATATGCGGTCATCTAATAATGACTGTTGACGACCTCGCTGTTCCATATTTTTCTATAAAATATAAAAGCATTACTGGTTTTGAATAATTTGTTAGAAAAAACACTCAAGCAAGGATTACTAATTATTACAATTTATTACTAATTATTACAATTTATTGCTAATTATTACTATTTATTACTAATTTAGCAATACTTAGCAATACTTAGCAAAAGGAAAACTGCTTGAATAATGAAAGGAAATTTGATAATCATCGTTGTGGAGATGGTTATAAATTTTCCCTTCATTATCCAAGCAGATTTCGTTTACTAATTATTAGTAATAAAAAAAATATTATCAATATTTACGAAAAAACAATATTAATATTATTAAAATAATAAAAAAAATTAAAAAATATTAAAATTATCAATATTCAGAACAAACTTTGTTCTATTATTAACATGTTCAAATCTTAAAGGGTCGTCAATTGTCAATTTTTTGCTAAGTGTTCTTGAGTATTCCTGAGTATTCCTGAGTATTCCTGATTATTTGTGAGTATTCCTGATTATTTGTGAGTATTCGTGAGTATTCGTGATTATTCGTGAGTATTCGTGATTATACGTGAGTATTCGTGAGTATTCGTGAGTATTCGTGAGTATTCCTGAGTATTCCTGATTATTCCTAATTATTCCTAATTATTTGCAATTATTCCTAATTATTTGCAATTATTGGTAATTATTGGCAATTATTGGTCATTATTGGCAATTATTACTAATTATTCCTAATTAATCCTAATTATTCCTAATTAATCCTACTTATTCCTAATTAATCCTACTTATTCCTAATTATTCCTAATTATTACTAATTATTCCTAATTATTGCTAATTATTACTAATTATTGCTAATTATTTCTAATTATTGCTAATTATTTCTAATTATTGCTAATTATTTCTAATTATTGCTAATTATTTCAAATTATTGCTAATTATTGCTAATTATTGCTAATTATTGGTAATTATTTCTAATTATTTCTAATTATTTCTAATTATTCGTAATTATTACTAATTATTAGTAATTAATACTAATTATTGGTAATTATTGCTAATTATTGGTAATTATTGCTAATTATTGGTAATTATTGCTAATTATTGGTAATTAATACTAATTATTGGTAATTATTACTAATTATTGTTAATTATTACTAATTATTGGTAATTATTACTAATTATTGGTAATTATTACTAATTATTGGTAATTATTACTAATTATTCGTAATTAATACTAATTATTCCTAATTAATACTAATTATTCCTAATTAATACTAATTATTCCTAATTATTGTTAATTAGTCCTAATTATTACTAATTATTGTTAATTATTCCTAATTATTACTAATTATTGTTAATTATTCCTAATTATTACTAATTATTGGTAATTAATACTAATTATTGGTAATTATTACTAATTATTCCTAATTAATACTAATTATTACTAATTATTGTTAATTATTCCTAATTAATACTAATTATTACTAATTATTGTTAATTATTCCTAATTATTACTAATTATTGTTAATTATTCCTAGTTATTACTAATTATTGTTAATTATTCCTAATTAATACTAATTATTGGTAATTATTACTAATTATTGGTAATTATTACTAATTATTGGTAATTATTACTAATTATTCCTAATTAATACTAATTATTCCTAATTATTGTTAATTAGTCCTAATTATTATTAATTATTGTTAATTATTCCTAATTATTACTAATTATTGTTAATTATTCCTAATTATTACTAATTATTGGTAATTAATACTAATTATTGGTAATTAATACTAATTATTGGTAATTATTACTAATTATTCCTAATTAATACTAATTATTCGTAATTATTCCTACTTATTGTTAATTATTCCTAATTATTACTAATTATTGTTAATTATTCCTAATTATTACTAATTATTGGTAATTAATACTAATTATTGGTAATTAATACTAATTATTGGTAATTAATACTAATTATTGGTAATTAATACTAATTATTGGTAATTAATACTAATTATTCCTAATTAATACTAATTATTTGTAATTAATACGAATTATTTGTAATTAAAACTAATTATTGGTAATTATTACTAATTATTGGTAATTAATACTAATTATTGGTAATTAATACTAATTATTCCTAATTAATACTAATTATTCCTAATTATTCCTAATTATTACTAATTATTCCTAATTATTACTAATTATTCCTAATTATTACTAATTATTCCTAATTATTACTAATTATTCCTAATTATTCCTAATTATTACTAATTATTCCTAATTATTGTTAATTATTCCTAATTATTACTAATTATTGTTAATTATTCCTAATTATTACGAATTATTGGTAATTAATACTAATTATTACGAATTATTGGTAATTAATACTAATTATTGGTAATTAATACTACTTATTGGTAATTAAGACTAATTATTTGTAATTAATACTAATTATTCCTAATTAATACTAATTATTTGTAATTAATACTAATTATTCCTAATTATTCCTAATTATTGGTAATTATTACTAATTATTCCTAATTAATACTAATTATTCCTAATTATTCTTAATTATTACTAATTATTCCTAATTATTCCTAATTATTACTAATTATTCCTAATTATTACTAATTATTGTTAATTATTCGTAATTATTGTTAATTATTCCTAATTATTAGTAATTATTGTTAATTATTCCTAATTATTACGAATTATTGGTAATTAATACTAATTATTGGTAATTAATACTAATTAATGGTAATTAATACTAATTATAGGTAATTAATACTAATTATTGTTAATTATTGGTAATTATTACTAATTATTCTTAATTATTGATAATTATTAGTAATAAAATGAATAATTATCAATAATTAGAAATAATTACCAATAATTACAAATAATAACATTATTAATATATTTTATTATTAATATTAAAATAATATAATTTTCTAATTTATATACAGTTCTTTTTTCATCTGTGCGTTTTCTATCTCCACATAAAAATAATACATGTGAAGACAGCAAACACACAGATGAAAAAAGAACTGTATATATATAAAAAATTATATTATTTTAATATTAATAATAAAATAAACTAATAATGTAATAATGTTCTTATTCCTAATTATTGGTATTTATTACTAGTTATTAATATTTATTCTTAATTATTAAAAATTATTACTAATTATTCCTAATTACCATATAAACAATACTAATAATTTAAATTTATTAAGTAATAAAACAATGTAAACAAAATTAAATTACAACTAATTAATAATAATAAAAACTAATAAAAAATTAAAAATAAATAAAAAATTAAAATGAAGATAAATACCTTGAAAATTGATCTGTTCTGATCGTTCTTCAAAACTTTAATATCAGCTCCGGAGAAAAAACTTAAACTGGAGAAAAACTAAACTCTAGAAATATGATTCTGAGAGAGAGAGAAGATAAAGAATGAGAATGAAATGAAAAAAACGGATGGGGGTATTTATAGGTTAGATTAGTTGCGACGGGTCCATTTGCGACGGGATTCCCGTCGCAAATAGTATTATTTGCGACGGGTCCCGTCGCAAATACCTTCGCCAACATTTATTACGGTCAACCGGTAAATAGTTATTTGCGACGGGTCCCGTCGCAAATAACCCTCTGCCGACATAGTATTTGCGACGGGGGAATATTCCCGTCGCAAATACCATTTACCGCCGCCGGCTATTTGCGACGGGAATATTTCCCCGTCGCAAATACGTTTCCCGCGATTTGGCGCGCATCGCGGGAAAACTATTTGCGACGGGGAAAGCAATCCCGTCGCAAATGCCTCATTATTTGCGACGGGGATGTACCCCCGTCGCAAATACTTTTTTAACATGACTATTTGCGACGGGAATTAATCCCGTCGCAAATAACCCGTCGCAATTGCTCATTTTTCCCGTAGTGAATGTAGAATTTAGTGCTATCCTCTCTCATTAAAGGTGACTAGTTTCTCATGTAGGATCATAATATGATTGTATATTATCAAATACAATAGAGGGTGAATTTTATGTTTAAAAACATTTATATTAAACCTTAAGTAAATCTATGTTTAATAATGATAAATAAGCTAAATTCACAAGGGCAGTTTTGTCTACTAAAAAAACATTATAGGTTTTGGAAATATGGATCCAAAAATGAATCATAAGGATAGTTTACAAGGAAAAGATTCTACATTAAAGTGTATAGAATCATAATTATTATAGTATTCAATGGTTCAAAAATAATTAAGAAGGTTATACTTTCTTTGGTTATAAAAATGAAGAAAAAAACATGAATCAAAACAAGTAACATGTATGATATCTTTTAACCCAAAGTGTATGGTATCCAACATCCTTGGATAAAGGTCCCTTGACTTATATATTCAAAAAGAATGTCTTACCCACACTAGAGTAAACCTTGTAAAGGAATACTGAAATTTGTTTTTCTATCCACGCAAGCCCTCAATCTTTATGGTAGTCACACATTTATAATCCTATCCCAAAAAAACCTTGATTGTACTCATCAACAATTAGAGCCACACGAAGCAATATGAACAAGATGTTCAGAACCGCATAAAGCATGAGAATATCTCTATCTAAAAATCAATATATCGTCATGAAATATCTAGAGTTATCATCATGTTATGAGATCGTTCAAACAAGCTCCTATTTATAATCACTTCTCCCACGGTCTTATACATCTTCCAATAATCATATTTTTCCATTAATCACATAGAGACCTATACACATTTCACTCATAAAATTTTTATAGAGGAATATATTATATGTCATCGTTTTATAAAAGTTTAAGGAAAATGAATTGGATTAGCCCAATCAATATTTCAGAGTCTTAGGAAAAATAGGCATTAGAGTCTAACCAAATAATTATTTGGAGTATTTAAGATATGGATATTGGATTTGTTTTTTACAAAGAATTTGGAGAATGAATTATATATATTTTAGAGTCTAAATTCCAATAAATTCTAAAACAAAATTTTTAGGAATTTGTAGTCTGAATTCTTAGTTATTTGGATTCTGAATTCTCTGGAATTCGGAATCGTGATTTCATTGAATAAAGAATTTAAATTTCATAGAATTTAGAGCCTGAATTTAAGATAATTAAGAGTATTAATTTCAGATAATTCTATGTCTGAATTTCAGAGAATTAGAGGTCTAAATATTAAGGAATTTAGTGTCTCAATTTCAATTAATATGTTTTATGAAGTTCAGAATATTCGAAGTCCAAATTTTAGAAAATTCAGAGTCTAAATTTCAGAGACACTAGTGTCTTAATTTTAGAGAATTCATTGTTTGAATTTCAGAGAATTCAGAGTCTTAATTATAGTGAATTCGGTGTCCGAATACATAATATTATTTATCCAAGGATTTATAGGATTCTAATATTTAGGTTATTAAATTAAATTAGTTAGTTAAAAAATGAGTTAGACTTAGAGAGAGTATAAAATGTACAATGCTAACATACGTAAGGATAAAAATTTCCATAGATAATGATAATTTTCTTTATTAAAACAGTCCTTCGGGAAAATATAATATTCCTTAAGATAATGTTTTTTAATTATTTTCAAAATATTTCAAAATGGAAAATTCATAAGGAAACGTTATTGAATAAACCATCACCCCCTTTTGGAAATCACTACCATCATTACGAAAAAGAATATAAAGACATAGAATTTTAATTTACGAATATAAAAGTAAAACATATATCCATATTTCTGAATCATGATGAATATTAATAACACCCCCTTATGTTTTCAAATCATTATGGATTGTATTCATGACTTAAATAAAGATGTTTTTCATTTTATTTCATTAGGAAATATTTTTTGTGTGTGAAATAGCCCCTTAGATAGACTTTCACATACAACGATAATACTCTCTTTTATGTATTATTCTATTAAATAGTAAAATCCCTGTAGGATGGTATGACATGGGATTTTACTGTTAATGAATCAATATAGGCCAAAGTCCTCAGACACGAATACAAACAACACTAGGAGGAGTGGAAGAAGCTGAAACTGTTTATTCTAGGGAAAATTGTGCTACATCATCTATAAATTCATTAGGATTAAACAAGTTGGGTTGTAGGGAGAGGTGTGATCAGCCATTGGAATGAAAAATGGGTCAGTGAGAAGTTGTTTTTTCTGTTATGTACTATGCGAGATATGATGGTTAAGGAGGCTTATTGTTTTCAAAGACTTATAGATTCCATTCTAAATGAGGAGAAAATGGTTTTCTTCAAGGAGATTTTATTTAATGAGGAGGATGATCGAGTTTATTTCATAGGTTCTGATTCAAGTTATTTCAACGAGCATGATTAAATGACACTTATTTAACCTGAAGTGGTCCTTTATGAGTGCGATGCTCAGTTATGGTGCAAAGAGGCTCCAAAAAAACTGAATTTCCTACTACGGAGAGCCTGAAATTACACCCTACCAATAGAGGATGAAATTCATAGGAGATTAATAATCGTGGCCTTCTGTTGAACATTGTTATACTAACCTGCAGTACGAGTTTACATTACATATATTTTTCCAAAGTGAATCGGCCAATAGTATATGGTCCAACTGTAGCAGCTGGGGTTACTTCAATTCCTTCTACTCTTCCATGTAGGATTTCATTGTTAGCTAGTTTCAGGGAGCATGGGATCATGAAATGGAATGAAACAGCCATGAAATAATGGTTATTTCTATTTTATGGGCATTTTAGGAGGCTTATAATATGTCAAGGATGTTGGTGTGACCGTGGGTAGTGTTTTTACAGGATAGAATTAATGGAATCGTGCTTGAGTTGGGTTCTATGGTGAAACGCAGGCAACTGTCACATATAATATGCAAGTTACTTAACTAGGCAACTGGGTCGAATAGATCATAGGGAAGCTATATTTGAGAGAGTCTACCGTTTCATGGATATAATCTAAATGTGGATGGCTCATTTACGAGTGATCAGATGTGTGGGGTGGTCTATTGGGGTATGATTATTGATTAGTGTTGTTCACCTTTAGCAGTTTTTATAGGCCGGTGAGTTTGATTGGTGTAGAGTTATAGGCAATCAAAATATATATCCTACTTTTCAAGGGCCTTGAATTGATGTGTACAGAGGTAGAATCAGATTCTAAAACTGATTTCTGAGCTATAAACAGACAGGTTGATCCACCATGGTATTTATCTTACATGGTTCACAGTTACGCCATGGATCTTAGAAGTGTTTTCTTAGTTCCACATGTGCAAAGGGAGGATAACATCGCAGCTGATATACATTCGTGAGGAATTAGTCTTGAAGAATCATTGATGTTGTTCTCTAGTTTGGGCTCATTTCCTCGGTAGTGTAATAATTTTTTGCAGGGGGATACTATCAGTTTGCATCATTTTAGACCATCAGGACACCACATGTCATTGGGCTGTGGCCCATATCATTTATAATAAAAAGTGCTTAGTATTTATTTGATCATTATTTTCTCCCTATTTATTATTTTGAAAAATAAATTTAGAGAATAGAAAAAAATTTACCTGAAATATATGTACTATAAAACAAAACCCATGAAGAACAACCAAATATTTTATTTTGATTGAAATAGTTTTTACATGAAAGTAAATAAAAAAAAATATCGGAGTTATGGAAAAAATAATCCTTCTTTTTTCCTTTGGAATAAGATTCATGAAAATGGACATCATCTTTTTAAGCTCCTTATTATTCAATTCAGAACAACTGAGCAGTTATTCATTGTTTTCATTTTTCATCTATAGATCCTTGATCTATTAATCCTAATACATTAGTATTTTATCTTTAGAATTTATAGATCTTCATTCTTGCTGAAATTTTCCCAAAATTCTATTCATAGATCACTTTCCCTCCTCAATTTCATTGAAAATGAAATGATCTTCGTATTCAGATCAATCACTTCTTACTTCTTTGGTACTTGATCTAGGTTCAACTATTCTGAACAACATTTCGCAAGATCCTTCATTTTCTAATACACTATTTCAAAGGCATCCATCTAAGAATCATGAATATCATTAGGAATTCATAGATCTTCAGTCATCTCATTAGACCACTTAGTGACAACCTTTCATGACCTTATATGAGTGTCGTATTCAATAAGAATTTATTTAAATCTGACTCAAGATTAACGAATTTAGTATATAGAAATTTTTTGAAAACTATGGTTGTATTGAAATAATGTTAATGAAACAAGAATATTTAATTAATGCTAGGAAATATATAAATGGTTATTACAAAAATTTTCAAATACTTAACCATAAAATCTTTACCGATGAATGATGATTTGGAATGAGATTCTCTTGTAGGAGAATATTATTTTTCTATCTCTATAGCCTTTCCTTTGGATGATCCTCCAGCATCCATTATAGCTACCACATCTTTATGCGGTGTATTGGTTATCACATGTTTTCCTTTTTCATCTGTATAAATGTCCTACAATGATTTTTGGGATTGATTACCATTAACTGATACTTGAATAATTTTTTCCTCGTCAACCTTTTCATTGTCATTTTCTTCCACAAGATCATCTAGTTGAAAGAAATCATGGTTATTGCTCTAATCCTCAAAGGGTTTATTAACATTGTCCTGATCTTCATCCTCTTATAGTTATGAAATATTTTTAGTTTATTCGGATTGAGAAATCTGGATTGACAATTTTTTTAAGGAATATATTTCACATGATATTATTTAACATGTCTTATCATATCATCAGTGTCATCATTTCCATAATCTTTATTTATATTAATTTAATTTTCCAACAAAATATTATCCTCATTTTCAAGTTATTGAATGACAATTTTATTTCAAGGATTCACTGGAATTTATTATTTTAAAAACAATTCATGTACTTAGAATTGTTCAGAATCATTCTTAACAGTCTTGATAAGATCATGAACAATTTCAGCCTCTATCATCGTTTTTTATTCTCTTTTTTATTGCTTCTAAAATTCCTTAGCAGACTAGATCATAAATTCTTTTTCTTCAGTAGGATCCATGCCAATGCATGGATCTAATTAATTATTTTTCTTCTTATCTTCTCTCCACATAGCAGAAACTTCATCTAGATAAGTCTTTTTCTTCTAAGGATTTGGACGAGTTGATTGTGGTTCCTGGTCTTTAAGAATTTTTTATTTCACTTCTAGTCCCTTCACCATTCTCTTCTCAGTACCTTATTTGGAATTCTTAGATAATTTCAGTTATCTGGACAAGGCTCTGACATGAATTTTAGAGATGTCATAAAATTCTACATATTTTAATTTGAAACCCACTTTCATCATCTTCCATGTATCATCACTAAGAGTCATGACATTCAATGATCAGGGATTTGAACTACAAGGTTTTTTAAGGATTCTAGGAATAAAACAATGATCTTGGATAGGATTTACTGGATACATAATGATCTAATATTTCAGTGTGCCAATTTTAATATTTTCAACTACCAACAAGATATAATCCACTATTTTTATCTTTCTCAGGATAACTCGAAAATCAAAAACATAGATATCAATTTTTATTAAGTATTAACTTTATCCTTTTCATGAAATGAGAAATCCATGATCCCATAAAGCTAACAATATGAAGATAGTAGAGAGATGGTTGATCATTAGAGTTTTCACTTCATTGAGTCCCAGTCTCTCTATATATTTTTCTGAATCAAAATTTTCTCCTTGATCAAGTTATTTGTAGGTGTAGAAAATGGATTCTGCATCATACAATATTCTAATGACATTAGCTATCTTACTGTAGGAAATAGAATATGTTATTCCATAACTTTTTAATGAGAAATAATCTCTCTAACCTTCAATAAAATTACTTATATATTCACAAAACTAAATGAGAAACTAAAGATAAACTGGATCCTATCCTTTCAGTTTTTCAATACATAGAAATCCCCTGCATTAAAAATGACATACTTTGAAATGAGAGAATAATAATTTTCAAATAATTTTTGATCAACAAAACCTTCTTTGTAGATTTTGAATTCATAAATTTCATTTGTCGAAGATATTTTCTTCTATAGGGATGCATGGAATGGAATTGAGTGTTGGGAATATAAGAAATACAGAACGATTAATATGAAGAGTTATAGAGCTTCTGTATGCTAGACATGAATATCGATGAAGGAAAATCCTTAGGGGAGAAATTATATAGACTTTGAGGAGATGGTTCATATTCATTGATTGATCCAATAGTTGAAACTACCTCAATATTATCTAATGGTATGGATGAAATTCGAAAAAATATTTTGAATGATTCTGATATATTTGATGCTTTTATTATAAAACATCGGCATTAAGGAATGTGAATCCTAAATATTTTCATCAAAAAAGAAGAAAATTCCAAAAAAGTAAAATTTGATTACATAAATTTATGTAAGGAAACATGCATTCCAAATTGCTAGGAAAATATAATTAAGAAGGAATTTTCTTGTTGAAGATCCTTATATTACAAAAAAAGAATTATTAAGGAAATTAATGTTTTGAAATTTGGAAATTTTATACTATGTAAAATTTTGACTACAAAAAATTTAAGTACGAAAATTATTAACTACAAAAAAATTTAACAACCAGGATATGATACTCCCATTTTTTAAAAAAGATTCTTATTTGAAGGATATAGGTTTCATAAAAAATTCAACATAGAATATTACCTTACATTTACCATTCCTAAATTTTTTCTAATGTATTCAAAACTATCGGATAGTAAGGATTTTAAGAAAATAATACCATGTTAATCATTAATTTTTATAATTTGAAGAATGATATATTCTTTTTTTGGGATACCTTTGAAAGTGATGTCTAATATGTATTTGTTTTGAAAGAGAGTGATGTGCATGTTTTTTGTTTCACGAAATGGATCTAGTGTTATCACACAATATCTGTGTTTCAGAAAAACTCATACCAGAGTCTATGAGTGTGTGTTTCATCGATAACACTTAAGCTAAACAACTTCCAGCTTCTACATATTTTTCTCTAGCAGTAGAAAGTGATATCGAAACTTTTTTTACATGACCAATAAACAAATGAATAACCTAATAAAAGAAGTGTTTCAAAAGTACATTTTTTATCCATTATACAGCCACTATTTTCCACATTTGAAAAAAAAGTTTAAAGCAAAATAATTTCCTAAAGTATAAAAGTTTCTTTAATACATGGTTCCCGTTAATGAGAAAAAAATAATTTTTACTTCTTTTAAATGATATTTCTTAGGATTCGATTGATATCTTTCATATAATAATAAAAAAAATTAAATCTGGATGACTAGATAACAAATATTATTAACATATTATCATACCTCTAAATTATCTTTGATCTACTAAATTTCCAACTTTATCAAGATCAAGATAATATGAGATATTTAATGGAGTATGTATACTTTTAGTGTTGTCATATCCATACTTTTTATGAAGATCAATAATATTATTATGTTGAGATATATTAGTTTTTTTTAGCTTTTGAAAAATTTGAAAACCTAGGAAAAATGTTATCTAACCTATCTTACTCATTATAGTATTAGATATTTTTATATTTGGAAACGAATCTGTTAATGATTTCTGAGTTGAACCCAAATTGTTTTTATCAAAATAAATTTTAACAGAAAAAAATTTGTATCTTTATTTAAAAAATGGGTTGGATTAGCAGTTCCCTTAAGATAATATTTTTATAGAAAAAATCATGTATGTATATCATAATATGCTCTGTTTTCTTGATTAAGTCCCTATAATGCTTTGGTATGTTTGAAAACATTATCAGTATGTTATGTGTCTTCAAAACAAGGTGGATGTTAAAAAATTCCTTTTTAGCATATCTGTTAAGGAAAGCACATTTCACATTAATTTGAAAAGGCTTGATATTAATGAATGTTCTGAAGGATATAAATATAAGAATAGATTCAAGTATAGCAACTGGAGAGTGGGTTTCTTCATATTATACTCCTCCTTGTTGATTATTGACGTTGGAAACTAATTTTGCCTTATTTTCTACAATGATTTTATTTTCATAACTCTTATTTATGATGACCCATTTTACTATAATAATAAAATTACTTTTAGATCGGTCAACCATGGTCCTGAAATTGATCCTTTTGAATATATTTTTCTTATCTTGGATAGATTTTAGTCAATCAACATCACCTAAAACATCATATGTGCTTTTTTTAATTTTGAAAAGAAATGTTATAAGATATAATTCACTACTTAAAGATATTCTAGTCCTTAACAGTTAATTTAAATCAACAATGATACAATAAATTGGATAATTATTAAGAAACATATTTTTTGGGTTTTATAAAACATATTCATTAACATATAATAAGAAATATTCTAAGGTAAATGCATCATAAATATTTTCATGGAAATTTTTCTAATTAAAATGGTCTTCTATCAGAGGTTTATAATCATTTTTTTAAAACACATCAGAGGATGAATGATGTGTTTTTTTTAAATAAAAGGATCTGTTTTATCAAATATAACATGCACTATTTCCTTAATAGTAATCATATATTTTTTTAAAAAAACTCTATAAGCCATATAATTTATAGAGTATCCTACAAAATTTTTTTCTTCATAATCGGTTTCAATTTTCTGTATATTATCTTTAGAATTAATAATTAATAATTTGTAACTAAATACCATGAAGTAGGAATGTCAAGATTTTCTACCATTCCAGGTTTTTGTTAAGAGAAGGCATAATAAAACATGATTTATAGTATAAGAAGCATGACTTATAGCTTCAGCCCAAATGTGTTTAGCTATCAAATATTCACATAAACACGGTTCTTGTAATATATTGATGAATCTGATTTCTACTTTCAGAAACACCATTATATTGAGGAGTTCTTATACTTGAGATGTTATGAGTAATTCCTTTTTAACTATATAATGTTTCAAAATATGAATTTTGAAATTCACCTCCATGATCACTATGAATTGTTGTCAATGGAAGTTTTTTCTCTTTTTTAACTTGGGATCTAAAAATTATGAAATAATAAAAATCTTTCGACATATTTGTTAGAAAATAGACCCATGTAATAATAGAGTAATCATAAACTAAGACAAATACATAATATTTTCTGTCAATACCTCTAGTTTGTTTTGGACCGAAAAGACCCATATTCACTAACTATAATGCATCAGAAGTTGAGACTTCACCAATTTATTTGAAACATGATTTATGATTCTTTCTAAATTGAAAAGGATCACAATCATTTTTATAATCAAATATATTCTCTGGTATATCCTTAAATAGTATTTTCATTGAGAGTTTACATAGGTTGCTATGGTTATAGTGTCCTAACCTTCTATTAGATGACCTAGATTGATTTTCCACATCACTAAAAAAAGGTAGATCAAGGGTAATATGGTCTTCAATGCTTAGTTTATATACATTCTCATGCTTGTGGGAAGAAATAATGAACTCTTCCTTTGAATTGTGTAATAAGCATTTATCATTCCTAAAATTAAAAAGGTAAACGTCCTCACAGAGCTGAATAATTATAATTAGGTTGTCCTTAAGACCATTAAAAAACTAAAACATTCTAAATTAATGTTATTACAAGAATAAAAACGTTACTTATACCAATAATTTCTCCTAGAGCATTATCTCTGAAAGTTACTTTTCTTCTTTTTGTCTTAATAATCATTTAAAAGAAATTTTTGTTACCAGTTATATGTCAGGAATATAAACTATCCATATACCATCAATTTTTGTGTGTACGTTATTTTTTTACCAAAAAATACAAGATTAATACGTTAAAGATCCAAAATTTCTTGCATTCTGAAATCTCAAAAAGAATATTTTTAGGTATCCACATTTTCTTAAAAAAATATACATTATGAAAACATAATTATTGAGTTTTGTTTCATGTTATTTTTTTCCGAATATCCACTGCACTATCATTTAGTGAATACGGGGAACGTTGGGGAACAAAATATTTAATACTAAAATATGGTTTAGAATGAGTATAACCAAACCCAGAACTATTTATTAACGGTCATATTTAGGAATAAATTTTGTCAAAATTCTATTTTACTTTGGTAAAATTTGATATAGAATTATTTAAAGAAAAATATATCTAAATTTAGTTTAATAAATATATTTTTATCATCAAATAAGTTAAATTTAGCATTAATGTAAGCCTCTAAAATATTATTCATTGAAATTACATTTTCAAGATATGTAAAATTTTTATCTCTCTTATACTTAACTTCCATTAAAAGTTTTGGAAATAATAATAAAATAAAAAAATTTCTTATCAAGATATTTATAAATATTTGATAGTTTTTTTTATTAAAATAGATAATCTATAATTATCATTATCAGTATTTTTCATAGGT
The DNA here is from genome assembly GCA_963277665.1 of Viscum album. Lineage (NCBI taxonomy): Eukaryota > Viridiplantae > Streptophyta > Magnoliopsida > Santalales > Viscaceae > Viscum > Viscum album. The sequence goes on along the minus strand of OY728157.1, from coordinate 1,625,670,214 downwards.
TTGGAATTTTCATTCTCAACAAGTTTAGAAAACCTAAACACTTCTTAATAATGAGGAAATGTATTATCATCAGATGAGGAAGAATCATCAACTAGATAATCATAGTTTATATCATCAGTATAATTTTTATTCAATGATACAGTAGTAATAGATTCATCATTTTTTACCTAGTACATTAGAGAATGAATGTTAACGGATAGTTTGTCTAGTAGAACTAGATTAATCTGTCCAGAAGATTTGTAATCTAATGATTCATCTGAAAAGTCACTGCCACTAGCATGACATGTGTCGTTAGCTTTCAAAACATTTTTAGCATTAGAATTATTGTACTTATTTATATTTCTATCATAATTATTTTCCATTATATCATTATTCACAAGGATATGAAAATCTACCTTTATATTCCCTTCACTTCTTTATTCATAGCATGTGACTTCCGAGTATTTATTTTCTCTTTTTATTTCTTATTCTATCTATACTGAAAGTATTTCATTAAAAATATATTGTTCATGCTTAGAGAAATATTAGCTATTTAATTCTCAGAATGTTCACTTTCACTTGATTCAGATAAAATATTGACTTTATTATACTTGGATCTTGTAACCCTTTCATGAGTCATGTATTTAGTCGTAGTAAGGGAAACACTTCTATATCCACTATTCTTCTTACTCATATCATCATCTCTTTTCATTCTTGCCTCATGCTAAATAAGAGATCCCAAAAACTCATCATGAGTAATTTGAGAGACTTTTCCATTCTCATTAATATCCATTATTTTGAATTCCAACTCATTAGGAATAATATCAATAATCTTGTCTAAAAGATCTTCATCATGTAATCCTTTCTCTCACTTTTATTTTTATCTATTGATAATAGTCATAAATAATTATTTCACATTTGAAACTATTCCCCTATAGGGAAATAGAAATCCATGATATTAAACTGTTAGCAAAGCTCTTCTTGTTTCTATCACATTGGATGTTCCAAAATTTGTAACCTAAAGTTTCATCCAGATAAATTTTGTAGCTTTACAAGAATAAATTTGAATGTATATATTCCATGACATAGAAGACAAAAAATTATTTCATACCTTCTAATTTAGTTAATATTATCATTTCTCTAGGTTGGTGATGGTTTTGACTTATTTCTCCAGAATTTTTTAATATCCAGTAAGCATGAAAAAAAAATTTATTCCTGTTTTAATAACAAATGTCTTCATATTATCTATCTAGTATTCCTAATAATTAAATTTTGAAAAAGGTGTTCTTTTAGGATATAGATTTTCAATCGAACAATCATTAATTCTTTCGAGTATATAATAATATATTTACACAAAAACATGTTAATAGAAAAGGATTGTAAACAATGATAATAGTCTATAAGAACAACATAAAAAAGAAAAGTTATGTAAAAAAAATTATAAAAAGGAAAAATTGATCAAGAAAACATATATGTGAATATAATTATTTCAGATACCTCCATTGATAATGATTGTAGGATTCAAATATGAATGTAGATGCTCAAATACATGAGGGGGTGAATTTTATGATTTAAAACATTTGTTTTATCCTTAATGAAAACTATGTTTAACAATATTATACATGGTAAAATCAAAAATCTCCTATTATTTAAACTAAAAAACATAATAGTTTTTGGAAATATGGTTCCATAAATTAAACATAATTAAATATTACAAAGAAAAGATTATTCATCAATGCATATAGTGTCTTACTTCTCAGAGTATAAAAAAGTACAAGCCTGTAAAAAAGGTTATAATTTCTTCCTTTATCAAAATAAAACAGAAATCATCTTGAATCCAAACAAGTAATGAGTATGAAATATATTAACCCCATGAGAAATGTATCCAACAAACATTGATAATGGTATCTTGATTTATACATTCAATAACATCTGTCTTTCCAAAACAATAGTATGTTGTCGATAGGAATATCATAATATGTGTTTTTATCCTTGTAATCCCTCGAAGAAATCTAAGAAAGATGTTCAAAACCACACATACCAAGAGAGTGTATACTAATAAAAGTCACATCTACAGAATGAAACCTCTAGAGTGATGAACATATTGTGAGCATGTTCAAATGAGATCCTATTTATAGGCATATCTCCAACAGTATGCTCCCTTCTCCAATGGTCATATTTTTTCTTGATTCTCGGAGGATCATATACATGTGTGACTAAAAAAACAGTTAGTTAGAAATAGATTGTAGGGAAACCTTACATAACATGTATAAGGAAAATGATTTTTCATAAAAAAAATAATTTTTTTAGAGAGTAAGGATAAATATAATATAGAGTGTATGAAAATAAACATTCAGAGTCTACAATATATGGATATTCGGATTTTGGTTTTACAAAGAATTCAGAGTCATAATTATATTGATTTCAGAGTTTGAATTCCAATAAATTTGGAATCTAATTTATGATGAATTCATAGTCAAGAATTTTGAGAATCTCTGAATCTGAATTCTATGAAATTTAATGTTTTAATTTCAAAGAATTCGGAATCTGAATATTAGAAAATTCAGAGTTGGAATTTCGGAGAATTTATAGTAAAAATTTCTATGATTTCAAAGTCTAAATTTCAGAGAAATCAGAGACTCAAAATCTATGAATATGGAGTTTTAATTTCATGGAATTCATAGAATTAATTTCAGAGAATTCAGATTCTGAATTTCATAGAATTTGGAGTCTTAATTATTGATAATTCCACGTCTGAATTTCTGAAAATTCAGAGTCTTAATTTCAGAGAATTTGGAGTCTGAATTTCAATGAAATCAGAATCTAAAAATATAATACTCTATATCCAAGGATTTATAGGATATTAAATTTTATATATGGAACAAATTTTTTAATTAGTAATAAAATTAGTTATATTTTGAGGGACTATAAAATGAACAATGAAAACATACTTAACAATACAAATTTCCTTAAATAAGGGGTGTTTTCCTAATTATAATAACCAATTTAAAAAATATAGTTTTCCTTAAGATATTGTGTTTGATATTTTCAAAACCTATAGAAATAGAAAAGTTATACGGAAACATTATTGACAAAGCAGCTCCCTCCAATTTTTATTTTAAATCACATTTACAATAATTAATCCTTTTGATTCCATCTTCGATCTGTAGTGACCTATGTTTCTATCTTTCATTAATTTCTATATATTTCTATTATGTTGATCTTGTTATCTATCATTTCTTCTTTTCATGTGATGAATTGTGATATCTAATGTCTTTAATGAAATATATTTGTATTTATTTGTTATTTTTATTGTCACCAATGAAGTGGTTTAGTTCTTGTATGAGAGGTCATCAGAGATCCAGAATGTGGTCTATTCTCATGTGAATAACATTAATAGATTATATGTTAGGGGATTAATTTATTCTATGACATTATTTACATGAAATCATAATTTTATCATAATTTATATATTTGTATAGAAATATAATTAATGAACTGAAGAAATTATATACCTTTCTAATTTAGTTGCAACTCTATGGTGGAAATTTTGTATCTTTTTTACCATGATTGTAGGATGCCTCTTGTTTTTCTAGGCATTGTGAAATCTATTATATGCTATGATATGATATTATTATATTTGGAGTAGAATTTTAAAATTGACAATGAACATAAATTATTTACTAATTGATATTTCTTTTGATTTAGAAGAATTAAGGAAGGAGAATATTTTAATATTGTGGTTTTTAATTTGATGTTGTTATAATTTATACAAGTATAAAAGAATAATTGAATTGGTTAAGAAACATAAATTCATATTGACAATAATTGAATGGAATAAAAATTGTGAATTAATCTTATTTAATGAATTATTAATTTAGAATAACTTATATGATCATGACTTTGGTCTTATATCTTTTTATTGATTTATTTCATAATATTCATGTTGTTAAAATAGAAAAATAAAAATAATGATTAATTCAATGTGGAATAAGAAGCAATCTTTTGTAAAGATAGTTGATAGAATCAAATTTTACCATATTATTTGGAAGGATATGTTATAGGTTTTGGATCCATGAGATCTTATGTACATTTGATGGATGAATGACTTATATTTTTTCCCCACTGCCATACAGAATATTTTTTGTTTCTATTACTTTTGTGATGTGCTCCATATATGAACATTGGTATATTATATATTGGTGGATAATGTCAAATGAGGTGGGGGGTGCAAAATGTAATGTGATCTATGGGTGGTTGATCCTGGTATGGAATTTTAGATATGTGGTGGGGAGTCTTGGATATGATGTGGTAGTAGATAACACAAGTGATAGAGAGATACATTATTAAATGCTTTTGGGAGTTTGAGGTGTCACCCAATGTGATGGAACATGTCAAATTTGGGATTAACTGCAGTTGAGATGTTGAGAGATGGTATGCTCACATGAATTTGATTATGGAAAAATGGATTGATTTATGGGTTCAATTTCTTTTTCGATACACATTGATGTAGATGGCTACACATGGATACATGTTTCATCTTGGAGGAATCATAGTATGGTTTACATATATTACATTGCTTATTGAGAGATTCTAATAAAGAATACATTTTTACCCCATAACGTTTTTTAATATGGATTTCATGTTCATAAAATATATTAATCTTTATAAACAATGGACTTAGTTATCATTATACATAGAGGTCATGGTTGTTATTTTCATGTTTAATGTAATTTAACGTGGAATAATGATTATCGTTAAATAATCACTGGTTTATTAATTAATGCTTCGAAATTTAAAAAAGGAATATGATGAATACAATATTTCATTTTAAAATCATTTATTCTTATAGGATATTTGGCCTTAGTTACAGAAACTAAGAGTCTCAGTGACATTATATATAGTTTAGATTGTCAGTATGTAATGCCCCTAGTGTGGTTGCGAGCCATATTATATCATGTATATTATCTAATTTCATATTTTATCCCACCAATTTAGTTTATGGGACCTAACACATAGTGGAAACTGGGCGGGTATTAACCCCACAACCTAGTGGGAAGATGTATTGATGGCTACCCCTCAAGACCAAATTTATTCTCTTTATAGTTACTTGTTCTAGTATAAATGTTTGTTAGATTTCCCATACAACTGTTTAGAGGTTGGTTATGAATAATTTTTATTTCACACACATATATTACTAGAAATAGGATCTTCATTGTAATTATAGATAATATTTGTTTAGGATGTGATGCATTGAGTTATTTAATTTTTGTATGAGTTACAATGGATTGAAATATAATACACATTGCTTTTTAACAAGATAATTGAGTTGTGCTGGATTCAAGAAAGTAAATGTATATATTATGAATATGTGGATCTGATGTTGTTGGTATGTGGTTCAGGAGGTGCATGTTGTGATTCTTATGAAAACTATTTTTGTCATATAATACTTTGAGAGATAATGGATCAAGACGTTCAATGGTGAAGAGTAGCAGAAAACTAGGGGAGAAGCAGTAGTAGGGTACCCAAATTGATTCATTATTATATTATATTATCTATTGTATAATATAAATTCAGATAGTTATAAATTGGTTGTATAAGAAAATACAAGAACTATAGAGGTGATGAGTCTGTTTCGCTGTTGTTCTTTGCTCTTCACCATGATTTATTTATATTTTTTAATAGATGGTCCAGATATGATGCTACTGAGTATACTATGATGCTCACCTTCATATATATAATTTTATTTCTAGGTATTTAGAGTATCTTGGCTATCTTTTTGGGTATTACTAGATCAAGGATTAGAATGAGCTATTTTGAATTTATGAATATTTTCGTCTTCAGAATTTTGGCACTTGCATTTTCCTTTATGTTGTTTACATCGTTATGGAATTTCATATATAGACTCGAGATTGTTTTAATATATATATGTATGAGAAGATATTTTTTTCTTTTTTATATAATTTTATTTTATTTTAATATTGTATTGTAATTCCTCAATTGTTTTTATTAAACCCTATATGCTAGTTGCCAACATTGGGCTTTTTAGAGGCATGAGTCCGAAAGTCACCCTATCTCTACCCTTATTGTATATTCTTCATTGGTAGATGGACATGATATAAACTATTTTGAGTATTTCAAATACAATTCCCTAGTAGTATTCTTTATTTATATTTAATCAATTTTCTTTAACCTTTTTGTGATAGTTATCTTGAAGAGATTCATCTGATGAACACATTATTCAAGTTGAAATTAAAATCATCAGTTTTATTCCCTTAACAAATCTCAAATTACTAGTAAATTTTTATAATAATTGGGATTTCATTAAATTTTTTCAATCAAGTTTTTACACCCCGACTCCTGGAACCATAAGATGGTTATTATAATATTATACTATAATAAGATTTCATATATTTAACGATTCTCAATTGATCAATTTATCAGTCTTGGAAAACAAGATGCATACGTCACCCCCATATTACATTTCATGTATAATATCATTTCAGAAAAATATTTCTATAATAAATGAAATAATTAAAATTATCCTTCTTAAATTAATAAATAGTGGAAACAAGAAAATGGTGATCATATACTCTCATTAAGGGTTATGTATAGGGAATCTATCATGTTTAAATTCATCATAAAGAATATGGTGGAGTGGATAATCAATTTACCTTCAATTAAATTGAGAACATGATATCATTGTAAATACATGTATAGTATATGAATAAAAATTACATGGATAACCTAAATTAAATTATAAATACAACACCACACAATTGTATGATATGTTTTTTTAAATAATTTTAATTTCATGAAAATTTATCATTGCACGCAACATCGAGTTTAAACGAACAATGAAAAAATAATAAATTTTTTTATTTTAAAAATTACATAATATCAAATCCATTAAATTAGGGGTGGGAATAAGATAAACTATATTATATATACATAGGGCTTAGTGATGAAATTTATTTTCACTCCAAAGAAATAAACATATAAATTTTCGTACTATCATTTTAATCAAGAAGTGATTAAATTGAATTCATTGGGAAAATAAATTTAATGTATTTTTACAAAAACTAGATTATTGATCTTATATAATGAACACAATTTTTTAAATTTTACTATCATGATTTATTTATACTAAATTTTTAATATTTTTTTAAATGATTGAATTTCTAGTAACTAATGAAAATTACAAATTTCGTTAATAATATCATCATATTTATAATACATTACTATATAATTGTAATTTAATATAATAATATATTATGTACACATTAGTTATATATAATATAATTATTTGAATTTTATTAAATCGTTACAATATTTTTGTATATGTACAATTTTTTCCATAAAAATGAAATTTTCATGAAAATTGTTTCTCTTTGATTTTGTAGGATTAATATTAATAAAATTTAATAAAATTAACTGTTTTCATTTTTTCATAATGGATTTCATAATTGGATTATGTATTTCCAAATTGGTTAATTTTGTCTTTTTTTGAATATGAATAGTATTGATGGAAATTTTTGTTACTATTGTAAAGAATAAATTCGGTAAATTAGGTTAAAAAAATGATAATGAAATAAATTTACCCTCAAATTTTCCCAAAATTTAATGGATGAATATATTTCATCTAAAATAATGTCATTTTTGACTATACAAACAGTAATATCTATTTAAATGAGATTATTATTTTATAATATTTTATTTAATGAAAATTCAATGGTATAAAAATCAAGATTTTAATAAATAAAACATTTTTAATATGGTGATATCCATAATATATCATACACTGTAAATATTATTTGGAAATATAAAATACTTATCTTCATCATAGTAATTTTTTATATTTTTTGTGAAGAAAGAATTATTATAAATATTTACACAATAGTGATAATGTAATTTTTTGATTAATGGAAAATTCAAATAAATGATTTAAAATATATTACAATAAATAAAAATGTAGATAATTATTTCTAATAATTATTTTATAAAATTAACATAAAATATTATGGACGTATTAAATTATAATTTTTTAAATTATAATTTTTTATAGATATTACTATAGTCGGAGTGTTTAATAGTTTTTTAAATTTAAATTATGAATTTTTTATAGTAAAAAAAATTCATTTAATGATATACAATTTATAAAAATATAAAATTATGAAAAAAATATTTTTTAGAAGATTAATATGTTATCCAAATTACATTTATAGTTTTTTTCATTTTATAGTTTCAATATTAACCCTCAAATATTAATTCTCTATGGAGACATGCTAAGAGATAAAGAGGGTAAATACTAATTAATAAATATATGTGTAGAAATTTAGAGAAAACATATCTAAATTTGATTGGATGATGGGATTAGGACCCATTATAATATGATCATAAATTATTATAATTATTTATTCATTTGGAAATTTAAATTAATTTATAATAAAATAATAGTTGAATAAATTTCTAAAGTGCTCCTCAATTCAATTATAAAAGAGAATTTATTACTCTTGTTCGCTAAATCAAAATATTATATATAGATAGACCTAATTTGTCTATTTATTTTACTAAAATTCTTATCCATGTTCTATTTTCTATAGTTCTACAAACATAAAATCCCATGTCCCTTAAGAATATTTCTAAATGAAGTACACCAATGAAGAGGTAGACTGCCATATCAACTCATTCTTGTTTAGTTATTATTCTACTTTTAATCAGGTGTTCATTCCATACAATTTAAATAACTACGATATAATCATTATAATTATATTTCATTATGATTATGAAATAAATTAATTACAATTTTTATTAATTCTGTAAAATATGATATCATTGTGCGTGTGTACGTAAGACTTATTGACTCCCCATAGTGGTTTAAGTCATTTTCTCTTCACATTACTTGGATTAGATAGTGCTAAAAATAATTTATATATATATAAATAGTGAATTTAATTTTATTTGATAAAATTAATATATCATCTATTTTAATTATCCATTAAAAATTTTGGAAATGATACCATCAATCATGTATATATACCACATATCATCTCCATGGCAAGATGTAAATCATTTTCATTGATTAAAAACCATGAATTATATTTACAACATATCTAATATATTAATAAGACATGAATGAACTTATAATTATAATGGAGATGAAAGAAAAATATATATTTTCACAGTCAGTAATATGCATTTCAAATCATTAATGGTAAATTAATGCAATTTACAACAACAATAATTGTAAAAAACTAATACATTCAAAAAAGGGTAATAATATAAAATAAATTGATAATATATGATATAATAAATATTAATATGGATCTTTTATAAATTTATAATGTTCTTTAAACCATCATACAATAGGTTAGAGCATGTTCAAATAGAGGAATACGTACGATTTGATATTTCTGAACTCCATTTTCAATTAATTGAGTTAAACATCAATGTAAAAGATAATGTCAACCTATGATTATGTGTGAAACAAATTTTTATTGTTTTATGTATTATTTCAAATTTATTATGTTTATTTATTGTTGATAAGAATAATTTATTTATTTTATTAATTCTCACTTAAATGATATGATCTTTGATTGGGTTTCCCATCTCACACATACAACAATGAGACACTTTTCATATTTACAATGAATTTCTCTTATGAGGTCTATAAACTACCCCTTTAATATAATATATCATGAATATTTCTTCCATTGTATATAATTATTAATTTATTGTTATATCATTCATGGGGGATATAGTTCTACTGATTATAAATATGTAATTTTTTATTTCACAATATCTTCATTATTTTATTTTTTAGTATAAGTCTCTAATGATGAATATTTCATTCCATGACAATCAATTCTTAGTTTTAAAAAAAAATTAATTTCACAATTATTTAATGATTTTTCAAATTAATCATTACCCAATTTTTATTTTTTGAAAACTATTTTATAAGAGTTCTTATTTTCATTTTCAAAAAAGGTATTTTTGGGTTTTACTTTCAGAAGTTTTGAATTGATGATTTCCTAAATTTTATGGCATGAATATAATTTACATCTATTAAGATTACATAATGATTTAAATCATTATTTACAAAAAAAATTTATTCTCAATCAAAATGATCTCTTTTTTTACTTGTGAATTTTATATTATAAATTAATATTTTCAATATAAAAATGGTCTATTTTATCATTAAATATTCCAATAATTAATTTTAAATATATTAATATATAGAATCTTCAATTATTTAATTTTATGTTGTTGATATACATTAATGATTTCATTAATTATATTCATTAATATATTAGGACTATTTTGACTTTGGAAATATGTATAAACCTCTATCTTTTACATAATACATATATTGTTTGATATATCACATTGTTTATTAATTAAATATATTATTTGATAAATGAGTAATTATTTTTAAATTGAAGAATTATTGGAGACCATATATTTAAAATCACACCAATGTATTAGTAGTATCATTTGATGTATATGTTCTCGTAAATCAATGAGTTTTTTACCAATAATTATTATACTATCTCGTAAAAGGTCATAGAGATAATGGTATCATGTTCCTGAGAAACATAACATAAAATAATTTAGAACATCATATATTAATAATTTCTTTATTATTATCCATGATATTTTTACTCCGATATAATCCATGGATTGGATATTTAAAAATGTTATTGAATAAATGGAATATGATTAAAATTATTATTTTTAATTAATTATTATTCCTTATTGGGTAATTTTATTCATGTTATTAATTAAATGGAATGTGTTTTTAGTTATTAACCTTATCTTTTTTATTGTTCTTAACTAATAATAATACATTACATTGTATTAAAACCATAATGATCCTTTGATATCAGCCTTATTTTTTTCATTTATTAGGAACTTGTGATATGTACTATGATTGTTATTCAGTGATATTAAAGAAGGAATAATGTTCATCCCAAAAAAAATTATGTTTTAATTTTTCAATCCAATTTCGAAATTGGAATCATGTATAAATTAAATCTTATAATACAACTAAACTGTGTTATCATTCCGAATGTAATTTGTTATATCTTATGCCAATGTAGTAAAGTAAGAATTGAATCAGGGATACTATAGTTAGGGTATCTAAAGTTCGTATCAGATCAAGTTTATCAGAGACCATGACAACTATATTTAATAGATCATTGAAATATTTCTCAGTGAATTAATTTGAGGACAATTAAATTTATAGTATAACATCATATATTTTTGGCAATAAACATGTATATCCAAATTTAAACATTTTCACTCATAGTTTGAGAAATTGTTTTCCTGATTTATACATTAATTGATAGTCAATTTTATTATTATATCTTGATATATATTCTTTTATTTTTTATTAAGCGGATTAAACCATATGAAAAAATTTTAAGAAAAAATATTATAGAACTATTATGTATTGGGATTCAATAAATACATTGATGTAGTATTTCCCAAATGTTTTTTTGGATATAAAAATATTGACATTATTAGGGATTTTTTTTATTTTGGAATCATATATATCCTTATTAACATAAGTCTCATCAACACCATCTTGGGATTATGACATTAATAGTGATAATATGTTTCTATTTTTAAACACAATTTTGAGGTTTTTTGTAATGTTATTAATCATAATCAATGATATTTTGGAACACATTTTTGGAAATAAAACCCATTAGTTTGGTAAATGTTTTATATAAATCATTATTTAAGGAACAATAATAGAACTTTTTGTTGATATAATATTAAATGAAAGGATAACCATAATGGTTTATATGATCTCTAATTCTAAGGTAATTATTGGTTACTATATTTTTATAATGGAAAAATGAAAATAATGGGTTAATTTGAGGTTAAAAAAATTTCATTAATGATGAATACATTGAATATATATTCATGGTTTTTTACACATTTATTATAAATATTTATATTTTTTTAGAAAATGAAAAACACGTAGTTTGGGGGACCTCCCATTTGATCTATAAAAGGCAACAAAACATAAAATCACAACCGATAAGAGAAAATGGTGAATCACCCACTGGTGCACATCATGATGTCCTTGATAGTTTAAAAATTATTATTTTCATTAAAAAGATATAATAGATCATGGACAAACTTATTTTGGAAATATATATTTTATCATTAATATAACCATGGGATTAGAAAATTATTTAGTGATTAAGTGATTAATATTTTTTTAGAATACTATAACTATTTCTAATACACATTATTTTAATGGAAAACAAATGATTTTTTTAATTTTATTTGAGTAGTAAAGGTTGAATTTTATTTTTTAGTAATATATGACATAATTTTTTATTAATGGTGATAAATGTTATATAAGAAAATAGTTATGATATCTTGGATTGTATATGCTTTGTGTGTGAAAATAATTTTGGTACATTAATATTAAAATTATCTTGAATGACTATGTACTAAAATCATTTTCAATTATGGGTTTCAATATTATGATATAATATTTTCAATGGAATTTATGGATAATTATTTATTGAATAATCTGGTATTAAATTTTGGTATAACTATTGAATGTCTATAGATTAAGTTAGTCTTATTCTTATAAAGGATTATCCTTTTATAATTATATCATCTTGTACCATATATATTGGTTTTCATTAATATCTAATGTATGTAGTGATATATATATTTTATTTGGAGGATATTATGATTCATAAAATATTGCTAGTTTGATTTTGGAATATATAAATTATTGTCATCATTTGGTGAAAAAGAAAATTTTATGGGGGAAATTGATTAAAATATGAAACTATTGATTCCAAATAAGTATATCTAATTTTATTAATAATATAGATATTAAAATATTTCCTCAGCAATAGGATGATTTTTTTGGAACCAAAATTTTATCAATGTACTTTTCAAACGGGGAAATCCAAGGCCTTTTCTCTTATCTTGGATTTAATGTTTTGTGATGGTTAACATTCTAATAAAAATATTATCTATCACTCTCCATCAGATCATGATATTTATATTTTCTATTCCCTATCCATATTTTTAATTTCCAATATTTTTATTCTAATAATAAATATTTTTTTGTGACGCACTTATTTTCATTTCCTCTTTTTATAATTTATTATCTATTTTATGTTGTGGGTTTCCCAAAAATAAAATTTCAACTATTAAATTATTATTTTAGAAGTTTAATTTAAAATGATGAGGACACAATTCATTTAATTACGGGATAATGTCAAATAACAAATATTCAATTTATGTCTCGTTTTAAATAAATATAATTTATTCAATAGTTTACATTGCACACTATAACTTGCTTAATCAAACCATTAAATACTATTAAATATTCTTATTTAAAAAATATATCTATATAATAGAAATTAATTTGGTGTCTATAAGTATAATAAAATATACAATATATTTTCAAGACACACTCAGTACAAATTTTTTTATATCATTCATAGGAAATAAGAACATTATTGTTAGTGTTGTCATTTTAATTAAAAATATTTATTTTTATTTAATTCTATAGGATAAAAGATATAATTAATTTTTTTTTAAAATAGAAATTTTATTTCAAAAAATTAATATAATATTTGAACTTGGATGATCAAGATTATGTTATAATTATTTATTGGGTTTTCATGAAAATACTGATCTCCCATTAAATAGTGATAATTATTGATTTTTATAAAATATTCATTTTAAAAAAATTCATTTTTTAAGTTTATATAATATTAAATTATTAAATACACATATATATATAATCATATTGAATTATTTTTATTCTTCCTTATACCTTATTTTTGTATATGTATATTTTTTGGAGTAAAAATTTATTTTTTAACAAAATTGTTTTTTGTTGTGTATCCAAGATTATTATTAAATAATTTAATAAAAAATAAATGTATTGAATTTTAAAAATGTATTACATATTATCATTCAATATTTATAATGTTATAAATTATTTCCTTTTTAATTTTTTTAATATGAATAGAATCCTTTGAAATTATTTTTATTACAATAAAGGGTAATTTTTGTAATTTTTGTTAAAAAATGATAAGGACTATAGAAAATCCATTAAAGTTTACAAAATTTTACTAGAGTAGTTATGTTCATAAAAAATTATTTATCCATTATATATATGAAAATTAATGTACAATTAAATGACATTATGTTGTTTATAATATTTTATTTAATAAAATCAGAAAGATGTCACATTCATGATTTTAATAACTAAAACATTTCTATTATGTTTATATCCAAAATTTTTACCAGACTATAAATTTTATTTTCAATTATAATTTATTTATCTATATCACGGTAATTATTTTTTATTTATCAATGAATAAATAATTACTTTATATAATTATACATCAATGATGATGTTGTTATTCAACTAATTGAAAAATAAAATAAATGTTATTAGGAATATTAAAATATATAAAATAATATGAAATTAATGTAACCAAAGAATTTTATATTTTACCATGAAATACTAAAGATGCATTAATATATTGGTTTTATTTTATTTTCTTTTAATGATTTTACTAATTTCAATGTAACGAATAGTTTATAAAACCCACATTTTAAATATTTTATAGTAAATAATATTTTATTTAGTGATATAAAGTTATAAATATATTAAATTTTGAGAAAAATATTCTATATGGTTGAAAATATTATCCTTGAATAATTTCTCATTCATACACATTTGTATTGTTACTATATTATACCAATAATATTAATAATACATGCTGTCATGGGAAGAGTTAGAGCTTAAATAATGGTTAAAACCAAAATATAAGGGATTAATTTTAGTAATAACATATCTAAATATTATCGGATGAAGGGATTTAGACCCATAATCTTAAAAAATTATAAATTTATTTATTTTTACCATGTTTTAACTGAGAAATAATATATTTAATATTATTATTTTAAATAATTCTTAAAGCTCACTTGACTTCAATTATAAAAGTGAACCCCTTCCTTCACTTAATTAAACCACATTGAGACATATAACTCCATAAAACTCTACCAATTTAAATTTATAACATCATTATATATTTTATTTATGCTCTTTTACTGAAAAAATTCTATCTCTATATCCTTCATTAAGATACATAGTATATGTTCATTGAAGAACATGCAAACATTCTTATAAACAATATCCTGTTTATTTCTTTCTATATTTCTCATTCATATCTTCTATGAAACCTAAATTAATAACTCCAATATCATATATATAATTATTCATTATTAAGAATATTAAAAAACCATATTCCAAATTTTATCTACCCAAGGAATAAAGAATGAATCGTGTGTACCAACATAAGACCTATCGTGTACATTTGGCAGTGTAATTTGTTTTTGATCAACAATTTACATGGATGGGTATAATTATAAAAATATTTAATATATTTAATTTTGAGGATAATATATTGTTTTTTTAAATATATTTGTTTCATCCCTTTTCCTTACTCATCTATAATTAAGGGATTGATACCATTGATCGTGCGTACATAAGGTCCACCATCTCTACGACATGATACAATTCATTTTCTATTATCAATATTTATAAATGATTCCAAAAAAGAATATATGGAATTAATATTATTTCTAAGATAATAATATAATTTTATATACTATTTAACAATATCATATTTTCAGGAATAATGATAGACATAAAACCCCTGAGAAAAAATGTGTTTCACAATAGAAACAATGGTAATAATGAAATATTATTAACAATTGGTTAGTAAGATGATTTAACTGAATCATATAT
This sequence comes from Viscum album, assembly GCA_963277665.1. Lineage (NCBI taxonomy): Eukaryota > Viridiplantae > Streptophyta > Magnoliopsida > Santalales > Viscaceae > Viscum > Viscum album. Next base: position 1,625,654,424 of record OY728157.1, on the reverse strand, counting down.
GATATCATATATATAAATACGGTTATTTTATAAATTTATAACCTGATTGAACCATTATACATGAGTCTCAATAATGTATATTCAAAGCAAACTAAATGCATATAAATTTCATAACTCAATTTTCTTTCATCAGGTTAAACTTACACATCCTTGATAAGTCACACTATAATTGCATGTGAAATGAATTATGATTATCTTATGTTTTATTGACAATTTTATTTTGTTTATTTAATATATATACACATAATTGATTCATTTCACTAAATGTCACTATAATTAAATGATCTCTTTATGGCTTTATCATTCTACTTTTACTCCATCGAGATATATTTCATATTAACCACATATTTGATATGTGCAATGTATATAATTCATCATTTAGAAATTATATCATGAATATATTTTTCTTCTAGTATATAATGTTTCATTATATGTGATTACTTTTATGAGTAACATGATTTTATTGATTAAAATGATTTAATGATTTATTTCAAAATCTTAACATTATTTTAGATTGTTTTAGTATAAGGCTTAATTGAGGAATAATATTTCCATTACCATGTTTTCTAAAATAATATAATAAAATATTTTATGTAATTTGTGAGGAATCACTTGGAAACGAATGAACGGGTGGGGAGTATATACAGAAAATCCCTATGTTGCATCTGTAATATCATGAGATGAATAAGTTGGCCGAATTAAATGTGTTTTTACTCATACTAGTTAAAACCTAATTTTTATGGTGATGATAGAAATTGTATCCTATTATTGTAAAATATTGCATCCAAAAGTTACAAATTTCCAAAATTATGATTTTTTTAATTTTTAATTTTGATAGTATCACTATGATGTAATCCAAAAAATCTGATTAGGAAAATGTTGTAGAAGAAATTGTATTTTTTCCAATTATATAAATTTCCACAATGATTATACATGATCTAGTTATCATAATAATGTTTTTTAATAAATTTAAGGTGTTTTAATCTATATACCTTGAAATTTTGATTTCATTTATTTATTTATGATATATTCCCCTCTTCATTACACTTGCTGAGCTTTTGAGCTCACACGTATTTTTTTCTTTTCCCATTATGCAAGGATATTAATAGGGAATAATTTTATGATAAATAATAATATATTTTAATTTGTGTTTTCAAATGTGATATGTTATTCATGTAAGTATCTATTTTACTAGGTGTTGAAAAATATTTTGGTTTTTTATAATGTGATTTCTTGTATAAGAAGACATATTAAAAAACTATCTAATGACTCTAGGTTATTGGGGTCATGGTCATTAAATTTAATAAAATAAATTTATAAATCTATACATTCATGATCAATTATTCAATGTATAATATCTGTTATCAGGAATATTATTATCATGGTCTTCGGGAATAATTTTATCTTAATAAATTTAAAGGAGTATATTAGACACCTGTTTAACATAAAATTTATACTATTTTTATCATGAGATAAATTAATCCAATGAGGGGCTATCTATATCCATTAACCTATTATCACTTCAATATCATATATATTATATATATGTTGAATTTTCAGAGTAATAAATTATTAAAATTTCTTATAAATTTGACTTTATCAATATTAAATCCAAAATATGGAATAATTTCCGAAAAAATAATTTTACATTCTTAATAAGAAATTGCTAAATGATACCATATATAATAAAATTATCAAAAAAATCTTCACTTTAATAGAAATAAAATTTTATTTATATGTGTAACTTAAATATGGACATAAAGAAGAAAATATTGTAAAATGAATAATGTAGAGTGGTAGAGAACATGAATGTAAGAAAGTGATGAAATCAAAATATGGTATAAAACATACATTAGTAAATGGTTATGGAAGACCATAAAATAATAATAAATTATTGATTAATAGTAAAAAAAATTCATTAAATAAATATTAATCACAATGATATAACAACCTTATATCTTTATGTAAGAAGAGATATAAAATCTCTTTTCAAAATTCATTTCATTCTAATAAATTTATTTAAAATTTATATAATGATAAATAAAAATGTCAAAATAGTAAATAAATATTTATATAAAAGTAATCCTAGGAATTATCTAATTAAACATTAAATTAAATAAATATCTTGATTTTGGCGAATTATATATGTGATGTAAAAGATAGAAAAATAATCCAATTAAAAATTTCAAAATTCCAAAAGTATATGATTAGTAAATTTATATGAAGACTCATTTTAAAACATTTTATGTAAAATAAATATTTTTGATAAATAATGAAATTTATCATTTATGATAAAAAATTAATATTCCTGAAACCAACTAAATAAATAGTGACATATAATAAATATAGTTGGAAGGAAACTATTAAAACATGATGTTTTTTGGAAATCCCATTATATGTAACCCACTAATATCGTATTGATAAAAAAGATATGAAATTGAATATAATCATTAAAACCCATAACATAAAAAGAGGATAATAAAATATATGGGGTTAATATATAAAGATATTATATTTTTTTAAATCATATCTTATCATAAATAATCAAAAATTAAAATGAGATCTTAATATAAATCTATTACCCTAATTATTTTATTAGTCAAGCATGTTAAATCCTCAGGTATAATAAAAAAATTTATTAATAAAAAATTTATTAGAAATTATTAGTGAATATTACATATGTTATGATCCAGTAATAACCATTTTTGTTCTATTCATTTTATAGTTGATTATTCTTTTAAATAGTTTAATGTTTTTTTGTATATTACTACAAAAATAAATTAATATATTGATAATGAATATTGGAATCATGTATTTGTTAAAGGCATATCTATAATGTTAAAATTGTTAATATTAAATTTTTTCATTTTTTATATAATATTTAATAACAATCCATTCATGATGGTAATATGTGAAAAAATTATATCGGTTCATGGAGGTGGTAGTTCGCACCGACACATTAGTGACATTATCATTCTCAGAGGATGTTTTGATATAATGGTAAAATAAAAAATAGTTGTTAAAAGAACATAATTAATTAAAAATTACCATATAAATTCTTTAATTAATAATTTATAACAGACTGTTTAATTTTTTTGGATGAAGGTAATACACTAGTACTTGGAGACAATATGTTGTACGTATGCAAGAGGGTTATCTACATTATCTATTGGATATAATGTAGGTGGAAAATGGTTTATCCCTAATAATAATAATGATAATATTCAAAAATAATTTAGAAATAATAATAATAATTATTGGATGTATATAACATATTTAGATGATTTAGTTTAAAAAATATTCTTTCAAATAGTTGGCTAAGACAATTAGCAATTATTTGGAAGACCTCCTTTTTCATACAGTACATGCCTTTTTATGATTGTCAATGGATATGAACAAGATATATTTAATTAGGGGAATGAATGTAAGATTTTTATTATAGGGAATCTCCATGATAAATTCATAAATGTTTCTCAATAGGGTATAAGTTAAAATTCCCTTTAACTTTTTGGGGGAATACTAGAAATGGATATATATAAAATATTTAAATAATATTAATTCATTTTTAGTTAATGTGGATCCAAAATAAAATTTTTTTTGTTGATAAAATGTGTACAAATGAATTGAAACCATGTTATGTGTACTAATAAAATAAGTTTTGTTATTTTAATGACTTATCCCATTATTATTTAGCATTTTAAATCATTTCACCTTAACCATGTTGATAAATATTAACCATTTTTCCTATTACTTAAAATCAAAAATTATTTTTAACTTATTAAAAAATATTTATTATTATATTTCCAAATATTTAATCCATTTTTTATGATTCAAATAATAAATGTCATTGAAGTAACTTTTAATATATTATCAAATAATGAATCAATAATATTTTTTTTATAAAAGTATATTCATTAAACATGGAAATGTAATTTTATAGAAAAATGAACATTTATATTGATTCCATTGAAATTAATTGAATTTTTTTAATGAAATTATAATTATTTTTTTCAAACATAACCAAAAATAAATTTTAAATTTTAAATACATGATTAATAAATGAGATTGGAACACCATGTATATTTGATCAAATACATTACAATGACTTCCAAAATGGATTCCATAAACTTTTTTATTCAATATAAAAAATTTATAATAATTATTTTAATGTTTTAAAAAATATGTTTTCGAGAAATAATGTTTCATAAAATTGTTTTTTATTATTATATCACTACTATATATGTAATGTGATTTTTTTTTGTAAAATCATTGTTTTCTCTAATCACCCAGAAATAAACAATTTGTGAAAAATAATAAATTTCACACAATTGTAATTTTGATGATTTATATTAATAAAGGTTTGCAATACTAAATTAAATATATAAAAATATATAAATTTATACATCAGTTTTATTATTTTTCAAATCTATGTGCAATATGAAATATTTTTATAGATAAAAAATATTAATTTCTAAAATTAAATACATAGTGTTACAAAATTCTTTCATTCAAAGAGTGTTTCCGATAAATTCAGATTATTTATCCCCATGGATATATGTGGGAAATTATTCACCAAAAAATATTCTGGCTTAATTGATACCTCTTCAATATATGGGTTTCTCCAATGTACATTCACAGATCAAATCTACAAATTATGTGACACATTTCCTAAAATTTATAATATCTTTATAGGCTCTTCCTTAAAAAGAAAAATCAGGTCTTAAATATATTCATTTTGTGGTGATATCATGTATTGGTTCTGGAATGAAATTTCTTTATGAAATATAAAAATAATTTAGAATTATCGTTAATGAGGATCTGTAGAATTTTAAAACTGTAAGATATAACTATGATTAATTAAATTCATTTGAAAGGAATGTTATACATATGATATTCTATCCCCTTAATTCAAATCATTACCATTCCATGGATATACAATAATGAAAACATGATCACCCACATTAAATTCTAAAACCCCCTTTTAGTTATTTATATTAATCTTTTTCCATCATTGAGATACCTTAAGATTAATATGAATAATTATAATTAAAATTAATTTCTTCAAAATTATTAATAATCCTAAATTAATCCTTTAAAAAACTTTATGCAAATATTCTGGTTCATGAAATATTTTCATATTTAATTATTCACATAATGGAATTTGAATTATCAAATTTTATCTATTATTATTATCTAAATCCATTCAAGGTGAATACCTATCCCACATCCCAATAAATTAAAGTCAGTAAGACCCCAACATGTCCTCTTATTTTTAAATTCACTTCTTGAAATAATATTCTATTAAAGAATGATTATATGTTATAAAATGTATCTTAGTGACAAAAAGACTTTAAAAGAGTCTTAAAAACTATCAAATTAAGCAATGGGTCATAATAAAATACAATTAAATGTGGTGCAGTAATAATTCTTCATAACACACACACACAAATATATATAAGGTACTCATAAATTTGATATTTTTCTATTACTAAGGAAAATAATGGACTTGGTAAGGGGATAAAAAATAATCCTTATTTCACCATTTATTCTATTAGTATTTTCTAATCCATAAATAAAATCTATATAAATAATATACCATTTCTACATAGGCATAGATATAGTATGCAGGAATCCATTAAGATGTTTCACTTAGACTTAAATTTTTTCAATCAATGAATCTTGATGCACAATACAATATTTGATATTTTCTATTTTACCACTAACAACATTCATTCAAATACCAATATATTTTTGTTGAACTAGTGTGTATGGTGAAATAAGATGTATGAGAAATATGTAAATATTTGTTTTTCCATTGGAATACATGGAAGAAATATAATCTTTATAATTTTAAATTTACCATATTTATAGATAAAGCCTTCCAACATACAAATATTCATAATTTTTATTTATTATAAATTTTTATTAGAATGGCTAGAACATTTATTTTTTCTAATATGTATGGATGGTAAATCATTTAGAACTGATGTGATTTTTCCCATACCATAATGATTCTAATATAAAATTTTATTACATACATTAATATAGGTTCTTTGTTAATCCTCGTTTTATTCAAAACTCCCTGATATTCCTTACATAATGAATAATCCACCTTATATCCTTTACCGAGGAGATATTTTTACCATGATATCACAATATATGAGTAATTATATATATCAAAATTGTATAAATATGAGATCAATCATTGAGAAGTATTATATGAATCATTTATTACCAGTATAAACTATACATATTTCACTATGAAGGTATTTCATCAACATCTTCAATAAAAATATTTGAGATCATAAATCAAGATCATGAGTTTTATTTTTCTATTCATGAATATTTAATTTAATTTATATATATAAATAATCATTATCATTCTGTATAATGACACATCAAACTCTCATCCTTGATGAATAACTATATATCAAAAATCCATAACATCCCAACAATAAAATAAATATAATACCATATAACAGTATCCTATATAAATATGAATATGTTCGTTGGTGATAATCATTAGCATTTTCCATTCCATAACTAACATTTTCATTAAATGATAAATTAATAATCCATCAATAGACACAACATGATTAAAAAAATATTGTTCCAGATGTTGTGAATTTGATTTTCTAAATTTCAGTCATGAATATTTTTCTCTTATAGTGGTAATAACGATTCAAAAAATTGATATTATGTTGCTCATTAAATTTAGAGTATATCAATATATCACTAATAAATACAGTAGTGAAAGTATAAATATAATACATGGATACTATATTCATTATATCCATAAAAAATACATTTAATTAGTAAATCAAAAAGAGATTATTGTAAATTTTAAATTTATATACATCGAATGAAATGATGTATTTTTAATATCATCATCTAGTACCGTAGTTGTTGGTACCCATCAAAAAGATAAAACATTGAGAAATATTTCACTCTGACTGATTAATAAAACATATCAGAATTTTATCTTAGATGATATGTTTTCTTAATAGTAATGGAATTGATTTCCTTATAATCGATGCACAATATAAGAGAAGAATAATTCTTATTATCAAAATTAATAGTGTATCCCTATGGTGAGACTGTAGGGTGTATAAATCCACTACCAGAAAAATGCAATAGTTACATATTTAGTTAAACTAATAAAACATTATCCATAGTATAGTCTATCATAGATGTATGGTTTTCATTAGGTATAAGATAAATGGAAACTGAACATAAAGAAGGGATGTATTTCTATTTTTTTAATTCAGATCACTACAATTTCTTAATATATAATAGGTAAGTACTGTATTATAATGATTATTTCCCAATACTAAGTGGAATCATCCATTATTGTCTATGAATTTAACTAAGTAGAGGTAATTTATGAGAATATTGACATGATTAACCTGATGTAATCTACCCTTTGAAGGCATGGGATTCCACATTTCTATCGATGATCATAATTTCCATATCTAAAAAAATATTTTTATATTAAAATTTAAATTCTAATCCACACATAGAAATATATTTTAGTCAACCAAAATATTAATAATATTTTTTTTTCAAACAGGTTATGTTAATGTGTTATAATGGGAATTAAAATTTTACATTATTATTTAAATAAAAATTAGTAATCCAGTCTTTATAAAAATCTTCAATTTTAATCTTCTAGGGAAATATATAATGTTCGGAGATTATAAAAAGGTTATAAAAGTGTGTGATTATCCAGAATAAAATAAGTAATTATCTAAATTTGAGGTTACAATAAAATCACATATGACCACATCTTTATGAGATTCCACCTCAGGTATTTTGATTACCATAGATTAGTCTTTCTCCATTATCCTTTTTGAGTACAATTCCTTTATTTCTGGGTTATTGGATTGAATAATACTCTACTATTTACAATTAAATATTGGATAACTACGATTTATTTTATTTACTTGAATTCAAGGGAATAATTACACTTTTCTCAACAATTTAAATCTCATAATGTTACCATTAATAAAGTACATGGGATTTTCATTCCATAGTTATCAATTGTACGAAGTCAACTATTTTGTTTCTACATATTTGATATATTTCACTTTTCATGGTGCTCAACCAAGATCGTCAATTCATCATTTCGATTGAAGATATAAGAACAATAAAATTAAATCTCTTTCAATAGTATACTTGACAATATATTAATATGTAAAAAAAATAATTTACCAAACAATCTACTTCAAAGACATTACAGAATCTTGACAATGAAACTATCAATATTATATAATGTATTATATATAAACACCAAAATAAGAATGTTTCTACTAATTTTATCCACGAAATATACCACACATTATTCGTATATATACATTTAATTAAGGAATATCAATCCAACATCATTATTTTTATCTTAGTTAATGTATTTTATAAATATAAGCACAAAAAATATTTTGATTCCATAAATTACATTACACTAACCTTTTTAGAGTTTAAGATCAATGGACACCACATATCTGAATCTTCATTCAGACAATAAATTGAGAACATAAATTTTTTTCATTCATTATGCCATGATTAATGAAATATATTTTTCAAAGTGAAAATCATGGTAATTATAAAAATAAAAATATTATCATGATTTATATGTATTAATTTTATGGTTAAAATATCATCATAGATTTATAATTAATTTTAAAAATGTTTTCAGTCAATAAAGTAGTAGATTATTTTAACTAAATTATGTTCACTTCAATAGTTATTTTTTAATTAATTTCTTTCTTATAAAATCATGAAATTTAATTTGATAAATTGTATGAAAATTTTAATATATAAAATAATATTATTTAGTCTTTTTTTTAATTATTAGTCAAAATTATGGTATTATGGATAATAATCAAAATGATGATTTTTAGAAAAGTTAAAACATTGATTAAATTATTATTATGTAATAATGGATTAATAAAATATAAAATATTTTTTCAATTTGTTTAATGAGTTAAATGTTTAATTGATAACATTATTAAAAATTTTGGAATACAAGTTTGAATTTTGTGATCATAAGTTATATTTTATTCAAATTAAAAATTATGAATGAGTCTTTGACTATTATGGGATGGTTGTAAGTATCCATTATAATTTATCTTGATTGAAAAGAAAAAAAAATATTATTAATTAAATAAAAATAATTCTTGGAAATAATTAATTTAGTTGATTTCAATTTAAAATTATTTCATCCTTAAATCATGAATTTTTATAATAATGAGGTTTTTGTGTTTTCTTATCGTATATTAAATATAATATATTATAACTGTAGAACATTATTATAAATATTTACATATTTGAAATCATATTGTGAAAATTTTAATGTAATTCACATTATATTATTTTTACGTAAATTACTTATCATTGTAAAATTCTATGTTAGAAAATATTAAGATAAATTGTATTTAAAGGGATTGAAGTCATTGATATTGAATAAAATTTCTCCAAAAATTTTCTAAATTTGATTTATGAGTGATATTAGACGATAAAACATATTATGTTGGAATTTGGGTTGAGTTGGTTCCACTTAATCATGAATGATTCCATTTAATATTTCAAAACATTGAATTATTAAAAGAGTTCCACTACCCTCACTTATAAAAAGGAAATACTTATACAGTCTTCTTCACACCTAAAAAACAACTTATATATACTTCTAACAACAAAAATCACTTCCAAAAATGTCTAACCGTAATTGGGAGGAATTTGATTCATTATAGAACATGATACAGTTATTTTTGTGTATGATAAATGCTGGTTTTCAGAGAAGTCATATAAATCTTAAGCGGGAATTTTAAACTTATTTCTTCATCTACCTGGGAAAAGATTATAACAAAGATCATATAAAATATCACATATATTGAAATATTAATAAGATGGTGCAACAACCCTCTTTCATTTCAATTAACAACATTTGTCAGTTTGTGTGGATTGTCACCTCCATGAATTTATGTGTATTTTTTTCATAAAAAAATCCTATAGATAGTTAAAATAAATGATAAAATAAATTTAAATAATATATATGGGATCATTATTAATATCTAATGGTAATATATTACTTACCTTATCAATGTTTCCATCCATTTTAAATTGAAAATTCTACTTGTGGGTATGTGTGGAATATCACATACATAAGGATACATGATTCATTTTTCATTATAACATCACTTGGAAGGACATAAGTATTGAAATGATTAATAAATATGACATTTATAACATATTTATTTTTACTTAATAGTAAAATATTATTTAATTTTTTCCATTTCTACTATGTATAAAAATCAAAATAAATTATTCATATGTATAAAATAACATATCCATGAAATAATGTGGTTAATTTTTCATTATCTTGTATCATGGTTGGTTTTAAATGTGAATATATTGTATAAATATGAAAAATAATTTTTTTCATAAAAATTACGTATGGTAACTATATCCCATTACACATTGTCATCATACTGATGTTATTTTGAGGTTATAACTAAATTTCCAAAAACAATCCAACATGAAATTAAACCTTTTTATATATAATGAAAAAGATAAATGTTGAAATAAAATTATTTTGAATCTTGTAACAATCCTTAAATATTTATTACGAATTTTAAAAACTAATTTTATATTACTAATCATTAGTTAGAGAAGATAAAAATCTAAGCATTACATAAGACATGTTCTTTTTCATTAATATATATTTTTTAAATGATTTATTCTCATTATCTCCAATATTATTGTTTATTTAGATTTCATAGATGTTTTTAAATTCATGCATACGTGGATGATAATTGTAATTGTAGAAAAACATTTAAATTGGTTATAATAATTTAATAATGAATCCTGAAAATGTTTTTCATTTGGTTTATATTGAACATTATAAAATGGTTAAAATAATGTTTTGAAAATTATATTGAATGGGATTCGTTACTGTTACAACACTGATTATACCATGAATAACATAAGAAAATTATGTATTCTATTTTTTGAGTAAGCCAATGTGGTTATGTGGGAATCTGATTCTATGTGTGTCTATAGTTAATTTATAAATAAAATAAAATATATTAATATCATACAAATTAATTTTTCCTAAGAATTATTAATAACAAATGAGTGGGACCCCTGAGAAAAATATGAGGGAACCTTTGAGTTCAAAAAATGGGTTTTACCATTGGAGCAACAAAAGATTTATCAACATAGAGTATTTTTTAAAACGATTTCATGTGTATAGAATGAAAAAAAAAATTAATTGATTTAATTTATTATATTTTATGTCATGATAGAAATACTCTATTTATGCTATATTATTGCCAATTTTCAAGGATAACACTATAACACTATGAATTTGGGAGGATCTATTTGAGATATTTTTTGAGGAGATCATGGTTGAAGGCCACTGATTGATATCAGATTGGGGATCATTGCATCATTGATGTTCTTAGATCTCACTAATGATAGAAAAACAATACCATTCTTACAAACTAATAGATATAAACTCAAGGTAATATATTTTATTTTGGATTTTCCATCATGTTCATTGATTTTGATTGATTATTAATCAATTCCATCAATATAAATGATTTACACATCCCTAGTTAATTAAAATGGAGGAATTATATTATTTTGTGTGTTTATTTCCTGTATATATATATATATATATTTCCAAAAAAATTATCTTTTCTATAAGAATAAAGGTCACTTTTTGTTCCTCAAATATTTTCAATTATGGATTTCATCCCAATTATCTAGGATTTTAATCAGAGATAGTTTCATTTCATTTTATTTTATAGAATTTAGAATATTCAATCATTTAATAATAATTATAAATTATAGATGACCTATATCAAAAATTTAGTTGATGATCAAGTGTATAATAATTTAGCGATGATTAAAGAATATGTTCGGAGGAATTTTAAAATGAATTAATGGAATATTTTCTTCCTAGTTTTTATATTCATCGGTAATAGATGGATTGGTGGTGGTGATTTTTTATTAAATATAAACCCGGTTACCATTGAGTGTGGATGGAAGGATCAAAAAACCCCAACATTTGATTCAAAAGCTGGAATCAGGATGGAAATAGTTGTCGTAGTGACATGGGAAAGATCTACAGATTCTGGAAAATCATAGTTTATACAGAGTGTAATCCTAAGATAAATGTCATATGGTGCCCCCTTGTGAGGATATATGGTTTCTGTGGATATATTAATATTAAACTCTATGTAACAATATCACTTTCCATGTAACATATTTTCGGTAGATTAATAGGTGACTCATTGGTAACATGTGATTCAGAATGCCGAATTTGATAGACATGGATAGATTTCACAAATATAGTTCAGTGTACATGTGCATTGCGACAAGGCACAATAATAGTGATAGTAATCTTCTATACATGATGTAGTATTCCTATATTTTTTTATATGGTGGTTTAGAAACTGTGTTAAGAATCACAATACAGACAGACTATGGGATGGATAGATACATTGTATACTCTTAGTATTCATGTTTATCTACTTTTTGGGTGTTCAGAGCCCTTAGTTGTTTTTTGAATAGTATTGGATGATTTTATTCCATGTTCTATAAATTATAGGGTATTTTTCATCATTATATAAACTTATTTGTATTATGATACCCTAAGGGGGATATGTCTCGGATAAATTTTACATCCCACCCACGTGAGACCCGAGCGTGATCTTTTATCATTTTTATAACATATGTTGGGTTTTTGGAATCTAAATGATCTCCATAATTATTGAATTGATCCATAATCAGTCTATAAATTTTTATTTTGTTCTAGGTATCATCAAAGTATGTTTTAATACATAATTGTTTGATCCAGGTTGGGTTTTTGGTGACCCCTAGCAGTCATGTGTTTTATCCCCTATTAGAGTATCATGGTTTTCTGAGACTACTGATCTATTAGTGATGTGAATCACTGATTATGAAATATTATATGAGATTCATTGGTGGTAACATATATCATTTATTGGATTACCTATAAATGATCATTACTTTGAATTGAATCTTGTAGCTAATAGTTTTTTTAAAGCCTAGAGGCAAAGATTCCTTCCTGAGTATACATAGGTTTCTGAATTATGATTTTAATTTTATATCATTATTATGTGCTATATATTATTATTGATTTCTATTTCTTCGGTCTACTAAAGGGTATTGTTATTATCCCACATTATTAGTATTTTAAAACATGTTCCATTTCATAGTTATATGGTGACCATTTTTATGGAATCCGGAGAGGATGTGGAGTCGGTGGAGCATATATTGATCTTAAAAGCTCATGGTGATTTTAGTGTGGTCTTAGTTGATCATATTTATCACTATTTGATCTGATTAGACTATATTCAGTCTTTGTATGGGCCAGTATTATTATTTTATATGCTATCAGTACATTAATATCATACTCTAATTATTGAGAAATAGATGTATAAATTAATTGTTATTAGAATTTTTACTGTTCATAATTTTATGTGTTTTTGTTATATATTCGTGTTTAAAAATAAATTAGGATAATAACTACAATATGTGTGATATTCCTACTAAGAACTGATCTATATACCATTTCTTAATGGTGGCAGGCATAGTGTAGTCATGCATTTGGCCCCATAGTTACTAGTCTGGAACGATTGTTATCAGAGAAGAGGGTAATATCAAAGGAATTGAGACTATGATATTAGTTTGGGTTTAATATAAAAAATATGGACTGTTTATTAGATTGTCATATACCATAGAGTCTCTTAGGTAGATATGGAGGCTAATGTATCAATATATTATCACTTTAATCAATTACATTTTGAATCCATACATATTAAAATTGGTTTTTTCGGAAAATATTAGCACACGAATCATTTAATAATGGATTTTCATTTAAATTTTAATTTTGAGATAAATCCTTATATGTAGTCTTTGAACAAGGTATGACTTATTTATTTTATGAAGCCACTATGAGGAAATCAAGAAACTATTCCACTATTTCATCATGATTATTAAAAGTATAGTGAGAATTATATAGTATAGGGGACTATAAAGGATATAGAACCACAAATTAGTTTACTAGATATACCAACACTTATTGAGAATTATCTTTAACTGATTGTAAAATTTGACCATGTTAATAGGCTGAGTTCACTTTATGTGTTTTAAAAGTAGAAACCTCATAGGGTTTGGGGTGAAGTTGACCACCAGGTTGATAAGGATTTAATAAATGCAGTCACTGATGATTTATTACCTATGAGGTAACATTCCGATCGTATAATGGAATTCACATTTTGATTAATCAAGACATTACTAGGTGATGGTTGAGATAAGATAAAATCTAGATAGATGATATATCTCTCTCCCTGAGATATTCACAGAGTTTCTAATGGGAGGAGTAATATTAGGAATCATTGTTAAAAATGTTCATATTAGAGATTTTTTATCCACATTTAAGAAGTATAAATGTTGAAAATTATTTGGATAGGTTTAGTTAACATTCACAACACTCCATGAATATGGTACATTATCTTTTATTCATAGCATTGAATGTTAATAATGGATTAAACTAGGATATCATGGATTTTTTGGTGTCTCTCTAAATTACCACTTTTTTATGGAATGATGGAGGGAGACTCAGTGGTGGAGATATTTTTGGAAAATATGGGTAACATAGTGGGTATTGGTACATGGAATCCAAGTGATATGGAGGAAATCATAGGACACTTGATCCATAGTGCATGGATCATTGGATGGATCCATTCACCTGGTGGAGATTCGTTGTTGCTCGTTTGATGTTCAAGTCCATCTAGAGTATGATTGTTTGGACCTTCATACAAAAATTTATGATATAGTCTAGGGAAAACTGAGGGAGAGTACTATATATGTGTATGGTGGTTTTAGGGATGTGGGTATAGCAGTGGGGTTGGTATATTAGTAATAGGTGGTAAGATGCTTTATTTATTACCACCACCACCCTTGGTAGTCAATCCCATAATCTAGGAGTTGGTGGTTATGGTCAAAACTGGATGAAATGTTTGAAATCCTATAACACCGAGTCTTTAGGGATGATATAAGGCATGATCTCTATATTAGTAACCTTATATGAAGTATTAATAGACACAAGTGAGTGCCATTCCTTTATTAAGACATTTATTTTTACGGACTATATATTATTGTTGAGTTGTTGGATTGAAAAATGGTCTTGGAAAATATGATTGGAGGTGTTTAATTGATGGAACACTTCTACCAATAGAGAAATAAGATACTTGGATTTGATATATTTGTACATTTTCTATTTTTAGCTTTGATGAGGCCTTATGAGATTAATTTTGGTCTAAACTATCAATCCAATGTTCATTCCCAAATTTAGAATTTTAGGTAGAGGATGTGATCTGTCCACTATTAGGGGAGGTGGATTTAATTTTTTGTTGAATTGGAAACCATTAATTAGAATAAATATCTCTATAATAAGATTTTGAATCCAATTACTCACTAGTTGGATATAATGACTCTTGGGGTTTTTTTATATTGGTTAGTAGTTCCTTATGCTGTTGGCAGAGTGTGAGGACAAATTTCTTGATGATGTTCTAGGATTACCTATCCACTATAACCAATAAATAGTGAAATGGAATAAAAACAAGGACATCCATAATTTCTACACCTACATATAAATTAGATCTCGTTGATCTTCTGGATCAGTGGGTTAAATTATGGGATTTAATGTAGAATCAATTTCTAAGGCCTAGTGGTTCATCAAGGACATCCTAGTGTTTTTGTCAGAGAATGAGGATGGGAGCCTAAGGTTATGTGTCAATTAATAGTTCATAAACATGTTTATCTTGAAGAATAAGTATCCACCACTATGGATTAGTTAAATATTTATTTATTAGATAGGGGAATGATGGGTTTTGATAATTTTCCTCAGGCCCATCTATCACTAAATTTTAGTATGGGATGAGGATATGTTATATGATTATATGGTCACTATGTGTACCAGATAAATCTATTAAAAATGAAAAATTACCAAAATGTGTTAATTTTAATCAAGAATTAGATATTTTAACCATTCTAGCATGTTTTTTAATCTTTATCAACAATATCGAATTGCACTCAGCATCTAAAGAGGAGCATATAAGACACTTGAGGATATGATTGGAAATAATCTGGGAGAACTGGTTTTATGTGATCCATAAGTGTTAGTTTGGATTCACAAGGTCCAACTTATATGAAAAATCATCTCAAAGTCTATTGGGGTAGTAGACCTAGTAAATGTTGATTCAGAGCTAGCTGGGGATCCATTCAAGAGTGTTACTAATGTATGATTTTTCATTAGGTTGGAATTATAGTTTCGTATATTTATAAACACATTATCCAATGTAGAAACACATTTTATTACACCAGAAAAAGTGGTATCCTTTTGTGTTGATTAAAATGTGTTGATTTTTCTTTCAATAGTAGAGGTGTATATTGATGAGAAATCCCATTATGACATTTCTAGAGGAGGCTGTAGATTATGAAGTGTTTTTAAATGAATCATGAATCATGAATTGTAGTGTTATGGTTCAAAGGATGGTGGTGCTAACCTATGAATTATATATGTTCATACCATATGATATGTACTACTCAACAACCAATATTGATTTAGCATTGGTATTCAATACCCTTATAATGTGGATTCAATACCTAATGGGACACTATTTTGACATGTAAATTATATGTAAGATTCCCAATTATATAATCTTTTATAAATATACTAACTTGATATAGTGGATATGGATCTGAACCCTACACAACTGTGATTATGAGACTGTATATACATCTGGGAAGGGTAACACAGTGGACGACACTATCATTAAATGATATTTTTTGGAGTATCTAGGTGAGGTGTCATAATAGTAATACTCATTTTAGTGATTATCAATGGACATGGATGGTGATTCAAATCATCAATTGATGATCATTTCCCCACCTATTTTACAGTGTTAATGAGATTCTCTATTTAGGGAAATTGTTTGTGAAACATTTCATAGTCAAGTATCCCATTGATATTCTCATGATTTATATTATGACGGTCGGAATAACATCATCATTTTATATGTATGAATGTTGTTACAACTAACATTGCTGGAGGAGTTGATGCAAGAGTTTAATATGTCCCATTTGAGGTTACATACTTATGTGTAAAAGATATACTGAGACCTTTGATGTCAGTTTTGGGTGCCAGGAATAAATAATTGTGTTATATAGGTTGTCTCTCAATGCAACACTTGTCTGTATATGAATGAAGATAACTATATTCTAGTAGGTCTTGGTAAACCCATTGAGCTGCCATAGATGATGTAGTATGGGATATCCATGGACTTCATTATGGGGTTTCCCACTACATGTAGGGGCCCAATTCCATGTAAATAATATTGGAAAAATAGTCATGTAATCCATATTCCTAACAAATCAATGGAAGAGATTAGTAGAGATATTGAGACACTTGTATGGGTTAGATATAGTCTAAAACCATGGAGTTTACTCTATGATAATCCCATCCATGATTATTGTATCACATTGTGATTATGATGTGGATTACAGGATTCCTATGGACTGAGTTGTTATTTATCATGATATTTCTCCCTAAGATTGATTTCCTAACTGATCATACCACTCAGGAAAGGGTTGATATGTTGGGAGATTTCATGTTTCATTTTTGTCCTAATTGGTAGGATTAACTAAACTTATTGAATTTTTTATAAAACAATAGCTACAATTACACTATTGGTATGGAACCATTTGATAACTTGTATATGGGAACTTGTATGTCACCACTATGTTGGACTCATATAGGTAAGTCAAAAATCAATGGCATAGAGTTCATGAAATCTATAAAAGAGATGATGTAGATCCTCCATGAGTGGATGAGGACTGTACATAACTAAAAGATGTCATATGTAGACCAATGATGGAGAATTATATACTTCGAGTAAGGAGGCCATGTGTTTATAAGGGTCTCACCTCAATGTGGATTATAGATATTTGTTCAATGGGAATAATATCCATATTATTATTTTGTCTGTTTACAATACTATATGTAGTTGGCTAAGAGGAATAACCCATAGAGCTATCACCACAACTGGTATGGGTACACAAAGTCTTCCACATGTTGCATTGTAGAAGGCATGTGCAAGGCCCATTGAAATTTATAGACTAGGTAGTTATAAACATCAAGATTGGAGCTTTCATTGATGAGTACCTAGTGATGATCAAGGTTCATATATAGAGGATACATTATACATCACTGATTCATGATGTGGTTGTACAGGGGTAACAAATGAATCTTCAAGAGTAAACATGGTAGTGGGAGACCTAAATGTGAGAACAATACCCAAATATTTCTTAGTAGGTAGATCTAATTCTTGGGTAGAAATATCTATGTTGGAGAGAATATAAGAACTCTAATATTTCCATAAATTACATTATAATATTATATGTTTTATTTTTAGAGCTTGGATTGGATTTGTAAAGAGAATTTTTGGCCTGATGTGAGTGAAAATATTTAGTACAATATATTAAATATATTTATATCACGGGGATTAAATTTTAAAAAAATATTTGAATAAATCTCAAATGGAGACATAGATAAAACTTTTGAGGTCACCATTTTATTTAAAATATAGGTTTTACCAAAGGTATGACATAACCATGTTTTCCCTGGGGTGTTTTTTAAAAATTTCTCATGGGGGAAGAATTAAAATAACAATAATTAATTTTATAATTTTATTTATTTTAATAGACATTGTAACATAAATACATTATTTAATCATTGTTATGATCAATATACATGTTTACATGGATATACCAATGATTTTGAGAGGAATTTCTAGACAGTGGATTGGAGGATATTTTGGAAGCCAACAACAGATCTGGATTAGATTGGGGATCATTACATAATTAATGTTCTAGGATATTTGATAATGATAAAAACAAATGATTATACATCATCAGTACTCGATCCAAGCTCTATCTAGGATGTTTTATTTGATATATTTATTTCCATTACTTGATTCATGTTTAATACTAATCAATTCCATGAATATAATTGATTCATTCATTATTAAAAGATTTTATTAGTGGATTTATATTGTTCATTACGTTTATTTACTGTTCATATATATATTATCTGAAAAAAAATTGATATCAAATAAAAAAAGGTCATTCTTTGTTCATCATATCTTTTGGATTATAGAATAAACCACCGTTTCATTGTATGATCATTATGGGAATTTTTTTTCTCAGGGATTGATGAATAACTTTTATTTTATTTGTTTCACAACAATTATTCAATGAAAAAAATCGATTGATTTAGTGTGATTTATGATAAATGGTTTTATCAATGTGAGTATATGGTTGATTCTGAAGGGATGTGAATCAAAAAGAAATGATGGATTCTTTTCTACCTACTTATGACATGTGGGAATAGATGATGGATATAAAGTGGTATTTTGGAATATATCTAATCCTAGACCTTACTTATAGATCATGAAATGGGTTGGAAGACCCCTTATATATGAATCCAAGATAATAATCATTATTGAGGTTTCTATGTAGAAAATATCCATGTATTCTAAAAATCATATATTACACAGAATGTAATTCGGATATACATGCAAGTGTGACACCCCTGTGGGGTGCTATGGATTCTATTGAGAGTAAAATAACACATTTGGTGTGAACCTTCCATATGTCATACGACACGTTCATAGTGGAATGATGTATAAATTTGAGGTTAGGTGGGGACACATATATCAATGTATACTAACACAACCATATTACACTTACATTGTCTTGTGTACATGGTCACATCAATAAGACACATGAAGTGTTTCAAGTGATTTCTACATTCTGTTTAGTCATCCTGCCTGACATGAATTCTAATATTTTTATGTCATATAAGGAATAACCACACCATAATATTAAGAGATGGATAAACACCCCATGTAATCCTAGTACACAAAATGTAAAACCTTTGAGGGTGTTTGGAGGACATCATTTCATTCGGGTGGACCAATATCAGTTAGTGGTTTTCCTTTGGTAAGTTCCCTAAATAGTGCAATGTGTCATCCCATCAACATATTCATTTTTTGATCCCCTATGAAATATTTTTATGAAATGGGGTCATTGTTTTAACTTTAGGAGGTCAGAGTGTTATCCTATATCATTTCTATATCCAAGGTGGTGTTTGGTGAATCCATATGACCTCTTTGATATGGGAAATGATAGACTACCTAGCAGTCTATTTTAGTAGAGTCCATGGTATTAATAGATTACGATCCCCTAAATAGTTTTTTGATCAAGATTATTTTTTTAAAGATTTGAAGTGGTCCTATGTGTGATCCCATATGACAGTATCATGGTCTTATATTAATTGAGAACAATATAAGGTGGGTCTAAATGATAATGATTTCTTTGAATAGTGTATCTGGTGACAATATGTATCATGGAGTGGATTCTAAATGAAGTAAAATTACTTCAACTAAAATCATGTTGATGATAGATTGTCTATGACCATTTGGAGGTATGATGTTCTTCCTATATATATTTTGGTTTTTTAATTGATTCTTATATAATCTTTATAATCTTAATACTCTTCATTCATTATATTTTGTGTTTTTTTATTACTCTATATAGTAATTTCATAATCATGAATTTATGGGAATTTGTTAGATGTGAAGTATCATATGAAGATGATGAACCATTATATGATATTCATGGAGGATAGGTACCTGAGAAATCATAGTTTTTTCTTGAAATATCAATGTGTTTTTTAGGTTCTATTATTTTATCACACCATTATTCCTTAGAGTTGGTTACACTATACAGTTTTTTATGAGTTCTTCCCCTTTTATCACATTCATTACATTACGTTCACACACTAATTGTGGGATGACATATGCATGAATTAGTTTTTATCATTTTTTTATAGTTCAACATTTTGTTGTCTTGAAATTGAGCATATGTGAAGAGGTGCATTAGGATAATGCCGCCTATGTATATGACATGCCTACTTGGAACATGTCATTATCCCCTAGAATTATATGCGGGCATGGGGTAGTCATGGATTGGGGCCTATTGGGTCAATTATTGAATTTTATATAATTATACTAAAAGTTATTTGTTATCAATATTCAATTAAATGATTCAAAATGTATTTAAAATAAAATGTTTTATAATATTCTATAAATTAAAATTTTAAAATTTATTTTTATTGATATTAGAACTGTTTAACATAATTATGAGATAACCATAAGATTTTTTCTAATACATTCAAATGCGATTTAATGGGTTTTATAATGAAAAATTTGAAAGAATAATTATATTCCATGATAATATACATGATCATTATAGATAACAATGAGTGAGTCTGATATCGCTGATGTGGATGGTTGATCCTGAATAATGATCCATTCAAATGGATAACGAATTGTATTCAATGGTAAAAAATGAGCGAGATGCACATATAAGTTAAGACTATGAAATTATCTATCTATATGTTATTCTAAAAGTGGTTAAAAATGTGTGAAAAAAATTTATAAATATAATAATTCATGTTTTATATATTATTCTTCCATGAACAAGGTTTTTTTAAATCATTTAATTTTATGAGGTAAGGAATATAAAATATTGAATGGTTTGATATTAAAATCATTGATCTTATGAGTTATCACATACCACATGATAAATTAATTATTTTTCTTTTGGTTTGTAATGGGTTTTAAATGTTTTAATTTTTAAAAAAAATTATTTGATATTTATAATTGTTTATTTATCTGCTCAAATATTAATTTTGATAAAGGAAAAAATTTGTAGATATTTTAATGTTTTCCCAAGATTAAATTGATTCCTTGATATTCATATCGGTAACTAAGGATTTTTTTCATCACATATTCTAAAATATTTTTCAAAAGATCTTGGCATGAGTATAAAATTTTTCAATGTCAAGAGTTATTCTATGGAGAATCATCTTCAGAGAATCTAAACATTTTTGAATAAAAAATAGTGTAAAATTAATTTCCTATTATGACTAAAAAGATAGTCAATATGAAGATATGTCAACATTATTATGTAATTTTTTTTAATTTTCCAAAAATATAAACAGAAAATATTATAGAAATGTTAAAATTTAATTTTTCGAACTCATATTTATGTGTTATTATTTTAACAGGATGTAATACATGGTATTACAAAATGTTTTGTATTCCCTTATAGGTTAGAAGAATATTAAAATACACATTATTAATAATTTTAAACTTTTTATATATTTTCAATGAATGTTTTTTAAATATTTTAATTTTTTATTAAATAATCCAAGATTATTGAAAACAATTTTTTATTAAGGAAACATGAATACTGAGTTAGGAAGACAAAACATGGATAATAATCATCTATATCAGAAACAAAAGTCATATATAATAGAGGATATTGAAGATGTTTTTTCATATCTAACACAATCCATCAATGATTACTGGAAGAGAGAGACAAGATTCTCTATAGGGGCCAACAATAGTAGAGATGTTAAAGAAAAAATCCTCTAAAATTCAATGCATAATTGTAGTTGGTGTAAAAAAATGATGAATATATTCACTAGAAAATATATTAGGTTTTTGAATATTTATAAAAAATTCAAACCATTTTATTTTTTATTTTAATAGTGTATTTGTTCTGTGTTGGTGCCTAATTAAAAATGTAATGTAAACATATAAGATTTATTCAATATACTAGAAAGACATTAATGAACATTTTATTGATATTTATATTTCTATTTATTCTTTATTATTGAGTCGGAAGACCATTATTCAGTTGAATAAAATGGAAGAAAACGGTTAAGATGCAAGCAGAATCATTATATATTCTAATTAATTTATCATATAATTAATAGTAATGACTTTCAAATTATATTCTAGTTTTATTATTTTAGATAGTTATATCATTACTCTGTCATAAATAACTCAGATAAAAATAGTCGACACTTTTATTCAGTATCTATTGTTTTGAAAATTAAAAAATTTTAAACATAATATGTTTTATTTTTATTAAAAATATTAACAATTATCATTATTACATCATCATTTTACATATTCATTATAAGACCTAGTTTTTTTTTCCAAATTTGGGAGAAGTTAAAAACTCTCATTATTCTAAGGGAAATGAATGAAAAAAAAATTCCCAAAAAATTTATACTAATTTCACTTTAAAAAAAAAATTGGGATCAAAATAAATATTTTCATAAACATGAAATAAATTTTTTTTAAATTGTTAGCTAAAATAATTTAATTTGAAATCATAACATTAAAATAAAAAACATAATATTTTCATTTGAATCATTAATATCTCCTAAAATGTTTTTCACAATGTAAACCATTTCACCCATAAGAATAATAATACATTTTCTTCTAAATGTATTATAATTAATTATCTTATCATAACTATAATATTTCCATAAAACATATTTCATTAATACATAAATCATTTAACTGACTATAAAGAATAATTTTCATGTCACTCTGGAAAATGGGATAGCTTCCATGGTTAAAGATAGAAAATTTCACCCTTACACAAAATATAACCAACATGGTGATAATATAAAATATACCTAATATTATATTTCCATAATCTAGAAGTAGAAACTTAATTGGTTAACCCTATCTCTATACCCATTGAGTTAGAGATATATAACGTTCACACTCAATATTTTATTATAATAAAATTACATGTACTCATAATAAATTTCAATGAACAATAATAGAATACATAAAAAACTGCATCGTTAATTTTATTGCACACATATGAAAAAATTTAAAATATTGAAATAAACAATCACTTTTAAATCACTATATGAATAGAACAAGAATATCAGGATTATGTTTTTTATTTTTCATAGTATTAATATAGTGTAATAGAAACCAAAAAATAATGTAATGGTTATGGGGTTGGGACCTTTCATTGTCATCATTTTTGTTAAAATATATCATTATTTTATTATTTATGTGATTTTATTTTTAAATATATAATCATATTAAAAATTGATGAAAATAAATCAAAAATTTATAAATTTTCCATTACAATTATGTTTGTTAAATTTACATATATCAACAAAACATAATTCAAAACATTTATTGGGAATAATAAGAGTGTTTTAGGAGAAATAGTTAAAAATTATTCTTAAGAAGAATGTTCTATACCATGATTGTTTCTCACCACGTGCATTCAAAATATTCTCACATAAAAAAATATCTATTTTTAAATATTGAGATAGTTTCCATGTTTATTATTTGTTTGAATTCAATTATTACCTTGTTATAACAATAACATAATTAGTTATCTCTATATCCAATGTTTTAGCGATATATAGTTTATATGTCAAAAATCACTTTGGTTGGACGAAGAAGGTCAAATATGGAATTATTGAATAATATCTTGAATAAAAATAATTAAATAATTATCATTTTTATACATAAATTTGACTTTTAAATCTATAAAATAAATGGTGTTATGAAATATAATCTATGTTATAAAAATATATACGGTAAGTCGTACATACAAATGATTAATATTTCAATTTTTCCATAATAATTATCAAATAAAGGTAATAATTATATTATTTTCATAAAATAATCATAATGAAATATAATTATATATATAATCATTTAATATGGCAAGGAAAAACAAATCACATCATTTCATGGAGGTTGTAGTCCACATATAAGAACTAACTATGTTATATATTTCTCAGTGATTGGAATGGTAAGATACTAAGTATAATATTATCCTTAAGTAATGATAAATATTTCAGAAATATCAAATGTAATCCTTACTTACATCATTATGACCAATCAAGATAGGATGTTGTGGAAGGAAAATTACATCGGCACATGAGGTTGTAGCAGTCAATACACACAAACAATGAATTTCATGCCCAAATAATCATTAGGCCAAAATTATAAACTTTTAATTACACTTGGATGCTAGTATGAATTTTATAATTGTAAATATTTAATATCAGCTTTTCTACCACTATAATTATTAGCAAGTAAAATATTTTTAATATAAGGTTATATATGGGATATGTTATACTATAAATATTATTTAGAAAGAGAAATTGTTTATTTATATCATTTTAATTTATATATAATTTTTAGTGGTAAAATAATTAACATAATTATTGACACGATGTTGATTTAATAATTTACTTATTAATGGAACAATAAAATAAATCATATAAAAAACATTAATATAAATTTAATTTTACATAAAAAATTGTATAATACTGAATTTTTTATGATTTCTACAAGTTGTTGATGTTTAGTTGTGTTTTTTCTAATATATCATGTTGTTATGGACCATTTAAAATTTCTACTAATTACAAGTGTCAAAATTGACATTAATGAAATGTTAAAATGAATTATATATCATTAAATGGAATAAAATTAAAAAAATTAAAATTTGAAACAAAATATTGGAATAAATATAAATGTTTCATAGGTCAATACATTATTTGTAATTTTTCATTATAAAATAATTATATTAATAATCCATATGTAAATTTCATGATATCATGGTGAGAATTACAAAGGATAAATAAAGGATAATAACAAAATTTATGGATTAAAAAATAGTAAAAACATATGTAAATTTCACTCGATTAAACAGATTTGACCCAAATGAAAAATTTTACAAAAATAAGTCACATTATACCCTTTTCAAATAGAAAATAAATTTATATTATATAAATATTTTAAATAATACTAAAAGTGCCCTTACCATCTCCTGTAAAAAGAAACCCATTATTATCATTTAAATACAATTGAAATGCTATTTGGATCATCCAATATATTACCAAATCTCATAATATAATCCATAAACATGTTATACATATCCTATTTTCATAAAACCATCACTATATAGGTGTTAAGGTATTTGTAAGAGGATATTATCGAAAGAAAATGTATCATTTTTAATTAAGTGTTTCAATTTTATATATACCTCTATTTCCTACAAATATTCATCAATCAAGATGAAATAATAAATATAAAATCATTTTTTTATTTATGTTCTATTATGTTAATATCAACACTATAATCTGTGTCTTCATCCATCAATGGGAGAAAACCATCATTTGTGGGTACAACAAATTACGGCCTCACGAATTGATATAATTTGTTTTCCACCACCATCTCCAAATAGTAGATATAATCATGGAATTAATGTTCATATATAAAATTAATGATATTTATAACTTTATTAAGATATAATATATCATCTAAATTATTTCTTTTTCATGCACATAAATATGAAAAGGGCATTCATGTATATGTGTGACATATCACCTCCATGAAGTGATGTAATCAATTTTTTTTCACCACATCACATGAATGAGATATATAAGTATATTTAAAATATTAATATTATATTTATTATATTATTATCATTATGTAATTATAAAATATTAGGTACCTTATTTCCATAATGATCACGGAAAAATAAAAATGTTACTTGCTTGTTTGTAAGGCTTACCGTCTCCATGTTTATAACGTTGTTCATATTTCACAACTATACATAAATTGTTTTGTTTAAAAGTATAATATATATATATAAGTGTTATTATTATCTTATTAATAATTTTATTTAGATAATATAATTATGAGGACATTGTCAATATACATCATAACAATGTAAATATAGTCTAATTTACTCAATATCCTCATTATGTTGAGAAAGGGATTAAATAGTTTATTTCATAATATAAAATGATATTTTGATATATAAATAGAGTAGTAATCATTAAAAGGATTTCAATGAATTTAAATTATAACATATTTTTTTATTCAGGAAGATAAATAACATACCTGACCAATCTAAATCAAGGTACCTGATTTCATCTCAATCTCTTTTCATTGATCCATTTTATTATGATATGCATCTTCCATATATTATATGGTTTATATAATTCCACTTTGATATTCAATATCCATAATCTCTCTATCATAAATTTATTTATTTTTTTTTTCAATAGTTCTCATGGCTTATGAGTAAAATGTTCCTACTTGTATGGGAAGCGTTGAATGTTTAATTATTTATTTGTCATGTACTTTTCTCCATATCAAAATTATTGATATTATTGTACATATTTATTAGATTGATATAGATATATATTAAAAGAAAATTTTCCCCTTTTTATATTTATTATAAAATTTTCAAAATGAATTTTTTAACATGTTTTATATAGAATGATTTGACAAATAAAAAAATATTTCTCTTTATAATGTATATGGTGGTCACAAATCCTCTATCTGCAAGTCAATTATATGATATTTTATGTCCTATAAACAAAAAAATGTTTTTAAAATAACAAAAAATCCATCATTCTATTTTTAGATATTTTGGTATTGGAGATATTTTTTGAAATACATTGATTATTTTAGTATCATGAAATAACATTCTAGTGATTGAAAATGAAATTTTTTAACTGAACATTTGAAAAATAATTTTTTTTTTGTAATGATTATAAAAGTGTATATTGTAATTTTATTGCTGGTTACATATTAAGATAATTAAATATTACATTAAAATATTCCATTGATGGGTCGTTATGTGACAACTTTTAATGCAGTGCTTATGGATGCCTACAGGATGGATATTCCATTTATATGAGTTATGTGTATGGAGGTCGATCGCAACATAGTTATTACATTTATAAATTTGAAGATATAATTTTTTACCATTTTGAAATTATGTATTTTATATTCTTGCTATGTGAATTATGTTTATCTTATGACTACAGGAAAATTTATGAAATGTTTTTATTTTCAATGGAATGTATTACAGCTCATTAGGAGTGATATATATAAAATTATGATAAAGTTTTATTAGGATTTATAGTATTTTAATTGAATAATGGTTTCCATATTTTAATATCCCATTTTATGATTTATATGCACACCTGTCACAACCCGTCCCCCGGGCCATATGTCATGACTACCCCAAGCCCGTCTTCCATAGGTAAGGGACTGGAGACTAGCACCAAAGGCGTAATTCCCTAAAATGGGAATAAATTTCATTTATAACCTATAAAAACACACACACACACAATAAAGTACAGAACTAGACACAACATCATGTATAATTGTATAAAAAATGAGTTCTAAAAGTAAAAGTGTCCAGAATATAAGCCCAACAGTAATGTACATGAAACTGAAAGTACAAGTACAACTGAAGAAAAAGGAAAACAACTATTGGGTCGTCCTATGAGGTTATTAATTAAAGAGTACATACATATAATCTCTGTAGCACTCCACATATGTTTTTATTCTATAGGTATTGACTCATGGTATTCTCCACCTCCGGTTACCATCTAGTGCTGGCACTCTCATCCTTTGTCAGCGCTGTCTATCATATGCATCCAACTCAAAAAATTGTGCGCATATCCCATACAGGGGTGAGTATAATGATACTCAGTAAGGACCCTAAGACCCTTAAGGTCTCACAAAATCTATCGACGATAAACCACAATGTATGAAATCAACAGATAACCCTAAAAAGGTATATGACAATACGTATACCTATGTTGTTAAATAATCCATATCAATTACTAGGAAAACAAGAAAGTACTAACTCATCTTAACAAAGATTTTATTTTAGGGGTAGTATCAGGTAACATCTCCAGTCACATTATCAAAACCTCAGCTGCTAGAGAACTCCTGCTCAATAGAGTATACTGGACCTGCTGCGATAACAAGCGAACTTTACACTAACCTTGGACTACTGAGATACTCCCCAAGTTGAGTACTATGGGTCTTCCACTTTGCATAGAGGTACTCCCCACCGTGGGTCTTCCACGTCACTAAACGTGCTCCCCCTCATAGCCTGTAGAGGTACTCCTCCTGTCAAGTACCCATGGTCTACCGTGTCACCAAGCGCGCTACTCCACCATGGCTCTGTTGCGCCACCAAGGCGCACTCCACTGGGCTAGTAGAGTCACTCGATTCAAATGGTCTGCAGTCATCAGGTTTCAGCCAGCTACTATGTCTTCGCACTATACTCTATCATCTCTGAGAGGATGCACTCCATGAGCTACTAGCTGATACTACAATTGTTATGATGTACCAAAAATAAGTTTCTCGAAGGGCTACCATGTCATAAAGGTCTCAACGTAGTATATGGCGTGTCAATCGGGCACTCGGTCAGTGAGTTTTTAGGTTTTTAGTCTCGGGGGCCCGGTTGGATTCGTGCATGATCCAACATGACCATATCTCAACTATACCCCAAACTCAAGTGGGGTATAATCAAAGGTACTGTCATGTTCCATTATTACAAGCGCCACAGACGGTTCATAAAATAGATGTCTTGTGCCAAATATATGGCCAAATGAAAGTAGAGGGTCATAGTGGGATCGGGTCCGGTCAGACCCGGTTGGACCAACCCCGCCCAACCCAGCCTAGGCCAACCCGGTTAGGGTCATCCGACCCATTCGGTTTGGCCTGGCTCCCCGTGCCCTACCCAGTAAGCCTCCTGGGGCCATGAAGAGCCAAGAGGGCGTGGGCCAGGAGCAAGGGTGCGGACCGGCCATGTGTTGGTGTGAGGGTGGTTCATCCTGGAGGGCCTCGCAAGGGCATCTCAGCCCGCGACGCAGGGAAGATATGGCTTGGAGGGCTGTAGGGGTGCGACTCGGGGTAGCTCATCCTAGGGGACGGGGTGATGCGGTTAGGAGGCCGGGGCGCGACACGGTTAGGGTGTGGCATGGTTGGGGCGATCGGGGCCGGTTCGGCCTGGAGACCGGGGTGCGACGCGGTCGGGGCGGCCGGGGGGTGGCACAACCAAGGTTGCCAGGGTGAATCATGGCCAAGGGGTGGCGCGGCCGGGGCGGGCGAGGGGCTGCGTGGCCGAGAAGGCCGGGGCAGTCGGGGTTCGACACGGGATGGGGTGGCCAAGGGTGGCATCACTATTTCCTTCATCGCCTGCGTCATCTTCGTTCATTCCAATGAACACCACAAAGAAGAATGATCGAGGGGGGTTGGGCCATGTTAGTTTTCCCTACACCCTTCGCGTTTAGAGTGGTCTCCAGTGGATAAACATTCATCATAAGGCATGAATGAGTATATTTATCGAGAGGGCTCATGAATTAAATAATGGTCGGGGAGCTGTGATGGGCGGCGTGGGTCGTGGTGGCTGCAGGTGTCAGCACCATTGCCTTCATCGCCTCTATCATCATCCTTCATTCCAATGAACACCACAAAGAAGAACATCATAGGGGGGACGAGGAAATTTAGTTTGGTCCACACCCTCCAAATTTAGAGTGGTATCAAGTGGATAAACTATAATCATGAATCAATAACGAGGATATTAATTGGGAAGATTAACAAATTAAATAACCATCTATACTAATTCCTGCAAACATTTATACCCAACCCACAAGGAAAACATCCATGGATCAACATGATAATAAGTTGATCCACGATTTTTGTTTTTGTAGGAAAAGAATCAAGGGAAAATAATAATACATAATTAAAAAAAGTACGTGGTTCATTGTTGGTTGAAGTAAGTGTGAGAAGGAATATATCTATTCGTTTTAGAATAACATGTCCTATGTCGGAGGAAGTTCTGAAATGGAATTTCAATGTTGAGGACATTCTTTGATGTCGAAGGTGTTCCTCGTCTATAGAGCATTCTTCATTGGGAGCTTTCTCCCATGTTCCTCCTCTCCCCAATTCTATCCATGTGAATTCATTGACAAAATAATATATTGAAATATCTATTAAGTCATTGTCATAATTTTCAAAAAGGATTAAATCATTAATAGAGGTGTTGTCTCAATTAAATAATGGGGAGGATTTGTTATAATTACAAAGTTGTGTTTGCACAATTAAAAGTGTGGAGGTGTTGAAGTGGATCCACCCACATTTATGAGGGGTGTTGAAGGGTTTTCCTCTCCTCCAATTATTAGGGGGTCAGGTGGTCCCACCAAAATAAATCAAGAAAAATAGGTTTTAGTTCCGGTGGAACCCACCCATGAACATATACATGTAGAGTGGTTACAACAACAAAAATAAAATATAATCTTATTATATTTTATTATTTCCATGAAAAACCCAAAAAATAACCTTTAACATTGACCAACTATCATCAAGGTGAATGTCTGGTTAAGGGTATACTGGAACTGCGAGTTCAATGGTGCCCTCAAATTTCAATTCTGATCAGCGATTCAAAAGATAGATATTACCACTCGCATGTTTTATGAACATACCCGAAATAATGTTTAGAAATTAATTATAGGAACTTCAGGACTCAGCATCACATGCCTTATACATTCAAGGACTCTTAATATTCCCATATATTAACATAAAATTACATGAAAATTATAGGTCCTGAAATTCTCCACACCTTATTCTTTACGTCCCCATAAGTAACAACTCAAACCAAGGGAAAAATTGGGGTTACGGGCACGCATTTGAGCCTCCCACTCCCATGTGCTCTTCTATAGGTTACTGCATTTCCATCAAACGAGCACCCAAAGTATCGAATTTCCACTAAGGACCACTACTATCGATCATCAATATATACTAGAACCTTCGTAAAAGTCACCCCATCGTCGATGTCTAGCTCTCCATGGTCGATGATATGAGAAGGGTCATGCACATATCTCCTCAGCTAGGATACATGGAAGATTTTGTGCACCCGGTGAAACTATTTTAGAAGAGATAAGGGGTAGGCCACCTTGACAACACTGTAGGTTACCTTAAAAGGTCAGATTAATCTTTGAGATAACTTGCCGCCTCAGCCAAATCTCTACAAACCTTTTCAAGGTGAGACATATAGAAAGACATGGTCTCCATCCTTCTACTCTAGAGGCCTCCGTCTACTTTCGGCATATGTATTTTGCATGTATTGTGTAGTCTTCATCCATTCCTGGATGATCGGCACCTTCTCTATCGTAGCCCGTTCCATCTCTAGATAAACTAGTTCTAACTCCCCTGGGTCAGTCCAACACAAGGGTGATCTTGCAAGGTTACTCGTTTAATTGCTCAGAAGGTTCCATCCAAATTGTGGAGTGATAGCTATTGTTGTATGAAAACTCCACCAAAGTTAAATGATCCTCCCAGATGGGACCAAAGTTGAAGACACAAGCACACAACATATCATCGAGGGTCTGAATTGTACGCTCAGTCTGACAATCTGTTTAAGGATGGAAGGCGGTGCTCAAATGAAGCTATTTCATGAAAGCCTCCTGCAACCCCTTCAATTTCCGGGAATTAAATTGTGTGTCATAATCAGATATAATTGTCTAAGGTAATCCATGTAGCCACACAATATCATGAACATAAAGGCTTCACAATCACTCTACTAAACCATGCTCTTAGATCGGTAGGAAGTGGTCCAACTTGGTGAGTCGGTCGATGATCATCCAAATTGAGTCATGTCTATTGGATGTACATAGAAGTCCTATTATGAAGACCATTGATATCTCATCACACATCCACATAGGGAAATCTAAAGGCTAAACCAAGAATTCTGTTACCTAATTCCCCACCATCACTTGCTAACAAGGGAGGCATCGAGTGACAAATTCTATGATAGCTTTCTTCATTCTTGGACACCACTGTTGTCGTTAGAGGTCCAGGTACATCATCACCAATCTGGGATGTACCTCTAGAGGGGATGTGTTGAAATCCATCAACACATCTTCGTGATGTGACACTAGCACCATGGTATGTCCTCTTAAGAGGACGAAATTCCCCACAACTTCAAAAAACCAATCAGTTGCTTGCCCTTTGAATATCTGAGCACGTCTAGCCTCGTAGTCAGCATCCACATGTTGTGCCTCCTTGACTGGATGAAGAAGTGCGAGAGTGACTATAAAAGATAGTAGATAGTCTTCTCTATCTATATCTATAATGGATGTTTACAAAGTAGCTATATGCTTTTTCTCTTTGCCTAGTAGTTGTATACTAGATCTCCTAGTGAGTGCATTTTCAATATCGTTATCCTTACCAGGAGTATAGACTATATCGAAGTCATAGTCCCGGAAGAACTCAAGAATACATTACTGTATCACGTTCACATCCTTCTGAGGGGAGATATACCTCATACTCTTGTGATCAATGTACATAGTAAAATGCTTTCCCATTCGATAGTGTCACCACATCATAAAGGTGATGACCACAACATCTAACTCCATGTCATGGGTAGTGTAGTTCTTCACATGTTGTATCAGAAATATAGAACCATATATGATCACTACTTGCTCCTGCAATAGGACACGTCTGAGTCCGGTCCCTACTGGATTGCATTAGACTACGTACTGTACGCTTTCCTCCAGAAGCCTCAAGATGGGGGTAGTAGTTATCCTCTACCTCAACTCTTGAAATCTCTGTTAGAATCTATCAGACCACACAAATGGTTTCCCCTTCTTCATCAAGGAAGATAGTGGTGCTGAAACTCTGGAGAAATATGAAACAAATCTCCACTAGTAACCTGCATAACCTTGGAAACACCATACTTCCATTACCGTACTAGGTGGATACCATGAAATTTTTGCCTCAATCTTCACTGGATCCATTGAAACTCCAGCCTCTGATATTACATGCCACAGAAAGTGAACCTATGGAATCCAGAAATGGATCTTCGAGATCTTAACATAATTTTGTTTCTCTGGGAGTGTGTCCAGTACTACCCGAAAATGATAGGCATGATCCTCCTCAGTAGCCGAGTAGATCAGAATTTTGTCGATGAAGACTACTATAAAGTGATCATGGTATGGATGAAAGATCATGTTCATGTGTCCCATGAACACTGCCTGAGCTTTGGTTACATTGAATGACATAACCAAGAAATTGTAGGTATCATAACGACATCTGAAAGCCATCTTCAACACATTCTCATCTCGAACTCTGAGATGGTGATAGCCTGTTTTGAGGTCTATCTTTTAGAACCATACTTATCCCTTCAGTTGATCAAAAAGTTCATCAATCCTCGGATGTGGGTACTTGTTCTTCATCGACACCTCGTTTAGGTGACAGTTGTCAACACAAATCCTCAAGCTCCAATCCGCCTTCTTGGCGAATAGAATCATGGCCTCCCAATGTGAAACACTAGGCCGGATGAACCCTTTCCCCTACAAGTGATCTAGTTGTACCTACATCTCACAATGTGCAATTGGAGCCATCAGATATGCGGGTGTAGATATCGGTGCCGTCCCGAGGTACATGTCAATGTAAAATTCCACCTCTTAGAGAGTAGCTAGTCATGTGACATAATCAGGGAAGACATATGTATA
This sequence comes from Viscum album, assembly GCA_963277665.1. Classification (NCBI taxonomy): domain Eukaryota; kingdom Viridiplantae; phylum Streptophyta; class Magnoliopsida; order Santalales; family Viscaceae; genus Viscum; species Viscum album. Next base: position 1,625,620,097 of record OY728157.1, on the reverse strand, counting down.
CTGGTCCACCACTATATGATAAATCAGACTCTCCACATTAACAACATTGAGGGAAAGTCTAACCAACTGATGAGTGATCAGCTGCACTCTCCACCGAGAAATTCCATCATATCCTGCAAAGGCTCCCTTTTCGCGGGTGAAGGTAAACCTGGTCCCATCCTTGCGGACAAACCGAAAATTGTGCCTAATATAGTCAATCTATACATGGATTGTAGATAACCATACCATACCCAAGATAATGTCGTAAGGCATCGATGCCGCTAATAGGATATCCCAACCGAATCTCTCACCTCCTAGAGTAATATCACACTACCGGCACTAATGCGTGATCGTCGAATCCACTTCTGTAGAAGTCTCTAGGTGTAAGGATCAAAACAACATCTCTGTCGGAATCTCTGAGCTCCGAACGAGTGCAGTGGAAATAAAATAATGACTGGAATCATAGTCGATTTGTACTACAACTAAGAGGGTGTAGACATAGATCATACCTCATATAATCTCTGGAGAACCATGATTAAAGGCCTCAGCTTCCAAGAGCTTAGCACTCCCCTGTCCACCAGCACCCTTCTATGAGGGTGGACCTTCCTATGGTGGTGGTGGTGGTATTATCTCACATTTCTCCAACCACTAGCTTCATGACCAACTCCTCTTCCACATCTACATTCTCCATGCGGACCACCTCGATCAAATATATGTCTCTGCCTTAGTGGTCTTTCAACTATATTCCAATCATCTGAATGGTGGGTCAGACAGTCATGAGCCATGTGTACCTGCCTGTAGAATGAGTAACACTTCCCACTAATGGCATGTCTCTGTCAGATTCGGGTGCCCCGAACAACTAATCCTGAGTCATTCGGTCGTCCACATGTAGGTTTGGTCTGCTTGGACCTCAGTGACGTCTATCTGCTGCCAGCTGCAGAAGACTCCACTACATGTCGATTGGTGGTGGGTCTCACTACTCGAGACTTCTCAACAAGGTAACTATCCACTATGAGGTCTCTCTATAACACCCCTACCTATATTGGGATGATGAGTGAGACCATTGAAACTCTAATCTCCCACCTGAGTCCCTACTCGAAGGTCTAGGCTCTGAAGAATGTGTCTCACACCATATCGGTGGTGTAGTGTGAGTGGTCTGTGAATATCGCTGAGTACTGAGCTACAATAATGATACCCTGCTTAATATGAGGTAGCTCTTGTATGGTCACTACACGAAGTGTCACTGGAAAAAACTCAACCCGAAACAAGATCTCGAAGTCTGCACAGAGAAGAGTGACCTCATCATGAACCTGGAGCATCAAGATCCATCATCTTTACATTGATGTCTATTGAAGGCAGGAAGAATGTATCACCATGAGGTCGGCCAGTGTTCCTACCAGTTGGAAACTCTCACCAAAGAATCCAGCCAATCCTCAGCCGCCTGTGTGTCCATCTCTCCTCTGAGCCTGGGTTCCCTCTGGCACTGGAACTTATAAAACCTGCTCAAGCGGTGTGCACCGTCTGTTGGTGGGGCTAGTGGAATCTATGGCACAACGGGGAGTTGTACTGCTGGTGCCTCCGCTGGAAAAGGGCCCTACATAGAGGCCTCGACGCTCAGTGGGATATCAGTGCGTACAACTCTTGGAAATCTAGCCAGTTGTATGGGTGGAGGCATCTTAAAAAGAAATAGGTGTGATACGGTGAAAATTTACACCTGCTGAGCTGACCTACAGAGTTGACATAAAAAAACTTTTGAAACAGACACGCAAACATAGTTTTCATGCACTGAGTGGGGAATAAGATTTCAGGATCCTGGTGTGTGGATACATCAGTTGCCACACCAACATTGGACTCTCTAAAATATAAACCACACTCACTATACAAAACACTTCTGAATCAGAGAAATGAAAGATTAGATTCCTATGTATTTCTATAGAACTGACTCCTCTGATACCAGTTTGTCACAACCCTTCCCCTGGGTCCTGTGTCATGACTACCTCAAGCTCACATTCCATAGGACAGGGGCTGGTGACTAGCACAAACAACATAATTCTCTAAATAGTGAAGGCATTACCTTTGTAACTGATAAACACACACCCACGCACAAGAAAGCATACAAATGTATGAAACACCATGTAAAACTGTATAACAAAAGAGTGTTGAATGTAAAAGGGGCCAGAATACAAGCCCAAAATTAATGTATATGAAACTGAAAGTTTAAGTACAACTAAAAAAAATGGAAAACAACAATTGGATTGTCCTCTGAGGTTCCTACCTGAAGGGTAGGTACATATCACCTCCTTGGAAATCCACATACAAATTTCTCCTCCGGGTACTGACACACAATATGGTCCACCTCTGAGTACCGTCCAGTCCTACCGCTCTCATCCTCTACCAGCATTGTTCATTGTCTGCATCCAACACAACAAATTGTGGTTATAGACTGTGCATGGGTGAGTATATCGATACTCAATAAGAACCTCGAGACCCTGATGGTCTCGCAAAATCTATCGAGGATAAACCAGAAAGTATGAAATCTACAGATTACAATAATTAGGTATATTCCCATAGATATACCAAAGTTATTAAGTGATCCATCTCAATCATGATGAAAACACAATTTTACTGAGTCAGCTCAAGATTTATTTTATTTTACGGATAATATCAAGTAACATCCATAGTCAAATTATCAAAACCTCAACTACTGGAGAACACCTACTCAATCAAGTATAGTGGGCCTGCTTCGACACCATGCACGCTTCCCACTAACCTTGAACTGCTAAGGTACCCCTCCTATCAAGTACCGCGTGTCTGTTACATCACACAGAGGGCTCTCCACTGTCGGTCTTCCACATCACCAAGTGTACTCCCCCTCGTTGAATGCACAGGTACTCATCCTATCGAGTACCGTAGGTCTACCGCGTCTCCAAGTGCGCTCCTCCATCATGGGTCTTCCGTAACACCAAGGCACTCCCCACATGGCTACTAGAGTCACTCCAAGTCAAATGATCAACAGGTGTCAGGTCTCAGCCTGCTACTAGGTCTTCGCACTATACTCGCTCATCTCCGGGAGGATGCACTCCATGAGCTGTTTTTCAATACTCCAACTGTCTCGAAGTCCCACAAATATGTATCTCAAATGTATTCCATGTCATAGGGGTCACAAAAAAATTGATAGCGTGTCAATCAGACACATGAAATATGTGTTATTAGCCTTTTATTTCTGGGGAAATGGTTGGATTCGTACACTATCCAACCTGATCGTATCTCAACTATACCCCAAAATATAGAATGGTATACTCAAAGAGACCATCATGATCCAAGATTACCAGTTCCACTGAAGGATCATCAAATGGATGTATGGTGCCAATGATAGGGCCAATAGAAAGTAAAGGGTCGTAGGGGGCCACAGTCCGGTCTGTCCCGGCCAGACCCATTGGGTTTGGCCCGGCCCGTTGCGTGCACCAGCCCATTGGGTTTGGGATCACCTGATGCACCCAAAACCACATGACTTGAGAGGCTTTGAAGAGCCAAGAGGGCACAGACCAGTCGTGGGTTGGTGCAAGGGCGGTTCGTCCCAGAGTGCACCGCAAGGGTGGCTCAGCCCGGGGGGTGGTGCCAGATAGTCTTGGAGGGCGCATGGGAACGAATCGGGGCATCTCCATCCAGGGACTGAGAGGTGCGGTTGTGACTGGTTCGGCCAGGGTGTGGCACAGCAAGGGCACATCGTGGTAGGGGTGCGGTCTGACCGAGGGTTCCAGGGTCGGGGCGGCCGAGGGATGTTTTGACGGGAGGCCGGAGTGCAGCAAGGGAGGGGTGCGCTGCAGCCTGGGTGCGGTGCGACCTGGGCGGGATCGGTCGATGCGCGATGTGGACGGGGTGGACGGGATGTGGCACGACCGAGGGAAACCGGGCGGGGTGCGACCAGGGCGGATGGGGACGGTTCGTCCGGGGCGGCATAGGGCGTGGTTGCCACGGGTTGTAGCATCATTCCCTTTGATTCCTCCATCATCTTCCTACATTCCAATGAACACCAAAAAAAATAACGGAGGAGGGGATCGTGCCATGATAGTTTGGCCCACACCCTCCTCGTTTAGAGTGGTAGCAACTGGATAAACTTTAATCCTAAATAAAAAATGAGGATATTAATCGAGTAGATTCACGAATTAAATAATATGCAGGGCGTCATGAGGGGTGGCACAGGTCGTAGTGGCCACGGGTGGTGGCACCATTGCCTTCGTCTCCTCGGACATCCTCCTTCATTCTAATTAACACCACAAAGAAGAATAGCAGAGGGGGCCGGTCCATGTTAGTTTGGGTCACAGCCTCCACATGTAGTTTGGTAGAATGTGGCTAAAAATTAATCATTAATAATGAGTGAGGATATTAATCGGGAAGATTCACAAATGAAATAACCATCCCTAAAACTTCCAGCAACAAGTTATTCCCAACCCTGAAAGAAGACATCCACTACTCAACCTGATAATATTTTTATCCACATTCATTGATTCTAGAAGGAAAGAATCAATGGAATAAAATCACACATAATTAAAAATCATACATTGTTCGTTATCGGTTGATGTTACAGTGAGAAGGAGTATGTCGATTCATTGCAGACGAACATGTCCTACATTAGAGGATGTTCTGAGAATGAAATTTGAAGTTGAGGTCATTCTTCATAGTCAAAGACATTCCTCGTCGGTGGAACGTTCTTCATTGGGATCTTTCTACCAACTTCTTCAGCTCCCCAATTCAACCCAAGTGAATTCGTAGCCAAAATAATGTATTGAAATATCTATTAAGTTGTTGGCATAATATTCAAAATGGTTTAAATAATTAATTGAGGTGTTGGATCGATTAATTAATAGCGAGTATTTTTCTTAATTAATAAGGTGTGTTCGCATAATTAAAAATGTGGATGTCTAGTAGAGGCTCCCCCCACATTTATGAGGGGGTTGAGTGGTTGTCATCTCCTCCCGTTATTAGGGGGTTTGGTGGTCCCCACAACAATAAATCACGAATAGGAGGCTTTAGTTCCACTGGACCCGACCCCTATACATCCAAAAGGAGGGTGGTTACAACAAAAATAAAATAAAATTTAAGATTTTTTATATTATTATTTCCATGAAAAAAACAAAAAACACACTTTTACCCTTGACCAACAGCCGTCAAGGTGAAAGTCTTCTTAAGAGAGTACCATCACTACAAGTTCAATGGTGCCCTCAGATTTAAATTCCGAGCACCGGTTCAAAAGTTATAAAAACCCACGTGCACGTTTACTAAAAGGACCTGAAATAATGTTCAAGAATTCAATCCAGGAACTATGGGCCTTGGAATCAAATGCCATCAAATTTCGCGGACTCATAAAATTCCAATATATTTTAAAAAATATTTCATGGAACTTCTTGGTCGTTACATCACCAATCATTTTTAATGTTTTTCACATGACATAAATATGAGTATGGATTGGGATTGGGTTTAATAAATGTGATCATGCATTATTTTATATATTCTATAATATATAAATTATGGACACTACTTGGAAGTTCGCAAATTGTATTTAAATAATTATTTATGTATGATTTATAACCAAATTATCTAAAAAGATATATATATATATATATATATATATGGAAACATATTCAATTTCAAAGAATGTAAAATTCACGACATTTCTCAAGATCATATAATGTTTAACATAAGGTTATTATAGTTTATATCAATGGTGAATTTAGACATCATTGGAAATTAGGGTGTTTTCATAAGAGTTAGTGATGACATCATGAGTTTAAAATTTTGAGATTTATTATTGTTTTAAAAACATACAATAAATTTTGAGGATTGATGTAATGAAATATTATGGGGAATAACATTATTATTTGAGAATTATATTTTTTAGGAAATTATGGGTTATAAATTTTTTGGGATACATAATTATTCTTATGAGATAAGTTTTGGGGTGAATGTTTGTAATAGTTATTTTGAGTACTTCATCATATTTTTGTAATGTTATATGAAAAATATATTTCAATAAAATGAATAACCCACAATATTGTTGTAATCCTATCACATTTGGAAAGGCCACATGTTCTGAATCCACAACTGATGGGTGACAAGGGTTCATCACCAACCAGTGGTAGAAATGATGTATTGGTTTTTATGAATATATATTCTTCATTAAATTATTTGATGGATAAATAATAAGTTGTTTTTTGGATGATATCTATTATATAATAGAAAAATATGTTATTGGAAAATGAATTTGTGATTTGGGTTATAAGAAGAAATAATTACAAAATTTTTTGAAGATCATGTGATCAAATATATTGGAATATTTTTATTGAATTTTAATAATAATATTTTTTATTATTTTATTGGATATTTATTTTACTATACTAAGCTTTGGTGTTACAATTAAATAATGGATATTAATTTTGTTTTTCAATATATAGATATTTTTTATTTTTTGTGAATTATTTAATATTATCCTTTTTATTTTGTTTTTTTTAAGGTTTTACAATTAGAGAAATAGAATGTTAATGTTTTTTTGGATTATACGGTCTCTAGTTCTTCATATGTAAATATTGATTTTTTCATACTCATCATTTGGAAAATATATTTGAGTTTGAGGTGTAAATTGATAAATATATGAATCCATAGTTTTGAAGTAATTATATTTTATTATGTTCATAGAACTTGTAGAAAAATAATTTCTCCACTATATTTAAAGGATCTAAAAAATTATATCCATTCAATTTTCATCCTAATAATTACATTACCTTTTATCTAATGAGATATATATGGTTATATGACTATTAATTTCTTCATAACCATGTTTTCTATCAGTATCCAGTAGAACATGATGGCTACTTTTCTCTTACATATTAATGTTTTCCTACACAAAACCCTAGTACGTCTTATCTTATGACACATTTATATTTCCCTTTATTTATTTTAATGTGAATGTTTCATTTATCATTTTTTGAATGTGGTATTTAATTAAATATATTTAAAAAAGTAATCCATTAGTTTTTATCATGAGATCAAATTATAAGGAGTGAATAAATTAATGTGGGGAGAATTTAATATCCTATTTTTTTGAAAGTAAAAATATGTTTTAACATCCTCAATGATATTACACATAAGAAAAAAATTAACTACTAAATAGTTCTATTTAATATGGTAGTTACCACAAAGACATTATAATGGGGAAAATGTATAGGATTGGAATAATTATGATAACATGATTTAAATGCACACCCAAAAACAGATATATATATATATATATATAAATTTATTTTGTGAGAAATAAATTATAAATTATTTTGAAACCCTTGTTATAATAATAGTTAATGTTTTTCTGAATAAATATTTAAATGGGCACAAATGTGTTTTCTACATATAGATTAAAAAAATAAAACATATTGGATTGAATAAATGATGTATATATAATATTAAATATAATATTTAAAATACATATTATGTATTTTATACAAATTTTTTAAAAAAATACAATTTAATGAATTAATTTAGTATTTTAGAGAAATAAATGTTTTTACATTTTAATGGTGATCTTGTATTAAATAATGTTTAAGGAAAATTTATATATTATATTAAAAAATAAACTTATTATTTTAAATATGTGTATCAAAATTTACATTTTTAATTTTTTTGTTATTTTTATGGTATGTTTTAATTTTTTAATAAATAATGATACAATGTTGTAGTTTAATTAAAATTTATTTGTCATAAAATTTATATATAGAGTTTAACTATTTATTTGAATGGTTATAATTTATAATTATATCTTTTTTATTAGTTAATACAATTTCAGTATTTTCAATAAATTTTAAATTGAAATCTTGTATAAAAATGTTGAAAACTTTTGAATATTTTTATTTTAACACATTTTAATGTTCGTAATATGTGATTAGCTATTAATGAATTTATACAATATTGATGTTTGCAATTTTGAAAAATGGATTCAATATTTGGAATATGAACATCCAAATTTAGTAAATATGTCCCTCTAATATTTTGTAAATATGAATTGTATAATTCTAACTTTTTTATCACAATAGTTAATGGTAAATTTTGTAATAAATGGTAAAAATAATATTATAAATTTTATAAAATTATCCAAAAATGTCTTAATTTAATTGGATGAGTGTAAATCAACCAATAAGTTATATAAGATGAAATTTCATCCATTTTAAACAACTTGGATGATATTAGGACATTTATTATAGTATATTATGAAAAGTAAATTATTCACACTTTTGTTTTGTATAGTCATATAATATTAAAATGGGGTACTATATGGGATATGATTATAAATATTAATAGTATGATAAAATATAAAACTGTTATCTATATCATGTGAATTTATTTATTATTTTTATTTACAATAATATTTCTTAAATGGTGACACAATGATGATGCAATAATTGTCTATATAATAGAAGTATCAAATAAATGATATTAAAATTTGTAAAATAAATATAATTGTGATAATTAATTTCATTCATGTATCTAATAAATTTGTTTTATATGATAGGGTTAATAAAAAATATTTGTTTTGAATATATCACAATTTTATGAGATTTTAAAAAGGTCACATGATCAATTGTGTCAAAAGTAACATAAATGATATTTTTAAAAAAATTAATAAGTCATTAACTTTTTTTAAAAAAAATTAAATTTTTGATATTTTTTGTAAAAAATATAAAAATTTCTTAAGTAACTCATTTATTGGTAGTTTTTAAATTTATTTTAATTATATTGACCATCAATGTGTGAATTACTAGATAACATGGAAAGAATTAAAAAAATGATACAAAAGGGTTAAAACAAAATGAAAGGATTGAAAAATAGTCAATATTATCTAGTAGTCATTTTATGAAGTGAATTATAACCCAAATTGTTATATATTATAAATAAATCTCTTAGGACACATTTTTAATGGAAAATTTATTTATATTAAATTAAAATTTTGTAGAATTCGAAAAGTGCCCCTCCTATCTCTTATAAAAAGGGAATCCATTATTATCATTTAAACACTATTAAAAAATATTTATATTTCCCAATATCTACCAAATCCCATAAATCATGTCCCACTATCTAGTGATTTATTTAAGAAAAAACAATCTATTTAGAGTAGTTTATGTGTTAAACAAATGTGATTGTCCGAAAAAGATGTATTGTTTTTAATTAATTGTTTCTATTTTATTTCTTTTTCCTCTTCCACTAAATATCTTATTCCAATATTAAATAATAACTATAGTATCAAAAATATTTAATTACATTCTTATATTAATAGAGTCACCTAAATCCATCAACTTTGATAATAATTATCGCTAATGTGTATGGTGAATTATACCCTCACGAACAGAAATAATTTGTTCTCCATCACCATATTTAATGAATTTTTAAAATGATGGACTTATTTATTAAACATGATATCAATGTAATATTTTAATTTTAAAATTATTATATATCATTTAAATTCATACAATTTGATGAACATAGATATAATAACACAGTTTGTGCGTACGTGTGAACTATCACCTCAACAGAGTGATGCGATTCATTTTTCATCACCACATATCATTAATGGTATATTAAATTGTATTTTAATAATTAATATAATATTTATTATATACTAATAATCTTATATATATTAAATAATTATTATCTTCTTCTTATATGATCATTGAAAAATGGAATCATTTCTCAGGTGAATGTACGACCTAAATCTTTAGGATTTTAACGTTGTTCATTTTTCATCAGCGTACATAATTTTATTTATAAATATTTATAATTGGTATATAAATGTGACTATTATTTCATTAATATTTTTTGGGGGATGATGGACTTATTCCCCCTGTGTCTTTTGACAATATACCAAAGTCATTTTGGTTTCATTTAGCGAATATTTTTAAAACATCCAACATGAGGTTAGATAATTGATTAATTTATGAAACATTAGAATAAGTGATATAAAATGAATAACAAAAATTAATGATTATATAAATATATTAATTATTTAAACAATTTTTATGATTCGTTAATAAAAACAATATATGTGACAAATCAGACTCAAGGTAACAGATATAATCTCAATATACTTTCATTGGGCCATTTCTTGATGATATGAACCATTTTTTTTTATGGTTTATATAAATCCCCATTAAAATTTAATATAAAAATTTGATCAATATTAAAGTAATTTATTATTAGTAATTTTCATGTGACTTATCATTTAAATGATTAATGAGTTACTAGAAACATTGAATTTTTTATGTTTTATTTGTCAAATCATTTTCTCCATGTTAAAATTAACGAAATTATTTTACATATATATTTTATTGGTATACAAGGATTTTTTGGGAAATTTTATACAAATTCTAGATTTCAATAAACCATTTACAATGTAACCTTGTTATGTGTTTTATACAAAATATTTTTAAAAAAAATGAAAAAAAGGAATATTTTTAATTTATATTGCGAAAATAACTTCTCCACCTCAATAACCATTCTTTGATATTTGGAATCCTTTACATGAAATAATGTGTTTTAAATAAAAATAAATCCATAGTTCAAATTCTCATGTATTTTGTTATTGAAAATGGTTTTCTAAAATGGGTGGATTATTTCAATATCTTGAAATGATTTAAAAGGGATTTCAAAAGAAAATTAAAAGCATAATATGAAAAAATAAAATATTTTATATGTTATTATAACATAATGGTACATAGAAATTTAATGTGTGGTTAAGTGTTAAATCAATTATGGGTGGTTCTATGATAACACAAGGATGTTTGTTTACATAATAACCTCTAGTTTATTGGGTATGGATGTTGGTAAAATAGAAATTCATTTTGTACGAGTGACATGAATGGATGTCGACCTCATGACTATTCTAATTAATAAAATGGAAGGAAAAAATTGTGTCCCAATGTACTATTATGTTTTTTATATTATCTTTATAGGTTTTATGGAAATAATTTTACTATGAAAATGTATTAAATGATCTTATTTTCAATGTAATATTTTTAGAACATAATATGGTTAAAATGTGTTACGTTATGATAATGTTTTCATGTGTCTTAGTCTTTATCAATCGTCTAATGGTTTCCTTGTTTATAAATTATTTATTGATATTCTTTTGGTCATCACATGTTGTTTTAATGTTTCCCATAGGACATAAGGGTAATTAAGGATTGGAATATGTCATGTTGAATTTCAATAATAGTTTTAATAAAAGTTACAATTATTTATTTTAATAGATTTAGATGAAGAATCAAATTGATACTTATCACATTTTTCCACATTATATGGTTGTGGTTTTCTATCTATATGGTATGGATTATTTCTCCAAATCATTAAATATGAAATGATCCTCTAAGTGAAATGATGTAAAATTAAATAATTAAATCATAATTATGTAATTTTTATGGTGGGTTACATAAATGAAAAATATTTTAAAGAGGTGTAAAAATAAATAAAAAATTTATTATTTATAAAAAATACAACTACATTGGTCAAAGGCATAATGATTACACTAATAGATTATCATTGTTGGTTTTAGGATGAAACCAATTACTATAGTTTATGAGGAGATATTTATGGATGTTATGTGGTTAGGTTTTGCTGATACCAAATGTTTTTATTTTTTGAAATTATATGATGGGTTTCCATTTTATAAGAGAGTGGATAGGCACTCATGGAATTTCATAAAACATTAAATTAATATAAATTTATTTTTATGTCCAAATCGAGAAAATTATAATATTAGATGAAGATATATGTATGGTGCGAAGTTACCTTATACAACATAATTATTACCTCGCCAATGAATATGCACAAATCTAAAATTATAATCGAAGTTTGAAAATATTAGAAATTTTTTTACAAGTATATAATGACAATTAGATTAAAAAATGGGAAAATTATATATTTAGTGATTTATAATAACGGAAATAATTAAAATAAAAATTAAAACACGTACCATTAAATTTAAATAGAAATGAATGAAAAGGAAAAAATGATGTAAAAAGGTACAGGAAAACAACATGTGTCAAAAACTATATAAAAAAATAATGAAACATTATATTCACCATGTAGAAATAAAAAACCACAATTTATCATAAATTTGTAAAAATATATCACAAAAATGTACATAAATAATGAAAATTGAAATTATGATTGTAAAATATGACATATTGTTTTGAATTTGAGGACATATAAGAACATGTATATAGAGAATGATTTTTTTATAACATGGGTGACAAGTGTAACAATGCGCACTATTTGTGGAGTATTTTTGGTGCACTTCATAGTCACAATGTGTGAGGGACATTTTTATTATTAATGGCGTACCAGAACTGCCGTTCGTTGCTGCTACAATTCTGATATCCTCACACTATAGGGTATTTAGATTATTTATCATTTTAAATATACCACATCATCAACATCAATCTCAATAATCATATTTTTCTACATCAACATATTAATTTAATCAATATGTAGAAAAAATAGTGTCAAATTTAATAAATAAATAAAAAATCTATTTTTTATCAATTTGTAATGAGTAGAACAATGGTATATTGATTTAATGATATATTCAATTTAAATTAAATAGAAAAAATTAAAAAATATCCTCTCCAATTATGTAATGAAAATATAAGACAATGAAGTTAAATATCTTAGTTCTTGAGTGGAGAGAAAATTTGTAGATGGTTTAGCAAATATTATTACATTATTACAGGAGATTCATAAACATCCATTGATTTAATGTTCATATAACACAGTTAGAAAATGAATAATCAATAACTAATAATTTAAAAATATATACTATAATAAATGTGATTGTATAGAAGAAGATACAACATATACTTAATTTGTCTAATGATACTTTTCTATTCCAACAGGTTATTTTTTAGTTGTATATAAAATTCTCTTTTATGAGGTATATAATGAAATCTTCTTTTAAAAACCTCCAATATAAAATATTGGAAATATTATGTGTACATTGGAAGGATAATTCACTTCAAAAACATCCAATATGATACACTTTGATTGGGAAAAATATAGGTCTAAAGGAATATGAAATATTGGAAATATCTTGTGTACATGTTTTTTAAATATTATATATTTGGGAATATCATATTTATATGATTTTGAAATATTGGAAATACAAAATTTAAGGGATTTTGAAATCTAATTCAAAAAATTCAAATATAAAATCTCCCTCATTTATCATGTGTACAAGGAAATCATCTTCAAAACCCTCTAATAAGATACACATTAATTTGAATAAATATGGTTTTATAAGAATTAAGTTTGTACTAAATGATGCTGGATCTTCCTACAAGATCATTTAAACTAAAATCTACATCAAAACCTCTAAATCCCTACATGAAAATAGAACATAAGAAAACAATGATTTGTTAACACTTATATAACCAAGATTTCACTATAGTAAACTCATGGTTCAACAAAAGGCAGTTGAGAAGATGATCATCCCCCAATATGATTATTTATTAGATAGATTCAACCATGAAATGATACTAGTACTTTTAACTCTCAAATGAATGATACAATAAGAAAATGATGTTTCAGAACTATATTGTTATGTGCAGTTGATATTATAAACAATTCACCTAAAATTCATCAAATTATTTGTAGTATTACCTGATTATTTATTTTCATAGTATGCATCATCATATGGCCCTAGAAGATGGAACCAAATGTTTTGAATATCCCTCTTATAAATAGTGGTGTTATTACTATGAAATAATATCCACTTACCACTCATATGGTCCTCTATATCAAGGATGTATATCTAATAGAGGTTCATCCACACTATTACTGCAGTGGAAATAATTTTCATTGGGGTAGGGAAATGAGGATCCATATATTGTGTATATAATTATGAATTTCATTTCCAATATCAATAAATAAATAAGTTGTAGATAGTATGAACATTTCGGAATTATTAACTACACAATTAAATGGGAAACTTAACAAATGACAAGAATGATATATAAAGCCTTCACATTAGAAGGTTGATAAAATTCAAAAAATAATATGGAAATTTTTTTCAATACACTAATAAAAATTGATATATAGCATAAATAGAATAAAGCAATTCCTTATATAATATGAAATTTTTTACATATCAAACATTCCATCACAGCTTGTCAATTCCATGAATTTGTACATCTCCAAAATCGTGTTATATTAAACCATGTCACATTAAATATAGGAATCAAACCTGGAATTAAAATTTATTTTAATGAATATAATGAAGACATGAAATATGTGTAAAAAAGTATCTCAAAAAGTGTACTAAAAAATTGTTCACAATGAATTTGTGTATAGTGAACCTAATATAACAATAAAAATATATGGTGTGCATTAAATATTTCTTGTAGTGATAGTGAATTTGTGGATATAACATGTATCTGTGGAAATCCATTACATGAAAGCCATAATAAAACACAAAAAAAACAAACTGGACACTATGTCAACCTTTCTCATTTAATAAATGGATTTTTTCTATAAATGGTGTTCCTTGAAGAAATAGTAATTAATAACACTCTCTTCATCTCACACGTCAGAAATGTATCCCTATGAATCATTTTTTAACAATGGAATAACAATTCTAGTTTCTCATGGATACATTATTTTGTCCATTTGACGAACCATTGTTAGAAGCATATATATTAAGGTATTGTGGGTGAGATCACATAATTCTATTTTATAGGTGACTAAATGGTTCAAGGGGATATAAGAATGAATTGAATACTTTATAAAGTCATTAACCAAACAATATATTATGCTCCATTAAAATGGAATCAAAAAATTAAAACATGATTCAATATGGAATTGTAAGAAAATACTAGGATTATATATATATATATATATAAATAGATGATTCTTTATTGAATTGTAATGTTAAAAGATGGATTTCTTTAAAAAAATACACATTTCCAAGAAATTTTACTCTTTGAAGAATCAAACATAAATATTCTCACACAAACAAGAATGAAATGTTAAAAAATTATGCAAATGGATTTTAAATAATAGGAAAATAAAATATCAATGGGATGGATATGAATAAACATCATAGTAATAGTTATAAAAGAAGTATAATTAATTAATCGTTGTAACTTTTTGGCTCTAAGAAAGAGACACATTGAAATTATAATTTTTATAGTGAAAAGAATAGTTTGATAACAACATACATAACCAAAATGAAATCAAAATAATTTTCAATGGATATCATAAAATTAAAAACCATAAGAGCTTATTATTTTAAAACATAACATGAATTATCAGACACTATGATTTGAACTCGATTTAATATAGAAATAAACTTTTATGATAAATGAAGATGGATTTGCTATTTGTACTAAGTAATTATTCTCATTCGTGAAGTGAGAATATGTTGTGGGAGGGAATAGGAGATGCAGGGAGTGACTAGAAAAGATATAATCACATACCTAAAATTAACTATTGTAGATGTTATTAATATTAAATCATAACATGAAAACTATGAAAAATAAATTTGAACCTGATGTAATATAGAATTAAAATGATATGTGTTGACGCTCCTTTCCATCATAGAGTCTAAATGAATGAAAAGGGAAATACATTGGACAAAGAAGATTCATCCTTTGAAAAAATATCAATAATTTACAAAGGAAGGAAGAAGAAGAACATTGCGCAAAGGTCATGCAAGTTCTACAATGGTTGGGCAAGTATACTTGCACGCCGATGTTGGTCGTGAAAGTGACTTGCGTGTCGACGTTGGTCATGCAAGTGACTTCCGCGACCTAAGTGATAACCGCCCGGTAACTGCCCGGGGTCTTCTCCTGCCTATAAATAGACCCTATGGGCCCCCCCATTAAAAACAAATTGTCCAGAAACTCGGATTGAAGCTCCCGATGCCCAAGTCTCTTCAAAAAGCTTCCGGAACACATATAAGGTAATTTCTTACCTAGAACGAAAGATCTAAAGAGTGGAAGGAAAGCCTATGTGTTTAAACTCATGAAAACTTGCGTGCCTGAATGGACATCCCTTAATGGTAGTGGCCACACTTGCGCGTCACCTTACTCCTTCGATAGAACTTGCGCGTCCCTTTTCTGGAAGAACCTCAAGAGGATTCTAAATGATTTAATAAAGAGTCTCTCAAGTATTTCAATGTTGGTTGAACATCGCGCAAGTACCCCACACATGTCGCGCAGGTATACCTACGTGACCAATACATGCGCGCCGATGAAGTACCTACGCGCCTTCCAAGACTTGCGCGCCCCTTCCTTTTTGGGTGCCCATCTTGCCCATTTTACCCCTCTTAAGCCATTACACCTTTTCTATTCAAAATTCACTTTTGAAGACACTCTTCAAAGCCATTTATGGCATGATTTCTTGATTTGACTTCCTTATCTGAAAGGAATTCTGTGGCATTATAAAAGTGTATATTTTAATTTTATTGCTGGTTACATAATAAGATAATTAAATATTACATTAAAATATTCCATTGATGGGTGGTTATGTGACAACTTTTAATGCAGTGCTTATGTATGCCTACAGGATGGATATTCAATTTATATGAGTTATGTGTATGGAGGTCGATCGCAACATAGTTATTAAATTTATAAATTTGAATATATAATTTTTTAACATTTTGAAATTATGTATTTTATATTCTTGCTATGTGAATTATGTTTATCTTATGCCTACAGAAAAATTTATGAAATGTTTTTATTTTCAATTGAATGTATTAAAGCTCATTAGGAGTGATATGTATAACATTATGATACAGTTTTATTAGGATTTATAGTATTTTAATTGAATAATGGTTTCCATATTTTAATATCCCATTTTATGATTTATATGCACACCGGTCACGACCCGTCCCCAGGGCCATATGTCATGACTACCCCAAGCTCGCCTTCCATAGGTAAGGGACTGGAGACTAGCACCAAAGGCGTAATTCCCTAAACTGGGAATAATTTTCATTTATAACCTATAAACACACACACATAATAAAGTACAGAACTAGACACAACATCATGTATAACTGTATAAAAAATGAGTTCTAAAAGTAAAAGTGTCCAGAATATAAGCCCAACAGTAAAGTACATGAAACTGAATGTACAAGTACAACTGAAGAAAAAGGAAAACAACTATTGGGTCGTCCTCTGAGGTTATTAATTAAAAAGTAAATAAATATAATCTCTTTATAACTCCACATATGTTTGTCTTCTATAGGTATTGACTCATGGTATTCTCCACCTCCGGTTACCATCTAGTGCTGGAACTCTCATCCTTTGTCAGCGCTGTCTATCATATGCATCCAACTCAAAAAATTGTGCGCATAGCCCATACAGGGGTGAGTATAATGATACTCAGTAAGGATCCTAAGACCCTTAAGGTCTCACAAAATCTATCGACGATAAACCACAATGTATGAAATCAACAGATAACCCTAAAAAGGTATATGACCATACGTATACCTAAGTTGTTAAATAATCCATCTCAATTACTAGGAAAACACAAAAGTACTAACTCATCTTAACAAAGATTTTATTTTAGGGGTAGTATCAGGTAACATCTCCAGTCACATTATCAAAACCTCAGCTGCTAGAGAACTCTTGCTCAATAGAGTATAATGGACCTTCTGCGATAACAAGAGAACTTTACACTATCATTGGACAACTGAGATACTCCCGAAGTCGAGTACTATGGGTCTTCCACATTACATAGAGGTACTCCCCACCGTGGGTCTTCCACGTCACTAAACATGATCCCCCTCATAGCCTCTAGAGGTACTCCTCCTGTCGAGTACCCATGGTCTACCGTGTCACCAAGCGCGCTACTCCACCATGGCTCTGTTGCGCCACCAAGGCACACTCCACTGGGCTAGTAGAGTCACTCGATTCAAATGGTCTGCAGTCATCAGGTTTCAGCCAGCTACTATGTCTTCGCACTATACTCTATCGTCTCTGAGAGGATGCACTCCATGATCTACTAGCTGATACTACAATTGTTATGATGTACCAAAAATAAGTTTCTCGAAGGGCTACCATGTCATAAAGGTCTCAACGTAGTAGATGGCGTGTCAATCGGGCACTCGGACTGTGAGTTTTTAGGTTTTTAGTCTCGGGGGCCCGGTTGGATTCGTGCATGATCCAACATGACCAAATCTCAACTATACCCCAAACTCAAGTGGGGTATAATCAAAGGTACTGTCATGTTCCATTATTATAAGCGCCACAGACGGTTCATCAAATAGATGTCTTGTGCCAAATATATGGCCAAATGAAAGTAGAGGGTCATAGTGGGCTCGGGTCCGGTCAGACCCGGTTGGACCGACCCCGCCCAACCCAGCCTAGGCCGACCTAGTTAGGGTCATCCGGCCCATTCGGTTCATCCTGGCTCCCCGTGCCCTACCCAGCCGACCGCCAGGGGCCATGAAGATCCAAGAGGGCGTGGGCCGACAGCAAGGGTGCGGACCGGCCATGTGTTGGCGTGAGGGTGGTTCATCCTGGAGGGCCTCGCAAGGGCATCTCAACCCGCGACGTAGGGAAGATATGGCTTGGAGGGCTGTAGGGGTGCGACTCGGGGCAGCTCTTCCTAGGGGACGGGGTGATGCGGTTAGGAGGTCGGGGCGCGACACAGTTAGGGTGTGGCGCGGTTGGGGCGATCGGGGCCCGTTCGGCCTGGAGACCGGGGTGTGACGCGGTCGGGGAGGCCGGGGGGTGGCACAACCAAGGTGGCCAGGGTGCATCATGGTCAGGGGGTGGCGCGGCCGGGGCAGCCAAGGGGCTGCGTGGCCGAGACGGCCGGGGCGGTCGGGGTTCGGCACGGGATGTGGTGGCCAAGGGTGGCATCACTATTTCCTTCATCGCCTGCGTCATCTTCCTTCATTCCAATGAACACCACAAAGAAGAATGATAGAGGGGGGTTGGTCCATGTTAGTTTTTCCTACACCCTCCGCGTTTAGAGTGGTCTCCAGTGGATAAACATTCATCATGAAGCATGAATGAGTATATTTATCGAGAGGGCTCATTAATTAAATAATGGTTGGGGAGCTGCGATGGGCGGTGTGGGTCGCAGTGGCTGCAGGTGTCAGCACCATTGCCTTCTTCACCTCTATCATCATCCTTCATTCCAATAAACACCCCAAAGAAGAACATCAGAGGGGGGACGAGCCAATTTAGTTTGGTCCACACCCTCCAAATTTAGAGTGGTATCAAGTGGATAAACTATAATCATGAATCAATAACGAGGATATTAATTGGGAAGATTAACAAATTAAATAACCATCTATACTAATTCCAGCAATAATTTATACCCAACCCACAAGGAAAACATTCGTGGATCAACATGATAATAAGTTGATCCACGTTTTTTGTTTTTGTAGGAAAAGAATCAAGGGAAAAAAATAATACATAATTAAAAAAAGTACGTGGTTCATTATTGGTTGAAGTAAGTGTGAGAAGGAAGATATCTATTCGTTTTAGAATAACATGTTATATGTTGGAGGAAGTTCTGAAATGGAATTTCAATGTTGAGGACATTCTTTGATGTCGAAGGTGTTCCTCGTCTATGGAGCATTCTTCGTTGGGAGCTTTCTCCCATGTTCCTCCTCTCCCCAATTCTATCCATGTGAATTCATTGACAAAATAATATATTGAAATATCTATTAAGTCATTGTCATAATTTTCAAAAAGGATTATATCCTTAATAGAGGTGTTGTCTCTATTAAATAATGGGGAGTATTTGTCATAATTATAAAGGTGTGTTTGCACAATTAAAAGCGTGGAGGTGGTGAAGTGGATCCACCCACATTTATGAGGGGTGTTGAAGGGTTTTCCTCTCCTCCAATTATTAGGGGGTCAGGTGGTCCCACTATAATAAATCAAGAAAAATAGGTTTTAGTTCCGGTGGAACCCACCCATGAACATATACATGTAGAGTGGTTACAACAAAAATAAAATAAAATATAATCTTATTATATTTTATTATTTCCATGAAAAACCCAAAAACTAACCTTTAACATTGACCAACTGTCATCAAGGTGAAAGTCTGGTTAAGCATATACTGGAACTGCGAGTTCAATGGTCCCCTCAAATTTCAATTCTGATTAGCGATTCAAAAGATAGAAATTACCGCTCGCATGTTTTATGAACATACCCGAAATAATGTTTAGAAATTAATTATAGTCACTTCAGGACTCAGAATCACAAGCCTTATTCATTCAAGGACTCTTAATATTCCCATATATTAACATAAAATTACATGAAAATTATAGGTCCTGAAATTCTCCACACCTTATTCTTTACGTCCCCATAAGTAAAAACTCAAACCAAAGGAAAAATTGGGGGTACGGGCACGCATTTGAGCCTCCCACTCCCATGTGCTCTTCTATAGGTTACTGCATTTCCATCAAACGAGCACCCGAAGTATCGAATTTCCACTAAGGACCACTACTATCGATCATCAATATATACTAGAACCTTTGTAAAAGTCACCCCATCGTCGATGTCTAGCTCTCCATGGTCGATGATATGAGAAGGGTCATGCAGATATCTCCTCAGCTAGGATACATGGAAGATGTTGTGCACCCGGTGAAACTATTTTAGAAGATATAAGCAGTAGGCCACCTTGACAACACTATAGATTACCTTAAAAGGTCAGATTAATCTTTGAGATAACATGCCGCCTCAGCCAAATCTCTACAAACCTTGTCAAGGTGAGACATGTAGAAAGACATGGTCTCCATCCTTCTACTCTAGAGGCCTCTGTCTCCTTTTGGCATATGTATTTTGCATGTATTGTGCAGTCTTCATCCATTCCTGGATGATCTGCACCTTCTCTATGGTAGCCCGTAACATCTCTAGATAAACTAGTTCTTACTCCCCTGGGTCAGTCCAACACAAGTGTGATCTTGCAAGGTTACTCGTTTAATTGATCAGAAGGTTCCATCCAAATTGTGGAGTGATATCTATTGTTGTATGAAAACTCCACCAAAGGTAAATGATCCTCCCAGATGGGACCAAAGGTGAAGACACAAGCACACAACATATCTTCGAGGGTCTGAATTGTACGCTCAGTCTGACAATCTGTTTAAGGATAGAAGGCAGTTCTCAAATGAAGCTATTTAATGAAAGCCTCCTACAACCCCTTCAATTTCCGGGAAGTAAATTGTGTGTCATAATCGGATATAATTTTCTAAGGTAATACATGTAGCCACATAATATCACGAACATAAAGGCTTCACAAGCACTCTACTAAACCATGCTCTTAGATCGGTAGGAAGTGGTCCAACTTGGTGAGTCGGTCGATGATCGTCCAAATCGAGTCATGTATATTGGATGTACATAGAAGTCATATTATGAAGACCATTGATATCTCATCACACATCCACATAGGGACATCTAATGGCTGAACCAAGAATGTTGTTACCTAATTCCCCACCATCACTTGCTAACAAGGGAGGCATCGCGTGACAAATTCTGTGATAGCTTTCTTCATTCGTGGACACCACTGCTATCGTTAGAGGTCCAGGTACATCATCACCACTCTGGGATGTACCTCTAGAGGGGATGTGTTGAAATCCATCAACACATCTTCGTGATGTGACACTAGCACCATGGTATGCCCTCTTAAGAGGACGAAATTCCCCACAACTTCAAAAAACCAATCAGGTGCTTTCCCTTTGAATATCTGAGCACGTCTAGCCTTGTAGTCAGCATCCCCATGTTGTGCCTCCTTGACTGTATGAAGAAGTGCGAGAGTGACTATAAAAGACAATAGATAGGCTTCTCTATCTATATCTATAATGGATGTTTACAAAGTAGCTATATTATTTTTCTCTTTGCCTAGTAGTTGTATACCAGATATCCTAGTGAGTGCATTTTCAATATCATTATCCTTCCCAGGAGTATAGACTATATCGAAGTCATAGTCCCTGAAGAACTCAAGCATACATTACTGTATCACGTTCACATCATTCTGAGGGGAGATATACCTCAGACTCTTGTGATCAATGTACATAGTAAAATGCTTTCCCATTCGATAGTGTCACCACATTATAAAGGTGATGACCACAACATCTAACTCCATGTCATGGGTAGTGTAGTTCTTCCCATGTTGTATCAGAAATATAGAACCATATGTGATCACTACTTGCTCCTGCAATAGGACACGTCTGAGTCCGGTCCCTGCGGGATTGCATTAGACTACGTACTGTACACTTTCCTCCAGAAGCCTCAAGATGGGGGTAGTAGTTATCCTCTACCTCAACTCTTGAAATCTCTGTTAGAATTTATCCGACCACACAAATGGTTTCCCCTTCTTCGTCAAGGCAGATAGTGGTGCTGAAACTCTGGAGAAATATGGAACAAATCTCCACTAGTAACATGCATAACCTTGGAAACACCATACTTCCATTACCGTACTAGGTGGATACCAAGTAATTTTTGCCTCAATCTTCACTGGATCCATTGAAACTCCAGCCTCTGATATTACATGCCACAGAAAGTGAACCTCTGGAATCCAGAAATGGAACTTCGAGATCTTAACATAATTTTGTTTCTCTGGGAGTGTGTCTAGTACTACCCGCAAATGATAGGCATGGTCCTCCTCAGTAGCCGAGTAGATCAAAATTTTGTCAATGAAGACTACTATAAAGCGGTCATGGTATGGATGAAAGATCATGTTCATGTGTCCCATGAACACTGCCTGAGCTTGGGTAACATTGAATGACATAACCAAGAAATTGTAGTTATCGTACCGACATTTGAAAGTCATCTTCAACACATTCTCATCTCGAACTCTGAGATGGTGATAGCCTGTTTTTAGGTCTATCATTTAGAACCATACTTATCCCTTCAGTTGATCAAAAAGTTCATCAATCCTAGGATGTGGGTACTTGTTCTTCATGGACACCTCGTTTAGGTGACAGTTGTCAACACAAATCCTCAAGCTCCAATCCGCCTTCTTGGCGAATAGAATCCTGGCCTCCCAAGGTGAAACACTAGGCCGGATGAACCCTTTCCCCTACAAGTGATCTTGTTGTACCTACATCTCACAAAGTTCCATTGGAGCCATCGGATATGCGGGTGTAGATATCGGTGCCGTCCCGGGGTACATGTCAATGTAAAATTCCACCTCTTAGAGAGTAGCTAGTCATGTGACATAATCAGGGAAGACATCTGTATACTGGTCCAACACTATATGATAAATCAGAATCTCCACATTAACAACATTGAGGGAAAGACTAACCAACTGATGAGTGATCAGCTGCACTCTCCACCGAGAAATTCCATCATATCCTGCAAAGGCTCCCTTTTCGCGGTGAAGGTAAACCTGGTCCCATGCTTGCGGACAAACCGAAAATTGTCCCTAATATAGTCAATCTATACATGGATTGTAGATAAACATACCATACCTAGATAATGTCGTAAGGCATCGACGCCGCTAATAGGAGATCCCAACCGAATCTCTCACCTCCTAGAGTAATATCACACTACCGGCACTAATGCGTGATCGTCGAATCCACTCCTGTAGGAGTCTCTAGGTGTAAGGATCAAAACAGCATCTCTGTCGGAATATCTGAGCTCCGAACAAGTGTAGTGGAAATAAAATAATGACTGGACTCATTGTCGATTTGTACTACAACTAAGAGTGTGTAGACATAGATCATACCTCATATCATCTCTGGAGAACCATGATTGAAGGCCTCAGCTTCCAAGAGCTTAGCACTCCCCTGTCCACCAGCTCAATTCTATGAGGGTGGACCTCCCTGTGGTGGTGGTGGTGGTAATATCTCACATTGTCTCCAACCACTAGCTTCATGACCAACTCCTCTGCCACATCTATATTCTCCCTACGGACCACCTCGATCAAATCTATGTCTCTGCCTTAGTGGTTTTTCAACTATATTCCAATCATCTGAATGGTGGGTCAGACAGTCATGAGCCATGTGTCCCTGCCTGTAGAATGAGTAACACTTCCCACTACTGGCATGTCTCTGTCAGATTCGGGTGCCCCGAACAACTAATCCTGAGTCATTCGGTCGTCCACATGTAGGTTTGGTCTGCTTGGACCTCAGTGACATCTATCTGCTGCCAGCTGCAGAAGACTCCACAACATGTCGACTAGTGGTGGGTCTCACAACTCGATACTTCTCAACAAGGAAACTATCCACTATGAGGTCTCTCTATAACACCCCTACCTATATTGGGATGATGAGTGAGACCATTGAAGCTCTAATCTCCCACCTGAGTCCCTACTAGAAGGTCTGGGCTCTGAAGAATGTGTCTCGCACCATATCGGTGGTGTAGTGTGAGAGGTCTGTGAATATCGCTGAGTACTGAGCTACAATAATGATACCCTACTTAATATGAGGTTGCTCTTGTATGGTCACTACACGAAGTGTCACTGGAAAAAACTCAACCCGAAACAAGATCTCGAAGCCTACACAGGGAAGCGTTACCTCATCATGAACCTGGATCATCAAGCTCCATCACTTTTACATTGCTGTCTATTGAAGGCAGGAAGAATGTATCACCATGAGGTCGGCCAGTGTTCCTACCAGTTGGAAACTCTCACCAAAGCATCCAGCCAATCCTCAGCCGCCTATGTGTCCATCTCTCTTCTGAGCCTGGGTGCCCTCTGGCACTAGAACTTATAAAACCTGCTCAAGCGGCGTGCACCGTCTATTGGTGGGGCTAGTGGAATCTATGGAACAACGGGGAGTTGTCCTGCCGGTGCCTCCACTGGAAAAGGGCCCTACATGGAGGCCTTGACGCTCGGTGGGCTATCAGTGCGTACAACTCTTGGAAATCTAGCCAGTTGTATGGGTGGAGGCATCTTAAAAAGAAATAGGTGTGATACGGTGAAAATTTACACCTGCTGAGCTGACCTACAGAGTTGACATAAAGAAAAAATTTGAAAACACACACGCAAACATAGTTTTCATGCACTTAGTGGGAAATAAGATTTCAGGATCCTGGTGTGTGGATACATCAGTTGCCACACCAACATTGGACTCTCTAAACTATAAACCACACTCACTATACAAAACACTTCTGAATCATAGAAATGAAAGATTAGATTCCTATGTATTGCTATAGAACTGACTCCTCTGATACCAGTTTGTCACAACCCTTCCCCTGGGTCCTGTGTCGTGACTACCTCAAGCTCACATTCCATAGGACAGGGGCTGGTGACTAGCACAAACGACATAATTCTCTAAATAGAGAAGGCATTACCTTTGTAACTGATAAACACACACCCACGCACAAGCAAGCATACAACTGTATGAAACACCATGTAAAACTATATAACAAAAGAGTGTTGAATGTAAAAGGGGCCAGAATACAAGCCCAAAAGTAATGTATATGAAACTGAAATGTTAAGTAAAACTAAAAAAATGGAAAACAACAATTGGGTTGTCCTCCGAGGTTCCTACCTGAAGGGTAGGTACATATCACCTCCTTGGAAATCCACATACAAATTTCTCCTCCGGGAACTGACACACAATATGGTCCACCTCTTAGTACCGTCCAGTCCTACCGCTCTCATCCTCTACCAGCATTGTTCGTTGTCTGCATCCAACACAACAAATTGTGGGTATAGACTGTGCATGGGTGAGTATAACGATACTCAATAAGAACCCCGAGACCCTGATGGTATCGCAAAATCTATCGAGGATAAACCACAAAGTATGAAATCTACAGATTACACTAATTAGGTATATTCCTATACATATACCAAAGTTATTAAGTGATCCATCTCAATCATGATGAAAACACAATTTTACTGAGTCAGCTCAAGATTTATTTTATTTTACGGATAATATCAAGTAACATCCATAGTCAAATTATAAAAACCTCAACTACTGGAGAACACCTGCTCAATCAAGTACAGTGGGCCTGCTTCGACACCATGTACGCTTCCCACTAACCTTGAACTACTAAGGTACTCCTCCTATCAAGTACCGCGTGTCTGCCGCATCACACAGAGGGCTCTCCACTGTCGGTCTTCCACATCACCAAGTGTACTCCCCCTCGTAGCATGCACAGGTACTCCTCCTATCGAGTACCGTAGGTCTACTACGTCTCCAAGTGCGCTCCTCCACCATGGGTCTTCCGCAACACCAAGGAACTCCCCACATGGATACTAGAGTCACTCCGAGTCAAATGATCAACAGTTGTCAGGTCTCAGCCTGCTACAAGGTCTTCGCACTATACTCGCTCATCTCCGGGAGGATGCACACCATGAGCTATTTTTCAATACTCCAACTGTCACGAAGTCCCACAAAGATGTATCTCAAATGTATTACATGTCATAAGTGTCACAAAAAATAGACGGCGTGTCAATCAGACACCTTAAATATGTGTTATTAGCCTTTTATTTCTGGGGAAATGGTTGGATTCGTACACTATCCAACCTGATCGTATCTCAATTATACCCCAAAATATAGAATGGTATACTCAAAGAGACCATCATGATCCAAGATTCCCAGTGCCACTGAAGGTTCATCAAATGGATGTCTGGTGCCAATGATAGGGCTAATAGAATGTAAAGGGTCGTAGGGGGCCACAGTCCGGTCTGTCCCGGCCAGACCCATTTGGTTTGGCCCGGCCCGTTGCGTGCACCAGCCTATTGGGTTTGGGATCACCTGATGCACCCAAAACCACATGACTTGAGAGGCTATGAAGAGCCGAGAGGGCACAGACCAGTCGTGGGTTGGTGCAAGGGCGGTTCGTCCCAGAGTGCACCGCAAGGGTGGCTCGGCCCGGGGGGTGGTGCCAGATCGTCTCGGAGGGCCACATGGGAACGAATCGGTGCATCTCCATCCAGGGACTGAGAGGTGCGGTTGTGGCTGGTTCATCCAGGGTGTGGCACAGCAAGGGCACATCGTGGTAGGGGTGCGGTTTGACCGGGGCTTCCAGGGTCGGGGCGGCCGAGGGTAGTTTTGACGGGAGGCCGGAGTGCAGCAAGGGAGGGGTGCGTTGTAGCCTGGGTGCGGTGCGACCTGGGAGGGATCGGTCGATGCGCGATGTGGACGGGGTGGACGGGATGTGGCACGACCGAGGGGAACCGGGCGGGGTGCGACCGGGGCGGATGGGGCCGGTTCGGCCGGGGCGGCACAGGGCGTGGTTGCCACGGGTTGTAGCACCGTTCCCTTTGATTCCTCAATCATCTTCCTTCATTCCAATGAACACCAAAAAAAATAACGGAGTAGGGGATCGTGCCATGATAGTTTGGCCCACACCCTCCTTGTTTAGAGTGGTAGCAACTGGATAAACTTTAATCCTGAATAAAAAATGAGGATATCAATCGAGTAGATTCACGAATTAAATAATATGCAGGGCGTCATGAGGGGTGGAACAGGTCGCAGTGGCCACGGGTGGCGGCACCATTGCCTTCGTCGCCTCGGACATCCTCCTTCATTCTAATTAACACCACAAAGAAGAATAACAGAGGGGGCCGGTCCATGTTAGTTTGGGTCACACCCTCCACGTGTAGTTTGGTAGAATGTGGCTAAACATTAATCATTAATAATGAGCGAGGATATTAATCGAGAAGATTCACAAATTAAATAACCATCCCTAAAACTTCCAGCAACAAGTTATTCCCATCCTTGAAAGAATACATCCACTACTCAACCTGATAATAAGTTTATCCACATTCACTGATTCTAGAAGGAAAGAATCAATGGAATAAAATCATACATTGTTCGTTATCGGTTGATGTTACAATGAGAAGGAGTATGTCCATTCATTGCAGACGAACACGTCATACATTAGAGGATGTTCTGAGAATGAAATTTGAAGTCGAGGTCATTCTTCATAGTCAAAGAAGTTCCTCGTCGGTGGAACGTTCTTCATTGGGATCTTTCTACCAACTTCTTCAGCTCCCCAATTCCACCCAAGTGAATTCGTAGCCAAAATAATGTATTGAAATATCTATTAAGTCATTGGCATAATATTCAAAATGGTTTAAATAATTAATTGAGTTTTTGGATCGATTAATTAATTGCGAGTATTTTTCATAATTAATAAGGTGTGTTCGCATAATTAAAAATGTGGAGGTCTAGTAGAGGCTCCCCCCACATTTATGAGGGGGTTGAGTGTTTGACATCTCCTCCTGTTATTAGGGGGTTTGGTGGTCCCCACAACAATAAATCATGAAGAGGAGGTTTTAGTTCCACTAGACCCGACCCCTGTACATCCAAAAGGAAGGTAGTTACAACAAAAATAAAATAAAATTTAAGATTTTTTATTTTATTATTTCCACGAAAAAAACAAAAAACACACTTTTACCCTCGACCAACAACCGTCGAGGTAAAAGTCTTCTTAAGAGATTACCATCACTACAAGTTCAATGGTGCCCTCAGATTTAAATTCCGAGCATCGGTTCAAATGTTATAAAAACCCACTTGCACATTTACTAAAAGTACCTGAAATAATGTTCAAAAATTAATTCCAGGAACTATGGGCCTTGGAATCACATGCCATAAAATTTTGCGGACTCATAAAATTCCAATATATTTCAAAAAATATTTCATGGAACTTCTTGGTCGTTACATCACCAATCATTTTTAATGTTTTTCACATGACATAAAGATGAGTATGGATTGGGATTGGTTTTAATAAATGTGATCATGCATTATTTTATATATTCTATAATATATAAATTATGGACACTACTTGGAAGTTCACAAAATGTATTTAAATAATTATTTATGTATGATTTATAACCTAATTATCTAAAAAGATATATATATATATATATATATTGAAACATATTCAATTTCAAAGAATGTAAAATTCACGACATTTCTCAAGATCATATAATGTTTAACATAAGGTTATTATAGTTTATATCAATGGTGAATTTAGACATCATTGGAAATTAGGGTGATTTCATAAGAGTTAGTGATGACATCATGAGTTTAAAATTTTGAGATTTATTATTGTTTTAAAAACATACAATTCATTTTGAGGATTGATGTAATGAAATTTTATGGGGAATAACATTATTATTTGAGAATTATATTTTTTAGAAAATTATGGGTTATAAATTTTTTGGGATACATAATTATTCTTATGAGATAAGTTTTGGGGTGAATGTTTGTAATAGTTATTTTGAGTACTTCATCATATTTTTGTAATGTTATATGAAATATATATTTCAATAAAATGAATAACCCACAAGATTGTTGTAATCCTATCACATTTGGAAAGGCCACGTGTTCTGAATCCACA
The DNA here is from genome assembly GCA_963277665.1 of Viscum album. Lineage (NCBI taxonomy): Eukaryota > Viridiplantae > Streptophyta > Magnoliopsida > Santalales > Viscaceae > Viscum > Viscum album. The sequence goes on along the minus strand of OY728157.1, from coordinate 1,625,590,821 downwards.
ACTGATGGGTGACAAGGGTTCATCACCAACCCGTGGTAGAAAGGATGTATTGGTTTTTATGAATATATATTCTTCATTAAATTATTTGATGGATAAATAATAAGTTGTTTTTTTGGAAGATATCTATTATATAATAGAAAAATATGTTATTGGAAAATGAATTTGTGATTTGGTTTATAAAAAAAAAAATTACACAATTTTTGAAGATCATGTGATCAAATATATTGGAATATTTTTATTGAATTTTAATAATAATATTTTATTTTATTTTATTGGATATTTATTTTACTATACTAAGCTTTGGTGTTACAATTAAATAATGGATATTAATTTTGTTTTTCAATATATAGATATTTTTCATTTTTTTGTGAATTATTTAATATTATCCTTTATATTTTGTTTTTTAAGGTTTTACAATTAGAGAAATATAATGTTAATGTTTTATTTTGGATTATACGGTCTCTAGTTCTTCATATGTAAATATTGATTTTTTCATACTCATCATTTGGAAAAAAAATATTTGAGTTTGAGGTGTAAATTGATAAATATATGAATCAATAGTTTTGAAGTAATTATATTTTCTTATGTTCATAGAACTTGTAGAAAAATAATTTCTACACTATATTTAAAGGATCTAAAAAATTATATCCATTAAATTTTCATCCTAATAATTACATTACCTTTTATCTAATGAGATATATATGGTTATATGACTATTAATTTATTCATAACCATGTTTTCTATCAGTATCCAGTAGAACATGATGGCTACTTTTCTCTTACATATTAATCTTTTCCTACACAAAACCCTAGTACGTCTTATCTTATGACCCATTTATATTTCCCTTTATTTATTTTAATGTGACTGTTTCATTTATCATTTTTTGAATGTGGTATTTAATGAAATATATTTAAAAAAGTAATCCATTAGTTTTTATCATGAGATCAAATTATAAGGAGTGAATAAATTAATGTAGGGAGAATTTAATATCCTATTTTATTGAAAGTAAAAATATGTTTTAACATCCTCAATGATATTACACATAAGAAAAAAATTAACAACTAAATAGTTCTATTTAATATGGTAGTTACCACAAAGTCATTATAATGGGGAAAATTTATAGGATTGGAATAATTATGATAAGATTATTTAAATGCACACACACAAACAGAGATATATATATATATATAAATTTATTTTGTGAGAAATAAATTATAAATTATTTTGAAACCCTTGTTATAATAATAGTAAATGTTTTTCTGAATAAATATTTAAATGGGCACAAATGTGTTTTCTACATATAGATTAAAAAAATAAAACATATTGGATTGAATAAATGATGTATATGTAATATTAAATATAATATTTAAAATACATATTATGTATTTTATACAAATTTTTTAAAAAATACAATTTAATGAATTAATTTAGTATTTTAGAGAAATAAAGGTTTTTTCCATTTAATGGTGATCTTGTATTAAATAATGTTTAAGGAAAATTTATATATTATATTAAAAAATAAACTTATTATTTTAAATATGTGTATCAAAATTTACATTTTTAATTTTTTTGTTATTTTATGGTATGTTTTAATTTTTTAATAAATAATGATACAATGTTGTAGTTTAATTAAAATTTATTTGTCATCAAATTTATTTATAGAGTTTAATTATTTATTTGAATGGTTATAATCTATAATTATATCTTTTTTATTAGTTAATACAATTTCAGTATTTTCAATAAATTTTAAATTGAAATCTTGTATAAAACTGTTGAAAACTTTTGAATATTTTTATTTTAACACATTTTAATGTTCGTAATATGTGATTAGATATTAAGGAATTTATACAATATTGATGTTTGCAATTTTGAAAAATGGATTCAATTTTTGGAATAAGAACATCCAAATTTAGTAAATATGTCCCTCTAATATTTTGTAAATATGAATTGTATAATTCTAACTTTTTTATCACAATAGTTAATGGTAAATTTTGTAATAAATGGTAAAAATAATATTATAAATTTTATAAAATTATCCAAAAATGTCTTAATTTAATTGGATGAGTGTAAATCAACCAATAAGTTATATATGATGAAATTTCATCCATTTTAAACAACTTGGATGATATTAGGACATTTATTATAGTATATTAAGAAAAGTAAATTATTCACACTTTTGTTTTGTAGAGTCATATAATCTTAAAATGGGGTACTATATGGGATAAGATTATGAATATTAATAGTATGATAAAATATAAAACTGTTATCTATATCATGTGAATTTATTTATTATTTTTATTTACAATAATATTTCATAAATGGTGACACAATTATGATGCAATAATTATCTATATAATAGAAGAATCAAATAAATGATAATAAAAATTTTAAAATAAATATAATTGTGATAATTAATTTCATACATGTATCTAATAAATTTGTTTTATATGATAGGGTTAATTAAAAAAATTTGTTTTGAATATATCACAATTTTATGAGATTTTAAAAAGGTCACATGATCAATTGTGTCAAAAGTAACATAAATGATATTTTCAAAAAAAATTAATAAGTCATTAAATTTTTTGAAAAAAAATAAATTTTTGATATTTTTTGTTAAAAATATAAAAGTTTCATAAGTAACTCATTTATTGGTAGTTTTTAAATTTATTTTAATTATATTGACCATCAATGTGTGAATTACTAGATAACATGGAAATAATTAAAAAAAGGATCCAAAAGGGTTAAAACAAAATGAAAGGATTGAAAAATAGTCAATATTATCTAGTAGTCATTTTATGAAGTGAATTATAACCCAAATTGTTATATATTATAAATAAATCTCTTAGGACACATTTTTAATGTAAAATTTATTTATATTAAATTATAATTTTGTAGAATTCGAAAATTTCCCCTCCTATCTCTTATAAAAAGGGAATCCATTATTATCATTTAAACACTCTTAAAAAAATATTTATATTTCCCAATATCTACCAAATCCCATAAATCATGTCCCACTATCTAGTGATTTATTTAAGCAATGAAAATCAATTTAGAGTAGTTTATGTGTTAAACAAATGTGATTGTCCGAAAAAGATGTATTGTTTTTAATTATGTGTTTCTATTTTATTTCTTTTTCCTCTTCCATTAAATATCTTATTCCAATATTAAATAATAACTATAGTATCAAAAATATTTAATTACATTATTATATTAATAGAGTCACCTAAATCCATCAACTTTGATAATAATTATCGCTAATGTGTACGGTGAATTATACCCTCATGAACAGAAATAATTTGTTCTCCATCACCATATTTAATGAATTTTTAAAATGATGGACTTATTTATTAAACATGATATCAATGTAATACACTACTGGAAAACTAACCTATACCAACGGTTTGGAGAACCGTGGCGAAGTAAGCTGTTGGGATAGGTCTATACCAACGGTTTTGGGAAAACCGTTGGTATAGACCTATCCCAACAGTTTTGAAAACCGTTGGCATAGGTAATATGAAAATCTATTCCAACGGTTATAAAACCGTTGGTATATTTATTTCAAAAAAAATTACATTCGGTGTGATTTTATCCCTGGACCCCTCGTTTATAATAGAGGTACTTAACCACTAACCTAATATGACTATTTTAAACATAATTTCATAAATATATATATGTATTATAATAATTATTTAAAATTTAGATTTATATAATCTTCTCGGGCAGTAGACCTGGAAAACAAATCGAAGAACATATCCCAACTGTTCGCAAAACCGTTGGGATAGGTGCATATTTTTTTTTCGGATCCCTTTCCCAACGGTTCTCCAAAACCGTTGGGAAAGGGGTGTTTTGAGCTCCCTTTCCCAATGGTTTTGGAGAACCTTTGGGAAAGACCCACCCCTTTCCCAACAGTTCTCCCAAACCGTTGGGAAAGGGGTGTTTTGAGCTCCCTTTCCCAACGGTTTTGGAGAACCGTTGGGAAAGACCCACCCCTTTCCCAACGGTTCTCCCAAACTGTTGTGAAAGGGGTGTTTTGAGCTCCCTTTCCCAACGGTTTGGGGGAACCGTTGGGAAAGGGGTGTTTTGAGGTCCCTTTCGCAACAGTTTGGGAGAACCGTTGGGAAAGGGTGCCTATACCAATGGTTTTTACAAACCGTTGCTATAGAAGTGTTGGGAAAGATCCGATTTCCAGTAGTGATATTTTAATTTTAAAATTATTATATATCATTTAAATTCATACAATTTGATGAACATAGATATAATAACACAGTTTGTGCGTACATGTGAACTATCACCTCAACAGAGTGATGCGATTCATTTTTCATCACCACATATCATTAATCGTATATTAAATTGTATTTTAATAATTAATATAATATTTATTATATACTAATAATCTTATATATATTAAATAATTATTATCTTCTTCTTATTATGATCATTGAAAAATGGAATCATTTCTCAGGTGAATGTACGACCTAAATCTTTAGGATTTTAACGTTGTTCATTTTTCATCAGCATACATAATTTTATTTATAAATATTTATAATTGGTATATAAATGTGACTATTATTTCATTAATATTTTTTGGGGGATGATGGACTTATTCCCCCAGTGTCTTTTGACAATATACCAAAGTCGTTTTGGTTTCATTTAGCGAATATTATTAAAACATCCAACATGAGGTTAGATAATTGATTAATTTATGTAACTTGAGAATAAGTGATATAAAATGAATAATAAAAATTAATGATTATATAAATATATTAATTATTTAAACAATTTTTATGGTTCGTTAATAAAAACAATATATGTGACAAATCATACTCAAGATAACAGATATAATCTCAATATACTTTCATTGGGCCATTTCTTGATGATATGAACCATTTTTTCTTTATGGTTTATATAACTCCCCATTAAAATTTAATATAAAAATTTGATCAATATTAAAGTAATTTATTATTATTAATTTTCATGTGTCTTATCATTTAAATGATTAATGAGTTACTAGACACATTGAAATTTTTATGTTTTATTTGTCAAATCATTTTCTCCATGTTAAAATTAACGAAATTATTTTACATATTTATTTTATTGGTATACAAGGATTTTTTGGGAAATTTTATACAAATTCGAGATTTCAATAAACCATTTACAATGTAACCTTGTTATGTGTTTTATACAAAATTTTTTTCAAAAAATGAAAAAAAGGAATATTTTTAATTTATATTGCGAAAATAACTTCTCCACCTCAATAACCATTCTTTGATATCTGGAATCGTTTACATGAAATAATGTGTTTTAAATAAAAATAAATCCATAGTTCAAATTCTCATGTATTTTGTTATTGAAAATGGTTTTCTAAAATGGGTGGATTATTTCAATATCTTGAAATGATTTAAAAGGATTTCAAAAGAAAATTAAAAGCATAATATGGAAAAATTAAATATTTTATATGTTATGATAACATAATGGTACATAGAAATTTAATGTGTGTTTAAGTGTTAAATCAATTATGGGTGGTTCTATGATAACACAAGGATGTTTTTTTACATAATAACCTCTAGTTTATTGGGTATGGATGTTGGTAAAATATAAATTCATTTTGTACGAGTGACATGAATGGATGTCGACCTCATGACTATTCTAATTAATAAAATGGAAGGAAAAAATTGTGTCCCAATGTACTATTATGTTTTTTATATTATCTTTATAGGTTTTATGGAAATAATTTTACTATGAAAATGTATTAAATGATCTTATTTTCAATGTAATATTTTTAGTACATAATATGGTTAAAATTTGTTACGTTATGATAATGTTTTCATGTGTCTTAGTCTTTATCAATCGTCTAATGGTTTCCTTGTTTATAAATTATTTATTGATATTCTTTTGGTCATCACATGTTGTTTTAATGTTTCCCATAGGACATAAGGGTAAGTAAGGATTGGAATATGTCATGTTGAATTTTAATAATAGTTTTAATAAAAGTTACAATTATTTATTTTAATAGATTTAGATGAAGAATCAAATTGATACTTCTCACATTTTTCCACATTATATGGTTGTGGTTTTTTATCTATATGTTATGGATTATTTCTCCAAATCATTAAATATGAAATGATCCTCTAAGTGAAATGATGTAAAATTAAATAATTAAATCATCATTATGTAATTTTTATGGTGGGTTACATAAATGAAAAATATTTTAAGGAGGTGTAAAAATAAATAAAAAATTTATTATTTATAAAAAATACAACTACATTGGTCAAAGGCATAATGATTACACTAATAGATTATCATTGTTGGTTTTAGGATGAAACCAATTACTGTAGTTTATGAGGAGATATTTATGGATGTTATGTGGTTAGGTTTTTCTGATACCAAATGTTTTTATTTTTTAAAATTATATGATGGGTTTCCATTTTATAAGAGAGTGGATAGGCACTCATGGAATGTCATAAAACATTAAATTAATATAAATTTATTTTTATATCCAAATCGAAAAAATTATAATATTAGATGAAGATATATGTATGGTGCTAAGTTACCTCATACAACATAATTATTACCTCGCCAATGAATATGCAAAAATCTAAAATTATAATCGAATTTTGAAAAGATTAGAAATTTTGTAACAAGTATATAATAAAAATTAGATTAAAAAATGGGAAAATTATATATTTAGTGATTTATAATAACAGAAATAATTAAAATAAAAATTAAAACACGTACCATTAAATATAAATAAAAATGAATGAAAAGGAAAAAATGATGTAAAAAGGTACAAGAAAACAACATGTGTCAAAAACTATATAAAAAAATAATGAAACATTATATTCACCATGGAGAAATACAAAACCATGATTTATCATAAATTTGTAAAAATATATCAGAAAAATGTACATAAATAATAAAAATTGAATTTATGATTGTAAAATATGACATATTGTTTTGAATTTGAGGACATATAAGAACATGTATATAGAGAATGAATTTTTTATAACATGGGTGACAAGTGTAAAAATGATCACTATTTGTGGAGTATTTTTGGTGCACTTCATAGTCACAATGTGTGAGGGACATTTTTATTATTAATGGCGTACCAGAACTGCCGTTCGTTGCTGCTACAATTCTGATATCCTCACACTATAGGGTATTTAGATTATTTATCATTTTAAATATACCATATCATCAACATCAATCTCAATAATCATATTTTTTTACATCAACATATTAATTTAATCAATATGTAGAAAAAATCGTGTCAAATTTAATCAATAAATCAAAAATCTAATTTTTATCAATTTTTAATGAGTAGAACAAAGGTAGATTGATTTAATGATAAATTCAATTTAAATTAAATATAAAAAATTAAAAAATATCCTCTCCAATGATGTAATGAAAATATAAGACAATGAAGTTAAATATCTTAGTTCTTGAGTGGAGGGAAAATTTGTAGATGGTTTAGAAAATATTATTACATTATTACAGGAGATTCATAAACATCCATTGATTTAATGTTCATATAACACAGTTAGAAAATGAATAATCAATAACTAATAATTTAAAAATATATACTATAATAAATGTGATTGTACAGAAGAAGATACAACATATACTTAATTTGTCTAATGATACTTTTCTATTCCAACAGGTTATTTTTTAGTTGTATATAAAATTCTCTTTTATAAGGTATATAATGAAATCTTCTTTTAAAAACCTCCAATATAAAATATTGGAAATATTATGTGTACATTGGAAAGATAATTTACTTCAAAAACATCCAATATGATACACTATTATTGGGATAAATATTGGTCTAAAGGAATATGAAATATTGGAAATATCTTGTGTACATGTTTTTTAAATATTATATATTTGGGAATATCATATTTATATGTTTTTGAAATACAGGAAATAAAAAATTTAAGGGATTTTGAAATCTAATTCAAAAAACTCAAATATAAAATCTCCCTCATTTATCATGTGTACAAGGAAATCATCTTCAAAACCCTCTAATAAGATACACATTAATTTGGATAAATATAGTTTTATAAGAATTAAGATTGTACTAAATGATGCTAGATCTTCCTACAAGATCATTTATACTAAAATCTACATCAAAACCTCTAAATCCCTATATTAAAATAGAACATAAGAAAACAATGATTTGTTAACACTTATATAACCATGATTTCACTATAGTAAACTCATGGTTCAACAAAAGGCAGTTGAGAAGATGATCATCCCCCAATATGATTATTTATTAGATAGATACAACCATGAAAAGATACTAGTACTTTTAACTCTCAAATGAATGATACAATAAGAAAATGATGTTTCAGAACTATATTGTTATGTACAGTTGGTATTATAAACAATTCACCTAAAATTCATCATATTATTTGTAGTATTACCAGATTATTTATTTTCTTAGTATGCATCATCATATGGCCCTAGAAGATGGAACCAAATGTTTTGAATACGCCTCTTATAAATAGTGGTGTTATTACTATGAAATAATATCCACTTACCACTCATATGGTCCTCTATATCAATGATGTATATCTAATAGAGGTTCATCCACACTATTACTGCAGTGGAAATAATTTTCAGTGGGGTAGGGAAATGAGGATCCATATATTGTGTATATAATTATGAATTTCATTTCCAATATCAGTAAATAAATAAGTTGTAGATACTATGAACATTTCGGAATTATTAACTACACAATTAAATGGGAAATTTAAAAAATGAAAAGAATGATATATAAAGCCTTCACATTAGAAGGTTGATAAAATTCAAAAAATTATATGGAAATTTTTTTTCAATACACTAATAAAAATTGATATATACCATAAATAGAATAAAGTAATTCCTTAGATAATAGGAAATTTTTTACATATCAAACATTCCATCACTGCTTGTCAATTCCATGAATTTGTACATCTCCAAAATCGTGTTATATTAAACCATGTCACATTAAATATAGGAATCAAACCTGGAATTAAAATTTATTTTAATGAATATAATGAAGACATGAAATATGTGTAAAAAAGTACTTCAAAAAGTGTACTAAAATTTTTTTCACAATTAATTTGTGTATAGTGAACCTAATATAACAAAAAAAATATATGGTGTGCATTAAATATTTCATGTAGTGATAGTGAACTTGTGGATATAACATGTATCTGTGAAAATCCATTACATGAAAGCCATAATAAAACACACAGAAAACAAACTGGACACTATGTCAACCTTTCTCATTTAATAAATGGCTTTTTTCTATAAATGGTTTTCCTTGAAGAAATAGTAATTAATAATACTCTCTTCATCTCACACGTCAGAAATATATCCCTATAAATCATTTTTTAACAATGGAATAACAATTCTAGTTTCTCATGGATACATTATTTTGTCCATTTGATGAACCATTGTTAGAAGAATATATATTAAGGGATTGTGGGTGAGATCACATAATTCTATTTGATAGGTGACTAAATGGTTCATGGGGATATAAGAATGAATTGAATACTTTATAAAGTCATTATCCAAACAATATATTATGCTCCATTAAAATGGAATCAAAAAATTAATACATGATTCAATATGGAATTTTAAGAAAATACTAGGAATATATATATATATATATATAGATGATTCTTTATTGAATTGTAATGTGAAAAGATGGATTTCTTTAAAAAAGTACACTTTTCCAAGAAATGTTACTCTTTGAAGAATCAAACATAAATATTCTCACACAAACAAGAATGAAATGTTAAAAAATTATGCAAATGGATTTTAAATAATATGAAAATAAAATATCAATGGGATGGATATGAATAAACATCATAGTAATAGATATAAAAGAAGTATAATTAATTAATCGTTGTAACTTTTTGTCTCTAAGAAGGAGACACAATGAAATTATATTTTTTATAGTGAAAAGAATAGTTTGATAACAACATACATAACCAAAATGAAATCAAAATAATTTTCAATGGATATCATAAAATTAAAAACCATAAGAGCTTATTATTTTAAAACATAACATGAATTATCAGACACTATGATTTGAACTCGATTTAATATAGAAATAAAATTTTATGATAAATGAAGAAGGATTTCCTATTTTTTCTAAGTAATTATTCTCATTCGTGAAGCGAGAAGATGTTGTGGGAGGGAATAGGAGATGCATGGAGAGACTAGAGAAGATATAATCACATACCTAAAATTAACTATTGTAGATGTTATTAATATTAAATCATAACTTGAAAACTATGAAAAATAAATTTGAACCTAATGTAATATAGAATTAAAATGATATGTGTTGACGCTCCTTTCCATAATAGAGTCTAAATGAATGAAAAGGGAAATACATTGAACAAAGAAGATTCATCCTTTGAAAAAATATCAATAATTTACAAAGGAAGGAAGAAGAAGAACATTGCGCAAAGGTCGCGCAAGTTCTACAATGTTTGGGCAAGTATACTTGCACGCCGATGTTGGTCCTGAAAGTGACTTGCGTGCCGACGTTGGTCATGCAAGTGACTTCTGCGACCTAAGTGATAACCGCCCGGAAACTACCCGGGGTATTCTCCTGCCTATAAATAGACCCTATGGGCCCCCCCATTAAAATTTTTTTTCCAGAAACTCGGATTGAAGCTCCCGATTCCCAAGTCTCTTCAAAAAGCTTCCGAAACACATCTAAGGTAAATTCTTACCTAGAACGGACGATCTAAAGAGTGGAAGGAAAGCCTATGTGTTTAAACTCATCAACACTTGCGCGCCTGAATGGCCAGCCCTTAATGGAAGTGGCCACACTTGCGTGCCACCTTACTCCTTCTATAGAACTTGCACGTCCCTTTTCTGGAAGAACCTTAAGAGGATTCTAAATGCTTTAATAAAGAGTCGCTCAAGTATTTCAATGCTGGTTGAACATCGCGCAAGTACCCCACACATGTCGCGCAGGTATACCTGCGAGACCAATACTTGCACGCCCATGAAGTACCTACACGCCTTCCAAGACTTGCGCGCCCCTTCCTTTTTGGGTGCTCATCTTGCCCATTTTACCCCTCTTAAGCCATTACACCTTTCCTATTCAAGATTCACTCTTGAAGACACTCTTCATAGCCATTTATGGCATTATTTCTTGATTTGACTTCCTTATCTGAAAGGAATTCTATGGAATATCTCTCAAAACATAGTGATTTTTACATCTTTATGTCACTAAAAAGTGAGAGTTCATTCATTCAACCTCATCCTTTAAGATGAGAGAATCCTTAACCTGGGTCTCCATTTGAGGAATAATCCCCAGTTATAAGTCCCCTAACATGGGATTCCTTTTCAGGAATAAGTCCCAGTCATAATTTTGGGCTTCCTTTTTAGGAGTAAGCCCCAAGTCCCTTAATTTCTCTTTAACCAGTCCTAATTTTCGTTTGATCTGAGATTCCTTCTTAGGAATAAAACCCAATTATCAATCCTCTCCTAATTTATATTTTCCTTTTTAGAAATAAGTCCCAAGTTAGAGTATTCAAATCTCCATGAAGCACATATACCTTTATGGACCCTGTTCTTGGATTTTATCCCTAATATAAATCCTAACCTTCATTTATTTGGGCAGTCATACATACATAATCCCCAAACCATTTCTTATGATTACATCTTTCATGTCCCAATTGTCTATTTTATTACCAAAACCTCTTGTTTCCCACACTGATCATGACTCACCTGATCTTAGAGGGTAAAAGTAATTATGATATCCTTCTTTGAGCCATCAATCATAAACATCATACTCCCTTACTCGAAATACGTGGAATCTGATTCCTTTTCCAAAACAAAGTATACGTAGGTAGCCCATCTACGGGTTCGATCCCAAATCTGAAATAATTCATGTCCTTCTGAATGACAATAAACATCAAGTGCCCCACTAAGTGGCTTTAAAACAATACTGGTCATCATAATAATCAAGAGAATTTTATATAAATGTTTTGAAGGATACCATTGACCAAGAATCTCTAAATAGATACAGATGATTATCTATTGATGAAGAACCTCGAATACATATAAAAGATTCTCTAAAATTTCTGGAAAATTTAATCATTGATTGTAAAAATTGAAGGAAAGCTCATTTTATACTTTGTAATATAATAAGGATTCATGAACATAACTTAAATCTATAAAGAGAGTCCTGGAATAGACAATAATTCCCCTAACAAAGGTGTGATGAGTCCGACCGCCCATCCTCTTGACAATGAAAATTCTTAAGCCTCATCAGTTCACAAACTAATGAAGCACCTACCTTTGGAATGTAGGTCCAAATGGATGTGGAATCATTGGATGTTTCCGATTCAACAAATAAACCCGTTAGAAACTGATCGGAACGTTTGAATCTCCCAAATAGGAGGTCATCCCCGAATTCTGAGGGAAACAAAAAAATGGTGAACCCGACGTGAATCCTTAACCAAGATAAAATGATGTTTTACCTATTTGTTAAGCCCCTATTTTAAACTCAATAAGAGGGATAACAAAAAAATCATTTACATGTGTGCTCATCCAAAAGATGAAGTGGATGAATTTATCTTGATTACGTTTGTTATATAAAACAGTCACTCTTTTCAATGATCTTCTGTATTTCTATAATGGCTGCTCTCAAATTCACACTTGTAAATACTGCTGCTGCAAATACCACTGGTGCTATTCCTACTGGATCGTCATCTGCTCTGAGGATGACATCACCTACTCAGCATCTTCAACGCTGGGTATCAAATGCGCTGGTTAAGGAGTACCGTCAACACGGTACCATCCCAACTCTGGAGGCTACCCGACAGGCCCTCCAAGTGAACAACTCACATAGGTCGTCCGGACAACGACAACCAGTGATCAAGAGGCAGGCTGCGCTGACTACCGTCTCCAACCGTTTCGGGTTTTTATCCCCGGAATACAATTTCCATTCACTCCCTTACTTCGAGGAAGTGAATGATCAGGTCCCTCAGGACCTTAATTCACAAAAGAAAGGAGTCCTTCCTGAGGGCTCCCATCAACAATCGCCTCTAGACTCGTGCGGAAGTGCGACCTCATCATGATGAGGGTACCGACTCCAGGCGTTCAGCTCAGGTTCCTCGAACCCTAGCAGGCAAGACGAACCGCCAGAGGCGGAATCCGGTTAACAATGGGCAGGTTCTCATCCATTCCTTCTCCGGAGAAGTCCAACAACCAAACTTGGTGGCGAACAACAAGCAGGAACACACACCTACCCGTTTTAATTCCGCTGTCCAGCAGACTCGTCTGGCAGCATCACGCCAATCTCGCCAGGAAATTCCGGCAGAGTACTATAGGCAGGAACATACAATTGCTTATAGATCATTAGTTAGTCAGCAGGCACGCCTTACTACATATGATGGATCTCATCAACCGCGTTTGACGAAGTATAATCACCAGGCACATACACCTGCTAATACTAATCAATCCTACCAACAGTCTCACTTTGTAGCGCATGGAGAAGTCAGTCGGAAAGCTTCGATGACAAACAGGAGGTAGACTCAACTCTCTGGCCCCACACTTGAGTACTATCAGGATTCACTAACAGGAAAAGGAGGACAGGAGCAGGCACATACACCTACTCCAAGCCCGTAATGTACGTATATCCCTATTCTGTCAGCTGAAGTCACCAAGCATATTTTCTCAATGGTGAAAGAGAAGAAGCAAATTCCTTCTCATATTCTGGATGCTTGCCAGGATATCATAACAGGTTCAGTATCATCTCAAGGAAATACACATAAATCTATCCCTAACAGTGGAGTGACACATCAACGATTCACTCCGGAACAGACACACACATCTGTTCCAGTCCAAGAAGGTTATGGGGCATACTCCCCCATATCATATGGACAACCAAGTCAGGCACATACACCTGATTTGAGTAAATATTGTCAGCATAACCTGACCATATTTCCTGATCAGGCACATACACCTACTCAGAGCAACCACATTCATCAACAAGTGGTTTCCAAAGTGAGTAAGAAGGCATCTATGAAAAATATCCACCCAGCACAGTCAGGAGATCAAAGTTCAATCTGTAATAAGGCCTTGCTCGATGCTGTAGTTCATGAAGCCCTCAGACATTTATCTGTTGGAATTCAAGATTCAACCCCCTCAGTTCCCAATAACGGGAAAATTAAATCCGAAGGTCTTCAACAGACCCTTCCTCATGAAGGCTTGCTTCGTGACAATTCGTTCAATCTTGAAGTTTCGTCTTTAGATGAGAGCCACAGGAACCCTCTGTGTGGTCAGAAGACCAAGGAGCAAGAGACCTCGTCTTTTTCTGTAACCCATTATGGTGGTCCTCCCCATGATGATGAATTTCGCTACGAAATTCCTCCCCGCAGTAGTGATTCACATTGCCTATAAAATACTCTAGTGCACAATGTAGTGCCGAGAAATCCCTCTTATCTTGAGGCATTTTCAAATGCGAAACCAGTCATGTCTGATGCTTTATTTCTAGAAAGTGAAATACTTTCTCAATCAGAATATAGACCAGGGTGTAGGTCATTCTCCGAACCACCCCTAAGTCATGCATCTTCTAGTTTGATCAATGATCACTCTACCAATTTTGTTGAATCCGATGAAGCAACAAGGAAACACAAACTCTAGTCAAAACAGGTAGAAGAATCTTAATTTAAAGATGAAGAGGAAATGCTGAACATGAGGAAAAAACTGGCGAAAAGTGAGGTACCAGTCATGTTTTGGCCTTTGGCTGACTCCTAGTATGACATTCCAAAAATGTTGACGGAAGATGAAGTCCATGATATTCATCTCAACATATGTAAAACTCTTTGTCAATTAAAGAAGGTATTACCTTATAATAAATATGAAAATCATCTTATGATAAGAGAAGTGCTATAAAATCAAATTGTTTTGGCATCTCTATCAGTCTCTCGATATCCGAAAGCTGAAAAGAAGCAGAGAACCCTTCAACGTTCATGCCTTGGCGCACTAAGAAAATTGCGTCAGTTAATTTCCAATGCCCCATCTGGTGTTCATATCAGAGGATGGGCTGTTCACAGAGCACTACATTTCACAGTGCTATCCAGTCAGCAATGCCCACCGAAAATGGTCTCATGTAATGTTATTGCCCATGGCCGTCCACAGCCAATGGGCTTTGTTTGTAATCAAAAGCTTTATCAAGAATAGGCTTCAACTAGTTCCTCTCAAAATCAAGCATATAAAGAACAAGTTGTTGAATTTCTCCTATATCAAGTAGGCGAGAATATTTCACAATCCTCTCGTATGGAGAAAACACATTATCAAATGACAGAAGTTTAGGAAATCATCCAACGGTCTGTTGAACCAGGTGATAAAAGTGGATACAGGTTAATGCATACAGCTAATTTCCAAACTAAGATTTGCAAGATGAAGAGATCTTTTATGAAGATCATAGACATAGCATGTTAAGATCCACCCCAGCTTGTCAGACTAGGGACTCCTTTAACCCAACCCTCAGAATCCTCAAATGGGATTTGAGGAGTTGAGTGGAAACAGCAGGAACATCCCTAGTTCACGAGACTGGGGACTCATTCAAATCATCAATCCCCTCCTTAGAGAATATCTGTTTTTTCTCGATTGGGGAAGAATCCCCAAGAGGAATGAAGAACAAAATTATCATGAGATTCCCTCCAAGTTATAGCTTGACAAAAAGTTCCTAAAGGATTGAATCAACAAAAGGAAATGTCTCATCAAATACATGAAAGAAGAAAATATCACAGAAATGTTGATAGAAGGTATGCGATACATTATGCATCAATCAATGTCATGAATGCCGTTGTTGCTAATCCAACAGAGGAGGCTCACTCAGGGGACTCAGATGAAGAGCGTCCTGCTCAAGAAAATGTATGCACCGATACAAATGAAGAAGGTGTGCGTACACGAAGTCAAAGGATTACTCATAACCTAGGTAATCCACTTCCCTCTCTCAAAAAAGTATCCAACAAAAGGAGGTGAAAGAATCAGGTCAAATATCCTTCCTCTTTAGAAGGTCAATCGCTCTCATTAGAGAAATGGTTTTCACAACAGGAGGAAGAAATGAAAGAATTAAGAAAGTTGAATGCAGAACTACATCAGAGTAGTCTTCTTCTAAAGAATGCTGGAGTCCAACAGCCGAAGGAATTTGTTGCATCTACTGAGATGGATCAGGAATATCTTCCTTTATCAGTAAACCCTCAGAGGTCTATTCCTATGTGTCAAGCGCAACAACGGTTGAGAGTACTACCATCAGTTGCAGCACAAACCACCACATTTATCCAAGATCCATTCATTACACCTACCCAAGACCACATTCAACCAAATGTTTCTCAAAAGATAATAACTACTATTGAGTCATTAACTACTCGGTTAGAAACTATGGAAGGGAAACGTGCGCAATTTCAACCAGAAAATATTGTTTACCCGGAATGGGTAGATTCAATTTCTCCTCCATCCAGTTTTGGAAACCCTATTTTCCATACATTCAATGGATCAGGCGACCCTGAACAACATTTGACACATTACGTGTCTTGTTGTGATCCTATGATGGGAACTCCAGAGCAGGAAGAAGCAGTGAAACTCAAATGCTTCGTGCAAACCTTGCAAGGACAAGCTTTTGTCTAGTATACAAGCTTTCAATCCCGGTCAATCATCTGGTGGGAGGATCAACTCCAAAAATTCCTTCTTCAGTTTAGCTCAACATTGCCAAAAACGATAGTTTTGGATCATACAAACTGCAAGAAAAGGGAGAATGAAAGAGTCTCTGATTTCATTGCTCGCTGGAAGGGATTAACATATTCCATGAGTTTAGCACTCCCTTAGGAGGAGATATTTCCAATCTGTGTGGCAAATTTGTGTGATGAATTACGCATGCCATTGATCCCTGTGAAATACACTGGAGGGTTTCGAGACCTTACTTCAATCGCTCAACAGATTGAAGATTCCCTTATACAGGCTAAGACTAAATCTCGTGTAATTCCATCAGCTCCATGAAGGATAATGGGTAAAGAGGAAACTGCTACAGTTATGCTTAAACAAGCGCATGTACCTATTTCTACTTAAAAACCTTCATCTTCTAGAAGGGCTCCTCCTCCTGAACGCCAAAACAAAGGCCGTTTCGTCTAATTGATCAAAGAGATCAACAACGAAAACACAATGAGGATTTGAAGAGTAAAACATACTCTTTCCGAAATGAGCAAGTTCCTTGTTAGTTCATTTCATCTCTAGAAAATAATTTGGTTCAATTACCAGTGCCCAAGAGGCCAAACAAGGAAGGAGATGAAGACCGTCCCAATTATTGTACCTTTAATCAAATGTTGGGGCATCCTATCCAGGAGGGTTTTTTCTTCAAAGACCTCCTACAAAAGATGGTAGACTTGGGACAAGTCAAGTTGAAAGGTTCTTCGACTCAGGTAACATGTGTTACTGCTACAGTTCCAGAGGAGGAAGGGGAATGACATGAAGTCAAAAGAAGAAATGCACAAATGTATGATGATTGGAAGGTAAAAAAGATAATCAATCAGACTCATTCCATTTTGCAAACACAATTGAAGAAACCAATTGTTTCTTCTGCCATGAATATTGCGGTAAAAACCTATTCGTCAGAGGGTAAGTCCTCAATGAAACGGTTTGATTCAAAGAAGGAAAAAGAATCAGAAGAAGATGAGTATGTGTCAAAGCATAAATTGTCTTTGACTCTGGAAGACATTATCCAATCTACTTCAATGCCACGGGAACCACCCCATCAAACGGCACAACCTAAACAGGCTAATCAGGAAGAGTCTTTATCAGACGAAGAGTTAATCTTCGGTTCTGTTAATATGATTCAATTAACAGATCCGTATTCCAGTCGTAATTTCAATTTTGATGAGCCTGAATTCCCTGTATCAAATAAGCGAATCCGAGGAAGCTCCAGAGGTTTAGGATACACGGGAAGACATGGATCTTTCCAAATCCACTACTCCAATTCTACCACTGCTAGCACTGTGTATGCAGTAGAAACTCATGGTAGATCCCTTCAGCGAGCTCAAAAAGAACAAGCTAGTTCTTCTGCCAATATCCAACTAAGTCTTGGAACAATTATTTTGGAAGACTGATTGAAGGTTCCATCTTCTTTATCTCAGCATGTAAATGGATCTAATCTGTCTAATCTTCCAAAACCAAGGATGTTGCCAACTTCTTTCCCAATACAAGATGCATCAGCTTCCAAAGCATCTGCTTCCAAAGTACCTACTAAACAGCATATTCCTGTTGGGAAACACAGACCTCTAGATCAAACGTATGATATATTGAAACACTTGGCCCAAGTACCAGCCATTTTATCAATTTTGGATGCTTTGAATCTGTCAAAAGATCTTCGGGAAGCACTCATCAAAGCTTTGTCAAGTCCTTAGGAGTTTGAAGCTAAAATTGCTGCAGCTGAAGTCTATCACATAGAGAATAATCCTGCAGAATACCATGAAGTGATATCTTTTACTGATAAAGATGAAGATAATGTTGTTCATGGATACATAAAACCTCCGTACTTATCTGGAAAAATCAATGGTGTAGATATCCGAAGAGCTTTCATTGACAATGGTTCTGGAGTCAACCTCATGCCCATTCGTACGCTTCGTCGATTGGGCCTCACGGAATCTGATTTATCTCCTTCTACCATGATGTTACAAGGATATGATGAAAATGAACAAGAACCACTGGGAGAAGTTACACTTAGAACTCAGTTTGGAGATCTTGTTTCCAATTCGGATTTCATGATTGTTGATCAAGAGTCAGCTTTCAACGTCTTGCTTGGAAGACCCTGGCTACATCAGCATGCAGTTATCCCTTCATCATACCATCAATGTCTCAAATACCATTTCAATGGTCATGTTGGAACATTGTATGGTGATAAGGTCTCATTCAAGACATGTGACTCTCAATACATTGAGGCGGAATTTTATCACATGAAGGGAAGAGAGAAATCTACAATAAAGGAAATTATCAAAGTTAATGCTCGATATGGTTTGGATAAGATTCCAATAAATCCCTTTACACATGTGAGTACATATTATGTGTTACCTATTAGTCAAATTGAAAAAATAGGCCCAAATCAAAATACTCTTATGGAAAGATCCATAATGTCAATTATGGCAATCGAGCCAGACAACATGGGAGAAATTAGTAACCTACCAAATAGTGATGAATGCACAAGTGGTGACGTTTTCATTTCATCTGCTGAAATCCAACAGGTCTATACTTCGCCAATCAGTCCAGAAGAAGTTATAGCAACATCGGAGGCGAATAATGATGTCAATTCTCAATCCATCATCTCCTCTTTATTACCCATAGAATACCTTTTATCATCAATAGGGTCGGAAATGGAAGCTTCCTCCTAAATATGTGAAAATTTTGATATCTCCTCTGATCATGAAAATTACATTTTGTCATCTACTATGCAAGTAGAAACAGAAGAAATAATGCATAATGAAGAAGAAGTGAAAGATCCCAGAGATGCTCCTCCAACACATGAAGAGGGTATCTCTACCACTATGGATGAACTCAGAGAAATAAATATGGGTACAGAGAAAGATCCACGCCCCACTTTAATTAGTGCGTCCATGATATTTGAAGAGAAAGAGATGTATATTTCTTTTCTAAAGCAAAATAAAGATATTTTTTCTTGGAACTATACAGAAATTCCTGGGCTTGATCTTGATATTGCTACTCATCATTTGGGTTAACCAAAAGAACATTGAGGATTTAAGCAAGCCGTGAGAAGAACACACCCAATTTATGCTTCCCAAATTGAAGCTGAAGTGGATAAGCTGATCATAGATAACTTCATCAGAGAAGTATCCCAAGTGGTTGGCTAATATTGTCCCTGTAAAGAAGAAGAACAGACAAATTAGGGTTTTCATAAATTTTAGAGATCTTAATCGGTATTTTCCTAAATATGATTTCCCAGTTCCGATTACAGAACTCTTAATTGATGTGATAGCTGGCAATGAAAGTAATTTCCTTCATGGATGGATATTCCGAATATAATTAGATCCGAATGGCCCCAGAAGATGAGGAATACATAGCCTTCAGAGCCCCTCAAGGTGTGTTTTGTTACCGGGTGATGCCCTTTGGTTTATAGAATGCAGGTGCAACATATCAATGCGCCATGCATTGTATCTTAGAACCTTTCTTAGGGAAGTTTGTTGAATGCTATATAGGCGATTTGGTGGTTAAATCAAAACAAAGTTCTAATCACTTGGCTGATTTTGAAGTCATATTCCATATGCTTCGACAACATAATTTGAAGATGAACCCCTTAAAATGTGATTTTGGGGTAACCTTAGGAAAATTTCTCGGATTTTTTGTACTCCATCGTGGTATTGAAGTCGATCCTGAGAAGACCAATTCAATCCGTGGTATGTCACCTCCTCATAATTTGTAAGAATTAAGAGGACTTCAAGGAAACTTAGCCTATATTCGGCGTTTCATCACCAATGTGGCATGAAAAAGTTTACCCGTTACCAAATTATTGAAAAAAGGAGTCACTTACTAGTGGACTGAATAATGTCAAGAAGCGTTTGCTGTTCTCAAGATATACCTCTTGATTCCATCAGTACTCATGCCACCTGTTGAAGGAAGGCCACTTATCTTCTATCTGATAGCTCTAGAGTAATCATTGGGTTCCTTTATTTCTCAAAAGAATGATGATGGGAATGAAAATAGCCTCTACTATCTCAGTAGAACTATGCTTGAAGCAGAAGCCCGGTATTCAATTATTGAGAAGTGCTTCCTGGCATTAATCTTTGTTGTTCAGAAACATAGACACTACCTGCAACATCACGAGGTCCAATTGGTATCTCGCAATAATCAGCTCAAATTCATCCTTAGTCGTCCAATGCTTACATGACGTCTAGCAAGGTGGGCAGTTATTTTGCAGCAGTTTGACATTCAGTATGTGTCTCAAAAGGAAATAAAGGGCCAAGATCTGGCTGATTTCATGGCCGAACATCCTTCAGTGGAAGACACATCTTCAGATATTGAACTCCCTGATGAGGAAGTTTTCTCTATTCAAGAGAGTCCTCAAACATGGGAAATGTATTTTTACGGTGCTTCTAGAAGTCCAACAGGGAAGAAAATGGAAAATACAACATTCAACAATATTGGTTTAGGAATTGTGCTCATTTCTCTAGATAAGGCATTGATACCTTATTCTTTTTTATTGTGGGAAGGTGGTACCAATATGAAGCCGAATACCAAGCTCTTATCACCGGCTTGGATTTAGCGCTTCAAGCACAATTGAATCACTTAATGGTGAAAGGTGACTCATACCTGGTAATCAAACAAGTCAATGGGGATTATTCCATCAGAAAAGAAGAATTAATCCCTTTGTATGATTATGTCAGAGAGTTAATGGCGGAATTCCCATCAGAACCAAAATTTTCTTATGTCCCAAGATCAAAAAAAGCACAAGCTGATGTGCTGGGTAATATAGCCACAGCTCTAGCAGATCCAAATTGGGACGAGACAACCATCAGTATTTCCCACCGTCGTGCAATTTCACCTTATGTTCAAGCCAGAATATAGGAAATTAATGAAATTAGTCCCATTCCTGAACCGTATGGTCATACTACAGGATGGATGTCACCTATCAGGGAATACCTTCAAAATGGAACATTTCCACCTGATAGAGCTGGGAAAGAACAAATTCAGCGTCATGTGGTCAATTTTACTCTTTATGAGATCCAAAACCACCTAGAGAAAATTCTCTACAAATATGATTTTGATGGAGTTCTCTTTAGATGCATTGATGGTGAAGAGACAATGGTTGTCAAGAAAGAAGTGCATGCAGGAATCTGTGGTGCCCACCAGTCTGGACATAGATTGTCTGATCAAATTTGAAGACTTGGATACTTTTGGCCTTCAATGATACAAGATTCTGTTAATTTCACAAAGAAGTGTCATTCATGGCAAGTACATGCCAACTTCTTTCATCAACCTCCAGAGTTTCATTATACAGCTAAATACTCATGACCATTTGCCACATGGGGAATGGATGTGGTGGGACCTTTCCCTCTCAGCTATGACCAAGATGTTTAAGTACATTCTTCCTGCTACTGATTTCTTTT
Source organism: Viscum album (assembly GCA_963277665.1). Classification (NCBI taxonomy): domain Eukaryota; kingdom Viridiplantae; phylum Streptophyta; class Magnoliopsida; order Santalales; family Viscaceae; genus Viscum; species Viscum album. The sequence goes on along the minus strand of OY728157.1, from coordinate 1,625,568,694 downwards.
CCAAATGGGCAGAGGCAGTACCTCTTAAAGAATTCGGTTCTAAATACATTGTCTGCTTCATCAAGTCTAACATCATTACTAGATTTGGTGTCCCTCATACCATATTGACGAACAATGGAACCATATTCTATTCTTATGAGGTGAAGAAATTGTATCCAGAATATAATATTAAATCCAACCATTCATCTCGGTATCATGCGGCGGCCAATGGCCGAATAGAAGCCTTTAACAAGACTCTTTCCAATATATAGCAAAAGATGGTGGATAATGATAATAGGTCATGGCCTAATAAACTCTTTCATGCTTTATGGGCTTATCGGACTACCAACCGCAATGCAACACGGTCAACTCCATATTCGTTGGTATATGGAACGGAAGCAGTCTTGCCAATTGAAGTTCAATTGCCCTCACTAAGAGTAGCCATTTGTGATCGGTTATCTACAGATGAGAAATCCCAAAAGTGATTGAATGATTTGGAATGGTTAGATGAGAAAAGATTGTTCACTTTTCACTACTTGGAAATCTATCAGAATCGAATAGCATGAGCTTTTAACAAAAAAATTCGTCTTCGTTCATTCATTCAGGGAGATTTGGTATTAGTTCTCAGAACACCAATGATACCAGGAAGGAAACCTCCCAAGCTTTAGCCAAAATGGGATTGACCTTATTCAATACATAGGGTCTACTCTAATTGAGCTTATTCATTAATCTCGAAGGATGGAGAACTCATTACTACTCCATGTAATGCCAGAATTTGGAAGAAGTATTTTGTATAAACTACAAAGTATTCATAAGATGTCCCCGCAACATTACACAAAACTGTTCGGCACCAGTTCGTCCTTAGTATACGATGTTAAACTATACAGCAATGGTCCAGTATGACATTAAACTGCAACTTCGTCCCACACGACGTTAAAATGTGAAAAAATTCCCTAAAAGGTCCTGTATGACTTTAATCTACATGATGGTCCTATATTACTTTAAACTACACCATCCATGGTCAATGCATATGACCCTAAACTATTCACACTTTTTTCCTGCATGACACTAAACTGAAAAAGAAAAAAAGTCCCTAATCTGTCCTCACTGCATGACATTAAACTACACAGTCCCCCTTTCGTCCAACATTACGTTAAACTGTATTGTCCCTGCAACATGACATTAAACTCTGCAACACCAGTTTGTCCATGCTTTATGACATTAAACTATACAGCAACGGTCCATGCATAAGCCCCTAAACTATTTGAATGTCCCTTACATCCAGAAAGACGTTAAACTACATAATCATTAAAGGTATTGTATGACCTTAAACTGTACTTATGTCCATCATGACATTAAACTGCACTATCCACGGTCCATGTATATGACCTTAAACTATCCCCCCTTTCGCCCAACATGACATTAAACTGTATTGTCCCCATCGTCCTAATTATATGATGCTAAACTATACAGAAAGTCCTTGATATGCCTTACATGAAGCTAAATTGTACTTTGTCCCTGCTACATGACATTAAACTATGCATCGTTATGGTTTTTGCTGCCTCTTGTTTCTCACAATGAGTATGAATCACGTGAGCTTAGAGAAAACCTCAACCATAACACTCTCTCTGGGATGCTAACCATGTGTAAGTCCCAACATCATTTTTAGGTCATTGTCCCAAAGAATAATTTGATCATTAATTTATTCTTTAATTGAACTACGCGGATTTTGATCCTTGCCTTTCAGGCTGGTTACGTAAGCAACCTCCCAAGGTTCAAGCCCAAAAACAATCTCTTCAAATCGATTCACCTTCATCTCATACAATTTTGATTTGTGAAACCGCCCTTAGAATCAAAATCTTTATATTTGATTCACTTTCGTCCTTGTTATACGACATTAAACTATACAACATTATTGTCCGGTACGACAATAAACTACAATACTCTTTGATTTCCTCATTTGAGAGGGAACCATTATTTACATTGATTTTTCAATCATGTTTCATTTCAAATGACCACATGCATACATGGTAATGCCTAAACTTTTTATCTAGGGTTAAACCATCACTGTACTAAAGTCCCCATTCACCCTTCACATGTACAAACCAAATATGTACAAAGGGTATATCTAGAACTACGTGGGATTGATTCCCATACCTATGGGATATGTAGGAACATTCGAGTATCCCTCGAATCTAGCCCCAAGTATTTTGCGCCTAACCCCAAATTTCACTTTCAGTCCCTTGGCTGAAAAGTCCTTATGAAAAGACACACTGTGTATTAATTATTATGGTCCGAACTCTATGACCCTAAACTAAGATATCTCATACTTTCGTCATGCACGACGTTAAACATCATTTCAATAACTATGTATGGCTTGATTCTCATTCTTATGAGATACGTAGTGAAGCCCAAAATTTCAATTCAGGACCCATCCACAACATGATTATGGTTAGCATTGACCTATGTATCTCTATATACATTGAACAATACCCATCTTGATGTTTAATAATCCTATCCTTAAATATTTTCAGATCATCATAACCCTTTTCATGACTTTTAGTCACAAAAATGTCAAACTTCTGAGAATTCTTTTTCCTGACTATACAGTACATGCCCATAGGTGGCCTTGCATAAACAGTCCACATAACAGACTTGTCAGCCAAAGGATACTATTCATTTGACTATGCAGCCAATGCCCTTAGGTGGCCCTGCATAATTCAACCCCCTAACGGGTTTGTTAAATGATGGTAACATCATTCTTGGGATGAATGCCTCTTTTTTCCTTATATGTCTTAAATGACGGTATGTAGGGATCTGAAAAAAATAGCCATCCTTAACATATTTGTCCCATGTCCTTTTTCATGATCTAAATGTATTCAAGTCTATGGTTTATACTCTCCATATTCTCTTTTCCTACTTTTGGGTCAGACCTTCGTAGGAGTGATATTTATTCAATTCTTCGATAGTCTTGTTCGGAAATATCTTCTCCATATTCAAGTACCTCTTTCCATATAACAAAATCTATACATTAGAAAATTTGAATCTCCAAAAACATTAACTGGATTTTAGCACTATGAAAGTAAATTTCTGAGAGTTCTTTTTCCTGACTATGCAGCACGTTCCCATAGGTGGCCTTGCATAAACAGTCCACATAATAGACTTGTCAGCCGAAAGATGCTATTTATTTGACCATGCAGCCAATTCCCTAAGGTGGCCCTTCATAATTCAACCCCCTAATGGGTTTTGTTAAATAATTGTAACTTCATTTATGGAAACTACTTCTTCTTATTCCTTTTAGCTCTTTTTTCATATCATTCCTCATATTCAAATACTCTTAAGCCATAGTTTACATTTTTTTCTCTCATACTTGAGTATGGTACTATGTTTTCAGATGAGTTGTCAAGGAATTGAGTCGATTCTAATCCATTTCGGTCAAAGCTATTTCGACCTTAAACATTAGCCTCTTTATGTCCATCATGCATGAAATTAAACTGCCATATTTAATATTTCCTCTCACCTCAGAGTCAAATCCTCTTTTCACTCCGGATCCAACTCTGAGGGGGGAATTTTCTTGACGCTCCTTTCCGTCACATAGTCTAAATGAATGAAAAGGAAAATACCTTGAACAAAAAAGATTCATCCTTTGAACAAATATCAATAATTGACGAAGGAAGGAAGAAGAAGAACATTGCGCAAAGGTCACGCAAGTTCTACAATGGTCGTGAAAATATACTTGCGTGCCGATGTTGGTCGTGAAAGTGACTTGTGCGCCGATGTTGGTCGTGCAAGTGACTTGCACGACCTAAGTGATAACCGCCCGGTAACCACCCAAGGTCTTCTCCTTCCTATAAATAGACCATGTGGACCCCATTAAAAAAGAATTTATTTTCAGAAACTTGGATTGAAGCTCCCGATGCCCAAGTAACTTCTCAAAGATTCCGGAACACATCTAAGGTAATTTCTTACCTAGAACGGATGATCTAAAGAGAAGACGGAAAGCGTAAGTGTTGAAACTCATCATCACTTGTGCGCCTGAATGGACAGCCCTTACGGGAAGTGGCCACACTTCCGCGCCGCCTTACTCCTTCGATAGAACTTGCACATCCCTTTTCTAGAAGAACCCCAAGAGGATTCTAAAGGCTTTAATAAATATTTGCTCAAGTATTTCAATGCTGGTTGAACATCTCGCAAGTACCCCACACATGTCACGCAGGTTTACCTGTGCGACCAATACTTGCGCGCCCACGCAGTACCTGCGCGCCTTCCAAGACTTGCACGCCCCATCATTTTTGGGTGCCCATCTTGCCCATTTTACCCCTCTTAATCCATTACACCTTTCCTATTCAAGACACTCTTCCCGGCCATTTATGGCCTGATTTCCTGATTTGAATTCCTTATCTGAAAGGAATTCTATGGAATATCTCTCAAAACATTGTGATTTTTACATATTTATGTCACTAGAATGTGAGAGTTCATTCATTCAGCCTCATCCTTTAAGATGAGAGAATCCTTAACCTGGGTCTCCTTTTCAGGAATAATCCCTAGTTATAAGTCCCCTAACCTGGGCTTCCTTCTCAGGAATAAGTCCCAGTCATAATTTTGGGCTTCCTTTTCAGGAGGAAGCCCCAAGTCCATTGATTTCTCTTTAACCAGTCCTAATTTTCATTTGATCTAAGATTCCTTCTCAGGAGTAAAACCCAATTATCATTCCTATCCTAATTTGGGTTTTCCTTTTCAGGAATAAGTCCCATGTTAGAGTATTCAAATCTCTATAAAGCACATATACCTTTATGGACCATGTTCCTGAATTTCTCCCTAAAGTGAATCATAACCTTCATTTATTTGTGCAGTCATACATACATAAGCCCCAAACCATTTCTTATGATTACATCTATCATGTCCCAATTGTCTATTTTATTACCAATACCTCTTGTTTCTCACACCGAGCATGACTCACGTGAGCTTAGAGGGTAAAAGTAATTATGAAATCCTTCTTTGAGCCATCAATCATAATCATCATACTCCCTTACTCGAACTATGTGTGTTCTGATTCCTTTTCCAAAACAAAGGATATGTAGGTAGCCCATCTACGGGTTCGATCCCAACTCTAAAATAATTCATGTCCTTCTGAATGAAAATAACCTTCAAGTGCCCCACTGAGTGGATTTAAAACCAGCCTGGTCATCATAATAACCAAGAGAATTTTATATAAATGTTTTGAAGGATTCCATTGACCAAGAATCTCTAAATAGATATAGATGATTCTCTATTGATGAAGAACCTTGAATACATAGAAAAGATTCTCCAAAATTTCTTTCATATTTAATCATTGATTGTCAAAACTGAAGTAAAGCTCATTTTATACTTGGTAATATAATAAGGATTCACGAACATAACTTAAATCTATAAAGAGAGTCCTGAAATAGACAATAATTCCCCTCAAAAAGGTATGATGAGTCTGACTTCCCATCCTCTCGACAAATGCAAATTCCTAAGCCTCATCAGTTCACAAACTAATGAAGAGCCTACCTTTGGAAAGTAGGTCCAAATAAATTTGGAATCATTGGATGTTTCCGGTTCTACAAACAAACCCGTTAGAAACCGATCTGAACATTTGAATCTCCCAATCAGGAGGTCATCCCCGAATTCCGAGGGAAACAATATGATAAATGAAGAATAAAATATTTATGATTTGTAATAAGTAATTATTCTCATTCTTAAATTGAGAATTTTTTTTGGGATGGAATAAGAGATGCATATTGATACCTGAGAAGATATAATCACCTACGTAAAATTAACCATAGATGATTATATTAGTATTCAATCATAACATGAAAACTCTAACAAATAGATTTTAACCCGAAGTAAAATACATGTAAAATGAAATGAGAAATGTAGATGCAAGGATATGATTTTTGGAATAGGTAATTAATCTCATTCCAAAACCATGAAGTTGATGTTGGAGGGAATAAGAGATGCATACCATTTTTAGAGGAAGCGAGACGATAAGAATTAATCTCATACCAGGATAAAAACATATAATTTATGTATGAAAACTACAAGTGTGATACTAATGATTTCAAATAATGGTATAATTTAAATGTATCAATAGTTAAAATAAAAAACATATTCATGATAGACCATATTTGTTTAAAAATCCAAAATCTATCCTGAAGATGAATTCTTATGAAAATGTTGAAGACCATGATATGGGTTACTGAGATGAGCCATTAACTGATAAATAGCTATGTACTCGCTCATTGAGAGAAACCTGCACCAAATCCTATGAAATGTATCTACACTAAAATAATAGAGGGAACCAAAATGAAAACAATGGGGGAGGTATATGTGGAGCCATAGAGGGTAGGCGAGTGTGTTGTTAGGAATGAAGCAATCATAGAGGGTTTTGAAGTTTATTGAGGATTCATGCGTAAATATGGTTGGATTAACATATTTATAGGTGATGATGTAGGCATAGGTGGAATAGTCAGAGGAGAAGGAATATGAGTTGGTGGTCGAGGAGTAGAAGGTGAATTAACAAGAGGTTGAGATCGTGGAGCCAGGGAAAATGTGGTTGAATTAGGTGTAGGTAGAGGATCTGAATGTGGAGGAGCTGAAGATAAAGGAGAAGAAGGCATATAAAATGGTGTCAGATCACACAGAGGAGGAGTACATGGTGGTAGAGTAGGTGAATAGAGAGGTGAAACATCAATGGGAGTGAGATATGGTTTTTGAGGAGGAGAGCAGGAACCCTAGAAAACCAATGAAAGATCCTTATATAGTGTGGTAAATGGTTATTTTTTTAAGTATCGAATGGATATTTAGTTGTTTTGAGTTATGTAGAATCATATATAAGTAAAAAGTCAGTATGAAACATTACAATATTTGTATATATATATATTTTCACATGTTTGGATTACATTTTTAACTGTATAATTTTTCATCTTCTTTCTTTAACCCTTTCGATAATTACCATAAAATTGTACTCTTATACCTTTTAAGGGTTAATAATGTCACTATAAAATGAAAAAACCCATACCTAGACCATTTTTGTGTATTTAAGATACATTCCACTCAAATTTAAAAATATAATATATTTATTAAATTTTTAGAGTTTAATGAGTTGTTATTTTTAATACAATATCATTAATTAAAATTTTAGAACTATTTTTTTACATTGACTATAATAACTTCAATACAACTATTGAATTTGAATAAAATGTCTACAAAACATTATTATAAACAATTTCTAAGTATATAATTCTGATATATAATTAAAAATTTAAAATTATACCACTATAAATAATTTTATTACCATTTTTTTATTTGTAAATTAATTAAATAATAAATGCTTTAGTGTTGTTTAAAAATATAAGGAATATTTTTATTCAACAAAAATTAATAACAAATAGCCAATATGAATATTACAATATTATATTTTAAAATTATATCTATATCCATACATATCATTTTTTTATTTCAATTTTAATACAATTACTGTTATTGAATACAAGTGTCCAAAATTTTGGACTTTTCTATATAATTATGGTCACAATATCATCCAAATATAAAAAAGAACATATAACAAGATCATGGTTGACTAAGGAAGAGAATAAATCATCCATTAAATTTAACCAATGTGTTATATTCATTTTCTAGTCCTTATTATATGATTTTCATCACTTAATTATACAACTTACCCTTTATTGTGATATAAATAATTATAATGGGTTCCATTCATATTAACCAAAAATAAAAGGGATGTCTTAAAAAATTTGTACTAATTCAATATATTTAATTATTTATTAAAAATTAAAAATATATTAGTGATTGGATTTAATTTTAAATTAAATTATCATAACATTATAAAATATTAGATTTTGGGAAATTTCCATTTAAATATAAATTGTTCTAATAATAAATTCAAGTAATAATTTCATTTATAAAACCTAAGTTATATAAAATTAAACCAAAAATAATTAATATAATTTTAAAAATATTCCAAAATAGAATGTTACTTTGTGAATAATTTACAAGTAGACATAGTTTATAATATAAGTTATTATTTTTCTCTATTCAATGAAAAATCTAACCTTTTAAAAGAAATTCAATTTTCAATGAGGGATAAATTTAATATTATGATTTAAAAAATCTTATATATATATTTAAAAAAAATTTATAATTTTTATAAAATAATCATATATTTTTATCATAAAAAAAGAATAAATCCCATTTCTAAACAATCATAAATTTGATGAATAAGACACCATTACTAAAAATTGAGTAATTATGTTATAAGGAATAACCTATAAATTTGTATTTATTATAACATATATATATCTCAATATTTAATATTTCTTATTAACATCATTAAATTTAATATATCTATTACAATAGTCATATTTAATGAATAATATATTGTAATTTTATTTCAGTAGTGGTTTCATATTTTGCATTATATCAAACAAATTCATTCATTTAAAATAATAAGATATTTCATGTAACACCCGAGACTTTTATGAGAAATATTTTGTTTTTATGATATATAAATAATCAAAGGAATCTTTCACTACAAACAACACTACATTGGATTGCTTTACACGCAATCGCGACATTCCTCGATAGCTTGCGTCGTACGCAATACCGAGTTTCACTAAACAATGATATGCTACTAAAATATTATTAAAACTAGTCTTTATGAATAGTAATAACCACTTTTTGAAAATTTATAAATTTAATTTTTCAAAATGGACTTCATTTTTGGATTCGGATTATCGAAATTAGCCTAGGGTGAAATATTTGTATTTTTCTGAAAACTTTCAATTTTTGATGAATAATGAAACCACTAAGTGGTAGTTAAAAAACTGAATTTTTCATAAAACATAATTTTACCGCTTCTATGAGTAGAATTTCAAAAATCTGAGAGACACAGTGAATATCAAGGACTAAAATGAGGTTCAATGAGAGAAAATAATTACTGGTGAACAGTAACTTTTTACTTTTATTTACCACGGTTAAAAGTAAATAGGGCAATTAAGGGTAAAAATGATATTATTATTACCCTAACACATGTCCGAATTCTATTGGATAAGTGTAATCCGACCAAAAACAACCTTATGAATAAAATCTGACCATTTAGGCCCACATGTATTAGATTAGGAAATTTATTATTAATTTATTTAAAGAATGGTTAAAATAGTTAAAATCAATTTTTAATAAGTAACTCATTTTTAATATGGGGTTACCCATAAGATAAATTCAACTAGAAATATTCAATATAAAACTAAAAGAATTTCCTACATAATGGTATTTTATTTGAAATTTTTATACATTAAATAATTTAATTTATTTGTGACACAACAATGATGCATTAATTATCCTATTAATGAAATATTGATATAATTGATGGTATAAATACCCAAATAAATGTAATTTGAGACGTTTTATGAATTCCACTAATTTTATAGGTTAATATGAAATTTTATTATTGATTTAATTAAATATGATCGAACTAATCATTCTGTTATGATTTTCACAAAAATCAATTACCCAATAGTGTCAAAATTGACATAAAATAGTTTTTAAAACAAATACTATATTATTAATTATTATTTTATTCCTAAAAATTTAAAGATCTCCTAAATGACTTATATAAGGTTAGATATTTTAATAATAAAATACTTGGGGTTATTTTTGCTTGATATAGTAAGTTTATTAACCTTATAGTGTAAGAAAACAAGAAGACACGGTAAAAGTTAAATTATCTAACTTAAAGTTAAATCTAAATGATAATGTAAAAATTGATACCTAAACTTGAATAAATTATATTGGATGAGAGGATTTCGACCCATACCCACCTTAGCTTCGAATTAAATCTATTTTGAGCTATTAAAAACCGAATTTGGATTTATAATAAAATAATATTTTTAGTTTTTCCAAAGGAGCCCCTCTCCTCCCTTATAAAAGGGCACCTCCTCCCTCTCTTACTCACAACAAATTGAGCCTTCTTGCACGGACAAACCCTGCCCATTTCACTTACCCACTTCCTTAGAAACCTACTATAGGTACTGGGCTTCTCAAAAGACCTACTCTAGTGCCTTAAGAGAATGTTTAAAGGAGGCACTTCGAGTAAGAGGTAATACCTTCTACCGTTTTCTTCAAGTTACATTCGTCTTCTACTCCCTATTATTTAGTTGTTTCATTATGAGTTAATAACATCAGTATCCCTCATATACTTATATGTTATTATAAATATTAAAAAACCCTATTTCACAACTTATCCATCCTAAGGAAAACGAAATCACCGCGCGTGTGTACATATGGAATACCGTCTCCACGTTGTGCTGTAATCTGTTTTCCACCACCACCATACTTGGATGGGTATAATGGTTTGAAGAATAACTATATATGATTATTGTAAAGTGATATTGATTCTTAAATTGTATACATACACTTCAATACAATTCCACGATCAGGGGAATGATATCATCGCTCGTACGTACGTACGGCCTACAGTCTCCACGATGTGATGCGACTCGTTCTATATTATCTTCATTGAATAATGATTATAGAAATGAATTGAATGAATGAATATGATATATATTACACTAATACCATTCTGTAAATTATGTATCTATATTCTATAAATATGAATAAGAATTTATTTGACAAAACACGCATAAGAACAAAAAAGTAATAAACACCCGAATAACAAGTAGTAATGAAATATTACTAATAAAAAGCTAATAATATGACCATATTTTATATCATAACAATTAATATGATTCTATAATAAGTCAATAACATTATTTAAATAATTATAAAGGAGTTTTGGGCACGTACAAGGCATATCAGTCCTAAGGTAAAGGAAAAATATCACAATCTCAATTTTAACCGAGATTGTTTATAATTTGAAATTTACTGGGGTATATTTTATCATACACATCTATGTTTCCTCACTATGTAATATTATTTCCATCCACCTAAAATTTCTTAAATCCAATTTTTCCCTTATATGAGTTTTTAGTAAACGATATGAAAGAAATCTTTTTTCATATTTCATACAAGGTACTTTTTGACTTTTCTTACAAAAGTACGGGAAGAATGTTTTTTTAACTTATACGACATGAATGGATTTTTAAAACATTATTTCCAAGAAGCTTCCTTTACATGTTTTCATGTTTATTTATAATCAACTTATTATAGTTTAGAATTTTATGACATGAATAGAAATGAAAATTGTTTTTGAAGTAGAAAGGATATTTTCCTCAAGAATGGAATTCAAGTGTTTTATCAAAATTAATTTCCATATAAGATGATATAGGGTTCTGTTTCTATCCATATTATTAAATTGATTTGATTATGTTTTGATGGAATTATTTTTATTAATTAATTTATCATATATGAATTGTTTTATGATGTGACTATGTATAAGAATCCCATTTTTATTACATGGGTTATGCAATGATGTATGATTTTTTATTATTTTGTGGCACACATAAGAATGGTATAATTATGAGATGTGTGAGACCTATATCTCCCTCCAATGTATTGGGTAATGATTTTATATCTCATGAGATAGACATGGCTGGAATGGCAGGTTAAACCGGTTCAGTGAAACAGGACTAAAACGAGGAGTGAACTCGGTTCAAGAATGGACTTTGTCCACTAAGATAGTCTTGACAATGTGTATTGACTAATAAGAAATGATTATCTATGATTATGTGTGTATAACGCAATGTTTCATGTTTTATTTTATGATTATTGGGATTACATTTCACTACTATGATTTATCCCATGTTATGAAATTATGATATCTTTTGAAGGTTAAGATTTCCAAAAGTTATGTTCTTATGTATATGATGTGATTTATATTTATTTTGTTTACCCTTACTGAGAATTTGAGCTCACCCTTTTATATGTTCTCTTTCCCCAGGTCAGGAAGAAGTTTATTATGTAGGATATGCCAAAAGGGACTCTAGATATTATGAAATAAATTGGAGGCAAAGTAGATTCTTTATGAACCAGTTGTTTAAGTTTCCCAGTTTCTAAAGACTCTATACCTATACGGTCCTTTCCTGGGTTTTTATATGTTGTAATAAGTGTGCTTCAATTATGATGTAATAATAATGTATGTAAAGTATGGGTCATTATAGTTGGTATCAAAGGAAAGGTATAGTCAACCTTCGGAAACAAGTATGTGAAAGCCTTAGTAAGAAACCTAAGGATAAGTCTAAGCATAGAACACAATAATAGTGTTTTAGAAATGGCCATTAATAACATAAGATAAGACCTCAATTGTGAAATTTTATTCTTGATTATGTGGTTTTCCTAATATAATTAGTGTTGCTCACACTATTCTTCTTGGTTTTAGTCAATGGCTAGAACCCGAAGGAACCGTGTTAATGCGGAATGCGACGGGAAATGCAATGATTGTCCCCCTAAGCAACCAAACATTATGGGATCTGGAATGAAAACTCTTGTAGCCATGCTCACACAACATTATCAAGATATGAATCATGCAGGACTTCCAAACAAGCAAAGGAAGGAGCAACATTCTGTTGAATCCTTCATGAGGCAGCATCCACCTTCATTCAGTTGGTCTACTGATCCATTAGTTTCTGAACAATGGATTAGTACTACTCAAAAGATATTTTCAGTTAATCAATGTTCTGAACATGATAAAGCCATCCTAGCAGTGTATCATTTGGAAATAGATGCTGATCAATGGTGGAATATGATTAAGAATACGAGGGAAAGTGATGAAATTGAGTTTATGGAATGTGACGAGTTCCAGAACTTATTTTTCAATAAGTACATCCCTCGAATTCTCTGAAAAATTATGGAGAAGGAGTTTGTTGAACTAATGCAGAAGGATGATGAATCTATTGGTACCTATGAAGAAAATTCAACATGACTTGCAAGGTACACTTCTGGTATTATTATCCAACCTGAGACTAAGATCGATCGATTCTTTAGTGTCCTATAACCATGTCTTTGAATGGCCTTAGCCATAAGGGACTTCAATAGCTAAGAGGAAATCGTTTGATGTGAACTCAAAGTTGAGATGGAGATTGGAGTAACCAATCAGTCATATGGGTTTGATAAGAAGAGGAAAATGGAATTCAAAGGAAAATCAAAAGAGCACACTTATAAATATATGAGCTTTCCCTTATGCACAAAGTGTCGAAAGAAACATGGAGGGAGTTGTCTTAAAGGGACAAGTAAATGTTTTAAATGTGGAAAGGAAGGTCATCGAGAATTTGAATGCCGCAATGATGGGAAGAAGATGTTTAATGATGAAAACAATGGAAGGGATACACAAAATGAACCTACTATAGTTCAAAGTTTCTTGTGGAAGGATATGGGGAATTATTCCAATAAATGCCCTCATCCAAGGGTTGATGATGATGGTCAACATCAAAAAACTCTTAAGGCTTAAGAAAAAGTAATTTCACATGCAATTTCTATCAGCGATGTGGAGTACGATAACGATGTGGTGAAAGGTACACTTACCATCCACTCTAAAGTAGAAATTTTTTTATTTTATTCTGGATCTACCCACTCTTTTATTTCTGATGATTTTTCATAGGATATCACCGTATTACCTCAATAATTAGATGTTGAGTTAGTTGTGACAACCCCTAATGGCACAACAGTCACATCAAAAGTTTATAATTCTTATCCAATTGAAGTTTGTGGGAAAGTGATTCCTGAAAATCTTGTGATACTTCCTATAGTTGAATTTGATGTGATTCTTGGCATGGATTGGCTTTTTTTATATGAGGTTATATCAATTTCCAAATAAGGGAAGTCAATTTTCATATTCTAGATCAATCTATGGTTGTCTATCGATGCAAGGATGAACGTAACCTTCTAGTGAAAGTTTCTTCCATCTTATGGGTCTTGATTCTACTAAATGAAGGTTATTTATCTCAAATGGTTGGTGAGAAACTCATGATTAAGAATATGCCCATTGTACGGGAGTTTGACGATGTCTTTCCGGAGGTATTGCCCGGTCTTCTACCAAATCTTGAAGTTGAATTTTCAATAGAACTCATACCGGGTGCTTTACCTATTTCAAAGACACCTTATAGAATGGCCCCAATTGAGTTGTAGGAACTGAAGAAGCAACTCCAAGAGAATATTGATAATGGGTTCAAACGCCCTAGTGCATCACCTTGGGGAGAACCTACTCTGTTTATTATGAAGAAACATGGATCAATGAGACTCTGCATTGATTATCGAGAACATAACAAGATCACTATCATGAACAAATATCCTCTCCCACACATTGATGACTTATTTGACCAACTACACGGAGCTCAATACATTTCCATGATTGATCTTCTTTTTGGGTATCATCAATTAAAGGTCAATAGGGAGGTATACCAAAGACGGATTTTCTTACAAGGTATGGACACTATGAATTTATAGTGATGCCATTTGGTTTTACTATTTCCCCTACTATTTTCATGGATCTGATGAATAGAGTCTTTAGAGACTATCCTGATCAGTTGGTGGTAGACTTTATAGATGATATTCTGGTATATTCAAAGAGAAAGAAAGAACATAAAGATCAATTGAGAATTATATTGAAGACCCTGAGAAAGGAGAAGCTTTATGCAAAATTTACCAAGTGTGAATTTTGGCTTCAAAGAGTTTCATTTTTGGGTCACATAATCTTAGAAGAGGGGAGATCTGTGGATCTAGAAAAACTAGAGGTTATCAAAATATGGTCGAGACCTACAACAGTAGCTATGATATGATTTTTTCATGGTTTGGCTTGATATTATCGACGTTTTTTGAACGATTTCTCATGATTATCTAATCCACTCAACATGATGACTCGGAAAGGAGTTATGTTGGTTTGGACGGAAGAATGTGAAGAGAATTTCAAGGAGTTGAAAAGAAGGTTATCCAGTGCACATGTGCTCTCACTGCCTTGTAGTGGAGAATGGTTTGTGATTTATAGTCATGCATCCAAGAAGGGATTGGGGTGTGTTCATATGCAAAATGATATGGTGATAGCTTATGCTTCACGACAGTTGAAAATCCATGAGCAAAATTACCCAACTCATGATTTTGAGTTAGCTGCGGTAATATTTGCATTAAAGATTTGGAGGAATTACCTTTATGGTGAAAGGTATGATATTTATACTGATAATAAAAGTTTAAAGTTTATTTTCAGACAAAAGGAGATGAATATTCGCCAAAGAAGATGGTTGGAGCTGATTAAGGATTATGACTGCTCAATCCATTACCACCCTGGGAAAGCAAACAAGGTGGCAGATGCATTAAGTCGACAAGACCATGTCAGTTTATCCATGATGAGGATCACAATAGAACCAATATTAATGGATTTAAAAAAGGATGGATATTGGAATTATAATGGAAGGGGAAAAATTGAATCTTTCTCAAATGAATGTTCAACCATCTATACATGTAATGATTAAAGAGGTGCAGAAAGAAGATGTAGAGTTACAAAAGAAGGTGAGAAATGTTCTTGAATTCAACCTTGATTGTGATGGGATAATAAAGATCAGGAATCAGGTTTGTGTTCCTCCCATCCCCAAATTAAAAAAGGAGCTACTCGATGAGACTCATAGTTATTCATTATCTATTCATCCTGGAAGCACGAAGATGTAAAGGGACTTGAAAGAGTACTTCTAGTTTGATGGTATGAAAAGAGATGTTGTTGAATATGTCTCTTGATGCTTGGTTTGTCAGCAAGTTAAAGCTAAGAGACAAAAGTCTAAGTGGATGTTACAACCATTACCCATACCCGAATGGAAATGGGAAAACATCACTATGGACTTTGTCATAGGACTTCCTAAAACATCTAAAGGCAATAATGCTATCTAGGTCATAGTTGATCATCTTACAAAGTCCGCACACTTCAATTCTATTAGAGAAGATTTCACTCTGGATCAGCTTTCCAGGATATACGTAAAGAAAGTGGTAAGATTTCATGGAGTACCACATTCTATTATATCTGATCTGGATCCGAGATTTATCTCGAAGTTCTGGTGAAGTCTTCAACATACTCTGGATACAGAGTTGAGATTTAGCACTGCTTATCATCCTAAGACAGATGGTTAGTCTGAGAGGAAAATTCAAACTATAGAAGATATGGTGAGAGCTCTCTCTATGTATTTCAAAGGTGTTTGGGATCAAAACCTACCATTGGTGGAATTTTCTTATAATAATAGCTTTCACTCTAGTATTCAGATGGCTCCTTATGAAGCTCTCTATGGAACGAAATGCAGGACTCCAACTTGCTGGGATGATGTTGGGGAAATAAATCTATTAGGACCTGATCTTGTTGATGAGATGGCAGAAAAGGTCCGATCTATTCAACAACTCATAAGAGCATCTTAGAGTTTACAGAAAAGTTACGCCGACAACCGAAGAAAATACCTAGAGTTTGATGTAGGTGATAAGGTGTTTTTACGAATATCTCCCTGGAAGAGGGTCATGAGATTTGGAAAGAAGGGGAAGTTGAGCCCTAGACATATCGGTCCTTTCAAAATACTGGATCGTGTTGGAACGGTAGCATACCGGTTGGTGCTTCCACTGAATCTCTCTCAAGTTCACGATGAGTTCTATGTATCTCTCCTGATAAAGTACATACCTGATCCTTCAAATGTACTCAACTCAGAAGTTATACCGCTGGAGCATGATCTTTCTAATGAAGAACAGCCGATAGAGATTGTGGATCGTAGTGAAAAAGTCCTACGGAACTAGACCACTTACTTGGTGAAAGATTCATGGAGGAACCACCAATGAGAAGAAGCTACATGGGAGCTTGAGGATATGATTATGGAGAGTTATCCTCATCAGTTTGTTACAAAGTGATGAATTTCGAGGGAGAAATTAATTTTAAGGGGGGAAGAATGCAACACCCGAGACTTTTTTGAGAAATATTTTGTTTTTATGTTATATAAATCATCAAAAGAATATTTCACTACAAACAACAATAGATTCCCTTTCTTTACACGCAATCGAGGCCTTCCACGATAGCTTGCATCATAAGCAATACCGAGTTTCACTAAAATATGATATGCTATTAAAATATTATTAAAACTAGCCTTTATGAATAGTAATAACCACTTTTTGAAATTTTATAAATTTTATTTTTCAAAATGGTCTTCATTTTGGGATTCGGAATATCGAAATTAGACTAGGGTAAAATTTTCATATTTTTCTGAAAACTTTCAATTTTTGATGAATAGTGAAACCACTAAGTGGTAGTTAAAAAACTGGATTTTTCATAAAACATAATTTTATCGCTTATTTGAGTAGAATTTCGAAACTCTAAGAGAAACTGTTAATATCAAGGACTAAAATTTGGTTCAATGAGATGAAAATAATTTTTGGTGAATAGTAACCTTTTACTTTTATTTACCACAGTTAAAAGTAAATAGGGTAATTAAGGGTAAAAATGATATTATTATTACCCTAACACGTGTACTAATTATATTGGATAAGTTTAATCCGACCAAAAACAACCTTAGTATTAAAATATGACAATTTAGGCCCTCTTGGATTAGATTAGGACATTTATTATTAATTTATTTAAAGAAGGGTTAAAATAGTTAAAATCAAAGTTTAATAAGTAATTAGTTTTTAATATGTAGTTACACATAAGATAAATTAGACTATAAATATTCATTAGAAAGATAATACAATTTCATACATAATGGTATTTTATTTGTAATTTTTAGACATTAAATAATTTAATTTATTTATGACACAACAATGATGTAGTAATTATCTTATTAATGAAATATTGACATAATTGATGTAATAAATACCCAAATAAATGTAATTTGAGCCTTTTTATGACTTCCACTAATTTTTTATTTTAATATGACATGTTATTATTGATTTAATTAAATTTTTTTGAACTAAAAATTCTGTTATGAGTTTTACAAAAATCAATTACCAAATAGTTACAAAATTGACATAAAATAGTTTAAAAAAAATACTAAATTATTAATTATTATTTTATTCCTAAAAATCAATGGTACGGCCAAATGACTTAGATAAGGTTAGGTATTTTAATAATAAACAACTTGGGGTTAGTTTGGCTTGATATAGTATGTTCATTACCCTTATAGTGTAAGAAAACAAGAAGACACGGTGAAAGTTAAATTATCTAACTTAAAGTTAAATCTAAATAATAAGGTTAAAATTGATACCTAACCTTGTCTAAATTCTATTGGATGGGATGGTTTCGACCAAAGCCCACCTTAGATTATTAATAAATCAATTTGGATCTCTTCAAAACCGAATTTGGCTTTATAAAAAAAATAATATTTTCAGTTTTTCCAAAGGAGCCCATCTCCTCCCTTATAAAAGGGCACCTCCTCCCTCTGTTACTCAAAACAAATTGAGCCTTCATGCTCGGACAAACCCTGCCCATTTCACTTCCCCACTTCATTAGATACCTACTAGAGGTACTGGTCCTTTCAAAATGCCATCTCTAGTGCCTTAAGAAAAAGTTTAAAGGAGGCACTTTGAGAAAGAGGTAATACCTTCTACCGTTTTCTTCAAGTTCCATTCTTCTTCTACTCCCTCTTATTTAGTTGTTTCATTATGAGATAATAACATCAGTATCCCTAATATACTGATATATTATTATAAATATTAAACAACCCTATTTCACCCCTTATACATCCTACGGAAAACGAAATCACTGCGCGTGCATACATACAGAATACCGTCTCCACGCCGTGGTGTAATCTGTTTTCCACAACCACCATACTTGGATGGGTATAATGGTTTAAAGAATAACTATATATTATTATTGTAAAGTGATATTTATTCTGAAATAGAATACATACACTTCAATTAAATTCCACTATAACGGTAATGATATCATTGCCCGTGCGTACGTACGGCATACCGTCTCCACGATGTGATGCAACTCATTCTATATGCTCTTCATTGAATAATGATTATATAAATGAATTGAATTAATGAATATGATATATATTAAACTAATACCATTCTGTAAATGATGTATCTATATCCTATAAAGAGGAATATGAAATTATTCGACAAAACATGCATAAGAACAAAAAATAATAAACACCCGAATAACAAGTAGAAATGAAATATTACTAAAAATAAGCTAAGAATATGACCATATATGATATCATAACAATGAATATGATTCTGTAATAATTCGATAACATTATTTAAATCATTATACAGGAGGTTCGGGCATGTACAAAGCATATCAGACCACAGGTAAGGCAAAAATATCACAATCCCTTTTTTATCTGAGATTGTTTATACTTTGAAATTTACTGGGGTGTATTTTATCATCCACATCCATGAATTCTCAATATGTAATATTATTTCCATCCACCTAAAATTTCTGAAAGACAATTTTACCCTTTGATGAGTTTTTAGTAAAACATATGAAAGGAATCTTTTGTCGTTTTTTGTACGACGTACTTTTTGACTTTTCTGATAAAAGTATGGGATGAATGTTTTTTTAACTTATACGGAATGAATGGATTATTAAAAAATTATTTCCAAGAATCATACATTACAAATTTTCATGATTATTTTTAATCAACATTTTTTAGTTTACAATTGTATGACATGTTATGAAATGAAAAGTCTTTTTGAAGTAGAAAGGATATTTTCCTCAAGAATGGAATTCAAGTGTTTTATCAAACTTATTTTCCATCTAAGATGATATAGGGTTCTGTTTCTCTCCCTATTCTTACATTTATTTGATTATGTTGTGATGGAATTATTTTTTGGAATTACTTTATCATATATGAATTGTTTTATGATGTCACGATGTTTATGAATCCCATTTTTATTACATGGGTTATGCAATGATGTATGATTTTTTTATGATTTTGCAGAACACATAAGAATGGTATAATTATGAGATGGGTGGGACTTATATCTCTCTATAATGCATTTGGTAATGATTTTATATCTCATGAGATATACTTGGCTGGAACGGCAGGTTAAACCGGTTTAGTGAAACAGGACTGAAATGAGGAGTGAACTCGGTTCAGAAATGGACTTTGTCCACTAAGATAGTCTTGGAAATGAGTATTGACTAATAAGAAATGATTATCTATGATTATGTGTGTATGCCACAATTTTTCATGTTTTATGTTATGATTATTGGGATTACATTTCACTACTATGATTTATCCCATGTTATGAAATTATGATCTCTTTTGCAGATTAATATTTCCAAAAGTTATGTTCTTATGTATATGATGTGATTGATATTTCTTTTGTTTACCCTTACTGAGCATTTGATATCACTCGTTTTTATGTTCTCTTTCCCCAGGTCAGGAAGAAGGTTATTATGTAGGATATGCCAAAAGGGACTCTAGATATGATGAAATTAATGGGAGGCAAAGTAGATGCTTTATGAAATAGTTGTTTGTATTTCCCAGTTTCTAAAGACTCTATAGCTAGACAGTCATTTCCTAGTTATGTTATAATGTGTAATTAGTGTGCTTCAGTTCTGAAGTAATAAAAATGTATGTAAAGTATTGGTCGTTATATTACATCCCCCCATGGGAAATATTTCACTAGTAATTTTTAAATCTATTTTAGTAATCAATAAAAGAAATTTTATAATCAATTTTTTAAATTCACAGATCAGAATAGGTGTTAATAAGACAATCTCTTAAAAAGATGTAAATACATATTTCAGGTTCAGAAAAAATAATACAAAACCTTGTTTGACAGATAGAAACAATTTTGGTAATTGAAAATATATACATGGATGTGAAAAATAATATCAAATGATTGATATAGGGAGATAAAGAATCTGTCCAGGTGAACGTTACCAAACAAAAATAAATAAATAAAATACAGGTAATGTGCCCATCAATTTATATGAAATAATGGTAACCGTATAATAATTTTTTCAAAGATTCTATTTTTATAGTTATGTTTTTACATTTCCATATATAATAAATGAATTAGAATATATACTTACATCAAATTTATAATTTCATCCAATATTCAATTTCCACTACAATTTCATCTTTTGATACAAATGATGAGTATTTAATATCATATTATTTCCCAAATCACGGAAACTATCTTTTAACAGATCAAATAATCCACAAAAGGATAAAAAAGTGTTTCCAATAACTATTTAAATTAACAAAAACAAAATAATTTATAACATGTTTTGATTATTCCAAAAAGGAGTAAACCTCTAAATGAAAAAAACCACAGTATTATATTAAAAAATATATAATAATAACCATAGTTTAAGGAGAATCAGAAGTAATTTTCAACAAAATTCTGTAAAAATTACTATAGTAAGATTAAAACACAATAGGTCAGATAGATTTAATAACATATTCTGAAAAAATGAATTTTATAAATATCTATTTATCATAATTTCATATACATAAAAAAATTATATTCAATAACAATATAATATCTAATATATTTTATTAATGTTGAGAAATAACATTAGTCACCGTAGATACACATTAAAATTGTTTAATATTCCGAAATACAAATTAATAAAATCCAATAAGATTTTATTTAACTCAGTGAAATATGTATTCCACAATAGTTAACATTATCAAAAATAACATTACCCATATGTTGACTAAATCAATTTTGAATAATGTGGTTATCTTAGGAAATCAAATAGGCATGTAGTATGCATTATTCACTTTCCTCACCTTTGGGGAGGAGATTAACTTTAACAACCCGGGTTTTTATTGAATAATTATATTTCTTTTCTATTAATATGGATGAATATGATATTATGTTTACATTTAAGGGGATGCATTTATCTGATAGCATACTCCAAACACACCAATAGGTTTCTCATAAATGTTACGTAACACATAATAGTGAGTTCTTCTGATAAATAATAAATTAATAATATTATTATTTTAAATAGTAGTTTACACCATACCATTGGGTTGGAGGGAATGTATCTTATCAATTGAATAATGAAAATATTAATTACAACTTTTAAAATAATGATTCATTGGTTAACACATTTTTTATAATTAGAAATAAAAACCAATTGAATATAAAGGAAGTGTTTTTATGAAAACCTATCTAAAATATAATAATAGTGTTTATAATGTAAAGACCTGTAATTTTGAAAGAAATTTTTTTTGACTAATTCTTTAGAATTTTATAATTCTATGGATTCTAACGGCACTTGATTCTGAGGCCTGATGTGCCTGGAATCAATTCCAATAGTTTTGTTCCGGTATGTTCAGTAAACGTACGTGTGGGTTTTTCTGTCTTTTGAAGAGGTGCTTGGAATTGATATGTGAGGGCACCGATGAACTCGTAGCGCCGGTAATTGTTTAAGGGGACCATTACCGTAGTTTCATTTTATGCTTGTTGAAAGTTAAAAATTTGGGTCTAATTAAAAAGTAAAATAAATTTTTTTAAAACAATTTGATTTATCTACGGTTTTTATTACCTCCCATGAGGAAGTTATTAGTAGGGCCCAAACCCACAAAACATCCCATGTGTTGATAATTGTGAGGTGGGTCCCACACGATCCCTATCTTTTCATCTCCCCATAACCTCCCATAATACCCCAATTAACTCCCCTTCTTTTTTTATGACAACTCCCCTTCTTGAATGTGAACTCTTCCTCTCCCTCTCTCCCTCTTTAATATTTTCCAACACTTGTTAATTAATGAATTCGAACTCTTCAATTAATTAATTAAAGGGATTGAATTTTGAATTACATGGGTGAATAAAAATAATAGCCTAAGAGATTATTTATACTTTGGGGAATTCGTTGTATATAGAGGATTTGGTAGAGATCTTGAGTTTTCGAAGAACACCGTCCCTCTGATGAAGAACGACTATCTCCCTCGATGAAGAACGCTCTGCAATTCGAAGAACGTGAAGATTCCAATGATGCTTCTTCTATTGGTGCAATGCGACATTGACAAGATCGACATCATTCTTTTGTGATGCTCGACTACCACAAACCTTATTTCAAGGTAGTGTGGATTGCTTCAATTTTATTTGAATCAAAATTTTATTCATTCTTTGTGAACCCTTGTTTATCCTTTGAAAATTTCTACCGCTTAATGCGAAGGGCGCATGACGAATGTACATGGCCCGAAGACCCTCTATATTCTCCTTGTTTTCGATTGAGGTGCATTGGAAGAGGTGATGATGGGTGAAGTGGCGATCATGTGCTGGCTGTGTGTAGAAGAACTGCGTCCGGAAACCGTGGGCCGCTCAACCAACGTAGAACGGGCCAGCTAAAGCCGGCCCGGATGAAGGGAGGAACCGCGGTGCCCCATAACGCCACACTACAGAGAACAGCGGCCCTCAATGGGTGGGCCGCTTTTCTAGAGGAATCGGACGGCTCGAAGGCCAGCTGGAGGGAGGAATGTCACGACACCCTAATTTTCCGCACATCAGATCCGCTGCCCACCCGAGCGGGCCGCTTGCACAATGATGGCTAGTCGGTTAGGGAGGGCGGTGCAACTAGGCATCGCAGGTTTGGGAAGTCGGGGGGTCGCGCACCACACCTCGGACCACTGGTCCCCCTTGGGAACAGCCGCTTGGCCAGCCAGCCGAGCCGTGGTCGGGCCACTATGGGCCATGTCGGGCCGATCCATGCGTTTCATCCTTCTAGTCTTACCCCCTTCCAGGTCGGACCCAGAAAAAATGGGTTGACCCGACCCGCCCACCCACTGCGCTTAATGGGCCAGGCCCGTTTTCACATAAGGGTGAATAACATGAAGACTGCGCATCTGATCGACGCTATGTTTGTGGAAATGGGACCCTCATGATGTGGAAGTCCTTTTACGATACTCTATGTGAGTTTTGGATAACTTTGGAAAATGTCTGGGATTGGAATGAGCGTGTTTCTGACCAGGCCCCCGGAGCAAAAAAGCTAATAACTCTCAGACTGGGCCTCTGATTAACACACCATCTGTCACGTTAGATTCCTTTTTATGAGACAGAACATCAGGATACATTAACTCTAGAAATCGTAACAGTTGATGTGACGACCCCTTGGCTCGCGGATTGGTCCATCCCGGAATCGAGAGTGATGTGTACGGGAACCCTAGAGCTGGCTGTGACTGCAACGACTACCTTACTGGAATCCACCGTGGGTTCGACGATGATGGAACATGTACTAGAATCCATTGTGGGTTTTAGGACGACAAAAACTGTACTTGTATCATATGTGGGTATGGATGTTTGACTATTGTACTTGTATCCTGCGTGGGTCCAACAGTTTGACTTCTGTTCTAGCATCCTACGTGGGTCGGATGGAGTAGCTGTTCTAGTATCCTACGTGGGTCCAACAGCATAGCTGTACTAGTGTCCTACGTGGGTCCGCCAGCTTATATTAATCAGTGACTGCATCAGATCATCTTTATCACTTTATGAAAGATGTATACCTATGTGATATGAGTCTCGACTTTCAATCATTACCATCAGTGTGATTGACTTCTTTCTCATGTGGACCATGTTGTGCTTGGGCTCGAGAGTTGGAGCCGAATTGAGATTAGTGACTTAGATATTTGTATAGGAACATACCTAAGTAGGGTTGGTTGATACTTTGTGATTTTATATTTTCAATGTGGTTTATCTTTCGTGGATTCTGGGAGACCTTTGGGGGTCTCGTGGTCCCTACTGAGTTTCGATTTACTCACCCATGCACGGGCTATGCCCGTACTACGTTGTGTTGGATGCAGATGACAAAAAACGCTGATCATGGTAGAGTCTTGTAGAGATGGACGGTACCCGGAGGTGTACCACTTGGTGAGAAGTACTCAGAGCATAAAGTTGGACCCGACGTGCTGAGGAGACTATCTGTACCCACCTTTTAGGTGGGGTTTCTGGTGGACGACTCAATGGTTACTACTTTACTTTACTATTGTTTTACTAGTCATTCAGTTGTTCTGTACTTTCAGTTGGGTTCGTATGCTGGCCCATTTAAAATTATCACATACCTTTTATACTCAGTTTACATAGTGCTTACTTGTGTTGCGTACTCTGATCTGATTGTTTACTATATAAAGGAAATGCCTCAACTTTTTGTCGGGATTTACACCTTGGTGCTAGTTTCCAACCCCTGGCCAATGGAAGTAGGGCTTCGGGAAGTCACAACACAGGCCTCGAGGATGGGTCATGACAATTTGGTATCATAATAGTTGTTTCTACCATAGAACTCAGGACTCTGATAATTCTTTTTATGAATCAATAGTGTTAAGAGTATTGAGTGGGGTTTTTAGTTCAGGAAGTCTAGTTTCGATGCAGCGACTGACGTATCCATACACCAGGACCCTGACCTCTGACTTTCAACTCAGTGCACGAAAACACTGATTTTGTGTGTGTGTGTTAGAATTTTTCTTTATGACAATTTTGTGTCAGATCACTAGGTATATTGTATTAACCGTGGCACACCTTTTATTTTTTAGGATTTCCACACGAATTATGCCAGCTAGGGTTCTGAGTTACGTGTGAGTTGGTAGCCCACTGAGAATCGAGGCCTCGTTGCAGGGCCTCATCACAGTAGAGGCACTAGCTATACCACTACCCACCGGGCCACCAAAACCACCAACCCCAGCAGTGGAGAGAGCACGTCGCTTGAGTGCGTTTCATGAGTTTCAGCGACGGAGGCCGCCCAGGTTCTGCGGAGAGACAGACACTCAGGCATCATAGGATTGGCTGAAGGCTATCATTAGAGTCTTCAGATTTGTAGGGACACCAGGTGGCCTTATAGAGATCCTTTCCACAAGTCTACTTTACACAGAAGTAGGTAGATGGTGGAGCTTGATGATCATGGTGCACGAAGAGGCATCTCAACATTAGACATACTTAGAGAGTCTCTTCCGATAGGAGGTTGTTCCAGCCAACCACTGTGCGGTGCGCATCCAGGAGTTACTTCATCTGCAGTAGAGCATCATGATAGTAGCTCAGTACTCATTGAGGTTTACCGACCTCTCACGGTACTACACGGGTATGGTATGGGACCCATTATTCTGGGCCTAGACAATTGACTAGGGACTGAGGCATAAGATCAGGGCTTCAATAATCTCCCTCAGCATTCCGACGCAGGCGGGAGTGCTGGAGCAAGCCCTTCTTGTGGAGTGCTTTCTCGCTGAGCCGACACCAGCAGTGAGAACCACCATCGGGTGACACGTAGTGGAGTATTCTGCAGTCGATAGTGGACATATGTCACAGAGGTCTAAGAGGACCAGGCCATCAGGCGAGCGACCTCAGGATACAGGTTCAGTTGTCCGGGGGACCTGAAATAGTGCCAGCTATACGAGGAGCAGGCAGTGCTATGCATGCAGGGGGTAGGGTCACATGGCTCGAGTCATCCTGACCCGCCGTGCAGGTGAGTATAAGACAGTGGAGGGACCTTCCAGGAAGAGGCAGTGGTTCGACCGTAGAGGTCCGTAGGGAGTAGGCGGACGTGTAAGAGGAGCTAGCTGAGCAGCGGGTGGTGGACAATGCATTGAGGCTCTAACACCACCACCACTATGAGGTCCACCCCAGACCACAGAGAGCTGGGGTACAGAAACAGGCTCAGCCCCAGGCAGTAGAGGCTTACAACCACGGAGCACCTTAGATGATCGTAGGTACTATTTTTGTCTACTCCACACTTCCTGAAGTACTTATAGACATAGGTGCGAGTCATTATTTCATTGTCTCTGCCCTTGTTCGGAGATCAGAGATTCTGGCGGAGCCGTTGGATTGATCCTTGTGGCTAGAAACTCCTACGGGGGCATAATCGATGATTAAACACTGGTGCCTATAGTGTTAGCTTACTCTAGGAGGTGAGAGCTTTGGTTGGGATATTCTTTTAGTGGTGTCGAGGCTTTACGACATCATCTTAGGTATGGACTGGTTGTCTACAGTCCATGCTCTGATCGACTGAATTAGGTGCAATGTTCGGTTTATCTACACGGATAGGATGAGGTTCAACTTCACCGTTGAGAAGGGAGCCTTAGCAGTGCAGGATGGAATTATGCAGTGGAGAGGGAAGCCGATCACACATCAGATGGCTAGTCTCATCCTCAGAGCGGTTTATGTGCTGAGTCTGAGTTTTCATGTCGTGTTGGATTAGTATGTTGACGTTTTTACTGAAGACATTTTTTGGACTACCTCCTCACATAGAGGTAGACTTCTACATAGACCTGTACCCCGGGAAAACACCAATATCTACTCTAGAATATCGTATTTCTCCCGTTCATCTTTATGAGTTTCAGGTACAGCTGGAGGACTTGCAGGGAAAGGGAATCATCCGACCAAGTGTTTCACCCTGAGCCTCTTCGATTTTGTTCACCAAAAATGTGGATGTGAGCTTAAAACTGAGTGTCAACTACCGTCACCGGAATCCGGTGACCGTGAAGAACAAGTACCCACTACCAAGGATTGAAAACCTCTTTGATCAGCTCAAGGAAGAAGGATGGTTCTCAAAGAAGGATCTATGTTCAGCCTATCAGCAGCTCAGATTTCAAGATGAGGATGTGCAGAAAACAGCCTCCATGTGTCGGTATGACCACTATGAGTTCTTGGATATTCCCTTCAGCATATCCAATTCTCCAGAAGTGTTCATGAGTCTCGTGAAAAGGATATTCTAGCCTTACCTTGATCGTTTTGTCGTATTCTTCATCGACGACATACTGATTTACTCGACTACTAAGGAGGATCACTCCTACCACTTGTGGGTTATAATGGATACACTCTAAGAGAACCATCTTTATGGGAAGCTCTCGAAGTTCTAGTTCTGGATTCAAGAGGTAAACTTCATGGGAAACGTCATCTCGGAGGCGGGAGTTGCAGTGGATCCAACGAAGATCGAGGTAGTAGTTTCTTGGGAGTCACCCATGAGCATGACGGAGGTGCGGAGTTTACTAGGTCTGGCGAGATACTATCATAGATTTGTTCCGGACTTCTCCAGAGATGTAGCACCGCTATCAACCTTGTCGATGAATTGGGAACCCTTCGTGTGGTCTGATAGATGTCAGTCGAGATTTCAAAAGCTGAGGTAGAGGTTGAATAGTGAACCCATATTGTGGCTACCGAGGAGAGCATAGGGTACATATTTTACTACGACACATCAGGGACCGAACTCAAGTTTGTCCTGATGTAGAAGTGAGGAGTGATCGCATATGGTTCATAGCAGTTGAGATAGCATGAGAAGAACTCCGCTACCAATGAACTGGAGTTAGCATCAGTGGTCTTCGCCTTGAAGATGTTGCAACACTATCTGATGGGAGAGCGCTTTATAGTCTAATATAACCACCAGAGTCTTAGGTACATCTTCTCATAGAAGTACCTGAACCTGAGACAGGAGCAACAGATCGAGTTCCTCCTTGACTATGACTTTGAGGTAGTCTATACTCCTCGGAATGGGAACATTGTGGCTAATTCTCTCAGCAATAGATTGGGAATTCATCTACAAGGAGAGGCGACAGAGCAGCTAGCCACGTTGCAGATATCCTTTGTGGATAGAGATGGAGCTTCTTTACTACAGTCTCTCACAGTCACTCCTCTACTCCTTCAGCGAGTCAGAGAGGCACAACATGGGAAAATTGACTGTAAGATGCGACGTGCTCAAATTTTAACAGGGTAGGTGCTTGATGGATTTTATGAATGAGGGGAGCACGTCATCCTCTATAGGGGACGTACTATGGTATCAGTTGCACTGCAGGAGGACGTGATGATGGAGTTTCAAACATCCCTAGTATCGGTATATCTAGGAGTTTCAAAGATGTACCCGGACCTCAGACGACGACACTGGTGGCTGGGCATGATGAAGGATATAACAGAGTTTGTTTCATGATGACTCACTTGTCAGCAAGTGAAGGCAGAGCACCAGGTACCAACGGTCTTGGAACAACGCTTAGAGGTCCCATAGTGGAAGTGGGACGGGATATCCATGGATTTAGTAATGGGGATTTCATATACATCCAGAGGACATGACTCTATTTGGGAGATCATAGACCGACTCACAAAGTTTATCCACTTCCTAGTAATCAGAGAGTAGGGCTCAGCAAAGACATTGGGACACCTCTACATTCATAAGATCGTACGGATTCATGGTGTGCCATCGACTATCGTTTTTGATTGAGATTCTCGTTTCACATCTTAGCTATGGAAGGGGTTACAAGAGGCTTTTGGGATGGAGCTATGTCTGAGCACAGCCTTCCATCCTCAGACGGATGGACAGACTGAGAGGAACGTACTGACACATGAGGACATGCTCCATGCATGTGTCCTTGACTTTGGTCACAACTGGGAGGATCACCAACCCATGGTACAGTTTGCGTACAACAATAGTTACCTCTCTACCATCAGGATGGCACCATACGAGGCATTGTACGACCAACCATGCAGATGAACTCTGTGCTGGAATGACCATGGGGAGTTAGAACATGTAGAACTAGAGATGGTTTAGGATTCGACAGAGAAGGTGAAGTCCATTTAAGAGAAGATGAAGACTACACAGAGCAGACAGAAGTCCTATGCTGATAGGAGGTGTAGAAAACTAGAGTTTGAGGATGGAGACCATGTTTTCTTATGCGTCTCACCTCGACGAGGTCTTCAGAGATTTAGCCATGATGGTAAGTTATCTCTGTGTTTCATCAGACCATTCCATGTCCTCAGGAGATTAGTCGAGGTGGCTTACCACCTGGCCCTTCCACTTTAGTTGCACTGGGTTAAGGACATCTTCAACGTATCTCACCAGGTGAGATACGTGCATGACCCAGACAACATAATCGATCATGGTAAGCTGGAAATTGATGATGGGGAAACATTTATGGAGGTCTTGGTGGAGATTGTGGATCGATGGGAGTAGGTCATACATTGACAATCGATTTCTCTGGTGTGCATTCATTGGTAGCATGAGAACCACCAGGCGATAACTTTGGACAAGGAGGCACATATTCTAGCTCAGTATCCCCATTTATTTTCTTAGTGTGTGTTGTAGCTTTACGGGGATGTAAATTCCTAAGGTGGGAGTAATGTAATGATGCAGAATTTTCATGGACATTTTTTTATTTATTCTTTGAAATTTTCAAGTCTGTGGCTTTTAACGGTAAAAAATTCCGAGGCCCGGTGTGCCCGGAATCAATTCCCTATGTTTTGTTTGGGTATGTTCAGTATACATACGTGAAGGTTTTTCTATCTTTTGAGCTGGTGGCAGAAATGAAATCTGAGGGCACCGATGAACTCGCAGTGCTGATAATTGCGTAAGGGTACCTTTAACACAATTGCGTTTTGTGCGGGATGAAAGATAATAATTTGGGTTTAATGAAAAAGTTAAATAAAATTGTTTAGAAAAATTTTATTTATCTATGGTGGTTATTATATCCCAAGATGATGTTATTGGTGGGCCCAAAACCCACATAACATTGTACATGTGGATAAATGTGAGGTGGGGCCAACACAATCCCCATCCTTTCATCTCCCCATAACCTCCCTTAAACCCCTGATTAACTCCCCTACTTTTTTATGACAAATCCCCCTTCTTGAATGAGAACTCCTCCTCTACCTCTCTCCCTCTTTAATATTTCCAACACATGTTAATTAATGAATTAAAAATCTACAATTAATTAATTAAAGGGTTGTAATTTTGAATAACATAGGTGAATAAAAATAATAGCCTTAGATATTATTTTTACTTTGGGGAATTTTTTTTGTGGAGAGGATTTGGGAGAGCACTCGAGTTTTTGAATAACACCGACCCTCCGACGAAGAACGACCTTCTCCCTTGACAAAGAACACTCTGCGATTCAAAGAACAAAAAGTATTCAATGACGCATCTTCTTTGGGCGCACTTTGACGTCGACGGAATCGGCATCGTTCTTCCACGAGGTTCGGCTACCACAAACCTTATTTCAAGGTAGGGTGGATTTCTTCAATATTATTTGAATAAAATTGTTCTTTGTTCTTCTTGATACCTTGTTAGTCCTTGTCCAATTGCTACTGCATAACATGGAGGGCACTGGCCGAACACACATAGCCAGAAGACCCTCCATAGTCTCATTATTGGTGATTGAGGCGCATTGGAAGAGGTGACGATCGGAGAAGCCGCGACCGTGCACTGGCCGCGTGCGGAAGAACCGCGGCCTGCAACCGTGGGCTGCTCGACCGAGGATGGACCACCTAGCCAAAGCCGACCAGGCTGAAGGGAGGAACCGCGGCCCGCAAAGGGGAGGCCACTTCGGCAGAAGAACTCTCCATCTCAACGGCCAGCCGGGAGGAAGAAGACAGCGGCACCTGAAGGATCCGCACATCAGATCTGAGGCCCGCCCGAGTTGGCCGCATAAGAAAAAAAGGTAGGCCGGATAGGGAGGCCAAAACCGCTAGGCACCAATGGTTCGGGTAGTCGGGGAGCTGCGCTCCCTGCCTCGGACTACTCGGCCCCCTTGGGCCGAGCTGGGTCCGGGAAGCGCCCTTCCTAGCTGGGAAGCACCGTTCCGGGCCGTGTCGCGTTGTGCTGCGTCGGGCCGCGTCGGGTCGTGAGGCACCGGGCCGAGTCGCGCCCCACCGGGCCGATACGCACCACCTTAGGCTAGGATATTCCCCTCAAGACAAGCTGAATGATTCATCAGACCGGTCTGACCCCCTTCCTGGACGGACCAGTCAAAACTTGGTTAACCCGATCCGCCTGCCCATTGGGCTTAACAAGTCGGGCTCGTTTTCACATTAGGGTGAATAACTTGATGACCGCACGTCCGATCGATGTGATGTATGCAGCACTGGTACCCTGATGATGTGGATTTCCTTTTACGATACTGTAATTGAGTTTTGGATAATTTTGGAAAATTGCCGGGTTTGGAACGACTGTGTTTCGAACTGGGACCCGAAGAAAAAATGCTAATAACTCATAGACCGGGCATCCGATTGACGCGCCGTCTATGGAGACAGATTACTTTTTACGAGATGTAACTTAAATATACATAAACTCTAGACTTTTTAATAGTTGATGTATCAACCACTTGGATCAACAAGAGGAACCTCCCGCAATCGAGCGTTATGTGTGCGAGAACCCTAGAGCTTGCTGCGACTGCAATGACTACTGTACTGGAATCCTCAGTGGGTTTGAGGATGATAGAAATTGTACTAGAATCTTCTGTGGGTTCGACGCTGACAACAAATGTACTTGTTTCCTATGTGGGTCTGACAGTTAAACTACCATACTTGTATCTACGTGGGTCCGACAGTTTGACATCTGTTCTAGTATCGTACGTGGGTTCGACACAGTAACTGGTCTAGTATCCTACGTTGGTCTGACAACATAGCTGGACTAGTATCTTATATGGGTTTGCTAGATTAGATGAATCAGTGACTGCATATAATCATCTATATCACTTTACCAACATGTATACATGTGTGAGTTGAGTCATGACTTTCAATCATTACCATCGGTGTGATTGACTTTTTTCCTATGTGGACTGGGTTGTACTTGGGCTCATGTGTTGGAGCCGAACTGGTATTGATGACATTGGTATATGTATGGGAATATACCATGTACGGTTGTTTGATACTTTTTGATTGTATATTTTCATTGTGGTTTATCCTTAGTGGATTATGGGAGAACTTCGGGGGACTCTGGGACCCTATTGAGTATTGTTATACTCACCCCTACACGGGATATTCCCACACTACGTTGTGCTGGATGAAGATGACAGACATCACTGATCGTGGTAGAGGCTTGTAGAGCTGGACGATACCCAGAGGTGGACCACTTGGTGAGACGTACTCGGAGCATACGGACAGACCTGAGGTGCTGAGGAGACTATCTCTATACACACTTCAGGTGGGATTTTCGGAGGATGACTCAGTGGTTCAATCTTTACATTATCGTTATTGTACTAGTCTTTCAGGTGTTCTGTACTTTCAGTTGGGTTTGTATACTGACCCATTTACTATTAGCACTTACTTTTTGTACTCAGCCTACTTTGTTCTTACATGTTTGGCCTACTCTATTGTGCTTGTTTACTATATAAAGGAAATTCATTCCCTTTTTTTCTGGATTTACGCCTTGGTGCTAGTTGCTTGCCCCTGGCCTATTGAAGGTGGCTTTGGGGTAGTCACAACACGAGCACGGAGGACGGTTCATGACATATAATATAATATCACTCATTATAGATTTTAATTTAATGAAAAATATATCTTATATATAAAATTACATATTTTAAATTCATCTTATATGATTTATTAAGATGATATAAGAACAAATTCAAATTTTCCGATTTAAGAAATATTTTTCTAAAAATGTAGTTTTACCACCTTTGGTTGGAGAACTATTTTGAATTTATTTTTTTTGTCACATTTCAATATTATATTTGGAATAATAATATTATTCTATAGATAAAGGACACCAAAATTTACTTTTGATAAATATTTTGTAATTTTCTGATAAAGTTCATTTTTAAAATAATTCATTAAAAATACTGCATTTAATTAAAATATACATTTCAATCTAATTGATTTATATAGTTATATTTTCCTTCTAATATGATTTAAATTTAAATTTGACTATTGTTCTATCATTTAATCCAATGTTTCCATTGGGTGTAATTTTCCACTGAGATTCGACATAAAAACATGTGAATCTTTTCAATGTTATTACTTATTAAAAACATACTTTTTAGTTTTGAAAATGGGGATTAATATTAAATTAATTACTAAAAAATACATTTTTTTAATTTAGAAAAATGTATTCCATATTTGTAATCAGAATTTCCGAATTGTGGGAATATGTAGATTTTAATTTTGGAAATTCTGAATAGTATCTTCAGTAATTATTTTTATTTACCACTAGTAAAAGGTAAATCTGGTAAATTAGGTAAAAAATTAATATTTTAAAAATATATAACTACACTAGAATGTTCTTTTATCAAATTCGATGTGATATTTTTAAACATGGGAATCTTTATATAACTTTTGGGAACCCTTGGTGCCACTTGGATGTGAAAATGACATTTTAGAAAAATTAATTTAATGTTAAGAGAAATATAACATAAACATGAATATTTAACTAATACAATTTTAAAATGGGGTTATATAACAGATCTATTTTACTATAAATTTTCATTTTAATGATAAAATTATTTCATATGTTATGTTATTTTATTTATAATTATTAGTATTCAAATATATAAACTTAATTATGAAATAATTATAATAGTGGGCCTGATTTATTAATAAAGGAATCAAATAAATGATATTAAAAAAATAAAAAAAAATGTATTTTTATTATTTCTATTCCATCCTCAAATTTTATGGATGATATTGACATAATATATTCATGTTAATTCCTTTTGATCTAATGAATTAGGTTGTTAAAATGTGTTAAAAAACAACTGTGAATATTATACAAAATTGACTTATTTCAAAAATTAAACTGTGAAGTAGTTTATTAAATGATATTAAATTTCTAAAAATATAAGAATTTACATAATTGTTATAAAAAGCCATAAAAATTTATAAATATTTTTTTGGATCTTTTTACATTATATGGTAATTATATTAACCCACAATTTCTAAATATCATGATGTCATTGTAACATTAAAAAGTGTAAAATATGGGTTAAATAAAAAATATAACTGTAAAAAAATATACAAAACATGTCTAAAAATTATTTGATGATGTTTATTTGAGCCAAAATCATATTATATTTAATTAAATTAGTTTTTAAAGATTTTAAATATAAATTTAATTTATATTAAATTAATCTTTCTATAATTTCTAAAGTTCCCCTCCTCCCTCTTATAAAAGGCCACCACTTTTACCAACATAAATCAAACCTTACAAGCATATTAGTTCATAAAAATTCTATTGTAATATTCTCCCAACATCCATACCTTCAACCTAAAATCATTACATTTTACATAATGCAATTCAAGAAATATTTTTAGCTAAAATCAAAAGAAGTTAATATATTTAGAGGTAATGTATTCTAGCAAGTTCTATCAATTTATTTTCATCATCTACCCTATATACTATTATTATAATTCAATTAAATAAAAAAACTAGTATCCTCAATATACATGGATTTTTTTAGTGTTTGTATTGTAACTACAAATATACACACCTCAATCCAATTGATACAGACATACTATTTCTATGTACGGTGAACTACTGCCTCATCAAATGAAGTATTTTAAATTTTCTCCAATCACCAATCATAGTGTCCATTATTATAGAACTGTATTTATATATGATATATATTATATTTATATTGTTCCCTTTCTTGTGTATTGTTTGTTTACATCATACCCTTAGCTTTACAAAATGATTAAATATGATAATTTTAATTGAGTAAGTGTGCCCTACCACCCTTGAAAGTGATAAGAATTGATCATGCCATTCATGGAATGTATAAAATGAGGAGTTAATGAAATTATATAACATATGTAACATATTATATTATAATATAATTATTTAATTCCAATTTATCATTTAGTTTTTATTTCTTTAATATGATAAATAATTGAATGTATCGGTCATGTGTACGTACGACATACCATATCCATGAATAGTGCATTTCATTTAGTATCTCTATATTTTATAGACTATTTTAAATAAAAATATACTATATATATATATGATTTATTATTCATCTATATAATTATGGATCTGATTTAATTTTGACTACATGGACAATTTATTACAAAAGAAGTTAATTTTCAACTCAGGTAACGAATATCGACAACACGACCAATACAAAATAGAATAATGATATGATTGCTATTAGAAGGAAATAAGTGATATAAAAGGAATATTAAAACTGAAAATGGTTCTAAAGGAAATAAAAATTAACATATGTTTATTATTTAGGGATGTAAATAATTAACATGACAAGTCAAACTCAAAGTAATGGATTTCATCTCAATCTCCATCCACTGAGGTGTATTGTTAAAATATAAATATCTCTTATTATATAGTGTATAAATATACAAATTTTCATTTAATTTAATTTAGTTTTATTGAAATGGAATATATTCAATGAATTATTTTACTAAAGGAAAAATGGAATCCTTCATTTTAATATACACAGTAAAAATGACCATTCTTCCGTAGTGAGAATTAATTGATATTTGGCTTCCTCAACAACCCATAATGTTTGTAAAAGGAAAATAAATACCATATACCATTTTAATGTATTTTCGTATTGTAAATGGTATTCACTGAGCATTGATTATGTTAATATCATGAAATGAAATATTTTAATTGTAATGTTAAAATGTTATCATTAATTTGTACTAGATTTATGTGATGTGAATAGATTTAGGTTCTTTATAATTGGATATGTATATTGGTGGTTTCATTATAAACCAAGGGTGGGTGAGCCTGAGGAAGCTGTCCACGGAATATGGTAATGTGATGGAAGAAATCATTAATGTTTCCTTTATTAGATTTAGGTAATATAATGTGATGATTATTCCAAATGTTTCCATGGAGGTTATATTATATGTTTTAAATGATTTTTTTATTAATATTATTATTACATGATGTAAGCTAAATACTTTATTCTTTATGGTTTAAAAGTATGATTATATGAAAACGTGTCCATGGGTTTCAAATATTTATGGACTAATGTTAATATTACATACTTAATATTCCTTACTGAGCTTATTATACTCAACCAATTATTTTGAAATGTTTTTCATGTGGTATAATTAAAGGAAAGGGAATTTAATAACATAAGATATTTTTTCTTGAAATGAAATCTGGTTTTTTAATTACTTTTTTAGAAAACTTTTATAGAGTAGAAGGGTCTACTTTGTAATTTTTGGGATGTAATGTAATAGTTAGTGCCTAATTTTATAAAACACTAAACCCAAAAGTCTCCAAAACTTTAATTGTTGATATAATCCATGATTATAAAATCTTTATGATTGGGTACTTATATTGTGCCTCGTGACATTATCGTATGAGACATGTCATCACCTAACTTGGGGATTGTCCTCTTAAATTATATATTCACTATATTAATACCAAAAAATGAGGAAAATTATTTATAAAATCTATAATGAATAAATATCACATAAATAATAAAGGATACCAATACTTGTAAACATATGTACCCAATATAAAAAGACCATTCACTGTTGAATAATTTTTTCACATGTTAAACCTAGTTGTTATATATGTATCAAACATCTACCAAAACTAAATAAATGAATCCCAATGTATTCCATCACATATAACCAAAAAATGGGTCTTTATAAAATTGAAAATACGATCAATACTAAATATACTAATGCATAAAATTTCATCAAATCCATATATATAAACTATATCCATTCATGGATTTATATTAACTATAATATTATATCTTATTCATTGACACCTAAATCCTAATAATTAAAAAATTATTCTGACCTAAAATTAAACAATATAAAATCATAATCCATTATTTTATCAACTCCATTTATATATCATTTCTAATTCCTTTAGTTTTAACAATAATAAAATTTAGAATTTTTAATTTTCATTTAGAGGGTTTAGTTAATCTCGTTCTTGATAATTCCCTTTAGGATTATTTTGAGGAATTCCAATACTCCCATCATTTAAATCATTCAATGGATTCATTTATAAGACCATTATTCATCATTAGATTTTAATTGAGTACATCAATATTATATTGAATATTTTTGAAGTATTACTTATTTATACACATACAAATCATCTTTCAATTACATTAATACATTTTCATAGGAACTTCATGCTACATTTTTAAGACATATGACATTGAATATTTTTATCATTATGATTTTTATTACCCAATCATCCCAGGATATTAACTTATATTTGTTATTTTATGAGTGGGAAACCCACATAGGTTAAATTTTTTAATCATAACCTGTAATAGCTGGTTAGGAATTTCCATAAAAGTTTTTTTGTACATGTTCCATTTAATTTGATTTATCATTGGAAAACCACCACATTTTCTTCTCATCCAAAAGTATGTTGGTACTTATTGTATAAAAATTATTACTAACCAAT
Organism: Viscum album; assembly: GCA_963277665.1. Taxonomy (NCBI): domain Eukaryota; kingdom Viridiplantae; phylum Streptophyta; class Magnoliopsida; order Santalales; family Viscaceae; genus Viscum; species Viscum album. The sequence goes on along the minus strand of OY728157.1, from coordinate 1,625,530,710 downwards.
AAATTATTGTTTGATCATATTAATAAAATCACAAATAACCATATTATGTGAATGATAAAATGTAAGATATATTTAACCTTTCAATCACAAACACATTCTTATTAATAAAATATAATAATAATTAAAAAACATATTCCATACTTCGTGCCTATAGAATACTCATAATATATAATCAAATAAAAAAAACCTATAAATTAATATAAACCCTTGTATGATACAAAATATATAAATTCGGTGTAATTTTTTAAATTTCTAGTGTCTATAAAAATAAATTATAATAAAAATTTGACCCATATATTTCATATCTATTTTCCACTTACCGAAAAAATTAAAGAATTTTTTTTTTTATGAAACAACATCACAATTTTCATATTTACCTCATCTACATCATTTCATATCTTTAATTCCCCATGAAGGAAGAATTACATTTGAGAGAAGAAAATAAATCTCATAAAATGAAATAAAAATAAAGATAAAAACTATTATTCAATGAATATTTATTATAATTTTCCACTTTCATAAAAAACATTGGTCTCAAAATAAATATATATTTATACTTAAAACAAAATTTTTGGCCCAAATATTTGCATAAAAAAGTTATAATAAATATTCCTGACAAATTAATGTTCATAAATTATCCTACTTAATAAAAAAAATAATGATAACATTTACATATTGAAATACTTTTCTCCCTTAACAAGTATCTTATACTTTTCTTTGAAACATAACTCAGTTTTTATTTGCTTGTAATAATAATACTTCCACAAAACTTATTCCAATTATAGTAAATTAATATAGATTAATTGTTGAATGATGTTGATATCAATCATATCAATAGGATAATCATCATGACTACACATAGGATAAACATCATAGATAAAATTAAAATAATTATCACTATTACGATTAGAAATAACTAACATAGTATATTCTTATAATCTACTTAGTGAAACCTAACCAGCTATATATGTACAATTACACAGTGAATTGAAGAGTTATAATGGGATCAAACGCTCTAATTTCTTAACTAAACCACCCATCCTCATTAAAAATTCATAAGAACAATAACAAAATATATAAAATATTGAATCATAAAAATATTTTTTTCACCCATAAGAAAATTATTATTGAAATTAAAATATCTATTCCATTATTAAACAAAATTCCAAAATAACAAAAAATTTGAATGGTTATATTTTCATTAATAAAACCTGATGAATTTTAAATTAATCAAAATGAAATAATTTCTTTTGTGGTTGGATTTCACATTGTTGATGTATATTTTTATATAGTACATTCATTTTGTCTTCTTGTGTAGAATATTAATAAATTCCATAATAATGTTTCATTTTTATATATATAGAATAAAAATACAAATAAAAATAATTTTTCATTTTCAAATAACATATTTACCTTTAAATATTTATGTAAAAGAATATTAAAAATATTTATATTGAAAAAATAGAGTTTAAAATATAACTGAAAAATAGATTTATTAACGAAAATAATCATCACCCGAAATCCAACATAGCACAAAAAAATTTATTCTCCTTTATTATGATCTTATAGTAAATTTTTAACTTAATTAGAACTTTTTACATTTTTAAAATTAGTTTTAAATCATTTATTACAATTATAGAACAACTAAAAAATCATTTATTTTTACATCATATATAATGATGATATTCATTTCATAAGTCCAAAATGACTTTGCTAGGATTAAAATTTTTAAAGAGGCCATTATTACATATATAAAAAATAAATAATCACAAAATAATTATCAATTTCATTCCTAAATTATACCTTTTAAAACAATAATATAATATTGTCATGAAAACTATAATATCTTACAGTCCGTGAGATGTTAATATATATGTAAGCACGAGTAACAATTCTGTTTCTGAATGATCATTATGTAAAGAAGGAAAATATTATTTATTTTTCAAAAAGATAATAATTACATATAAACACATATATATATATATATCATCCATGTTATGCGGTGATGAAAAATGAATTCCATCGCATTATAGAGGTGGTAGTCCACACATACATACGTACGACATTATCATTTTTCCTTGTATTGAAAGGTAAGTATGTAAATAATATATTATAATTTAATATTTATAAATATTTCATGAATAAAATATATTTTATTTAATTCGATAAATATAATTCACCCAGATAGGTGGTTATGAAAAACAAATTATAGTGGACCATGAGGCGGTAGCCCACCATACACAAGAATGATGAATTCCATTATACATTGATGAATATTAGATATGTATATAAGTTATTTCATTATAATAATAACATCAATTAGATGTGGTATTAATATTTTATTATATTTTAAATTTTGAATTATATTATATTTAGGTGGAAGAATAAGTAAAATAAAAATTCTCAGCTATGAATGATTCCTCTTACACTAATACTAAAATAAGGTTTACAGAAAACAATTTTGTATTTTGGTTTGATGATGATATGAAATCCTAATGTATATTATGAGTTATTTAATAACAGTATTATATTATAGAATAGTATAATTAAAATATTTTCTACATGTAATTATATTAGAATAAGGGGTTCTATTTTATATGAGAGGGTAGGAGTAATTTTTGAAATTCTTAGACAATAATTTTAATATAAGTTAATTTTGATTTAAAATGGATCAAAATTGATAATATGTGAACTTATTATTATCATGTGTCAAAATCATATTAGTAAATTATATTTGGATAATTTTGGACAAGTTTTTACCCCTATATTATTATTTTAACACTTCCTTTACCTTTTTCACAATGACAAAAATATTGAAGGTTGTTAACATTATGGGGTTAATAATGTGACTCTATAACGAATAACCATATAAAAAGACCATGGATGATTGAATTATCCATATGATATTAAATTATTAAAATCAAATCGTATTTATTAATTTTAAATTATTTAATAATGTATTATTTATTATAAAATATCATTTATGTATCTTTTAAAACTATTCATTTTCGTTGATTTTAATATCATCTTGAATAAAAATGAATGAAAATATAATTACTAAAAACTAAATAATATTAATTTTTATCTAGGATATTTAATGATCAAATTAATTATTTATAATTACTATACTTTTAATATTTTTAATATTATTTTTGATATTATTTTAATAACTACTATGTTAGTGTTTTTATAAAATATAAGGTTTTTCTTTCTAAAATTCAAAATAATAATAAATTACCTTGTTGAGGAAAAAATTTTCTATTTAAAAATAGTATTAATAGAAAAAAATATCATTTATTTTTTCACATGTAGAAATTATTTTCTTTATTTAAAATCAGAGTTGCATATTTTTTACTTTTTTTATATAATACATAATAATGGTTATAATCACATCCATATAGATAAAAGGTAACACAAGTGGATCATGGATGAGGATGAAATTTTTTTATTTATATATGAAAAATAAGATAAGTTTTATGCTTTTTTCTTTCCATTATCACACTATTTTTATCCCTCAATTAACATACTAACACTTTTCTATGGTGACAAAATACACTGTGGTTCTTATTCATATTGAACAACAACAAAAGTGACCAATTTAAAAAATTTAGAAATCTTCAAAAAAATTATTAGTTTAATTATACAAATTTAAATCATAAATTTTGTTGAATTTTATTTATAATTATACTAGTAATGTGTGATTGAGAATCAGTTTCTAGAAAGATTTCATTTTAAATATAATTTTAATAAAAAATTTTAAAATTAATTTTCTTTAAAAAATAGAATATATTATATTAAATGGAACTAATTAAATATTAAAACTATCCTATTGTATAAGTTTTATATACAATAAATTAAAATAATATTGTTTTTGATAATAATCTATATTTTTCACTATTCACTAACAAATCAAAAATCTCAAAAAATTAAAACATAGAACCATATAATACTTGTGATATTAAATTTGAAAAATTTAATTGAATTTTTTAAATATTATTTTTAGATGTTATTGAATGTTATTTTAATATTTTCTAAAAAATCAATATTAATAATTTTGTATGAAAACTAATTTTTGAAAAATATAATGGGTATACTAAACATTGAGTTATAATGTTATTAAAATAAATCAATACCTAAGTATTAATAAGAATATATATATATATATATATATATATATATATATTAATTTATTAAAATTCAATCCTACCACTATAACAACAAGGTTATAAATTTTAAATTTTCATAATAATATATCACGACTGGATTGCACTCGATGTCGCAATTTTTTAAAACTATCAAAAAACATTAATATTTTGAAATCATGGTTTATTAAAATAATTACAAGATAATATATAATGAAATGTTTACCAGTCTATCTATGTATGAATTGAATTTCAATATAGATCATAAAAGTAAATTTGATAGATTTTATATATGCATAAAACCAAGGTTATGCCGATAATTGGCATATAGTGAATAAAAAAGTTGTGATTGATTAGATTGGTGTTTTAGGAAACTTTAGATGAAATTTTCTAACACCTATATAGTATATAAAAAAAATTATTAATATAATTTCATGGTGGTATATAATGGACATCCAGTTTTTCAAAAATGTTTTGTTAAACCCCCTAATAACTAATTGATGTAAAAAAGTAATTTAAATATTTTTTGGTAGGATTATGAATGTGTTACTATTGCGGTACGAATGATCATTTAGATTAGTATTTCTATGAAATGGATTCTAATTAGACTATTAGTATGAAAAAAAATTATTTATCAAGTGATAAATGTTTTTAATTTCAATGATTTGGTCCATTATTCTACTACATGTCCAAATTTATGTACATATGGGAATTATAAATAATTAATGTACTATGTTCTGGAAAATTATTTTTATATTACTATGATTTATTTTTGTCTCTAAAATGAAATAGTTTCATGTATAGTATGTTTCTATTTAGATAATTTCAATATGCTGTTTTATTATAGATCAACAAATTTATTTATTTCGAGTAATTTTTCAAGAAAAATATAAATAATATATTGATAAACAAGGTAAAAATAATTGGTAAAAAATAAATGGGCTTGTATAATGTTAATATGAATTTATAGGTATATTTTTTTATATTATATGGAATTGATTTATAGTAATTCATGTTATGTATCCCACTGTATAGTTTGATGTCATCATTGGTACACATTTGATATTAGTTTATTATTATATGATATATTACAATTCTAAGGAATTTATATTTAATTTTTGGTTCAAGAATCAATTCATATAGTATATTGAGTTTATAACTATAATATAAAACGATTAATTTGAGAAACTAATAAAATATGGGTGTGAATTTTATCTTCCATATACTTCAAATAATGTATCTATTAAAATTTTATATATGATGTTGGTAAATGAAAATGTTATTATATTTCAGGATGGGTTTCATAGTGTCATTTTTGAATAGAAGGTAAATATTACACTTTCTAATATTTATGATTCTATTCCAATTTTTATTCCTTTTTATAAAATGGATTCACATTATTTGTTAGAACTTATTAAGATGTTACAAAATTTTCTTAAATAATTTTATTCTACCGCATCATTTCTCCATAGGGTGATCAATATTTGTTTATTAAAAAGATAAATTGTTCCATGAGAATTTTCATTGATTATATTGAATTCAATTCCAACTATTTTATGAACAAGTATATATTTCATCACATTTATTAATATTTCAAACAAATCACGGGAGATTTTTCATTTTTGAAGGATTATTTATTGTTGCATTATCATAAGATTATGTTTAATTAAGAAGAAATTATCATGAAATATTTAAATAATAGGATTTATAATTATGAGTTTTTATGTAATTAAGGTTAGAAACACACTCATTTTATTTATTGATATAATTAATAGAGAGTTTCAGCAGTGCATAGATAATTTTTTGGTGGTTATTTAAATGTTATTTTGGTATCCTATATTATATATAATGATTATGATAATCATCTATGTATTTTAATATGAACATTAAAACAAAATATCTTTTATATAATATTCACTAAATTTTAATTTTTTTAAAAAAATATTTCATTTCATCGGAATACTATTTTTAATGATAGATAAACTAATTATTCTTATAAAACTAGTTTGGGAGAGATTGGATAAGGCCAAAAATGTCAATGAGATTATACATTTTCATTGATATCTGGGTTACTACAATTGGTATGATCAATAAATTTAATTGGATATATATCCCATAAACTATGTCATTCCCAAAGGAGTAAAATCCATATAAATATTTGAATATTTTTAATGTTTTGGGGAATTTCAAATAATATAGCTTAAGGATATTTAGTTTTTTTAAACCAGATGTTTTGATTTTGTTAATTAAAAGTATGTTTCATTGAATTATATTGGTTGTGTTTTAATGAATTATGTTAATTTAATTACATATAATTAACACAAATTATAACACCAGGAGTATAATTTCATAATTAATTATATTTGGTATAAAAATTATTTTTCCCTTAAAATATGGAGGAATCATTGTATAGGGTAACATTTGAAATATTCATTAACCACAAAATATTAAATTATATATTTACAATAAAAACATTTTAACAAGAGGAATACAATATAAATATATGTTATTATGGATTATGATTAATTATTTCAATATCATACATGTAAAGTGAAATATTTATATGATCAATTTATTTGAAATGGTAATTAATCATCAACTATGATAGTTTTCGAATATTATTACGTTGTAAATGAATTAATAAATTTTATCCAATTAATTGTGCATATATAATCATATTTTATATTGAATCTTGAATTAATTATTTTATATTTGATAGAAATAATTAATTTTTATCTGATGAAAGCTAATGGTTATTTAAGAAAGAGAATAATAAATCAATAAGGGTGTGTTCCCTTAGTATAATTATGATAATAAAGAATTTAATAGATTTAGTAAGGGGTTATGTGTTCATAGTTATTCGTATTTGAAGAAGGAATCATTATTCAAACATATTAGTTCTCTATATTCTTTTCATTATAGTAGTAATTTTTTTTACATAGAGAATTTATAAAATTATTAGTGGGGAGGAATAAAGAAGGATATTCATGATATTACCATGAAATCATTGACTTATCGAAAGTTTATAATTAATTAATACTAATGATGGGGATACATTATCAGTTATTTTGTGTGAAAAAATTGAAATAAGAGATCTTATCTATAGATCTCATGGTGTTATTTCCAAATATACTTGTGGTGAAACTTTTATATCATTTATTGTTGATGATTTGACTAAATCTGGAAAATTTATAAATATTTATTATAAAATTTATTTTGATTATCGTATTAGAATTTCTATTTAGGATAAATATGTTTAAATCTAGTTCCTTAATTTATTATATCTAAATTAAATTCCATATTTACAGGTTTTTATAATGTTCTCATGTTGACAGTACCCATTTAATCAAATTTTATTAAATTGTTTCATCTAGAATATAATAGATAATTATAGTCAAACAATGCTAATAATGGTTATATGATTCGATTTTGTTAATTTTATTGTCAAGGATGTTGGGGTTATTGGATTTTGTTGGTATAATTTTCTTATGATTAAAATTTTTATTCTAGTATGTAGATGAAACATAAGAGGTATATATGGAAGGTTGTGTCAAATAGTGGAATACACTGACTATGTTGATAAAATCATTTTTTTGGGAAAATAATTAGTATAAGAAATGATTGAGAAGTTAAAGAAGATTCAGTACCATATACGGGAAGAACAATGTAGATAAAATTGTTATTTAGATAAATGGATCAAATAATTATAATTTGAGGAAGAACATCTTGTTATTTAATGTATATCCTTTGATTTGTTTTAACTGTTTTGGAAATAAGTTAATGTTAGGTCCCTAGATCATTAGAACATATCAATATATAGATATATTGAGATATTTTCATATAGAGAATCCTTAACTATATTTTTATATAAGTTATGTGATGTTTTTTGGTTTTATTTCTATGGAAGTACGTACATAATACATCTCATGTATTAAGACTTTAGGTGGTATAGGTGGAAGATAATTTTTCTTAATAAGAAAAGAAAATTTGGATTTTAGATATTAGAGAGAAGGCACCATAAAATATGTTTATTCACTATGTAATGATTTTATGGATGAATAAAAATGAAAAGATGAAATTTATTTAGGAAAAAATAATGTGAGAAAATAGTTAATTCTATAATTAAAAATAAGTTATTATTTATATAAATTTATTCAATCTATTAATAAAAATTTTAGTGCTATAATTATTTTTATAAATGATTTAAATCAAAAAAGGAATAGTTTTATTTGTGTAAATTATTTTTTCATAAACCCTATTGCTTTTTATGTTAAAATTATAAATATTACAAATTAAAATTTATAAAATTGAATTCATTTTTTATATCAATTTAGTAAATTCATATGAAGGTATTTTACTTTATAATTTTTCTTAAACAAATAATTTTTTTATAATGGGGAAAATAACTATTTTGAAAACTACTATCACTTTTACAATATTATTATTATATAACCATGAATTAATAAATATTATAACTTTATTATATACCAAATAATTTTATATGGAGATAAATAATATATTTTAAGAAATTTTTTCTTATTTTATAAACCAGGTTTTACTTCTGGTGAACATATGTTTTTCCCTATTGAAATTAAAAACTATTTTTGGTTATTTGAATTTAATTGTATTTATGGAAGTACTAATTTATTTTTTTTATAATAAATTCCAAAAACCATTATTTATTACAAATACACAAAAATCATCTAAAATAATGAATTCTCAAAATTTCATTATATAATTATTTTTATTCTTAAATATGGTATTTTCCAATAAAAATATTTTTAATGTGTTTTGTGTTATTATATTAAATTTAATTTCGACCACCTATATAATCATAATTTGTTAAAATTGAATTTTTATTTTTATTTTGATTTCTTATTTGGTATAAAATCCTCCTTTTATATTTTGTTACAAAAATAAGTTACGATGGTAAAATGTTAAGTTATAAAGATTATGTATATGTTATAATTAAAGGAGATTAAGTAGAAAAAATAGATTATGATTTACCCAATTATACTAAATATATTTAATTTTGAATTAATTATATTAAATATATAGTTATCTTTAAATTTGTGGTTCTATTAGTTTAATTTAACATTAATTAGTTATTTTATTATTTTATGTCATTGAATAACTACAATATATAAACTCCCCTCACTTATAAAATGGTACAATTATCATATTTTCTTTACACCAATTTATCCATTTGAAAAAATAGGCCCTAAAAATTCCATTCCCAGAATTCATCCCCTAGACCAGTATGTTATCATCCCATCAATGGACTATCCTTTAAGACATCATGTGCAAGAAAAAATAGTTTTCCAATGAATAGGTATAACTCCTAACAAACTGTTTTCATTTTATTTCTTCTTATACATATATACAAAATATTAAAATAATAATATAATAACATAAGTGTATTTCATATAATTATGGTTTTCTTATGGAAGATTAATAACCTTTTTTTGCTCCATTTCCATCTAAAGGAAAATTTAAACGTCATTTGTGTGCATGAGTTGACCATCACCTCCATAAAGTGACGTGTTTTTTCATCCATGAATCATATAGATTGGTATAAATATGGATGAAATAAATATATATTATATTAATAATGTAATTAAAACTCTTATATGATAATATATTACATATAATGTTTATCCATCTTTTTTTCAGAAATTTATAATGTCGCATCAACATAGGTGTGGAATAGCACATTTACGAAGTTATGTGATCTATTTAACATTGTCGCCTCACATTGATGGTAATATTGATAGAATTAGTGAAAATATGAATTCGAAAACTAATGTATGAATTTATTACAATAATATCTTATATTATTTCATCATTTTCTAGATCATATGCATATGATTATTTTGTTATTGAATATGAATTAACTACCATATCCATGAAAAAAATAGTCTATCATTAATGGCCATCATACACAGATAGTTTTAAAATTCTATATAATTTATTATAATGATAATTATAACATGTTTATGATTTTTTAGTTATTTGAACTATAAAGCCTTTAACAATGATAAACACATGAATTTTATTTTGATGATATAAATTGGACAATGCAACAACATCTAATGTGAACATTAACATTTTAGTGAATAAATAACATTTTTTTAAATTAAATAACATGAATAATGGTTATGTGAGAAATATGAAAAAAAAACTATCAAAAAATTTGAAAAATAATATAATTTTATTATTTAAGAGTAAGATAATATATAAAAGAATATGAGATTTTAAAAGGGGGTTTATTTAAAATGTTTTCTAAAAGTATTTATCTCTTCATCCTCTATATCCACGATTATATAAATACCTAAAGAATGGTATTATTTATGATTCAGTTACATATATAGTACATATGAGAGTATAATTTCATTTATTAATTTTATTTTAAATTGAATATTTTAAATATTTTCATATGGTTTATTTTCAAATTTTGTATAAAATTGTACCAAATTCATTTTTATAACATATAAGACATCCCCTCTAGTTCTCTAAATAATGAACTAGGTATTTGTATAAGAATAAATTACCATTAATATCATAATATTTATCAATAAGATATTAATTATTTGTTAATGGGAACAATTTTTCTAATAGCGTACTTGACATGCAAAAATTTGTGTTTCCAAAATTATACTTTGCACACATCATTGTGTTATTCCAAAAAATAATAAAATAATGATATTATTATTTGAAATGGTAGTTAATGAATAACCATTTTAATGGAAGGATTTAATATAATCAAATTAATTTTTAAATATAATATAAAAAAGTTTAAATAATGTTTCATTGGTTACCAAATTTATTATAAATATTAATAAAAACTAATTGAATAAAAAGGACATGTTTTTATATAATCATATTTAAAAGAGAATAATATATTTTATAAAATAATATAAATATTTATGTATTTTTATTTAATGAAAAATATATATTATATATTCAATTTAATGTTATAAATTCATATATGTTTTTATATATGATGTGATTAGAAATTAAATTTCTCAGATAAAAGAATAAGGTTTCTAGAAATGCAGTTCTAGCAGCTTTTAATAGAATCCCATTTTTCAATTTATAATTTTTGATAATTTATATATGCTTTTCGAAACAATAAACTTATTATTCAGAATCATGACATCAAACTTTACATTGAATGAATTTTTGATAGTTTTCTAATAGATATCATGTTTTGATTAATAGTAAATATACGAATAAGTTTAAATGAAAAACACTTTTTCCATAAAGATAATTAATATGGTTAAATAATATTATTTAATGGTTTGAAATTATAAATAGAATATATTTTTATCATTTATTTCGTTTTTGTTCATTGGAATAAATTTCACTTTTTAATTGGATATAATCCCATGTAAATCTTTTGATAGATTTTACTTCATAAAAACATGCTCTTTTAGTTTTGACAACAAGATTCATTTTTAAATTAATTTCAATAGATTCAATGTTTTCAATTTTTAAATATGGATTCCATATTTTCAATAAGAAGGTCTAATTTTTATTAATATGTATCTTATATTTTTCGATATTATCAATAGTAACTTCAGTAATTATTTTATTTACCATGGTTAATGGTTACATCTGTTAAATAATGGTAAAAAATAATAATATAATAATATTAAACAAACCTAACATGTGGCCTAATCCTATCGGAAGTGATATGTCTTCCCATTTCCATTTTTTTGTCAATTTTAGGACCCCATATATCCACTTGTGGGTGATAATGACATGTTATATAAATTAATTTAATGTAAAGATAAAAATAATAGACACATTTATCTTCTCATGAAAATTATATTCTATGGGTTATATTATTGATTTCTTCTACTGTAAATAGACATTATAAATCTAGAAGTATTTCTATATCATGGAATTTTATTTATAATTTCTTTACATTAACTAAATATATTTATTTTTGACACATGTTTTATGTAGTTACTAATTAACTAATAAAGCATTAAAACAAATGACATTAAAAATATTAATAAACCTTAATATTATTATTTTTATGCCATACCTATATTTTATGGATAATATTAACATATTATATTTTAGTTAATTCATTTTTTCGAGGGAATCATGTTGTTATGAATATTTTAAATATCACGTATGAATAGTGTCAAAAATTTCCATAATTTATAAATTAAAATAAAATTTTTTTTACTAAATGTTATTAAATTCCAAAAAATATATGATTCGATTAAATTTTTAAGATATGTCATTATATATATCCTGAATATCTCTTTTGGGTCATTTGACTTGATATGGAAATTACAATAACCCCCAATATTTAAATAACATGATATCATGTTATGATTTAAAGAAAACAATGGTTAAACCAAATAGAGAAATATAAAGACACATTCAAAACATAGATAAATTTTTTTGTATGATTGGTATTCAAACAAATCATATAATTGAGGTAAATGGGATTTTGGCTATATTTATATTTTGATGAATTTGTAATAAAATAATATTTCTAGACTTTTAAAAGTGATGCTCCTCCATATTATAAAAGGCCACCAACTCTTCCCACAAAACTCACACCTATCAAGACCCGTTGATCATCTAAATTGTTTCCAAATAATCACCCAACATTCCTACCTTACTCTTATAAGACATACCTTGGGAATTAGGATATTCAAGAATGCTTTTTGGCTCAAATCAAAAAAAATTACCAATTTAGAGGTAAGATCTTCTCACGAGTTCATTTTTTTATTTTCATTCTCCACTCCATATGATCTTCTTATTCATTTATTACCTAACAAAGAAAGTATCCATAATAAACTATTCTGTTTTTATATGAATTTTAATAACTAAACATACACAGACCATAAACTAATGGATACAATCAGAATGTTTATGTGTCTGGTAAACTACTACCTCATGAAATAATGATTGTAAACTTTTCCCCCACCACCTCTCTTTGTGGCCATTATAATGGTACTATATTTATATATGATATGTAATAAATTTATATTTTAACTATGCTTCTGTATTTCTTAATTACATTATACCATTACCCATTCCATAATGTGTAAATATGATAAATTAATTTGAGAAAGTGTGGAATACCACCCCGTCAAAGTGATGTGACTTGTTCATTCTATACATGGAAAAAATAGTGAATGAGTTTATTAAAAATATGACACATATATGACATAAAAATAAAATTGGTATTATTTTATACATTTATATCATTTGAATATTATTACTTTTTATACAACAAACAAATGAAAGTAGCATTCATGCTTACGTACGACCAATTATCTCTAAGAACGGTGCATAACATTTCTTATCTAAAAATGTTATGAACTATTATAAATTCATATATAACGGATATATAAGATATTTATATCAATTTTTAGATGATTTACTATTTAATACATGGAACATTTAAATCAAAACAAGTTCATTTTTGTCAAAAGTACCAATTAATAACAAAATTTCAGATATTAAAATAAATAATTATGTAATTTTTATAATGTGGTAATAAGTGATAACAAATGAATAATCAACATGAGAAGGGTTCTGAAGAAATTTGAATATAACTGATTATTATTATTTATGAATATATAGAGAAAAATGATACAATTTAGGCTCAATATAATGGATTTTGTCTCAATCATTTTTCATTGAGGAATATTTTGATAATATGCACCTATATATATTATACAATGTATAATAAAACACTTTGAATTGTGTTTTCATTCAATGGGAATATTTTTTCTATGAATTTTATTACTAAACTATAAAAGGAATATAGTTATCATATATACTAACGCCGACCTCTCCACCGCCATAATCATTATATGACATTTGGCTTACTCTATAAGACTTATTGTTTTTAAAAGAAAAATAGATACATTATCTCTTTTGGGTGTTTTTGTATAGAAAATGGTTTTTGAAATTGATTGAGTATTTTATAATCTTGAAATTATGTCCTGTGATTGAATATGAAAATTATTTTGTGAAATGCTAATATTTTTATTATTTTATATCTTATAATTATATAATGGTATTTGGAAATTTGATGGGTGGTTACATGATAAAGCAAATGATGGGTGGTTCTGTGAAGAACCCATGAACCTCGGTTAAAATATATCCTCCATTTCATTGGGTATTAATGTCATTCATATAGATATTACATTTCCTAATATATGTGGAAGTCGATCATATGATTATTCTACTTAAGCGTGTTTATGTCCTATGTTACCTATATATCGTATATATTGTTTCCTATGGGATTTTTGGTTAAATTTGGGTTACAAAAGGGTAAGAAATGAGCTTATATTCATTGATGTGTTCTTTCTACTACATAAAGATAAAAAGTATTACAATATGATAATTTAATCATTGTTTTCATGTTTTTTCAAAACTAACTGTTTTCATCCTTTGTGTATACCTTACTGAGATTTTTATTATCATACCTTTTTTGGAAATGTTTTTCACTAGTCATAAAGACTGATATAGTGAGGGATGATATCAAGGAAATGTCATGCTGTTTACCACATAAAATGGAACAAGTATATTTTTAATGAGTTTTTTTATGAAAAAATCAATAGTGTGTAGAAGTGTCTACATAAAATATTAATGTTGTTTTTTAAGTTATGATCTAATTCTATAAATCTATAAACATTAAAAAATTATCAATGTGAATTAATATACAATTATTTCCTTCTCTCTATACTAATTAATGTTTATGGCTATGTCATTTTAGTTTGTATGAGAGTTCGATTTAGATAACTTTATATGTTAGTGTATTATTTACGAATAAGTGACATGTTTTATGAAACAATAGTGGGTTGAATATTAGAAAGAGTTGTAGTTATTTTAGATAAATATAATGAGTTTAATATAACATGAAAATGTATATATTAGTGTTTAACATCCTCATATTATATTATATGATGATTTTTTGGATATACTCTCCCTATCCTTTTTGTTTTATTAAATTGATGGATTTAAAAGGCACCAATGTAACAATTTATGTGATTGAAACTGTAGTGGTTTCGAAAATAAAAAACTAAATAGAATGGTAGATTTAATGATAATAGTTGGTTTTATTTGTATCCAAATATCTAGAGTCATGATTTACCACTCCATCCATGGTGATTTTCTAAGGCATCTTATATGTAAGAAAAGAATCCATGTGCATGTTCAGGTAATAATCATCAAGGTAAGTATATTCAAAAACCAATGTGTCAAGGATGTGAAATGAAACACTTAGGAAAACATTTCTTAGGGATTGGAAGATTTTATATATGTTTTAAGGAAGTTTATAATGCAAAAAAATTCCATGGAAAATGGATGCATTCAGTTGGTTCCAGGAAAGGGAAAGATGATATTTCATAGGGATCAGTTGAATGTTTTAAATGTGGTTTTCATGGTCATTATGTAAATATATGTCCTAAGATGAATACCCAAGAATGGGATTTGTAATATTATAAAAATATATGTTTACGAATACCTAATGTCATTCTAATTAAAGAAGGGGAAATTGAAAGTAACTGATGAATTGTATGGATTATTTCTTAGCTCATGTTTTAACATTATTAAAATTCTAAGGCATTATGGATGATTTTTATATAGGAATTAAATATAAAATAATAAGATGGATAAACCTATAATATTGATCATGTTTGATGTTCGATGAATTAGATTACAATATTTTAAGAAAAGAAGTGTTATGTTTGATATTTGGATGATGATATGGCTAATTGTATTAACAATGTGATTACATCGGAATACTTATAGTATTTTTAATCCATAATTTTACTATGTAAATTTTTTAATTGAGTAAGAATTTTATTTTCCATTGTGGATATAGTTATAAATTACCATTACGATTTATATGGTCCTCAAATTTAAGGAAATTAAGGATTATTAATTTTTGGATCTATAATGCAAGGTATCAGATAACCTTTGAGGTTAAAATATGTAATGGTTATTTTTGATGATTTTATCTTGTATTGGGAATGTTCTATGAAATATATAGTTTATGGAAATGGAAAAACCAGAGAAGTGGTTAAAACCCTTTGCATCCATCATGTTAATTGGAATCAAACCAATAAACCCAAGTGTGATAAGGGTGCATCACATACCACTAGCCAACATGAAGCCCCTGACCAGTATGAATTATTCTCTTTAGTTTCACTGATTTTATGGATCAAGAACAATTTGATTTATTATAACTCATGCTTCATCAAATAGATATCCTTAGTACTATATTTTTTTTTGATTAAGTTATAAATGTTATTTATGAATAATTTCACTCTTTTGGGAACACTATATACCTATGGAAAATAGAATACTATGGATTTTATTTGAGGAGTAGTGGACAAATATTATTTTCATAGAATATAATTTTTTATAGTTGAAAATAGCGATTTTTTTTCTTTATAGAAACGATTAATATATAATAGAGAATATATTACTCAATAAATTACATTGATGTTTGATACATTAATCGTAGTCGATGTTATTTGGAGAAAAATGTTAACATTTATCGTGGAAGACTAAGAAATAAAATAATAATAAATTTATGTCTTTCTTTATTATATTGAAATATGTTGAAGAATTTTAAAGACAACTATTTGATTAATGTTCATTTTTAATCTATAGGGTATTATTTATTGAATTTTGTGGATTAACAATAGTATTTCCTTTTATAAAAGAATATTTAATTGTAGGGATTATCTAGTCTTTTTCAAGCTTTTTTTTGGTTAATGTTTCAAGATTGGATGAATACATAATTAATATTTTTCTAAATAATTGATGCTTTGGAACTTGATTCTATTGGTATATGTGTGACCATGTTTTTTTGAATACTCATCATTTGTAGAAAAGGCGAGTTTGTGGTAGAAAATTATAAAAAATGAAACTATATATGCTAAGTAAATATGTTTCTTTATGTTCCTATTTTATGTGTTATATTAATTCCTCAACATTATAAAAAGGACCTTAAAAACTATTTTTGTTCACTTTTCCCACAGGGAAATGAAATATTGATTAACCCAACATAGTTTTTTGGTTTTTTGGTAGGTAACTTTCTCCTGATTATGTTTTCCATCACTCTCCATCATAACATTACCCGTACTTTGTCATCCATTTCCATGTTTTCCTACCTGGAACCCTTGTTTTTTTATCTCGAGTGACAATTTTACGTCACTTTAATTCATTTAGACTGATATTTTTTTTTTAATCTTTTTCTGATATAGGATTTTCAATGATGTTTCTGATCGTAATTTTAAAATATTACGGAAGCAATTTCCAAAAAAGTGGAATTATGTAACTATCTAGGTATTTATCGAATTAACCCTTTTCATTTCTATTAATATTTATGAATATAATATTAATTTTTTCATTAATGTTGATGTTTTTTCCAATAGCGTAGTTGACACACAACAATGAGTTTTTTCAAAATGTTACTTTGCTCACAACATTGAGTTATAACGATAAATAATACATTAATGATATTATTATTTTAAATTGTTGTTAACACCTAACAGTTGGATTGATGAGAATTAATATTATCAAATTAATTTTGAAATATGGTTTTCACGTGATTAAATTATGATACATTGGTTACCAAATTTATTAGAAATGTAAATAAAACCATTTCAATATAATGGATGTATTTTTATTAATATCTATTTAAAATATAATAATTATGTTTATAAAATCAGAATACTAATGGATTTTTCTTTATTAAAAAATATATGTTATATATTTAATTTAATGTTTTAAATTCATATATCATGGTTTCTTATTATGATATAGGAATAAATTAAATTTTTTAGATAAAAGAAGAGTTTTTCTAAAAATATCATTTTACAACCTTTTGATGGAAAAAAATTTTTAAAATAATTTTCCGACACCATTATATGTTTTATTTGAATAAATAGACATATTATATAGATGAGGGACTTAAAATATTAATTTAGATGTATTTTTTATATTTTTATGATAACTATCTTGTTTTGATGAATAGTGAAAATACACAAAATTTTAATTAAAAAAATCTTTTCCATGGAGATAATTTATATAGTTAAATAATAGTATTTAATAGTTTTAAATTATAAAGATAATATATTTTTATCATTTATTCCATTATTGTTCGTTTGAAATAATTTCACATTTTAATTCGATATAAACAGATATCAATTTTTTTTATTCATTTTACATCTTAAAACCCCCTTCTTCGTTATAATAATATGATTGGTTTTTAAATTAATTTCTTAAATTTTGTGTATTGAATATGGAAACTGGATTCCATATTTGCAATCAGAATATCTGATTTTTTTTGAAAATATTCCTTTTATTGTTGGATATTATAAATAGTAACATCAGTAATTATTTTATTTAGCATGGTTAAAATGTTAATCTGGTAAATAATGGTAAAAAATAATATTATAATAAAATAAATCAACCCTTCCACATGTCTTAATACTATTAGATATTATATTTCTAACCATGTTCACCCATTGGTCGATTTTGTCACCTCATGGCTCCACATTAGAGTGATAATGAAATGACATATTAATTAATTTAAAGTAAAGATAAAAATAACCTATTTATATATAGTATTACTAAAACAATTTTTATATGTGGTTATATAAGATATTATTTTTACTATAAAAAGCCACAATAAATATTATAATATTTCATAAATTGTTATTTTTTTTAATATTTAGACTACAAATAAATTAATTAATTTATCACACAATGATGATGCAGTGACTAACTCATTAATAAAAGATTAAAATAAATGATATTATAAATATTGAAAGAAATGTAATTTTATTATTTTGATCCCATACATGATTTTTTTGAATGATATTTAAAAATTATCTTTAAAATTATTCCTTTTCGATAAGAGGAATCTATTTTTTGTGATTTTGAATGAAAAAATGTATTAAAAGTGTCTAAAATTTACATAATTCATAACATAAATTATAAAATAGTTTATTAAATAATATTAAAATCATAAAAATATAATATTCAGAAAAATAGATAAAAACTATAGAAATATATCCTAAATGACTTTCTTTGGGTCGTTGTATATGATATGTTAATTACATAAACCCATAATGTGTAAAAAACATAATATCATGGAAATGTTAAAAAGGGTAAAATAAGGGTTAAACTAAACACATAAGGATAAAAAATATAGAAAACATGTCTAACCATTATTTGATAATGGGCATTCAAACAAACATAATAATATATATATAATGAAATGAGTTTTAGACTATTTTTAATCAAATTTTAATTTATAATTATTTATTATTTATAAACATTGCTAAAGTGACCCTCCTCCATCTTATAAAAGGCCACCACCTCTACCCACATAACTCACACATCTCAAACCCCATGGATCATACAAATTATTCACAAATAAGCATGTAACATCACTCCCTTCCACCGAGAATCTTTTCCTTGGGAGGAACCCAATTTATGAATGCCGTTTGGCTCAAATCAATATAAGTTACTTGATTTAGAAGTAACGTCTTCTGTCAAGTTCATTTAATTTATTTTCGTTCTCCACTCCCTGTGATAATATTATTCTTTTATTACATAAATATACCAATAGCCTCAGTATACTACTATTTTGTTATGATAATTATTCGAACTACACTAACACACACCTTCATCTAATAGATACAAATATACTTTTCTATGTACAACAAATTACTGCCTCACAAAATGATTATTATTCAATTTTTATGTACCATCTATAATGGTGGACATAATGACTGAACTATAACTATATATGATATATTTTATATTTAAATTGTCACAACCCGTCCTCAGGGCCCATGTCGTGACTACCCCTAGCCCGCCTACCATAGGCCAGGGGATGGAGACCAACACCAATGGCGTAAATCCCGATAACTGGGAAGGTATTGCCTTTATAAAAGTAAACAAAACACCACAGAGTACAAGCGGAAGTAAAACACTATGTACAAAAAGAAGTGCTGAAATGTAAATGGGCCAGAATACAAACCCAATCGAAAGTACAGCTACAACTGAACAAAAGTACAACAGAAAATAAAAACAGCTGGATGAAAGGAAGTATCTCCTGGGTTGTCCTCCTCGGATCCTACCTGATGGGTAGGTACAGATAGCGTAGCTCCTGGATCATCCACCACAGATCCTACATGAAG
Organism: Viscum album; assembly: GCA_963277665.1. Classification (NCBI taxonomy): domain Eukaryota; kingdom Viridiplantae; phylum Streptophyta; class Magnoliopsida; order Santalales; family Viscaceae; genus Viscum; species Viscum album. The sequence continues at coordinate 1,625,510,363 of OY728157.1, read as the reverse complement.
GGTAGGTACAGATAGCGCAGCTCCTAGATCGTCCACCACGGATCCTACCTGAAGGGTAGGTACAGATAGTGCACCTCCTGGATCATCCACCACAGATCCTACCTGAAGGGTAGGTAGAGATAGCCTCTACAACGCTCTCGCCCATAAACCTCCTCCGAGTGTCGCCTCGTCGTGAAGTCCACCAATGGATATTGTCTCGTCAGGATTTCCACCTCCGGGTACCGTCCAGTCCTCGAACACTCAGCCTCTATCTGTGCTGCCCGTCTTCTGCAACCAACACAACGAGGTGCGGGCATAACCCGTGTAGGGGTGAGTATAAAAATACTCAGTAGGGACCCGGAGACCCTCAAGGTCTCACTAAATCCAACAAGGTTAACCATAAAGAAGATCACAATAGATAACCTCTACTTAGGTGTATGCCCATACATATACCCAAGTTATCAAGTAACCCATATCAATCATGAGGAAACACAAAGATTATGAAATCAAAGGAAAACCACTACCCAGGTATATACCCATACATATACCTATGTTATCAAGTTACCCATATCAATAATGAGGTAAACACAAAGATCGTAGACTTAGGTGAATCCAGGATTTTCAATATCAAAATCGTAACTGCTGAAGAGCCCCATCTCTAGAGTGTATAGTGGTAATTTAATGACTCTGAGGTACTGCTCACTAACCTAACACTGCTGAGGTAATCCTCCTATCGAGTACCGCGGGTCAGCCACCCAAACAAAGTAGTGCTTCCCGTTGGGGTATGCCACCCAAACACAGTAGTGCACACCCCCTAATAGCCTCCAGAGGTACTCTTCAGACGAGTACCATGGGTCTACACTGTCACACAGTAGTGCACCGTCCGCCATGGGGTCTGCACCAAAACACAATCGTGCTCTGTCCACTTGGCTAGTCACCTCACTCCAAGTCGAGTCGGTCAAGTAGTTGTCAGGTCTCAACCGGCTACACGGTCTCTATAATCCATACGCTCATCTCCGGGAGGGTCCGCTCCATGAGCTACAGGTCGATAATCCAAGTATCTAAAAGTCCCACGAAGATGTATTTCAAAGTACAGCCACGTCATAGGGGTCTCAACACAACAGATGGCGCGTCAATCACAGGGTGGTTTCGATGACATCATTGGAGTGCGTCAAAGAAAGGGAAAGATTCCTCAATCGTCAGAAGAGAGGAATCCGGGGTAGACATCGGCATTTTTCACGTTCTCCAACGAAGAAGATGAACTCTATCTCCTCCAAAGTTTTTCCCATCACTCCATAATCTCCTAAAAACAAAATAATAGCCCATGATATTATTTTTATTCACACAAAAAAGAATAAAAAATTCAAAACTCAAACCACTTAAATTAATATTGTGAGTTGGCATGAATAATTAGGAGAGATGGGGAGGTGAGTGGTCTCACAATAAAGGGGAGTTTAAAGGGGTTATGGGGAATGTAAAAAGGTCAGGGATCATGTGGGACCCACATCTCATTTATTCTCCCAAGGGTAGTTAACAACACATCTTACACAGAAAGGATAACACTACCAAGAAGAAAATTAAAATTGGATTAAAAATTTTATTTATTCTTCACTTACACCTCAAATTTTAAACAACTCCCCCGAGAAAATGAACCTTCGGAAAAAGGTCTTCTTAAGAAATTAATGGCGTTGTGAGTTCATCGGTGCTCTTGGATTTCAATTCCAAGCACCTGTTTAAAAGTTACAAAATCCCACTCGTTCGTTCACTGAACATACCCTGGCTAAACATCGAAAATTGATTCCAGGCACACCGGGCCTCAGAATCGGGCGCCGTCAGAAACTGCGTTCTTGTAAAATTCCTAAGTAATTAAGAAAAAATATTACTTGAAATTTTTGGGTCTTTACATTACTCTAATCTCAGGATTGAACGTCCCCATAAAGCTTTAACACAAACTAGGGATACAAAAGTGGTACTGAGCACACATCTGAGCCTTACGCCCCCAAGTTCTCCCCTAGAGGTTCCCGCACTGCAAACGAAAACACACAAGAGGAATCAATCGTCCTCATAGGACCCACTCCTGTCAATCCTCAACCTATACTGGAACCCCAAAAAAGACACCCCATCACCAACATCCATCTCCACATGATCCATGACATGCGTCGGGTCAAGCACATATCTCCTCAATTGAGATACATGGAAGTTATAGTTCACTCGGTGCAACTGAGGTGGATGGGTCATGCGGTAAACAACCTCGCCTACCCAGATAAGGACCTGGAATGGTCTATTGAACCTCGAATAATACTTGCTGCATTGGCCACATCTCCATAAACCTCATCGAGGTGAGACCCGTATAAGGTCGTGGTTGTCATCCTTGATCTCTAGAGGCTTCCTGTCAGCTCTGTGCAGTCTCATCTGCAGTGATCCATAAGCGATCACTGCCCACTCCTACACCAGGACACACCCGAGTTTGGTCCCTAATGCGTCGTATTGAACTATGTAACCAACACCCCCAAGCTGGGCGCACTAATCAACTAGCTCCTAAAATCTCTGCTGGAAGTGGTGCTGCAACTCTGGATAATTTTGGCACAAAAGTAAGTTTGGCCATCTTTTGAATGGTCGAATGCACCCACTTATGCATGATTCCATCCTGTGCTTCCTGGGTTTTCCATTTCGCCAACCAAGAAAAACCCCATCCCAACGGTGTAGATAAACCACAACCTTTTGGCCTAATACATTCAATCTGTGTATGAACTATGGATCCAATTCATACCCAGACCAACATCGTAAGGCCTCGATGCTACCACTAAGATATTGCAACTGAAAATCTCACCTCGTGGGCCAGATCACACTATCGGCGTACGTGCGATTATTGAGTCTTCTTCCAAGGTATCTCCATATGTGAGGGTCATGTCTACGGCTTACCGAAAACTCTAGGTCTGGGACAAGATTCATGGAAGGAAGGAATGATTCGTATCAACGTCTGTTACTATGACATGTTTTAGTGGACACAGACTGTCCCTCAAATCATTCTTAGAGCCATTTGGTCACTCTCCTTGACCGCATGCAGCTATTCTCTTACCCTGCCCTCTAGCTCCCTGAGCCTAGTGTGGACTACAGAGGCGGGTGATTGTAACATATCGAAAAGTACACCAGCACATTCTGGTCTCCTAGCTCTGCTTCCAAATCTACTGCTCTGCAGATTCATCTTTCCTTAACACTTATTCTTCTTGAAATATTTTACACGTCCATGTCTATGAGACTGACGCCAGTTCGCATCTTCCCACTGTTAACATTTACTGGCTAAAACCGATCATCCAAAGAACATTCAACCACAAAGTTTTCTCTAGCACACTAACATAAGTAGGAATGAATAGAAGAAAGAGTTCTTACTCTGATATCCTTTAAACACACCTCGCTCATAGGTCCGAGCTATATAGCACTGATCGAATCGTATTCATCAAGTACCAAGAACGATCGGTACGCCTCGATGATTACTCAACTACTGAGACATCGTCCTGCCGAAGCTGTATAAGCTCTAGAAAAACTCTCAACCACCTCCCCAAGCCAGTTCATTCCAGCTTGTGCATCTGGATTGCCTCAGAACATGAGGGTATTTGATGTTGGAACACGTATAAGGTAGTAAGCCTACATGTGTCACCTATCGGTACATCCGGTTGTAACTGCTGACCAACAGGTAGTGATGTATAGCTGACACAGTACCCGAAGGAAATATATCAGGCATCAGTCCATGTACCAAAGCCTCATCACTATGCAGACCATCCTCATGGTCATTCACTGCAAAACACTAGTATCCAAGACCACCATACACTCCAATGATGTCTCAGCTAGACGGAAAACTCTAGAAATCTCCTCCATCCAGTGCTCTGCTGTATGGGAATCTACCACGCCACGTATCCTCGGAGGCCCATGCTACTAGAACTTATGCAACGCGCTCTGCCAGCGTGCATAGTTCGCTAGTAAGGCTGGTGGCATCTATTTCCCAACAGGTGGTGGTGCTGCTGGCACACCACCCGAGGGTGCCAACATAGTAAAAAGGGACCCGCGACAGAGCCTCACCGCTCGGTGGGCTGTCATTTAGTCCTCTCTCGGAACTCCATCTAACTTTCTATGTGGAGATTACCGGAACAGATGTGACACGGTCAACGATTTATACCTGATGAGCTGATCTAGTTTGAGCTGACTTAAAACTTTGGAAAAAAACACACAATCAGTGTTTTCGTGTACAAAGTCAGAAATTCGTATTTGGGGTCTTTGTGTACGGATACGTCAGCTGCGTCACCAACACTGGACTCCCTGAACTAAAGACCACACTCGGTACTCTTAAAACTATTTCTTCACTGAAATAAAATATCAAAGTCCTATGTTCTTCAGTAGAACTGAACTCCTATGATACCAATTTGTCACGACACGTCCTCGTGGCCCATGCTGTGACTACCCCAATCCCACCATCCATAGGCCAGGGGCTAGCGACTAGCACCAAAGGCGTAAATCCTGATAACTGGAAAGGCATTGCCTTTATAAAAGTAAACAAAAAACCACAGAGTACAAGAGGAAGTAAAAAACTAAGTACAAAAGGAAGTGCTGAAATGTAAATGGTCCATAATACAAACCCAATCGAATGTACAACTACAACTGAACAAAATTACAACAGAAAAGACAAAAAGCTGGAAGAAAGGAAGCATCTCCTGGGTCATTCTCCTCAGATCCTACCTGAAGGTTAGGTAAAGATAGCACATCTCCTGGATGATCCACCACAGATCTTACCTGAAAGGTAGGTACAGATAGCGCAGCTCCTGGATCATCCACCACGGATCCTACCTGAAGGGTAGGTATAGATAGCACAGCTCCTGGATCATCAACCATGGATCCTACCTGAAGGGTAGGTATAGATAGCGTCTACAACTTTCTCTCCCATCAACCTCCTCCGAGTGTCGCCTCTTCATGAAGTAAACCACCAGATACTGTCTCGTCATGAAGTCTACCTCTGGGTACTATCCAGTCCTCGAACACTCGACCTCGGTCTGCGCTACCCATCCTCTACAACCAACACAACGAGGTGCATGCATAGCCTGTGCAGTGGTGAGTATAACGATACTCAGTAGAGACCCCGAGACCCTCAAGTTCTCATTAAATCCAAAAAGGTTAACAACAAACAAGATCTCAACAGATAACCTCTACTTAGGTATATTCCCATACATATACCCATGTTATCAAGTAACCCATCTCAATCATGAGAAAACACAAATATTATGAAATCAATGGATAACCTCTACCCTGGTATATTCCCATACATATACCTATGTTATCCAGTGACCCATCTTAATCATGAGGTAAACACAAAGATTATAGACTCAGCTCAAACTAGGATTTTCAATATCGAAACCGTAACTGCTAAAGATCCCCGTCTTTTGAGTTTACAATGGTCCTGTCATGACTCCGAGGTACTGATCACTACCCTAAGACTGCTGAGGTACTCTTTCTGTCGAGTACCGCAGGTCAGCCAGCCAATCACAGTAGTGCTTCCTGCCGGGGTATGCTACCCAAACACAGTAGTGCACACTCCCTAATAGCCTACAGAGGTACTCTCCGGATGAGTACCGTGGGTCTGCACTATCACAGAGTAGTGCTCCGTCTTCCATGGGTCTGCACCCAAACAAAGTAGTTCTCTGTACACTGGGCTAGTCGCATCACTCCATGTCGAGTTGGTCAAGCAGTCGTCAGGTCTCAGCCGGCTAAACGGTCTCTGTACTCCGTATGCTCGTCTCCGGGAGGGTCCGCTCCACGAGATACAGTTCGATACTCCAAGTATCTCAATGTCCAACTAAAAAGTATCTCAAAGGGCCGCCTCGTCATAGGGGTCACAACGCAACAGACGACGCGTCAATCAGACTTCCGGTCTGTGAGTTATTAGCCTTTTCATCCCAGGGGCCCGGTTGGTTTCGTGTGCGAACCAACTTGGACGTATCTCGACTTGACCCCAAACTCTCGTAGGGTATGCTCATAGGGACCGTTTATCAACATGATCACCAATGCCGCTGACGGTTTGTCAAACGGACATCCACTCTGAAAGTTATCAGCTTTTCCGTTCTAGGGGCCCGGTTGGATTTCGGGACAATCCAACCCGGCCACTATCCAACTGCAACCAAAACTCAGGACAAGTAAGCCAAAAATTCAGTCTCATCCAGATGAATCCAACAAAGTCAATGGCACATCAATCGGACATCCGGAGCTCAAGATATAAGTGTTTCTGCTTTGAGGGCCCGGTTGGTTTCGTATCCGAACTAACCCGGCCGTACACAAAGTACTATGAAACCTAAAGTGTAAAATACAGAAATGACCGACTCAATCCAAGTATCTCTACGCAACTGATGGTGCGTCGATCGGAGGTCCGTAGCCCATGATATGTGCATTTGAAAAAAAACTGCCCGAAAAAAGGGGGTTCAGGCCCGGTCCGACCCAGCCCGAGTCCGCCCTGGGTCGGACCGAACCGGGTCGACCCGAACTGGGTCCGGGACTGGCCCAACAAAGCGCGGCCCAGCCCGGTGGGTGCGGCCTAGCCGAGGCGGGGCGGCGCGGCCCGACCTGGGCGGCCCGGCCTGGCACTGGCTCGGCGCCCCCGCGGCCAGCAAAGAGCGGAGGGGCGCTGCCCCCGGATGACGGTGAACCGACGCGGCTTAAATGTTGTGCCCCCCTTTATTCCGAAACGGGAAACCGTTCTTGTTCAAGACCTGCCACTGCATCTCTACCACGACAGCCTTCATTGGTGGAGCGCCACCGCCGCCGGTCGCTGGCGCCGCCGCCGCTTTCCGCGGACCACCGGACGCGCTTTGGTGGTCTGTTTTTCTCGCCGCCATCGCCAACAGTCCTCCTAGGACCCCACCTTCTCTTCAGAGGCTTCAAAAAGACTTTGAGGCCACATTTGTTGTCTCTCGTCAATCCACACACAACGATCAACCAGCGTAGTCTTCGAATTGCCTCTGCAGCCCAGACTCCGGCCGCGGTTTCGTTCGGCTTCAACGGCACGACGCGATGGCGCCGCACAGCCTTGTCGTATTTATCCATGTTTCTGCGCGGTGTCGTTGCACCATGCCGCCTTCGTTCGAGCCGCAAAATAATCAAAAAAAAAAGGGGGTGGAGGGTCGGTCGTGTTTGTGTGGTCCGACCTCCTCCCGTTATAATGATAGCAAGCGGCCAAGAAATATAAGTCGATGTACGACAAAGAAAACAATTAACCCCAACATCAACCCGCATGAACGAACGATCCGCTAATCAACTTGGAAATGGTTGGTCCGCCCTTGTCGTTCTTCTCTCAAAGATAAAGATAATACAAAAGAGATTCCCCTACAACCACTTAAATAAAAAGATTCATATCAATATTTCCATCCCGCAAAAAAATAAAACATTCATGGATAAACTTAATGATGAGTTGATACGGGTTCTTTGTATTAGAAGGAACAACCAAGGGAATAATACCATTCTAAAAATAATCCCCTACCTCGATAACGAGTTTACGATCAAAGAGCATCACAGAAAGCGGCATCACGGGGTGGTTTCAATGACGGCATTGGCGTGTGTTAAAGAAAGGGAATGCTTCATCAATCATCAGAAGAGAGGATGTCGGGGTAGACATCGACATTCTTCATGTTCTCCAACGATGAAGATGAACTCTATCTCCTCAAAAGTTTTTCACAACACGCCAAAAGCTCCCAAAAATAAAATAATAGCCCATGCTATTATTTTTATTCGCACAAAAAATACTCAATCATTGAAAACTCAAACCACTTAAATTAATAAAGTGTGTTGGCATGAATAATGGGAAGAGTGGGGGAGGTGAGTGGTCTCACATTAAAGGGGTGTTTCAAGGGGTTATGGAGAATGTCAAAAGGTGGGGTCTCATGTAGGCCCCACATATGATTTATTCTCCCAAGGGTAGTTACCAACCCAACTTACACACAGAGGATGAAACTACTTAAAAGAAAAATAAAATTGGATTTCAAATTTTATTTATTCTTCACTTACAACTAAAATTTTAAACAACTCCCCTGAACAAAGGCACCATCGAAAAAGGTCTTGTTAAGCAATTATAGGAGCTGCGAGTTCATCGGTGCCCTCAAATTTCAATTCCGAGCACCGGTTTAAATGATAGAATAACCCGCTAGTTTGTTCACTGATTGTACCCGAGCTAAACATCGGAAATTGATTCCGGGGACACCGGGCCTCGGAATCAGGCACCGTCAGAAACTGCGTTATTGTAAAATTCCAAAGAAAAGAAGAAAACATTTTTCTTGAAATTTCTGTTACTTTACAAAAATACTATCTATTATACAATATTTTTTACTTAGAACATACTTTTATATATTAAAGAATTTTTTAATACGATAATTTCATTTGAGGATGCGTGGACTACGGCCCCCAGATTATGAAATGAATCGTCTATTCTATACATGGAACATAAAAAGGAGGGGTTTATTAAACAAATGATACATACTAAAAAATTAAATACTTCTATGATAATATACTTTTATATCGTTAGAATAATATTATATTTATATAAAAAAGAAATGAACGTTTTGTTTATGCGTATGTACGACTTACCATCTCCATGAATGGCATGTTTCATTTCTATCTAAAACTGTTAGGGATGATTATTAATTCAAATATAGTGGATATATATAATATTTATATCATTTTTAAAGTCATTTAATTTTGAATACATGAACCATTTATTTATAAAAAGTTTATTTTTGACTCTAGTACCGAATACTGGCAAAAAAGCCGATAATAACTAAAATAATTATGAAATTTTAATAATACTGTAACAAATGATATAAAAAGGTATAATATACATAAAAGGTTTCTAAATAAGGTGAATAATAACCTATGTACATTATTCAGGAATATAAATATTGAATGAGAAATGTCAGACACATGGTAAGATACTTCTTCTCTATCTATTTTTATTGAGGCATATTTTGATAATACACACATCCTCCTTTTATAGAGCTTATAAAAAAACCATTGGAAATTTAGTTTCACTAAAATAAATAATTTATTCTATGAATAATTTTACTAAAAAGGGAATGTATTTTTATGTTTTTGGAGACAAAAACCATTCTTCCACCATAATCGTTATTTGATATATGGCTTCCACTAGAAGCCACAATGTTTTAAAATTGAAAATAAATACCATATTCCATTTTTTGGGTGTTTTCATATACAAAATGTTTTTTGAAATTGTTCGAGTATTTCAATATCTTGAAATGAATTATTTTGATTTCAAATTAAATGATAATAGTGAAATTCTACTATTTTCAATATTTTATGTGTTATGATTATATAATGGAACATTACATTTGATGAGTTGTTATTTGATAAATGAAATTATTGGTCATTCTGTAAAAAACCATTGATGGTGTTTATGTTATAACCTCCAATTTATTGGGCATGGATGTCAACCATATAGCTATTCCAATTCATGATATGTGTAGAATTCTACCTTATGGTTATTCCCTTTATATATTTTCATGTCCCAAGTTACCTTTATATTCTATATGTTTTTTTCTATAGGAATTATGCTAATATTTTTGGTTACAAATGATATTTAATGAGATTATATTTAGGGAAGTGTTTTTTTCTACATCATAATAGTAAATATTTTTACACTATGATAATGTATTCATGGATTACATGTTTTCGTAAGACTAATAGTATTCATTATTTATGTATCTCCTAATAATATATTTATGCTCATACCATGTTTTTAAATTATTTCCATATAGACTAAAGAATAATGGTGTCATGTATGGGATAATGTACTACTCTGGTTGTTTAAAACATGAATTGAAACATGTTACATTTTAAAGGGTTTTTGTTTGATGAAAAAATTGATGTAGAGTAGAAGTGTCTACTTGTAATAATCATGTTTTTATGTATAATTTGTGACATAAATATATAAATATTTAAACATGAATAGATATTTGATGTGAATTAATGTCAAATTATTGTCTTATCTAAAGGTTAGGTATTGTTTATGGTCAGAGCCTTATACACAATGAAATAAATTTTATTTAATACCAATATTAATTTATATTTTTACATGGTCATTTTTAAAGAAAATATAATATCTATATTTTATAAAGGATTAATTAAAATATGTTTTACAATAATAATTAAAAAATTTACTCATCATTATAAGATAACTATATGTATTCAAATTATCAGTTCAATTGTTTTTTTAAGGTTTTTATGAAAAAATTGAACCCTTTCAATTTTATTACTTCATATGATACTTGATATTTATTAATAGTGACATGTTATTATGAAATATATCATTTTTATTGGTGACCACGATATATATTTTCAATGAATTGTGTAATGAATTTCCTTTGATAGAAAAAATTTGATAGAGATAACCTAGTTTGTCACATATATTGAATTTGATGTTATATATCTATCTTTATATGGGGAAAAATTATTAAAAAAATTTAATTAAACTAGACTCTAAGTAACCTATATTATAATTGGAATAAAATGGTTAGTATAGAAATCATTTTATTTACTGAGGTATGAAATGCATAAAGGTAAAATAATTTTTTCATCTAGAATGTTTTCGTAATTTATAACATCAATATGGTATCACCAAGGTATTTCTTATGAATTAAAAGGGTTAAAAAAATTTCTCTATAATTAAATATTCGTTTTCATATATGTAAATGTTTTCATTACACAAGAAATGTTTTATTAGGAAACTTAATAGTGTATTGATGGGGTTTCAGTTTTTTATTTGATATGTAATATTGTATTATTTTTTCATCCATTGTTAAACATTAATTCATATAAAATATATTTAAATTTATTAAAAAGTATCTATTGGTGATAAGATATTTTACAATATTTAAGAGTTATAATACGATGGATCATCTTTACTGATTCCAATGTATCATGAATGAAATACGGTTGTAAACATAATGCTTAATTTTTTGGGAAAAATGGACACTCTGTTGATGTGTCCACTTTAATTTGTAATTTTTTAGATTTTTATATACAAATACATTCCTAAATGATCATGGGAATATAATAATGTTATTTCCTTATTATTTAACATGTATTTATGGTTTATGAATTTTATGATTTGTCATATAGAGGGACATAATTCAACATTCATATTCCAATGGAATAGAAATTTTATGAAAATATGAATGTTTTTAAGGAATAAATACAGAAAACGTGAATCATGATATGGGAACAAGGTTACCTTTGAGGGTCATGTATACTCATAATAACCAGAGTCATCTAATCAAATATGGACATGATATAGTCAGTTCTAACAATATTTTTATTTTCATCCTCAATTGGGGAATAAAAAAATTAACTGCTGGAATTCATTCCCATACATCTTCTAAATTCCATCTCCAAATTATTATACATAATGAGTTATCTCATCATCATCATTAATATTAATCCATAAAATAAGAAATCATATGTCTGTAAAAGTTCCCTTGTACGCATGTATAACATCATATTCCTAACGTTTGATATGTTGACATAAAATCACATTCCTATTGATAATAATTATAATTAAAATTCAATGAATACAACTATAAAAAACTATTTGTAGTGACCCCCAATAGGTTTTTATATTATTAAATTTATAGAAGATAGAAAGAACCACATCATTTAGTATCATTCAGTATAATAGTCTTGGAAAACAATATAGACAAGCAATTACAATATTGCATTGAAAATATAAAAATTTTCACAAAAATATAAATTATTTCATACATAAAATCATTGATGATATACTTCATTATAGTCAGTTAATGAAAAATAAATAATGGGTCAGGAAATATTGCCAGTAAGGATTGCATAAAATAGAAACCATCATGATTAAAATAGTCTTAAACATTTTGAAGGAGATGATAATCAATAATCGCGACATGAGGTGACACAAGAAATTCATACATTTATATTACATCATTTTAGAATAATATTTAATGTATAACATTATAATATACACTCCATAAGACATCTTTTTTAGAGTCAATAGAGTCAAAATACATAATTATCATATTTCAAGAATGATCATCAAAATATCCCATAATTCTCTCCTCGCATTGTACACATCATAGAAAAACTCTATGGTGAGCCAACCTTATAAAGCATAGATCTAGTTTCAGGATACCATTAAATTTGAATTATTACATGGAAAAAATCTAGAAGGACCAAAGAGTATAGTATTCTTGATAAAATATACACATACATGAGTTTTATATTACTACTGAATATCTTAATTACACCATGTTTTTCGATAATAGGATAACTATATTCCACATATTATATGTTATCATATCATTATTAGTAGACATATTAGAATCCTGGAGAATGTTAAAAAAATAATGGTGAGCTCAAATGCTTAGTAATGGTAATGTATAATATAATAAACAAATAATAAATGAGAATATTCTTTATGGAATTTCAAATTATTGAGAATTCGTTTCATTTAAACAATTTTGAGAAGGTATTGAGTAAAAAATATGGAAATGTATATAACTAAATGAACACTCAATTTAAATTTTTAGATAAGGAATAATAAATATTATATGCTCAAAAAATAAAAAAATTTCACTTCTTGCAATAATCCGAGAATGAAAATTAACAGTGGATAAAATAACTTATCAAATAATCAAAATAAATAATTTTAAAATAATAAATAATGAAGTAATTCATGATTATGGATATCTAAATCATTCATTCGAGGATTTATGAGAAAAATATAATATTTTCACGGCTTCATTCCATGAAGCTATTAATTTTAATACCTTATGTTAATATTCCTACAATGTCAATGAAATAAATTGAATTTTCTTAATAATATCATGTCTAACTTCCTATAATCTAATATGATCAATTTTTCATGGAAAGAATATGATAATATCACAGATTCACTCTAAGAGTCTAATAATGTCATGTCTTCCTGCCAAAAATCAAATACAGTCTATGTGAACAATGAAAAAAAATTATATGGTTTTAAAAATTGTTAATAACAATGATAAATGTTATTTATAACTAATATATAATTAATTTCCTAAAAAACTTATAAATTTATTATTTCAGGATAATATTAATCATCATAAAAGAATGTAGATTTCAAAGATAACATTTTCTACTAGGTTAATTTTAATATCAACCCCATTTGATGAGAAATTTTAATTTGAAACCTAAAATACAATGATTTGTTAATGAATAATGATATCAAAAGTCAATATATAAAGAATATACCACTCAAAAATGAAATATGTGGTTAAAGGGTGTATGACTCATAGAAAAAATTGTGAGACACGAATCCATTACTGTTCATTTAATTTTTCGTAACCACCCATTAAACTCTTATATAATAGTTATATAAATATCAATATCTTATAAATTAACCATATTCAAATTTATAATATCATATATTATATTCTTATAATATATTATTAACCATTTGTGATAAATCATTAATTATTTTCATTATCTCGAGTGTTTTCATTTTATTCAGTTGTGTTTTGACTTGTAACTTATTATTTATATTTAAAAGATCATGATTTTATCAAAAAAATATTAAAAATAATAATTTAAATACCCTATTTATTTTTTATATTTTTATTTATAATAATCAATAAAATTCTACATTAGAAATAAAATATGATGTTCATGGAGACGACATGTCTTAAATTGACATGAAGGCTACATTTATTTCATTATAATTGAGTGTAAATAATATATATTTATATAATAATTCCAAGATACTATTTATTTAATATTTTTAAAATATTTTTATTAAAATTATTCCTTATTACATTCAGTGTGTAGTGTAAATGGACCATATCACATTTAGAAGGTAATAGTCCACACATCCACAAACAATGTTATCTTGTTCTCAAAAAGGGATTTCATAAATTTATTTGTTACATAAAAATTAAAGATGTAAAAAAGATAGTATAAATATATTTAATATCACATGTAAATATTTTTTCCATCAAAATTCACACTACAATAGGTGGTAAAGGAAGAACAAACAATCATTATTTCACGAGGTGGTTGTTCGTCGTAAAAGAACAGTAAGTTTGTTACACATTTGATGGAAGTTGGTGAAAGTGTTTTTCATTAAATTAACATATTACCAACAAAGTGTTATTTTTAAATATATTATATTATATAATTGTATAATAATAAAACATTAAGGGTTGTAAAAAAAAATAAGACACAAACGCACATTGAATAATGATACATCTTTCCCGAGTAACTCCATTTGGTTTATACCAAGAGACTTCATTACATTTCGTTATGAACTTGGTGTGGATTCTAGGATGTGGGAATTGATTCCTGGAGATTATTTGGTTAGATTTTTTGGCTATTAAAATGTTGTGAGTGGTGTGAATAATGTATGTGGGGAGTGACCATGTATTTTTGAAGAAGAGTTTTATTATTATAAATTTTTTAGAAACGAATTTAACCCACATTATTTATAGGTAATGTTTACCCTATATGAGAAAATAGTATATAAAATTTAATATATGGTCTAAATATGAATAGAACATTTTTATTTTTATTATTTTCGTGGTCATTTTTAGTCGTAAGTTTATGGTATTGTTTACTGTTACATTGTTTTTCTCTCAATCACTGTAATTAATTTTAATTGGATTCACTTATATTTTTTTCAAAAACTATGTTGAAAATAATTTATATTATAAATAATTATGAAAAAAATAAGGAATCCATTTTCTTACATTTTAATCACATAAGTGAAAGAATTTGAATTCAATCTAATCTGGGAGATGGTACAATAATTCGGGCGTTCAAAGTAAAAATGTGCAAAAGACTGAAATATAGTAATATAAAATCTAAATGTGAGATTGATTAAAATTATAATAATTATATTTATTGATGTTTAAAATCTCTCCATAAATTTTAAAACCAATAAAAAATTTAATATAACCATAAAAATATTAAATGTAATTTTTTTTAATTAAAATTTAGTATTTTTAATTATTCATCAAAAAATTAAACTTCACAATAAATATAGAAAAATTACCCTAGATTACTTTTTATGTTTTTGTTAAAAAATTATGTTTAATTTTCCATAAAATTTTTATGAAGGATTCAAAAATCATATTTATAATAGGCTCACCATTAAAATGTGGTAACATTAGCTCTATAGAAAAATATAAATTTCATGTGTAAAAATGTGTTTATTATTATATTATTCCAATTAAAAGTATTGAGTGAATAAAAATATAAAATATAAAATATATAATAAATATATATAATTATTATCCTTCACTAATATTATTTTATGTAATTTATTAATATAGAAAACCCTCACAACCATTAAAATATTTTCCTTATATTCTATTGGTTTTTATATTAATTTCAAATTAATTATTAAACTATGAGTATTTTTTATATTTTTATAATACATATATTATAATAAGTAACTTAATATTATTTCTAACCACTAACTTCCCATATATTATATATCTTATAATTATTAATAATAATGTTTTTAATATATTTTTTAATAAAACTCAGTCATCCATGTAACACAAAGCATCAGAAAATGTTATTATTGTGTATGTCACAATCTAACTTCATATTGCATTCACTAAAAGATAAATAATAGATTTATTTTTTCTAAAATAGTGAATATATTATAATGTATCATGATATTAAATTATATTACCCACATGGTGTTGTATTCTTTAAGTGTTATTGTATAAAATGTTCTTTCTCTAGAATTACAATGCATTACAAACACTACATAAATCATTTATTCAAGGAATAGGGAGGGGAAGTTTAAGAATGGGTAATCTCAGATACATATTATGGGTAAATATAAGAGATGATAATTTGTGATCATATGTGATAATATGATAAACATACAGATGTGTGAAAAAAAAATAACATAAAACATTCATGGATAATCAATACATGGTCATTAATAATAAAACATATAACATTGAATTTATAAAAGAAAATATATATTTCATAAGTGTATTGATTCATAAATAATTATTCATGGTCTATTAGATTATATCATATTTTTATGATATTAGTTTTTTAATACTCATATTCATTGAAAACTATTTCTATAATCAAGGATCACTACCAATACTATCATAGTGGATTGCAATAATTCTTTATCCCATCGTTTCATTTGTCATGGATCACATCCACAACCATCTTATTTGTGGGAGTGCCTTAATAAAAAATGTACTCAAAATTCAATTAATTTTTGACTGATGATATACCAATCTATACTGAATTCATTTCATATTTATATAATTCTAGGCCCACATATCATATAATGAAAACCATAAATATTTTAACTATAGTAGAATAGAAATTAATCACATAATAATATCATAACCCATGGAATAGAAAATGTTTTCTATAAAATTTCATAATTTACTCATATCATAACTCATGTAGAAAATGGGTTTTGTAATGGTTTCATAATAAATTATTTAACCCATAGTAAGGAAATGGGTTCCATAGAATCATCCCTAAATCATTATCATAATAAGGAATCTGGATAATGAATGTGTATAATACCTGATGAAAATATTACCAATAAAGAATAAAAATAATTGAGTAAACATAACACGGATTAAAAATACCATGAAATTGTCTCTCGGACCATTCATTGAAAGAATCTGATTAATATTCTATTTGTTTGAAAAGAAATTAGTTTTAAATAAATAAAAATCGAGGAAATGTTTCCATTTTGGAAATAATTATGGAAACATGTAAATATAGAATGAATGAAAAGAATATTCATTATAGTAAAGAAATCCATTCATATAAAAAATGTTAATCTATAACACTACTTTCACACTTTTTTAAATATCCAAAAAAATGCATGGAGAGAATTATTTTATATTATTTCATTAATAATAATCGAATAATGTAAAATGTAATGAAAGTTTTCCATAAAAAATATAATTTTGATAGGAATATGAGTTATTGAGTTTGGGTGTAGATACATTTTAATTGGAAAAGTGTCATGAGGGAATGTATCTACTCCATTGAATCAATGACCTCTTTAAATAGTGGATGATGTTGGAGTGGATACAATATTCTATTATCATGAAGGGTTATAACTAAATCTAGTCTTGAGAGGTGGATGTATCGAGCCTAGAATCCTATAGCCACTAATTTATCATTTATTTCATAGGGATACACTTTTATATATAGATCACCTCATCCACGTTTTTAGACTTCTAGGATATATCCTGAAAGCATGATGTATCAGTTCATGGTAGACTTCTTGGATGAGAACCATGTGGGCTCAATGTTAGGGATATACATAATGAAAGTGACAATATATTATAGAAGTTAACTAAGAGTACACCTTTCATTGGGAGATCTGTTGTATATGGGTTTGGATTATTGAATTCCAATACTGATGATATTTATACATAGACATGGGAGTGATAGTGGACATGGAAGAGGTTGAGTCTATGCTATCTATAGATCTTATTATTTGTATGGTCATAGTAACATAAGCTAAATAAATAATTTCTATCAGCTATTTTTGGTATATGTAACTGGGTACATGACATCAATATAGTTGACCATTGTGTTTGAGGATGAATTGAAATTTCCCAAGTCAAATTTTTTTACCGCTATGATTTCACATCGAGGCAGGTAGTCACACCTTAATGACTCTGTTTGTAGCTCCATACATGAATATATATCCACAAGTAATGTGTGGATTGATTTTTCAAATGGTTGGAGATATTAATTATTTATTGATGATTAATGATATCATTAGTCACTATTTGAAAGGTAGTTTGGGGAGGTTATTTCCCTATAGTACTGTATCTTGTGGATTGAGGGTATACTTGGATCTCTTGTCATTTATTGTAAGACCAAGGGAGTTACAACAAGTTTTCAATATAAAATACTATTGTTTAATCTATATATGATTGATAACCATTAGATAATTTTGGAGAGTCCGGAATATTCACATATGTAAGAGGTAGTCCATCTTTGTGGAATTCCTTTAATGATCATTATAATATGTGATTCTTAATTCACAATATGATTAGGTAGAGGATGTGGGGAAAACACTTTTGAAGAAATTTTTGAGAGATAATATTGGACTCTTTTATAGATGTTTGAGATAGTGGGTAAAAGGGTTTGTGACATAGTATTGACTCTTATTATGGTGGTAAAGTGTTCAGTCGATCAAAGAAAGGATGAGTACTTTCTAGAAGAAATCAATATTCTTCGGTGGACAGGTGATAGATTTCTTTTGATTTGGATAGTTAAATAGTCTTATACATGATTATTGGATATCTATAAGGACATCTGGTGGTTTATTTTTATATAATGTTGTGTGGGGTAAGTGGGGTTCTGTTTTCTTAAATGTCATAAAAAATAAAATAAATATATAAAATAGATTTATTTTACTTGTTTTAATCATAAAATCAAGTAATGTTGTAAATAAATATTTAATTTGAGATCGAGTGGTTATCCAAATAACCATATGGATCAATAGGACTTTTGGAAGAGATATTTCTTGGCAGATGACATCATATCAGGGATCTTCACACCATCTAAGTTCTAGGATCTCACCAAATATAACGACACAGATCAGTTACTATCAATGATCTGTAAAAATTGACGTAGGATGATGGATTTATTAAATTATCCCGATTTATTATCCCACTAATAATTCAAATTAACTTAACAATGGATACATTTAATGATAGATTTATTTGAGTATATGAGTTTATATATGGGATTTGGGTATAATTGTATTTTTTTGTTCAACAATGTTGGTAACTATTCAGTGTTTTTACACATGAAAATGTCTTGAGGATAAAACAATAATGTTTAGTGGTTCTTCCTCACATTTATTTTTTATTTATTATCTCCCCACTCTACATATGTACCTCATTGGAATTTTATATTGACATATGATATATTGAGTACTTGGTAAATGATAATTCAACATTCTGTCTTTGGTGGAATAGATCTGTAAGGTGGCCTTGTGATGGATATCTCGAACCACAATTATAGTGTATAATGATAGTAGTAGACAAACAAATGGATTTGGATTTTAGGATCATATGTTTTCCATGAACCACATATGTGTCTTGATGGTTGGTGGTTCACGAGCATGAGTTATAACTATATTCCATGTGTCATATGTGTGGTGGATGTTTCAAACATGAATCCCTGATATACGATGCAATAAATTATAAAATTATAATCTATGAATTATTGGGAGGATACATGTGAGAATTTTAATTGGTTCTATAAAAAACCAAATTAAATGGTTTTTAGTCCCATGACAGAACATTGGGTCGTTCATTATTTATGGTGAATGGGTTTCCACCTAGATATTGTTATCATATGTCATATATTACATGTCACATGCCGTTTGACCATCACCTGAACAACTCATCATTTACATGTGGTACATACACATATATTCATTTTGAGTTACATGTTATGTACCTAGTCACAGTCCATGTATTACATGGTTGATGGAATGGAATGTATTTAGGGTATATTCCTATGACGTTTTGTGGCACTACAAGATGTATCCCAGGATTGTACACGGGTTGTTTCATGGATATTGAAAAGGAATTATGTATATTAGTTTTGGAAAAATGACACACATAATTTCAAGAAAAGATCAAAACATTTTTTACCTCAAAGGAAATACCATGTATATTTTAAAGATTCATTTTGAGCATGTGTGATACTTGGGAAGTGATTTGATTAGTGAGGAAAATTTTCTTTTGTAGAGACACACCATTTAAGCATTTGAGAACATGTTGTATTCCTTCTATTTGTTCTAGCTTCATAGTGATCTCTTATGATATTCCCTGGACCCATAACATAAGTGTATGCTCTCTTGTCCATTATTATGACGGTTTTCAGATACCTTCTAGTCTAATAATAGAAGGTGACCACTTATTATTTTTCTATTTATTATTTATATATACTGTTAATTTACCTTTTATAGAGAGAATTGTTTGAGTCTACATTGACTAGACCACTAAGACTATTAGAGTATGCTTCTATCCAAGAGGCCCAAATCAATTCTCATTTAAATCATGTTTCCCCTTGCATGTTTTAAGAAGCTAGAATGATCATCATTATTTGGAAATGAATCCCCTATATAAAAGTATGTTTCAAGGAGGTTTTGGTGTCCACTAATGATCACTGGGAATTGAACACTATCTATGTATTGGCATCTGATCTTTTTGATGATGTTTTTTTGATTGAGTATGTTTATCAGATGAGTCCACTTATTATCCATCAAGAATCTTCGTTGATATACTTGTTAATATAGACCTCTGAGTTGAGTTTCAAAATAATAATTATAGATTATTTATTTTTTTATCCTAGAATACTTTTTTATGGAAACATTGAGTAGAAATACAAAGAATCCAATGTGGTTGAGTCCTTTCCTGGAGACTATATGTATACTAGGAGTTTATCTTGATGAATTATTGTTTTTATCACATTATGATTGAAATATGATGTTATGATATGAATATCCATAGTTCATTATTATATATTATTTTTGGTATCTATATTGGTTCCTGGAATATAATCTACAACATTGTCTTTAACCACACATGTCATATCTTATGATGATGAAATATCTTTAAATAAATTTTTTTGAAACTAAATAATAGAGCCTAGATTGGTAGACTGGCTAGTTTAATAAAAAGATTTCATTTGATAGATATCCCCTAATTCCGAGTTAGGGGGGATTATTTCTTGTTTTGGGTGGGATATGATTTTTCCCATATCATAATTTCTAGTACATTTAGTCATGATCGGGTTTCAAGAATATAGATGTATGATTGTATTGATACAAATGGTTTTAATTTTTATCATTATTGAGGATTTTAGATTTGTGTGTGTGTGTCTGTTTAGGTACATTAATATAATGTCTAACATTTTGTTTCTTCTTAGTGCTTATTTCCACTCCTGGACAATTAGAGGTATGCTAGAGGTAGTTGTTTCTCAGTCCCGAATGTGATGAGACAATAAATAGACATATCAATCATATTAAACTTTTGGGTATCCTATGGATGATAAAGAATTTGAATGTGTAGTGCTCAAATTAATTGTACTGGAACATATTATAAGAAATCTAACATTACTAAATATTTATATAATATAGGGATATAAAAAACTAAAACACATAGCTTTTAATAAATCACTTATAATAGTCATGTATCAATAAAAGGAAGTCTAATAATCAATATAATTTATCACATGAGCTCAAAAATTATCCATGAATATCTATTTAATTGAATAATCTCATATGAATAAATAATTGATTTCATTATAGCATAATTAACAATTTAGGTCATCTGAAACATAACATCAAAAAAATTTCTAGGACACATGAAAATACCATCATGTAAATATGCCATGAAATAAATATAAATGTGTATGAACTTGGGAAAACCCCTAGGTAGTTTGTATATTGAGAACCAATGAAGAAAAAAATGGCTAGAGTGGGACACTCCTATCATTTAATAATTCTTATTAATTTTTTATATGAATAAATAATACAAGTAAATTATTATGAGTTAACAAAAATGATAATTATCCTTATTATATGAACTATTCAAACAGAATATTAATACATTATCTAGAAAAATGATCACATAAAATTCAATGAAATATGATAAATGGTATCATTATACTATATTTTCAACAATAAAATAAAAAAGGATTTTTATTGTGATTAAAATAATTAAATTAGATTACTTGAATATATATTAAGAAAAATATCCTATTTAAATTTAAAATATTCTTTAAAATATAATAACTATGTACATCATTATGATATTATTTATTTTAAAAAAAATTAAAAATTAAAATGAATCATAAAATCATTATGGTATATTGAAAATTATATATTATATTAATATTATATAGGAAAAAATAACATTCCTTTCATTCTTTTATTTCATGAATTGTCACAATGTGGCATGTTCTGAATTAAGTAAGAAGAATCCATTTTAACCATTTTCTAAAAAAATATCATGATTAAAAATTAAAATGTAAACTAATTAAAGAATTGTTATATATTTTTTGTTAATTTTTATAGAAGAGATAGAAAAGTAAGATAAATATCCCCCAATTGATACTTTAACCAAAAGAATCTAGAATAATCATGAGATTGTGAAATAAATTCTTAACACTAGGGATTCGATTGAATAGTATTCGAATTGAATAAAAAAAATACAACAAAACATTATATATCATAGAAAAAAATTATTCATGATATAATATTTAAAGTGGTCTCTATGTGCACCAATGAAAAGAAATCAATTTGGAATATGACATCTGTCCCACAAAAGAAAAAGTAAAATGAGAAACTATTACCTTATGAATGAATTCGCTGATATATTCTTTTAACCTATATATATTTAATTATTATTTATTATAATTTTATAATCAAATATATAATTTCATATATGATTCATTTATTTAATTTTATTATCATTTTTAATGATCTTTGTACTATTATCATTATTTATGTTGTTAACTTATTTGTTTTCGATGTATGTTGGGATTAGGTTGTTCTACTCGTTGTGCTTTAGTTATGGTTCAATAAACATCATAATATTATTCTAGATATAAATATATTATATATATATATATAGGTTCATCCATAAATTATTTATATATAAATAAATTAACCCATTCATTGAGATTGTAGGACATATATTTACATAAATGATATTTTCATTTTTGAGGATTAAAATGAAATAATGTTAATAACAAATAATCTATCCAAATTAATTTCTATATCATATATATCTTATATTTTATAGAAATATGTTACTATTACCATATATGTAAATATAAATTTAAAAATACGTCACATCACTTTTTAGAGGTGGTAGTCCAAATATACAAATGAGTGACATTATCATTTTTAAATACATAATAAGGCAATAAGTTATATGGGTTATTTTAGTTAGAAAATAATATTTGTTTCATATATTTAATATATAGTCATTATTACTATATTTTTAATAATCAATGTTAGTCACTGATGAAAAATGACTTAAACTACAATGTGAGGATGGTAAGTTGTACGTACACACGAGCTATGTTTTAGATAATAATTGTTTAGAAATGTGATGGAATTATGTTGTCCAATAAAAATTATAAAATATAATTAAATTTATGATATTATATTTATTATTATATGATGGGTAAAATACACGAATATGAATTATAAGATGAAATAAAACTGAAATAGTTGACAAAGATGATTTACTCTTCTTTAGTGACCTTCCATTAAATCACTTCTGATGGGTCCGAGAGTTCATATTTTTGAAACTAAGTCTTCTATACAACATCTATAATGGTGTGGATAAGAGTATCTCTTAGGGTTTTGTTATGATATATGCCCAAAAGTGGTGTAAATTAGTGAAGTAATGAGTACATTTTTATAAATAAGAGGATTTACATTCATGGAACTGTATAAAATATTAATTTATAAATTATTTTTTGTAAAAAAATTTCTAATATTTTTCATAACTATATGATTTGGGAAATACGAGACTAAAAAATAAATGTGATTAAATTATACAGAGATTTGGGTAAATTTTCACCCTTATCATTTAGTTTTATCACCCAGTTAATATATTTGACAATAAATGTACTATTTAAATTTTTTAGCCTCTATGGGTAATAAATTTTACAATAAAATTAACAAACAACCAATATACATTTTGGAATACTTATTTTACCATATCCCATTAATTTATATGAATATAATATTTTTTATGTATTTTATATCATTTAATAAAATATTATTTTTTATAAAATATAAATATTGTCAATTTTTTAAAACTATTCATTTCACTGACATTAATATTATGAAGAAAAGAAAAAATATTTGTAAAGAATATTTTATTTTATCCTATAAATTTCATAGTAATTTAGAAATTCTTCAAACACTTAAAATATATCTAATTGTATTACTTTTGTTATTTTTAATAATGATTCATTTTCTTTTCATTTGTTGTATAATTAATGTGTCCGCATTGTGTAAGATTTTATTCTAATTACATCCTCATTAAAAATTAATGATATATTTCCCAAATAAAGTTAAATTTTATTTATTTTAAAATATTATTTATTGTTGAACATATCATCTAGATAAATTTATGTTACATATATTGTACTCATTATAAAAGAGTAAAATGATTGACATTTCATTAATTAATATACTATAAAGATCATAATCTCATATAAATATCTAGAAAATTCCATATAAGTAAATCACGTATGAGCATGGATGAAATGGGATCATCCAATAATATTACATGATGTTTTAAGGATACTTTATATTCATTATCATATTATTTTTTTTCATTTATTACATTGTTTTCCATTTCTTATGTTAATAAAAATTACTATGGTTAAAATTCATATTTACCAAAAATATAATCATTACTAACTATGATAATTAGTACACTACAAAAACTTCTTCATGATATCATATAAAAGGATAAGGGCTATTGACTAGTTATGAGTAGGCAAATCACAAAAAATCAGAGGCGATAACATAATTTACCTATTCACAAATACACATATCCAAGCCCATAAATTGATGAAATGTAAAAAAATCATATAAAACTTCAGGCTTTAATCTAAAATACCATCATTTGTGTAAGAAAAGATGTACTCAAAATAAAATTGAAAAATTCCATCCCACATTAATGAAACTAAAAACAAGTCTGACCTATGTTGTGAGTCAACATTCTTATTAATGAAAACATAAGAACACCCTTCAATTAGTACAACTACTAGTGATCTACATTGTGCTGGTCACTCTAGGACAATGTCGAAAGGTTGATCATCTTCATGATACATTACATGTTTTGGAAAATACCATGTAAGGATCATTAACACATTAAGAAACCCTATAATAAATAAGTATATTGAATCAAGAATTATAATAAAATAATTACAGTTATATATCAATAAAATTTAATAATAAGAGCTCGATATTGTCTTTGTAAACAGATAATTTCAAGTAATAACACATCTTTATTTCTAGCCTAATATTTCTAGTAAAATGTTCCACACTGACCACATTCATTTGATCACACTCCATGAGTAAAATAGTGCTGATGGAATCCATCAGATATGCCACACTCATTCTGTATCTCTATACGAAGTACAAGATAGAAGTTTTAATAGAATAATAATAAGATCAAGAACACATCCATGTTAATGGATTAAAAAAACAACCCAATATGGATTAACAAACATAGTAGTGGATTGATGCATATATATAGTTATGGTCCATATGATAGAAAGAATCCAACCTAGTGGAATGAAGAGGATAAAGGAATTCACTTTATGAATCATTGAAGGAATCTATTTACTCTATCCAACATGATGTTTCTTGGAGGAGATTGTCATCCAATTTATATGATGCATATACAATCTAAACATTCATATAATGGATCAAGGGAATTTACCATAACAAAACTTATCCCATATGAAGATTTAATGTGTTCCAAGCCACATTTTAATTAGTTCATGATGTTTAATGGTTGTAAAATAAATGTATCTTCAGATCGGGGTCGTACATTATATCACAGCCAATACATTTATATGTGTTTGAGTGCATGGTTTGTCTTATATTATGTACTAATGACCAATTTCATGTCTGACTGCCCATGTTCATGCACAAGTACATGGAGTGTTCATAACTGGGTTCTCTTTGTCAGGTTCATGTACCTTTTTATGGTCATGCCAATCAACTAGGTAATTATCACACACTATGTTACATTTTTCACATTCCATTAAATATTTATCATCTCTGCATAACTGTATAAATGTAATGGGGGTCCTACTTAGTGTATAATTTTAGATTAAATTCCATGTAATCTTGTATTCCCCCAATATCCCGGTTCTATCTCTTGGTATTCATGAACCACTAGAGCTCCTGGTTCCTCCATTGATCTCACCTAGAGATTGCGAATGTCGAATAACCAAGCCTCTTAATCATTAATTGTCATAATTCAGTCTCTATATCAAACTAGAAGTCCATCTGTTCGGCCTCCCATTATCATTATTTCGACATCGATTTAAATAACTCTGATCTGGTCTCAAATCAACTTCATAAATAAATCTCTATAAATACAAACATTGATCAATGATATCAATTAGTTTCTCCAAGAAACAGAAAAAAATATTTAGTTGTAGGTATTCATTAAACATTGTCCTAAATGAATTTCCCACAAAAAATTATGAGTGGGGGTGAAATGAATATAATAAAAATGTGATCATTAACCCTCATCCAATGTTGTGCTGGACTTGATTATTTATCCATATAATAAATATAAATATAAAATAATATATTAGAAAATGAAATAATATCCCCTATATAATATCTATCCTATTTTCATAATACCCACTATTTGTAAATCATTTCATTATTTGATTGTTTCAAATTAACTATAGGAATATATTAATGGGTTTAAATCCAAAATAAACTATGTCATACCTAAACATGGATCAATACCAAATGATGAATGAATACTGGTTATGGTTATTGTTGAGATCCTTAATTTTTGAAGGCTCTATAATCCTCGATGCCACGTTATTTTGATTTCATCCTCTAAGAAAGCTATCCTCCAGCTTCCCGCTAGGTATATATGTTTAAATAAAAAAACTATTATATCTCATCAGGACTATGTATTGATAGAGGAAAATGAGTTCAATGCATCAATGAAATTAAATAACCTATTTAATTAATTTTTTTATTGATTCTTCAATGACAGAATCAATAAATATATATATCAATATATGTAAGACATAAGGTAAACACCATACTATTATCTCATTAGAAGTACCATATTTCATATCTCATACTTCATTTAAATGTTATTCAACTTTTTTGGAAAACTGTGATGAAGTGATATTAAATATATCTAATATATTTCAAAAATTAATTCGAATCCCATAAGGCCTCATTATATATCCCCATCTCAACACATAAATAATAAGACAATTAATATATTATTATTAAGTAATACATGAAAAAAGAAAAGTAATCTCATTATACCCACACATTTCTATAAAAATGAAGATGATAGATTTTTTAAGAAGTTCTATGTTGAATATAACATAGTAGACCCTAACTTGATAGACTGACCAGTTTAATACCACTATTTCATTTGATAAATATCACCTATTTCAGAGTAAGGGGGATTATTTAGGGTTTTTTTGTTTGATTTTATTTGTCCCTAATCATGATTTCTATTAAATTTTCACATTCAATGGTTTAAGGAATATAGATATATGATTGCATTGATAACATTGGTTTTACCTTTTATCATTGCAGAGGATTTCAGATATGTGTGTGTCGGTGTGTTTATCTAGTTACATTATGATGTTTCCTAGAAAAAATATTTTACTTATTAGTTATTTTTTCAAACCCATATCCTATTGAAGGAATGCCCAAGGTAGTTTTTTCTCTGGCCCCAATTGATCATACAATAATTATCTATATCAATCATATAATTATTTTGGGTATCCAATGGAACATAAAACATTTGAAATTGGAGATAATTAATTCATAGTATTAGTAAGGATTAAATGTAAGATATCATGAATAAATAATTATTTAAAATTGGGATATAAATAAATGAAGAACATTCCTTTTAAAAAGTCACATAAAATATTATTGTTAGAATAAATGAGAATTAAAAAATAATATAATCAATCACTTCAGCTCATAAATTATTCCTCTATATTCTATCCAAATGAATAATCACAAAGGAATAAATTATTAACATAATAATTGTATCATTAATAATGTAGGAAATCCGAATCATACCATCAAGGAATTCCCCAGGACACAAGAAAATACCATCATGTCCATATGCCATGAAATTAATATAAACTGGAAAGGACTCGGGAAAAACCCTTGATAGTTTATATTTTGAGATCTACTAAGGAACAAATTGGATATAGTGGAACCCTCATATCATTTCATAATTCCAATTAATTACTTATATTATTAAATAATACCACGAAATTAACATGAGTTAACAAAATTGATAACTATCAATTTTAAGAACTATTCAATTAGGATATCCATTCATTCCCTTGTAAAACTGATCATAGACCATTCAATGATATATGATAAAAGGTATCATTATAGTACATCATCAAAAAATCAATCAAAAAAATATTTATATAGAGATGAAATTAATTTAATTATATATCTTTAAAATATATTGAAGAAAATATCCTTTTACGTTGAAAATATTAATTAAAATCTAAGAACTATGCACCACATAATGAAATTATTTTATTTTGAATAAAAAATAAAAACATTAGAATGAGGCATCAAATCATTATAAGACCATTATAACAGAAAATTTATTAGATTCTATATAAGAAACAATAACATTCCATTCACTCTTTTGTTTCATGAATATACATAATATAACTTGTTATGAATACAATAAGAAGATTCCTTTTAAACAAATTTCTAAAAACTATTATTTGTTAATACGAAAATATAAAATCATTTATGGATTTTATATATTTTTATATATTTTTATAGAAAACATGGAATAGGATGATAAATATTCCCCAAAAGATACTTAATCCTAAACCATCTAGAATAATGATGTGATTGTGAAATAAATTCTTACCACTAGGGTTTTATTTTAATAGTATACGAAATGAATGAAATAAAATAAAATAAAACATTATATATCATATAAGAATACATATTCATGATATAATATATAAATGGGACTATATGTACTCCATACATATAAAATATGTTTTGAATATGGCATATGTCCCATAGAAGAAAAAGTGAGAGGGGAAACTATTACCATAGGAAAGAATTCCTTGATAAGATATTTTAACCTATTTTTTAATAAAATTATATTTATTATAATTGAATAATAAAATATATAATTTCATATATTTTACATTTATACAATTTTATTAAAATTTGTAATGATCTTTGTACTATTATCATTATTTCAGTTGCTAACTACTTTTTTTTTCATGTATGTTTGGATTAGGTAGTTCTCCTCCTTGTGATTTGGTTATGGTTTTATCATATTTATAATAATATTCAGGTTATAAATACATTAAATATTATATATATATAGGGTCATCAATAAAATGTATATATTTAAATAAATTAAATTATTCATTGATACTGTAGGTCATATGTTTTCAAGAATAATATTTTCATTTTTCAGGGATGTTATCATTTTAAAATGGATTAGAAGGTAAGAAATTATATATTTTACTCTAGTTAAAAAGTCACATTAATATCATATATATCATATATAGTCAATTTTCATATATTTTTAATCATCTATGTAAAAAATCGATGAAATATGATTTAGACTGCTATGATGGAAAGATATATTGTATGTACACATAAGCTATGTTTTAGATATTCATTTGTTGGGAATGTGATGGATTTTTTTGTCCCATTAAAATAATAAAATATAATTAAATTTATGATATTATATTTATTATTTTATGCTGGGTAAAACACATGAATATGAATTAGAAGATGAAATAAACATGAATGAGTCGACAAAGATGATTAACTCTTCATTAGTGAACATCCATTATTTATCTTATGAAGGATCCTAGTGTTCATATTTTTTAAAATAAGTCACCTCCATAACATGTATAAGGATGTGGATTAGAGTAATGGTTAGGGTTTGGTTAATACACACAACTAGTAGTGGTGTAAAATAGTGAAGGAAAGAGTAAATTTTTATAAATCAAAGGATCGACATTCAGGGAACTGTATAAAATATTAATTGATAAATTATTTGTCATGTGAAAATTTCTAATTTTTTATATAATTATATGATATTTAAAATATGAGTCAATAAAATTAATCTGATCATGTTTTTAGGAGTTTTGGATAATTTATCAACCTTTTCAATTAGTTTTATCCCATTGTTAATAATTATGACAATAATTGTACTATTAAAAGTTTCTACTCTATTTGGGTAAAAAATGAAATAATAAAATTAAAAAAGAACCATGAATAGATTATGGAATATTTAATTGATTGTATCCCATCAATTTGGTTGAATATTATATTTTCCTGAAATTTATATCATTTAAAAAAAATTATTTATTAAAAATATTAAAATTTTCAATTTTTTAAAACTATTAATTTTATTGAATTAATAATATGAATGAAAGAAACATAATTTGTATAAAATATTTTATTATATCACAAAAATTCTATAGTAATCTAAAAATTCATTAATCTCTTTAAATATTTCTAATAATATTACTTTTGTTATTTTTAATAACATTTCTCTTACATTTCTTTAATTGAAAAATTACTGCATCAACATTTTGTAAGAGTTTAAGGATATTATTTCTTTTCTAAAAATTAATGAAATAGTTCCCAGATGATCATAAATATTTTAGATTTAAAAATAGTACTTATTATTGAAAATTTTAACATTATAAAATTATATTAAAGATTATTTAGTCATTAAAAAAAGTGTGATATGGTTGAATTTTCATTAATTAATATAATATATAGATCATAATCTCATATAAATTTATAGAATCTTCCGTATAAATAAATACTAAATGAGTATGGATGATGTGGTATCATCCAATCAGATTAAGTGAAGTTTTAAGGTTATTTATTTTCATTATCTTATTGTTTTTATCTTTATTTTCTCGATTTTCAATTTATTATGGTTAGAAAAATTACTATTATTTGAATTCGATTTTACCAAAAATATAAGCATTGTTAACTATCCAAATTAGGCCCCTACCAAAACTATATCATGATTTCTTCTGATAGGCTATGGGATATTGACTGGTTTTGCATAGGCATATCGCAAACATATGAGGCCATAACGTAATTTACCTATACACACACACACATATTCCTTCCCATAATATGAATAAATGTAATGAAATCAAATACAAATTCATGTATTAATCTATAATACCATCACATGCATAATAAATGAATTATACTAAATATAAAGAAAATAAAACCATACCACTACAATTAATATAAAAACAAGTCCAACCTATGTTGTGAGTGAACATTTCTATCAATGAAAACATATGAACACCCCTCAATTTGTCTGACTAACTATGATCTTCATTGAGTGGGTCACTCTAAGACTGTGTCAAAGTGTTGATCATCCTCAAAATAAATGACATGTTTTGGAAAATCCCAGGCATGGATGAGTATAATAATACCCAGAATGAAACCATAAAATAACTATGTATATTGAATCAAGAATATTAATACAATCATCACAGTTATATATCAAGGACATATAATGAGAAAATATAGATATAGTCTTAGTGAATATTAAGTCTCAAGTAATATCACATCCATATTTATAGCCTAGGATTTTTACTCAATGTTACACATTGACCACATCCATGAGAACAAAATCCATGAGTAAAATATTGATGATGGTATACATATGAAATTCCATGATCATTAGGTCTTTCCATACGAAGTATATGCTGGAAGTTTTAATAGACTAATAATAAGTTAAAGAACACACCTAAGCTTGTAGTGTATAAAAAAAACCCAATATATATTTACAATCAATGTAGTGGATTGATACATATATATTGATGGTCATGATTATACCATGAAGCCCACACAGTGGAATGTTGATGATAAAGGATCTTACTATGGGAATCATTGAAGGATTCTAATAACTCAATCCAATATTGATGTTCCTTGGAGAGGAACACCATCCTATGCATTGGATGCAGATCTACACAAAACCTTCATGTAATGGATCAATGGAATGCACCCTTGTGAAACATGTCCTAGATGAAGAGTTAATGGGTTCCAAGCCACATTTTAATGAGTGTGATTTTTTATTTGTCATACACTACATGTACCTTCAAATATGTGTCCTACAATATATCACAACCAATACATGTAATTTTTTGTGAGTTCATGGTGTGTTTTATCTTATAAACATGTGATCCGACAATCCATGTCTGTGCTCGAGTATAGGGTGTGTTCATACCCAAGTTCTCATTGTCAGGTTAATGTACCTTCTGATTTTCATGGAAATATACTAGGTATGTATCACACACAATGTTACATTTTTATGATACCATTAAATATAGATCATCTCTAAATAACTGTAGAAATGTGATGGGGTCCCACATATTGAGTAATTTTATATTATATTACATGAAATCTAGTATTTCACAAAACTCTTGGTTTTATTTCTGTGTATGGCTAGACCTCTAGAGCTCATGGTTCCTCCATATATCTCATATATAGATTTAAAATATTGACTAAAAAATCCTCTTCAATACTCCTCATTATAATTCATCTCCCATATCATAATAGAAACCCCTCTGTTGGGTCTCCCATTCTCTATATGAAAACATATATTCGAAGAAAACTGATCTGGTCTCTTACCATTGTCATACATAAATCTCATTATAACTACATACATGGATATTCAATATCAATGTGTTTCTATTAGAAAAATAATATCATAGATTTAATAATAGTTATTCATTTAGCAGTGTGCTGATGGAATTCCCCACAAAAATGAAGAATGGGGGGAGAAATTTATTGAATACAAATTTTAAGATCCACCCTCATCCTAGGTTTGTATTTTCCTTCATTCGTTATCATTAGAAAAAATTAAATATAAGATAATATAATAAAAATTGAAATCTTCAGTTCAATATAATATCTATCATATTTCTACAATACCCATGATATGTAAATCGTTTCATTAGTTAATTGTTTCAAATTTATCATGGGAATAAATTAACAGGTATAAATCCAACATAAACTATGTCCTACCTCTAGATGGATTGAACCAAAATGAAGAATGAGTACTTGTAATTATCCCTAGTTAGATCCTTTATTTCTGACGGATCTACAATCATCGATGCCAATTTATTCCAATTTCACCCTCCAAGATTGATCTCCTCTTGTAGTCCTCTAGGACTATAAAGTTATATAACAAACATTGGTATCTCCTCATGACCATGTATTGATAGAGGAAAATAAGGTCACATCATCAATATGATAAAATAACCTATTTAACTAATGTTTTTATTTATTATCCCATGAAGTAATCAAAATGGATATACAAAAATATCTAAAATTATTTATGATAAAGGGTAACAACATGTTATTAACTCACTAGAATCTGCATATTATTTATATTATCCTCCATTTATATGTTATTCCTTTTTTTGGAAAACTACACATTGGTGATATTAAATATATTTAATATAATTCAAAAATTATTTCTATGGAAATAATGATTACATATATCTCACCATATCTACACATAGATCTGAAAACAATCCATATAATATTATGAAGAAGTACATGAAAAAATAAAATCCACTTCATTATACCCACACTTGTCTAGTCTTTTGAAGATGATGGATCATGTAAGAAGTTCTTCATTGAAAATAACATGGTAGAGCCTTACTGTGTATTCTGACTAGTTTAATAATAATATTTTATCTAATAGGTATCACCTCATTTATGTAAGGGTGTTTTATTTCACGTTTGGGGTGGGATTTTTTTGTCCCATTCATTCTCTCTAGTACATTTTCTCAGACTCGGGTTTACAGAATATTATGTATGATTTCATTGATACCAATGGTTTTATATTTTATCATTGTAGTGGATTTGAGAAGTGTTTTTGTGTGTGTGTGTGTTTACCTAAATTAGGATATTGCATAATATTTTTTATTTTCCTTCTTAGAGGTTGTTTTCAGCCCATGTCCTATTAGTGGTATGCTCGAGGTAGTTGTTTCTCAAGCCCAAATTTGATCAGACAATAAATATTCAAATCAATCATATGATGCTTTTCTATATCCTACGGAATATGAAACATTTTAAAGTGGAAATATCTAATTCCTAGTACTAGTATGGATTAAATGAAAGCTATCATGAATAAATATTTATAAAAAATAGGGATATAATTATCTAATTCACATACCTTTTAAGAAATCACATAAATTAATCTTGTTGGAATAAAAGAGAAACATAAAATCCCTATTATCAATCACATGAGATCATAAATTATCCAGGGATATTCTATCTAATGTAATAATTACATAAAAATAAATAATTTATTTCATAATGTTAATAGTAATAATTTAGGACATATGAAACATACCATCTAGGAAATTACCTGGACACCTGAAAATATCATCATGTTTATATGCCATGAAATCAATATAAATGTGTGAGGAATTGGGGAAAACCATAGGTAGTTTGTATTTTGAGAACTGCTAAGGAACAAAATGGCTATAGTATGACCCTCTTATCATTTGATAAAAACATTTAATTATAGATATTATTAAATAATACAAATAAATTAATTTGAGTTAACACAATTGATATCTATCATTATTATAAGAACAATTCAAACAGAATATAAATTCATTCCACAGTAAAATAGATCGTTGATCATTCAATGAAATATTATAAATGGTATCATTATTGTATATCATTATCAAATGAATAAACAATGTATGTAAATAGATATTAAAATAATTTATTTGATTAATTGAATATATTTTGAGGAAAATACCATTTTTTACATTGATAATATTATTTAAAATCTAAAAATATTACACTTCATAATGAAATAAATTTTTTTTAGAAAACATATAAACATTTAAATAATGGTTGAAATCATTATAATATCATGATAATTTTAAATTTACTTGATTCTATATATGAACAAATAATATTCCTTTTGCACATTATTTTCATGAATACTCATAATATAACATGTTCTAAGTACAATACGTAGAATCATTTTAAACAACATTCTAAAAAATATTATCGAGAAAATAAAAACGTAAAATCATTGAAGAATTATTAATGTATTTTTTTTTATTTTTTTAGAAAACAATTAAAAGGAATATAAATATTAAACAATTAATACTTAAACATAAACAAACCTGATTAATGATGAGATTGTGAAATAAAATCTTACTATTAGGGCTTCAATTTAATAATATTCCAAATGAATGAAATAAAATCAAATGAAACATTATGTATCATATAGAAATACGTATTCATGATATAATATATAAATACCTCTTTATTTACACCATACATAATAAATCAGTTTTGAACATGTCATATTTCTCATTGAAGGAAAAGTGAGAGGAGAAACTATTAACTTAGGAATGAATTCCCTAATATGTTCTTTTAACCTACTTTATAATAAATTATTATTTATTATAATTTAATATTAAAATATATTTTTTCATATATAAACCTTTTATGAAATTTCATTATCAGTTTTAATGATCATTGTACTATTATCATTATTTCGGTTGTTATTTACTTTGTTTGTCATGTATGTTTGGATTGGGTAGTTCTGATCCTTGTGCATTAGTTACGGTTCCATCATATTCATAATATTATTCAGGATATAAATATAATATATATACAATATATATACAGGGTCATCCATAAATTATATATATATATATTATATCATTCATTGAGATTATAGGTCATACGTTCGCAAGAACGAAATGTTCATTTTTTGAGGCTTAGAATTAAATAAAAGTTAAAAAAAATTAAAATTTCAAAATAAATTAATATATAATATATATCTTATAGCTTCAACATATCAATCATTATTACCATCCATATAAAGTTAATATTGAAAAATACATCACATCACTTTGTAGAGGTGGTAGTCCATACTTACAAATGAGTAACGACATCATATTCAAATGGAAAAGAAGGTAGGAGGTTATATATTTTATTTTAGATAAAAAAATAATATTTGATTCATATATATCATATATAATAAATTTTTATCTTTTTAATTATCCATGTAGATGACCGATGAAAATTGATTTTCACTACTATGTGGGGAAAATACGTTGTACGTACGAAGGAGATATGTTTTAGATATTCATTTAATCGAAATGTGGCTGAATAACATTGTCTCGTAACAATAATAAAATATAATTACATTTAAGATATAATTTTTATTAACATCTGTTTTTTCAAATACATGAATATAAATTAGAAGATGAAGTAAACATGAAATAATCGACATATATGATTAAATATTCTTTAGAGATCTCCCTTTATATATCTTTTGAAGGGTCACAGAGATTATATTTTAGAAACTATGTCACTTACATAACATCTATATGTGTGTGGATATGAGTAATGGTTAGGGTTTGGTTGACCTAGATGCCTATAAGTGGTGTAAATAAGTGAATGGTTGAGTACCTTTTTATAAATGAGAGGAAATTCATTCAGGAAACTGTATAAAATATTAATTTATAAATTATTTCTCATGTAATAATTTCAAAAATTTTTTCATAAATCCATGATTATATAAATATGAGTCAAAAAAATTCATCTCATAAAATTTTAAGGAGTTTTGGATAATTTTTTAAACTTATATTTTTGTTTTATACCCTATTTAATAATTTTGACAATAATTGTACTATTAAAATTTTCAACTCTCTGTGGGTCAAATATTTTACAATAAAATTAACAAATTACCATAAATAGATTTGGAATATTTAATTTACCATATCTTATTCATTTGGATGAATATAATTATTTTATGAATTTAATATCATTAAAAAAATTATTTATTATAAAATAATAATTTATCAATTTTATAAAACTATTCATTTATTTGACATTAATTTTATGAATAAAATAAACATTATATTATAATACAATTTTGTATATCCCAAAAACTTTATAAAAATCTTAATATTCATTAATTACATTAAAAATCTATAATCATACAAATTTTTTATCTTTAATAACATTTCTTTTTTACTTATAATTAATTGTACAATTACTGTGTCGGAATTGAGTAAGGTATTATTGTAAATATTTATTCCCTAAAAACTAATGATAAATTTCCCAGATGATGATAATTATTTTTATTTAAAATTAGTATTTATTATTTAACTTATCAGAAGAATATAATTATATTAATGACATGGTATTTATAAAAACGCATGATAAGATTGACTTTTCAATAATTAATATACTATAATTATCATAATTTCATATAAATTTCTATAAAATTCCAAATAAATAAATCTTATATGAGTGGGCATGAAATAATCTCATTTAATACGATTAATTGATGTTTTATTGTTATTTTATATAATTGACTGAAAATTAATTTTTTTATCCAATCAATTATGATGAAAAAGTGATAAATAATACAAGACATCAATGAAATTAAAATAGTAAACCAACTATGATAAAAAGTTTATGGAAAAAAATCCCAACCTACATAGAAGTTCCTTTTCCACGCATCATAAACACAAATATCAGAATACTCCTACTCATTGCTTCCCTGCTAGTTGTCTTGTGTATGACTGCACGATCCTGGTACCGATGGAAATGCCATGCCCCCTCAAACATCCATATCTGAATGTAAGGACCAGGAGAAATACTCTACTCTAATCCCCATATGGAGAAACTCATTTTATGATAAAAGTTGAATTGACACTCAAACATTAAACTACAGGGCTAATGGACCACCTACATAAGGAATAATACTAAAAAAGAGAACCAGACTATATCACCACAGTCCAAACTACACCCTGATAATCCACAACAACTCAATCCGAATTTTACACTATACATCGAATCAATTAGAAATCCAAAGCTCTATATATTCACCATAATTAGCACCTTAGGATAAACAGACAAAAATAAAACATACAACGAGAACCCCATCATCCAAGATGCCATAACCAAGAATCTCTCCCCCCTCAGCACAAAACATGGGCTAACTCTGAGCCTCACATGAATAGACAATCGCATGGAACTCTTTGATGCCCGTCGAAGACAAAACCACGCCATAGCCTTCACAAGGGCTGTCAGAGCCAGATCTAACCCTCCACAAAGATGATTCTTTAGCTAAAACCATGACATATCTTCGACAAGAGAAGAAAAACCCAAATATACACCTTCAAAGAGCCAATGCTCCATGATATAAGGCCTTTCCTGAAACATAACCTGGACAACACGATAGGGATGATGATTGGAAGACTCATCTATAAACTGAGGCATGCCAACACCATATAGAGGATGTCGACCGACACTATGCCACACTGGTGGAGGGGAGGGATCAAATCAGAGGTTGAAAACCATCGCCCATGAGAAGAATGAATCACCAACTCTCAGAGGATCAATGTGGATCCCTACACACACATGGATGAGGCATTATTATTTTATATTAATTATTATATTTTTTTATATTTTATTTCTCCATTTACCATTTATTATGGAAAAAAATTACTATGGTTATCATTTTAATTTAAAAAAGTATTAATTAATTACTATCCTCATTAGGCACCCACCATGACTACCTCATGGCCACATCTTATTTTCCAGGGGTAGTGGATGGTTCTGAGTAGGCATATAAAAAAATTAGAGGCCATATTAAAATTTACCTTTACACATGAAGACATATTAATGACCATACAATGATGAAATGTAAAACGTCATATATAAATTCATGCATTAATTTAAAATAACATAATATGAGTAAGAGAAGTATTACTCAAAATAAAAAGAACAAAAAATAATCCAACTTTAATGAAACTAAAAACAATTCCACCACATGAAGTGAGTAAACATTGTAATCAAGGAAAACATAAGAACACCTTTCAGTCAGTCCAACTAAATAATATATACCTAGTGTTGGTCACTCAATGAAAATGTCTAATTTTTAATCATCTTCATTATAAAAGACATATTTTGTAAATCCCATGCATGGATGAGTATAATAATACCGAGTAGGAATCCCAAAAATCTCTTGGTATAATGAATGATGAACAATATTTCAATCATCACAATTATATAACAATGACATATAATGAGAATATCTAGATATATTCATCATAAACACACAGTATCAATTGATATCAAATCCATTTTTCAAGAATATGATTTCTTCTTGAAGGTTAATCATTGACCACGTCCATGAGAATAGATTCCACGAGTAAAATAGTATTGATAGTGTACATTGGATAATCCATGATCATTGTGCCTCTCAATACGAAGTACATGCAGGATGTTTTAATAGAATTATAATAAGATCGAGGACACACCAATGATCATGGGGTATAATAATATCCCAACATGGATAAACGTAAAATGATGTTTATTGATTCCTATATAATTATGTTCATTATGATACTAAGAATCCCATATAGGGAAATGATGATGATAAAGGATCTCACTATTGAAATCATGCAATAATTATAATAAATATATCTAAGATTGATTTTTCCTGTAGTGGAAAACCATCCTATGAATAGGATGCAGATCTACACCAAACCTTAATGTAAGGGATCAAGGGAATTTACCCTTACAGAACATATCCTAGATAAAGAGTACAGGGGTTTCATGCCACATTTGAAGGAGTACTTGAGGTTTACTGGTTATACACTACATATACCTTTAGATCTGGGTCCAACATTATATCTCAACCAATAGTTGTATCTTGTTATGAGTGCATGATTTCTCTTACCTTATGTACTATTGACATGTCCATGTATGACAAGCCAATTTAGTGCTCAATTACATGGTGTGTTCATACTCATGTTCTTTTACCCAGGTTCATGTATCTTCTGATGACCATGCCAATATTCTATGTAATTATCAAACATTGTGTTAAATATTTCACATTCCATTAAATTTTTTTATCTCTTCATATCTATAGAAATGCAAAAGTTGTCCCACATAGTGTGTAATTTTTAATTAAATAAAATTTAATCTAGTGTTTCACCAAACTCATGGTTATATGTCTTTGTATTCATGAATCACAAGATATCATGGTTCCTCCATCAATATCACCTAATGATTGCGAATATGGACTATCCTAGCCTCTTCATCATCACTCATCATAATTCATCCCCCATATCACACTAGAAAACCCTCTCTTGGTTCACCCATTATCCACATGTCAACATAGATTTTATGAACTCTGATATGGTCTTATAAAATCATAAAATCTAAATCACTTAATAATTCAAATTGGATCTATGATGTCAATGTATTGGAATATGAAACAGAAGAACAAATATTTAATAATAGGTATTCATTGAACCAAGTGCTAAATAAATTCCCTGCATGAAATGATTAATGGGGATAGAAATGTATACAATACCACTGTGATGAACAATCCTCATCCAATGTTTGTCTTGGACTTGATTTATTATCATTAGAACAAAAATTAATATAAGATAATATAATAGAAAATAAAATCGGTATTATAATATATTATATGTATTATTTCAAAAATAACCATGATATGTGAATCATTTCATTAATTCATTGTTTCAAATATATCATAGGTTTAATTTAATGGGTTTAAATTAATTATAAACAAAATCATACCACAAT
Source organism: Viscum album (assembly GCA_963277665.1). Lineage (NCBI taxonomy): Eukaryota > Viridiplantae > Streptophyta > Magnoliopsida > Santalales > Viscaceae > Viscum > Viscum album. Next base: position 1,625,469,874 of record OY728157.1, on the reverse strand, counting down.
ATGGATCAGTCCCATTTAAGGAATGCATACTATTCATTATTATTGGCATGATCCTTTTTTTAGAGTTCTATAATACTCGATGATAATTTAATCTAATTTTATACTCTAAGAATGCACTCCTACAGCATTCCACTAGGTATATAGGGTTAAAAAACACATAGTGATATCTCATCATGACCATGTATTGATGGAATAAAATGTGGAAATTACCCCCAATAAAATAAAAACAACCTATTTAACTATTGGTTTTTATGGATTCTCCCATGAAGGAATCAATATGGATTTAAAATAATTTATATGGTTATATAAAACATTGGGTAAATTCCTTGATATGTACACACTAGAAGCCCCATATTTTGTTATATAATTATTCATTTAAGAGTTATTTTACTTTTTAGGGAAATTGCAAACATATGATATTAAAAATATTTAATATATTTTAAAAATTAATTCCAGGAACATAATGCATCAGTATATCTCACCATCAAGACACATTGATTTGAAATCAATCCATATAATACTATAATATAATACATTGATAAATAAAAGGGATTTCATTCTAACCTGACATGTATACTCTAATGATGATGATGGTTATTTTATGAATTTCTTAGTTGAACCTAACATAATAGAGCCTAGATTGGTATACTAATTAGTTTAATAATACTAAGTCATTTAATAGACATCCCCTCATTCCATGTAAGGTGGAATTATTTCTAGTATTGGGTGGGATTATATTTGTCCTTTATAATGATTTCTAGTACTTTATATCATACTAGGGTTTAGTGAATATAGATGTATGATTTCATTTATACCAATGGTTTTTAATTTCATCAATTTAGAGGATTTGAGATGTGTATGTGTGTCTGTATCTGTTTAGGTATATTCGGATAATGGCTAATTTTTTATAATTTTATTTCTTAGTGCTTGATTAATGCCTCTGTCCTATAAGAGGTATGCTCGAGGTAATTGTTTCTTAGCCCCAATGGGATCAGACAATAAATATCCATATCAATCATAAGAAAATTTTCTGTATCCTATGAAAGATAAAATATTTGAATGTGGAGATATCTAATCATTATAACTCGTATGAATTAAATGAATGTTATGAGGATTAAATAATTATAAGAAAAGAGATATAAATATATAAAACACATAATTTTTAACATATCAATTATCATAATTGTGTAGGAATAAAAGACAATCATATATCTATATTAACAATAACATGAACTCATAAGTTTTCCATGGATATTCAATATAATTGAATAATCACATGAGATTAAATAATTGATTTCATAATGGATTAATTAACAATATAAGACATTTGAAACATTCTATCTCAAAATTTTCCTAGACACATGAAAATTCGATTATGTCCATATGCCATTAAATCAATACAAATGGGTAAGGACTTGTGAAAAACCCTAAGAAGCATGTATTTTGAGAACTACTGAGGAAACAAATAGAAATAGTGGGACCCCTAATCATTTTATAATTTCAATTAAATCCATAAATGAATAAATAATAAAATTATATTAATACACGTTAACAAAATTTATTATTATAATTATTATAAGAACTATTCGTATTAAATATCAATACATTCCCTGGTAAAATGAATCATAGATCATCCAATGAAATATGATAAATGGTATAATTATATTATATCATCATGAAAATAATAAACAATATGTGTTTATAGAGTTAAATATAATTTTATTATATAACATTAATATATATTGATGAAAATATCCTTTTTTAAATTGAAAATATTCATTATAATATAAATTCAATAGACATCATAAAGAAATTACTTTTATTTAAAAAACATTTAAACATTAAAATTAATCTTAAAATCATAATGAGATCATTATAATTGTAAATTTACATGATTCAATATAAAAAACCTCCTTTCAAAATTCATTTCATGAATAGTCATACTATAACATGTTTTGAATACAATAGAAAGATTCCATTTAGACAATTTTATTAAAAATAAATGTGTAAAAAATGTAAATGTAAAATAATTTAATAATTATTAAAAAATTTGTAAATTCTAATAGAAATCATGGAAAAGGATGATAAATATTCCAAATTAAATACATAAACATAATAAATCCTAAATAATAATTAGATTTTGAAATAAAAACTTACCACAACGGATTCAATTGTACAGTATGTCAAATGAGTGATTTAAAATCAAATGAAACATTAGATATAATGGAGAAAAAATACCTAATATAATATATAAATGGCTTTATATTTCCACCATATAAAACAAATCAGTTTTGAATATAGTATATGTCCCATAGAAGATGGTGTGAGAGGAGAAACAATTACCTTTGGCAAGAATTCCCTAATATGTTATTTTAACAAACATGATAATATATAATTATTTATTATAATTTTATATTAAAATATATAGTTTCATATATGACCCATTTATATAACATTATTATCCATTATAAAGATATTTGTACTATTATCATTATTTTGGTTCTTAACATCTTTGTTTATAATGTATATTTAGATTAGGTAGTTCTGATCATTGTGCTTTAGTTATGGTTGCATCATCTTCATAATATTATACATGATATAAACATAATATATATTAAATATATATATTTATGTTTATCCATGAATTATATATATATATATATATAAATTAAACCATTTATTGAGACTGTAAGTTATATGTTTTGATGAATAATGTTTTCAATTTTTTTAGTTTTATTATTAAATAATGGTGAATGACAGATAATTTTTCTAAATTAAATATTTTTTCATATATGGCATACATTTTCAACAAATCAGTCATTATTACGATTTATGTAATGTTTAAATTAAAAAATATATCACATCACATTGTAGAGGTGGTAGTCAATGCCTATAAAAGAGACATTATCTTTAAAAAATAGACAAGAAGGAAATAAGTTATATATATTCTTTTTGTTAATAAAAAATATTTGTTTCATATATATCTTATATATTAAATTTTTATAGATTTTTATTCATCCATGTAATGCGGCGATGAGAAGTTATTGACACTAATATTTGCGGATGGTAAGTTGTATGTATGCACAATCAATGGTTGAGATATTAATTGGATAGAAATGTGATTGAATACTGTTGTATCATGACAATAAAAAAATATTTACATTTATGATACTATATTTATTAATATGATTAGTAAAACACATTAATATGAATTAGAAAATGAAATAAACAATAATTATTGGACAATGACGATAAACTATTCATTTAGTAAAATCCCTTTATATTTCTTATGAAGGGTTCTAGAGTTCATATTTTGAAAACTATGTCAATTCCATAACATGTATAAGGGCGTGGATAAGAGTAATTTTTAGGTTTTGGTTGAGTTAGATTCCCAAAAGATGTGTAAATAAGTGAAGGAATGGGTGACTTTTTATAAATGAGAGGATTGACATTCAGGGAGCTTTATAAAATATTAATTTATAAATTATTTCTCAAGTAAAAATATATAATTTTCCATAACTCTATGATTTCTGAAATATGAGTCAAAAAACTCATCTGATCATATTTTAATTAGTTTTGGATTTATTTTCACACTTATCTTTTAGTTTTATCCCCCAGTTAATACTTCTAAAAATAATTATACTTTTAAAATTTTAAATTCTCTATGTCTGAAAAATATTACAATAATATTTTAGAAGAGCCATAAATATATTTAGGAATATTTAATTTACCATATACCATTCATTTGCAAGAATATAATAATTTTATGAGTTTTATATCATTTTCATTGTTTTTTTATAAAACATCAATATTGTAAATTATTCTATACAATTCGTTTTCATGACATTAATATTATGAAGAAAAAAAATATAATTTTTAAAAAATATTTTATTATATCCCATAATTTTCATAGTAATCTAAAAATTATTTAATCAGCTTAAAAAACATTAATCATATTACTTTGGATATCTTTAATATTTTTTATTTAATTTTCATAAATTCTATAATTAATGTTCTATCATTGGGTAAGAGTTTAAGATAATTATTTTTTCACATAAAATTAATGATAAATTTCCAAAACGATGTTAATTAATTGAGACAAAAAAATTATATTTATTTTTGGACATATCATCTAGATAAAATTATATTAAATACATTGTACTCATTAAAAAGTATGATATCATTGATATTTCATTAATTAATGTACTATAAAGATCATAATATTATTAGAATTTCTATAAAATTCTGTATAAATTAAACTTATTTGAATGTGTATGAGATGGCCTCATCCAATAAGACTATGTGACGTTTTTTGTTTATTTTATATTAATCATCATATTATTTTTATATTTAATTTCTCAATTAATAATTTATTATGTTATGAAAAATTAGTATGCTTAAAAATCATATTTAGCAAAAAAAAATAAGCATTAATAACTATACTAATTAAGAACCTTCCATGACTACCTCATGATCGCTTCTAATTGGCCAGGGTCTAGTTACTAGTTTTGAGTAGGCATATCTAAACAATAGGAGGTCATAAATTATTTTTATTATACACACATAGACAAATACAAGACCACACAATGATGAAATTTATACCATCATATATCAATTCATGAATTCATCTAAAATACCATTGTTAGAGTAGGAAAATTATAACACGAATTGGAATGAACAAAATATCATCCAACATTGATGAAACTAAAAATAAGTCCAACCATTTAAGTGAGTGAACATTGCTTTCAATCAAAACATAGGAACACCCCACTATCAATCTAACTAAATAAGATCTACCAGTGCTAGTCAGTATAGGACTATCTCGAATGGTTGATTATCTTTATAATACATGACATGTTTTGAAAACTCCCATGCATGGGTGAGTATACAATTACCTTGTTAGAAACCCTAAAATCACTATCTATATTGAATCTGTAATAATAATGTAGTAATCATAGTTATATATCAATGAAATATAATGATATTATCTAGATACAGTCTTAGTAAACACACACTCTCATGTAATATCACATCTGTTTTATTATCATTGGTTTTCTATATGTAGGTTCCTCACTAACCACATCCAAGACAACACAATCCAAGAGTAAAATACTTAATATGGTATTTATCTAATATGCCATGTTCACAGTGTATCGATACTATATACATGATAGATATTTTAATATAATAATAATAAGATCTCGAACACACCCAATCTCATGGGGTATAAATACTACCCAATATGGACTAAAAAATTAGTTGATTGATGACTATATTTTTATGGTCCTGATGATACCAAGAATCCCACCTATGGGAATGATAATGATAAAGGATCTCACTTTGGGACTCATGGATGAATTCTAATGACTCTATCTAGTATTGATGTTCCTTGGATTGAACCACCATCCTATACATTTGATGTAGATCCACACTAAACCTTCATGTAATGGATCAATGGGATGTTCCCTTACAAAAAATGTCTTAGATGAAGAGTGAAGGAATTCTAAGCCACATTTTAAGGAGTAAATGATTTTTACTGGATATACAATACATGTACCTTTAGGTCTGGGTCCTACATTATATCCCAACCTATACATGTATCTTTTTTTGAGTGCATGGAGTGTCTTATGCTATGTACTCCTAAAAACGTCCATGTCCAACAAGACATGTTCACACTAAATCACTTGGTGCGTTCGTATCCATGATTTCATGGCCGGGTTCGTGTACCTTCTGATGATCATGCCAGTATTCAAGGTATGTATCACACATTGTGTAACATTTTCACATTCCATTTAATATTTATCGCCTCTTTAGAACTGTAGAATGGTGAATGGTGTACCACATAGTGTTTGATTATTGATTAAAATCCATATAATCTAGTATTTCACCAAACATATGTTATTATCTTTGTGTATTCATGCACTACTAGAGCACCTGGTTCATCCATCGACCTCACCTAGATATTTATAATATGAACTAACCAAGTTTCATCATCAGCACTCATCATAATTCATCTCCCATATCATACTAGAAAAACCTCTATTGTGTCTCCCATTCTCTACATGTCAATATCGATATGAAGAACACTAATCTAGTGTTATACCATCGTCATACCAAAATGGCAATACAAATACCAACTCGGATCTATAATATCAATATATTTCTCTAAGAAAAAAAAGAATAAAGAATTAATAATATTTATTAATTGAATAAAATAATAAAATAATTCCTAACATGAAATGCACAATGGGGGGAATGTATACCATTCAAATGTGAACAACAAAACTTCATCTAATTTTTGTGTTGGGCTTGATTCATTATCATTAGTACAAAACATATATATAAGGTAATATAATATAAAATGAAATCACCAGTCCAAAATATTGTTTATTTTATTTCCACAATACCCCTCATATGTAAATCATTTAAATAGATGATTGTTTGAAAAATATCATAATAATAAATTATTGGGTTTAAAAAAAATAATTTATATCTTACCTCAATACGGATCGATCCAAAATGAAGAATGTGTACTGATCATTTTCAAGGGTGAGATCAATTGTTTTTTATGGCTCTACAATCATCGATGCTAATTTATTTTAATTTCATCTTCCATTAAATCTCTCCTCCAACATTCCTCTAGGTTATAGGGTTAAAAAGGAAACCTTGAAATCTCTTCATGACCATGTATTGATAAAAAAATGAGGCCACTGTATCAAAATAATAATAGACTATTTTACTAATGTTTTTTATTGATTCCCCCATGACATAATCAATATGGATATACAACAATATCTAAGGTTATGTAAGACATAGGGTAAATATCATGCTATGAACTCTCTAAAAGAACCATATTTCTTATCTGATCCTTCATTTAGGTGTTATTCCACTCTGTTGGAAAAATACACAATAGTGATATTAAATATTTTTAATATACATATGAAAAATAAAATCTAAGAACATAAGGCATTAGTAAATCTCACCGTCTCGACACATAGATCAAAAAAACAATCAGTATAATATTATGAAATAATACATGAAAAAGGAATTTCATTACACCCAAACATGCCCAATATTATAAAGACGAAAAAAAATTTAAGAAGTTATTCATTGAAAAAAACATAGAAAAGCCTAACTTTGTAATCTGACCAATTTAATTATGCTATTTTATTTCATAGATGTCCCCTTATTCTGAGTAAGGGGGGATATTTTTAGTTATGGTTGGGATTTTATTTTTCCAAATTTATGAATTCTAGCATTTTTTCTCATACTCGAGTTTAGGTAATATAGATATTTGATTTAATTTATAACAATGTTTTATCTTTCATCGTTGTTGAGGATTTGAGATCTGTGTGTGTTTGTTTTTGGGTACATTAAGATAATGCCTTAGAGTATTTTATTTTCTTTATTAGTGCTGGTTTCCATCCCCTGGCCTTTTAGAGGTAGGCTCTAGGTAGTTGTTACTCAATCGGTAATGGGATCTGGGAATAAATATCCATATCAATCATATTACAAATTTGGGAATCCTGTGGAAGATAAAACATTTGAATGTAGAGATATCTAATTCTCAGTATCGGTAAGGATGAAATAAAATACATCATGTATAAATAATTATATAAAATTAGGATATTAACAACTAAAACAAATTCATTTTAATTAATCACCTATCATAACCCTTTAGGAATAAAAGCCCATCTAACATTCTATATAAACAATCACATGAGCTCATAAGTTCTCCAAAGATATTATTTCTAATTGAAAAATGACATAGGAATAAATAATTGATTTCATAATGGTTTAATTAATAACGTAGGAAATATGAAACTAACATCCAAGAATTTACCAGGACACGTGAAAATAACCTCATGTCCATATGCAATGATATAAATATAAATGGGTAATGACTTGGGGAAAACCCTAGGTAGTTTGTATTTTTATATATTCTAAGGAAAAAATAGCTATAATGGGACACTTATAGAATTTAATATTTCTAATTAATTCTATATATGAATAAATAATACAAATACATTATTATGATGTGTCAAAATTGATAATTATCCAAATTATAATAACAATTCAAATAGGATATCAATACACTCCCTTGTAAAATTGATTATAGAAAATTCAATGAAATATGATAAATTGTTTAATTATAGTATATCATCAAAAAATAATGAAAAAAATATATTTATATTGACGAGAATAATTTAATTAGATATCATGAATATATATTGAGGAAAATATTCTTTTTTACATTGAATATATTCCTTAAAATCTAAATACTATGTACACAATAATGAAAGTATATTTATTTAAAAAACATATAAAAATTTATTTTTAGTATTAAATAAATATAGGATCATTATAATGGTTTATTTACATGATTCTATATACGAATAAATAAAATTCATTTCACTCTTTTTTCCCATGAATAGTCATAATGTAACTTGTTCTAAATATAATAGGAACATTCCTTTCAAATGATTTTCTAAAAAATAACATTGATAAAAATGAAAATGTAAAATCATTTAATAATTATTCAAAAATTTTGGTAATATTGTATATAAAACATGTAAAAAAATTATAAATATTCCCAAATAGATGCTAAAACATAAACAATCCAGAATATTGATGAGATTTGAAATAAACTCATTCTATTTGGGTTTCTATTGAATAGTTTTCCAAATGTATTAAAAAAATGAAATGAAACAATACATATCATTGAGTAAAACATATTAATGATATAATATATAAATGGTTCTATATTTACACAATACAAAATAAATCAGTTTTGAATATTTCATAAGTCCCATATAAGAAAAACTGAGACGAGAATTATTACGTTAAACAATATTTCTGTAATATGTTCTTTTAACGTAATTTATAATAAATTATTGTTTATTTTAATTTTATAATCAAATATATAATTTAATATGTGATTAATTTATATAATTATTTAATCCTTTTAAAGCTATTTGTACTATGATCATAATTTTTGTTATTAATTTATTTGTTTTTCATGTATGATTGGATTGTGTAGTTCTGGTCATTTGAGATTTAGTTATGGTTCTATAATATTCATAATATTATTAAAGATATAAATACAATATATATTATATATATATATATATATATTTACGTGTTTCAATAAATTATATGTATATATATATACATAAATTAAACCATTAATTGATATTGTAGGTTATATATTTGCATGAATGATAATTTCATTTTTGAGGATTATAATGATATAATGATTAATAAGAAATAATAGTTCCAAATTAATTAATATATTTTATATATAATATATTTTCAATAAAAAAATCATTATTACCATTCATGTAATGTTTAAATTAAAAAATACATCACATATCTTTGTAGAGGTGGTAATCCATAGTTACAAATGAACGACATTGTCATTTTCAAATGGATATGAAGGTAAAAATTAATATATGTTGTTTTACATAAAATAAATTGGTTTCATTTATATCATATATGTTAATTTTTTTCAATCTTTTTAATCATCCATGAAAATCATCGATGATAAATTATTTACAATACTTTGTTGGGACAGTAAGTTGTATGTATGCCCGAGTTATTTTTTATATATTCAATGCAATGAAATGTGATGGAATATCGGTTTCCTACAACAATAATAAAAAATAATTACATTTATAATATTATTTTAATAATTATATGATGGTTAAAACACACTAATATGAATTATAAGATGAAATAAACATGAATTAGTGGACAAAGACGATTAACACTTCTTTAGTGAACTCCATTTACATCTCTTTTGAAGGATCCTAGAGTTCATATTTTGGAAACTAACTCAGCTCCATAACATTTATAAGGGTGTGAATAATATTAATACTTGGGTATTGGTAGATCTATATGCACAAATGTTGTGTAAATATGTGAAGGAAAGAGTAGATTTTTAGAAATGAGAGGATAGACATTTCAGGAACACTATAAAATAATAATTTATAAATTATTTCTCTTGTATAAATTCTTAATTATTCTCATAACTCAATGATTTAGGAAATATAAGTCAAAAAATTTAATGTGATAAAATTTTAAGTTATGTTGTATAATTTTCAACCCAAATCGATTAGTTATACCGAACAATTAATATTTTGACATTAATTGTACAATAAAAACATTCTACTCCCTTAGGGTCAAAACTGTTAGAGTAAAATTACAAAAGAACCATAAATTGATTTGGGAATATTTTATTTACCATATCCCATTCATTTGGATGAATATAATATTATTTGTTAATTTTATATAATTATAAAAAATAATGTTTATCATAAATTATCAATATAGTAAATTTTTTAAAACTATTTATACCTTTGACATTGATATTATAAATAAAATAAACATAATTTTAAAAAAAATAATTTTTTATGTGCCATAAATTTCATAGTAATCAAAAAATTATTCAATAACCTTAAATATCGCTAATTGTATCAAATTTATTATTTTTAATAACATTTTATTTATATTTCAATAATAGTATAATTACTATGTCAGCATTTTGTAAAAAGTTAAGGTAATTATTTCTTCACTAAAAATTAAAGATTAATTTCCCAGATGAAGATTAATATTTTAGATTTAAAAATAGTATTTATTGTTGAAAATATCATGTGGATAAAACTATATTAACAATATTATAGTTATTATAATTAAGTGTGATGTGATTTACTTTTCATTAATTAAGATACTACAATGATAATAATTTCATATAAACTTCCAGAAAATTTCATATAAAAAAATCATATATGAGTGTTGATAAACTTATCACTTCAATTAAGATTAAGTGAAGTTCTAGGGTTATTTTATATTTATTATCATATTATTTTTATTTTCAATTGTTCGATTAACCATTTATTATAGTAATAAAAATTACTAAGGATAGAATTGGTATTTACCAAAAATAGAAGCATTACTTACTATGCAAATTAGGCCCACACGACAATTACCTCATAATCTAATCTAATAGTCCACAAGTGAGTGACTATTTCTGAGTAAGAATATCACAATCTTTAGAGGCCATAACCTAATTTAAATATATGAACACAGAAATATCCAAGACTATATAACAATGAAATGTAAAAAATCATATTAAAATTGATGAATTCATCTAAAATACCATCATTTGAGTTAGAAAAGACATACTCTAAATAAAAAGAAGAACATACCATCCCACTTTAATGAAACAAAAAACAAGTCCAACCTATGAAGTGAGTGAACATTTTGATCATTTAAAATATATGAAACCCCTCAAAAATTCTTACTAACAATGATCGACCTTGTGCTGGTAACTCTATGACAATTTTTAAAAGTTGATCATATTCAAAATACAATACATATTTTGGAAAATCCCATGCATTAATTAGTATAATAATACACAGTAGGAATCCCAAAAAAACACTAATTATATTGAATCAAGAATAATAAAACTATCATCCATGATATATATCAATGACATATAATGAGAACATCTAGATATAGTTTTTGTGAACACAGAATCTCAAATTATATCACATACATATTTATAGCATAGGATTTCTACTATAAAGTTCCACATTGACCACATCCATGAGAACACACTCCACAAGTGCAATAGTGCTGGCGTTATCCATCTTATATGCCATGATCCTTGTGTCTATCCATATGAAGTACATGCTGGAAGATTTAATAGAATAATAATATGATTGGGAACACACCCAAGCTCATGGAGTGTAAAAACAACCCATTATGGATTAAATAACAATGTAGTGGATCGATGCCTATATAGTGATGGTCATTACGATACTATGAATCCCACCTAGTGGAATGATGATGATAAAGAATATCACTCTAGGACTCATAGAAGGATTATGATAACTATCTCTAATATTTATGGTCCTTGTGGAGGACCCACATCCTATGCATAGGTTGTAGATCCACACGAAACCTTCATGCAATGGATCATGAGAATGTACCCTTACGAAACATGACCTAGATTAAGAGTTAAGGGGTTCCGAGCCACATTTTAAGGATTACATGATGTTTACTAGTTCTACACTACATGTACCTTTATATCATGGTACTATGTAATATCATAACCAATACATGTATTTGGGTCTATGTGCATATTGTGTCATATACAATGTACTCCTCACCAAGTCCATTTCTGACTGGAATTGTTCAGGCTATAGTACATGGTGTGTTGGATTTAGTATTCTCTTGAATGTGATCTTGTACCTTTTTATGTTCATTCAAAACATCTTGTTTAGTATCACACAATCTGTTACATTTTTCAAAATCAATTAAATATTTATCATATCTGTATAACTGTAGAAATGTCAAGGGTGTCCCACATAGTGTGAAGATTAAGTATAAATTCCATGTAATATATTATTTCACAAAACTCATGGTTCTATATTTGTGTATTAATTCACCACTAGAGCCCATGACTCCTCCATCGATCTCACTAGGAGAATGCAAATATGGACTAACCAAGCCTCTTCATCATCAATCATCATAATTCATCCACCATATCATAATAGAAAACCCTCTATAGAGTCTCCCATTATATTCATGTCAAAATCAATTTGAAGAACTCTAATCTGGTCTCGTACCATCATCATAAAAAAATCCCTTTATAAATACAATCATGGAACTATGATATCAATATGTTTTTCTAAGAGAAAGTGGAACAAATATTTAATAATATGTATTCATTAAACTATGTGCTAAAATAATTCCAAACATGAAATGAAGAATTTGGGTAGAAATGAATACAATACAATTGTGATGAACAACCCTCATCCAAAAAACATTCATAACTCTTCATGACCATGTATTGATAAAGGAAAATGATTTCATTGCATCGACAAAATAAAATAACTTATTTAACTAATGTGTTTATTGATTCTACCATGAATAAATCAATATGAATATACAATAATATCTAATGTTATGTATGACATAGGGTAAATACCATGCTATACACCCACTAGAATCCCCATATTTTTTTATCTGATCCATCATTTATGAGTTATTCCATCTTTTTATGAAAATTTCACTGAAGTGATATTAAATATATTTAAGATATTTCAAAAATCAATTCCACGAACATAATTCCTTAGTATATCTCACCATATCGACACAAATATCTTAAAAAATGTGTATAATATTATCAATTAATACATGAAAAAATGAATGGAATTTCATTATACCCACCATGATGAATTATCTACTAGAAATCCATTACAAAATGATACACAATAATACGAGTGTACTGAGCTTACATATATGTCTCTTGATATGAGGTTCACTCCAAACAATTTTTGTTTTTCCTATCAATGTACACAAGGAGAATAGATTACCCTAAAATGATCCAATCCTTATAATCATCAATAACCTCCCGGTATTAAACAGAGGTATCATAACCCTCGATGACCTAATCACCCATGTCAATACCTTGTGATGGGTCATGCACACATCTCTTCAGCAACAATATAAGAATGATGACGAGTACCCGATCTAAATATGGTGGATGACCTAAATAGTAAACCACCTTGAAAACACTAAAATGATTTTGGAAAGGTCCAATGAGTTTTTGAGATAGCTTCAAACAAAAAAAATTCCACAACAAACATCAATGTGATACCCTGTAGAAGACATTGTATCCCTCCTATTACTCCAAGGGCCTCTATCATTAGTCCACATCATAAATATTATGTTCTTTGTCAGTCCTCATACGGTCCTAGATGATTTGAACCTTCTCTGTAGTAGATTTCACCATCTTTTAGCCCCTAACTGATGATTCTCATGGGTCAGTCATATATAATGGATACCTAATGGGTCACAAGAACATGTCCTAAAATATTTCAATATCAATAGTGGAATGGTAGCTATTATAGAATGAAAACCCCACCAGTGTTTAATTATTCCCAAATATGGAAAATTTTATACAATCAATATCCGAGCATCTCTTATATGTCCTGAATGGTCTTCCCAATATGGATATCAATTTGGGGTGAATCTCGTTACGAAATTGAAATGATACCCTAAATAATATTTTAATCCCTTCCATAAATGATATGTTATGAAAGAATCATGGTATGTAATGATATCTTAGGGATCATCACATAATAATACTATCTCATACTCATAGAATAATCCAAATCTCTGAACAAAACTATATGTTTACGATGCTAGGAAGGGGGATGACATGATGATTTGGTCTATGATTACCAATATGGAATCAAATAACATGGATGTACCTGGTATCCCTATCATGAATTCCAAGGATATCCTATCAAACATTGACTCTAGAACCACTAGGATTTGAGGTAATCCGACTAGAACATGGTGCTAGACATTGCATCCTTACAATTAAGGAATAAAGTGATAAAATTTTCCACTCCTTTCTTCATCCTTAGCCACCAAAACAGACATTGGCAGTTGTGGAACATATTCATCACAACAAGATAAAATTACCTATATGTGTTATGGAACACCATTAAAACCTCCTTTAACATTGAAACATATAACCTTTCCTATCATATAAAAATAATGACATGCTTCTAATCTTTAGAAGTACATATTTTCTTGTCCAGTAGGTATATGAGTATATACGGTCTCTCTGTCAGTATCCTCATGTTATGCCTTAATGTTTATTATAAATGTTGAGTGGAAAATGCCATTAATAAGAGGTATACTTATTTAGACCGATCCATAATGTATAATTGTACAATTCCAATTTATATGATTCCTTACTCTTAAAATGTGAACAATATATCCTCCTAACAACATAAACTATCACATTACACTTCATATGAGTATATTTAATCTCAATTTAATAATTATAAAGGAACCCAAGACATATAAATTATATAATGTTAAAATTCATCTAATAGATGATATAATTCAGACTCTTATCATCATAATTGAATACTAATTAATCAGAAAAAAATAAGTGTTACTAATTATTCAATATGAATTCTACTACAACGAGCTCAAGATCACGGGATTCATTGTTTATTTACATGGAAACATATAACATAAAACAATTGAAATAAAAATCTACCGATATGTAAGAATAAACTTAGTATCATCCAAGATGAATTATAGAACACTATGCACTCCACACATACCTCTATCAATATCAATATTTGAATGATTGTTAATGTAAACATTAAGTACTAGAAATACATCAAGAGCATCTCTATCCACACAAATGGATTCACCTTATTTTTCAATGATCTTAAGGGAGATGATATTAAAAATATATCATGTATTTGTATCATTGATTGTCTTTCCACTCCAATGATGCTCCGTACCTCTATCACACTGTTGGGTTGATCCCAAGATAATACTGCCTCAACATTTTTCAAGTCCACCACTACATTGTCTGTATAAAAAACACATCCCGTAATGTGGACCACAAAAATCTAGAACAATTAATTCAAGAACTTCTCATAATGTTGGTTATCTCACAATATTTTCATATCAATCTTCATGTGTCTCATGTTTTACTTCACACATTCCGAGTACAATAGAATATTTCCAATGATGAATAACAAAAAATACAATATGAAAGGATATATAATCTACATGTAAAATGGGGGTTCAAAACCCATGGGGTGTAAAGTACTGTAGAAGTACTGTAGTTTACTATAGCAGCAGCATGGCCTGTAGCAACGATGGGTACTATAGTGGTGGAAGGTCACTGTAGTGGTGGCAGGGTACTATAGGAGTGGCAGGTATTGTGCGGTACTATAGCAGCGGGGGTACTGTTGCTATAATATTCACAAAATGGGCCTCGAGCCAAAACATTGGGCCTACAGGCCATGTAATGGGCTAAATGGCCACCGGGCCTTCTTTCTAGGTAATTGGTATCCCTCTACCTAGTTAAAAGATGTATTTTCTTTCATTTATTAAAAATGAGGCTTCGGCCCCAACCATTTAAAAAAATTCTAGTCTATGAGTCCCATTTACACTATTGTAGTAATTTCATTCTGATTTGAATAAAACATATATATTAGTTTACATAAGATCATCAAAAATACAACTAGGATATTTCCCCATCCTGTACTCACTCTTAGTAATAACTTGGTTTGAGGCCAATATTATTGAAACTTCATTCCCCTTTAAAATGATGGAATAGTTCATTGATCCTCAATTATGGATATTTTTTCATTTTGAATGCATAATATAGGTGATGGAAATTTAAAAACAACAACATGATCCCATCCTCCATTGTGCAGAACAATATTGGGGCTACCTAGGGGGAAACATTGTTCCTAGCAAGTCACTTCCTTCACTCATATTCCAAATACT
This sequence comes from Viscum album, assembly GCA_963277665.1. Taxonomy (NCBI): domain Eukaryota; kingdom Viridiplantae; phylum Streptophyta; class Magnoliopsida; order Santalales; family Viscaceae; genus Viscum; species Viscum album. The sequence goes on along the minus strand of OY728157.1, from coordinate 1,625,453,533 downwards.
CCATCATCTCTGGATGTTCTGAATGATCCATCCAATTTTATTGAATATATATAGGGGATATATCGGGGTGTAGATAAGTGCATTAGTATACCTCTAAATGGAGAGGTAAGACTAACTCATCCTCATTATACTCACCCTTATACTTAGTCACCACTTTATGAAACTGAATAATTATAGTGTATAAATCACCAATGGTCATTCCAGTCAACTAATGATTAATTAGTTGAAACCTACTATGCCTGATTCTGTCATTCTATAGATATGATTCAATTTCATGAAAAAATTAAAACCATGACCCATTTCTATGAAACCACCACATCCTGTAGCTGAAAATGTTAATATGGGCATGAACTATAGATAACAAGTCAATACTAAAGATGACATTGTAAGGCCACAACTTATCTATAAAGAGATAGAAAAAGAATCTCTTTCATAGAAGAGTTATTTAACACTTTTTACATAATTCTGTGATCACCAAGTCACCTAAAATTTTTATCTCTAAACATAAAGATAAAACCAAGGTCTCAATGGAAATCTATAAGTATTGAAAAAGATACATGTAAATTATGTAATCACTCGAACTTGTGAGTAATACAAAAAATGAATTTAAAAAACTCAATTATTGTATCCCCACTAGAGCCTCTATGTCATTATACTCAACCGAATAAATCTACCACAACCCTTTGCCCATTATTTATCAGCCTAGTGTGTACCACCTTGTGGTGGTGATCAATAAGTTATAACGTATGTCAACTACTTCTGCTCTAATAAATACTATTCAAAAAATTCTTTCTCTATAAATTTTTGTTTTGATTAGTGTCGAGATATAACCCCCTAAAAATTAATTATCATTGCTAATGATGAACCCCCTATTATATGAATGGAATAAATATTTAGTGGCAGTTTTGAAGAACCACTTGTATTGAAGTGGAAAAAATAGCATTGATTTTATTTGAAGCGGTAAAACCCCCATCACATTTCACAACATAACATATGTTTAGAAAAGGATTTAACCCTCCTTAATCACCACTAATTGATTAATATGTGAAATATTAGATGTGGTTCATGAAAATTCATATATTTAAAACATGATTTTAAGGGGTCAAACCTACCTTTAATTATTTATGTGGTTTAGTATAAATCAAACACCCCTCCCAATTCACCATGATCACCCACTTCCCTTCTTGTTTTCATGTCACCCTCTCTCCCACCCTTTGTTAAATGTCACTCACCTCGCCTATTGTCCTCTTGTAACCCTCACCATCCTTCCATTCCCCCTCATATTCCCTATCACCCAAAACCCCAACCCTTATGCACACTATGTAAAAATATTTCCCCACTGGGATTCAAAGGCCTACCTCCAACAAACATAAATTAACATTACCAACATAGTTATTGAATATTGATATTATAATTACATGATACAGTGATAATATATATTAATAAGGTAATTAATGTAACTATTATTTTTAAAAATATTAAAATACATATAATTATATAACATACATGTATAACTACAAAAATCAATATATACATCTTTATATTATGAATTTATGTATTTATATTGTGTTAAATTTAGAAATATATATAAAATATATATTTTATATGGGTATTTACAAACATTTTGGAAAATATATTTTATAATTCTGTTTATATTAATTGTAGACACATATATTTATTTATTTATAGATATATTTAGGAAAACTTTTTATATACTTAAATAAATATGTATATATTATTTACTTATATATATATATATTTATTTAATATATTTATATAACGTATTCATAACTATATTTATATAATATTTTGATAAATATATTAATAAAATGTGCCTCCATACATACATTTATTATTATGTACCTTAATAAATATTTATTTGTATAAATTGTATAATACTATATATAAAAAACATATAATCAATATCATAAGAAATAAAAATATATGAAATTCTATTTGTACAAATATAAATTACAAAATAATATTTATACAAATATTTTTTTATATTTAAAAACCTTATAATTTACACTAATATTTATATACCGTTATGAATACATATATTTATTAGTATGGACATTAATATATATGCATTTAAATAAATATAATTCTAAAATATTTTCTATATTAATATATATGTAATTCCATAAATAAAAATATATAATATTTTCAACATTAATATTTAAATTTGTATAAATTGTATATCATATAATATTTATTATATATAATATAAAATCAAAACCATTTTATTTAAAATTTAAATTATTATTATTGTAAAATAATTTTTAAAAACTACAAGCATGGGCTTTTAGAATATATATTTTTTATATAAATTATATTAAGGTATATATTAATACATTATGTTAATAATTTTATGTTATATATAATCAATATTATATAAATTAAAATTTATAAAAATATATATATATTAATGTACAAAAAATTATTAAAAAATTATTATTTAAACATATGAATATAATGAAATATAATTTCATTAATATTTTATACAATATTATCATATAATATATTTAAATAAATTTTATATATATTTTTAATTTGATATTTACTCTATGGAATTAGTCATTTCAACAATGGGGGTTGAAAACCTGGAATAAATGTTTATATTTTAGGTTGTTTTTAACCCCGTCTAATTTGATACATTATAGGGGGTTTTGAATCTTCTATAATTTAATACATTGGACTTGGTTTTCACCCTACCACCTAAGATAATATATTGTCAGGGTTTCAGAAGCTTCATTAATTTAAAAAAATGTGGGGGTTAAAATAGCGTTTAAATAATGAGATTAGCAGTAGTTATAAACCCCCAATAGTTTAATAAATTGGATGAAGATCAAAATACCAATCTAAATCCTATTGAATATAAAAAAAAGAATTATTAAAGTATAGATTGGTTTCAAAACACTTTATAATTTTATAAATTATATGGGGTTTGTAACCCCCATTAATTTGATAATTCGTGAGGGTCACATATAAAAAACTCTAATTTAAATAGAAAATTATCTTTCAAGGGATTTGTAACTACATATAATTTTGAGGATTAGATGGGGCTATGCATTACCCCATATAATTATACCAAAAATGAATTTATATGTGGTTTTGTAGAACTCCCTCTAAAGCAACCTCTAATAACCCTAATTTTTTGTAGTGTTCCATGAAAACCTTCCTGGTACTACCATTTCCTTTACCTATATATATCATCCAATATCCCTATATCAGCCATATGGCTATTAGAAAAATCTCATATGAAATTTAAAGTATCTTCGTAAATTTATCACATCATTTAAAAATAGTATATGGATCCATCATGTGATCCCTAAGTTACCGACCCTCTATGATGGGATCATCAACATAAATTTTTATAATGCTAAGTTCCAAATTCATTCTTTCTCACCATGAAATTTAAGTTAATACTCTTGGGTTCCCATTATTGGAAAAAAATATATATTTATACCCATTATAAAAACTCTCAACTAACAAGGGACACTTTATAGTTCCTACATATGTATGAATTCATAAAGGTGTCATGATGGCCTAGAGGTCCCTACATTATCCCTTCTAGAAAGTCTGGTCCCAAAATAATTGATCACACATAATATTCATCTAGTACTGAGAGTGGTTATTGAGACTCGATGAATAGTCATATACTAATGTAATTCCCTGGTGAAGCTGTAGATTCACTTGGTTGCACAAAACCCTCAACATTACTAGATATAACTTTATTATAACATAGATCTAAAACCATGACCATGAAATATATTCCCCACTATAATACTAGGTCTGCAATCCACAATATCATCCTGCATATCCGAAGAGAAGGATCAATGCTAGGGATACCATTGTGTCTATTTGTGTCATAAAAATATGGATGATTTCTTTCAAACATCAATCAATTACTCAACCGCATTATGGATAAGCTACCCTTAGAACATGAGGGGTTGTTATTATTGAAACCCCAGAAGCAAGATCATTTTATGAAGGTTTTCTACTGGAAAAATTTCTACAATCATCTACTCAAAATTTTGTGGAATTATTGGTCTAGAACCTAGAGGTGAAACCTCCTAATGATATACCTATATTGAACCCTAAATATTGAGGATATAATCTTCGATATCCTACTAATAAATCCCAGTAGGAAATTGTCACAGGGGAATCATTAAAATACATGATATATCACAGTCATTGAGTATATCTAGAGATATTATTCATGAAGAATCATGAAACCAATAAGCAATCCTATATGATAATTATTCTAATTTTCCATAAAACTAGTATTTATATGTATAGATTTTATAAACATGTTATTAAAGTCATTGTTTATAGAGACATCATCCTTCACAAAAAAAAACTATGGTACCTAGTATAAATTTCAATCATGAAACACATACCACTATTTAATGAATCTAGTTCATATAATCAGATCCAATTATATATCAAACTTATCTGATACCAGTAACACCAGAAGATTTTGTGATTTTTTAAACGAATTTAATCCTTTTGATATTTTTTAATTTGACACAATATTTTACATAGTAAATTTTATATAGAAAAAATATGTTTGGATTATATTCTAAAAAATCATGTTAGTAATGAACTACACAATAGAGAAATATTACTTTTCACTGCACAGAACATTATTGATAGGTTTCATTACACACACAAGTAACATTCCTCGGTGACATGTAAAACATAGAATATCGAAAAAAAGATTGATATATTATTAATATATTATAACATATGCATACAATTAGTTGTTATGAAAATTGTTAAAAAACATATGAAAATAATTGGTTTTCAAAAATAAAAAATTATTTCATTTATCACAAATGAATTAGAAATGAATATTGAAATCGATTGCTTATAAAAGAAAAATAATATTATATTTAGGCCACTTTTCTTTTTACCATAATAAAAAAAATAAAATAATATTAATTAAGGATATTAATGTGATATATATTATATATTACATTAAATATATTTCATATTCTTCCCAATATATTGTATATTATTATAAAAAACCAACCCAATTGTATGCCTAAAATATTATAATTTTAATAATTTATATTTTATTCCTTTTAAGGACAATCATATTTTAAAAACATTTTATTGAACTTTAATGTACTATATATGTGATCATAAACATCTTCATTCAAAAAAAACATAAAAATAAGAATTCAAAATTTGATTTAATTTTTATGTGATGTTTCATTTTTAATGAATAGTAAGAAATACTGAAATTGAACTATAATGAGTTTTCCATCTAATTTACTTATAAGTATATAATAAAATTTTAAATTATTATTAAATTTTATTAATTTAAAATTTAAATTGATTAATCATACATATTTTATTTGACTCAGTTCCTATTTAAAAATGATTAATAAACATAGAATTTTTTTTCAGTTTTCAGCATTAAAACCCCGCTTTATTATCCCAAATGCAGGATTAAATTTTAATTTATTTGTAACATTAATGTGTTTGAAAATTTTCAAAATGGATTAAATATTACTAATAATAAATATTTATAATCTATTATAAATACTAATTAAATTTGGTTCGAAAATATTTGTGAATGTAACTAAAATTAGTAACATCAATAAAGAAAAAGTAATCATAATAAAGGACTATAAAATAATCAAAATTACCTAAATGACATATCAACTTACAAAAAAAACCCATAGAATTGGTATATTTCATCCATAAAATGTAAATTAATTTTTTAGGATGATTTTTTCTTGGTAACAACGTGGGTATACATAACTTGTTTTAAAAAATACCAAGTATGTCCCATCCCTTCCCTATACGAGGCCACCATATTAAAATCTTCATCAAACCTCTCAAAACATAAATGAATGGCCAATATCTTCCCAATAAAAATAAAAAAATTCTATTCCTTCTTCTTTTAAACCTCCCATTTTGATGAAATTAATATAATGAATTCTTTTGGTGAAAACCAAAAAGAGTTACCCAAATTAAAGGCAATGTCCCTTCTCAAGATCCTTTATTTTATATCCAGTTTTCTACTACCTCACTTAATATTATTAAATTAATTTTTAAAAAATCTGGTTTCAATATTATACTAATATTTTAATTTCTATGGTATCAACATACACTTACACTAACATACTTCTAATGGGTAAATAACATACTATTTACATGTATGACGTACTACCGCCTCACGAAACAATGATTGATCATTTATCGTTTACCACCATTCAAGTTGGAAATTATGATGGAAAAAGAATTTAAATAATATATATGTTATTTATATTTTTTTATACTTCTTAAATTTCTATTTATAACATACCGTTATGCTTTTTATCTAGTGTAAATATGGTATTACCTTTTGAAAAAGTGTGGAATACTAACCCCTCAAAAAGATAAGATTTGTACATTAAGTACTAGGAATGTATTGAGGATTTTTTTACTAAAAATTTATGATATATATTAAATTATAATTATATATTGACAATATTATTTACATTAAATTAATTTTCATTCTTTCTTTCAATACAAAAATAAAATAGAAACATCATTCTTGCGTTTGTATGACCTACCTTCTCGATGAATGGTGTATTAAATTACATAATTATATATTTTATAGACTATTATATTAAAAATATAATTAATATAAATTTTTTTCTTATAATGGTTTAATTTATGTTAATCATCATAGATTTGTAAGGACCAAGAATATAGAAAATTTGGACACACAAAACATAATATTACATGAAGTGTGACCTAAACATGAAATTGATGAAAATCGAGGAATATAACACCATAAAGAATCAATTTATGGTATAATAAATTATAATATGGTAAATTAATAGATTTATAGTAAAATTTAATTTTTTATAAATGATTTATGAATCAGTGTGATGATATTCAAGACACAAGTTAAGGGATTTTATCTGATGTTTTATTTCACTGACATACATGGCTTATTCACAACAATTCTATTATTGGGGGTGTATATAATAAACATAAATGTATTATATAATTATTAAAATTAAATTTACTAGTATTTAAATATAAATTTTATGATTTTTCTCTCATTTGGTAGAAATTTAAGATTTTACCAAATCTCAATTATAGTTTTCCATCAATTTTCATTCGTTAACACATAAGTATTTTTATGAAGAAAATTTAATTTTTAAGGTGTATATGACATGTAATATCATGAATATAACTATTTATATGATATTTTAAGATTCATTTAATTTTAATTTCTAAAATGGATATTTTTTCCCATGTTACCATGTGGTATGATTTTATTGAAGACCCCATCATTTTTCTGGATATTTTTATGATTATTCATCCATTGAGGAATTTTTTTATACATATGTCAATTAAATATATGATATTTATTATAATTTTTTAAACAAAATATATTCATTTATTATTACCAATTTATATTTTTTTAATATTTTATAACATTGTTAATGGTTTTATGAACTTTCTATTTTACCCCTATCTTCGTTTAGAAAACCTTATTCGTTCAAAATAATGATTTTTAACTAAATTATAAAAATATTATTCTATTCTCTTATAATACCTCAAATAAATTTTCACACATGTTTTAACTTTTATAAATTTTTTTAAATGAATCTTCTTTTTTGATTTCCAATTTAGGTACTTTTCTAAACTTTTTACCGTGTAGAAATAATGTTCGGCATATACCGATTTACCCACAACCATGATCATAATTTCATTGAATTTTCCATTATATGTTTAAAAAGTTAATTTTTAACCAAAAAACATTTCACAATAAAATTTAAATTAATGGTTTTCAAGTGGTTTTCATGAAAAAGGCTCTCCATATTTTTTTATTCTTATTTTTTTATGTTTTCAACAGAAAATGTTATTCAAAATGTTTTCAACCTAATTTTATTTTTTAAAGGGAAAAGGGTTTTAAAAATGTTCAAATAATTTATATATAAATTTTCAATGAAAATGGGTTTCAAAACATTTACCATCTTCAGTCATATGTCTTCTAGTAGAAATATTTCCAAAACATTTCAAAGATTTCATTATAATTATTCGATTTATTTTTAACGAAATTGTTTTGAAAAAAAATTCAATATTCATTTAAACTTTTTGTTGGAAATTTTGATTCATATCATTTTCAAGAACTGTTTATGTATTCTCATAGAAAAAAGTCTCCAAAATCTTTTAAAATATTTTTTAGAATGATTCATCTTTATCTTTAAGAACATGGTTTTCCAAGGGTTTACTGTTTAAAAAAAATTTCAAAGAATAAAAGTTATTTTTAACATGAAATGACATTAAAATATATTTTTGATCATATTTTCCATCTAAGAAGACATCCATTTATTTTAATGATTCCCTCCAGGTAAATTATTCAAAAGTTATATTCCTTTTCATTATATTAATGTTTTATGTCTTGATGGAATGATGTTTATGAAAAATTTTCCTCTACCAAATTTTTAATTCATGTGAACACTCTTATTTTCCTGGGATAATATTTGATGAAATTATTATGAAACATGTAGTTTTTTATATTTTAATATATAATTACATGTTTATGAAACCCATTTAATTTTTTGAGATTATGTTATAACATTTATAAAAGCCATCTATTTTTATGTGTCATGATATGAGGGATGTTTTATTATATTGTGCCACATGTATGAATTATTTAATTATAATATTGGTAATACCTATTTCCCAATAAAATTGACTAGTTAAATATTTATATCACATTATAAAATGATGTGAATCAGATTTATAATCATGATCCCTTACAAAAAAAGTATTATGACTTGGGATGGTGGTGTATCCCTCCTTGTAAGTATAGTCACCGTGATATTGTATTAAGGGGAAACTTGATTAACTATTGGAAGATTTAGAAACTTTATAGCTTACATGGAAATGAATATAAAAATGGATATTCGTTTGTCCCACCTAGTAGGTGTGGTTCCTATAATTTTCCCTGATATGTTATAGAAATGAGTCTTCACATATAGGGAATGCTATCACTTTTCTATGTATTCCATAAGTCCAACTATTATTCTTATGATATGCCTTAATGGAATATGATCTCAATATCCTTATGATTAATGTATTATGAACATCCATGAATGCTTCAATTATTAATGTTTGAGATATTTTGTATATTGGGAGTGACATTTTAGTGTTATGATCACATTCTCATAACCCTACGATCATGTGTATTCTTAAATTTCTCCATTTATTACCATTACAAAGCACATAATATCTTCCTTTTTATCTTTCCTTCCTTAGGTAATGAATATATGTATTATGTATTACATGTTTAATAAAGGTTCATTTCATGATGGGCAAAGAGGGAGATAATGTTTATCTATTTCGTACCGGGTTTTATGCATCAATGTTTCCAAATACACTAGACTAATACTATCTTTGGGAGTCTATTTGTTTAATGTTTCATGTATACTAAAAAATTTGTATAACACCATTTTATGTTAAGAAAATATTTATATAATACCACTTTCTCACAGGAAGACCAAATTTGGCCTATTATAAAACTACACTAAGTCTTCATCCAATAGGTTATGGGGTTGTGATGCGCATCATGTGGGCATACCAGAACCATAGAGACCATATCCAAATATATCATTCTACACACACACATATCCAAGACTATAGAATATTGAAATGTGAATAATATTATATTACTATCTGAATAAATCTAAAATCCCTCCGTTATAGTATGAAAACAAGTACTAAAAAGAATAATAGACAAATATATTCCCAACATAAATAAAAAAAATTCCAATCTACATTATTGGTGATGAATGCTATTAATGAAACCAGAGGAAAAAAATATGGTGGTCCATATCACTATTATCCAACAAGTCTCAATCCCTCTAAGACTCTATCAAAATGACAATCATCTACTGAAGACATGACACAATGGAGAAAAAACAATGAATGGGTGAGAATAATAGTGCATATTAATAATCCCTGAAATCACAAATAATATATCAGCATGAATATAAATAATCTAATAATAGGTATATGAAAACAAAAAACAACAATAAAATCACGATATACTTATTGTAGACACATAATCTCAAATAAGATCAAACCAATATTTAAATACTAGGATTCATGCTCAAATTTTCTATAATGTAGTCATCAAGGAGAACCCAATCCTTGATTCATGCATCATTGATAGAATCCACCTGAGATGTCATGATCGTCGAGTCTTCCCATAATTAGGACAAGATACTAGATTGAATAGAACAATAAGTATATGGGGATGAAACCCAATTCTGTGGGGTATACAAAAATCCCTATCTATATTAACCATCCATGTAAGATATTGATGTTGAAATAGTGTTTGCCATAATGATTCCAACTACCACAACTATGGAAAGGATGATGATAGAGTATATCACTTTGGGCCTCATTGAATGGTTCCATCAACTATCTCCATGATAAATGTTCATTAGAGAAGATCATGGTCCTGTGAATATAACTAGACTCTATATTACAAAATAAATGATTGGATTAAAAGAACATATCATAATGAAGCATGTCTTTGATGAAGAGACACATGGCTACAACATGTATTTTAATGAGTAAATTTTGTGTACATATAGTACACTCCCTATCCCTCTGGCTCAAGGTGCTGCCCGTGTATCATAGCCACATGGCCATGTCCATTTCCATGTACACAACATGCAAGATCCAGTGTAATCATGACAATTTTTGTGGATGGATGGATTTGTATGTGTTCATGTATGTGGAATGGTTGATCTTGTGTACTCATGGCAAGGTCTGTATTCCTTCAAAGCTATACGTTGACCTCCAGACTAGGGTCTCACACCATAAGATATATTTAAAATGTCGTGTAATATATATCATTAAAGTGGAACCCTATAACAACACATGTGGTCCCATAAGATATGTAATCTTAGATTACACAATTGGTAATACAAGATTTAATTGAACCCACAGTTCCTCCCCCACGTACACCCATGTCGATGATGCTTCAATATTAGCCTCCAATCTCAAATATAGATTATGTATCTTATTTGATTGACCCTCAAATTCACCGCTCATTGGAATACCGTCACAATATCACATGGAAAAATCATCACTCACTTATATCATTATCCATATGTCATTATAGACCTTGAAGAACATAGATCCAGCCCAATCCCATTTTCTTAGATTTATCTCATCAACAATACAAACCTGGATATGTGGTATTAATCTATTGCGCCACGAAATGGATGAACCAAATTGAAAATCGATATTATATTGAAGTATAGTCCAACGGAATTTATAATATTGAATTATGAATGGGGGATGAAATGAAAAAAACCATAATTCAAGGAACAAGCCACACTCGATGTTTTTGTTCACCTTGATTCATTTCCTTAATAATGAAAAATTATTAGATGATAATATAATCATCAATGAAATAAAAAATACAAGATAATATCAATCCCATACCCACAATACACGTGATATGTGAATCATTTTTTAGTTTATCAATACATGTTCCTCATAAAAATAAATATATGTGGACAAATCCTAATAAAACTAAATCATACCACAAGGTTTATTAATTTATAGAAATAATGAATCCCCATTATTCAATTTGGGGAGATCATTGAATTGTGATGGCGTAATAATTCATGATCCCGATCTGATCTGATGTCATATTCCATGAATTCAATCCTCCAATAGTCATATAGGTTTATTTGGATAAAAATGAAACCTTGATATATCCTTATATCATTTAATTTATAATTTAAAATTATTTCACTCAATCAACATAATAAAATTATTAAAAATATGTATTTATTTTATTAATTAAATTATAACAAAAATCCACCTGAACATCTAAAACAATCTATGATTTTGTCCTAGATTGGGTTAATCCCACACTTTGAACTCAATATCAGCTTCAAATTTATGATTAAAACCTCTTATTAAGGGTAATTCCAATTTTCTTGGAAATCTACACACGTGTTATATTAAATTTTTTAATATATTTTAGAAATTAATTCTAAGCACAATATGACATGGAATATTGTACAATCATGGAGCCTCACTCTAAAAAATATATATATTGTTCTAATGTAATACAAGAAAAAATAACATTCATTACATTATTTTATCGTTAAAGAATTACATTCTAGAAATATGAAGAGATCTACATAAATAGATGATGGTATTGATCATGCATCGGGTTCTCCAACTCCCAGGTTCTCTGGATAAGATTCATTTTTTTCCACCGAATACACACAATTGTAATCTATTTTCCACAAAGGATCCTCTCATATTGATTCTCGATCGATTCATTGAACACCTTAGAGGTATCTCCTTATTTGATGTCCAAATCTCCCAATTTAATGTCTTGTAATGGTTTATGCATGTACCTCATAATTTTCACCACTTGAATAACTTATTGTACATAGATTAACTATGATTATAGATCTAAGAGAATTTACACATCCATAACTCTATATAGTATCTAGAAATGTACAATGAATAATTTATATATCTTCCCTCCCCATATCCAATATCCAAAATCAATGTGGATTGGAGACCCTCAGGAACACATGGTATAACTCCTCTAACTTCAAACACCTATATCATCTTTCTGCATAGGTCATTAGATAGCGTTGATACTTCTTAATATTATCATTAGTGATCTCCACCTTCTATGTAGTGTCTCACGCTAAATCTATTCTATAAGTACTGATTATCCATGGAATGTATAGAAATGTGGAGGCCAATAGTGTCACTCTTAAAAGGCCTAAAATGGAACCATAAAATATATGGAATGTTAATTTTTTATATGTAAATTCCACCAATGATAGGTGATCCTCAGAACTATGGAAAATTTGAATAATTAAATCTCACAATTGGACCTCTAAGTCATAATTGGTTCACTTAGTATGATCCTCAATCTGGGGGGTTCTACCAACTCAAATGAAACTAAATATCAAAAGCCTCTTATAATTTAATCCATAACTGATATGTGAATTAAGAATCATGTACAAAATTAGTCATGAAGGTAACTCCATAACTTTATATTATCTCTTACACATAGATGTGTCCCAAACTCTCTAATAAATTATGGTCACAGATGTCTATGAATTTGGATAAATGGGTGATTTAGTCTATGGTCAGTAATATGGAATCATAGAACACGAAATTCTATGGTTTCCATTTCACATAGTACATGTATATCACATCCCAATTCCACTATGTAATCTCAAGGTGTTTATCAAAGACAATTTGAACTAGTTTCTCATCCGTCACATTTGAAATATGAAGGCATGGAAAATCAAACTATACAAATACCATCATAATACTAGGCCAAAAAAATTCATCTCAATGGTCCCGGTAAATAATCACCACAACTAGATATAATTTATTGTGTAATGTATGGAAATACCTTATCACCAACTCTCTCAGAAAAAATTATACCATCATTCCTCCTATGAAATGATAAACATGCACCCCACCATCATAAAATCCATCATAAGCTGTTCTAGGTGATATTGAGTATTTAGGGTGTCATGTAAAATATACCCATGTTTGTCCTCCATCAATCAGTATAATTGTGGGGATATTAAAACAAAAAAATAAATATAAGATTATCTATTACCATACATAATGTATAACTATAAGGAGGCTAAATGATCTTATTCCTCAGATAGAAACTGCCAAAACAACTTTGTATAAGATCTTCTTCTACCAGATTCCACATTATAAGAGTATAGAATATCATAAAGTCATTATATAGTAATAAATCTATCCATCACATGTATATTATATTTGTATCCTTCTATGAGAAGATAAAATCATTACACTTTTAGTTAATATAAATGATCAATCACTCACCCAAATGATATTTTCACCACATCATCAGTGTAGAGTCTACCATGGTAATATCAATGTAGAGGGTTGTGTCATATTGGTCATGCAGTCTCAACTGACAAGATCCATAGGCATTCACTCCCTACATTTATATCAGAACACCACCAATCCTGGTCCCCGATGCATTACATAATATAATGTACCTGACAACCTCATTAATAAATATATAAATGCTAATTCTCATCAATATTTTCATCAACTCCTAAATAGCATACTAGACCTAGTTAGTTCACAAAAAAGGCATCCCCTTTTGGATAAAATATTTCATCGGATATGATTTCCTTGATAAATTACGTATGATTCATCTATAATCACCTTCCGACCAAAGAAATATCCATATGTATGCAACATAATTTGGTGGCTCTAATGCTAACACTATCTCATACATTGTCTAGTACACTAATACAAAATAGGATAAGAAAACATGTCCCATATGTGGACCTATTAAATATGAAAATAGTGTTTTGAGAGATTCCTATAAATATGGTTCCATTCGATGTACATCCAAAACAATCCTCAAATGTATCACCTACTCCTCCATAGAAAAATATTATAATATCGTATTGTAGATAATTATTAACACAAATAAACCCATGGGAGAATGAATAAACTATTTCATAATACCCATGAACTATGTTGGGTAATTCATCCTGAAAATATGGATCAGAAATTACTAATAGTTATTAAAATGAATTCAGGATGATGTCATTGGTATATCCTCATTCTCTACTCATTAATACTAATTTCTTGATCAGATGTCAATTTTTGAGAAACATAATTCCTCTCTCATACACATTAATAGACGATCGATCATCAATTTTTTATACATTTTATTTACAGTAAACTAGGTTAAAAAATGGTAATCCAATAACTGCTAGAAGATCGTTTCCACCTTCCAGGATAAAAATATTGGGGATTCCAATGGTAAAAGGCTGGGAAAAAAACCTTCCTCTATAAGATATCCAACTATACCCTCACATAGAAAATCACTATATGATTAACCCAATATTTTTACACAGATATTAGTGTCATAATATGATTTATATCAAAAAAAATATTATCCCTCGATGGTGAGTTTATCTTGACACATCCATAAGAAATATGTATTAATATTCATCCACCACTATTGAAAAGATAAAATTTAGTGAATCAACTATACCAAGAGTTGGGTTTACTAATTGATGAGTAATGAGATGAAACATATTATTTATGATATTATACTTCTATGTATGGGATTATTTTTAATGAATAAATCAAAACCTCATCCCATTGATGAATACACAACACATCTTCCACATAAGTTATTATATACAGGAATGAAAAATAGGCAATCCATATGGTCCAAAGATAATGTTGAAAAGGCCACATTACCAATATAAAGATATCCCAAATGAAAATATATCTCCCAATAGTTCTATCACATTGTCAAAACAAGTGTTTGATAGCTTAGTCCCCATTAGTAAATGTCTCTAATTTCAATGGTATAGGCAAAAGCTAATGTGGAATCTCTATGTTTCAAGATAGATAACTGTAAATAATTTAATGACCCAAAACTATGTCTATCACTAATATATATGGTAGAAAATACTTATATCATACATGAAATCATCGTTTTATCCTATAGATCATATGACATGACATCCTCTAGTAGAGCTCTACCTTGTCCCCTGTCGCCAGGATCCTATCATGGGTCAGCTAGTGGTGTTTTTTATAACAAGTCATCATGTCTTCCACCACTGCTACTATCCTATCATATCTTTTAGATCATTATCTCTAAAGACCTACCTAGTCCATCTTCTATATATTCTTAGGAGGAACCAAAATTTTCTCTCTATCATCAATATGTCGGGTTGGGAAATCCCAGATTAGATATCCCTTTCCATCATAAGAGTGGAACCACCTATTACAAGGATGAAAAAATACATCGTGTGAGTCTAGAATCACACAAACATTGTCTTATGATCACCTCATCAAATTTGTTTCATGTTCATGTCCCTAATTCTATCTTATTATTCTTAATACTGATGTATCTACTCATTTTATCAAACTAGTGGCACTAACTGTATATTTCTTCTCATCCAGGAAACTCTCGACCACCAAGGAAGACACTAGAAAAAAAATTTAGGAATATATATATGTATAATGATAGCTCATATGTCACTACATAGTCCTCACATGATGGTATTATCCCAATATAACTGATCATTCACCATATCCATCAAGTAAATAGTGATCTTATAGAATCTCAATGGATAATCCTCCACAATTATAATACATTGATGAAATTTTAGAAGACATCGTTAGGGAAAACCCCCCAAAAACAGTGAGATAATCCCACTCTAAAAAAGTTTCTATTTCATTGTACATGCTAGAGTTGCGTCATCATACGGCTAGGTCACAATTCCCCACCATCTTCTTATATATACAGAGAGAAGGACCACTTACCTGAACACTATATTGTTGATATGCATCCATTAATGATAGAAGAGTCACATCACCACCTAATTCGATTTCTAAATTGCATATGGGTTGTGGTCTCCTTTGATCCTAAGCAGTCACTATTTATGAAACTCATGAAGATTTATATGAAAGAACACCTCATCTAATAATAATTCTAGTACAATATATTGCTCGATAGGTTTTTGTAAGATTGGTGAATTTCCTTGAGAATAATCCTATAGAACAAATCCTTGTATCAAATCCTTATTTCTAAAGTGATCATCCACATGATCATATTGTGGAATCTGAAATGGTCAACTTTATAGAGGCATCCTAAAACGGACATGATTTGCTATGGTCAATGAGTATATCTAGATAAATTAATCATGATGGACATGAAAAAACCATTATTATATGATTCATTTACCAAATTCATCCCTAAAAATAGTGTCTACATAAATTAAATAAAAAAGGTTATCAAAGTCCCAGTTAATGGATATAACAACCTCCAAACAAAAACATTTGTCCCATAACTGAAATATGAAGTTGAAAAAAATAAAATTGTTTCCCAAAATGAGTCTCGTAGTCTCTGATCATATTCTATAACTGACTCATCTAATACATCATTATCATAAATCATCAAATAATGTACCGTGATACGACTACCCAATGAATTCCTACAATAGTATAATGGTTGGAGACTAGAACCATGTAGGGATAAAAAAACAATTGAGACCTTATCATAATGTACACGTACACATGCATATAACACTATGAAAATACAATTATTAAATGTAA
The DNA here is from genome assembly GCA_963277665.1 of Viscum album. Classification (NCBI taxonomy): domain Eukaryota; kingdom Viridiplantae; phylum Streptophyta; class Magnoliopsida; order Santalales; family Viscaceae; genus Viscum; species Viscum album. The sequence continues at coordinate 1,625,436,373 of OY728157.1, read as the reverse complement.
AACATCTGTAATCCATTCAAACATAGATATAATATCCCAAAATTTGTGTACGACAACAACTAAAGAGTATAAATTGTGACAAATACAAGACATAAATAAACAAACTAAAAAATTTCTAACATACAATGTGTTTGTGGATTGCATTGAATTCAACCAAAATAACAAACATTGTTTGGTCTGGATCACTATGCTCCATGAGGTATTGTTTTTTTATGACACTATCAAAAGGTTGATTGTATGTATAAGACACGACACATGTTGGAAACCACCACTCATGGGTTACTATTAAAATACCTATTTATTCAACCCAAAATCACTAAGAATCTAGAATTTGGAAAAATTCCCAACTCATTATAGGTATATGTTATTTAAATATATCAAGAACATATATATATATATGCACATAGATGAAAAATAGTCTAATGTTAGATCAAAATAGCATTTTTAGCTTGAGGTACAATCATGAAGGATCTATATAGCACTCATATGGGAGAACATCGTATACTAATATTATATCACTATTGGAATCCATAAAATATGTCATGAGTGTCAGGTATCACAATATAAAGTACACTTTGGATATCGGAAGATAACTATACATAGATGTGGATCACACCCAAAGCCAAAGAGGTAAATAAACAACTGAATCCCGATTATCCCACTATATAAGGGGTTGCTTCTTCCACAGTGTGGGTCATAAAAATAACAAGATCTACACCTATGGTAATGATAGCGATAGATGATCCCACTTAGGGAATCATATAAGTATTCAAAAAACTATATCCATGATTGATGTTCATTACAGAGGATCACCAACATATGAATATGATGTTAATCTATATTAAACCCTTAGGGAAGGGATAAAAGGTATGATTCCAAATGAAAACTGTGTAATATAATGTGGAAATGGGTTTAATCTATCTTTGACGGAGTATAAGTGTTATACTATTTTTTTCAAGACATTTCAGTTCTGCTCTAGGTTATCACTTGTCTATATGTCCAAGTCCATGCTCGAGTAGATGGAATGTGGGAGCCATTTTACTCCATTCCATGTTAACAAACATTCCATGATATATTATAAAACTATTGGTAATGTTCACCAAAAGTATTTAATTTATAGGAAACCATATTATATTTATCTTCTCCATGAAACCATAGTGTTTCATAGGGTGTCGCTCATAGAGTGTTTTTTGGATTACAATAATTTTAATCTAGAATTTACCTTGAAACATGTTTCATCCACCACATAACCCCAGAAGGCCGGTTATCCTAGTCTAGCCAGCGATCTCACCCATATATCATAGATCTGATCAAACTGATCCTTTCCATTATCCCCTATTATAATCTAGTCACCGTTAACCATGGAAAAACCTTCAATTGTGTCACCCAATCGATACACATGAATATCCCAATTACCAACTCTGATAATGTTATATATGATCATTATAAGTCGATATGATCATCAATATTGACATGGATATATAGTATCAATATGTTCCATCATAAAATGGGTGAGAACATTTTATTACGCGGTAATCATTGCATCATTGGCCAAATTAATTACCCATGATGATCATTAAATTATGGAAGAATGGAATAGAATAATAACATGTTAAAAAAATCATCAAATTTTCATGTAATAATTGATTTTAATCTTTTAGAACAAGAACAATTAGATTATAATATAATCGTTAATTAAATCCCAAGTCTCTGTTAATAACCATCCCATACCAATAGTAATCATGAACAATGTATCAATTCATTAATTTATTGATTCAAATTCATCATATATATAAATCAATAAAGATAAATAAAAACAACCTTCTACCTCAAGAATGATCAATCACTAATTGTGATTTAATCTATATTGTTGTCGATGGAATGATCCTTGAATTCTAATGTCGAATAGAACCTTGATCCCGATCTGACATGGTGTCTTCTTCCAAGAGTTCTGATCTCCAATGGAACTCTATGAGGCTAGGGTTAAACTCCCAACACTAGGATGCCCTCATAAATGTCTACATATTTATGAATAATAGTTCCCTACATTATCATAAAAAAATAATGAATTTAATATAATTAATAAATTAATTAACTCAAGATGTTACTTGAATGAAATATCTAATGTTATCAATGGTTAAGTCATCTTTGGCTAAAATTAACACCCTAAACTAAATGGTGGCCTTAGATATTTATTCTAATACAACATTGTGTAATTATTCCACTTTTTCAAGGAAAATTTATATTATGATAACATGAAAGATAAAATTATTTTAATAAAATAATATTTAAAAAAGTTATATAAATTTATTATAATATTATATCAGAAAATATAAATAAATATAAGATATATATAGAAAAAATATTTTTGAAAGACAAAATATATTTTTAGAAAATTGATTTCTTATTTACTAGGAATTAATAAATTAAATTCTAATGTCAAAACACTTTAAATAAATTTCATATTTAAGTTAATTATATTCATACTCATAATGTTAATATCTATTTTATGGTGGTCATATTTAAATAATATATATCTATATAATGAAACAAATTAGTTTGTGTTATATACACTATAAATGATATGATTGTTTTAAAATATCATAGTCGTGTGAAATAGAATATATTAAATATCCATAACATAAAATACATGTTTTTTGCAGCCCCCTATTAATAAATTTCATCCTCTAAAATTAAAATTTTCCTTCCCAAAAAATGGTTTGGAATTTGAAAATTTATTTTTGGTAAACCCACATCCTAAAGAGGTTTAATAATAATATATCATAAATAGAGGGAAAGTGATATATGAAGATTAAAAAATTTCTTGGTTTCTAAATAGGAAAACAGTATTGTGAATTAGAAATATGGACTTTGATGAGTAAACTAACACACATGGGCTAATAAATAATAATATATAATATTTCCATGAGAATTCTTACCACCATAAAATAATACATATTGAAAGGGTTAAAAATTCATATATATCTGAGAAGTAAATAAAAATGGATAACATTTTTAAATTTTCATGTTGTTTCTTTAATGATAAGGAATTATTCTAATATTTTTATAATCACTCAAGGAAATAAACCTAAAATATTTTTACCATGTCATAAGGATGATCTTATTCATTGGTTGTTATTGGATTTCATTCCATATTATCTATTTTGTTAGGAACTAGACATTAATAAAGAATTTTTTATTTCTGGAGAAAATATAATGAATATAAAGATATAGAAGTCATTATAATAGCTTATAAACATTCTCCAAAACAAAAATAGATAGATCATATTATCCTATATGATAAATCATACATTATCCACAAGTAATATGATCCAATTTTCCATAAAATCATTCTATATGTACTCAATCATATGGATCATCAAACATCGATATGATTTTTTTTTAAAAAAATAAAATAATTTATGTGTGGGGTCCCTAATTTTGAAATTTCAAATTATTATTAGTTTCTCATAAAATACATATAAAATTATCATATAAATAACTATATTATATATTTAAAAAAAACACAGTGATAACGTGATTCTCTATATAACCATATTGAAGACATTCATTCATTAAATAATTATGACTCTTCTTATTAATAAAATAAAGTAATTAATAATTGAATAAAAATAAATAAATGTAGTAATATTTATAGTGAATTACTTTTTAATTAATACCTTATCAATTTTCATGGCCACCAATACTATATCGTTCACATTCATCTAAAAATCGGAAACATATAAAGGGTATCATTCCCCTCTTCATGTATTCTCTTAAAAAAATCTCATGACCACTAACCAAGGTTCTTGGTTATTGTACCAATAAACATATTCTTCCAAATCCCTAATATAAAAATTTATTTATAATATTTAAATTTTTTATGATTATTATGTCCAAAATATCATTGATAAGATATTTAAATTTTTTTTGAATTCATGTTGTGTGATTAATATACTTGAAATATAGTAATAATGTAAGCATAGCCATTATCCCTTTTCGTATTATACCTTATATTCACTTGATTCTAATGTAATATATTGTCATAGTATTACATCTATTAATAGCTAAATCATTTCACAATATCAATCTCTTTCATTTCCATTGAAATAGTGAACATGATGTCCTTTCTCTTGAAATTTATTGAATGCACCCATTTCCTTCAATAAAAAGCTGGGGTTTCATACCACAATTATAAAATTTGGGAATAATCATTCCAATTTTCCACTCATTATAAATTATTCCTTTCTTCAGCCTTTTCTCTATAATTCATTAAAAATGGATGTGTTTGAGAATCAATTTACTCTCTAGACTTCACAAGATACTATTCCCTAAAATAATTAGAATTTTTGGAAGAAAAGTTCCCATTGAATAATTTTTTAATCCCATAAAATAAATTTCTATTCTTGATTTTTGAATTAATAATGTAGTCTGGATGATGCATTGTTATCCTTGTAGTTTTAGATTCATTCTTAAAAAAGTATCATCTCTATTTTATCTCATACGGAATAACTTTTCATCTATATCTGCTCTTTGTTCACACAAAATACATTTTTGATAGATAATGTCATTAAAATTCAACATTTCAATGCTTAAAATTTCATCATCATCCTTATTGTTTTGAAATAATCATCAACATTGATTTGGATCCCCTTAGAGATTCTAAAATGTCTTTAAAAACATCTCTACTTCAATTATTATGAAATAGAAAAATATATTCTTGATGAAATATATCCATTACTCAGCTTAAAAGGTTTTTATGGATAAATTTAATGGTTGGTGATTTTGATTCATTAATTTGTCCCAAATTGTTAAATTCTATTATGGGTCAGTTGTTTGCTCCATACGACCATGTCTGTTACTCAGAACCTAATTATGCATTCCCTGTACAGTTTTACTATATCTATTTCTAACTGCATTTCCATATCCTGGATCATTTTCAATCCCAAAAATGAAATCACTACATGTATTATGTGATTTGATACATTTTAATTCCATCAAAAAGCCACAATTGGTATGTTTTTCATTAATTTTAGTTACAAAAAATTATTAAATTAAAACAAGTTTGTTTAAACATAGTCATCAAAAATGAGTGTATTACTATGAATGACGGAATCAAAAAATAAATAATAGTCTTACTCATTTCTGTGGTATTAATTAATACATGTTAAATATGAACTCATTTTTTCATAAAGTCATTTTATTTTTCAAAAATATATATTCATTATATAAAATTATTATTGAAAATAATATAAATAATTTTTATAATATTTATAAAATTTATTCAATAATAATATATTCATTTTTGTTATCATAATTTAAAAATAATATTTGGTTTAATTTATGAGAAGTTTATAAAATTATTAATTTTTCAATGAATGTTTATATATATTAATATTTATTAAAGGAATTATTTTTAATGTTAAAAAAATTTAAATTGTTTTTCTTCTAGTTATAAAACATAATTATTTCATTTGGAATAAAATTATTAATATTTAAATGTGTTCTATAGTTCAATTTAGCATAAATGCATTTAATATATTATAAAGGGTATTTATCTAAAAAACATTTTTCATTGAGTTTTTTCATTTTAGTTGATAATATATTTATAAATGTATGTGTTTTGATATTGGGAAAATATATTACATATTGAGATTCATGAGGTCCAAATTTATTTAATATGTACCTGTCAATTTTTATCCATATGAATAGTAAAATTATTAATTTTTTTACCATGGTAATAGAAAATCAGGTAATTGTAGTAAAAAATAAAATGATATGGGTGATTAAATAACCCTAAATATATCCATAACATTATTTAATGATTTTATTTTTTCATTTTTCATATTATTTTATTTTGTAAGGAAATTTTATGACAATTTTGATGAGATTACGAAATCCATATTATTTTGTTTCAAGAAAAGTGAAATGTGGAACACTATTGTTGTTAATAACTATTATATTTTTAATATTTTCATATTTATCTGATATTTTAAACAATAAATAGTATTTTCAATGATTTTTTATAATTAATTCTTCATCTTTTCTTACGAACTAATTATCTTATATAATTTCAAAATGATGATTAAATATTCATTCAATTAATGGAAAAATAAAATAATAAATATTTTGAATATATGAAATAATGTAATTTGAAATAATTAAGAGAATACAAAAATATTTAATAAGAACATGGACTTCTGGAAATGTTTGATAATAATTGGTCAGAATTATATGTTTTCTCTTGATGTCATTATTTTCAAGGTAACATATAGTTCCAAAATTATATATAATGATATACTATGAAAATAATATATTATTAAATTATTAAAAAATTAAACAAATTAAATACATAAAATATTATAATATATGGTCTAAAATTTAATCCGATAAAAATTTACGGTTATATAGTTATTTTATAACTAAAATGAAATCTATTTACTTGGAAAATTATTTTACCACGACTTAAGTTAAAACATTTTAGTTAATGGTGTAAACCAAATTCTATGAATTAATATTTCACAAAAACCTATCATAATTTTAATTTTTTGATGATATTTGAACCATAGCACACACTAGTTTTAAATACATGACCATTTCAATGTATTTTTAGCTATAATATTTTAAGGGTACATTACTTTTTACGAAATTCAATGATTATCCATCCCCTCTATTATAAAATATAACATAATTTTCCAATTAATTACAAATCATGATGGCATATATCATAATTATATTCTACCAAATTATCTACTAATATTCCATAAAAGTGTTCTAGATGTGTTTGTCTTCCCAAAATACCATCCATATATTCATTTTGAGGAGAGCGAATGGAGTAATTTCAGTGAAGAAATAATCACCTTAACCTAACAATTTATTTTTTATACTAGTATTCATCTTATATAAATAAAATTTATTTATAAAAAAAATAACTTCAATGTTTTAATTATTTATAAATATTATTATGAACCTTGAAACCTCATAACACAACATCCTTATCAAAAAACAAGAAGTAAATGTATTTCTCCAACGTATGTTTGACAAAAAATCTCCATGCAATGCTGAAATTAAATTTTCCTCAAAATCATTTATATATTGTACTTATGATGTGCGTAATATTTATATTTAATATTTATTAAATAATTATATTTCAGGAATGATAATATCTTGTCTAACTTCTTACCATTCCTTTATTACATCTGTACAAAAATTGCAACGATATTCGCGTGTAGAAACAACCTACCATCTCCATGAAATGTGTTATTTATGGTTAAATATATAATATTTATTAAATATAATAAACATATATTTCATTAAAATATATGATTTTGATAACCTTACTAAAATTTTAGAAATGTTAGGACTAGGTTCAGAGTATAATGATCTGGAAGACATAATAAAAATAGGATTAGAAAACAAAGCAATTATCCCCAAGAACAGTGATTTAAAATGAATTATTTTAATAATAATATAGTAATATATTTTTAATAAATCATAAATGGATTGATAGATATGAATGGTTTTTATAAAATATATGTATAATAAATCAATATTTTCATATAGGTGTTCAAAAAATGAATAATGAAGTGTGAGAGTAGAGTATTGTTTTTACACCACAACGCAGTCATTATTTTTGACTATTTATGTTTATGTTTTTAATAGGGAATATTTTTCTTCCATATATTTGTTTCATAAAAAAATTTAGAATTTTATTTATTACTATCCTAACTTTTTTAGAAACTTTTTTACCTAAATTATTCTTTTTACAAAATGGTTTGTAAAAATATTTTTTTTCAAAATCTAAAAAAGGAACATTATGAATTTTCATAAAAAATAATGAATGAATTATCTCAACTTATAATAAATGAGTATATTTTTCCAATTTAATGAAGCCTAAAATATTTTATTCTTTATTAAACTTTATTTTAAATGATTTATTTTCATTATTATTTGGGTATATTTTTTAAAATCCTATGTTAATTTAAAATAAAACAAATTTTATCATGAAGAATTATTCCAAGTGATATTTCAAAATCATTATAAATATATTAATACATTCTTTGAATTTACTTGTACAATATTTTGGAGATTATACCAGGATAAAATCCTTATTCTTTCTCAATTATGTTTCTGTTTGTGATGAAAAGATGAAAATACTAGGAAACCAATTTATTTTCAGTTGTTCTAATATGAGGAATGTTTTTGACCATGTAGTACATATTTTTATGGTTTTGATTTTGTGATTGGTGGAACATATTATTACATCCATTTAATTTGGTAAATATTATATCAAAGGGTAGGCATTTCAGAAATTGGTTGATATGCATGATCTATTATAGAAAATAGGTTAATTTTCTTGACCTATTATGGGAAATAAGTTGGGGTTCTTATTCTATTAATATAATGATCCACTTATATATATATATGATATTATGGTCTCAGATATTAACCATGACATGTGAAATAGTATGGATACTTATTATGGTTATGTTAACAAATATTATGTTAACTAATCGTTTACGATTAAGTTATTATGAATTTTTATTCTTATGATTCTTGTATTTTTTATAAATTCTAACATTTTCATCAATAAATCAAGTTTTCTGATCATTGTCTTAATAGGTATGAAAATTATATTCCATGATCATGATATCATACAGTTATTCATATATATGATAGTCAACTTATATCTACCATGTTTTTCCTTATTTATTATTTATGTTCACCCATTTCATTTATTTTATTTTCAAAGTATACGAAGAATGGTTTTAGTAGGGTATACCTATGAGAACACAAATGAATGTTATTTATTTGATATTTTGAAGATAATCCATAAAATAATAATATTTTATATTTAATATATATTGAATCTAACCCTTTATGTTTATAGTGAGGGTTATATTTTTTATATTGAATATTCATCTAAATAGATGGAATATTTTCCATTAAATAGTTTTGGCCAGTACAGTTGGCATAAGATCTAGGTTTAGTGAGTCTTTGGATGATAGGGATAGAAAAAAATTATTAAAATCAAATAGTATTGAAATTATTTTAGTGAATCCATAATTTCATGTAATAATAATTTTTAGACACTATTAACACTATGATTTTAATGAACAATGTGTCGTGGTTTTGAAATTCAGTTACTAATTTGTATGAATTATGTAGGATTACACTATTATTATTGTTCCTCATAGTGTTAATTTTAGTTTTATTTAATGGAAAAAACCAAGAGGAATCATTTCAATGATAAATGCAATGGATAAAGAAATTAATTTACACATGATAAATGAAATTTTATATGATCTAGAATGAAGAATATTACTACTATGCCCCCACAAAATTCTCAATTTAAGAATCATGTCGAGCATAATAATTATCAAGGTAGGGGAAACAGACTATTTAATATTTCATGAGTTAATATCTATGTTATTTTAGTGGATCTTATAATACATTGTATATTGATAGTTTGATGAGCATAATCAATAAAAAAAAAATTTCTACAATGATTGGGACGTTAAAAAATGTTCATTTCATATTTTTGACAAGAAGAGGAAGCACATTATAAGGCCCCAGACTTAAACATTACTTAATATTGAATTAAATTAATAATTCACATTTAGGATATTTTCAGGTTTAGAGTTTTAGAGAATCAGATCATAACTACTACATCTCAAAAAATCACACATTAGACACTTCTACAACGTTCCCTTTTTTAAAAAAAACATAAACTCTTAAAAAAAGAGTCACGTAGAGTTACATGTTTAAGAAAGCATGAATTTTCATTGATCCCATTGATGACCATGTTCCACATTATGTCCTGTGAAAAACACTTCAACAAACTTGGGGTGAGCATAAAAATCTATGTAAGGGATACACAAAGAAGGAAAACTGTTAGTTTTTCAAAACATCAAGTAAACCATGAATACTTTATCAAAGTAAAACTTTTCAACATTATGAAGTAGTAAATACTCTTACCTAAATAAAATATCAGTACGTACCATTTTGAAACCAAAATATTACAATAAAACTCATATAAATAACACATCACATATAAAGGTAACTTGGGACATAGACATACATAAATAGAATAACCATACGGCCGACTTCCACACATATCACTAAATTGAAAAGCCATACGGACAACTCCCATAACCAATGAATTGGAGGTTATAACGTAACAACCCTTCCTGGTTTCCATTGCACCACCTGTCATATGGTTTATCACATAACCACCCGTCAAATGTCCAAGTACCATTATAAAATCAGAAGACATAAAACAAATATAATGGAAAGAAAATATTTCCACATTTTAATTAAAATATATCACCTAATTATATTGACATAACAAATACATTATAAAGAACATTTTCAATACTAAAATACATAAATGATTATATGGAATTTATATCATTTTAAAAACATTATGACTTGTTGAGGAAGCTAAAGACAAAATAATAATCATGGCGGCGGAAAAGGTCATTGTCACCATGTACATTAAAAGAATCATTCCTTTTTGGATTAGTAAAACACTTTGTAGAAAAAGATTCCTTTTGTATAAAATTAAAATTCAATGGTGTTTATACACCATATAAAATAATGTCTTGTATTATAACAAAATATGCCTCAATTAAAACGAGATTGTGAAAAGTCCCTTAACTTGTGTGCGACATGAATCAATTTCTTTTTAATCTCCGGAATAATAAATTGAAGTTAATTTCTAGTTACTTAATAAATTTTTTCAAGTATATTATTCCTTTTATATAACTTATATCTATGTTATAAACATTATGTAATCATTTATGATAATAAAGTTCATTTTGTTGATATTTGGTACTTAGGTCAAAAATGGACTTCTTACAATGACATGTTGTTCATGTGGTCAATGGTTCATTATATCCAGAATGATATTAATTATTTAGATATCATATATATCATCTTTACTAATCATATACATATATTTATAATAATATATAAAATTTAGAGGAATTAAATGAAATGCACCGTTTATAGAGACAGTAAGTCGTACGTACGCATGAACGCTACTTTCATTTCTATTTCGTATTTAATGGAGTAAAATCATAATGATATAAAGTTATATTATAATTCTAGTATAATATCATATATAATATCATTAACTCCCTTCTTTATACGTCGCACATTTGGCATTAATGAATCAAATCACTTTGAGGGGGTGGTAGTCCATAGTTCCTAAATTGAAATTATCGTGTTTACCCATAATGAAAACCATAAAGGTATGCCATAAATGAAAAATACAGAATCATAAAGAAGACATAAACATAATATATATCATATATAAAAAAAGTGACATCTTTATGACCACCATGAAATGTGTTAAAAGAAGATTGAACAATCATCGTTTCGTGAGGCGGAAATTCAGTAACCGCAGAAACAATATGTTCATTAATCATTAGACGGAGGTGTAATTAAGTTTAAATAAAATCCTTCTCATAAAAACATCCTAGTGTATTTAATATATTGGTATTTGTAAATATGAAAGGAATAAAAAGAGTTTAGGGGGATGGAGAAGCAAAATAAAAAAAAGAACACAAGTGAAGACATTACCTTTAAATCGGTTAACTCACTTTGTATTGAACAAAATGGGTTTCTTGAAGAGCTTTCTGCCTAAGGTAAGGTTTCTAGGATGAGGAGAGGGATGTGGAGAGATAAAATGAGCAGATATTGGCCGAGCCAATGGCTTGAGAGGTGTGGGTACGGTGGTAGACGTGGGGGACTTTTATAAAAGGAGAGGTGGGGCACTCTTTGAAAGTTATAAAATGTTACTTTATTATATAATGAGTTTCAGATTTTAAAGGTCCCAAAATTAAATATTTCTAGGATAAGGTGATTATAGTTAGAAATAAACCCATCCAATAGGTTTTTGACAAGTTTAGGTCTTACATTTTACATTATCTTTTCTTTTTATGTAAATTGTTATGTAATGAGGTAATCGCTACATCATCATGGTGTCATAAATAATTTAATTTATTTAATGTATAAAAATTATAAAAAAATTATCATGATGTAGGAAATGTTTTTATATTTCCAATAAACATTTATAGTCCAAAATATAACTTTTATAACTTCATGTAAAAATTATTTTAGTAAAAAATACATGTTTGTGACATTTTTATTTGAACTTTAGATAAAATGTTATTAATGTTGTTTTCATACCATAGTGGATCCACGGGTTCCCCAAGTTGACCCATGGATTCTTTTGGTCTGCCATGACACATCCAATATGGGTAGAACATGTGCCATTGTAATTTAATATTATTATAACATTATTTTTACCTTAAATTACACTAATTACCTTTAATTGTGATTAATAAAACTTAAAAGTTACTATTCACAAAAAATATATTTTAATCCTACTAAATCAAATATTACATCATAATTATAACCATGTATGTCATATTTTTGAAATTTAATTCACATAAGTGTTATAGTTTTATTTAAACAAAAAATCACTTTTTTAAGTACCACTTTGTGGTTTCACTATTCATCAAAATTTGAAATTTTTCATAAAAACACCAAAAATTAACCATAAGTTATATTTGATATTCTGAATTCAAAAATTATGTATATTTTACAAAATTCAAAACATATAAGTTTCATTAAATAATTTAATAATTAATTCCCTCTTTCAAAAAAATAGTGTGTTTTTAAGAAGCAATATTTACCAAAAGATTGACAATAGTTTAAGTCCAATTTCAAAATGAAGTTATTTCTAATGACCACCATTAGATTAAATGGTAAAAATATATTCTAATTTAACTTTAAAACAAATTCATAATATAATATCATCGTATAAATAAATTAGAATAAAAAGAGGATTTGAATTAGAATACAACATTTTTCACTATTCATTAAAAAACAAACTTTATTGGAAAAATACCAAAAATTTGCACAAAGTAAATTTTGATGTCCTAATTCCAACAAAAAATATTTTTTAGTCTAATAAAATGTATAAGAGTGACCAAAACTATATTTAAAGAGGGTTCACCTTCAAAAGGTGATAAGTCGACCTCTTAGTGAATATTAGAGTATCTATGCCAAAAATTGAATTCTTTTCTTATTTTAATGCTTTATATTTTATTGGATACATGTAAAAACATTTAACAAACACATATAATCATATTTAGTTATTTCTATTCATTCTCGCCAATACAACGGCTACGTGTTAACTACCTTTTAAAATAATATTATTATATTACTAGTGTGCAATGTAAGATTTCAAAGAAACTTGTTGTTGTGTATCGGGTATGCTATCGAACATAGCAACTCCTTTAAAGTTAAATTTATATTTAATTCAAAAATATTAATAAATATGAAAAAGTATTATTCTTTATTTACTTGGGATGTTACATCCTTCCCCCATTTTGGGAATTTCGTCCTCAAAATTTTATTCAATTATCAAAATAAGTTGGGGTATTTATCCCTCATAGCATTTTCAGATTCCCAAATTGCCTCTTCAAAGATATGGGTTTTCCATAAAAACTGTACCTGGTGAATTACCTAATTCTGCAACACTTTCTCTCTACGTTCAAATATCTGGATATGTTGTTCTTCATAAGAGAGATTCTCCTCCAACTAAACTACCTCGAGGCTCAAAACAGGAGATGGATCAAGCATATACTTTCTCTACATTGAATCATGGAAAACATTTTGTTCTTGAGATAAACTCGTAGGTAAAGCCACTCGGTAAGAATCTGATCCCACCCTCTCCAGAATTTCATATGGTCTAATGATCCTTGAACTCAGCGTTCCTTTCTTACCAAATCACATAACACTTTTCCATGGTGAATCTTTGAGGATGACATAATCACCTATCTCAAAAGAGATATCCTTCCTCATGTTGTCTGCATAACTTTTCTGCCTGCACTAATCTGTTCTCATGTGTTTCTTTATTAGCTGAATTTTTTTTTCATCTCTTCTATGAATTATGTTTCCATCAGCTTCCTTTCCCCTACTTCATCCAAAAAACCTAGAGTTCGACACCACTTACCATATAGTGCCTCAAATGGATCCATCTGTATACTGGAATGAAAATAGTTATTATATGAAAATTCAACCAAAGAAAGATGTTAGTCTCAACTTCCCTGATAATCCATCAGGAAAGCACATAGCATATCCTCCAATGTATGAATTTTTCATTCTGATTTCCCATCTGACTGAGGATGAATAGTTTTACTAAAATTTAATTCAGTATCCAACGACATCTAAAGGCCTTTCCAAAAGGTAGAAGTAAACCTGGGATCATGACCAGATACAACGGAGAGGGTAACTCCATGAAACCTGATTATCTCTTTAATATATAACTTAGAAAGTTGATCTAGAGACAAGGTATCTTGAATAGGAAGGAAATGAGAAAATTTAGTCAATCGATCAAGAATAACCCATATTGCATTATTACCTCGAGATGTTTTTGGTAATCCCATAACAAAGTCCATGGATAAATTTTCTAATTTCCACTCTGGTACCGGTAAATGCTGGAGCATCCCTTTTGATAACTACTGCTCTGCTTTAATCTTTTAACATGTCAAACACTTCATAGTAAAATCAACAATAACTCTTTTCATTCCATCCCACCAATAACACTCTCGCAGATTTCTGTACATATTTGTCTACAAGGATGAACTGAAAATATGTAACTATGAGACTCACATAACAACTCATTCTTAAATTGTGAATCACATGGAACACATAATCTCTTACCATACCTCAAAAAAAATCATTATTAATGTTAAATTCAGGAATCATACCCTTCTGAACCAGCTCTACCATTCTCTGCAACCCTTGGTCTTTCTTCTACGCTTGGTTAATTCTGTCTGATAGAGATGTTCTAACTGACACATGAAACAAAACAGAAGAACATCCTACACCAACAACTTTTTTGAAAAATTTCATCAAATCAAAAAACAAATGATCTGGTTCCAAATGTAGTATGGTTAATGAAGCATTACTTTTTTGACTCAAAACATCATCCACTTTATTTTCTTTTCCCGGATGGTAATGAATTGTACAATCATAATCCTTGATTAATTCCATCCATATCCTCTATCTCATGTTCAATTATTTTTGAGTGAATATATACTATAAACTTTTGTGATCAGTATATATTTCAAACATTACTCCATACAAATAATACCTCCAAATTTTTAGTGCAAAAACAACTGAAGCTAATTCCAAATCCTGTGTAGGGTAATTTACCTCATGAATTTTCAACTGATGTGTAGTATAAAAAATTACCTAATCATTCTGCATAAGAACACAACCATGTCCCTTCAACAAAGCATCACTGTAGATAACAAACTCACCATTCTTGGAAGGATGTTCCAAAACTGGATCATTCACCCATCTTATTTTCAACTGTTGAAAACAATCATCACATTCTTTCGCCCAGATAAACATAACACCCTTCTGATTTAGCATAGACATTGGACTAGATAACTGTGAGAATTTATCAATATACCTCCATTAATAACCTGCCAAACTAAGATAACTACATATCTCAGTTACATTTGTGGGTCTTGGCCATTCTTTAACATATTTTGTTTTAGAAGAATCAACAGTTATGCCATTTTATGAAAAAATGTGACCAGGGAAAGAAATTTGTTGTAACAAAAACTCACACTTGCTGAATTTTCGAAATAGTTTATTTTCTTTTATGGTTTACAAGATAAACCTTAAATTACTTTCATTCTATTCTTTACTTTTAGAAAACACCAAAATATTATCAATGAAAACAACCACAAACTTATCCAAGAACTCATGGAAATTTATATTCATAAGGTCCCTGAATACAACAGAAACATTGGTTAACCAAAAAGTCATAACTAAAAATTCATAATGACCATATCTAGTACGAAACACAGTCTTCAGAATTCCTGCATCTTTTACTTTCAACTGATGGTACCCTGACCTCATGTCAATATTCAAAAAATACAAATCTCCATGGAGATGATAATACAAATCATCGATATGAGGAAAAAGGATACATTCTATTAATATTGATATTATTCAAGGCTCTATAATCAATGCAATGTCTTGTTGAACCATCTTATTTTACAAAAAAGACATGATCACCCCAAGGGGATGTTCTAGGTCAAATGAAACCTTTATCTAATAACTCATGAATTTGATTATTTAACTTTAAAAGTTCAAATTGAGGCATTCGTTAAGGGGGTTTTGAAATTGGCTTAGAATCAAGAACTATTTCAACTGTAAATTCAACTTCCAGATCGTGAATAATACCAGGAAACTCATCAGGAAAAACATCAAGAACTCATTTACCACTAGCACATCATTAATCTCAACAGTTCCTTTATTTTCAACAATATGTGCGAGGTAAGATTTATTTCCATCTTTTATTAGTTTCTCACCTTCCTAATATGTTATCAAAAGCATGGGTTTATTCTGGTACACAAAATGACAATAATTCTGAAAAGAAACCATTTAAGCTCTGGAGTCAATCTTAGAATGGTAAACAGAAAACCAATCCAGTCCCAAAAAAACATCACACTCTACTTGAGGAAAAACAATATGGTTTGAAAGTAGTTTCATTCCCCAAAAAAGGATATGAAGGTTCTTATAATTTCTTTTAGTCTCAACGTTTCATTCGGGTGTTTTTACCATAAGTTCAGGATTCTTATCTTCAGATTGAATTCCCAATTTTCTAGAAAACTTCTCAGAAATGAAATAATGTGTAGACCCAAAATCAAACAAATCATTGGCATAATATGAACAAACAAACAATGTACATGATACTACTTCATTGGATGGGCTAACATCTGCTGAAGTGGTTTCAAAGGATTTCACCACCCCTTTCTGCTTGTTGTCTGGCAGCTTTCCCCAAGTTGAGTTCTTTGATAGACACTCATTTTCATCATGACCCATTTCATTACACTTAAAACATTGTACCGCTAGATTTTCATTACCTGCTTGATAATCTTCCTTACAGTTATGAGCAATATGACCAGACTTACCACACCGAAAGCACTTTCCAGACTTGGATAAACTTTTTCCAGGATACATTTTACCACACTTATGACAGGTTTGATATTTTTTTTCTTACATCCTTGCTTCTTTGATAATTTTGTCCCCTTTTCCTTCCAACTGGACCTCTTATTCTATTGTTTGTCAATGAACACTTGATCATCGGAAAACTCTATTTCCACCATCTCCACACGTCGAACAACATTTTCCTAACTTCTGAACTCCTGAGAAGCTAAAGCCCTTAGATAATTTGGCTTTAACCTTGAGTAATAATGGTTGATTTTACTATCAAGATATCGTATGAAATTTTGAGCATACCTTGTCAGTCGAGTGAACTATGCTTCATTAGCAGCCACTGAGTCATCCTCCTGCCTCAATTATAGGAATTGTTTTTCCATCCTAAGATGAACCACCATAGGAAAATATTTCTCAAGAAACATACATTTGAATTCCTCCTAGTGAAGATCATCAATCTCATCTGTATCCCTAATTTTTTTTGTGATTGACCACCACTAATCAGTTTCAACATCAAAATGGTAAACAATAAGACTATCATTTTGATGTTCTAAAAACCCCATGACAGAAAAAATCTTCTCTAGTGCTTTAATCCACCCTTCAGCTAGCACATGGTTAGATGATCCTGTGAATTATGGTGGATGTTGCCTCATGAAATGTTCCACCACTGACATGATCCTTTGCAATTGGTCTATCTTATCTCATGCATTGATACCACCACCATTTATATCCTGACTCAACTTTTCCATCACTGCAACTAACTGTTCAGTTCCAATTCAGACCATCTCAGGTTGCTAATTTGGAAGGATGACTTCCTCGTAATGTCATCCCAACATAGCTGCATTGATTCCTTTGCCAAAAACAATTCTGAACACAAAAATATCATAGGCGAAGAAACATGGTAATCATTAAATGCTATATCATTTCAACCATACCATAAATTAATTTATAAAGTTAACAATTTTATAACTCTAAAAGTTGTCTAAACCGACCTTTCATACCAACTATAAGGCCCAAGTCATAAACATTACTTAATATTAAATTAAATGAATAATTCACATTGAGGATATTTTGAGGTTTATAGTTATAGAGAATTATATCATAACTATTATATCTCAAAAAATTACACATTAGAAACTTCTACAAAGTTCTCTTTTTTACAAAACATGAACTCTTACAAAAAGACTCATGTCTAGTTATATGTTTATGTCAACATGACTTTTTCTTTGATCCCATCAATGACCCTATTCCACAATATTTCCTATGAAAAGCATTTCAAAAAAACATGGGGTGACCATAAAAATCTCAGTAAGGGATACACATTGACAGAAAACTGTTAGTTTTTTCAAAACATCAAGTAAAACGTGAATACTTTACCAAAGTAACACTTTTCACCTTTAAGAAGTAGTAAATACTCTTCACTAAGAAAATATCATTACTTACACTTTTGTAACCAAAATATTACCATAAAACCCATATAAATAACACATAACATATAATGTTAACTTGGGACATAAATATACATAATTGGAATACCCATATAGTCGCCTTCCACACATATCACTAAATGGAATAGCCATACGACCGTCATCCATACACAATGCATTAGAGGTTAAAACGTAACCACCCATCCTGGTACTCACGGAACAACTCGTCATATGGTTTATAACGTATCCACCCGTCAAATGTCCAAGTACCATTATAAAATCATAATACATAAAACAAATATAAGGGAAAGAAAATATTTCCACATTTCGATCACAATATATCACTTAAATATATTGACATAACAAATCCATTATAAATACCATTTTGAATACCAAAATACATAAAAGTGTATATTGTATTTATTTCATTTTAAAAACATTACGGCTTGTTGAGGAGGCCAAAGACCAAATAATACTCGTGGCGGCGGAAAATGACTTTGTCACCGCATACGTTAAAAGAAACATTCCATTTTGTCCTTTAGTAATATTCTTCATAGATAAGTATAGCTTCTATATAAAATTAAATTTCAAAGGTGTTTATACACCGTATAAAATAAAGTCTTGTATTAGAACAAAATATGCCTTAATGAAAGGAGATTGAGACGATGTACCTTACCTCATGTCTGACGTGACTCAATTGCTCTTTAATCTCCTGAATAATAAAATAAAGATAATATCTACTTTCTTAAGAATCTTTTTAAAGTTTATTATTCCTTTTATATAGCTTATTTCCAGGTTATAAACATTATGTAATCTTTTAAGTTAATAAAGTTTGTTTTGTCGATATTTGGTACTTAAGTTAAAAATGGACTTCTTACAATTATATGTTGTTCATGTTGTCAAAGGTTCATTATATCCAGAATGATATTCATGATTTCTATATCATATATATCATATATATCCATCATATACATGTATTTATAATAGTATATAAAATTTATAGGTAAGAAATGAAATGCACCGTTCATGGAGATGGTAAGCCGTACGTATGCATGAACGCTACTTTCTTTTATATTTCATATTTAATGGAGTGAAATCATAGTGATTTAAAGGTATATTATTATTCCAGAATAATATCATTAACTCAATCCTTTATACATCCCACATATGGCATTAACAAATAAAATCACTTTGAGGGGGAGGAGGTCCGCACATCCTAATATGAAATTATCATGTTTACCCATAATGGAAACGATAATGGTATACCATAAATTAAAAATAATGAAGCATAAGGAAAACATAAAAATAATAAATATCATATATAAACTGTGTGAAATCTTAATGGCCACCATGAATGGTGTTAAAAAGAATATTGAACAATCATCGTTTTGTGAGAAAGAAATTCATCAACCACAGAAACAGTATGTTCATTAATCACTATATGGAGGTGTGTGTAAGTTTAAATCAAATAATTCTCATAATAACATCCTATTATATTTAATATACTGGGTTTGTTACAAAATAAAGGAATAAAAAGAGTTTAGGGGGATGGATAATTAAAATAAAAAATAATAACACAACTGAAGACATTACCTTTAAATTGAGTAACTCCCTTTGGTTTGAAAGAAAAAGGTTTCTTGAATAGATTTCTAACTAAGGTAAGGATTATATGATGAATATTGGGATGTGGAGAGATAAAATGATAATATCTTGGCTGATCCAATGGCTTGAGAGGTGTGGGTAATGTGGTAGAGGTGGGGCCCTTTTATAATAGGATATGAGGGGCACTCTTGGAAAGTATTAAAATGTTACTTTATTATATAATGAGTTTTGAGATTTTAAAGGTACCCAAATTATATAATTCGAGGATATGTTTATAAGAGTTCAAAATCCACCCATCCAAATTGTTTTTACAATTGTAGGTCTTATATTTTACATTATCTTTTCATTTTATTTAAATCATTAAGTAAATAGGTAATCGCTGCATCATCATGGTGTCGTTCATAATTTAATTTATTTAATGTCTAAAAATAAGAAAAAACTATAATGATGTAGGAAATATTTTTATCTTTCCAATGAATATTTATAGTCAAAAATATGACTGGTATAACCCCATGTAAAAATTGATTTATTAAAACAATACATATTTGTGACATTTTTATTTTAACTTTAAATAAAACGTTATTAAAGCCATTTTCTTACCCAAGTGGCTCCATGGGGTCCCCAAGTTGTCCCATTGATTATTTTGGTCGGCCATGACACATAAAATAAGGGTAGGACATGTGTAATGGTAATATTTTTATTATTATAACAGTATTTTTACCTTAAATTACCCTAACTACCTTTAATCGCGATTAATAAAACTTAAAAGTTACTATTCACCAAAAATTATTTTAATACCATTAAATCAAATTGCGTGTTTTTAAGAATCAATATCTATCAAAAGATTGAATGTTTTTTATGTCCAATTTCAAAGTGAAATTAATTCCAATGACCACCATTGGATTAAATGGTAAAAATATATTCTAATTTCACTTTAAAACCAATTCAAGAGATAATAAAATCATATAAATAAATTATATTAAAAAGAGTTTTTGAATTAAAATACACATTTTTCACTATTCATTAAAAATTTATCATTATCGGAAAAATACAAAAAAATTACACAAAGTAAATTTTGATGTCCCGATTCTAAAGAATAATTTTATTTGGTCCAATACAATGTATAATAGTGAACAAAACTATCTTTAAAGATGGTTTCACATCAAAAGGTGATATGTCGACCTCTTAGTGAATATTAAAGTATCTATGCCTAAAATTGAATTATTTTCTTATTTTAATCCTTTACCATTTATTGGATACATTTAAAAACATTTAAAAATCATATATAATCTTATTTTAGTTATTTCTATTCATTCCCTCCAATACAATGACTGTGTGTTAATTACCTTTTAAAATAATATTATTATATTACTAGTGTGTAACGTAAGATTTCAAGGAAACTCATTGTTGCGTATCAGGTACGCTATCGAACATAGAAACCCCATTAAAGTAAAATTAATTTTCAATTCAAAAATATTAATAAATATGAAAATGGATTATTATTTATTTAATTGGGATGTTACGCAAATCAATGGTGGAATACTATCTAAAATATGAGTAAATTGATATAAATTGATCCAATGTAATTATATGAGTTTATATGGATAATATATAGTAATTAATTCCCTTGTATTGGATGAACAATGATGAACATGGAATTTTATGAGGCGATGAAAATGAATAAAGTATCCATCGGTAACTATGTCAGATATTTAACAAGGATGTTTATGGAATGTATTTAGTTTAATTATCTAAATTGAATCTAAAATTCACAGATTCATTACTGGACTAAAACCAATTCAATTTAATGAATTAGATATTGGATACTTTATTGGATATAATGAAATTGTTCTAGGTGCAATTAATGTAGGAATAGAAATAGTTTATTCCCGCCATTTCCATGGTGTTGATAAGAAATGAAAGATATAATTTCTTAAATACTGCAATAAATCACATGGTATAACTAAATTTCAACCATATATTTGTTATAAATATGAAAATGAACTCCAATGGAAGTATTCAAATGTAAGTTTTAAGTGATTTAAATATGGAATCATTAGTCATAAAGACCATGAATATGACAAGACGATGAATATATTTCTCAATGAAGTGGAAAAATGAATATAAAAAATAATACACCACCATTGATCCATAGTATAAAATGAAATAAGTATGGGAATTATTTCAATAAGTGAATTAATCTGAAGGTCTTTTATGATCCAAAACAAAAACCTATTAGGCATAATTAAAATTGGAAGAATTATAATATCATGACTACTAAAGATCTTAAAAAATGACATGGCGATAGGTACATTTATCATCCACTATAGAAAATATAATTTATTATTTTGTTCTCAATATAATAACTAAAATATCTAAATTGATATTTCTAGGGGTACAATTATATCATCCCTATAATTAGATATTGAGTTAGATATGAAAAATTCTCATGGGAAAATAGTCGCAACATATATATATATATAGTTATTCTAGAATTTAAGTTTGTGGGAATATTATTCATTCAAATATTAGGATTCTATTATTAGTTTTCCATAATGTTATTATTATATTGTATTTTTTTCTATATGGATCTTATATTAATTTTCCAAAAAGTGGAGTCTCATTTCATATTCCAAATAAAACAATGATTATTTTTAAATGAAAGTATGAATATGAATTTCAAAAGGAAATTAAATCCATAATGCAGTTATTCATTGTAATACATGAATCTTATCTATCTCAGATAGATTGGAAGAAGATTAATATTAATTATACACCAATTTTATATGCGTTTTATGATGTCATTATTTGATTTATCCAACAAATCATGAATTTGAGTACACAATAGAACACATACCAAGCCTTATAAATATTTTATGGACTACATATCGAATGTATCCAATCGGGATTTAGGAACTGGAGTATAGACTTTAGGAAAATATTGATAAGGGTATCATATTTCATAGTTCATCACAATAGGGTGTACATAATATATAATTTAGGAAGATTGATTTATAAATGAGCCTGTATATTAATTATTATGAGTATAAAATGATCAAAATATAGAACATGTATTCTATCACGCAAATTGATGAATCATTTGGTCGACTATGTGAAGTAAAATATATATTTTTGATTTATATTCATTAATGATATCATGTAATGAGGAAAATAAAAAGGGATATACCCATGATGGAACTCCATACAAGGAATTGTGACTATTAATTTATAGTTATTTCTTTTCATCTTACTAATACCCCCTATATATTTGGGATACAAATGAATAGAGTCATGAGGGACTACCATTATCAGTTTATAGAAGAATTTATAGATTATATTTTGTTATCATTAAGGAGAATAAATGCCCAAGAATATCCCATTAGTATTTTCTTGAATATGCAAATGAAGTAGGACCTATTTTAAAAAATTAACCTATGTAAACTTTTGGTTTAGAAACATTCTTTATTGAGTAATATAATTTAATATGACGATGCATTAATAAATAAATAAAAGATTTATGTCATTAAAAAATGTTTAGACATAGCATGATAACTAAAATTCATAGTTTTCATGTGTTGTGTTTATATAATATTAGTTTTCGGTAGATTTATCATTATTATATAACACACTCTCCAAGTTGAATAGGAAACATGTTATGTTCAAATGAATGGAGGAATGTAGAGACAATTTCAAGGAGCGTAAAATAATGATCATTAGTGAAAATTTTCTTACACTACCTTATAGTGGAGAATGGTTTGTGATCTATAGTTATGGAACAATGATGATTCTAGCATGTGTTCCCATGAAAATTGATAGGGTGGAAATAATCAATTAATATATTTTTATATATGTTTCCTTCATTTTAACATCAGGTTTTAAACATAAATAAATGTGAGTGATGTTATAAATACATTTTTCAATATAATTTTTATTAATAATTATGTATAAAAAATTTCTAAAATATGATTTTGAGGGGGTTTTCAATGATGGGTATTATAAAATGGTGTTGAAAATAATTTAAAATTTTGATTTAATATTGAAATATATTTGGAAAATATATAATTTAAATATTCACCTGTGTTTTATTTAAAATAAATTTGCAATGTCATATTACATTAATGTGGATAAAATATTATGAATTACCACTTTAATTTTAATAGAGAAATTAAAGATTAAAAAACCTTGTATTTTATTTGTTACATAAAACTAAAGATGAAAAAATAGAACTAAAAAATCTCATATTACATTCAAATTCATATTATGAATTACCTAATGTTTAAAAATCATTCAAAATCGTTTTTTACATAAGACCAATGTTGAAATTCCACTTAAAAAGTTCACTTACGACATTAAATTTCAGTTTTATTTAATAAACTATATTGAATGTATCAGGTGATACATTAAACATACATTTTAGTAAAACCTATCATTGACATATTATTTAAAATAACAGAATATATAAAAATCACCAAAAACAGGAAACTAATATAAGAAGACACAATAATTCTCCAAAAACTACATTAGTTTAAATAACTGTTAAAACAATAATAATTTAAAAACAAAATTTAGTTAAAAAATTAACTTATTAATAATTTATAATATAATAAAAATGTTCTGATAAACACAATATAAACCATTTTTTTACAATAAATATTCTCATGTTCTAAAATATATGAATGAAAAATAGAATGATTCTTTATTTCAACTGTAATAGTATTTACATAATGTAAAAACTTGTACATTAATACCAATGTAAAATAATTTCATAGATTTTTGGAAATATTATTTATTAATAAGTTAACATACTTGTTAGATATAACAATGGAAAATTATTCTTTGTAAACATTAATTTGATTTTGTACTATATATTTTATGGATTGAAAATATCTTATTAGACTTCCATAGTTGTAAATTAATAAATTTAAAAAATATCAAATTTAAATTGAAGATAGCATTAATAATGTAATGGAAGAGATGAAAACATTATAGTTCATAACATAGATTAATTAAATTTATAACAAAATGCATTTTCATTAGAAATTTCAACTTTATTCATTAATGTGTATCATGATTCATTATACCAACATAAGGTGCTTTCAATTTTTTTATTTTAACTATAGGTAATCATTATGTTGGCTATGAAATATTATGATAAGTAAATTTTATATTGCAATATATAACCAAATGAAATATGAAAATTATATAGCATTTCACATCACTCTTTAAAATATAAATACATGTTACCTATTGATAATTTTCTATATCAATATATTTTTTGTTATAGTACATCCAGGGAGTAGTAGATATAGTAGATTACATTGTTCCATGAATATTAATTCATTATGACCATGGTTATATGATCCGAATAAATGATAAAAAGGATCATTATTCATATATAAATATTAATGATAAACTTTTTACATAATGTACCACAACATGTTTCAATACATAAAACATTAGATATCTTTTTGATGGTACATGTTTTATTTTAGGATAAAAATGTGAAGATTTAATATGACATACATATGATTATAATTTTTTCCTAAAAAACATAATAAAACAGTGTCCGCATTTCTTATATATCTATGTAATATTTAATAAAATGATTTAATTTTATACATATATTACTGAATCATAAAATCAAGTGAAATTTCAATTAAATATCCATTAAATAGAATTTTATTGAAAAAAATGATAAAAAAAATATTATCATCAATTGATAATTGTAATCATTTGGTATTGTCTTGAAATCCATGATTGAAAATTAGATATTACCTCCTTTTAATGGATAATCCATTTTGAAAACTATCATATGAAATTTTCGATTCATGAATAATATTTATAGCATTCCTTAATCCAAGTGTTATTGAGAAGAAATAATTATTCGAGTTATTTATTGGACACCAAACAAAGGAATACATGTTTAATAAATCTAAATAATTATTTAATAATAGTGTAGATATTCATAATAATTAAAATCATATTAATGCTTGATTTATATTACAATAGTTTTCCAATATGGAAGTGAAATATATAAATATATAATTTTAATACACTACTGGTCCCTACTAGAAATCAATCTAGTCAACATGTACCATTCATATTCCAGAACTGATACTTGATTTTTTGAGTGTAATAAATTTCATCAATATTAGATTAATTTTTTTCTATATAAATGAATTCAATGATATGTGGTGTTGGAATCTATAGTGTAATGTAATTCAAATAAAATATAAAATAACACTTTTAATGTATAGATTCTACATAATGAGAGTTCCTATATAATTCCCAAAATATATTTATATAAACCATATATTACATTTAAAAATGTGAAAAAAGTTATTCCCACAAAGTGAGAGAATATATTTAAAAAATTACATCAAAAGTAAAAATTAAAAATTTTATTTACTATATAAGATATATTTCTGTATTTTATTTTTGGGACAAATTCCATGATCTGTTATTTATTTAGCCCCCATTATATTTTAAACTATTATATATATTTATATCAAGAATAAATAGTTGATAAATATTCTATTATATAATGATAAAATTATAAATATATTTGAATAGTATATTACTTGTAAACAAATATTTTTATTAATACATATAACTCATGTTGATAAAAATTAGTTATACATAGAATATATAAATTATAAACTAAACTAATAGCATTGAATATGCCCTATAAAATATAAACTAATATGAAACATTATTATTTATACATGAAATCAAAAGTTTTCATTGTATTTATTTTGTAAAAAATATATGCATTATTTCATTATATTGACATTTTGTCTCTTATTGTTAGAAAATATAAGAAAAACATAAAACCCATCAAATAATAAAATCACATATATAAAAAAATTAACAGAGAAACTTTTTTGATCAAGGAATAAGAATTTTATAGTGAATAATATCATTTTATTTGTAACCTATCATGTTTAGATTAATATAAATGAAATAAGAACCATTAACAATGAATTTTTTAAAGGCGATGTAGATGTAAAAATATAAGTAATAGAATTTTTTATTATATGATAATTGAAACAATATAGATATTAATTGTAAATTCTTGGTGATTCAACATCATTAAACTACTAAAAATAATACCCTTAAACACATAATGGGAATGGACGTTGATGGTAAGAGAATAATAAATACATGGAAAAAATATTTCTATTAAAAAATAATTTGAACGATAAATCCTAAAAGCATAATTAAATGAGTGTAATAATAATAGAGGTTTTTACTGGAAGAGAACCATAACTAAATCCTATGACTGAATTCAAAAATAATATGGATGAAAGAGTCAATATAAAATTAGGTATATAGGTATATGGATAAAATAAACCATTAACGAAGTGAAGTAGCATTATATTGATGATGATATGATATCTTCTTTGATTAGAGGTGTGTTATGACATTGGGGTTATGATATATTAACTTTAAAATATAAATCAAAACAAATATATATTATACAAAACTTATTTTATCGAATAAAAATTTTGTTGCAAATATGTTCATGTTGTTGAGTTTATTTTTCTTGTGTTCGATAATTGACCATAGTAAAACCCTTTACATTAGATTTATTTTATTATACCCCTTTTCAAAACTCATATGAAAAACATAATTATGATTAATGAACTTATAGGAAATAAAGAAATAATAATTATTTCTTAATTTTAATTATGATTTATGTACTCCATATAATACACCAGATGTAGGGGAGGAAAATCTAAATAAATTGAAATATAATATACTAAATAAACATTGGAAAAAAATGTTATAAATAAAATATTATTTAAATTAAATAAAATATACAAATTTTTATCATATAAAACGTGTAAATAATTATATGCAAACATTATCCAAAAAAAAATTGTATAATTAATCATTTTTTAATATTTTAAATAAATATACATACACTTCAATTTAATGTCTACAGTAATGTGGTGTTTTTTGATAAATTCACAACAATTTAAATAAAATAAAAAAACATATAAAAAAATAATATATAGATGATATGATGAAAATGATAATCTTAATACTCAATTTAAAAACATTAATTTAATGTGACATACAAGGTAATTTAAAACACAATCATACATAACAAATATTTTTTAAAAATAGTAAGATTAATGGTATATTAATTGTCTGTATATGACTTAGTGTTCATGAAATGTTATATTTACAATAAATTTTATATGATTTAAATCAAATTATATAAAAATAATAATTAATACACATAAAATTATGAAATTAAATCATTGACCAGAATTTTATTATCTCATCAATGAATCATAAAACATATTTACCACATTCCAAACATACTTTTCGATAATGAAAATTTTTGTTATAAATTATTAAATTAAAAATAAGAAAACATGCATATATATATAATATATAATCATATATTGATTATATTTAATATTAAATTCATGTACTGGGTTTTATTTCACTCAATTATGGAGATATGATCATTGTTAAACTATTCCCATGATCTTTATTTTCTTATATATCATCTAAAAACAATTAAAAACAATAATTATTGAAAATATCTCAAAAATATTATATTTAAAAAAAGTTGCTAAATTTTTATTAGAACCACCTAATAATGTGAATAAATAATATAATTTTCATTGATTTTTGATGAATAACGCAAACATACAATGAAAAATATAATATATAATGTATATAATTAATTTAATTATAATTAATATTAATTCATAATGGTAATATAAATATATATGTATATAAATATATATGAATCTCTAAAATTGGTTTTCACATTATTCATAGTTCTTGAAATGAATATTGGATACATAAGAAAATAAGAAAAGAGGTCTAATATAGAGTGATAATTATGTGTATATTATTAATTAAATAAGTGATATAGTCTATTAGTAGAAATAATATTTATTTAGAGTAATGAAAACATAAAAATATGTACATAGGATTAAACTGTATAATTGGCATATAATAATAATAAATAACAACCACACACATTCAATCTTTTTGTAATATTTTCAATGGATAATATCCTCCATAATTTTTAATCGTCATATGAAACTCATAAATATTATATAAGAAAACTGATAAAAGAGATAATATTTTAGACAACTTAGAAATAAATTAATTATTTGATGTTATTAGTGGCTGATCATTCTGTTTCATTTGTTATAATTATTTTGATATTAGATAATCATATAGAAATTAAATTCCAAAAAAAATTATAGGTAAATTTTATTCCATTGTAAATAGTATATAAAAACAATCAATATCTCATATGTTAGATAACAAATAAGGAAATCTATTCAATGTAAAAAAAATAACCCATACTATCTGTAACTCTGGTGTAATCCTCTATATGTAAAATAAATAGACTACTTGGATCAATAATATCATGTACTAATGTTTTAACATGTCCAAAATATGAACAGTTCAGTGATGTAAAAAGTCCTAAAAATATGTAACACTCTATACACTAATATACTTACATAGTTATGTCTAGAATTCAAATCACAGTGTATTGTTTGGTCTAAAAGAAGAGCCTTAAGATTAATGTAGATATTCTATGTAGTCTGGGGTAGCTTTTACAAGATGTGTAGGCCCCATATATTTTACATTACATGAAAGATGAGTTGTAATTTATTTTCTCATGAATTTTACAAACCTAAATTATACATTTAAATGAATTTTATCATTTTTTTGTTATTTCATATCATATCCTATAAAATCTATTTCATTACCTCTAAATTTATTACAATGATGACCATAAAATATTTTTATCACTAAAACCCCACTCATATAATTTCACATGTTTGGAATGTACTTGATTTCTGAAGGATGTGGGTAGGATTTCTATCATACACCGCAGGAGAAAATTTCACTACATCACATTATCTTAATGGTTATCCAAAAATGAAAAAAATAGTATATTAGTGATTTTAATTTTTTAAATACAATCACTATTGTAAAATAAAATTTAATATCTTATAATTCTGTTATATTAATCATTGGATTTCATTATAAGAAACATTTAATTTTTTACTCCACACTCATTAATATTTTTCATGTTGATTTGGGTGATTTGGAGGATGAAAAGGACCTCTTCTAAACAATTAATAGATTTTTGTATTAATGCATTAAAATTTTATGAGGTCATTTGTTTCCTCAAATTAATGATAAACATCATGTGATAATGTATTAAGGAATACATTATTCAACTGTATCACTTGACGAGACATCATGGAGGCACATATGTAACAAAACTTATTATTAATAATATAATATATATGAAATTATAAATTATTAATTATTCATGATAAAATTAATATTTCCTTTTTTAAGATGTGATATATTTATTCTACATAACCACATTTAGAATCCTATAATTGATTCATATGTTTTCATTCTATAATTAAATATTAATCATAAAAAATATATAATAGTTTATAAATGAGATAAATATTAACCAATTGATAGATTTAACAATTATGGACTCCCACACCTTCTCAATCTCTATATTTTTTAAGGAATTCCAATCAGGATATGAAATCCTAATCATGATTTTTATTTTTTTTAAATGGTTTTGGTCGACGCCTCATTTTATTATAAAATCAGACTACATTAAACTAGGTAGAGGGAGACACATTACAGATCCCGATGGGCCAAGGCCAAGTGGACATAATACTGGCGGTGAAAAAAATATATTATGTTTCTTTTTGTCCAATGTGATTATTATTTTCATTGTAAGTAACATGTAATATCTATTATTTATGATCAGGTGAATTTTCGTAAAGTATGTAATCACATTTGTAATAACAATAAAAATTTATTTCTATATTGAAGAAGGAGAGTTCATCATTTTAGGTGGTTCATCAGTAGTCTATCAATTTTAGTTTTTTAAATTAAATGTTTTCATTCATTAATTAATTATATTTTAAAATATTTAATAGTATGATAAAATAATTATAACTGAGTAAATGTTCTTGTAACTATGTTTCATTCATTTGAGTTGAAAAATTTATTCAAATAATGTATACCAACAAATTATTAGTAAAGATATAATTGAAAAAAAATTATTACAAATATATGCATGTAAAAAAATAATGTCAAACATTATTTATTTTTATAAAAAAAATTTCATGATTCTTGAAATAAAATTATTCATGATAAACAATTAAAAATAAATTGAATTTAAAAAAATAATAGGGTTATTTATAAATTAAAAAATCGCAAATAATATATAAATGTTTCTATATGTGTAAATTTAACAATTACACAATTACATTAGTATGTTATTTTAACATAAATAGTTCAAAAATATTTTTCCTTTATACAATTAAATAGGGAAATCATATAAATAATTTCAAATAATTGCAAATAAACATCCAATAATTAATAAAAAATAGGTTTTTATTTATTAAATTTTCCAAAATATAATAAAATAGATATATATATATATATATCAATATAATTAGTAGAGTTATTTAATATTTCCCCATATCCCTTTTCTATGATAACATCATACATCATGGGCTATGTAAAAACTATATACATTTTTATCAGCCAAATAATTAATAATTTTTTAATAAAAGTCGTATAAATTCCTAGCATCTTCATCTTCCTCCTCGCAAAACCAAATTCATTTTCCATTAACATATAGAAACACATATCATTAGATTTATCAATTACATAAAATATTTGTTTTTCATGTGTGTTCATGATTAATGTTCCTTTTTTGAAATAAATATTTTGAAAATATCTAGTGTAAATCCACAACAGTCATTATTCATAACATTATTACTAAAAAACCAGTAACACATAAATAATTTTACTTGAATTTTTGTATAAATAGTTTACCAAATTTCCACATGAAACCCAAATAGTTCTATTGATGTATAAATTGGGTTTTAATATTTTTCACATGAAAAATAAATTTTATTAACAATAACTATTACCCCAAAATTAATAATGGTACCCTTTTCATCTTGATTCTTATATTTCCTACCCATTAATATCGAAACAAAAAAATGTGGTCAAATTAAGTGATGATTCAATTTAAAATCATTTCAATGTTTATGATATAGATATATCTTTGATAAGATTCCCATTACACTATGAACCACCAAAAATATTTAACCGCAATTGTTAACAACATTTTCTTTATTTTCATACAGGGTACATTTAATTCAAAAATATGTCATAATATATGAGATTGAGCCTTATATGTATTGTTCAATATGTATGAATTTTCATCCACAACATCATAATATAGATGAAAATTTCCCTTAAACATTTAATCATTATACCTTCACTATCATCTACCATATTTCAATATATAGGGGTTCCAATATGATCCACATCTTATAAATAATTTGTATAAAAATCAATCACCTATCCAATAAATATTTATAAAAAATTGAATCCCCATGTTGATAAAATATTACCCCAAATCACACCAAAATTATTATATATCATTCAAAAGGATCCATAAAAATTAAATAAAAATCCACACATCTTCTAATATCATGCTCTAGATGAATCCCCAAATGAACCATTATATCTAAAAACATAAGAGGAAAATAATTTTCTTGTCAAAAATTAATTAGTTTATCTTTATTCTCTAAAAATTCATTCAAATTTGGATCATCAATATTTCTACAATTGGGTTTGAATAAATTAAATTACAAGACAATAGTCTTTCATATAGGTGACATAAATATACCATGTATTGCAATAAGAATCATTTTTTTCATTTATACATGATAGAAACGAGATCTTATAAATATTTATTTACCTCCATTAAATTGATAAAAATAATTTACATATAAAGAGTATCAAATTTTTAATTTAATACCAAAAAAATAAAAAAATATACATCTAAAGCCTGATTAATATGTGAAAGCACAGATTTAAATATGATATGTTATTCTTCATAGCGGAAGCTAACTCCACATGATTTCCTATTGATATTATATTCATTATAGATTTAAATACATATTTTTTCTTTACTTATTTTAATAAAAATACCCAACCAAACTATCACATATGTTGTATCCAACATTAAATACATAAATATTATGTTTTATCTCTGAAAATATATAGTAAGGTAGTTTAAAAAATATGAACTATTTATTCAATGTATTTGTCTGATGAAGTGAACATCCTTTCGTTCAAAATATGACCAGATAATTTTTCACCTTTTCATTACATTCTATTTCTAAAAATGCTTATATGAGAATAATATATATCTATACACCATTAATTTTTTTAATCTATGATCATGATGATTACTTTTTTAAAAAAAAATTGATCTTCCATGTATATTATGTCTCGTCCATTATAAAATTCATAAGATAAAGTCACTTCATAAAAAAATTATATGTTTTATTCACCTTAACCTTTTATGGACTTAATTCCAAATTTGAAAAAAATTAATTATAGTAATAACTTTTATAGAAAGAAAAAAATACTCTATCTTGTATGAATCAATCAATGTAAAAGCGTTCACCTAAAAAATATTAAAATCATAATTTAATGGTATATGATACACGTGAATATAATTTATTTATCTATTTTGGTTCATATATAATCATGATAATCACATAATATATTATTTAAATATATGTCAATGTTGAAAATCAATAATCTACAAAAAAACTAGACATGAAATATGATGGAATATGAGGCACGAATACAGATTAATTCTATCTGTTAACAGAATCATTATAACATTTATAAATATACATTTAAAATAAGGAAAAATTTAATCAAATATCTTCCAATTTAATGACTCATTTTTGTGATATAAGTTACCATTATAGTTTCACATGTTTTTATTCCATCTTATGATTGTCTCATCAATTGGATTTTGAAATGGATCCTTTAAATTATGATTAATTAGATGGTTCAAAATAAATTTTTTGGAGGTTTAATTCTAGTACATGATAATTAATCATACATTATTTGTTTGAATTATTTTTAGTAATTTTTAGATGAGAGTATTGTATAGTAGAAAGTTCATATAGAAGGATGATAGAATATAGTATTATAGAATAAATCAGAGTTAAACTTTTTATCTGTCATATAGAATAATATCCAAAGGTTATGACATTTAGATAAATATTAATAATCATTCATATAAAAAATAAATTCTATTGGAAATGATTATATATTTTTAAACCCAAAACTATTGGGTAAAAAGTATTCTTTAATTAATATTAGGAATCTGGAATCATGTTTCCTTCTAGAAGTATATCATTTATATGATTTAGAAAATAATTGAAACAATTATCACTCCTCCAATTTAATAATTTCTAGTAAACTAATATTATAAATATTAACTTATTTATTCATTTAGTTCATACTAAGAATAGTGGTTTCTCTTTATATATATTCCATAATTATATAGTTTTTTTCAACAGTTTTAATGCCCTAATCTTGAATTTATTTTTCAATATGATCCGTTATCTCATTTAAAAAAATTTATCTGCATTAGGTGTTGAATTTTAAATTATATAACTATTCTAGAGAAAACATGTATAATTATGATCATTTATATAATATTATATGATCATTGATATCTCAATAATTTAACTTACCTATATTCAAACACATGATACATGATTAGAAAATAAAACATATGTTTTTAGAGATATTGTTTTTCAAATTCAGATTATCAATTAAATCATTTTACATAATCCTCATTTCTTATTGGAAAATTTATCCAATTATTATAAAAAATAAATATTATCACAATATAAAATATTTTTAAATTATAATATATAATTATTTAAAAATTATATAAATAAAAAAATATAGAAATAAAGACAAATAATCAATATGTATATTGATCAAAAGGGAAATATCTTGGATTATTTTGAATCTGATATAAATAATTTCCTCTAAAAAATAATATTTATTAAAATATGACTTATAATCAATTGATGATGATCATTGTAATGTAAGATAAATAATTGATTCATGATTATATATATTTTATAAAATGAATATCGTACAACACCACTTCTATTACTCATAGATATTTCAACATTTACATCAATATTATTCTATATAAAACATATAATAAATAATATTAGACATATACTCATAATTTTGATTAACAATAATAATTTTATGCTTTATATTGTCAAAAATATGTGTAATATGAAACATTAACTGCAATTAGATGAAGATAGAAAGAAATAATTGATAGAAATCACCAAACATGGTATTATAATATAAGAGGTAAATAAATTAAACATTAATTTTCAGAATAACATATTATGAAATAATTTATAAAAAATGAAACTTTTAATATATTAAACTCAATAATTTTATCTATCTTATTTTTTTGAAAATAATATTTAATAAAAATATTTTCATTTTCTAATATGCGGGAAATTTAATATTCAATTAATATATTTATAAAACAGAAAACAATTATATTTAATATCTATATATTTGTTGATTAAATATTATTTACAAGTAACATTACCAATTTAATGTGCTACCTATATTTTATATGTAGTAAAAATTTTATGAAGATTACGGATTACTGTTATTATCATTATAATCTAATATTTATTTTTGTTTAAATTAATGAAAAATTTTTATTTATTAATTCATAAAATTTTAATGAATTTAAATAATTATACATTTACATATACAAAAATATATAATACTTATGTTTATCATGTTGTCCCTAAAATATTTAATTTTAAATGATTCCAAAATGAAAAAGGATAGGGTTTCTAGTTACAATTGATATATATATATATATATTAATATATATATATATATTATTTCTGTATAAAATATTTGATTATTTCATGAAAATAATAATTTTAAAATTAAACGATCATTAACTATATAAATTATAATTTATAATAAAATCAAAAAAAATATGATTAAATAAAATTTATAACTAAAAAATTAAGAATTCATATCAAAAAATAAAATTATAATATACTGTATATGGAGTTCCATAATTAAAAATTGATTTTTAATGTGGATTTCCTTTCATAATTTTGGTGAAACGGTGAACACTTCTTAATTGGGAAAACATTTTTTCAAAATGAAAGGAAAAAAACTTCTAATGTGGTTACCAGTTAACCATAATAGGGCTTTATAGAATTAAATATCTTCTTTGATCATGAAAAAAAGAGAAAAGTTTGAATTATTAAGGATCAATGATCTGGAAAAGATTTTTAGAATTGACTAAAATAAACATTACTGCTCTTTAGGTGTCCAACGATTTATAGTCAACTAGAATAGTGTTTCTAGATAATGAAAAAAAAATTGGATCATTAAAAATTACAAATTATGAGATATTGGTGATCACTAATAGTAAAAATCTGATAAAAATTATTAAAATTTAATATATGTAGTATTTATGACTTGTAGGTGGTCTTCAATTCCTTCTATGGTTGTGAGATATTCGATTATAAAAATATGGAATAACGTGTTCTTGATAATTGTTCATTTAAACGGTTCAATTTTATTACAAGAAAATCTGGCATTAAAGTGTTTTTTAAATTAGGATTGAAGGTTGGGTTTTTTTTAAAAACATACAATGAAATATTAATTTTTACATTCAATGAATATTTCTTTCATAAATGATAGTAAAATGATTTTTAAAAAAATTTAACATTAGTTTATTGGAAACCAATGTTATAAAATTGTCACTATATCAAATATTTCTACAATTTTGATAGATTATTGTTGATTTCAATTCAATGTTAATTATAAAAATTATCCAACTCATGAGTTTGAGTAAATAGTGATAATTTATTCATTAAATATATAGAGGAATAACCTTTAAGGATAAATAAGTGACACATATTGTGATGAAAAAAGTTTAAAGTGTATCAGCACTAAAATGATATCATCATTCACCAAAGAATATGGTTATAGAAGATTAATTATTATGACTATTAATACATTACAATCAAGGGATTTTAAACAAGGCTGTATATGATTTTTGAGGAACAGATCATTCTATCTTATATATGATAAGAATAATAAAAGATCCAATTATTATGTTTTTTTAGAGTATGGAATATGAAATACTAAATGAATTGGACTAGTATTTTGTGGCTGAAATTAATGTTCAACCCTCAATCCAAGTAATTATTAATGAGTTGTAGAAGAAAATTTGTCAACTAAAATAGAAGGTGAGAAATGTTCTTATGTTAAATTTCTATTGTGAAGGAATTATAATGTTTATAAACCATGTATGTGTCATTCACATTTCATATTTCAATCAAGGATTTGTGGGATGTGTCATGTATTTTATCATTCTATATTCATCCTAGAAGTACAATGATATATAGATAACTGAAATAGTTTTTTGATTGGATTTTATGGAGAGAGAGATTGGATAGTCTATTTCATTGTTTATCCTTTTTATATAAGTTATTCATATTATATAATATTTTAATGGGATGTCATATCCATTAAAAATGGATTAATAAAAATGATTGAATTTTATGATGAATTTTTTCATTAGACTCACCACACCATCTAAAGTCAATAATTTTATATGGGTTATATTCTATCACTAAATAAAGTCAAACCACTTAATTTATATTATATATTATTGATATCCTGATCAGGATTCCAAAATATATATCATGTTATATGTAATATTTCATGGTGTACCCAATTCCATTATATCTAAGCAAGATCGGTGTTTTACCTCAATTTTAGGGATGGGTATTCATTGGGATATGGATACAGAGTTATGCATCAAAAATATATATCATCCATAGATAGGTGTTTAGTCTACTAGGACAATTAAATCTCTAGAATAAATGTTTAGATGTTTAAATATGGATTTCAATGGTTGTTGGGATCAATTCCCTTGATTGGGAATATGTTCATTGAACAATATATTTAACTCCATCATTCAAATCAATCCTTATGAATCCCTCTACGGTAAGGAGTTAAAAACTTCAACATGATGGATTGATGATAAACAATGAATTATTTTTGTATTTCATTTACATAAAGAAATGTTATTGAACATTATATGAATTAAACATCACATAATAGTTTCCTAGAGTCCATTAAAAAGTTTAGTGAATAATCATAAACAATATATAGAGATTGAATTTGGTGATAATGTATTCCTATAAATAGCTACCAAGAAAAACAATGTGATATTTGGATATAATGGAATGTTAATCCCAATGTATATTGATCCTTCTGAATTTATTTATAATATCAAGATGGTAGCTTATAGATTTTGACTTCCACACATTCATTCTAAATTTCAAAATTTGTTCCATGAATCTCTCTTAGGTAAGTACATACATGATCCTTCACATGTAATAAAAATTTATGACGTACCACTCAATAACTATATTACTTATTAAGAGCAACATATTGTGATTTTGGACCATAGAGGTTAGTTCATATGAATCAACGACACTCACTTTGTTAATATTTTATGGGGAACCACTAATTTTAGGGTATTAGGTGGGAACTTGGGAATGTGATAAAAAATAAGTATCCTCGTTTGTTTTTATACGAGTGATGAATTTGAAGGTTGAAATTAATATTACTGGGGTTTTTAACTTACACTTTGGGATATTAATATAATATTATTCATTAAATAAATTTTTTTCTACGATAACGTCCATTAAACATAACTTGATGTTATGATTAATTGAGATGAATTATCACAATATTATATCACACTTATATCACTGTTATTGATATAAAAGTTAGAAATAATTACATGAATTTAATTATATATATTATGGCCACACCAATTAAAATTTTATTAATTATTTGTTTTTTAATTAAGCACTCTATTTTGTATTATAGTGATTTTATGCAAAAAATATATTTTCATTACAAAAATTTCTCATTGATATTTTGAGAAAATAATATACTTAGTTTATATAAATATTAGAACATGATGTTGATGAAAATTAATTTATTTTTTAAGTCTTCCGGGAAAAATATTTTAGGATTATTTTTTAAAAATTATATGCAAATATTTATTTACCAATAATGATTTTAAAATTTCGATTTTTATTAAAAAAATATATTCTGTATTAATGTATTTAAAAATAAAAGTATGTCATAAATTAGGTTAAAATTTTCATTAGATCCTAGTTATCTCAATAAATGTTTTTGAAATGTATTTTATTCTTGAATTTAGCATTAATACAATTTATATTGAGAATATAAATTTTTAGAATAACATTGTTTTCATTGCATTTTCCATTTTTAATTAAATTAAATTTTAAAATATATGTTTTCTAAATTTTAAAAATATGATTCAATATTTATTATGTTGAGGTCCAAATATTGTAAATAGGTTCCTTTTATTCAAACTCAATATGAATAGTAACTATTGCAATTTTTGTTATAATTATAAAAAAAACCATGTAATTATTGTAAAAAAAATTAAATATTATTAACTGAACCTATCACTATCCCTGACTTTATTTAAAGCCTTAATTCACTCCATATTCATCAAATATTTTTCTATATCTCATTTAATGTCCATTTATTTTTAATTATGACCATTTTTATATTTTATATCATGAAAATTCATACATATCATAATCTTGTTTTTAATAATTACAATATATTTAATATGGTGTTATTTAGTAGATATTTTATACTATTAATATTATTTTGAAGGTAATTTTTTTTCTATTAATCAACATGACTGATTTTAATTTTTTATTGATGACACAATTCTAATAAAATCTTACACAATGTTGATGAAGTAATTTTTCACTTTATGGGAATATAAATTAAATGATATTAATAGTATTAAATGCATTATATGTTTTTTATAATTTACATGATCCTATAAATTTTTAGATTAACATGAAATTTTTTGGAATTATTAAATTAATTAGATATTATTAAAGGTATTTTCTAAATGTTTTTAAAGTAAAAGTGATGAATAATTTCAAAATTGATAATAAATACTTTTTAATAAATCAATATCTAGATAAATTATCGAAATATAATTAAAATAATAAATAATTAAAAGGTATAGAATAATATGGCCAAAACATTTAATACCTTTTCTATTTATTATCCAATTGTTACTTTATATATAAAATTATATAAATTTAACATTGAAAAGTATGTTACCAAGGGTAATAATATGATTGGATAGTTAAGGGGATTAAAAAAGATAATGTATAAAGTTATATATAAAACTGTTCAAATTTCATTATAATATTTCATCAATATCCTACCTTAGTTTCTATTTGATAATCATTTTGAATTATTTTACACTAGACTCATTTTTTTATATTTTAGTTTTTATAATTCAAATAGTCCCCCTTCCATGTCTTATAAAATGGAACATCCTCTTTCACATCCTTTGAAAACAAGAATATTTATATCTTTAAAATAATATTCCAATTTCACTATGAAATTTGAATATTAAAATTATATTGATTTGGTGATTCCCAATAGACCAAGTCTAGAGCCCTTTATAGGTGATCTAAATGAATTATTTCAAAGAAGAAATAATTAATTTAACATGTCACAATATTTTTCATCCTATCATTTACCTCTTATAAATATATGATATTTATAATAAATTAATAACTTATTCATCATCAATATTTATAAATAATAGTGTTTTTATGAAAAAACCATATTTCTTATCAAACAAGTTGGTAACATGTAACTAGTATTTATATTTCACTTATTGTCTCCACTTAGTGATTCAATTCATTATAAATCACTGTAGACTATTCATTGGGAGTATAATGGGTTTTATGTCTTATATGGTGTTTCTGATATAATTTTATTTCTTTATTGAATATGTTATTACTACATACTTATCATACAATACATTGGGAAATGATATCATCATTCATGCGATCATGTGGACTGCCACTGCCACGATCTGATGAGATTATTATTTTTATTTATGTTTACTTATTTGGTAATAAATATTGTTTTTATGAAAATATATCATATAAATGATATATTATTTATTCCATAAAAATTAATTCATATTTTGTTGGATTCATTTAATCAGTCAATAAATTTAAACAATGTTCATGTTAAAATACGGTCTACAGTCTCCATGTATGGTGTAATTAAATTTTATACATATACATTATAATAATGATTATAAATATGTATTGATTAATATATTATATATTTTCCATCATGAAAATTATTTAAATTATGGGACCATGATCAATGTAAAAATGCCATCATTGTGGAACTGCATGATTTTTGAAGGACAATGTAGATATCACCCATAGTAGTGATTTGGAAAATAATATATTATTAAACATTTACTAATATTTTATAAATAAACATAAATTTTATGATATAAATGTATATTTATATGTGATAGATTTTTAATAAATATATTTTTTTTATTCTCTATTATTTAACATGAATGAGGAACATAGACAATATAAGTAATTTTTTAATTATTAATCTCATCATTAATTAGGATTGTTATTGTTTATGTATACATGAGGGAATTTTTATCTACCATCTATATTTTTTACAAATAATGTGTAATCTGCTTACTCGATAGCCAAAAAATAGTTCCCGGAGCCTGTTTTCCACATGACCTCAAGTGTTTCTCTCCTCACGCTAGAGGCTTCTAACTAACCGTGAGGTGCTGTAAGTCTGTCATGGAGAGGATATACTCTTATTTATCAAATTAAAACACAAGTAGAAATAATTAAAAAAATATTAAATCATATACAACCACAAAAATATTCATGTCCAAAAATAACCAAATTAGAAATACCACAGTCAAATAAAATTGAAAACATGCGATTAAAAAATAACTGTCAAATGTCTATAATCAATCTAAATGAAAAGACATGGTGACTCCCCAAGATTTTTTCAAACCATGTTGGGTCCCCCGATCCACGATCTATATCATATCACATATCCATCCTAGGGCCTTATCCCTTATTATATAGTGAAATTATATAATCTCTTTAGATACCGATCTGGTATCCCGAATATTGTGTGAGTACAACTCAGTATGCCACTGACAACGGTGTCTAAAACCAGTTTAGTCAAATGATAGTGTATACCATTCTATAGAAAATAAGTATAACGCATCAATATCTAGTGATACAGTATCATTTATTATTAACTAACTATATAAAATCAAGGGTTCTTGAGGAGACATATACCCCAATAGTAGTTGTATATCAGGTCGTAGAATAACACTTTCCCTATGTTATATCATATCATAATACCTATATAGTACTTGTGGATAAAGTATTTAATGGTTCTATGGTATATCAGTGCATATTCCGACTCATACTAGAGTTATAATTATTATTTTGTGATGCCACAACACATATTGTCATTATTTCCATTCACCAATTTCACATTTTAGTACCACATTTCCAATGATTCCAACGTCACAATAGAAATTAATATGACCATGTTACCGTCATTACTCCTGAAAATAATAATCTAGTCCCCATTCTCTTTCCTTATATGTATATTGACAAAGATACCTTCTATACTTCTCATTATATAATGACCATGTTTCCATTCACTTAAATAATATGTGTAATGAATATGCTACAATTTTTAATTCTTAATTTTTTATAACCATATTCATATTCATTATCACAAAATTTATTTACCAATTAATTATCCACCTCAATATCACTAGTAATTCACAAACTATTTAAAAAAATATATTGCATTAATTAACTCAAAAATTAAAAGGTGGATTGAAACCAAAAGTCAATTCTTCGATTAATTAATCTATATCAATATTACAATTCTTTAATTATTTTTCTATAATTTATTATCTCATTATATTATCAACCGTCTAAAATTAATCCCTCATTTAATTATATAAATCATATTATAAATGGCACAAAATCAATAAATAATTATTTATCTCAATATATCAATTTCAATGTATCAAAATTAATCTCATGATTATATATCTTTATTACAACCCATACATCTTGTATTCAATTTTCCAAAAAATATTTATCTAATATATAAGCCCTTTGTCTCATGATTATTTCCCCAATTAATCAATTATTTCACCAAAAAAAGATTTCATAAATAAATTGGTCCATCTAAAAAACCCAATTCAAGAAATGTGATGCAAAATGATGCTATAAATACTACAATTTTTTCCATACATATCTAATAAATGACTATGTGAATAATATTTATACCACAAACCTAGGTTCGTTGTTGGATGTTTGCTGAAAGGATGTCCTAAAAATCATTGGAGCACAATGATTTATATATTATTTTCATATATAAATCCCTAAATCAATATAACAGTATCAAGATATAATAAATCCATATCAAGATCTCCAATCCTTGTTCTATATCTCACCACACTTGTTTGGATTTCATAATGTAATGGATATCCACTAATAAAGGATGAATGATATAGAGGAT
The DNA here is from genome assembly GCA_963277665.1 of Viscum album. Lineage (NCBI taxonomy): Eukaryota > Viridiplantae > Streptophyta > Magnoliopsida > Santalales > Viscaceae > Viscum > Viscum album. The sequence goes on along the minus strand of OY728157.1, from coordinate 1,625,392,892 downwards.
AATGAACATAAAAATCATTAAAATCAGGTCACATTATTGTGTGGTGAGAGGAACATCAATTAGGGCTTTTAATATCTATTAACAGAGTCTATATAGCCTTGGAATCCCACTGGTTTAATGGGAGAACCTTACACTACCATTTCAAAAGAAAAATCATCACTTATGGAAGCATGTGAGGTGAAATAGGTCATTATAAGATGAAAATGAGGTAGATTCTCATTTTTAGGACCTCACTGTTGTCATGTGCATGGTTTAGTCATATTTTTTTGAAAACTGTCCAATAACCATGGGTTAGCAACTACATAGATGGGGGCCTTGCAATGTGTCATCACTCATCATCCTAACTTCTTATTTAAACATATTGAAGAAACTTCCACAAATTAATAGTGAATACAAAGTTTCAATTAGATATTCACCTAGTTTATAAATACCATGTTCCAACCATGCACAAACCCTTCTATACAGTTTTTATTAAACATCACCCAAACACACCACAGGTCAAAACTACCATAAATGGTACTTATGAAAAACAAAAAAATATTATAAAATCACTGTATATATAAATACAGAAATGACAGGGATCATACAATCTCACAACCTTATAACAACTCATCCTCACTCTCCACTTCTAAGACTTTATAATATTATAATAAAAACTTTCGGTACATTAATACCTCATATATGCTTGCATTTCCCATGTTTCCTCTTGTACACTTCCTTGTTTGCAAAACACATGATCTATTAACATTCTCCTCCACCGAAACACTTTCTCACTATGATACAAAACAAATATAAAATGATCCTTGAAGGACACATCTATATCAAGGTCAACCTCATTCACATAGATCACATGAGAAGGGTTGGGGTGACACCACTAGAGTTCTAGCTGATGGAATATATAATGAATGTTGTTTTATATCTTTTGAAGATCTAACAGATATGACACCGCCCAATTATCTCCACTATCTCAATGGGCCCAATAAACCTGGGCATTAACATTGCCTGCCTCTATATCCTACGAAGACCTAACCTGGGTGACCCAAGAAAGAATACAAAATCGACCTATATAGCTATATGTGTTATCTCCATCTGTCAACATACAACTTCTATGTACTTGGAGTCATGTCCATATGTTTCCAAATAAACTATACTTATTGTGATGTCTCTTGAAAAAGACGTAATCCAAACATCTATTACTCACAAGCCTCTATTCAACAAAGTAGTGATCTACATGGGCGACCATAAAGAGCCTCATATGGTTCCATATATGTATTTTCATAATATTTTTTTTAAATGAGAACTCCACTATTGGAATGTACCTTTAAAAATATCCACCAAAATAAAGTACAAATTCTTATAGAATATACTCAAGCAGATGCATAGTATATTTTGACTTCCCATCTTTCTGTGGGTTGAAATTCCGACTTAATAATACACAAGATCCATGAAATTCATAAAATATGTACCAATATCATGAAGTAATGTGTGAATCTGAATCCAAATCTATAGTCATTCGCACTCCATGCCGAAGGGATAACTCCCAAAAGTAGAGTTCCCCCAATTGTACTTCTGTAATATTTTCATTAATATGAATGAAATTCCCAACTGTTTTTAGTCAGTCAACAATGATATAAATTGTTTCCTTTTTCCTCATCATCTTCAAGATAACACCCCAATAAAAACCAAGGTCAAGTTGTGCCACTATCATTCTAGGATAAGCAATGGTTGTAATAAATCTATTGGATGTCGAATCTCCAACTTAAACTACTGGAAAGTGAAATATCTTTTCAAATAACATGTTATCTCATTTTCCATGCTTGGCAACCAAAACTATATTCATAGGTTATGGTAAATTTTGGTTACACCTATATGCACCACCCAATTTGAGGCATGAAATTTCCACATGATATCCTCTTACAAGCTCATATGTACCACAACTCAATTCTTCTTATAGAAGATCTCATCTTTTTCTATCGACTGGTATGATAATGTCTCCCTAATCCAATTATTCCATTTAAGGATACTAAATATTGATCATCATATTACACTATTAATTCAACTCATGAATCATCTGACTCTTATTTTTCATTCTCAAGGAAGAAGCCACACTATTTCACTTCTTGGGCATATATGCAAGGATGAAATCCACACAATTCATATACTTCACTCATCTACAATGTCCAAAATTCAAATCACACTGTGAAAACATATACTTAAAAATCTAATGATCAATATAAAATGTAAACTTTTCATCTAAAGGATATTGTCTACAACACTACAGGTCATAAACCACTACTTTGAAATATATTTCATGAGTCGGGTGATTCCGTTCATGAGGCCTTTAATATAAAGACCCATGCACCAAAACATAATCTCCCTACATCAGAAAATTTCCATGAACACTAGTAGAAGCATCATAATAAATTGTATACTACTCAACTACTTATGGATTGATCAAAAGTGGATCCGATTTAATGTGCTTATTCATCTCATGAAAATATATCTCAACAACCTCAGACCATTGAAAAATTACTCCAATTTTGGTCAAGAACAAAAGAAGTGATTCCAAATGGGAATGTTTGAATCAATGTCATGTATTATCTAGTTAATCGATGGATTCTTCAAGTATCAAAGACCGTCCTGGGATTATCCAATGAAACCACTTCATCAACCTTCCCTGTGTCCACCGACACACATTCTTCCATGATGATGTGCTCGATGAAGTGTATACAATCAATTTAAAACTAAACCCTATATCTATTGATGTATAACTAAATCTCATTCATTGTACTAAGTTATGTGTAATGATTTTTGAAATGATCATCATTAGTTTTGAAGTACACCAACACATTATCAAAAAACACTATAATGAACTAATCTAGATACAGATGAATGATCCTTTTAATAAAATCAAAAATCACTATTGGTTCATTTGATAACCCTAATAACATTATGAAAAAGTCATAATTTCCACACATTCTTATGAATGTAGTCCTCAGGATATTTGATGTCCCTTCTCCCAAATGATGATACCCAACTCTTACATCAATCCTTGTTAACACACATGATCCATTCAATGTGTCAAATAGATCATCGATTTAGATATGGTTATACCAGTTCTTCTTAGTCAAAATTTTCAACATATGGTAATCTTGACAAAAAGATAAACACTAATCATCCTTCTTTTTGACCAAAACTGGCTATCCCCAAGGTGACATACATGGATGGATTAATCCCATATCGACTTACTTCTCCAACAAATTATTAATCTCGTGACGCCTAGTCAGTGAAATTCCATATGGTGGAATAGATACCAGATCATTCCCCAATATGTGCTCAATAGTGAATTCCACATCTTTTTTTCAAATGGTTTCCCATCTATGTTTTTAGGAAAGTCATCCTGAGAATGTTCCACTATTAGTGGAATGAAATATTTCCAAACACCAATTTCATCCAAAAAAGTATAAAAACATGTGTTGTGAGATCTCCATGTTGAAGAGTAATTGGGCATGCCCAGCCTTCCTAGATATCCAAATATCCAAGAGGAATATATTGTTTAGCCTTTGGAGACACAAAGGTCACTATCTTATGGTAACAATAATGTTGGTCTTAGGATGCTACTTTCCAGTACATACCCTTTAATTGGTCGAATCATCACAGTACAAGAATATAGGGATCCCATAGTAAATGATATTATTATATTTCTAGAGGAAATAAATTATATAGATAGATATATCTATACCAAACACCCAACATGGTATCTATAGTCAAAACACGACACTCAAACTCCACCATTAGGATCAATCCATTATCATTATTTGCATATATAAAGGTATGGGAGGTATAAGAATCAAACAAGGCCCTAGATAAAGTATATACGTCTAGAATATTACCTCACACTGTCAATATTCTATCCTCACTATCAACAACTGTATGCTTGATTGTATGAATATATTCTTCCCATATTCCCTTAGATACTATCTATTTCACAAGAGATGAACCACCCATCAAATACATGCTCTCTTTATCAGAAGCAATGTGTCCACTACCTATACCTCTTTGGCTAGTATAACTACAACTATTATCCCAATATTGTGTAGAAGATCATCTTCCCATACTATAAATTTTCATTGTTTCTCCTTTATTTCTGGTATATCACTACGACATGTAATACAATTTTAGATGTACCATATTGTTGAAAGTGTGGCACTATACTGGTGGTCAGGAATAGTATTGATGATAGTTTCCCTAACCAACCACACTAATGACGTATCACCCTAGTATAGTACTGTATAATCAATCTTCTTGTCTGTGTCTTCTGTTTCCCACTACCATGTCTAGTGATGTCATAAAATTGAATCCTACTCTCAGGCTTCACGCATCTTAATCATCTAATTAAAACTACCTATCCTTCACATGATTTCGTTAATATTATCCTTTATACTATTTTAGTCTGATACACCACTTTTGTAAACATATTCCTCCAAAATATATTCACATAGGAATTAATATCAAACATATGTCCATCATGAAGAAAATTTACCATAGAATCTTATTCACATAAAAATAATGTTGAAAATAACTACATATATATGTAGCATCCAACATAGTACATCACTGACATGATCTCTTGTGTCATATAGATGAACTCATCAGCATTCTCTTTCTTCTTCACCTCCTTATAAATGTTTTCCAACAACATCTCAAATATGTCCTTCCATAACATACTATTAGTCTCTCCAACTCACACATGAATGTACCACCAAAACTTCATTGACCCCCATAGCATATAAGAGTCCAAATTTAACATCCACTAAATTGGTGTCTCAAAATATTCACTTATTATATTTATGTACTCAACCAAAAATTTAGATTTCTTAGGTGCACCCTACCCAATAAAATTCATATGGTGTTGTAACTAAATCTCCCTTTTCAAGTCATACATACACTTCCCAACATGCCAAAGATCTCATTCCATTAATTTCACGAAGAGAGAGACGTTATCTTGAAACTATTCCACTTTATATTCATTTGGCACAAACACATCCTCATGTTCCCTAACTAGAAAATAATTCCTTGGAACACCCCTCGGTCATCACCACAATAATAATCATTGAGTCATACTCTCTAATATTCCAAACACACATAAAATGTCTCATAAAACATCCATATAAAATTTTCAAACGAGGAAATAATCATAGTAAGACTTTTCCCCTACCTATCCACATTGTCAAAACCGAGTCTCAATCACTACCCCTAACAATCCTACACCTAGGTTTTTGTTAACAATGTTAAACACACTTTCATAATCATGCTTCTTTGTTAGACACCAAATTATTGTCATTTTGCGTCATTTTACAATCATTCTCAATTAATGTTAGGATACCTTTGTCATTTTAATATCACAAAAAAAATAGTTTAAGATCCACAACATACCCATGACATATATTCCTGTGAATTCCTAAAAAGATGCAGACACAATAACCCCATGTGCCTAGAATTATACATGTTGACTAAACTCTAAGGCCATTATGGGTCACATGTTGATACTAAATTTTATTGATAAACAATAATCACATCATTAGAAAAGTGTGCCAGCCAATGTGAAATAATATTCAACTATTACATCAAACAACAATACTAACAAACCCAATCTATGTAGATTGGGTGTCCTTGAAAAATGTGTTTCAAACTCCCATGAATGTTCTCACTACTTAACCCCGACTCTTCCTAGTATCCTATCTACATATCCCAATAAAGTAATACAAAAGAATAAGAACAAAAATTGTCCCATATAATATGACTTTGTAACATCCCGACCTAGGTGCCACATGATGGTTCCCTAAGGTGGTTAGCCACATGACCTCAAGAAAAACTCCTGATACACTAGAGAATACTAACATTTAGTGACTTCTTGGTTAGTCAGTAATGGGGAGGCAATACCCTCATTTATCATGTTTAAAAACCAGTCAAAATAAATTAACAAATTCATAAACATATATACCCATAACAATACTCATGTCACAAGATATCTAAATAAAAAATACAATACTCAAATGGAAGGGAAACACATGTTATGACAAAATGAGTTTAATGTGTCAAAAATGACTCTAAATTTATAGAAAAAAAAACTACCCCATTGGATTCCAAACCATGGTAGGTGACTCATTCACGAACCATCCCAAATTAGCAATATAACCTAAGGTGTATTCTATTATCATGTCCAGTAATAATATACTCTATTTGGGTACTGATTAGTAAACACAAATAGGGTGTTAGTACTACTCATGAGTTTGAAATGAACAATGTCTAAAACCATTCCACTAAAATATTATTATAAACATTTCTATATGAAATAATTACATAGAATAAACAAACAATTATTAAATTATTATTTATTATTATCAAACTACATTAACTATAGAGTTCCCATGGATCCCCATAACCCAATACATGCATTGTATCATTCCAAATCCTTATGTTTTCACTAGGTAATATCATATCATAATATCTACTTATTTCAAGATATCTAAGTATTCAAATGAGATATGATATATCAATACAATATTCAACTCAAGTTAGAGTTTTAATTATTCTCTGGTGATTCAATTACTCGGAGTGACAAAAATTCAATTCTTGAATTTAACATATTATATCCGCATTTCCAAAGATACCATGACCACAAATATAAGTAAGAGGACCATGTTTTAATTTTTGATCCTATATATAATTTCCATCTTTCCATTCTCCTCACTTCAATGTATAATGACCATGTTAAAATATATACTTCTCAATTTAGAATGACTGTATTTCCATTCTGTTCACTGATAAGTAAAATGAACATGTTACTATCTGTACTTCTCTATTTAGAATGACCATGATACCATTATTTATCACATAATTAATTTATCAATTTATTATCTACCCCAGTCACATTACTTATTCAAAAATTAGTTGAACACATCTATTACTTCAGTCAGTTAAAAAATTTACCAAGTGTTTCAACTCGTTAATTAATTCATCAATTAATTAAATAATATAAAAATTCATATTAAATATTTACTTTTATTTAATTAATTATCTCAATATATTGTCATCATTTCACAAATAATGCCACAATCAATTATATAGATCAGATTATAAATGGAACATAATTAATCAACAATTAATTATTTCAACATAGCCATATCTATGTCTTATAATAAATCTCATGATTAATTATCTAGATTAAAACATTTACCCATTATAATATATTTTCCAAAATTAAATATCTAATAAATAATCCTAAAAATATCATGATTAATACATTAATCAATCCCTTATTCTATAAGGATCCGACAAATCAATTTGTCAATCTAAAAAACCCAATTTAGTATAATAATTTTCTAAATGATGCTATAAAATATAAAATTTTAAATATATATATCAAATCCATCACTATGGGAAATATATTTCAACCACCAACCTCAATTAATTAATAGAGGATCACTAAATGGAAATCCCAAAAATCAGCATAGAACAAAGAAGTAGATATGAGTTCCATATCTAAATACATAAATCTTGAGAACGATATTAGGACATAACCAATCTAGATCTAGATATCTAATCATAAATGAAGATCTAACCATAATGATTTAGATTTGAGAAAAAATATGATATCTTACACTGAAGGATGATCGAGAGAGAGGAGAATGAACATAGAGCATTGGAATGAGATCCACATAATAACAATAGAGAGGATCATCATTTCTGGATTTAAATCTTAAAGAATGATGTTTTTATGGTCTTGAATTCCACATCATTTGATGAGAGAACCATACCAGAACCATTATATAAAAAATCCATTGTTAGTCCTGCATATGACTTGAAAAATGTCATTAAAATATGAAAAAATGTGAGATCTTCATTTTTAGGATCTCACATTTTACCCGCACACAGTTGAGTCCCAATGTTAGGAAAACTATGTGCTATTCATGCATTGTCCATTTCTTCGGGGGGGGGGGGGCTCTCAGGATCTCCTTGCTTGGCCTCTCAAATCATGATTTTACTATTCCAATACTAAAACCTCAAATGTCCAGAGAATGCATGGTTTCTCTTAGATAACTAAACGTTTTCTACAATCCAGGCTCCACTGGGCAGAACCCCTGTTTTCCAAAATTATATAATACTTCAATCAAATGGACCACAACAGACAATTTACATCAATGGTACTTAAGTTAAAAAAAATAAACAGAAATGTAATTTCACATGAGATAAATCTAGAAAAGAAATTCATCTTAATAAATTATTAATATTTTTTAATATTAATCTACAATTTTATAAAATAATTTTCACCTATGATTTACTTTTTCTAAAAATATATTGGGTGATATTATTTTATAATTTTCCATTAAAGGTATTATGTTACTTTTTTATAAACAAAATAAAAAAATAAACATGTATACAAAAATGGGATTAGTGTATTTTTCCAAAATAATGATTCCAAAATGCTTTAAATATGACTTTACAATTTAACAAGATTATTTTGAAATATGATATTTTAATTTATTAGTGATAAACATTTTTAACTAAATTAGTGATTTTAAATTACAGAAGTTATTTTCCTCATGAATTATTCCTAGTGATAATTCAAAATAATTTCCCTAAATAAATGATATACTTAAATGTTAATTATAATTTAGTTGGGATATGATCCAAATATTCCAAAACATATTCATTCTAAATATGGATAATTATTCTAATAAAATGGTAAAATGTTTATGAATCCAATTTATTTTTCATGGATTACGATATAATGAATGATTTATGAACTTATGAAAGACATATTATGGTTTTGAATATTCATCAGGTAGTACATATATCTCCCTCTAATTCAATTGGAAAAATATTATATCTTATTACATATTTGAGGTAAAAAAGTCGATTTTCTTGTTAAATTATTGGAAATTAGTTAATGTGCATGATCTATTATTGGAAACAAGTCAATGTACGTGATCCACTATGAGAAATAGGTGCTGATACCAAATCTGATAGTCTTTGAAGTTAAAATGACATATTAAATGATTTATATACTTATGCTGATTTAACACACATCTACAAAATGATCATATGGCAAATTATTTACTTTTGATGAATTTTAATTCATACAATTCATGTATTTTTTAAATTTTAAATGTTTGTGCTATAAAATATATTTATTAATTATATTATTTTCATACTAAGATATAAAAGTCATTTTAACCCATCAAATATCTATGGTTTTGTGGTGGTCAACTCTCTCATGACCATGATTTCTATCATTATATATTAATCATTTCATGTTAATATTCTAATATATGGCCATATTTTCACTTTTATCTATTGTTATCCAATTTTTAAATATAGTTTTATGGTTATAATTGTAACTCCCATACAATAATTTTCAGCTTATTATTTATTAACTATATTTAACATTTGGGTTTACTATTAATTAATTTTCAAAAGTTAAACACTTTATTTCACAGAAAAACTTTTAACTGAACGGGTGCAATTTGATGACATGGGAGAAAGAATGTAACACCAAAAAAAATTTATTTTATCATTAATTGAAATATTTAAGTGTTATAAAATCTAATATATTAATGGAACACTATTTTAAATAGTGTATAAACACAAAACATTGAGATTAAATGAACACTAAATATTTTAAAAATATAGAAAATATAACCATGATATTAAATAATGGGTATGAATTTTATTTACTAAATTAGGATATATATATATATAGTAAGTAATAAATTCCAAATAAATTATAAATTATATGGACTTCAGTACTCAATTTTCAGAATTGTTATTTTATGCTTCTGAAATACATTTTCATTTACAAATTGTTATTTATTTATTTCTATGAGTAAATATGAAATATAATTATATATGGAATATGTAAATTTTATTTTATGAAAAAATATTATATTTTTAATCATAATGTCAAACTTCTTATAAAGTTTATTTTAGTTATTTTTATCAAATTTTTAATTTTTTTAATTTACATTTAAAAAAATAATTCAAAAAGTAATTTGGTTCCTTGTATGTATGAACATTAATTTTAGTTAAAAAAATTAAAATTATATGATTTAACCTATTGTTATTAATATCTAATTATATTCATTGGAATCAATTTTTCATTTGAATTTGGTAAATAAATATTTTAAATATTAAAAATACTTTTTCTAAAAACACTATATTTTATTGTTTTTATTAGATAATATCAATTTATGTTATAGAAACAACATATTTTGAATTTTTAAAATTAATTAAATGTGTTGATTTATGTGGTAAAAATTAGATTATATTCCCATTTATTTTTCATCAATATTAATTGTAATCTTAGTAATTATTTTTATCATGGAAAAGTGTACATCAATTCATTAATGTTAAAAATAAAATGAAAAGTAATAGATTGATCCAAAAAAATGACAATATTATGAGATTAGTCAATTTTTTATATAATCATCCAAGATATGATTATATGGTACTTTATTTAACTTTAGATGATATAATATTATTCAATGAAAATTCATTCACGTATAACTCTTGTTATTAACAAGTATAATATAATTAATATGAGGTTAACCAAAAGATATGTTTAAATATAATGATTATTTTTAATGATACAATATTTATATTCACCGTGGAAGTTTTTTTAAATTTAATTGGAGGAAATAATTAAAATAAATTTTACACAACAATGATATAGTAATTATTCCATTAATGGAAAAATAAAATAAATTATGTTTTAAATTTTAAATGAAATATAATTTCAGATAAATAATTTTATCAATATATTTGTTTGATGACTAATAAATCATGGGAATATAATATATTTTTTATGAATTTGGTGTTTTTTATTTATATTTCTAAATTTAATGTAATCAATAGTTATAAAAATTTACAATATAGATATTTTATAATAAATATGAATTAATTAAATTATATAAATTTCAAAAAAATATTAATTGATTCCAAATGAATGGGATATGGTAAATAGAAAATAAAATGGTCCATTTATGAGTCCTTATAAATTGTATACTATGATTTTAGACCAATATTGAGGGAAAATTATAAAGTATATTAATTTCCAATTTTGTTAATGTGGGTTAAAACTAAATGTTATACGTGAAAACATATACCGAAGATTTACATATTTTATTTGATGAATAAAGTTTAAATTATATTAACCATATATAATAATTATATCAATTTGGATACCTTTATAATTGATTAATAATTTAAAATAATTTATTATTTTATGAGATTCCTGGAATTCCTGTCCTCTAAAATATAATTAAAAATCCCTTAATTCGTTTAATTATAAAAAAATGCCATATATAATAGGAAAATAGAAAAAATACTATTAAAAATCATTATACATGTTGTTGAGTTCCCTTAAGGTGAAAAATAGAAACAATAAGCCCCATATGAGTAGATCTAAAATGAGTTCACCATAAAAATGCAATCATCTTTACCAATTATTTCATTTTTTTTATTCTTATATTTAATTTAAATATTTTACACCCATACTAAAATAATAACTACTGTATCATAAATAATCTTAGATATTATTATAAAAAAGGTATTTTTGATTAAAAAATTCTACTTATTAATTTTTAATTCCTTTAGTATCAGAAATCACAAACACATTAATTAAATAGTTTTACTAACATACTTTGTCCCATTTTTTTATTATATTTTGGTAGAACATAATAATTTTTATGATACATAGATTATGATATAAAGTATTAAAAATATAAATAATTAATTATTAATTATTAGAATCATATTATGAATGAGAATGTTTATTAAACATAGAAATATTAGTCTTAATGTATGATTTTAGTCATTTCTATAGTATTGAACAAAATTTATGACTATAAGACTAATACTTATAATGATTAATTGACTGGAAAATAATTAGTGTTTTTTAATTTCCAATTGATAGAATGTAAATCAAACTAAACTATTTTTTTAATAAGATTATGAGTCCATTGATTCTATTCTATAGAATATCATTAACATTATAACGGTGTTAATGAACATTACATTAGACATTAAGATAAGATGTGCTGCCAAGTTGTAGTTGTCAATGGTTGTTGCACCAAACTCAGAAATATTAATGTTGGATGGATTCCTATAAATACTAAGTCAATTGAAGAGTTTGGTGGGGGATTTTTCTGTTTTATTACTTTTTCTCTCGAATATTTCACTTTGTGAATATCTCGTTGTTATTATAGGTATTTCATTAGAGTGTTTTTCTATGAAAACATTATTATTTTGCCCCCTTATGAAAATTTTAATTTAAATAAACATTCGATCATTGTTACAATTGATGGATTATCGGGTAAGGGAGATGATGAATTTTATCCTTCAGATAGAGGGATTTTATAAATATAATGAATGATATAGTCTGATCATCTTATTGGGGGTTTCCAGGGATAAGAAGGCTTAGAAAACCAAATTTTTGTATCAATGGATTTACTAGTAAGGAAAGACATACATTACAGTAAGAATAATATCGTGTATACATTCAGTATATTTGTATAATATCCATTAAATTAAGGTTCAATTTTTTTATCTTTTAAATATCTTCTAATCAATTCAAACACATTTTACCAATTGTAATACGTTTTATATATTGGTTTTAAAAATTTTATATATATAATATAAATTTGGTCCTTATATTCATCCTTGAATATTGATTATTCTATATGTATTAATATGTCTAATTTATTTATAATACATTGATTAAATTGATCCATAATTTTTATGATCTTTTTTTCTCTGATATAATTGGAATGTTCCCGATCTATTTATATGGCAATGTCAATTGGAGTAATTCCATGTTTGATAACCTTATTTTTAAAGGTTTTTGTGCTATTTAGATTAAACATCATAAAAAAAATTTGTAAAAAAATCACCACCCATCTTATATTTAATGACATATAAAAAATTTCTTATAATCCTATAGGTAGAACCATATTCCATGTAGTTTTATCAAATTAAAATTAAAAACATCACTTGTGCGTACATACAACGAATTGGCTCCACATATCACAATAATTCATTTTTCATTAACACTTTACATGGATGGTTTTAAATATAATGATAATTAGTATATATGTTTTAAATTAAAAAATTATTATTTTGTATCTTTAATATAATATATTCATTCTTAACATCAAATCCTTTGTAAATTGATAACGTCGCTCTTTCGTACAGATGGACTACCACGTCACTGAAGAAATTACATGTTTTTATCTTCTACAATTTAAATAGTTGGTAATAAAGATATATTAAATTAATTTATATTATATATATGATATAATTATTATTATGTAATGAATATCTATTTTATATCTTTCATTAATTCCATCAATTAAAATATGAAGACAACGTTCATAAAATTGTATGTCATATAGTCTCCAAAAATGGTGTAACAAATTTTTATATCTCTATATTTTATGGATGAATCTATATATATACATAATATGATATTTATACCTTATGTAATATTTTCAAGATTGTGGAGCCATAATTAAAATAAAGTTAACAGATCTACTGAATCAAAACATAAATAAAAAAAGTAGTTGACAAATGAAATAATGATAACAGTGAAATGGACATTAATATAAAAGAAATAAAAGGTTTTATATGGATAATATATTTTATTATAGATATTTTTAAATAATTTTAACTTATATAAATTTAATTTTTAGGAGGTTAAAATATCATAAAATACAATTTCGAAATGATGTACTAGATTCTAATCTCTGTAAAACTTCTTTGAGACATATACGATATTCATCCATTTTTTTATTCTTATAGAAACCCTTTAATATATTATATAACATATTTAATTTCCTTATTTTTATTTATATTTGTATATTAATTTATATCCGTATTATGTATTATGATTAAAAATAAAATCAAATTTTAAGCATGTATTTCACAAACTCAACTTTATTCTGGATTGGTTATATCTATGTCATCAATTTGAAAAAATTTTCTTGAATGTCTATGAATTATTAATAAATATTAAATTATTTTAATATTTAAAATTATAACAGAAAGTTATTTTTTGATATTTTAATATTTAAAAATAAGTTTAATGTGAGTCATCCTATTATTGTCTAAAGGAGGTACATTTTGACATTTCATACCAATGTGTGAAAGGAATGTCTTTAAACTAATACAAAATGAATGAAATTTCCCACCATCAGGGATTCTCAATTATCTTATTCTAAATTTATATTTTTATATGTTTCTTTATAATGAGAAATATTTATTTGTTACATGAATAGTTTTGTGATTTTAAATATTATTTTTAATGTAAAAGTGTAATTTTCTAAAGAAACATTATTGTAAACACATTTAAGAATTTAAATCAATGTAAATATCCTTTGAATTAATATATATTGAGTATGTACATTGCTTATTCCATTAAACATATTTAATTGAATGGGTAATGATTGTTTTTAGTGGGGAAGTTTTTGATATAACATATGTCATGTCCTTTCAATATAGATAGTTATTTAATATTTGGAGGGTGGGTAGTGGATCCTAAGAAAAATAAGGAAGTTATTTATCATGGATTAAAAAATTTGGGATGAGTTTTTGGGGGTGTGGCCTTGATCCTGACATGTTCATTAATGGTGGTGGAACGTACTAATATATGTTACTAGTTTCAAAGATTGACTACAGGTAAACTGGTTCCGAATATTGAAATAGATTCCATCATTCCCTACAGGGATAAGAAGAATGTTCTCGGGAACGGGTGTAGTGATTATTGTTCTATTCATTTTTCAGGTGATATAGAAGATGATATTCTGGGTAGTAGGCCTCCAAGCCCGAGGATAAGTAATATTAATAAGGGAAATGAGAAGATAGAATATATTACTCTTATTTTATTGTACATATGGAGATGATATTTGTTAAGTAGATTAAAATCATGCTAATGGATGAAAATCCACACCATTCCTCCAAGGCATCTCATCATTATTTAAATTCTAGTGTAGTATATGAATAATCACTAGAAATTATTTTTAACTAAGAAGAATAAATGGTGAATCTATTCTAGTAATTAATGCCACTAGAGAAGAAGTAGATTGGATGATGGGAACGCTATTAAGGGTGAATTCCTATGAGGAGTAGTGTAACAGTATCCAAAAACTATACATGTTTTTAATTCGGGGATTCAATAATTGATAGGTAAGACAAGAGGAGTAAACCTAGTAATGGGGAAATCTATCATTTTTTGTCAAAGTTACATTAATATAAAATTTAGAAACTCAGTTAAACATGAATACATGGAAATTAAAAAGGGACATTGAATCTTATAGGGTAAAATGTTTCTGTATCGGAAGGATTATTTCTTTTAGTGGTTAAACAATGATTCAAACTTTTACCTTAAATGTGTTTTATAATGAAAAAAATTATTTTCAGTCTTATAGAATAGAGATTCAATTGAATAGTTTATTCATATATTGAATGAATTGGACTTATTAAGTGATATGAGGGTCCTCCTATATCCCTTCAATGCATTGGTTTCTCTCATGAGACTAAGTAGATTGGATTTTGGATGTGGACATACATATTTATTCAGATTTAATGGAAAAAGGTCTTCACTATATTTTCTGAAGTTTTCACAAAGACCATGATGATATGTTGCATATATACTAACTGACTGAAAATTATGTTTTATTATAAAACACTATTAAGGAAAACGTGAGAAACCATGAAGTCTCTAAAGAATTAAACAAAACACCCCATGCAAGGAAAACTCAGAACAAACTACCTGATAAACCCCTCCCAAGTAGTTACTTTATCACTATAGGACTTCACCAAGGTGGACCCTTTAGTAAGCAGTCCCATTCAAAAAATCACGGGGAAAAAACCGATGGCAATACATAGCTTCTCAATCATCAAAGTCCAAAAGCCCCGACCCAATGATGAATTTATTCTCTTATCCCCTTTTGATGTAGATCCAAGTAGATTTCTAGAAACAAAGCACCAAACATCGAAATAACACTAAGCCAGAGGAATCCAGAAGCATACACAACACGTAAAACAATCCTATCATTCAGGTAAACCATTACAAAATACATAATCAGATTCATTAAATATTAACTTGATTTTACCCGATTCTAACTTTCAAAACAATTTCAATGAAATTAATGAAATCGGAGTTGAAGGTGAATCTTTAAAAAGATCCTTTACTCGGATGGTTAGCTTGTCCCAAGTGTGAATATACTATTCAAGATTAATCTTCCCAATATTGAATCCCCCCAACAAATATCGAGTCCTTCCTGTTTATCCAAGAATATTTATCCTCTTTAAGGGAAATCATTAGCGGTCTCTCCACTTATTTAGCGTCTTCTTCTTCTATTGCATTAAGATAAAAAATTTGTTCCACCTGTTCTCTTTCTGAGCTCATGATAAAATACAGGGAGTGTTCATCCACAATCCATGTCTTTTCTTATTTGTCCAATTATATGTCTTTCAATTTCATTGCTGATCGTACCTCCATATGAAGAGTTATGTAGGAATAATCCTTCTTCCCCTTATCACTTCCCTTCCTACCTTCCTAGGATTTCTTGACCCAAACATCATCCATCTCTTGAACCAGATTGTTAGATTCTTTCAGCATTCCCTCTCTATCGATAAGCTCATCATGAAACTCCTTCAAATTCAATTCCAAAGGCTATAATTCTGAGATCTCCTTAACAACATAGTCTCAGGTCATACCCCCTCTAAATCAAGACATTTGTCATCAACTACAAGTAACTAAAATGTATTGCAAACATGGACATTAGTTTTGGGAATTTCCAAACTCACTATTCACGATACCTTCCCTAAGACATAATTATCTTTATTAGTGGTAGAAACCCTTGTGTTTTGGCCCTTAGTAACTTGTTGATACTCCACTTCACCCTAAGGATTGGTCATTTCCACTGCATCCTTAGAAGGACCTGCAGTTCCTTCTGCTAGGCTCTTGGATGTAGAAGAGGGTAAAATCGCTACTACATTATTAGTTGACCCAGTTCCTGATAACCCCCTATACTCCTATGAACACAAAGAAATGTCCCCTAACTTATGGTCATGATTATCGGTGAAACATCCCAATGCAGGTTCCCTAAACTGCCCATCCAGACCATGCATGGGTCCTCTGTCAGGACCCTTACCTTTGCCAATCAAATTCATATACATCTTTTGTATTGGGTTCCACCTAGCTTGAGGTTCACCATGCGCTTCTTCATCATACAAAATGTCTCCTTTACCATAACTCAAGTACCCATCCACACCATTAGAGGCAGCCCCATGCTTCCTCGACCCACATCTGGAGTCCTTCCCCGAGTGGCCTAACAGCTTGAAAACAGAGAAAAAATCCACCCAAGAATCATACACAACTTGCTGCCTATAACAATATTCCACTTTAATTGTGATCTAAATGAAATCTGGTGTATGTGGAGAGACATAAACCTCGACACACACCCATGGAATTTCCGGATGTCACATAGATTTGGTACGACTATTAAGACACATAAACCTTCTGACGAGATTACCCACCATCTAAATAATCAATGGATTCGGAAATGGGAGATGAAGAATAGGAAAAGTCACCCATATTACTGCTCAAGGGAAGTATCATTTCATGTGAAAGTCATAAGTTCATCTATAAAGGTAAAATCTGGACTCGTTGTAGCTGTGAGGCATATATAACCATGCCTTGATCAAGTATTCCTCCGACGTGAAGTAAACTATTTGGAAAGGGGGAAAAGTAATGCTCTGTTACATTGGAGAACGATGAAGGTCACTCCCCCTCGGATGGGGGAGGGACCGACGTGGTTGCCTTCCCCTTCAGGAAATTGGAATGATATCGCGATCTCCCCCCGTCACGATCTCCCTTGGTAGATTGCAGATATACAAAAATATGAATTTAATCATTATGTAATTTGTTATTTATGTGAATTTGATTATTATATTAGTTATCATATCAATTGATAAGTTTAAATCTCATGTGATTATTCATATATAATCATGTTATTATAATTTATTCCAACCGTAATATTATTCATGTTTATGATATTGTCAAACTGGAATGTATTTTGAGTTATTTACCATTACATATTCATTATGAATTTTTTATTTATAATATATTTCACTATAATAATTCACTTATTGAGAATTAGATCACACACAATTATTATTGTTTAATTCATATATAATTTTAAATTTGTTTTTTGATTGATAAGGATATATATTTTAAGGGGAATAATTATGTTCTCAAAGAAAACACTTTAGCTATTTTATGTTTTCAAAATATAATGGGATTTATAATTATGCATCTAGAGTACCATGAATAATAAACTATCAGATCTATTGGGATATGGTTTATTGTAGCCAATGTGAATGTAAAAATGAAATCTACACAAATGGGTTACTGGGGTTAAGGTATTTATAGTTGGGTCACATCCAAAACCTACTATTGATTGTAACATTATACATATTGGTTAATCGAGTGTCAATATTAGACCATTACAAATATATAATAAGTATAGTTAATTCCTCATATTAATTAATAATAAAAATAAATTACCATTTCTATATAAAATCAATATGTGTCTGTATTGGAAGAACTAGTAAATTAGAATATCAATATGCCCTCTAATTGAATAGATCATAGACTATCCAAATAAATATATTTTTATGTAGATGAATATAAATTAAATATACTACAAGAATATTTCATGAAAAAAAATATTTTTTAATTTTGTAATAAATTTTATAATGTAAACAATTTTCATGTAATATAGAAATAATTTGATTTTAAAAGTATAATATATAATTGTAATGGAATTTCAAAACAATATAGTAATTTTTAAGGTCAAAAATTCTATTTATGACATATATTTTTATATAACCACAGCTTTCAAACATTTGTATGGATATTTAAAAAATACTTTTTCTCAAAAAAATTCTAGAATATTCCCAGTTAATAAATTTTTGAAAATATAAAATATAGTAATTACCATACATTAAATAATAAATAGTTAATTGTAAAAAATATCAAATTTCTTGAAACATATTCATGGATAAAAAATATATTCTATTTGTACATAAAATAATAATTTCAATTAATGGTGATATAGTGAAAAACCTATTAAAACATTGGTAACTTTTGAATCAAAAGACACATGAAATTAATAACATAAAATGATACTTCAAATACCATGATATATAATATATCCATGATATAAAATATTAATGAGAAATTATAAACACAATAATAAATTATAAAGTTCTGAATATGGTATATGTCTCCAATAAGTAATTATTATATGAGAAAATTTACCTTATGTTCAAATTTACTCATAATTAATTTTTTATCCTTTTATATTAAATTAATATTTATTATACAAATATATAATATATATAATGTTATATGTGATCAATTTATAAAAGGTTATTATAAGGACCCGACCTTAAAACATTACATAATCTTGAATTAAATGAATAATTTACTTTGAGGATCTTTTTAGGTTTATAGTTTTAGAGAATTATGACCTAACTATTACATCTCTATAGATTACAAAGTAGAAACTTCTACTTAGTTTCCATTTTTTCCATAAAATAAAAACTTTTAAAAAAAAACATGTCTAGATCCATGTTTTAGATAGAATATATTTACTTGATCCCATCCTTGACCCTATTCATATTTAAGTCTGGTGGAAAACATTTCAAAAACATGGGATGAGTATAAAATGCTCAGTAAGGGTTACATAATGAAAGAAAATTGTTAGCTTATCAAAACAACAAGTAAACAATTAATACTTTATAATAAGTAATACTTTTCACCTTAATGAAGTATTAAATACTCATTACTGAATAAAAGATCGTTACTTACCATTTTGTAACCAAAAGATTACCATAAAACCCTTGTAAACAACACATAACATATAAAGGTAACATGGTACCTAAATATACTTAAATGGAATAACCATACAGTCAAATTCCACACTTATCACAAAATGGAATATCCATACAACTAACTTCCATACCCAATGAATTGGAGGTTATAACGTAACCACCCATCCTCGTATTCATGGAACCATCCGTAAAATGGTTTATCATGTTTCCACCCTTCAAATGTCCATGTTCCATTATAATATCATAAGACATAAATCAAATATAATGGAAAGAAAACATTTCCACATATCAATCACAATATATCACTGAAATATATTTACATAACAAATCCATTATCAAAATCATATTCTATAAAAAAATACATAATAGAGTATATTGTATTTATTTTCTTTTAAAAACATTACAAATTTTTAATGAAGACAAAAATCAAATAGTACTCACAGCGACGGAAAAGGTTGTTGTCACCACATACGTTAAAAGAAACATTCATTTTTTCCACATAGTAAAAGGCTTCATATATAAAGATTCCATTTGAATGAAATGAAAAGTAAAGGGGGTTATACTCTATATAAAAGAAAGTTTTGTATAATACAAAATATGCCTCAATGAAAGGATATTGATACGAAGTCCATTACAATGATGGTATCCTAAGATTAAGGATAAATCATTTATGTAATTATGTGTGAAAAATATAAATACAACCAATATATGTGGATATTATGGTTAAAACAATAATAGGTCATACACACATATTAATATCACGACATAATCTTGAAATAGAGGTTTAACCCAAATAATTGAAATTGGATTAAGAAGTTCCTTTGCAAAAATTTGATAGCCCAATGACGTCACATTAAACATAAGAAAATAAGACGATGATAGATAAATAGGGTATCTAATAAATTGGACAAAAAATTTACATAAAAAATGATATATAAGATCATATCCCAACAAAAAAAGATTTAAATTGAAAGACCTAACAAAAATAAGTCTTTTAAAAAGATGAGTGAGAATGGTTCCCTTACCGATTTGGGTAACTTTCGAAACAAACACCCCATGAAGGAAGGGTCATACAATGAAGATATAAATACCCATAAATTAATTTATATTACAAAAATACTACAATCATGTCTAGTTCATACACCACACATATTGAAATAGTGGAAAATGTTGCATGAATCTCTCAGGAATAAAAGTGAGATAAAACCCCCTACCTCATTGTAATCAATCGATTCGTATCAAAAAAAGTAAATAAACACAAAATGAATCACATTATTCCATTAATAAAAATATAATAATGATAATATATATTATATGTCAGTACAGAATACAGCAACATGAAATAAATAAGTGGAGAACAACAGAAATCTCACAGAATTAAAAGTCTGATAAGAAATCCTTTACAAAAATTTGGCAGCCTAACATCGCAACATAAAATGTCCAAAAATGGATTGATGAGATCAAATAGGATATAAAGTTATATGAAAATAAAACGTAATATAAGAGAAATATGAAATAACACCCCCCAACATAAGAATTATTAGCTTAAAAGGAATGACAAAAAAGAGAGTACTTAAAAATAAAGAGAGAGGTAAGATCCCTTACCTCTAGTCCCACTTGTCTTGTTTGTTTATTTATATTCCTAAATAATAATCTTATGTATATTTATAATTGTTTAAGGAGATACTTTAAAGTTTTTTATTCAATTAATATCATATATTATCATGTTATAATAATTAGTTAATTATGTGAGTTCATATCATATGTTTTGTCGATGTTCGTTACATGAGTCAAAAATAAACTTGTTTGAAAAGAATTGACCATGTAGTTAGAAGTACATCATCTAAAGAATAGTATTAATGATATAAATATCCTATATATCCCGTATAAATTCATTTTATACTATTTCATAACATTTGGATATAGAGAATTAAATGCACCGTTCATGGAGACAGTAGGACGTACGTACGCATAAACGCTACTTTCATTTCTTTGTCATATTAATGGAATTAAAACTAAATGATAGAAATATATATTATAATTACATAATAATATGTATTTTATATTTGTCACATAAGTTCATTAATTTAATTCTTTATACATTCCATGTATTTCATGAATGAGTCACCTCACTTGAGGGGGTGGTAGTCCACACCTTCTCGTAAGAAATTATAACATTTGAACAACTTAAAAAGAATAAAGTAATGTTTAAAATATAAAATACAGTAGAATATAGATAACATAAATAAAATATATATCATATATATATATAATACATTTACATCATAATGGCCACCATGGGATGTGTTAGGAGGAAATTGAACAATCATCGTTTCGTGTTGCAGTAGTTCGCCATCCATAGAAACAGTATGTTCTTTACCCATTATATGGAGGTGTTTGTAAGTGAAGCTAGAATAATTACAATAAAAAAAATCCACTTATGTTTTGGATAATGTTATTGTTATAAATTAATGTAATAAATATATTTTAGGGGGTTGGTGAAGCAAAATAAAACCAAAGTAGATTAGATAAGACATTACCTTTAAATCGGGTAACTCCCCTTGGTTTGAACAAAAAAAGTTTCTTGAAGAGTTTTCAACCTAAGGTAAGGCTTCTATGAAGAAGATAGGGATTTTTAGAGACAATAAGAGTAGGGGATGGATGAGAAAAGGGAATGAGAGGTGTGGGTAAGGGGATAGAGGTGGGGACCTTTTATAAGAGGGAGGAGGGACACTTTTAGAATGTCAGGAAATATTACATTATTATGAAATGATTTTGGGATTTTAAATGTCCAACAATGATATATTTCAAGGTTGAGGTGGTAAGGGTTCAAAATCTACCCATACAATAGGTTTTTGAAATGTTTATGTCTTATATTTTACCATACCTTTTTATTTTATTTAAATCGTTCATTAATGAGGTAATTGTTGCATCATCATGGTGTCTTAAATAAATTTATTTATTTTATGTCTAAAATTTATAAAAAAAAACATGATTTAGGAAATTTTATTCAAATTTCAATGACTATTTATAATCCAAATGATATTTTATATAATCAAAATTAATATTATATTACTTAGGTGATACATAATTTTGTTATACTTTCCTTTAATAAAATAATATAATAAAAGGTCACTATCACACTAAAGTGATTCCATGGGGTCCCAAAGTTGGAAACATGGAATCCCATGGTCAGAAATTACTCAAAAAGTATTTGGAAACAATTTGGGTCATTTTATATTATTATGTTATTATTTTATTACCCTTAACTACCTGATTACTAATTAATCACGGTAATTATAGATAATAGGCATCGTTACTATTCATATTGTCCAAAATCAAAAGAGTCTAAATTACATTATTTGGACCTCATGATTCCAAATATGGAATCCATTCTATCAGATTACAATCACAGAAATTGCAGTGATTAATTTAGAAATATTTCCCTTCTTCCAAAACCAAAGACGAATTTGTAAGAAGTAAAATCTATCAAAACATTGATTTGTTTTTATATATAACTAAAATGTGAAATTACATAAAATGACCAAAATTGTATTAAATGGTAAAAATATAATTTAATTACACTTTAAAATCAATTAAATGGTCAGTCTAACTATATAATTATGTCAGATTAAAAAAAAGTTTTCAAGTAAAATGAATTATTTTTCATTATTCATTAAAAATGAACATCTTGTCAGAAAAATACCAAAAATTTATCCAAATTAAATTTGATATTCTAAATTCAAAAATGATTTCCATTTTACCAATTTTAATACATAGAAGTTGCGTTAATTAATTTTATAATTAATTCCCACTGTCAAGACAAATATCATGTTTTTATGAAACAATATCTTTCAAAATATTAACACATGTTAATGTACAATTTCAATGTGAAGTTAATTCCAATGACCACCATTGAATTAAATGGTAAAAATATATTTTAAAAACACTTAAAAATCAATTTAAAATATAATCTATCCATATAAATAAATTAAATTAAAAGGAGGTTTTCAATTAAAACACAACATCATTCACTATTCATTTAAAAAAGATCTTTATCATAAATATACAAAAACATACACAAAGTATATTTTGATCTCCCGATTCTAAATGAAGGATTTTATTTTTTTCAAATATAACATAAAAAATTGTCATAAAGTGGATTTAAAAAGGGTTATCCATCAAAAGGTGGTAAATCGACCATTTAAATAATGTTATAATATTTACGCTTAATATTGGATTCATTCACATTTTAAGCCTCTATGATTTATTTGATAAAAGTAAAAATATTTAACAAACATATATAATAATTTTGTAGTTAGTTAAATTTATTTCTTGCTATAAAAATTTCTAGGTGTAATCTGTCATTTAAAATAATATTATTATAATATTAGTGTGAAAAGTAAGATTTCAAAGAAACTAGTTGTTGCGTGTTGGGTACGCCATCTAACATAGAATTACCATCAAAAATATTAATAAATATGAGAATTTTATATTATTTATTTACCAGGGATGTTTCATTTGTCGCCCCATTTGGTAATTGTGTCCTCACAATTTTTAAATTGGGCTTGAAAACTTCTTTGAAAGCCCCACATCGGAAATGGATTTAATTAAACTATCACTTTAAAAGAATGAAAGTGAAGTAAAAAAGGTCACGTGAGGCAAAAAATACTAGGATTCCATAAAAACATGGATAAGGATGACAAAATAGACCATCATGTTCTGAATGAGAGTGATGGGAAAATAAGTCTAGGAGAATGTTAACCACTAGAAAATTACAAACTTGTTATGGGTAAAACAGTATTTGATTCCCCAGTATGAAAAGATAATAGACAAAGTTTTTGTTTTTATGTTACTGATCATTGAGTAATTTTTTTATGAGCTTTAGTAAATCATATGAAAATATACTTACATTTCGTGTAGACATTTATCTCTTTCAATATTTCTTACACAAACTCAAATTTTCCCAAAAACGTGAGTATTTAGGATGACAAGTTCATATTTAGAGAACTATAATCAACTTCTAGAGAATAACCTAATCCAAATAAGAGAACTATATATTTCCCATGTCTTTAGACCCTATTTAAAACCAAAATGGTAATTACCAGATCAGATAATCCCCAAAAAGAGAATCTTTTACAAAAAGATAAACTATGCTTAATGACCAAAATTTTCAAAAAAACCCCCAAAGTTCAACAAATACCATTCAATAAATATCATTCCACAAAATTATTCAAATTAATCCTAACTAATATTGAAAAAAAATCTTATATGGATTTTATCAGATAATCTTTCATGATAAATTTAACATTTATCTCCAAATAACATAGACTATACATAAAATATCATACTAAAAAGTAATTTACCTAATCTCATATTCTCTATTATTGGTTAATCATTTCCATAAATAACCCAAATCACCATATGTCCATAATAAAACATATATTCCTCCCAAAATTTCAACAATTACCCCACAATTGACTTCCCATAGTATTCTATTTCTTTTAAGCATATAAAGTTGCCCAAAATAGATAAGGTCTTTCAATATAAAATTTATCACTTAATCCCCAAATAATATTTCTATATTAAGGACATATATTTAAAAAAACATTAGTTCTGAAAATAAACTTATTTTTTGTCCATAAAATCATTTAACCAAAAATAATAAGTCATTCTAACCAGGGACTTCACTTAGTCCAGTGGTAGGCAATGTAACCTTGTTCCCTTTCGGTTGTGGGTTCGATTCCCATGGCCTTTCTGAACGCGATGATTTGTATCCCACCATACGGGTTTTCATTTTTATAAGACCCAAAAATAACCCTAGCATGTTTTAAAATTAATGGTTTTCTTATAAATTTTATTTTCATCCCAAAACATCAATACCTCAACATTTTAATTCATGAATCCTTATATAAAGTTTACTTTATTTTATTTCACCCCCAAAAGATAAAATAAAACTATTACAATTAGAAAGAACAATGTAACTTCATCATGGTGTCCATATGGTTTCATCATCATCTTGTTCTCGTAGGTAAGAGGTACATGCATTTCAACAATGATTTATGGATCCTTTAAAATCATTTTCTTCCTCTATCCAAATACACCTTGTACAACATGGGTCATATGGGTGTTCATAGAAAAATAGTTTTGTAAAATAATCATGTATGACATATAATTTGAAATTATTTGATAAAACATGGTTTTTATAAAATTGTCGGACCGAATTTGAGTTGAAACTTTCAATCAATGGTCCTTTTAAAATACCATAAGCATGTGCGAGGAGACTATATTTTAATATTAATTATAAATAGGTTGTGCAAGGGTCTCCGTCTTCAGCTCCTTTTTCAAAATCATAATATGCTTCAAAATTTTGTGATAAGGTAAAATATTTAAAAATTCATTGATAATATTTACCTTTCTTGAAAATATGATAATATTGTGAAAATAGAATTTTATTAAATACAACCCATGATCCCCGATGATATTGAGGTATAGTAGAGGTGTTTGATATCTCAAACAACTGCTTGCAAGTGAGTTGTATTCTAAAGAAAGATTCACAATCATCTGAACATGACTTTGCAATAATTATTGCAATCAAGTCATCAGGAAAAGATATGAATGTCTTTTGAGATCCTCCTCCTTCCATTTCAAACTACCTTTCCTTGATCTGAAAACGTTATAAAACAAGGATTAAACTGAAATAATAGACATATGGACTAATCATTTGCCTAACAAAAACTCCCAATCCCTAAAGTTTTCTAAACCAACCTTTGATACCAACTATAAGGACCCAAACATAAAACATTACATTATATTGAATTAAATGAATAATTCACATTAGGGATCTATTCAAGTATAGTGTTTTAGATAATTTGGACATAACTATATCATATCAAAAGATTACAAATTAGACACTTTTACTCAGTTTCCATTTTTACCATAAAATAAAAACTCATAAAAGGAAACATGTCTAGTATCCTGTTTTAGATAGAATGTCTTTCCTTGATCCCATCCTTGACACTATTCATCTTTATGTCCTATGGAAAACAATTCAAAAACTTGTTATGAGCATAAAAATCTAAGTAAGGGATATAGAAGGAAAGAAAATTGTTAGTTTTTCTAAACTACAAGTAAACCATGAATACTTTATTATAAGTAATAATATTCACCATTATGACGTTTTAAATAATCTTCACTGACTAAGAGATCATTACATACCTTTTTGTAACCAAAATATTACCACAAAACCCATGTAAAGAACACATAACATATAATGGTAACTTAGGACACAAACATAATTAAAGGAAATAACCATACAGTTGACTTCCACACATATCACTAAATGGAATAGCTATACGACTATCTTCCATACCCAATGCATTGGAGGTTATAACGTAACCACCCATCCTGGTATTCACATCACCACTCGTCATATGGTTTATCACATAACCACCAGTCAAATGTCTAATTTCCATTATAAAATCATAAGACATAAAACAAATATAATGGAAGGAAAACATTTCCACATTTCAATAACAATATATCACTTAAATATATTGACATAAAAATCCATTAGCAAAACCATTTTCAATACCAAAATTCATAAAAGAGTATGTGTTATTTATTTTCTTTTAAAAACATTACGGCTTGTTAAGGAAGCCAATGATCAAATAGTACTCGTGGTGGCGGAAAAGGTCATTGTCACCACGTACCATAAAAGCAACATTACTTTTTTTCATTTAGTAAAACGCTTCGTAGAAAAAGATTACCTATGAATGAAATAAAAATTTAAAGGGTTTTATACACCGTATAATATAATTTTGTGTATAAAACAAAATATGCCTCAATGAAAGGAGATTGAGATGAATTCCCTTACAAAGACGGTATCATTAGATTAAGGATAAATCAATTACATAATTATGTGTGAAAAATATAAATACAACCAATATAAAAGGATATTAAGTGTAGAAAATAGAGAGGTCATCCACACATATTCATAGCATGTCATAATCAATAAGTAGAGGTTTATCCTAGAGAATTGAAACTGCATTAAGAAATTCCATTGCAAAAATTTGATAGCCTAACAGCATCAGTTTAAACATCAGAAAATGAGATGATGAGATAAAAAAGGGTATATCATCCCATTGACATAACATTTAAAACAATAAGGATATATAAGAACATATCCCAACATAATAAGAAGTAAATTAAAATACTTAACAAAAAGAAGTATTTTAAAAAGAGGAGGGCGAAAGGTTCCCTTACAGATTTGGGTAACATTCAAAACCTACACCCCATGAAATAAGGGTAATACAATGAAGATTTAAATAACCATAAATTAAATTATATTAAAAAATTAATATAATCATGGGTAGTACATACATCACACAAAATTAAATATTGAAAAATGTACCATGATTCTCTTGAGAATAATAAGTGAGATTAATTCCCCTAACCTCGTTGTAATCAATCACGTCGTATGAAAAAAAGATAATAAACACCAAATGAATCACATAATAACATGGATATAAATATAATCATGATAATATATATTACATGTCATTACAAATCATACCAAATTAAATAAATAAGTGGCGAACAATGGAAATATCACGGTATTAAAAGTGAGATAAGAAATCCCTTATGAAAATCCAGCAGCCTAACGATGCCACTTAAAACATCCAAAAATAGATTGATGAGATCAAATAAGGTATCTCATCATATTTACATAAAACATAAAGTAATAGGAATATAAAATAACATCCCCCAACATAATAAAGATGATCATAAAAGGAATTACATAAAAGAGAGTACTTAAAAAGATAGGGAGGGGTAGGATCCCTTACCTTAAGTCTGACTTGTCCTTTTTGTTTCCTTATATTCCCGAATAATAAACATAGGTTGTTTTATAATTTATTAAGGAAATAATTTAATTTTTATTATTAAATTCATATAATATATTATCATGTTATTATAATTAGTTAATTATGTGAGTTCATATCATACGTTTTGTCGATGTTCGGTACATAAGTAAAAAATAAGCTTGTTTGAAAAGAATTGTCCATGTAGTTATAAGTAAATCATCTCTAGAAAAGTATTAATGATTTAAATATATTATATATCCTGTATTAATTCATTTTATACTATTCCATAAGATTTGAAGATTGAAAATGAAATGCGTCGTTCAAGGAGACCGTAGGCCGTACGTACGCATGAATGCAACATTCATTTCTTTGTCATATTAATGGAATTAAAACTAAATGAAAGATATATATAATATAAATTACAGTATAAAATGTATATAATATATGTCACATATGTTCATTAATTTCATTCTTTATACATTCAATGTATTTCATGAATGAGTCACATCACTTTAGGGGGCGGTAGTCCACAATGCCTCGTATAAATTTTCGCATTTGCACTACATGAAAAGTATAATGGTATGTTTTAAATATAAAATATATAAGAATATAGGGAACATAAATACCTTATATATCATATATAAAATAAAGTGACATAATAATTTCCACCATGAGAGGTGGTAGGAGATAATTGAACAATCATCATTTTATGAGGTAGTAGTTCGGCGTCCACAGAAACAGTATGTTCTTCACCCATTAAATAGATGTGTCTGTAAGTGTAGCTAGAATAATTCTCATAAACACACCCTATTATATTTATGATACTTTTTTTGTTACAAATGAATTTAATTAAAAGAGTTTAGGAGGTTGGAAATGCAAAATAACACAAAAGGACATAAGAGAAGACATTACCATTAAATTGGGTAACTCCCCTTCGATTGAACCAAAAGGGTTTCTTGAAAATCTTTCTACCTAAGGTAAAGATTCTAGGATGAATAGAGGGATGTGGAGATATAATAATATCAGGGGTTGGATGAGCCAGTGTTTTTAGAGGTGTGGGTATGGGGGTATAGGTGGGGGCCTTTTGTAAGATAGAGGAGGGGCACTCTTGGAAGGTCATGAAATGTTACTTTATTATGAAATTATTTTCGGATTTTAAAGTTCCCACAGTGATATATTTCTAGGATAAGTTAATAAGGTTTCAAAATACTCCAATACAATAGGTTTTAGACATGTGTATGTCTTATATTTTACCTTAACTTTTTATTTTATTTAAATCGTTCAATAATGAGGTAATCGTTGCATCAACATGATGTCCTCAATAAATTTATTTATTTAATGTCTGAAAATTTAAAAAATACCATGATATTAGAAATATTGTTAGCATTAAAATTATAATATATAATCTAAGAGATCATTTCAACAAACAAAACTAAATTTTTTTTACATAGGTGATATATACTTTGGATATACTTTCCTTTTAAAACATTAATATAATAAATGGTCACTATAACACTAAAGTGATTCAATGGGATCCCAAAGATTGGAACAAGGAATACCATGGTCGTACATGACTCAGAAAAATTATTTGGACCCATGTAGGGGTCATTTAATATTATTATGGTATTATTTTATTAACCTTAACTACCTGATTACTAATTAATCACGATAACTATAGATAATAGACGTCATTACTTTTCATAATGTCCAAAAAAGAGTCTTAATTAAATAATTTGGACCTTATGATTCCAAATATGGAATAAATAATATCAAATTACAAACAAATAAAATGAATTAATTAATTTAAAAATATTTCCCAATTGCCAAAACCAAAGATGAGTTTTTAAGAAGTAAATTCTATCAAAAGATTGATTTGTTTTTATATCCTATTTAAAAGTGAAATTAAATCCAATAACAAACATTGTATTAAATGATAAAAATATAATTTAATTACATTTTATACCCAATTAAATGGAAAATCTAACTATATAATTAAACTATATGGAAAATCAGTTTTGAAGTAAAATGTAGTGTTTTTCACTATTCATTAAAAATGAACATTTTGTCAGAAAAATATCAAAAATTTATCCAAGTTAAATTTGATACTCCAAATTAGAAAATGATGTCCATTTTAGAAAATTAAAAACATATATGTTTCATTAATTAATTTTATAATTAATTCCCACTGTGAAGACAAATAACTTGAATTTTATGAAACAATATCTATCAAAAGATCGACACTTCCTTATGTCCAATTTCTTGTGAAATTAATTTAAATGACAACAATTGTATTAAATGGTAAAAATATATTTTAACTAAACTTAAAACTCAATTAAAAATATAGTCTATACTTATTAATAAATTAGATTAAAAGTAGGTTTTGAATTAAAATACAACATCATTCACTATTCATAAAAATGACCTTTATCAGAAAAATATCGAAAACATACACAATGTAAATTTTGATGTCCTGATTACAAAAAGGGATTTTATTTTGTCAAATATAACATATAAAATTTTCAAACAGTGGATTTATAAAGGTTTTGCCATCAAAATGTGGTTAATCGACCTTTTAATGAATACTATATAATTTACGCTTAAAATTGGATTCATTCATATTTTAAGCCTCTATAATTTATTGCAAAAAAGTAAAAATATTTAACCAATATATATAATCTTTTTTTAGTTAGTTATTGTTCATTTCCACTATTATAATGGCTAGACATTATCTACCATTTAAAATAATATTATTATATTATTAGTGTGCAACATAAGATTTTAAAGAAACTCATTGTTGCGTATTGGTTACGCAATTAAAAATAGCATTCCCTTCACAAATATTAATAAATACAAGAATGTCATATTATTTATTTACCCAGGATGTTATAGTTGTTATCTATTTTATATGATCTTTTTGTTGTTATAAGTATTTCAGTTGTCAGTTTCTTTGTTTTAAATGTAATTTCTGATTTTGTAGTTATAAAAGTTATAATTTTATTATGGTTATAAATATATATAATATTATTATAGGTATTAATACCACATAGAAAAATATAATTAAATTTTAGTAATGTAAAAAATATAGATAATCAAACATTATTTACACTATTCATGGATATGGTAGGCTGTACGAATGTGTGAACAATATTTATACTTTTCAATAGATTGAATAAATTAAAAATGAATAAAAATGAATAATTTTAAAATATTGATTATATATATTAATTAGATATATACTTTCAATTTATCAGTATTATCATACAAGTAAATTTAAAAAAAATTGATAACATTGCTTCATGGAGATAATAGTCTACTCAAACACAGAAGCATCATTATCATTTTATAGGAGATTGTAAAAAATTATCGAATATATGATAATATATTTACAAATAATGTATGTTTTATATTATAATATGTACTCATTTTTTATATATTTATATATAATAATGTAATGTGGTGAGAAGATCTTAATTACTATGGTAGGGGGAGATGGTAAGATGTACATATGCACAAAAAAATGTATTAGTATTTTGTATGATGGAAAAGAAATGTAAGATTGATTTATCATAATCATAAAAAAGAATAATTATATTTATTATGGTAGAATTTTTATATTTAGATGGTTAAAAATGTTAACAAAAATTACAATAATAAATAATGTTGAATGAGTTAGTAATGATTAATAGCAGTTCATTATTGATCTCACCTTAGATATCTTCTTTAGGGAAAAAATGATGTTATTTTAGAAGTTCTAGAAGAACTGGTCAGATTTAGTCTTGGTGTGATGGTGCTGGAAAATGGTAGGCTTGTTTCGACGGTGGCGACGGTGGAGCAGCAGGGGGACCCTTCTGGTCTTCGGTGGCGTCTCCCCTTGCGGCTTCTTAGTGGCGCTCCCCCTTAGGCATCTTAAGTGGCTTCTCATACCTAGAAGAGTGGCTTCAGATGGTTTGGCTCGCGATAGATCTCTTCGAGGTCGGTTTCGATTGACACTGAAGATATTTGAGTGGGTGGTGACCATTGAGGTTGTCCGGCAATGGGGGGCCGACAATGACCTCTGGGCAGGGGCGTTGTTGTGGTCGATTTTTTGGGTTTGTGACGGGCTCATGTGTGGGCATTTGGATCTCTTTTGTGGGATATGTGTTTTTTAGGAATTTGTTTATCTGGTCTTAGGGTATGTAATGAGGTCTCTCTTGGATTTTGGCTTTCGGGCCACCTTATTGGGCTCTGTAGTTGGTTGATCCCTCTATCTCCAATGCGTGTAATAGGTTTGTGTTGTGTTTTTCTTTTTTCATAAAGGGGATTAACCCCAATCCTTGTCTATTAAATAAATATTAATGATTTCTCATGTTAAAGTCAGTAAAAATAAACATAATTATAATATAATGTGATTATATATATAAATAACATCATCTTATAATTTCTATAAAATTTATTTTTATTTTTTTACCCTTATCTTTTAGTTTAATCCAATGGTTACCCCATTCGAAATTTATTGTACTATTAAAATATATTATTATCTTAGGGGAATTAATTTCACGATAAAATGAAAATGAAACCTTAAATGGAAAATAATATATTTAATTGAAATTATGAAATTATTTTTTATGAAGATGGTATTTTTTTTATTTTATGTCACATAATAAATTATGAATTATCGTAATATATCAATATTATATGTTTTTAGACCTGTTCAATTTTTTGACGTTTAGAATATTAAGAAAATATATAGAAATTGAATCAAAGTTTTTTATTTTATCTATAAAATTAAATATGTAAATTTAAAATTATTGGAAAATGTTATTTATAAAAATTTATATAAATGATAATGTTATAAATATGAAATATTTAACTTTTTTATTAGTTGAATAATTACAACCCCAATGTTGTGTGCGATATTAGGATTATTATTTTTTTAGTGAAAATAAAAAATAAATTGCCAATTTGAATATAAAAATTTTATATTTAAAGATTATATTTATATTTAAATTTTTTTAACTACAACCCCATCATAAATGTATTATATTTATTAAAAACATGATTGTGACATGTTTTACTTTTGATGATATAAAATACTATAAGGTTCTTAATATCATCAAAATGGCCCTAGAATTAAATATAAACGTATATTGGATGATTAATAACTAAATTTACTCATAAATTAAGATTAATACACGTTTTAATGTCACTATATAGTCCTTATAACTTTTTTAAACTCAATTAACAATTTTTTTATCTATAATGGTAAGTAAAATTGCAATAGTGAGTATTCGTATTGACCAAAATTAAAAGAATTTTTTTAAAAAAAAATTGAACCAAAAAATAGAAAAATCCAAAAAAATTGAAACCACATTATTGATTCCATGGAAATGAAAAGTAAATTTTTTAAATACAATTAAATAAATTTTTTCACTATCAATTAGAACATAATTATTTTAAAAAAATTCTGAAAATTTAAATATAAATTTATTTTTATATGATTATTTAGAAAATTATATCAATTTTATAATATAAAATTTACATTAATTCAATAATTTAATTTAATATTTTTTCAATAAGAATTATATTTTGAGGAAATGTATTTTTGAATTATTAAATAAGTTAATTTCAATTGAGTACACATCTAATAAGAATTAATCCATACATTTTTAATTTATATGTAATATATTTATCATAATTAATAAATAGTATTCATAACCACCATATTAAATGTAATTTTTTTATTAATGATCATATATATATTATATTTCACAGTTTGTTGAAGATCAATGTTGCAGGTTGTATACACTATTGAAACAAGAGTTGTTTCAAAATTACAGGGTGACAAGGACTGCAAGCAATGAATGAGAAGAATTTTATTTGAATATACAGTCCATAAAATCAAATGGTGTTACATTCAAATATAATATTTTTGTTGTGTGTCATATAGGATGTTAAATATAATATTATCTTTTAAAATATCATTGAGTTATAGTTGTAAATGATTGATATTCTGTTTGTATTTTAAAAGACAAAAATGATTTATTTTACACTGTTCATATAAATTCCAAAAGTACCTCATTTTTTAAATTAAAACAATATTATTATTAATTTATTTTAAAAAAATATTAAAAATTGATGATAATCACTTCCATAATAAATTATGCAAATAACAATTTCCTTTATAACATTTAAAATAACATTAAATAGGAATAAAACTAGTATGAAGGAAGAAAAATTAAAAGTTGAATTTTTTTAAAGAAAAACTCATACATGTAACTACAATTTCATTATCAATCTAAATGGATTCTAAATACGGTATAATAATATTGAAAAAATAATAATCATATTATTATAAATATATTGTTATTGAGAGACTTGGATAAAATAATTTTTCCAAAAGGAATCTATTGATAAATAATGTTGATTTAAAATGAAATTAAAAAAATAAGTCCTTTACATTACGTATATTATTAGATTGACGTGTTTGATACTACCTAATAATGATGTTTAAATTATTATATAAATTATAAATAATTTTTTTCATCGTTGTTCCATATTGGAGTTAATTTTATAATCATTTTAAATCCATGCATTGAATAGTTATTACCTATGCTGACCAGTTTATGGGGGGTTGGTAATTTTACCAATATTAAATATGTATATTCTTCATGGTTTAATGATTAATTTAATTGATATATCATATAATAAATATAAATTATTTCCTAAATATAATATTTATCTTTCATAAAAAATTTTAGAATAATACATGAACAAATTTCATAGAAGGAAAAATTATATCTCTTGATGTATGGGTTGTCTATATGTCTGCATGAGTGACATTAAATCGACAGAAGGGTGAGAATGTGAATGATATTTTTTTAATAATAAAAATTTCATAAATATAATATTTATTGTTTAGTTTTACTTTTATAATCGTTATTGTTAATCAGATATGGAAATTGATTTACACTACTAGATGGATATGGTAAGGTACACGCACAAATGATTGATATATTAATTATCCACGAGAATAAAGGTGGTTGAAATTAATTTCTTCCAAAATAATAACAATATATATGTTTTTTGGTGATAGTATTTCATTAATTTATGACAGATACCAAATGTTTTGATGGTATAGAAAAAGAAGTTAAATTATTATGAGTTAGGAAAGAATTTTAACCCTTAGTTGAGAGACCACATTTATATTACACCTTAATACTTATCAGGATGGTATTAATGTTATAATATGATATAAATATTTAAAAGAATTCATATAGGATGGTTTATGGGTATTAATGGGAAATTATATAGTTCTAAATGATTGTGAATAGGGGAGTTAAATAGATTCTCTATTATAAGTAAGGGGATCGACATTCACATAACTTTTTAAAATAATTAAAAATATTATGCTATTTTAATATTGATGTTGAATGAAAGTATCATTTAACAAATTTTTATAATGATATGGTAAAAATATAAAAAATATTCGTTTTAATAATAACTTTTTTAATTTTTTTGAGTTTGTACCCTTATATTTTTAACCCTTTAAAATCATTTTAACCTTAACAAGGTTGATAAATAATTAAAATTGTTACTATTAATTTTAACCAATTTTACATTATTAACTAATATTAATTATGATTATTCAAATTATGTAATCATTTTAAAATTATTCATCTACTAGATGTGGTAGAAATTAATTTCATTATATGGCCAAAAAACAAGACAACAAAGATTTAGAAAAATTACTGTTTTAATCATAAAAATTTTTAAACATTAAAAAAAATATTTTTGTTTCAATTGGAGTTGATTGGAATATTTTAAATATATTTTTATTTATTTTTATTTCATTACAAAAAAACATCAAATTATTTTTAATATATATTTTTTCTAGAATCAATCTTTCCAAAAAAAATTGAGTCATTATTCTATCATTATAATCTCATAAAACTAATTTTTTTAATAATTTTTCTATTTAACTATTTACCAAAAAATGAAGCATTTCAATAAAATCTGTAATTCTATCTAAGACAATTTATCAATTTTAAAAATTATAATTTGGTTAATTTTATTAAAATACA
The DNA here is from genome assembly GCA_963277665.1 of Viscum album. Lineage (NCBI taxonomy): Eukaryota > Viridiplantae > Streptophyta > Magnoliopsida > Santalales > Viscaceae > Viscum > Viscum album. Next base: position 1,625,356,006 of record OY728157.1, on the reverse strand, counting down.
TTCATTAAAAATTGGAATTTTATTTTTTAATAATATTCTTTAATTAATCATTATTACTTATGATATTTATAAATTATAAAGAACTACATACATTATATAATAAAATATTAGGTGTTACATTATTTATTCAATTTTTTGGATAAAATTTTATTATATCTTATTCATTACAATACATTTAAAGATAAAATATTCTACTTATTGGGTTTAAAATATTACCTTCTACTTCAAATGAATATTATAGTATATATATATTATCATCTAGTAGCTCAATATATTTTTTATTTTGATGGATTCCAGATGAATTTTTTAAAAGATTTTACATGGAAGAAAAAAGATTTTTAACCAAATAGAAACTACATAATGTTTTTTTTAAAACAATATAATGATAATTATATGATGAAAATATTGGAAAAATGTAAAATAAATAAATTATTTGAATAAATTTAGAAATGTAAAATGATTGTATTAAATATAATAGATATCATATAATTTACCTCATTGGTAATTGAACCATAAACAATACATATATCAAAGAGATTGAAAAATAAATCACTTATCCCTTTTTTAAGAATAGAATAATATCATCATAGTTAAAATAATGTTAATAATAAAATTTAATACCATGAATTATGATGTATCCATAGAGTAATATTTTAATGATGAAGTATATAAACCTATGAAAAAAGAAGGCACATTACATCAGAAATGACTCAATTAATAAATATTGAGAAGAAGAACCCTTACAACTTTTTTAATTATTGAACTAAAACATCTTAAATTCTTAATTTAATATGTATTTTTAAATCCATATAATTATAACGATAATATTATTAAAATGCATTATTTGGCCATATATACCAACACATTTGACACATTTTGGGAATATGGTATGTGTCTTATACCAATAAATGTGTGGTGAGAAACCCTTTCCTCAGGCATGATATTCTTTACATGCTCTCTATTCTACAATATAACAAAATTATAAACATTATTATATAATAAATATTAATTAACATACTTGTAATATCATATATTTCCAACATTTTAAAATTCAAAAACCTTCTATTAATAATTCCACATTTAAATAATCAGATCTCGGTGCTAACTATTTTGTTTTTAAAGAGTGTTCTGGTTCAATACTTTTGTTCCTTGAACATAGACCATGTTTTCATCACCTATATAAATTTAACATTTATATAAATATAATATATAATAATTTGATAAATATTTATAATCATCCATTAATTTTTTATATTAAAAATATATTACCACATCCATAAAGATGGTAGTACATACTAATGTATGAACACTATTTTTATTTTAAAATATGAAAATAAAAAATGATTAATAAATAATGTTTACTCGTTATGAAACCTTAATTTTTTGCTAAATATAATATGTGTACAATTAATCCCTTATTATAACCAATAATGAATGATGGTGAAGGAAAATAAGTTATAGTATTGTGTGGTGACGTTTGTCCACACGTATAAACCAGAAATAGCTTTATTTCATATTTGATAAAAAAGAGAGTGGATAAAAGTGGAATAATTATATGATTAATATTTTATTATACGTATTGTTCTAAGTTTATTATTTTTTGATTAATTAAACAGATTTATTGGTCGGATGAAAAAAACCAAAATTTTATGTTGTCTGGTACAATGATTATATTTTTTTAGAAATAAATCCAATAAATCCCATACAATTATCCCTTAAAATGATTCTTTTTTAATGGTAAAACCTATAATATAGGGAAAAGGAATAAAATATGATGATTGGGTAGGTTTTTTTTAATGTAGTTGACTCAATGTGGTTTTATGAATAGAGACTAGGGGTTTCCTTTAATAAGGGGAATGACATTCTTATATTTTTTTGAAACATTAAAATATTATAATGACACATTTAGGTAAAATTGTTTTATAATTTATTTATTTTGTTATGACATATGATATATAATTTAAATAAACTCATTTAATTGAATTTATGAAAAGAATTCTTTCATTTTAACATGTGTCTTTTTATATTATAACCCCATGACGCTTTCCTTACATAATCGTGGAAATACATTTTTTCAGTCGTTAAGGGTCATAATTTTATTTATTTGTTAAAAATTTGAATAAATTTGTATTAGGGATGAAATTTTAAACCACATCCCCACTCATTTTCATATTTTATGTTATGTATGACTTTTAAATAATTTAATATGAAATTATATAACATAAAATTTCATTAATGTCATTTTTGGAAAAATTAATTTATTATTACATTAAAAAGTGGAAAGAAAAAATTTACTCATTATATTAACAGTAAAATAGACACTTAAAAATTACAATTAACCATTAAATTAATTTAACACCAAATATCATAAAAAATATAAAAATTTAATTTTTTTTAAAAAATATTAAATTCTTTTAATCATTACACCGATACTTTATTGGGTTTTCCTGAACATTTAAGATTATAATAACATAGAAAAAATATATAAATAAATTAATATTGTAAAATAACTTATTATTTTTAAATTCAAATAGTTATAATGAAACATATCATATTTTTCCCCAATGAAAAAATATTATAATTTTTAAATGAAAAGAGAGTGACATTTTTCATGTTTCATTACACAATGTAATAAATAGGTCAGCATCAATGAAAAGTTGAAAAATTTTAAATAATTAAGTATAATGAATGAGGATCATATTAAAACACTAATTATAAAGATTATAATAATGTTTTTGGTGTAATTTTAATGACACATCCCATTGTTTAAACCCCATTTTACCTTTTTAGACGCACGAAGACGACGAATGATTATTGTGGTTACTATTCATAATGGAAAAAAGAAAATTTTAATATTTACAATACCTTAAAATACACATTCCAAAAAATTAATCCAAATTTAAATATTTAATTTTCTTTTTCGAATAAATTTATTTTTTATATAAATTCCAAAAATTGAATAAAAATTAATTCATTTTAAATAAAATTTCTAAAGGAAAATAATTATCATATACCCAAATCACTAATAATATTATTCAAATGTATTTAATTATGTAATTATAAATCAAATGGATCATATTTACATTTAATAAAACATCCTGAAATGGATTTTATTTTTAATTAAATTATTTAATTCATTTAATGATCGTATATGTTAAGTTAGAATTTTTCGCAATATAATAAAAGGTAAAAAAAGTATAAAAAATACCAAAATTTCACTCTACATTAATTTAGATATGATTATTTGAATACTTTTTTTAATTTAAAAATAGAATCTATAATAGTTTTATAAAATTATTATTTTTTCATTTCAAAAAATGAAATTAGAATTGTTTTTATGAAAATATATTTTTTAAGAATATATTAAATTTAGTGTAAAATTTATTAATCATGAATAAATACATTTTAGTTGAATAAAACATTTATCAATATATATATTTAATTATCTGATTTATCATATTCAATCAATTTAATGAAACATGTTGGTTATAATATTTTAGCATTAAATTTTTGTGCACTTTTTTATATCAATCTTGTTATCAACCACAATTAATTAAAATAAATATACATATATTATAAAAACATGTTGTCCTATATTAAACTGGTCATAACTAAATTTTCCCGAATAAATTTAATTATCGCATACAATAATTCACATATCAGGGACCAAGTTTTATAATCTAATTTAGATTCTATCAGGATAACTAATTTCTTTATCATTGAATGTAAAAAAGATTTTTCTTAATTAATTTGTCTATGATATGAGGTATTCATATTATAAGACTCATGTGTTTCCAAAAACTCAAATTGATATTTTAGTAGTACATTCCACTTATTACTATATCAATTTATCGTTCTCTCACATGAGTTTAACTAATAATTTAGGATAATCATAGAGAATAAATGGTAATAAAAAAAGGATATTTCCTTTCACTCGAAAATATTAATTTTATCCTTCGATTGCTCAAATATATGTTTTTTTCTCCCTATATCATCCTATATTTATCTTTATAAATAACCATGGTGTATTTTTTATGCATCATAAAGTAAAATTATTTATTAATTGATTAAAATAAAAAAAACTAATGAAAAGTCATTATTCATGTGTCAATATGGTTAGAAAAATAGAAATTGATAGAAAAACATATCCTTTATGAATAAATATTCCTTCAATAATCTATAAAATATGTATAAAATATTATATTATTCAACAACCCATGTAACTCTTTAAAATATATAAAAAATGAAATTTGTTGATTTGGATGATAGAGTCAAAAAATTTCCCCATATCATAATAATCATTTCTCACCGAAAAAACATTAGGTTGATAATAATGATACTTATATACACATGACTTCTATTATGATATGATCTAAAAATATATGGAAATATTTTCCCAACATAAAATGAATAACCATAAAATAGTAATAAAATCATTCATGTTTCCAAAGCATACAACAATGTTCATTCAAAAAATTATGTATACATTATTCATTTAATATTTCAAATATTTTGTTCTTCTTAAAAAATAAATTCAACCAATTATTCACTATGTATATTTTAAAGTCCATGATTATCTATTTGATATTAATATATAAATAAAATGTACAAAATCATTCATTCATATTAACTGTAATTAACTTTATATTAATGATAATATTAACCCTAAAGGCAATGAATAACTTTAAAATTATATCGAAAAAATATTTAATCATTTGTCATTAAATAAGTGATTCACATCAAGAAATACCAAACAATAGGGATGTATTTCCTAAAATTTCTCCTATAAAATCTGTAACCACCTTAAAATTCCACATTATATAATCTAATAGGGGTATCTATGTCATTTAAATTTTGATCAATCATAGATATATCAATCCATATCACTTTAAGATTATCCCATATCTTTATGGTATATCCATAGTTTCATTGGATCCATCCTATCGTTAATAATAATTGATCATAATGAAATTATGAATAAAACCATGAATATCCCCTAAGAGTGTTTATTAAGGTTTTTTATATTTTTCCCACTAACCATGAACTAGTGATAATTGAGTTAATAACCAATATTATACATGTATATTTGTTACCCCTAGGTGTATCTATTCCAAAACCAAACATGAATAATATAGTATATAAAAGTTTTTATTTTCTATGAAAACCGAAATACATCATTTACATAAACATATGATATTATTATATACATATTCTGGTCTTTAGGGTTCCCACTAAATATTTATGATCCAATTTTATAAAACAATATTTCTCTGAAAAGCTCTATATTTACATGTACATTACCTATATATATATATTACATATTATTAAATGGATATTTGTCACATTACATAGTAATTAATTCAAGAACACTAATGGAATAAGGTATTTGTAGACATCAATATAATAGAAACATATGCATAAATAATATATATCATATCAAAATATGTTATTTACAACCCCAACCCTTATTATATGTATCATATATAAAACAATTTCAATATTTTAGTAAAATAAACTAAAAAATAGTTATGTCTAATTATTATTAAGGTAAAATAGTGAGATACCAAATCTTCAATAATCATAGCATGAGCATTAGAGTATTTGTACTTGATATTATCATTTTATGACCATACACATTAGATCATAAACATGATTCATGGCATAAAACACTGATGTTCGTAATACATGAATCATAAAAATATAAAATAACATAATCCATGAGAGTATAAAATCGAAATACGACATTAGATTATGGAAAATACCAAATTATAGGAAATTGTTTCAGTAGTGGATTATAAATTCCAAAATAATCATTCGGGAATGTGTTCTGTCCTCATTTCATCATATCCCAATCCATTGTTTACCGATAATACTATATTTGTAAACAAATTCCATTACTAAAATAAGTTCACTCCCTGTTATAGTTCACATCATCTCGTGAAATATCTATAATTACCATATGAATTTTAGAGATATTGAATATCAGGGACATCAATCAAAAAAATAAATCAAACACATATGCGACATAATATTTTAAAATATTCATCATATAATCATATAAAAACCCTTGTGAATTCAGTGTTTTCAAAAATATTTTATAATTTCATTATAGTATAACCCATAGAAATTTTAATACGGTTTTTAAAAAAATATCTATATTTTAATCACAAACTGTCTAGTGAATTAATAACTATGGTTTCATTATATGAAATCACATTTAAATATCAATTTTCAAAATTTGATGTTATAATATATGGATAATTATTTTAAAAGATCTGTAAAATACTTCAAGAATAAAAATGCATTATCAGTTTGAGATCACATATATAAAATATAAAAAATTCAGATATATTATGTCAAATGTTAAATTTTGAATGAACAGTTTGAAAATGTAATTTAATATTCAAATAATTAAATAAACATAATTATATGAAATTTTGTTCATGTAGAGTATGTCAAAACAACTATTCAATTTTCTTGTATGTTAAAAATTAAACAATACCTCATTCATGAAATGATAAGAATATTCCTCTAATTTTTATTGAAATCTATATATCGGTAAATTGATCATTAAAAAAGTATAGGATAATAATTAAGTAACTCTTTAAAATATTTTAATTAAAACATGAAATTAGAATGAAAAGATTTACTACTAAGGAGGAAATAATGAATGTTTTATCAATAATATTTTCACGATCATATTGTGTATTAATGTTAAGAAATGATACTATTAATTCAATAATAACAGAATATGGATATCCAAATAATATTAATTGGGATTATGATATAAGGATCAGATAATCTAACATAATATAAATTAAAGTATAGATAATACTGAAAAAGATATATTGAGTCCTCAATCCTTTATAATATTGTCACGTTAAAATAATAATCCATATGGTTATATAATATAATATTTAACTTCAAATAGAATTAATTAATAATTACACATGACATAATATTTCATAGGGGTAGTATATACACCTCATAAACATAAATAGTTTCATTATATCAAATATGTATCAATGAAAAATATCGAGATAAACAATTAAAACATTATAATTATATTAATCAAACCCTCAAGAATGTGAGAATATTATATATCTATTTATAAATCTTTGTAATTTAAACAAAAAATAACACAAAATAAAATTATTTTCAGTATATACACTATATAATGGAAATAACCAATGAATATGACATGCGTCTCATTGAAATAAAAGGAATATGTGAAACCCTTACATCTCATCCCATATGATTTGTATGCATTCTAAACTACCATAAAATAAAATTAAATATAATGTAATTATATAAATGAATCATTTAAATTTTTATAGTATCATATATAATCCACTGATTTCAATTCTACAACAATTTGTTAAATAATCTTAATTTAAATTGTCTTCTCTGGGGATTTATTGTTTTTTATGGAATGTTTCTTTTCTGAAGATATGGTCCATGCTCCTTTTTCATGGTTATGTAAAATCAATAATTTTATTAATAATATTAATATCATATATATTAAATATGTTCATAATTTTAATTGTATAGCCCATCCTGCAGAGGTTCATGATATGGCTACACAAGCTCATGTCCATTTTTCCAAAAGATGGCATCTACTGCCATGTTGGCATATCGAACACAAGAGAGGATACGGAAAAGGTACCTATACACTTGAATAGACTCACATATCCATGAAAATATTTATATATTGAAAATAGGTCTACAATTGTATCCATACATCTATTAAATAATAGGGGTACAATAAACAATATGAAAGAGACAAATGAAAAAAAATACACACCAACACAAACTATAAATGATTCCACCTTGTAGTATAGAATGGATAATTTTTAACTACAATATTCAGAAATATCCATGTACAATATCAGAATAACACCTTGATCTATGTAGCCCCTAATATCTCCATGTTTTGTGTCGACCTTGGACGCCATTGAAAGGTATGTCGTATTCAAAAGACACAACATATTAAGGAAAATTATCGGTAGAGGTTAGTATAAAAATACTTAGTAGGATCACCCTAAACCGATAATAATAGGTACCAATTGAATTGAAATAGTATTATTGACCCAATCTAAGGGGAGACCATGAAAAATCAAAATTCCATCTCGATCCATCCTAGGGTATACATGACTAGTTACCTCAATCTAAATGGTGTTTCAATCAATATATGTGACAACATAGAATGAAAACCCAAAAAAATATACTTGAATCAGGATCCTAGAATCATGGTGTCCCATAATCATTAATAATAAACAGATTCTACTAAAAGATCATAGGGAATTCTATTCATAGAGAAAGAACTCCTCAGGATATATCCTCCCAGTTGGATCTTTTTTGAGTGAGAGAAATCCATAAAAAATAGCTCAAATTTTGTCACATACCTTCCATCCCATTTTGAATATTTTTAAGAGAACGCAGTCTTTGGAACTCACGACAAAGACATTCATTCTGAAAACCTACATATCATGAAACTTAGAAATGGGATCCCTCCAATGCCTGATAGAGGACACCTCTAACATTACAGGTACAATAAAAGGACTTGACAATCATATTTTATATCTCTCCCAGAAATATGGTGCACACCACGATAAAAGTATGGAACATTTAAATCCACGTCTCAATGGATAGAGGTCACAAAAATCTATTCTATGGAGTTCCAAAAACATGTTTTGGTAACCCAAAATATCTCACTCTTTTATGGGATCACTCCCATAACCATTAAGACACCAAAGAACCAATTTGAAATCATGGATATCATGTCACATATATAGTTTATCAATGCCAGGGTAGTGCAGTTAATGATGTTTCAAAATCTTGATATAAAAAAATATGATTTAGGGGATCATACTAACAATGATTCAATAAATCCTACTAAATTAATTTTTTAAGGGGTCGTATACTAGATGATTTGAAAAATACTGCAAATAATGGCCATTACATAGGGAATTATATAACTAATGATATTGAATCCATTACTATGCTATCCTACTAGAGAGTGGATTTTTGATCATGTAATGTTGCTCATGGAGATAAAATGAACATAATATAGTTAAAATAATATGATTTAGGATCCTGTTATGGCATCCACAGAGGGAACTAAAAAAATTAAATATCATCATATAAAGGGAACTAAAATCCTGTGCTGAGGATATAATTACACAATGTATTCTCAAAAGGATGGACACAGAGACTAAATAATTCATTTACTGTACAGATTTCACTAATATAAGTTACCCAAAACCATTACATTGAATTGTAAAATGGCCTTGGATAGGGGACCCTCACACTGATATTAGGGGAGTACCACTCTACTAACTCATGGAGTGTATGGGACTCAATGCATGACATGATAGGGAAGGGTACCAGCCTCGAAATCTCTCTAGTGATGTACATAGACTAGTATCAATGATCAATAACCACTAATACTTACTTATTATTTAATATTTTAACATTTTAACTGAAAATCAACTAGGATGGTTACTATATCATTCCACATAAATAATTGATTGTAATATTCTAATCAGGGGGTGAATATATGTCTTCAAAAAGGTGATACGATAGGTGGATGTTCCCTAGAATAGTACAATGCATGTATTGGGTTCCACAAATCATGTGACAATACATGAAAAAATTATCATTTAATTTTAAATATGTACTAGCAATATATGTGTTTATACATAGTTTGTAAATGGTTTACATAGAATGGTCTTACCTCCAATAGACCTATGGCTATGCCACATCACACACAAATCATATTGTTTTCTCAACTACACAGAATATACCAATGTACATGACATGTCTGGGGCCCCTGACCACTTTTCCATCTACTCAGCCCAATCACATTAATAACAAATCATGTCCACGTAATCTTCATACAAACACTCACATAGCTTGTTTCCTTAACATGATGCCCCTATCCAACACGCATGGAAACATGAACTAGGATGACTACCCTACATGTTACCCACATACATGGGGTTGAAAATTCATTCTCCCTAAATAAAAATAATAAATAGAATCTAATCCTAAACTACATTCCATGTGATTGACAATTCCAAATTGTTATTCCTGGTGAATTACATGAAATTCTGTATTTTTAACCTAAACACCCAGATTAATCCCATGGTGTCAGTGGAAGTTGTATAAATTATCAGTATAATAAAAATGATTCATTAAAAGGGGGAACATTTTATTAAACTCATATTCTACAACCTGGTAGTGAAACATGAAAGTTTCGTGGTAAAATACACACACAATATTTGTTGCATTATGATACAAGATTTATTTTAATCAGGATCATAGATCGGTGGAAACTCATATCCCTATTGTATGATTGGATTTTCCATCAAAGTATGGAGTGAGTCTCCAAACCACTTATATTACCACAAAATAAATGTTACTGTTTTAATTTTAATAAATCTATAACCACAATTTAACAAAATTCCCAAAAGTCACTAAACCATCCATTGGCACTGAATTTTTTTTACACCTAGGAAAAAATATTTCATTTTAAACTATACAACATTATCATATTTATGATATGAGACTCATCTCAATATTTATCACATGATTCTAATGAAATTGTTCAAGAATGATAACAAATATTTAGTATATTTAGTATCACTACAAATAGAATCAATAGCCCTGAATCATGGGATATCACTATTCATTGCATAAATATCAATCAATGTAATATTATAATTTACTACTGGTCAAAACCTAAATCACTACATCCCCCAGTTTAATCAATTTCATCTCTAGAAATATAAAAAAATTATTAATAATAAATCAGGATATATCTACATGGATTCCCAAACATTTGACCATTACCATTTATCCCATGCTTCCGATAAGAACCCACTCATGAAATGAAAAATTCCAAACTACACCTAATATGAATCTAAAACTATGATAACATTGTTCAACTATTGGGAACATGATTCCTCGAATCATACATGTGGAAACCAAAAAGAACCATGATCCATCAGTTGTTGTATGATCTAGTGGTACATCAAATCATGAACCATACAAAAATACTAATATAACCTTGGACATAACATCTATATTGAGATGATTTGAACCATACTAAATTAAAGAACCTCTATTACAATGATTATACTGAGCACATGATTCTACCTTCTAGAAAGAAGAATGTAGAATTTCACACACATTTTGTGAACATCACTGATGACTCTATCATGGTCATTATATCCTACCAATGATATACGATATTGTCAATATAGAAAACTATAAACACTACTTGGTAAAAATATTCACTAATGAGATGATCATACTCTAAAAATGTGATTTCTACCATGTCTTGTGTCCACATCACCAGACTAATTCCAATAAAAGATTCACCGTAATGAAAACTAACTGATCATGAGGTGTCCTCAAAATGATCATAACAGACACCACTACCAAAATCCATTCGCCATCACCCTTGGGGAATGTATCATCTAAATACATTATAGTTATATAGCTTTGGAAAACATGCATCACATTTGGCATACGTGCATCCATTTCTTGAACTACTAGCACAAGCTGTAGCTCGATGGGTTGCGGTAGAACCGACTGACAATAAAGAAGTACAACCTCAATCCATGTTCCCTAAGATGAATCCACTTCACATAGAGGATTTTCATCACAATCCTATCAAGGAACCTTTTATATAAGTTATGTTTTTCCATCCTAAAATAGAATCATTTCATGGCACATTGAAAGAGTATACAAGGTGAGATTAATCAAAAAGATAATGTAAGCCACAAACCCAATCCTATTTGATGAACATTCCTGAATGTCACCATGACTAGTTCCCTAATGTTTTGATCCATCAATAAGGTTTCCATATTCTTTATGAATAAAAAAGTTGGATAATGAACCAACATTGGAGTCCTATTCATGATAGAAAAATATGATACTCCTTATATTTATCTCTATTCAACCCAAACTAATCTTATAGATAGAAAACAACTAAACTACAGTTGGAAATTGGATCCCACTATGATACCACTCTGGAAAATCCCATCCCACTAAGGCCAATGTTGTGAATCCCCATTAGAACCTCCTATAAGATAATTTATGGAATGAAAATACATGTTGGAATGTCATTGACATTGTATGCATTATCCTAATGCGACAATACACGCTAACCGATAAACATATCCATGAAACCATGTAGAGATAAAATGAAGGAATAAAAATCAATTCATAAATATATACCAAAAAATATATATAGAAAAAGTAATTAAAGATTCAATAATGGAAAAATAAATACCCCCAACTAATAAAGTACATGAACTACACCGATGGAGGGGACTTCTATCAGATAATCTTACACAATGATCTTCTTCGAAGCTCTAAAAAAGACCTCAATCATTATTTCCAACTATGGTCTTCTCACTCATTGTCAACTTGGAGCTCCATTGAATTAACATTCGTCTACATAAAAAATTTCATTGTTCCTCAAAATCCTATATATGGGTGAAAAAATAATGATTTGGAACCCAATAATCCCAAAATAGAAGGGACTAAATAAAATCCAACTATTATTCAACATCAGCTTGAGGGAACCCATATGAGAAAAGAAATCCACCTCAACCCATCATAAGCTATACAAATGTAGTCAAATCTATGTATATTTTTTCTCATCCATGGAATTTAAAAACATCATAAGGAAACATTAAAATACCCACCCCCCCTCCGATATACTCATCTCAAACTCCTAGGCACTAGATATCTTGAACTCACAGCCAACCATTTGAATGTACTCAATGATTAGAGGTAATGGTTTTCCAGGATTCCACACTACATGATGACTAAAATATCATTCATATATGATTCATATACCAAAATTTAACATAAATCATTTCCCAAATCTGACCTATGAACAATGAGGTTATTCAATTCATGTTGAGATGATATGTTGTGCACTACACCAACACTAGAGTTCCTGTCCTGAAAGCTATATTTGAAAAACATTCACACTATCATTTTTTAAATCCAATGAAAACTCATAGATAGAAAATCCTTAAACTGGATTTAATAGTGCAACAACCTATGGTACAACTCAATAATGACCCATCTCAAGGGGTATTTATTTATGAATCTATAATCCAACCAAGGAAGACAAGTGGCTAGTACCTAGGGCCAAATTGGAATATCATACACATGGGAGGCCTTATCATTTGGTGCCTATACACATGAACACAATAAAATCTACATGGAATAGTGTATCGAAAAACATTTGGAATATAATAATGAATTCATACATCAATAACACAACCAGAGTACAATATAATTTTAGAATTAAAAATAAGCGGACAAGTAAATTACCCCCAAGATTATTAAAGAATCCAACCTTATTAGATAGAAAGGATCTCTATCAAATGAAATTCCCTACATGTTTCTTATACAAAATCAAAAAAATATAGTGGTTTTCCTATTCCTTTATGATATGCATGATCATGGTCCCTCTAGGATTCTATTGAAAAGTGTTTGATTAGTACCATACATGACATGCTAGACCCAATCCTTTGAATGAGTGAGTAGAAAAATTCCCAATAGGTTCCTGAAAAAATAACTAAACTAAAATGGATAAATAGAAATTATGTAGTTTTCTCAATAGTATACCGAAAAAAACTAGGAGAGATAAGAACCCCATCTCAACCAATAATACTCTATATTGAACTGTTATTATCTCTCAACATGGTGTTTAAAATTATTTATAAGAGAACACTACATAGAAACCCCAGAAATACAATGATATACATGACTAAGACTCGAATAATCATTTTGTATCAAACTCATAGTCAACCACATGATTCTACTAAAGGCTGAAATGTAACACTCAATGAAGAGAATATAATTCTTGAGCTATAATTTCAAATATGGAAATTTTAAAAGAGATAAAACTGGATAAAAATTAAATCAAACAATGGAACATCACCTCCATGTTTGGAGGCATACTACAAAGAGAACTCTCTTTTTGATTTGTTATTTGAATAATTTGAAAAGATAATCCTTCATATCATTATAATAAGATAGGGTATCCCACCCATCCCTAATAGGGTATGTCTCTCACCATACAAGAAAAAAATATCTGATCACTCAAGGAGTGGATCACTACCAATATAGATGGAGGAAAACACAAAAGTCAAGACCCATCCCCCGGTGCCCATGGCGTGACTACCCCAAGCCTGCCTTTCTTAGGTCAAGGGTTTTCGACTAGCACTTGAGAGGAATATACCTAAAATGGGAAGTAATTTCCTTAAACATGTAAAAATAAAAAGAATAGATTAAAAAAAGATGCAAAAACAAAGTAAAACAGCTGTAGTAAAATTGTGAACTAAAAGTATGTGGTCAGAATACAACCCCAATAAAATAAATACAACTAAAACTATAACAAAAAATGTATCTTGGGATCATTAACTGAGAATCCTACTTGAAGAGTAGGTGCGAATCGTCTCCAAAAATCTCCATGTCCACATACACTATCGTCCACAATCAGGTCCTAGATACAGAGTCTCAGTCATGGTTTCCCATCATCGGCACAAGACAAAACATGGTGTGGGCGAAGCCCTTACAAGGGTGAGTATAAAAATAACCAATAAGGACATCGAGATCCATAAAGGTCTCTTAGAATTACACAATGGAAGACCAAATTATTGATTTCACTCAGAATGCACAAAGAAAAAGACACAGCTCAAACCAAGAATAAAAAAATGTTTAGTAGTACAGATGATTAGTAATAAATCTAGATCATCATACTCTTTCAAAAGGCTCGACTGCCATCCCAAAAATTATTTATAGGTACTGACCCCCACAAGACCTACATAGAATAGATATGGTGATGATTCACAGAGAATCACTAGGTGTTGATTCACACAGAATTCATGGTTGCGGATTCACACAGAATCGACATGTGCTAATTCCCAAAGAATCACTGGGTGATGATTCACACAGAATGGATATTTTTTGATTCACATAGATTCGTTGAGTGCTGATTCATAGATAATTTTTTATTTATAATTCAAACAGAATCTCTGGGTGTTGATTCACACTAAATTGATGGTTGATGATTCATATATAATTATTGGGTGCTGATTTACACAGAATCTATGGGTACTGATTCACACAAAATCGATGAGTTCTTATTCAAATAGAATCATTAAGAGTGGATTGACAGAGAATTGGTCGGTGGTGATTCACATAGAATCTATGTTCATTATTCATGTCTTAGTAGATAAATAATTTCCCCTCATAATATGATTGTTTGTTGAAAAAACTGCTCCTCAAGATGTCGTCTATATATCAACTAGCACGATGTCCCATATAGAAAATCAATATTAATCTGTCATGTCATAAGGTTTCCAATGAAATAGACAACGCATCAACTGGATGTCAAGTCTGTATGTTATTGGAATTTTACTATTGATGGACCGATTGGATTTAGAGTCAGTCCAACCCAGTTGTACTCCAACATTCTCCAAATCTCTCATGGAGTATTAGAAATGGAGAATATATCTCCATGGACCAAGAACTTCATACGGTTCATCAAAAAAAGATTCGGATCAAAAGATACAATCATTTGAGCATATTTTGGCCCAAATGGGTCCGGGTTCGGTCTGACCCGATCAGTCCGAACCTCCCCAACCTGGAATGGGCCGACCCAACCCTATTCGTGTTGAAAAAAACCTTCTTTGGTTAGCCATGTTGGGTGGGGATGCAGTAGGCTCGGCCCACTAGGCCGCTGAGCGGCCCGACTCGTAGTTCGGGCGTGGCCTTCCAGGTGACGTGGCCAAGTGAGCAGGTGTAGCTTTGCAACCAGGTGTCCACCATCTCCCCGAACAGCTCAAGAACAGTATTTGGTCTCTTTAATTTATGTTTCCATGAGGTGTTTCCATGAATTATGTGGGACACACATGGCCTGGGTCAATGGGGCCCACGGGGAGTGGGCACCCCTCCATCCACGACATTGATGTTGTGACCCCTTCAACGTGGCGCGCTATTGTGCGCCGCCTCTCCAACACGTATGGATGAGTGTTGGCCACCCCTTAATGTCCACCTAGGCTCCATGCGGTGCATCCCTCTTTTGTTGTTGGCGAGCGCCAGTCATCGCCTTCACCGCTGATTCCCATCGTTGATATCGCACCAGCGTAACTTCTACAGGCCACCAGGTGAGCTCATATTGTCTTTCCTTCATTTCGGAAGCACATAGAGCCCTACCGGGATGTCACCTTCACAGAACGCCTCCCAATTTATGCTTTACATAAATATGAAAATATACCCGTGAAGAACACCAGAATATACGTAGCGGCGGAGGTCCGAGAATTGTTCGTTGGGCCACACCCACTACGTTAACTTAATAAAAATCAGGAGAAATTTTTAATTCATCTCATTAAATATAATGATATACAACATTATGATCCCCCATCCCCCACATATAAAACCCAAAAATTCATGAACTAGGAGAAGAATCCTGGGATATTCTTTAATTAAATGACAACCCCAACCTTGAGAATTATTGGAGTCAATGTGGTGGTGGAATTAGAATCCACACTTTCATGAAGTTGTCGGCATTTTTTGATCCTAATTCATTATCGCCCGAGCATCCATATCCATCGGTGGAAGTTATCTCATGACTTCAATAGAGTTTACTCTGTTGGAGAAGCCATTTCAAAAAACTATACCACGAGCCCCATTTAAATAGAGGGGGAAAATATGTGAGTAACACACAGAGAAATTAATAATATTCATTAATTGATGTAATTAAGGTGCAACATTAATTACATGAGTGGTGGTTACATAACCAAAGTGTAATATAGTATTTAATATCCCATATTAAATGTATGATTACCCCTATGGTCTAATCCACCACTATTAAAAAGGTGGTAGAAAAAAAATAAAGAAAATAAAATGAAAATTTTATTTTATTTTATTATTTCATTAAAAATTCATAAAAACAGACTTTTTCATCTCACCAAGTGTGGTCCATGTTACGCCTTATTTATGAAAACCCTAGTTCTGCAGATTCAACACTGCTCTTCATATTTTAATCTAGGAACATGTTGCAATGATAGAAAATGTCACTTGTGCGTTTACCTAACATACCAATAAAAATGATAAAAAATTTATTTCATGCACACCGTGTCTTGGAGTCCCACATCGTAAATTTTCTAATAATGATATTAATCAAAAATAATTTAGAAAAAATACTTGGAAATTTTGGGCCTTCTCAACAAACCGTGTTTTGAAAACTAAATTATGCATCTCATTGGATAGGGGATCATGGATATGAATACTGGAGGACACCATGAACCTAATTTGGTTACCCTAAATATATCTCATACTTAGAGGACCACACCTAGAAACACTAGGGTACTCTAAATACAAGATCTAAAAATATAGAGGTCATATAAATTATAGATGACATAACTAACCATGTGTTTTTCTTGAAAATTTCAAACACCCAATTAGGTAAAACTCATGATGTAGGGAAGAATACTCTTAAAGAGACTACAACCCTAACATAAAAATTTTTCTGATTAGGGGATCATAATCCAGATGATTGGAAAAACACTAAAAATATTTCCCACTATATAGGGGATCGTATAAATAAGGGTTCAAAAAAACATACTAGGATCTCCTACTAAATATTCGATCAACATCCCTAATATTTTGGTCACACTGATATTTTGATCCTGATATACGTAATAAGATATAATATATGATCCTTCCCAAGACTCCTTTGAGAGTTACACCAACACTATCAAAACTCATCATATTTTGGGGATCACAATCCTATGATGACGATGTAATGACAAATTGTACCATCATTTGTATTGAATAAAGGACTCACTCAACTGGTACTGGTAAAAATGTTATTAATAAAACATTCATGTAACTATCACCTCATATATAAACACATACATAGGTTCGGGAGGTAAACTCTTATGGCAGGCGAGCAATTCTCTACCCACTGAATGATTCTAGGGTCTTAGTTCACAAGGATATAGGGAAGGGTACTAGCCCTGGAATGTATATATTGATCTATCATGATTAGTATCCATGATCAAGAGCCTCTAATTATATAAACTGACCTATATTTCCATAAAAATTGGATCCTTACCTAGTTAATCACAATACACAAATGCAGTTCTTGATCCCTACTGGTTGTGAACTAGTTTATAAGAGTCACCGAATATCAGTTTGGTATGATTTAAACATAATAATATTATATAAATAAGTCAAAATAATGTAATGAATAACCAAAAGATATTATGATAAGAATAAAAAATTAAAGTAAAAAATGTATGATACATAGATAAATAAATTTAAATTAAAAGGCATATTAAAATTTTATTGATGTATAAAATTTTATATGTTAGATTTTTCAACACAAAACCCAAATTTGATATAAAACCACAACTACACTAAAACACCCATATGTAACCCCTAGTTACCATCTTGATAAAAATATCAATCATAAGTAAAAAACTGAAAGCATATTACTTAATCTAGGTTATCTCAGAACCATTAAAATAAATAATTGATCTAAACATCCTAGTATGTCACCTCCCTCTGAATCTACGCCTTCCGATTCAAATTAAATCTTAAAATTTCTATATTTCAATATGGTGTAATAATAAATATTTCCCATCATTATTTTGATAAATATTCCTCAAACACATCACATCTACTCGAATAACATTTTTCATTAGTTTTGTAAAATTAAAAAAATCATGGAAGCCACTGTCACGACCCCCTCCCACCAAAGATGCCCCTCCTGAGCTAGAAATGGTGAACGGGAGATAATGACCCCAAACTCCCACCTCCAGTAGGCCCCGAAGTAGATACTAGCACCAAGGGTATGAGTTCTCACAAATATGGGAGGCATTAACCTTTTATTATTTTAAGATCAGGAAATAGGAAAAGTCAACCACGGAAAAGGGAAAAGAACAAGTGTATAGAAAATAAACCCTAACCAACCCCACATGCATGTTTAATCAATTTTATGACAAGGTGAAAGTACAAGAAAGCTCAAAGTACAATACCAAAATAAACAAGAGTATATCAAGAGAAACAACTCCCAATGTTCGACCAGTAGGGCCCCGCATGACCCTAGTAGTCCTCCTGGTAACCTGAAAGTAATCATAGGGTGAGCATACAAGAATACTCAGTAGGGAAACCTAAATCTCTCGTGAACAAGTGGCGAGACATCCTAATGTCCCGTGAGAACAACAGAAGAAACATATCTAGGAATTCTATCCACCCACCCTCACCAGACACACTCACCAAAACACAATCACAATAGGTAGTAGTGTATAAGAACAAGAGTATTGGGTACCCCCGCACCATTTCCCTTTAGCTAGATTCTCTTCCTAACGACGAATGTCCTGACGCTGCCACACTCTCCCTGCCCACACACACGAGGGCCTCACAACCACGTATCCTGCCCGCACACACCCGGGCATCACAACCACGTATCCCGACCGCACACACTTGGGCATCACAACCACGTATCCCGCCCACACACACCTGGGCCTCATCCCGAAGATTATTGGGAAACAGTAGAACCTGCCCGAAGAGTCTTGGGAAAAATACACCCCAATAGAAACCTACCCGAAGTGTCTTAGGTGTATGGTCGCCTCAAGCCATCACAGCCTAGGGGAGAAGGTGCAGGAAGGACCTAGCAACTAATGGAAAAAACACCCTCTCCCATGAAATGGGGGTGTTAGGCACTATGTGATCAACATGGGTAGGGTGCGATAAAACACAAAATACACACATATATATATATACCAACCACACAGCCCAACATATGGCTTCAAAATAGATAAACTGAGCATGTCCCTCGGCATTTCTACTACGAAGAATGCATACAACAAACAACCCCAAACCCATTTAGGTTATCACGTTTCAGCAAAATTAGTTTATTTGGTTTCTTAACTACTAAGACACTATCCACAACCAACCACATCAATCATTCTTAAACATATCCATGTCATCCAAAAATCAATTGAGGAAAACACAAGAAACACAACAAAGCCCTTCATATCAACCAAACAACCCATTTATTATTAATGTTGTTCCATTACCATGACCCACCATTCCTTAACTCTTCCACTTTTTATTTATTATTCACATCCCATAGTCCGTTCATATTCCAACACATCCCTACAGCCCCGCTGCCGACCACCATAACCACAACCGCACTGTACATCATTATCCCTTTTATACCACTTATCGTAGCCTCGCTGCCCGTCACCAACATAGCATTCACACCAACCCAAAAAATGCCCCCATCACATGCCACATATCCAAGAAAACACCCACATGTTTATTATTCCATTTTGTTTAACCGGGGTGATCACACAAGTGTTCCAGATTTTAAACGGCCAACTTTACATGATTAACCAATTTCCACATTCCACAAAGTTCAATCCACAAAAATAGTCTAGGATGATAGGGAAACATTTTATTGCGCAAGAAAATGCCCCCAACGACCGTAATTTTCAGTAGGTAGAAGCTCATTCAATTCACAACATACTATCACAGGATATAAAGTAATAGAAAACACAAACTTCCCAACCCTATTCTTTAACCAGTTATTATCTTCATTTAATGGTTCAACTATTTCTCATGGAAACAAGCAGATACCCACCCTGCATGATTCACAAATTAGAGAGATGAAGGTAAGATCCCTACCTCAACAGGTTCAGATCACAACGCTCCCCCATATCAACTTTAAAAGACGTCTGTCGGCGCTCGTCACTTCAATCAAGTCTCGGAGAAACCTCCTCGGGTGGGAGTCAGAAAGGAAATTCCAAAATAAATACAACATATCCAAGATCATAAGTTCCGCCTCGTAGTTACGATCCCGTGGCTGCTGACGGATTGTAAATCGGCGCTCGGATGAAGAATTAAAGGATGAAAGCGCCTTTGAGTCTCTTGGTAGATCTCTGATCAGAGGAAAGGGGAGGAGAGGATTGAGTTGAAAGGAATAGGGGACACCTCCTTTTATAAGTGAGAAAAACAAAAGTACACAGCGTGTACTTTATGGTACACATCATGTACTCAGTTAATTCACACGGTCTCCACGTGGCTTCCAACACGGCTCTGCGGCCATTGACTGGTCAACACACGGTTTAAGGGTAACACATATGCGAGGAAGGACTACATGGCATGTATTTTAGACACATTGCATGTACTCATTTATTGTATACGGCAATGACACGACTCCAACATGGTATATGGCCGTTGACTGGTAATGATTACGCGGGGAAGGACTAAACGGTGTGTAGAGCTGGGCACATGGTGTGCACCCATTATTACACACATAAAGGACACAGTTTGCAACACAGGGTATACTCAGAAAGGGGGTACACGATGTGTACCCAAACTACACGGCATGTAGTTTCAAAATTTTGGAAAGTGTGGGAAAAGTCTATTTTACCTTCCAGAACACTTCTTGACCTTCTTTTTGACAATGGAATGTGCCGGAGAGGTCTGGGCCATTACATTAGATACCCCTTAAAACATTATTGTCCCCGAGAATTAAAAAACCAACCTAGTGGAAATCCAACAAGATAAACCTCAAGGTTCTCGTTATAACAGGAACCCACCCAACAACCCTAATCATATGTGTTAGGAATTCCTTCTCCTATGTCGAGATATTATCCTCTTTAGGCGGCACTGACTTGCCTGCATGAGTTCAATCGCATCCTCATTAATGCATCTCGGTTATGAATTGGGTCTTCCCACTTTCATACATTATGAATTTTCAACGCGTACTACCCCCAACACCACACAACCAACACTCTACCCGATCATGTGGTTTTGGGAAATTCCTTCTCCTATGTCGAGATATCATCCACTTTGGGCAGCACTGACTCGTCCGCACGGGTTCAATCGCATCCACATTAAATCGTCTTGATTAAGGGTCATGATTTTCCCTTTCCCCACACATCCGCTCATGTTACACATTACCATGGAAAAAGGAAACAAAATTTTTCGCTTACAACAAGCAATGCATTACATATATCAAAGGTACAAAGTACAACATCAACACATAGTTCATAAGAACAAGGGAAAACACAAGTCAAAACAACTCTGGGTACTGAGCGTGCATCTGGGTCTCCCGCTCCCAAGTACTCTCCTCGAGGCCACCATTCCTCTTCAACACATGAACCAAGGGAATGGTTCTCCCAGTCGATAACGTGAGAATCGTCGTGTAAGTACAAATGAAGCTGGGAGATGTGGAAGATGACATGAACCTTCTCCAACTGTGGTGGTTGGGCTAGATGATATGCCACCTCACCAACTCGCCTCAACACCTCAAAAGGTCCGATGAACCTAGGTTAGAGATTTATCCCTTTCCCAAACCTCTGCTGCCCCCGCTGAGGGGAAACATTAATGAACATATGATCTCCCACCTCGAACTCCAAGGGCGTCCTCCGACAATCAGCATAAGACATCTATTGGTCCCGAGCCGCTTTCATTCTCTCACGTACAAGATGGACATTCTCTGTGGTGCTCTGCACTACCTCTGGCCCAAGAGCACCTATCTCTCCAACCTCTGCCCAGCAAATGGGTGAACGACATGGTCTCCCATACAAATCCTCAAACAATGCCCTGCCAATAGTATAGTGGAAGCTTTTGTTGTAGGCAAACTCTAATAAAGGAAAGTGTCATACCCATGATCATCCAAAATCCAGAACGCATTCCCGCAGCATGTCCTCCAACGTCTGGATAGTCTGCTCCATATTTCCATTGGCCTGATGGTGGAAAGCAGTGCTAAGGCGTAGCTGGGTGCCAAAAGCATGTTGTAACCCCCTCCAGACTCATGAGGTAATCCGAGTATCCCGATATGAGATTATAGTCTATGGAACTCCATGAAAACGTACCACCTCGTCTACTTACATCTGTGCTAAGGTACTCACCGGCCCTGACTCCTTAATTTCCAAGAAGTGAGCTGATTTCATCAAACAATCCACAACTACCCATATAACATCATAACCACCCTAAGCTATGGGTAGTCCTATGACGAATTCCAATGAGATGTCATCCCACTCTCATTTAGGGACATATAAAGGGTGCAACAACCCACTGGGAACACGGTGTTCGACCTCCAATTGCTGACACACTAGGAATTTAGCCACAAACTCAGCCACTGCCCGTTTCACCCCGGGCCACCAAAACTGTTCCCTCAGGACTTGGTACATTTTTGAAACTCTTGGATGTACCGCCAATGCTGAGCTATGGAACTAATGGAGAACACCCTCACACATTGTCTCTGAGACAAACATTATTCCATGGAAAAGCATCTGATGTCGGATGTCCTCTGACCATTCTTCATGGAGCGTTCCCATGATCGACACGATCCCGCATCACTTTTGCCTCAGAGTCCCCCCACTGAGACTCTTCCACCTTCTTCAACAAGGAGGACTGCACCATCATCTGAAACAAACAGCCTATAACACCTACTACCCTGGCATCCAAGTGCAAGGCAACCAACTCTCCCATCTCCTTCCAAGCAACAGTGGATTCCTGAACTACTTCCTGATGTGACTTCCTGCTCGGGGCATCAGCCACAACGTTGCCCTTACCTTAATTGTAAGAGATCTCAATGTCATAGTCTTGGAGAAACTCAACCCATCTCCACTGCCGCAAGATTAGGTCACACTGGGAGAAGATATAACGCATAATCTTGTGATCTGAGAAGACCACAAAGATCTTCCCAAAGAGGTAATGTCACCACAACATCAGTGTGAACACTACTACTGCAAGCTCCAGGTCATGGGTGGCATAGTTATGCTCATGAGGGTGTAACTTCCTAGACCCAAAACAGATCACTCCCTTCTTCTGCATCAGCACGCACCCTAGACCAAGGCCAAAATCATCACAAAACACCTCATAAATCATCCCTTCTTCTAGAAACGTGAGTACAAGAGCACTGACCAAATTCTCTTTCAAGTAGTCAAAATATTTCTTGCACTGCTCGCTCCATAGGAAGACCCGGTTCTTCCTCGTCAAAGATATCAAGGGAGCAGCAACTTGAGAAAAGTCTGAAATGAACCACTGATAGTAACCTATTAACCCCAGGAAACTACGAACTTCTGCAACGCTCTTGGGTGCTGCCCAAGAATCAACTGCTTCCTCCTTCGACGGGTCCACTGACACTCCATGCTGAGACACCACGTGCCCAAGGAAGTGTACCTCTTATGTCAAGAACATACACTTCAACAAATTATCGTAATGTTGGGTATGTCGAAGGACTCCCAAGACTTCCCTGAGATGATCAACATGCTCCTCGTCTGAACTTGATTATATCAAGATGTCATTGATAAACACAATGACGACCTGGTCCAGAAACTCCCGAAAGACAATGTTCATAAGTCCCATGAACATAGCAGGTGCATTTGTAACTCCAAACGGAATCAACACAAACTTGAAGTTCCCATAATTTCACCAGAAATCCTTCTTCGAGATGTCACTGTCTTTTACCCTCAGCTGATGATATCCAGATCGTAAATCAATCTTGGAAAACCAACCTGCTCCCCTCAGTTTGTCGAAGAGATCACTTATCCTTGGGAGGGGATAGTGGTTCTTGAATGATACCTGGTTCAACCTTTGGTAGTCTATGCATAGACTAAGACCACCATCTGCCTTCATCACGAACAAAACTAGAGCACCCCATGGTCATACGGTGGGTCAAACAAAACCCTTATCTATCAGATCAACAATCTTAATCCACAACTCCCGCATCTCTGAAGGTTCCATATGATAAGGGGCCATCGAAATCGGACGAGCACGAGGCTGTAAGTCTATCTCGAACTCAACATCACGTCGGGGGGGGGGGGGGGGTGGAGTCACAACCTCCTCAAAAAAAAATTAAAGAACTCCCCAACAACATCCGGGACATCCATCATCTCTATATCAGCTGGAACTACTGATAGCCCACCTAACAAAGAAAGGAGAGGCTTCACATTCCGGCTTCCCACCTGATAGCTCCTCTCGAAAACAAAAGATATGTGATGCCCATCCAAGTCGGGGAACAAAACTCTTCACTGGAATTTGTCGATAACGGAAATAATAGAAAACAACTAGTCGATGCCTAGGATGACATCATATGGCTTCATCTGTAACAGAAGAGGGTCCCCACTAGATCGATGTGGTCCCAAGGTCAGCCCACATCCCCAGAAAACACAAGATACATGGGTATGGCCTCCAACTGGTGTAATTAGTACCAGTGGTACAGAAAGTCTCTCAACATCTAGTCCCAAAGCATGTGCTAGACCAGGTTTATCAAAGTAGTGCGAAGCTCCCGAATCGAACAATGCAGAAACAAGAGTGCTGAAAAAACAAATCGTACCTCGCACCACCTTTTGTCCTGCTGGAGCTGTCAACTCTGCTGCATGCAACTATCCACACCCAGCTCCTCTACCTCTCTGATGTCATCCACCTCCCCGACCATGCCCAGGTCGAGGTCCATGAGTAGAACCCTGATGTCAGCCTCCTCCCGCAAAGTCTTCCCTCGGAGGAGCATGGTCCCGCTGCTGCTGGAAGGGCCTCGCCGACAACCGGTGCTGATGAGGTGGGCGCTGAACCTACCCACCTCCATCGTACTGAGCTCGGGTCAGGCACCGACTCTGAACGTGCCCAAAACCTCCAAAAGAAAAACACCTCGGTCCTGGGATCGTGAAAAAGGGACACAGACCCAATGATCTGAAATAGAACTGCTGGGGCCTGCTCCCCACTGGCCTGATCCTGGAAGGTCCCGTCGCAGGAGACCTGCTGCTGAAGGCCTTCCCCTTCGACGAGCCTGGCTGGTTCCCCTCTCGGGGTGCACCACCCAGTGAGTTCATCCTCTCTAAAACAAATACCTTCTTATGTACCTCCAAGTACGTCGGAAGGGTGAAGGGGGTGACAACATACTAGAGAAAATGACGAAGTGCCTCCTCCAAACGTCTCTCTCGAGACACTTCATCCAGAAAGAGATATGTAGCAAAGCGCAGAAGATCCTAGAACTTGATCCCAGCTCTCGTACTGACATACTCCCCTGCGGAAGGGAGAGTAACTCCTGCCACTTCTCCACCTTGATCATGCTAGAAAGGAATTCCTCTCAGAATTCCTTCTCAAAGTCAGCCCACAGAACCTCTACCTCTATCCTCTTTCTGAGGTAGATCATCCACCACTGTCGTGCCGCGCCTCTCAGCAGACTGATTTCTAGGGGACCCCATTACTCTCTCAGAGCACGGATCAAGGTAATAGCGATCCCTAGCTCCTCAAGCCACCCCTACGTCTCTGTATCCGAAGTAATACCCTTGTACTTCTTGATGGGCTACCGCTGAAAAGAACAGAGAGTCTTCTGCCACTGGTTATCTTCCTCTTCTCGGTCAATCCTCAACTGATCGACCGCCTGCATCTGCTAGGCCTCGTCCGTTTGAGCCACCCAGGGATGACATCTAGGTGCCATAGATTTACAGTAAACAAAGATCACCTAATCCCAAAGAGTAATGAAATACTCATGGTTTTACTTTATCATTTTATTTCACTTTCTTTCCCAGAACACCCAAATCGTGTAAAACAAAATCATGATGATTCATGTACCTTACCAAGGGTCTATACCCTGCAATCAATATAGTCTCACATGGTCATTCAGTAGGCTCATAGTCCTATAATTGGATAACGGGGGGCCCTAAAATCCCATGTCCTAGCCGGTATTCCCTGGCCTATGTCATGTACCAAGATTAACTAACACTATTTCCATACCATCCCATGCAATCCTCACTTTGCCTAACTCCATACTCAATCCTATCTTTCAACCATCACCTTAGATACCATTCTGTCAAGACCCCTCCCACCAAAGATGCCCCTCCTGAGATGGAAATGGTGAAAGGGAGATAATGACCCCTATGTCCCGCCTCTAGTAGGCCCCAGGGTGGCGACTGTCACCAAGGGTATGAGTTTTCGCAAATATGGGAGGCATTACCCTTTTATTATTTTAAGATCAAGAAATAGAACATGTCAAACACCAAAAAGGGAAAAGTAAAAGTGTATAGAAAATAAACCCAAACCAAGGCCAAGTGCATGTTAAAACAATTTTATAACAAGGTGCAAGTAGAAGAAAGCTCAAAGTACAATACCAAAAGAAACAAGAGCACAATAATAAAAACAACTACAACTAGTAGGGTCTCGCACGACCATAGTAGTTAACCTGGAAACCTGAATGTAAATGTAGGGTGAGCATACAAGTAAACTCATTATGGAAACATAAATCTCTCATGCACAAGTGGGGAGACATCCTAATGTCCCGTGAGAACAACAGAGGAAACCTAGCAAGGAATTCAATCCACCCAAACTCACCAGCCACACTCACCAAAACACAATCACAACAGGTAGTAGTATATATGAACAAGAGTATTGGTTACCCCGGACCATTTCCCTTTAGCTAGCTGTTCTTTCTAACGGCGAACGTCCTGACGCTGCCACACTCTCCCCGCCCGCACACACCTGGTCCTCACAACCATGTATCCCGCCCGCACACACCCGGGCCTCACAACCACGTATCCTGACCCCACACACCTGGACCTCACAACCACATATCATGCCCGCACACACCTTGACCTCACAACCACGTATCCCTCCCGCACACACCCGTGGCTCATCCCGAAGATTCTTGGCAAATAGTAGAACCTGCCCAAAGAGTGTTGGGCTAAAGCCACCCCAATCGAAACCTACCCGAAGAGTCTTAGGTGTAAGGTCGCCTCAATCCATCACAACCTAGGGGAGAAGAAGTAGGAATGAGCTAGTAACTAAGGGAAAAACACCCTCTCCCATGAAATGGGAGAGTTTGGCATTATGTTCTCAACATGGGTGGGGTGAGATAAAACACAAAAGAGAGAGATATATATATATATATATATATATATACCAACCACACAGCCCATCTTAAGGCATCTAAACAGAGAAACTGAGCACGTTCCTCGGCACTATGACTACGAAGCATACATTCAACAAACAACCCCAACTCCATTTAGGATTTCGCGTTTCAGCAGAATTAGTTTTTTTAGTTTTTTAACTACTGGGAAACTATCCACAACTAACCACATTAATCATTCGTAAACATATCCCTACCATCCAAAAATCAACTTAGGAAAACACAAGCAACACAACAAAGAAATTCTTATCAACCAACCAACCCACTTATTATTAATCCCGCTCAATTACCATGACCCACCATTCCTTAACTCTTCAAATTTTTATTTTTTATTCACAACCCATACTACATTCATATTCCAACCCATCCATGAAGCCCCGCTGCCGACCACCATAACCACAACTGCACCGTAAATCATTATCCCTTTAATACCACATATCACAGCCCCGCTACCCGTCACGAACATAGAATTCACACCAACCCACAAAACACCCCCATCACATGCCACATATCAAATCCAAAACACACATGTTTATTATTCCATTTAGTTTAACCGGTGTGATCACACAAGGGTTCCAGATTTTAAACATCCAACATTACATGATTAACCAATTTCCACATTCCACAATGTTTTATCCACAAAAATGGTCTAGGATGATAGGGAAACATTTAAGTGAACACGCAAAGGCCCCCAATGAATGTGATTTTCAGTAGGTAGAATCTCATTCCTTTCACAACATAATATCACTCGATATAAAGCAACAACAAACACAAACTTCCCAACCCCATTCATTAACCAGTTATTATCTTCATTTAATGGTTCGACTGTTTCTCATGGAAACAAGCGGATACCCACCCCGAATGAAGAAAAAATTAGAGAGACGAAGGTAATATCCCTACCTCAACATGTTTTGATCACAACACTCCCCTGGATCTACTTTAGAAGTCATCTGTCGGCGTCCGGCACTTCCTTCGAGTCCCGATGAAACCTCTTCAGGTGGAAGTCAGAAAGGAAAGGTCGAAGGAAAGACAACAGATCCAGGCTCAATAGATCTGCCTCATTGTTGTGATCCCGTGGCCACTGATTGATCATAAATCAGAGCTCGGATGAAGAAGTTATGGAAGAAAGATACTACGAGTCTCTTGGGGGAACTCTGCTCAGAGGAAAGGGAAGGAGAGGTGTGAGTTGAAAAGAATAGGGGACCCCTCCTTTTATAGGAGATATAAGCAAAAGTACACGACATGTACTTTATTGTACACAACGTGTACTCGATTAATTCACATGGTCTCCACGCAGCTTCCAACACGGCTTCGCGGTCATTGACTAGTCAACACATGATTGGAGGTTAGCACATATACGGGGAAGGACTACACGATGTATAGTTTAGACACACGGCATGTTCTAATTTATTTCATACGAAAAGGACACAGCTCCAACACGGTACACGGTCATTGACTGGTAACACATATGCGGGGAAGGACTACACGACGTGTAGAATTGGGCACACGACGTGCACCCATTATTCCACACAGTAAGGAAACGGTTCGAATCACAGGGTATACCCGGAAAGGGGGTACACAGTGTGTACTCAAACTAAACGGCATGTAGTTTCAAAATTATGGAAAGTGTGGGAAAGTCCATTTTACCCAACAGCTAACTTCTTGTCCATATTTTTTACAAAGGAATGGGCCGGAGAGGTCTGGGACATTACAACCACATTTTCATGGATGCAACCACTTTTTTACAAAACATCATTTTATAGATCATGTTAATTACTATTTTATAAATTCCTATTTTGAAATATAATTTTTAAAACTCACAAGGTATTTTGATATAAAATAGTATTTTTAAATAAATTTTAAACCCAATACCCATGAAAAACAATAGAGAATGACTGAAAATCACTTATTTGATAAAAAAACATTACAGTAAAAAACAATATTCCAGATTTTCATTATAACACTGTAAAACTATCTGAAATTTTATATTCTATCATATAGGGAAAATTCATTTAAAACATATTGTAATTTTCATTAAATAACTATAAAAATCACAAAATAGCGTATTTTCATTCAAAAACATTCACAAAACAATTGACTAAACATTTAAGAGATTTATATAAAAGAAAAAATTTTGAAATAAAATACAAGAAATATTATTTCTAGATTTTTTCTTGAAGAAAATCCAAATGAACATTGGTTCCAATAAATAAAAATAAATGTAATATATATAGTCTTAAGAAGAGAAGAATACTTTTATTTTATCCAATTTTTGATCCAATTTTTATGGGAACTATTAGATTGTTGTAAATATAAAGGCATAATATGGTGAAAATTATCAATGAATTACACTATTAAATACTTAAATATATAGGGTATTACATTATTACTATCATAAAATAAGTCTATGATGAGTTCTATTTCCACTAATTAATAAATGGTAATACGAAGATTAATGGTATGATACCCCTTCAGTTATAACTTTCTTGAAGTATCTAGGTTACACTTAATAGTATTACCGCATTCTGTAAATGGGTTTTCCCTCACATAGATCATCTAAATTATTCCTGGAACTACCATGAAATGTAAAATATAGGTGAGAAAAAAAAATAAATCATTACAAGTATAAAACATAGAAAACATAAAATAACTCACACCACACATATATAAACCCCCACAATATCATCCTCTACCACAACAATGTATTAAAATAATAAAGATGAATCAAATAGGATATCCACTCATTGGATCACAAGATATTATGGAAAAGTTAGGAATTATATGGGGATAAATTGTGTCTAACAAAATTTCATGAAACCAAATTTTTTAAATTACACCAATCATAGATTTTCATCTAAATTATGATTTTATATCTAAGGAAACTGAAACTATTTAAAATCCCATCGTAATCAACCATTGGGAAATAAAATTCATAAATAATTTTGAAAAAATTTTGGAACAAACACATCATTTAAATAGACAATTGAAATTATCCATGGGTGTGAAAATGGTATAATAACCTTCAAGTATATGATAAGACATAACTTATAATTTAAAACCCCAATTAAAAAATCTAAAAACATTAAAAAACATATATAATTTGGTTTAGTATCAATATAAAAAATATTCCAATTTATAAATCCAATCTGTGATAAATAATATAATAAACAAAATAATTATCATTAAAAATTCCACTATGAATTTTTAAATACTATTTAGTTGAATCTCATTCAATGATAAGGGTTAAAAATATTATGAAATGTAATTTCCCTCACATGGGTCATATTTATATGCATTTTTTAAATAAATAAATATTTATAATTATCGATCATTTAATGAATTACAATATTAATTGAAACCATGAAACACATACCAATATTTAATTGAAATAACACTTATTTCTTTGTGTAATGATGAAAAATACTATAACAAGGACCAATGAGTCCTCTAAAAATCATATGAACTATGTATATTAAAAATCTAACACTATAGCCCCAAAATATGAACCAAAATACTATAGGGTTCTTGTGAGAGGAAGAATTAATTGTGTAGATGGTATGGGGAAATAGATAAGGTGAAAAAAAAATTGTGTTTTTTCAACAAACATACTTGAATGAAAGGTATAAGACCCCAAGAAGAGAGAGATAATATATGAGATTCCCATATGGGAGGGGGTTTCATTTTTCATTTGAATGAGAGTGAGATGAAATTAAGAGATATATGTTATAATAACGATAAAGAAAAATATGAATTTTACAACTAAATAAATCATTGTTGGTCACAAAGTTATTTTAAATGATATTAAAATCCATGTAAGAACTATGAAAATTACACTACCCAGATCAAAATCATCCCGAGAGTGTACCTGGGACACCCATTTGTTGAAAAAGTATACACCAACCATGCTATAATACATTAAAATTATAAATACATTCCATAAATTTTTCCAACTGGTTTTCCAAACCATATTTAATGATGTGATCTATTCATCATACATATAAAAAGTCTTGTAGTGTTACAACAAAGATCATTAAGGAATAGATTGATCTACCTTCCACATGTGCATACATAACATTTTAGAGAAAAATAAAATAAAATATTAGATACATGATTTTGAAAACACTATTTCTTATAAATAATTATTAATCATGAAAAACTATAAAATCTTCATGTATCTATTCAGAACCACATGGAAAATAAAAATACATCAAAAAAAAATATAAAATCAATAACATAATGAATTGAATGATATCAAATATCATACCACCATGACACACTTCATTCATAGGTAGCACCATGTCAATTTAGAGGGAAATAAAAGATAGACACTAAAAAAATATTTATATTAATGATTAATTTCCAATTTGCTAATTTAATCATCAAACATCAACACATGTCATTGGTAATAAACAATCCATAACTGATTAATTATTTTCTATGAAAATTCATTGATCAAGAGTATCACTCCCCTAAATAGAAAATTGATTTGTAACGGTGGAATAAGGGACCACATATATGTTGAAAAATAGGATAATGTGACCTAACAACCAAATGATTTAAATTATCATTAGGAATAATAATCAACATTATAGAAGAAAAAACAATCAACCACTAGCTTAAGAACAACATGGGGGACACTACTCCTAGAAACCAAGTGAAGTAACCAAAAACTAAATCAATAATATAATAATATCTAAAATAAAAGTATCACATCAACATTATAAATTCAACATAATTAAATGAAAAATATCTTACCATTATATCATATAATTCATATGAGGGTTTTCATATATAAAACTAGAAAATACAATCTGTATGTGATTTATATGGAAATGTTTCTTTCTTACACCAACATTTATACTTGAAAAAAACATCCCCAAATTATCCATGAACCTACCCAATGTTTTTCGATTCCAAAACAATTAATAAGAAACACTCCCTTTTCTTATAACATGAATTTATTTAAAAAAAATATAATCATTATATGATGCATTTAAATTCCATAAAATCAAACCCCACTCATAAAGAGAACCTAAGGAATAAAATGAAAATCATTTCTTTAAGCTAAATCTTCTATATAAAAAGATGTTATAAATCCCAAAATATGGCCGAAATAAAAAATATACATAACATAAAACATAAAGGATACATTATACTATTTAAATTTTATCAACGTCAAAAATATAAAAATATTAATCCAGAAAACCACCCAATCTAGAGCCCTCACAAGAGTCTTCATGAAAGAAAAATATCAGTAGTCCAACTATCAAAACAATACGCACAACCAATGTCAATTGTCCTATTGAATTCCAAATAAAATTATCTAAAAGAAAATGTATCTTAATAGATCTGGGACACTCTACAATAAGGATACTAAATGAAATTATACTCCATTCATAGTTCATGAACTATTAAAATTTAGAAAGAGGAAAGGCACCTAAGTTAAAAACAATATTCTTCCATTGTAGACCATTATAGTGTGATCACACTAAAGAAAAATATTACATTAAATTAGTAGAGTTTAATAATAAAAAATATAGCAATCAAAATATTGTACAATGGAAAATTAAACTATCATTAAACATTTCATATGACACCTTCAAATTATAATGTAAGAACATTTTATTCAATATCACTCCTGATATTAATCACTAAGAAGATAAAAGAATATAAAATTTCCTGAATTTAGGATATATTTAATATTTTAATTCATTATTTTTTATCTTTTATTTCTCTTAAAAATTAGTTATATTTTCTAACAAGAAATAATGATTTTTTTCAGAGGTATATAGTAAATACAAGGCTGAGATTTACAGAACAAAAATATATTATAAAGATATTAATATTTAATATAATAAACATAAACCTAGAAATTAATTTTACGGTTTTTGGTAATACTAAATATTTTTTGACATAATATATATTACTTCATTGGTGACAAAATTAATTAAAATTGAAAATACAATACAATTTCATATTATAGAAATATTTTAATTTTATATTCCCTAATGTGTTTAGTATTAATAAATTAAATTAATTAGTATTAATGAGTTATAATAATTATTTATATATGTATGATAAATTAATTTAGATATTTATTATATTTATCCAATTGAATTTATAGTTATATGATAATAACAAACTCATTTTTTATCAAAAAACCCTATATTTTAAATTTTTAATATTTACCACCATTTTATTGGAAAATTTTATTAAATCCAATTTTTTTACACATTATTAAATTTTAAATGTCATGTTAAACCTAATTTCATATTTTTTAACATTACCATTATTATAGGGTGTATTTTTAATATTTTCATGTGAATTTATATTTTTTGATTAAAAGTGGAAAATAAAAAATTTATTTTAAAAAATCCAGTTCATCTAATATATATATATGGCTAAATTACATTATTTATTGGATATAAATAATTAGTAATTAAATATTTAGTGTATTAACCAATTTTATGACATCATAATTATTATGGAAATTAAATTTAATATAAAAACTTTGAAATCATTTGAAAGGGTTTACATTAATAACTGACAATGTCCTCCCATTAGAGGGATTTATTTTAAAATAATTTATAGAAATTTTGTTATTGGAAATTTTAAATATGGATTAAATAATATTAATATGAATAATTTTTAATTTATGTTAATTTCAACAAATTTATTTATCAATAATATTTGGGAATGTGATTAAAATTAATTACATAGATGAAGAGACAGATTAGCTTTATAGAGGACTAATCCATAAAAATAAGGCCCCAAATTACATAAACACATTTATAAAATTTATTATATGATAGTATATAGAACTTATGACCCCTTTTTATTCTTTTTCACTATTCGATACAATTTTCATAAGAAAAAGTTGGTTTAATTTCCTCCCGCAAAATTAACAAGAATGTCACTCCTCTATAAAATGACACTCAACCCTCCCCCTTCCTTGCATGACTCGATCAATTTTTATGCCTCACAATATAATAAAATAATATAAAAACA
The DNA here is from genome assembly GCA_963277665.1 of Viscum album. Classification (NCBI taxonomy): domain Eukaryota; kingdom Viridiplantae; phylum Streptophyta; class Magnoliopsida; order Santalales; family Viscaceae; genus Viscum; species Viscum album. The sequence continues at coordinate 1,625,321,031 of OY728157.1, read as the reverse complement.
AACCTCTCCTAATCCATGATTCCTCCATTTGAGAAAAAATACATGGAAGGAATCCATTTGGTTTAATCTAGTAGGAGTTACCCAAAGAAGAGGTTACATCATTCATTATGCCCCTTTTATTTATTTTTAATTTTCCCCCACATAAAATATTATCATTACATGATTAAATAATATAATCATTATTATAAATATATTGATATTATCTAATATTATGTATAAAACATAAACATACAAATACATCCATCAGGTGGGTAAGAAACTTACAGGTATGAGATTAGTGATCCACCGCCTCATGGAACAATGTTATTAGTTTTTCAATTACCACCACTATTGTTTGGGAATTTAGATGTAATCATACTTAATATATGATATATATGATATTAATAATTTATTTATTCTTTTATAATTCTTCTATAACAAATTAAATCATTCCATCTATTTTCTCTAAATAAGATAACATTATTTGTATAAATGTGGAATACCTCCTCCTCAAAGAAATGTGTATTGTTCATGATATAAATTAAATTTATAAAAGTTGATCTTAAAAATATATCTGATATATAAATTTCATAAATATGATAATGGAATTTTAATGTAAATATATATAATTTACATTTCATATTATTAATATGTGAGAAAATAAATTAATGTATCATTAATGTGTACGTACAACCTAACATCTCAATGAATTATACATTTCATTTCTTGACTAAAAATATTTTATATTATTGTAAATAAAAAATATCACATATATATACATAATAATTAATTCTTGGATTATCAATCACAAATTATCAAATGATTATTGGAAGAAGAATAACTTCATGTTACAACTCAAAACATACCTGAAATACAATGAAACTAACACCTGAAATAGTGAATATAATGAATAATTTTTTATAAATGGGTAATAATATATTATAAGTTGTTTATATCTGATAATATTAATGTTATTATGGTTCTATTATATGCTAGTAACATGTTTAATTTACTATATATGAAGATCAATACCACACAACAAAAATAAAGGTTGAGGTAATCGATTTCGTCTCAATTTTATTTTATTGAGGTATATTGTAAATTTATGAATCTAGATTATTTTTAATATTATATATAATTCTAGTTCATATGTTATGAAATAAATAAACCACTTCTCAGGAAAATAAATAATTATTAAATGTTACTCTTTCTTGGGGATTATGATTCCAATAGATTCAAAGTGATATATGAAATGTTCGAATGTTTAATGATTATTTTCCTAAAAAAATGTTTTTAGTGTTATTTTTTAAAAACATTTGTGTCCAAAGCCTCATTTTTATTATTAAATCAATGAAATGGAGTCTATAACTAGGTAGAGGAGTCCCATTACATAGCCCGAAGGCCTAGTGGGAACTTAGGCCATTACATAGCCCGCAGGCCCAAATTTTTGTCCCAAAGCCCATTTTTTGAATTGTGATGCTATAATACACATGCTGCTACAGTACCACATAGTACCCACCACTACTACAGTTTCCCAGTCACCGCTCTAGTTCCCATGCCATCGGTACAGTGTTGTCGTTTCTACAGTATCACAACTGCTATAGTGCTCAATAGTGTTTCTACAGTACCTGCGCCAAAAGGTATTTGAACAACACTTTTTCATTTAGAATTAATGATTGCATACCACTAAGGCAAGCCCCAACAATATGTTTTTAATGTTATATCACTAGAATAAAATTCACTAAAATATAAACACTTTTTGATAATTTTAATCTATAAAGATATAATTTTAAAATATATTTTGTAAATTCAATACATATTTATTTTATTACACATGTTTTTTAGTTCTTAAATAGATTATTTGATATATGAAAAAAATTTAGACATGTATAATAGTGGTTGGTGAAAGTAATATATATGCCGTAAATGCATCATTATTCTAATTATATGAATTACATTAATGTTGAAATGTTTTTCTAATATATATAATCAATAAAATATTGAAATTTATTAATGGTAATGGTATAATATATCTAAGAAACATAGAATCCTACAATTTATCATTTCCCTATTCAAACATAGTTATTATTTATCTGTGATATTTTTCATTAACATATCAATGAATGCATTTAATTCAGATTTTACTTATTAAGTGGAATGTGATTCATTTTTATTCCATACCATTGAAATTATTCCTTATCTATATAATGACATGGAATATGATCTCAGTTGACTACCTTGGTAATATGATTATTCTATTTGATTCAATATTGATTCAATTGTATATGCCCTTATTGAGCATTTTATATCACCATAATTTGGTTCAGATTCCCTAAGATAGGAATAAGGAATATTTGGATAAGTATTCAAGGATTATTTTTAGTTCAATATATTCAGTGTCATGGTTTATTTTCTATTTCTCATCGAAAAATTGTTATCATGTTTTTAATATGGATACAAGAAATTTATAGTTTTACTAGTCCGTCAGTATTTGATTATTTTTACCCATTGAAATTCAATAATGTAATGCACCATATCGATGATTTTGGGTTTAGGGCATTATAGTTTACATCAAACGAGTATTAGATGAAATAGTGGATAGTAGATTTATAAAACATTGAAGAGGTTAAATATCCCCATGATAGAATTTGAAGATATTTATAGAAGAGCGTCCTATATTTTTTAAGGTTGATATTATTTCTTATTCTAGGAAATACATCTCTATTCCATTACACGAAGTGGATGTGGTTCTGGAATAGTTGTACATAGAGGTAACAAAATTGACAAAGTGCATGGTCCAAGCTTGATCATATCCTGGTAGATGACAACTGGTCATACTGTACACCTAATTTCACACACTCTAGGGATATGATTAGGATAATTCACATATAAATAAAGACCATTAAATGTACTTGAATGTAAATATTTCCCCAATGAAGTCATTCTTATCATTATACACATGTATTTTTCATTTTAGGTTTTCTATTTCACTAGTTTTAGTATTATACATATTCTTACATAATTTTATAATCAATTATATTATATTCCATTGTTTATAAATTGTTCTTATAAGGATTAATGTTATCAGTACTCATGGAATATGTAAAATATTTCTTGCAGAAAAAATATATTATTTGTATTGAAAATGATAATGTTATGTATATATTAGGGTATCTTAATCATTATATGAAAAAAAAAACAATTGATGGATAGATCAATAAGGTCTATAATGAGATTCTTCGATGTTGGATCACCTTATGCGATTGAGGACCACATCATTTAGTGGGACTAATTACAAAATATGGAATATCAAAGGAATATGCCTTTGGAAAAAATATCAAATGAATTATTATGTGATGAAAATGATATTATTCAACATTAAAGGTATCATGTCAACATATATCTTGATCAATGGTGGACGTTGAACCAGAATACCCTAGTGGAATTTGAAATAGAGCTCATCGAATGGAGAAATTTTAAGAAGATGTTTTTTTGATAAATACAACCCCAAGATCATCAAATTGAATTGTGGAGAATGTTACATTGCATGGAAGAAAAATAATAAGATATTATTTTAGATTAGTAAGAACCATCTTTATGGATAGAAACATATTCTATAGATACTATACACAACATGGAGCACAAAATTGGTCATTCCATTGACAGGGTTAAACAAATTATCTTGAGAGTGTTGGCTTTAAAAAAATTCCCTCACAAAATGAATATTATAACTTATATTCATTCCCTAGATGATAGTTTGTTGAAAATTCATAATCCTTGAGTATCTCAAGACATTTCATTTGCCTCACATTGAGTAATTTTTGTGAGAAGATATATTTTGAACTCATATGGTCTGTATATATCAAAAATATTTTACCTTATATATAGCGTATCAATATATCAATAGAAATTATTATAGATGAAAATTTGATATCATAATCAGGAATTTTTATTTGTTTGTTTTTAACTACCATGATGCATATTAAGTACATCTATCAATTTGCATAAGGTAACAAATGAGCCATTTTCTTGATGCATCACTAGAAATAAAAAATCAACCATTTCTTAATGGAAGAGTAAATATATGATCAATCAATAATATATTATTCAATTATTGAAATCATTCTTCAAATTACATTTTATAATTAAACATAATCCTATATGAGTAATCATGATTAATATGTTTGGTTATCAAGAAAAATTATGAATGATATACTGATAGTAACTTGCTAAACTAATGATACTATGTTAATTAGTTATGTTCATTAGTGTAAGCCATTAAAATACTAGTTTTTTCTAATAATATAAATTGAGATTTCATTCTTAGAAAAAATATGGAAATCAATGAAATAGTTTGAAGAAATAAATCAAAATTTCTAAACATACCATATTTCACTATTCATCTACGACTCTTCAAAAAACACAGAACTGGTTCTCATAGTCTGTATATATTTTGAAGTATACTAAGGTATCATCATGAAAAACAAAAAATAAATCATCATGTTAATATATGAATAATAAATTCATTATATCCATAAAAATATATTGTGAATTAGTCTCTCTAAATAGAATTATTGTAAATTCATAATGTCCATAACTGGTTTAAAATGTTATCATTGAAATATAAACTTCTTTTACATGGAATTGATGATATCTTAAATGAAGGTCAAATGTTGAAATAATTTCATCTATATTAATTTGATTAAATAATTAATTAATGAGAGGAAAAGGATAGATGTTCCAAATTGAAATGTAATTTATTTCCCTACTGTTAATGTATAGCCTCTGGATACATATTTCGTCATAACAATGATAACATGGGATCCCTATGGAGAAACACTAGGGTGAATTAATCCATTATTACTCAAATTTATTATTTCTATCATTGACTCCATTAATTACATAGTGGTAATTATAAATAATGTATTTCATATTTTCCTTGTGTCAGGGATTAAAACAATAACTAAAAAATATTTCACTATAGAGGATGACAAGGAAAATCCTATAGAAATAAATCAATGTAATCTTATTAAATAATTACATTTTCAATTTTAATATTTTTTTCCATACATATAAATGTTTTTTTCTTTTCCCCCCACCCAATAATATGTTTCATTAGAGCTATTTTGGGTAGATCTAAATAGGAATCAGAAATTGAGGTTTCATCCCTAAAGAAAATGGATTATACATCATCTTCAAAAAATGTAATATAAATTCTATTGAAATAAATTTTCACTTCATATTTTGAAATAAAATCCATATCAATTAGTATATCGAAGTCAAACAAAAGAACGGTGAAATGTTTATAAACTGAAGAACGTTACTGTTTCATAAACTGGAGTTACTAACACATTTTTGTGGAAATGATACTACCATAATTATTTTTACTCACAAATCCCTTATGAAATATAATGTTAAATGATTGATTTTATTGGAATAAAATGTATATTATGATTAATATTATGATATAGATTCAAATAATGCAATGGATAAATTTTAATATAAGATTAATTTATACTCTACTACATCATTAGTTTCTTCAACTTTTGTTTATTTAATTTATTAATAATGTATTTTCTACAATGGCCTTTTCTGAATAATGTTTTCATGATGCTTTAGAAAATAATTTTCACATTGTCTCATGAATAAAAAATTTATTGCCTATAATATTTTTAAATTATTTATTTCCAATGAAATCTTGGGAATTAATTCTATTCTCAAAAAATATACAGAAAACTACATTTCCTTATAATCATGAACTATGTTTTTTCCTTATATAAGTATCACACAATAAAAAATTACAATCATTATTCATCCCTTTAAACATTATTTTATGAATCAACCACTTATTATCTTGTTTAAACTCTAATTAATAAGACACTGTATTTTATCTCAATGTATTGATAGCATATGAGATAATTTCATATTATATGAGAATGTTTGGTAGATGAGTAACCACTAATGTAATGGTTATAAACCATCAAATAATCAATCAATCGTTCTATTTGTATTATATATATAATCCATAAAAATCCTTACAATCCCTATAATTTTTGTTTCATACATTAAAAAACGTTATCCCCTTTTTGACTTAGAGTCATGAATTATCACTCTAAATAAAATCAGTGTTAATGAGGGTATTTTTCCCCATTAATAAATCTTTGAAATGCTTCAATTTCAAAATTTCAATTTCTTCCACCTATGTCTTTTAAACCAATGACCTCCATGGATGAACATTTACACACAGGTGATAAACATTCTTAGTATCCTTCTGAATTTAATTACTTCCCAAAGTGAGAAATATCTTCTCTGAGAAAATTACAAATTTCTCAACTATAAATAAATTTATAGACCCATGAAATAATTGAAGCTTTTCATATATAAATAACACTATCATTAGAAAAGTTCTTTATGGATCATAATACTCTATTAAATTAATTTATTACTTATATACTAATTTTCTTTTCCCAGTATGGTTTTATGTTACTCATCACCAATTGATGCACCAAATACAATATCATAATCTTTTATATAAAAAATCCACACCTGAAATACAAGGATTGATATGTTTTCTATACCTTTGACTAGGCTCCATTTTAAAAAAATAACAGTCAAAAAATTATTCTGAATATCATAATGTATGTTTAGAACAAGTAGAACACTAAAAATTATTTGGAATTTATGGATATCTAATATCATAATCAAAATTTTGGTATATTTGCGAACATATTCATTTTAAATCCATTTGAATGGACATTGAAAATGTAAATTATTCTAATCTTATCACCTAAGAGTGTTAAATTAGGTTCTTTGTAAATAAATCTCATTTGTAACCGATTACGCCGAGGCAAGACTGTCATAACTTGTTAGAGTTGTTACCCCTACTATTATTTGTTCTATAACCTCACCCACTTGAATTATCTATACATGGGAGTATTTTGAGAAAGAACCACATAATATCTAACATAAAAAAAATGTAGGATATTTATCTAAGTTTATCATAAATTTAAATCATTTTATTATGATCCCAAAAATTTTTTCTAAATACAATTTTCATGGTTTCATCTAAACATTATTTAATAAAAACTATGAAGACCCCAACCCCAATAACCCATAGTTGGTTCCATACTTTATTTCATTCATATATTAAAAATGGAACTATCATACTAAAGAACCTAATAGTTTAATATAATTATAAATATAATATAAAATTGTTAGTTTTAAATTAAAACATGAAAGGAAAAAAACATACCAACTTCATTAGAATCATCTATAAACTACAATATTATCCATAACAATCATTCGTAATCTACTTCTTCACATCCTAGGGAAATCTAAAACAAAAAAAAGGGTTGAGATTACGTGATTAATATGGTTATTAAAAAATGAATTATATATCATAAAGACACATTAAAAATAAATCTAGTTGAATATCTAACAACACATGTCATTAATTAATAAATGTGAACATGATAAAGAAGGAATAAAAAATTGTCAATATAATTGCATAAAAATAATTAAAGGAGAACACAACATTACAACAAATATTTTAATAGTAATATGATTTCATAGATTATCAATTAATAATCTCTAAATTATAAAATGAATAGTTTTGGACATATGAACATACAATTAAGTCCTTAGAGAATACACTTAAAAATAATTTGGTAAGTCATCGACCAAATACAAATATTTTTTTTCTCATGAAACATTAAGATGCATCAAGGGGATATAGTGGGACTCTCCTATCACATACAATGTCCACTTAAGCACTCATATCAATGGGTTGACACATAGAATATATTATATATAAGGAATGTCAAAAATCTTCCCCAATAATTACTAATAACCACTAACCATTCCAAATAATAAGGTGAATGGTTACGAAATAGTATATCAACGGTAAAACTAATCATAATACATTTTGTAAAATATGATACATTTTATCATAATATATAAATCCTAATTAATTACAATATTCATCATAGGGTTTTTTTAAAAGGTTGGGGCCAAAGAATCATTTATTATTAAATCAAAGGAAATGCCTCTTTAATTGGGTAGATGGAGACCCATTACATAGTCGAAGGCCATGTGGGCATTTCGCACATTACATGGCACGTAGACCCATTTTATTCCCAAAGCCCATTATGTGAATAGTATTGCTACAGTTACAGTGCTTCTACAGTTCTACACAGTACCCGCCGCTGCTACAGTGCTCTGCCTCCACTATAGTGCCCGCCGTTGCTACAGTTCCATCACTGCTACAATGCGCTACAGTTCTCCTACAGTACCTGCGCCAATGGGTTTTGAACCCCCATTTTTCATGTAGAGTTAAGGGGTTCTTACCACTAAGACAAACACAAACTATCTTCATAGGGTTTTCAAATATATTAAAATACAATTATAAAATCATTAAAGAATTATTGTGAAAAATACAGTTTTTACTATTCAAAGAAGAGTTCTTTTGGAAAAATATTTTCTCCCTTCCATAAAATCATATTTTAAAAAAATATTTCCATAAAAGGAAAATGTAATTTCAATTAAATTTTTTTGAAACAATAAATATGTCTAAAATTAATTGAAAAATGTAAAATGTGATATTATGAAATATTATAAATGTGCAACTTTAGTGCACAGTAAGAGAAAATAGAAGTGAGACTTTATAGATGATAATGATTAATTTCTTAAAAAAAACAAAAATATAGATAATCTATTATTTTAATGTATAAATAAATATTTTATAATAATACTTGGGTCTCAAAGCATATTGTATTGTGTACTTGATATTGGTTTTGATATTAGGATGTTATCTTTTATCGGGCCTTCTTATTGGGAGGAATTGGAAAGTGAAATGATATAAAACATGTATTTCCAAATATCTGAAAGATGAAAGGATCTACATATATGTGATTGTGACATATAAGAATATTGTAGAATATTTATATAAAAATATAGTTGAAATAAATTATGTTAATGAGAGTGAAAGTGAAACACCATGGGAAAATAGAGATTTGGGTAGAAACATGTATCTTATGTCTGAAACATTTCATCATGGGTAATTAATATCATAGATAATTAAATTATATTCGTTTAGTATTTGTTTTATATATAATTATACATTTATTTTATTTAGTATAATTTAAAAATAATACTTAGGGGCTTTTATGGGTTATAGGATTCATTTCCATTTTTCAGGATTGTTCATTTTCTCGGTTTTCATGATTGGTTCAATTTTAATCATGTTTGAATGATCATATAAAATATAAAATAGTTATATAGAATTTAAAATGAAATATTATTAAATGAAACTGAAGATTTTTAATTTATATATATATATATATATATATATATATTTCTCTATACATGAGGATGATTTATTAGATAAAGTGTTGATGGTAATGATTTATATTTTTTGGAATTATTTCGGAAATCCCAAAAATGTAATCTATTACTTTTTATAATTATGTATATATAATGGTTATGAAAAATTTTAAAAATGAATTAGTATATTTAATAAAGCCTTTTAAACCATAATAATTATTTTACGAGAATACATGAAGTGAGAATTGGAAGATGGAAACTCGTTATCCTTGAAGGCGGTAAATCATTATCCTACAGATGATATATTAATTTTTAGAAAAAAAAATTGTAAGAGATTTGGATCATTTTTTGATATAATATTAACATAATTGCATTAATGTATATATAATTTAATGGATCTATCAATTCACTATAGATGGAGGATGTTATGGATGGTTATTATAGGAAACGAAATTGAAATAGATAAAGAGAAGGGTATACCTCTTGAGTGTTACATCGTTTAGAATCACTATAAGGGATATTGAATTGTTCTTTTGGAAATACATGAACGAAAAAATGGGGGTGCTTTTTTGGGGAAGAATTGGGGAGAATAAATTACTAACACATGCCTTTGAAAATGTGATGAGAATCGGTGGGGAGGGTGGTATTTGTAGTGGATGAGAGAGAATTTTTTTGATTATATAATTAATTTGTTCTCTAGTTTGTCTCAAGAATAAGGAGAGTGTTCATTCCTATTATTGAATAAAGTAAATATTTCATGATATTTATAAATAATGGTTCTTATATCATTCATCAATCATCACAAAAAAATTATTCATTTATTTACTAATAATGTTAAATTTGACAAATTGTTTTATTTCACTATTCCAAAAAATTTATTATATTTTTGAAACATACAAAAATAAAACATAACAATAAATAAATGATTATAATTAAATAATGAATTTTTAAAAAAAATAAATATCAAAATAGGGTAAATTTATTATTAATTAAATTCAATATTTACTCAAAAATTATTGATTTAAAAATTATTACTGATTTATTGACACATTAAAAATTATAATTTCGTCATTCTTACATATATCAACCCAACTAATTTTATTTAAATAAATTATATATTTATAGTGGAAATGAAAACCTATCAATGATTTGAATTATTTTATATTAAAAACCATCATTATCATATCGTATGCTTGATGATTTTAAAATTAATTATACCACATATGTTATTGGAATTCGGAAAACCTGTATCCATATTTGGAATGTTCCTAATTTTTAATTTTTAATTTTTTAAAAATAGTATTTGTCCAAATTTTTTGGGAATGTTAATGAAATTAATTATAGCTATTAAGAAAAAATTTATCTTAACAATAAACTAAATCATAATATTAAAGCACCAAATGATCTCAAATCATTTTCAAAATACATTGGATGATAATATTCAAACCCTAAACTACATTATAATAAATTTCATCCATTATTTGATCGATATTACATTGGGGAAACGTGGGTTGAATTCCATTTCCCATAATTTACAAGAATGTCACTCATCCGCCACTAGAAAAAATAACACACTCTACTACATAATCACACATGTAAATAAATTTTTAAATAAAAAAATATTCCTAAATAATCTCATAAAATCCCACCCATAAACCAATAATCTTACCATTTGGATGAAATAAATACATGGAATCCATTTGGTGAAAACTAAAAAAAATGTATCCCAAAGATGATGTAACATCCTTCACTAATTTATTTTTAATTTATTTTCATTAACCACTAAATAAAATATTATTATTCCTTGCATACATAATAACAACTATGTCCTAAAAATAGATGTATTTTGTTATATAAAGGGATTTACATAAAAATAACCACACATCAATCAAAAGGGTTGAAATCATACTCTTCATGTGTACAATGAACTACCACCACAACAAATGACGTTGTTTGTCTTTTATTTTCCACCATTCATGGTTTTGAATTGTGTTGTAAAATATATTTAAATATGATATATAAGATATTTATAATATTTTTTATACTTATTTAAATCTTATATAATAAATAAATACATATTGTTTTTGTGTATATATGACAACATCGTTTGTGGAAGTGTTGACTAGAGGGTACCAAAAATGAGGTGATTCGTTCAGTATATACATGGAATGTATAAAAAATAGGATTAATAAAACTATTTAATATATTTAAAATAACTAATATACTTTAATTATTATATATATATATATATCTTTATTCTTCTAAAAGATGAAAAATGGACGTAGCGTTAATCGATACGTACAACCTACCATCGTCATGAATGGTGAGTTTCATTACATATCTAAAAATATTATGGATTCATATTATCACATATATACTAGAAACATATATTAATTTTATCATTTTTTATATTATGGAAATGTAGAAAAAATTATTTAAAAGAGGAATAATATTTAACAAGTCAACACATACTTGGAAAACTAGCATGTAACACTTGTTATATTAAATATAATGTAATATTTTTCCCATACAAGTAATAATTTTTTATAAAAAAGTTGTTATGTGATAATATGAATATGGTAATGTTTATATTATATTTTATAACAATTTAAAATCCACTATATTGGATGTTAAAGACCACATTACCAAAAACTGTTATGAAAAGTTATTTTATATCAATTTCATTTCATTATGGAATATTGTTAAGCTATGCACCTTGTTTCTTTATAGTGGTTTATATAGTTCCCATTTAAATATAATATAATGAGTATAGTTATTCATACTATATTATATGTCTATTTTAACATTATTCATTCAAGGTTATAATGATTATAAATGTATCACGTTAGTATGGGACACTATGTAATATTTAATAAATATTTTCATCAATAATGTTTTTAATAGTATTGAAAATGAATTTCAATTAATAAACATCAGAAATACGTATTTATACTCATCCTCCAATACGTAAATATTGATAAATTTTTTTTTATCATTCTATATTTATATTTCAGGAAAATGTATATTCCTTATTAATATAATCTGTTAATCAATTTATTAGGAAGGCATTGGATATGTAAGACATAGGTGGGGCATAGTTATAGATATACCATAGATGCATCTATAGTATCATGAGTTGAATTAGTTTCCACAATTAGATGGGTTACCTTTCGATATGATAAAATGTTTCGTAAAAGGCCTTGATGGTAAAGGTAACATTGACCTCAGAATCATGGCATCAAAAAACTAATCATTTCCCTCATGTTGATTGATTAATTATTTATCAATTAGATTCATTCTTTATTATATCAATGGATTCATTTGATTAATGTTTTATTGATTAAATTACACATGATTCAGTTATCACATTTTCATATTGATTATCAATTACAATATATTTAGATAGAATTTTTTACCACATCTTTAAAATTCTATGATGATTATTCTCATTGATTCATTATTGATTCTATTATACATACCCAGTATATGAATTGGATATCACACATCAGGTTTTTCTTTTCATGGGTTTATGAAGAAGAAATCATTCAATAATCTGAAAAGGATTCAATTTATTTAATTTTATTATGTATCATGATTTATATTATATTTCCCAATGTAATATCAGTATCATATATGTAATATTTCTTCAAAAAAATTTAAACTGATAAATCTATATTGTTTTGAAACATTATAATTGTGAAAATGAAATATTGTAAGGCATTGAATATGGGATTTTGATGATGGGGTGTAACAATAAAAAACCATGAAATGGAAAATCTATAAGCATATTTTTCTAAAAAATGAACACTCTCATAACACATCTCATTTAATACATTAGTCCCCAAAAAAAATTCCCAAAATCCCTTCTTGAAAACCAAGGATCCATTCAAAATCATGACATCCATATCTAAAACCTCATATAATTAAATTTAATAATTCCTCCCCAACAATAAGAATGATATGTTTAACTAAAATCACTTGAAAACTAATTTTAAATTAAACATCAACTAGTATTAAAATTTTAAAATCATTGCGAATTTCATAATAGTTGGAATGCCATTTCATTTATGGTAATTCAAAATCAGTATATATTTTCAAATGTCTTCCATGTGTAACATCCTAGACAATAAAAAAAATATTTTTATAAACAACTGGTTACCAAGAAAATAAGATTCCATCAATTTAAATAATTATGTTCAATGAATTAAAACTTCATCAAAAATAAAAAATCTAACTCTCTTATTGAATTAAAATATTTCAAAACTATTCATGAATAAAATATAATTTTAAAAATAATCCCTATGAAAAAATTTTACATCTAATAGAAATTTCATCATGATTTGTTTTTCAATCATACAATTATGAAATGACATTATAAAAAATCCTAACTCAAACCTCATCTAAGATTGTACCTAATAATTCCACCATTTCATAAGACCAAACATGACTCATCTCAAATTTCACTTATAAACCATGAAATTTAATCATCAAGTCATTATATTGGTAAAATCATGTTGTGTGAGGAATCATGCATGTCTTGGAAATATGACTGATGAACATTTCCCAATCATTCATTGGTCCCTACAATGTGTCTATAATAAACAGAATGGTTATAATATTGTTCTACCAGCCCTTCAATTAACCCTTACACATTTATTAACTATTTCCTCTCTAAACGAATACACAACAGATGATCTACCAAGGAAACTCAACCCATTATATTTGGGAACAAAGAAATAAATCCATATTTATTAGTTTATTATCCAATCATTCTATAAAATGTAAATATAAAGTCAATGTAAATATCTTGACTAAAAATGGTAACTAGATGATTATGATGATAAATGTATCATGAAACTGACCTCACACCAACCTATTATGTATCTATATCGTTATCTATACACTACCAATATCACAATTAATAAGAGAAAATGATTAGAACATAGTGTCCATTAAGAAACTAAGGCATTTTATATAATTTAATAATAAAAATAACCATTGCGGATATCGAACATGGTTTCTAATCTGGTACATTAAAAGGAATACAGGGAATTTTCGATCTCCATGGGATGGAAACTATTTCCTAGGCATTATAAAAGATTCATTTTTAATTGTTTATCTCCCATATGATAATATGAATAATATCAATAAATGAATTTAGTAACCCAATAAGAATGTGATAATAATTAATAAACATATAATACAAAATATAATAAATATAAATATATACATCGCAATTCAAGTATTCATAAATAATTCCAAAGCATAAAATACAATAGAATATAGTGGATTACAAAAAAAATCTACATGTAAAGACTAACCACTATCATAATATATGGTGTGTCCCCATGTAACCATCCAGAAAAAATATCCCCCTTTAATGACCAACGAAACCTTACAGTGTATCCATTAACTTTCTATATCCATGAACATATGAAATATAAGAATGAGTTAAATATTCTAGAAGGACATCACTCATTTAATCTATTTAGTCACTTTCATATTACATCATAAATATTTTAGTTTGAAATAAATTAGAGTAAAATACAATTTTTATAATGAATTACATAAATAAAAATTAAACACATAAAAATATATAAAAACATTATTTAAAAATTTATATATATATATAATGATATCACATGGAGAATACAATTCATTGGACGAATCCCCATTTTAATAAATAAAAATTTCAAATTTCCACATTGTATTTAGTTTATAAAATCCTATTTTTAAAAACATATTTCAATAGACAATTAATTGGTGGATTTAAAATATTTTAGAAATATATATCAATCACTAATTTACATGAAAACACTATAAATACAACATAACCAACATAATTATATTCAGAAAATCATAATATTTAAAAAATATATATACTATCAGATTAAAAAAATCTAATCCACTTATGAATGAAAATTATTCATTAACCAAACTGTAAATTTAACTATATAATAATAGAGTTTTACTAAAAATTAAAATCATACATATGCATTCATTCATTAAAAACATTTCACAAAACCCTTTTCTGAACATTTAAAATTATGATAAAGGGATGGTGGAATAGGAAAAAGGTGGTACAATAATGACATGTTTAGGATACTGGATTAAAAAAACCAAAACATACATAGTTTCCATGAAATAATAAATTCAGTAGAGGATATAATTCAAAATAAAATTATAAATCGGATAATATGATAATAAATTGGAACATAGGGCCATGGTAATCATCCCTTATCTCTAGTAATAAAGTAATAATATAGTGACAAGGGATGTAGGATTGAACTATATAAATTCATCGACATCCCTAGTAGTCATATCACAAAAAGATATAAATAAACTCCCTAGGACCTCATCTGACCAATGCTGAATTAAATAAATACATTTAGCACGAATTTCGATAACGACATTTGGTATAACCATATTAGATTATCAATGAAAAACTCTTTATAAGACTTCTATATACAATAGTTTTTTCCATCACACATGACGTATACAATATTATTAGAGAACCATCGCATGTACGAAGAAGGTGAGAATATATCAATCATTTAATGCATATAATGTAATAGATTTTAAACAAGATATACATTTCCACTTGATTCCCCTTAAATAATACCCCCAAAAAATCAATGAAAAAAATATAAAATGTTTTATCAAATCATAAATCCCATAATTGGATCAAAATCTAGCATAAGAAATATTATAATCACATGTTTCTAGAGGTGTACCACACCATTTTCTGATTATAAAATTTTTATTGAGGGAAAAGTTTCCCATTTTCTAAATAAGGCTTATAATTCCAAGATAACTAGAATGATTTAAAATATCCTAAAAATCAACTTCTTTTTAAAATTTCCTATAACAACATTTAAATGAATGTAAAATCCCAAAGCCATTGATCCAAAATTTTAAACTATCCTACGATATTTTAAGGATTTCAAAAATTTAACACAGTGGTAAATATAACAATTTAAAATTAAAGAACGAATTTTATTTATTTTAAACACACTAAAACACTAAAATACATGGTTTGAAAATCATTTGATACCAAATAATCATTTTACGAATACAAGATGAGATAAATTAAATCATTTAAAACAATTAAATAGTTTTTAAAAAAATTAAGGGATTTTTTACCAACATTTTTCTAGTAAACTTCTTCCATGGTATATGTTAAATGAAACTATAAACCATCATTACCCCTCATGTATCATTCATATTGGAATTATTTTAATGAAAATAAATTACAAAATCATAATGTATTTAATGATAAGAAATACAATTTGAAATAAATGAAAACCTAAATAATTTCATTGAAAATAAGACAAAAGACATCCCTTATGATGAAGAATAATCAATTAAGCCTCAAGGTTTCAATTATATTTCATATAAAATGAAACCACAAACAATTAAATAAACTAAAAACAAAATAAAAACCCCCTACATGTATAGCATTTTTTGTATTAATATAAATAAATGGGGATATTATAGTTGGACACCGAAGAAGGTGGAAACCCTTAGAAAGGATTCCTAATAGAAGGGGAAATAATGATTTGAAGTTGAAGACAAATGATGTGTAATGAGGAAGGGGAGAGACACTGAAGGAGATTTATATGGTATATTCCACCAAAAGTGATAGGAAATTAGGTTATTGATTCATAATATATAGTGGAATATGAAATTATAGATTTTAATGAACATACCATTGTAATATAGATTGTTCACCTGATTTACCAGACTTTATGCCAATTGTTTGTACGTCAATTCATAGAAAAAACACAATGCATGATTTATATATAACTCTAAATGACTGTGACAAATATCCACCAAACATTCCCACCGGAATGTTAAACATTTTGAACTAGTTACCATGATTTTGACATGGTTTACCAGACTATGAAAAATCCATGTTAATTTACTCTAATATAGAAATAATATTTCACCATATATTCATGTGTATATATGGTTTGGAATGAATCGTGAACCAACAATGAAAAAAAAACAGAACAAGAGAAATTTTATCTAAAATGTAATTTATGTGTGTGTATGTTTATGATTTTTTATAAATTATATGTGGTTCAATTTTCAATAATAAAGGCTCTATAATTTCATTGTATCGAATCAAAACGTCTCATAATATAAATTCAATAAAAAATAAAAAATAATATTAAAATTTAAACCACTCAACACCATGAAGGTTTTCACATAATAAACATAGGAAACCCCACAATAAATTGGAATATAAAAATTAATATTCATTCCCAATTGATGAAATAGGTATTGAAAAATATGTTTTTTAGAGTATAATACCCACAATCTTAAGAATAAAAAAACTACATATTAGAATCAAATTTTACCAATACAATTATTCCATAAATATTTGAAAATGTAATAAAATAATTACACAAATAATTATATGTTTAATTAAGTTTAAATAAGTAATGAAGCATTGTTATCACAACTCTTTTTTATAACGTGACATATTTATTATAATGTGCTTCCTCGGTATCATCTTATTTTGATGTTTATCGAATTTGATATGAAAATTGGAACTAATTAGATCTATATATAAAAGATTCATATTAATTTATTGAATAATGAAATAAAAATTAAAAATAGAAAATATATGTATGATCTTCTGTTGTGGTAAGGTCATCCGTTAAAACTGTATGGAAATTAATACTATTATATTCTCATAATGTATAATCTTATGGGCTATTTTACACAAATGGTTGGGTGAAAATATAATATTATAGAAATATTTACTACAATAGAGATGATGAGTTTTTTATCCCTATCTAATATATTGTGGTAGATATATCATTATAAATTATATAATGAATCTTTTCGGTCCTATGAATACCCTCAACTATTTTCATTATTGTTAATTAATTAAAATTGAGAGTATATAATTTATAACAGGGGAGAATGATATACAGTAAGATTCAACACAAATTTCCCCATAAACATCTTGTTTGACATTTTATAATGGGGATTAATACTATCTAATATGTTAGTAAAAATAATTAAAATAATAAATGATTCAATGAAATATTAATTGAAAAATGAACATTACATCTAGATTACACAAGATCATGAATTACATGTATTGTAAAGAAATGGATGATTACATCACTTATATGTTTATAAATTGAAATGGAAAAATAAATGAAAATTAATAATTATTATTAACATGGAAATTCCATTGATCAACATCATCATTGAGAATCACCATTAACAAAACATGACATGTGATGAAAAAAACATCATAATGGTGGAATTCATGATTAAAAAATTTAAATTAAAACTATAGGAATGAGCTGTGTGGATTGAAAAAAAAGATTGTAGTAAATTTATTTGATATAATTAAAGAGATATAGTTTTAAAATGACCATTATAAAATGATATATATTGATTTGGTATAATACAAGTAAAAATATTCCATCTTAGAATCATTAGTATATAGTTAACATACATAATTGTTTTGATGTGGTAAATATAATTTTTTATTATAAATAATATATTTTAATAAAAAATAGAATAAAAATATTTATTCAATTTTTTAAAATATATTTATTATATATAATTTGTTTTATAAAATATATTCTTTGTCAAAATAGATTGATTAAATGATGGATTAATAAATTAATTCAATAATACCCATAAAATATTTAATGGAATATAATTAATACTAATATAAAAATTTTTTAATTAGGAAATAGAAATTATTATAAAAAATATTCTTAATATATATTACATGTTCAAATGATTAATTTATCTTATTTGGAGTTATAAATTTAATGAAATGTATTATATATATTCTAATAAATTAATATTAATATAATGATTATTAATTTTTTATAAGTAATAATGAAACCATTAAATGATTCAAAAGTGATAATTTTAAAAAAAATACTTATTTATGTATTGTGCAATTTTATATCAATAAATTTAATTTATATCATTTATTTTTTTAGAAAAAATTTTTACTGTATAAAAATTTTAGTCACACTGATTTATTAATTAATTTTATAGAAATAATATTAAGGATATTATTGGTTTCAAATTTAAATTTTCAATTATTATTTTTTATATCTATTTTATGTATTCATCTCGATGATAAATTTATGAATTATTAAAATACAATTCAATTAAAAAGTCCCGAAATTATGATGGAAAAAACTAAAACTATTTATTTTTGTCAATTATATTTTTTCATTAAATTTATTTGCTGAGGTAAAAATTAATTTACAATCGTAAATAAAGAAAATATGTAAAAATTGAAAAAAAATATTGTAAATAAAATATAAGTTAATATAAAATTATATTTATATTATGTGGTTGAAGGGATTAATAACCCATGTCTATTATATTTTCACATTTTATCCACATGCCATTCAAAATGACTAACTTTCATGTTAGGAAATTGACATTTAAAAAGAATCCATTCACTACTGAACTAAAAAACAGAACCTCATATACAACTCAATTAA
Source organism: Viscum album (assembly GCA_963277665.1). Classification (NCBI taxonomy): domain Eukaryota; kingdom Viridiplantae; phylum Streptophyta; class Magnoliopsida; order Santalales; family Viscaceae; genus Viscum; species Viscum album. The sequence goes on along the minus strand of OY728157.1, from coordinate 1,625,301,232 downwards.
ATTAAACCATCATTTATATATTGACTACCTACACATTTTCTATCTATAAAATAATAATTAGAACTTTGAATAATTTGGTTCCACTAAGGAGTCCTAAATAATTTGTTATGAAGGAACACACTACGAGAATGAGAGAATTAATCAATGTGAGCACCTTGTTCTTTACCATACATTTAAATTACTTAATCATAGATACTATCGAAACATATATTTATTAAGTTTAATGATATTTTATTATCATAATTATTAATTTAATATAATTATATCTATATTATGATACTACACTCATACACAGTATATTGTATGACATGTTATTATTTATGTCAATTTAATAACCTATATGACCAATGGTATAATATTATCAAAATTTCATATATGAATGAATATAAATACACCAATACATTTATTAATTTATATAATGAAGAAATTTATTTCCTGAATATGTATTTGGAGGGTTGAAATGGAAGTAAATGCTCAGTATAAATTATATTTTATTATTATAAAATAAGTCAATACTGTCTCATGATGGATTTCATTCACTCTATGCATACCCATATATTTGATTATATTAACAAGGGACTACAGAAATAATGAAGTTAAATAATTATAAATTTTTTAATAATATATGAATTATGATATTTGTATTAAATAATTATTATTCACATCATAATTATTAAATATTAAAAATACAATAAAAATTAATTAAAATTTCATAGATATAATAATGAAAATAAAAATTAATTTTTTTATAAATGTGAAATAAGTTATTTTAATTCAATTGAATTGAAATTAATATTTTTGAATATGGTTGTAAAATAATTAATTAGTATAGTTATTTATATTATAAATGATGAATATATATTGTGTCATGTATCTACTACCTCATTAATGTATTTATATATTTATTTAGATGGAAATAAAGATTTTTTTACATCCATATTCATTTTTTTTCAGGGATAGACTTTTTATTTGATGGTAAAAAAATTTGTAATAGTTTGGTTACAGATTATCCATTACAAATCATGATTATAAGGTTTATACATACATTGGGATTACTTATATGTTCCTTCTCTTAAAAACACAAGTTATATTCTTCTCATTGGAATATTTTTTGGGTTTATTATTTATACTACCATTTCTACTAATGTTGTTCATAATTCAATTGAAATAATTTGTTTATCTAGCAATAACCATATGTAACCATTATTGTCATAAATCATTCATCACCATGTACACATATATTAATTTATTTTAAAAATTATTTTATCTGTACATGAATTATTCTATAAGGTCTATTTATAATTACATTTAATTTATTTATATATGATTTAAATGACTATATTTTTTCTATTTCCTCCTGAGATATTTTTAATTCATTCATAATTATTTTAAAATGTTTTTTAAAGAAAATTCATTATTCCACTTTTCACATAATATAATTTCAACACTATAAAATTTATTTTTCTTTATTAATATGTCTTTTACATTATTTTATGGTTTTATAGTGGTAATTATTAACCTCTATTTTTAAGAAAACATTTTAAAAAAATATTATTTTCTATAAGTAATTTATATTTCTTCATAATTTTAAATAAATATCCGGATCTTATTATAATGAAATTATTCCTTAATTTATATATCCACTAAAGATCTTTAAACACTATTTAGAATATCTTATCATTATACAGTCCATATTCTTCCTTTATATGGATTATGATCATGTTTTTCTTGAAATTTATGTGAAAATAATATAATTCTCATTGATTAATCTATAAATCCTAGATTTATGATTCTTTTTATATTCATGTGGCACTCAAATGATTGTTTTACCATAGTGTGATATTTGGGCACATTATTTCCACCAATAAATATTTTATATAATTTTATCTCATGATACTATGTTGGGGTATATGGGTTATTTTTCCAAATCATAGAATAATATGGTTTAAGGATGGTTATACTAAGCATGCAATTTTATCATTCAACCATTTTTATCCCCTTAAATTTATATTATGGATTTTTTTTTAATTGTCCATTATGTAATGAATAACATAGGGGTAATCTATAATTCAGGACTTTTGATCGTATTCATGACATATTCTTATATTATGCGTTGTGCATATGAAATGTTTAAAAATAACTCACTCATGTTTATACACACCCAAGACCGGTGTTATATGAAAAAATCATTATGTGATAATTTATTTTTAATTATTTAGGTTTTATGATTTATTATTTTATAAGGTTTATTTCATATTCCTTTATTTTTATCTCATTCTTATTTTTTACATATAATGATCTCATATAATCCATTATTTTTAACTCATATTCTTTTCCAAACTAGGTTTCTGATAGCACCGTTTTCAATTGGTTCAAAATATATGTGAAATATAGAATATTTTTATTACTGATATATATTTTATAATATATATATATATATATATATATAATTTTATATTACATTTTGAACAATTATTTTAATATAAGAAAATAATTTATATAATATAAGAATCCACAAGCACTATATGATTTTGGTTGTTTTATATTAAAAATTATAATTAATACTTATGTAAAAAATTTATTATTTGTGAATATTGTTCAAGTGTCATTTAAATTATCCTATGATATATTAGATATTTCTATGATAGAAATTTACAACATTAGAACTACTTTTTGGTTTATTTCTAGGGTGTTTCCATTAATTACAAAAATTGTGATTGAAGATGATATAAACTGTAGAGATGTTTACTAATCATGGATTTTTTTATTAATTATTTGGTTCGAAAACATTCATCGCCTAATAATATCTCCCAAGAAGTTATGTTTTTCATTGTAGAATATATTAGGTCTTTGTATTGATCTAATTTTGAGTCTTGGATAAAAATAAAGAGATACTTCAATTATTCTTATAACCCCCATTTAATGTATTTTAATAAAGATAATATGGATTTTAATATTAATCTCCATTTCATTATACCAATATTTATTTCTATTATTTCATTTTTTTCCACAGTAAGGTGTATTATCTTATGATTGTTTGGTGTTCATCTATTTAATACTTGAATAATTATTTTCAAACAAACTTGTTTATATTATAAACATATAATATTATTAAATTTTTTAGTTGGGGAAATCTCACTTTTACTTCCCACTTTAATTATTGATACTTTTTTAGCTTATATACAAGATAATTATTTTTTATTAGTTCATGACCATATTTAATTGTGATGGTAAAATTTGTATCTGAGAATGTATCTAGATATATAATATTATCTAAATTTCATATAACCTTTAGATATGAACATTTATAACATATATTTTTTCATTTTGTTTCCAATATATTCTTGTAATTATCCTAATAATAACTTGAGAGAAATTGTAAGATCATATATCAATGGAACCATATATAAATATAATATTTTTGTAAAATTTAATTCCAAATAATCCAAATATATGTTACGGTGTAGTATGAATTTTGATGATATGGAATATAAACATACTTGTTATATACTAAATTATATAAATACTTTATAATTACTACTGATTGAAAAATTTTGGTTAAAAAGGTTCTCAATTTCATAAATTAATAAATGATAAATATTAAATTAAATCTTATAGTTTTGATTACCTAATTATTTTATATTTATTTAAATTTTTACAATTAACTATCATCATAAAATATAGCTTTTATATATTTGATTAAATTAAAATTAACACATTAGAAAATGTCTAATGTATTAGAAAAATCTATATATTGTGAGAATATTTTGATTTATTCTACATTCATCCTATATATTGGGTAAGAAAAAATGAATTAATACTTCAAGATAATTAAAAATAGTCAAATATAAAATTGTTAATGTGTTGTTATAATTTTTAAAAAAATATAAGTAAATTAATTTACAATATATTTTTAAGGAAACAACTAAAAATGTTATGAAAAATATAATATATGTGATCATATGTGATTTAATCAAAATAGTTATAAAATAAAAAAACAAAATAAATAGATATTCATAAAAGTAAAACTAATATTAATGTTTATTATTTAACAATAACATATTTGTTTATATCTATTATAGATAAAAATTAAAATGAAATTAACTAAAAGAGATATTATAATAAGTTTTGGGATTATTGTTGTCCAAACCATATAAATGATTAATTTCTTCTAATGTCTAGATGGATGTTTTTATACACAAATTTTAGATTAATTATGGAAATGACATGACATAATTGACTAATAAATAAAAATTAATGAAATGTCATATGAAATTAAAAGGTATGAATGATACGAGATTTTCTATATGATAATTGAAGGAATAACTTATAACAATAGAAATCCCTAATATATTCTATGAATGGGGAAATCGATAAATGAATAGTAGACTCATAACATGAGTAAAAAATTATTATATCTGATAATTATTTATATTATATATATTATTTCATGAGGATAATTGGGTTTTATGAAAAAGATCATATCTATTAATTGTGATTTATGAGAATGAAGGTTGTCATGATGTTGGTGAATTTTTCTTCTTGGTCAACATATCCATATACATCAAATGATTGAGGCAAAAATTTATAGTTGTGTGTGTAAAAAATAATTGATGATTTAGATTATAAGAATTATTTTTGAGTTTGGAGTTAGTCCTACTACTTTTTAACATATGATATAAATGATGAAAGATGACTAACATCTATAGATAAGGTATTTAACATATAAAAATATCTTTTAATTTGGGTGGAAGGATTTTGATTATATATAAATATAGTTTGATCTCAAAAGGAAAACATATTTAGATAGATTTAAATACAATGGATGAAAGAAATTTCAACCTAAGAACTCCTTTTTGATTGTTTTTTTACATTGTTTTTAGTTTCAATGTGGTTGAAATTTAAAGAATATGTTATATTGAATAGAATATCAAAATTATTAATCTATAAAATATTTTATTTTAAATAAAATTTCATAATTTTACCATAAGAGATATAGAATGTTATGGGTAAAAAATGTTCTATTTGAAAATGTTTCTGTAAATAATTATGCACGATTCTGAAAGACATCTTTTTTCAAAAAAATGTGAATTACAGTATTCTAAATAATTAGTTCATTGTAGTTTATTATTTTCCTTTCTTTTTACATATTATCATTTTACTTTTACACAATAATATTATTACCAAAGATATAATTTTATATAAGGTTATAGATACTCATTTATTAAATTTTTTATATTATATAATACTCTTTACCTAGAAAATATATCATTATATTTTTATTATATCATAGAGTATGGTGGAATTTTTTATATATCCTTTATATATAAAGATTCCATTTCAATAAGAATTTCAATGAAGGATTATGGAATTATTATGAATAAATTTCAAACCCATCTTTATTAGAATAATATCAAATACATGAATTAGAGTATTTTATTTATAGGAGTAATTATTTATATTTTTATAATGTGAAATTTAATAATACTATTGATTACAATTAAATATTATTTATTAATTTAAAGATTTGTTTTCGATTTTTTCCTCACATTATATATTCCATTTGAAAATTAAAAAGGGGTGTAATTTATTTGATTATTAATTATGCGGGATAATTATTATATAATTGTATTTCATAATAGGGAATGAAGAAAGATATCAACCCATGAGGAGAAATTGTAATGTAACATTATAGAGGGAATATTAATCATGATTATATAATTATAAAAAGGGTATATGTGAGAAGATATAAAATTGGTGAAATGTTTAATCATACATATTCATTAAAAATATTATGAAATAGTATGTTCTAATTATGTTATAAGAAGTATTTTATTTTCCCTCAATAAAATTAGATTGTTTATTTAAATTACCATTTTTTCCTGTTGCTTCAACTTTCATGACCTTTGGTTATTCTCTTCATCAAAATATAAAATTCCAAATTTGAAGAAATAAGGATAAATTTAATTTTTTTATTCTGTAGGTATTATTATGATGTGTTTTTAGGTTATATTTTTTTGGGTGGATACATGTTTTTAATTTTTTTTTACATACAATGAATTTTATGTGATGTTACGATGCTTTTATCATTTTACATTTTATTAAACTTTTTCTTGATTGTGTTTTGTTTATTATCCAATGGGAAGATATTGTGGATTCATTTGAATCTTATATATCATTTTTAGGATAACCATAAACATAATATGTGTTATATATTCACTTATGTTTTATGAGATATGGATCAGTAATTTAATCTCTCGCACCAGTATTTTCTATATATTATATTATTCTAAATTTTATTTTATAACTTCATGATGTAAGATGGATTAATTATAGTGTTAAATGTAGTTTCATTAATGATTATTTTTAATAAACATGCAGATCTTGGAAGATTCCATTAGAGTATGTTATGCAGAAGACTACAAATTGAGGTCGATATTTGAGAAATTAAACATACAAATATGTATATATATTATCGATAATTAATTTCTCATGACATTATATGAGTTGGGTAAAATCAATATATTGAATACCATAGTTACTTTGAGAAGTGTTCTTATATTTTTTGTAAATTCTATTTTCACAGAGCACCAATTTTTTTCATTTATTATAAATGATCTATGTGTTTCTATGTAATGGCCTAGACGTCCCCATTATATTATATTGTCAAAATTGTGTTTTTTCTGTGTTCTGGGAGGCATCAGTAGCTTAATCCAGGATTATTCCAAAATTCTAGTTTTTTCATTTGTAGGTCAGAGCGTTGGTAGTTTAGAGAGTCTAGTGGTCAGTGTGTCCGTAGTTTAAGGCATTAGTTTGTTGGGGCATTAGTTTCTTACTATAGGAGGGTCACATCGGTGAATCATGTTTGGAATTCATGTCAGGGACTCGTGTTAGTGACTCACTATTTGTGACTCAAAATTGAGGACCCATGTCATTGAATCGCAACAGTGGGTCAAGTAGTTGACTCCCTATCGGTGACTCATGCATCAGTGACTCATTTCCAACATTTTCTAGTTTTTCCTATTTCTACTCGTTTACATTTTTTATTATTTAAACTTTGTTTGAAACCTTGATTGAGCATTTAAAAGTGAGTTTTAAAGGAAATAATATCTACCCATAATAACTTAATACTCCAAAACATTGAAAAAGTAAAAAATGTAATCTTGATGATGATATTACATTAATGTCTCTAGAAACCACACACATTATGTGGACATATGATCAATCTATTCAAATATGACATATTCTATTCGTAGTGTTTTTTATTTTCATGAAGGTTCACCTTGATCCATTCTTCCTTATAGAGTTATCTTTTGTAGTCTGTCTTTCTGATTTTTTCTCCCATGGAGTATCCTACAATTTTTGTGACCCTTATTTTTACCGCAGGGAGGAGTTTCTAATCAACAGTCCTTTGAGGTAATAATAAATCCATCACACTTTCAATTTTATATAATTAGGTGTGGGTAAACACATGTCTCTTTGTGAATATGGTCGAATATAAATTTTAATAATCGGAGTTATGAAGATATATGATCCTATTAAAATAACGGTTATGGCTACCTTAGCGATAAATGATGTTTTGATGCTTATGTTGTTTTATTTTACATCATTGAACTATTTTGTGAGTTTTATGCCTTTATAAAATCATGGATGTTGGTATTAATTGATTTACAATGGGAGATTCATAATAAAATTATACTTATTTTTTCATGCCTTGTTATGTGTTTTGATCTTTTCTATCCTGTGATTTTTACGGGTTTTGTGTTGCAACTCTTTAGAGAATGGCAATTTGTGTGGATGGTTCATGGATGAAATAGAATCTCATATTTGAGAGATTGGTCGATTGTGGAATGGACAATATTTTGAAAATATGGACATCCATCATGGTTTCTTTTTGGTTATTGGGAACTTTCTGTTTTGGTTGTGGGGTTGAAACCTAGTTGAGTTTTTTTTTGTAATTTCTGGGTATGGTTTTTTTCATGTAGTGTGGATACCCTGGAAGATGTGGGAGGGATAATTTTGAATAAGGATAATGTTACATTTCGATAGTGTTTTTTCCATTATTTCCAAATGCATGTATATTTTTAATGGGTGATAGAGTATATTATTTTAACATGGTCCTTAGTTCTCTATTTGGATTTGGCAGTGATTGGTATAGTTACATCACCCTTATAATGAGTGAAATGTTTGGTATTTATTTTTTGTGGATAGAATCCATAATTTTGTCTTAATTTAATAATGAAGTAATTGGATGGTTTTCTGAATTAGGATAGTTGTTTTATATAGTTATACATTAGAGGTTGTAGTAAGGGCATTTTTTGGGAGTAGGTTTGTATTTTAGAAACCCATATGTTGGGATTACTGTTTGATACCTATATTTATATACTTTTAGTTCCTTGGTATTTCTATAAAAATACCACCATAGTTGAGAAATATATGTTGAAACCCACTATTTCATTGGGGATGGTGTTTTACCAACATCCCAGTGGGATGAAGGAGAAATGGCCATTGGATCTTCTCTAATAACATATCTAGGAATTGGAATCACAAGATTCATTGGGCTGGTTGTTTTGCGGTAGTGAGGCAATGGGTTTTTTAGGTGAGGTGTACTTCACATGTGTCTTTGGGAGGCTACATGTAGTGCTTTCCCTAGTGTATTGAAGAAGAGTTTCATATTTTTGGAATAGGTGTCTGTAGGTGGGATGTGATGTGGTTTGTGGCCTAAGAGTTTATAGGCAGGATGTGGAATAAAGACAATGTGTCTGTGGGATGGTTTTTGAAGTGGGACTAGAGGAAGAATGAGTAAGCATTATGAATTTCACCATTAGGGATGATCCATTAACTATTGGGAAGTTATGCAGGTAGCCATGTCATTGATATACTTATTACATGACATTATATAACATGACGTGAATTATTTGGTGTGATATCCTAGGTTTGAATGGGGTGGATATTATACATTGTCAAGTGCTTTTCAATTTCGATTTTTCTCTCACAAGGGCATGAGTATTCATCTCACAATTTATCATAAGTGAATTTGAAATTTCATACTGAGTATACTTGTATGCTCAACTAATGTATATAAACCTAATTTTTAAGATTCCAGACACATTATATGGACCATGATAGATCTAAAAATCTATGGCATCGAGATAGTTGTTGTGTCACTACTTACCTTTGTTATTTTGGTATTTATTTTGGTATTTTCTATTGTATCTCTAGAATTTTTCATTATAAATTCATGTGTTATAGATTTTGGATTCTTTTATATGTATTTATTAGAGTTTTTTAAAAATGATAAATCTTATATCCTGATTGTAGTTACTAGAAAGATGGTAATACCTGCCATTTGGTGAAATTTTCGTACCCTTGGTGCCGGTTTTCACCCCATGGCCTACTAGAAGCGGGACTCGGGGGTGTCATTTTCTCTCTTTATCCATTAAAATAATTAGAGGGGTATCTTTGGAGGGATGAGGTTATGAAAAAATTGTATCAAATGGATCATTATGAGGTAGGAATACATTTGTAATTATGAAGAGTGAGGATTACATGGGATGGTAGGGAAAAAGTGTTAGGTGATATTGGTTCTGGACATATGCCCCCAAATATTGCGTAGAACATGGGATTTTAGGTTCCCTCGTTATCTGATGAAATAAATATAATCTTACCAAATGACCAAGTGAGGATACATTGTTTGATGGGTAAAGACCCCAGGAGAGGTTCATATATCATGATGAGTTGTGTACCTATTTTTATGAGAATAATCCGGATATAAATATAAATAATGAGTGAAAATGATTCGAAAAAAGCCCATACTACTCAGGTTTATGTGTTCCTAGTTTACCTTTCAAATATGGGACCTAGTAGTAATCCATGAGTGGCTCTAGTTGTGGAGTTTCAGCTGGCCAATCTCATTGATCTATATTGTATTTATCCATAGTAGGAGGACAACCAATGGAAGAGAATGTTACCTAAATTCCAGTGAATGATTTTAAGAATGTACTAGGGAAGGGTCTCAGACAAGGAGATAAAGAGCGGGATCGAGGATCAAGAGATCACCTTCAGGATGATCCAGGCTCTGACAGTGTACTAGTTTTTTTGGTGATTAGTCAAATGAGGTAAGATGGACATCAATGGTTGACAATGTACATGGGAAGAAAAGGGAGGATAAATTTCTATGGGTAAAATTTTAAGTGTTGTTCTGGTAAAATATCCTTTCGTTGAAAATGAATGCTGAGAAGCGAAATGAGATACTCTCCCAAGAACTGGGGAGTATTTCTGTATGATAACTAGGGATCATTTTCTAGGATCTCCTTCATATTAGTCCCAAAAAAAATTGATGGGGAGTCTTTGGAAAGATGATTAGAGGAGGCACTATTTCATTCCATCAACTAAGCAGTTACTTCTTTCTCTATGTTGACAAAACTACATGTCCAAATAATGGTACAGGTAGTTGATATAATTCACACGTGATGTGGTCAACCATTGGAGGATATTTTGTAGGGTCATATGAAAGGATAAAATTCTAGTAGCATGTCTTAGGAACCAGCGCCTTTGAGGTCTTTTCTAGTGGAGAGTCGACCACCACAGTTTTAGGTTTGAAATTTGGGTCCTTGTTCTTTTCCCATATTCTTAGGACTGAGTTTTTTTACATATGTTGTCCACATGAACATTTAGAGTCAGTTCCTAGATTGAGCACAATATGGTGGAGGTGGGACAGTTCAGTACCCACCTCGAGGGTTGGTGCCGCCTAGGCCAACTCAGCTATATTGACAAGAGGCCCATACACCATCGAGGGGGGACTAAGACGATGGAGGCCTATTATAGGGTGTTTCTTATGGACTACGACCTAGATGTGGTCAAGGAGGAAGTCAATAGTAGATAGGTATAAGAAATGGGAATGGTAAGATTCATTCCATAGAGGCTGTAGTGCTAACAACATCAGAGATTGTTCAAGCCATTATAAGGTTGTTCGGTAATCATGAATTCACATTGGTTGACTCTGGATCATTTCACTCCTTTGTTCAAATATTGTATCCCATGCACAATTACAAGATAAAGACATATTTTTATTCCCCTTTTTTGTGTACACTAATCGGAGGTCAGACTATATTTTTTGATGTTTTCTTGTGGATGTAGAATGATTTTGTGGCCACATCAGTCCAATGGGAATCTATTTATACTATAAATGCATCCATAAGTTTTTATACATACCATTGAAATGTTTTTTTTCAAACATTATTATACAACTTATGAATTATAGTTATGATTCCATTCATGGTTGGATAGTGTTTAGATTTCGTTGGTGATAGGTGTTGTCATGTGGATAACCAATGTGTGGAGAATATTCATTCATTGTAGGTTAAGATGTCAGGGAAACCAGTGGGAGATAAGATGGTGGGGGTTCATATAGTTGGTGGGTATTTCTAGAATGTTATTTTGAGACGGTTGTTACTCTACACCATCAGTGTAAAATTATGTTTGGGGTAGACATGAAACCTAATAATTCTATGATTTTGATGGGCCCTTATTGAATGACACCTTATATGCTAGTGGATATATGTATTCTGATTGATAATCTGATGATAAAGACATTTATATGGCCGCTGTGTCATTGTGGGGTTCTTCATTCTCGTTTTTGAAGCAGGAAGATAGGGGTCTGAGGCTACTTATAGACATCCAATGGTTTAATAAGGTATCAGTCAAGAACAGTTACCCTATCTCAATGATAAATGATTATTTATTCTACCTAAGGGCATCTATTTTATACTCTATGATCGATCTGCATTCTAGATATCACTAATTGAGGTGGTAGGAGTCATATATCCTGAAATCATTATTGAAGTGTAGGTATGGGAACTTTGAGTTCATGGTTTTTTCAATTATTGTTATGAACAGACTTTTCAGGTTCATGGGTTTAATGAACTCTGTATTCCATGAATTCCATGTCCAGTACATCCTTATTTTTATCAATGACAAACTAATCTACTCATAGTTAGAGTAGGAGCATAACGAGTATCTCAAAACTATCTCAAAGGTTCATAGATGCCACCATCATTATGGGATCTTATAAAAGTATAAAATTTAAACAAAAGAGTGCACTTCCCTGGAAATTCGGTTCCTTTATAGGGGATAGTAGTGGACCTATCAAAGGTTGATGTAGAGGATCCATCGTATATACCATAGATTGTTGTAGAGGTTTGTAGTTTTCTCATCCTGGTAGGATATTACCATATATTTGAACCCAATTTTTCTTATGATGTAGTTCCATTAAAGGCTAAAAAAAGTAAAGACCAGACCTTTGGGTGGAGTGAGCAATGCCAAGAAGCTTTCATCTACTAGAAGGGGATGTTGGTCGGTGTTCCAGTGCTTTGTTTTTCAGATGAAGGGGTGATGTTTGAAGTGTTTGATGATGCTTCACATGTGAGATTGTGTTTTTTTTCTAAAGCACTAATGGGGAGTGTTCTCTTGTGGGTTTAGGTAGTCATGTCCCTATGAACGTAACTATTCCACGGATGATCTGGTGCTATTATCGGTCGTGTCCAAACTAATGTTGTGGAAACATTACTTCATTTGGGAGAACATTGTTGTGTTCACAAACCACAGGGGCACGAGGTATATCTTTTCCAAGTGAGACCTGAACATGAGGTAGTGGTGATGGATAGATATTATCTCTGATTTTTACTTTGATATCTCTTACACCTCTAGTATATAATATTTTGTTTCTTAAACCTTTAGTAGAAAATTGCAGATTTATCGTATTCATGATTTTTATGTTTTTTGGAGGAAAATGTTTTAGTTGGATGGCATTCACATAGATGAATAAATGGATAAACATAGAGGTTATACATTTTAGATGATGTTGTTTACATCTCTAAGGGAGAATGTTGATGAGTGTCATTGGGGATAATCAGAGCCTGATGTAATGCATGATCCCATTGATTAGATTGATGCACTAGAGGGGTGTTAGGAGGACAGCTATAATCAGATGATTTCCCATGGAATGCTATTTTTCCCAGTGTAGATGCCCAAGTGAGTTCTCCATGAGTATCATATATCACTATTATGGGAGCATAAATGAATTTCCATGATGTAATGTGGCTTTAAAGTATATATTTCGTGTCATGGGATGATGCGAGATGTGACAGAGTTTCTGGAAAAGTGCCTAGTGTTCTAGTAGGTGATAGCTGGGCACCGTATTAACAGTAGCTTGTTATAGATAGTAGATGTCACTTAGTGTAAGAAAAATTCTCAATTTGATTTATCACATGATTACCTATGGATTAGGGAGGCTATGATTTTAACAATGTAGTGTTGTATCGTCTAATGAAATCAGATCACTTCATAGCGATTAAGTATTTGAGTAAAGTAGATGGCATAGGGAGAAGTTATGTTGATGTGGTTTTGAATATGAATGGGGTTACAAGATTTAGAATCTCATATTGGGACAACTGGTTTACCTCGTAAGTCTGGAGGGGACTACAACAAGCTTTTAGAACTCACTTTCACCATAGTAATACGTTCTATCCTTATACAGATGGGAAGATATAACTGACAAACTATACATTATAAATCAAGTTGTGGGCAAGTGTATATAATTTTGGTGGATCTTGGGTGTGACACATACCATTGGTATTGTTTTCATACAATAAAAGCAATCAATATTCCATTTGTATGAATATTTTTGAATCCTTTAATGAGATACCATGTCTTTCAACATTGCTCTGGACAGAATTTTGTGACACTACTATTATTCATCCATACATGGTGCAGAGTATGACTGGGATGATGAATCATGTTTTGAGATGATTAAGGAATTACTAGACAAAGAGAAGTTTTATGTAGATAGTATGACGAGGCCCCTGGAGTTTGAGGTTGGATACCATGTGTCCCTTAATGTTTCCCCTCACTTTGGGAACATATGTTTTTGATGAGGGAGAAAAAACTCATATAGGATCATCAGACATTTCATGGTGTTGGAGCGAGTTGGTGATGTTTCATAATATTTTACATTGACACTGAAATTAGAGAGGTTAAAAAATATCATTCATGTCTCCCAGCTTCATCGATATCTTCATGATGAATCCCATGACATTGAATGGGGATATTTTTATATTGACGATGATGCAACACTCATAAAGCATATATTAGAGATCCATGATCATAGGGAGAAGGTTTTAGGTGGAATAAAAATCCTTTTTTCATGTGTTGTGGATTCATGGTGGCTTGGAAAAGAGTACTTCATATTGATAAGTGTAGATGCGCTCGTAGTACCTGGATTTTTTTTGAGTTTTTCTTGTGTGGTTTTCATTGTGATGTAATAATCAATCATTTTTATTAAAATGATTAGTTTTCTTATTTATTAATGTTTGATGAAGTCCTGAACAATAATAATCACTAGACCATATTCATAATCAAAATGAACAAAATTGTATTCAATTATACCTATTAAGGAGATATAATTCCCCCCTAAGAAGATATCATATCAACATGGAGGAAGAAATTACATGATTCATGTGTCCGTACAGTTTGGATTTTGTGCTTATGTGGTGTGTCTTTTCTTCTATAGGGGGTATTAGATAATGGATGAGGTGGTATTTGATAATTATGATAAATTCCACCATTCGAACAACACATGGTTGTTTAACCATGAGATTTATTGTACAATGTGATTTTTTGGACCCCTATTTCATATGAGTTTGTTTTTAAACACATGAGTGTAAGAATAGTTTGATCGATATTTTATTAAATGTCTAGACATCATAGGTCAATTATTTTTAAAATATCGTGGGTTTTCGGTGTTAGTGGATGCAATAGTATTTAATTTAGAGAGTTTTCCAAAACTCTTGATTTTTATTGGTTGGTCCGGGCATCGGTAGGTCAGGGCGTCGATAGGTCAAGGCATCCGTAGGTTGAGGTGTTGGTAGTTCTATGCTTTAGTAGGATAAGGAATCATTATGTTGGGTATTTTATAAGTCATGGTTTCGTTAGGTATGGAGTTGGTAGATAATGTTTTTTGGTAGGTTGGGCATTGGTAGGTTGACCATCATTGAGTCAGGCATCAGTGACTCATTGTCGGTGGGCATCGTCGGTGACATGTTTTTGTGTGTCATGTTAAATACTCATGTAGGTGATTTAGGAATTAGTGAATCACTATTAGTTCATAAATGTCATTGAATCATTTTGGGTGACTCATGTCGGTGGCTCACATCTATGGTTCATGTCGGTGACTCACCAATCAAGGACTCATTTTCAACATTTCCATTTTTACTAGTTCCATCCTATTACAAAATATTAGACATAAACCATGTATAAAACATTGTTTCTGAATTTATAATAGAGTTTCAAGGATATTATTTTTATCCATAATATCGTAATGTGCATAGATCATTGAAATGTTCGAACCGCAAAGTATTAACCACGATCGAACATTACTGGCCTGGGAAACTGCTACCTTCTATTGATATAGTATATGACTTTTCTATGCCAAGATATTCTTTTCCTGGTGTATTTTATTTTTATTATGGTGCATCTAGAATCATTCTTCCCTGTGGGGTCATTTGTTGTGGTGTGGACATCCGATTCAGTCTTCCTTAGAGTCATGTGTTATTGATCATCTGTTTTTTCATGTAAGAATTTTCACCTCTATTTTATTTTTGTTATCATGCGGGCTGAGAAAATTCTTCTGTCTTTGAGAATAAGGTCGACTCCAAATCTTGATTAATGGTTTCAAGATGATGTCTGAACATTTGTTTACAAGGGGACTGTCAAACTTACTAATAAATGGGTGTCATCGAATATAATTATGATTCTGGTGCAATTTTTTCTTAAATCATTAATCCATATTTCATTTTCTCTTATCTTTTTATTATCATGGTTGTTGGGGGTGTTTGTTTTTCCATAAGTGATGATTTACACTTTTTTGGTATCACTTGATTTAGTTTATAATGATGATATGGTTAAACAAAAATACCTTATAAAATAAATGGATTATCTAGGATCAAACATGTAATGTGATAATCCCAATTTTATAAATATGGAATTAAATAATGAATGTGTTAAATCATACTTTCATTCACCCATATTTGTTTCATTGTGTTCTATTTGTAGATATTTTCCATCTTGTTCTTTGTTTGGGTTGTGTGGTGCTGTTTTTGAGAGAACGACGGTGTGTATGGATGTTTTAAGGGTGACATGGTATCTTAGATTGAGTGATTAATTGTTTATAGTATTAAAAAATCTGTGTAATAATGTGCATGCATCTAAATTGTGTTCTGGTTGTGTGCATGGTGTTTTTATATTGTAGGACATTAACTAGGTTGAGTTTTGTGTTTGTTGAAGGATGTTGGCCTTTTCATGCAGTGAGGATACCGAGGATGACTTAGTATGGATTATTTCGAATAAGGATTGTGTTACCCTGTATTGGTGTTTTTCCCATAGTTTCCATGGTCCCATATATTAAAAATGGTTGTTAAGTGGATTATTTATCACCAGTTCTTCTTTCTCTATTTATATTTTGTAGTGGTTGGTATGGATACATCTCCTTTATTATATGTTTAGTGTTTGGATATTTCTTATGTAGGGGTGGAATCAATTATTTTTTTTCTTTCAATAATGAATGGATTGGATTGGATATTAATTATGTATGTAGCAGGATGTGGTAATGAATTAGTGGTCGCAACCACAGATGTTTTTTGTCATCTAGGTTATTGTTTGGAAACCCATAGGTCTGTCTAAGTGTTGGAAAAAAATATTTATATACATTTAGTTCCTTTTAATTTGTAACCACACCCCACCCTAGTTGATGACTATGTTTAGAATGGAACCATTTCATGGTGGATGGTGTTTTTTTCAATATCCTCATGGAATGATGTATGTAGTGCTTCTGATATCCCATGATTCTTCAGGATGGTTTTTGTGCGGTTGTGTGTCTCATTTGTCTATGGGAGAGGTGTGATTCTGAGGTGTCTTCAGAATGATATATGTAGTGCGTTTCTATGTTTCATTAAGATGATGTTGTGGTTATTGTAGCATGTGTCTGTGTGAATTATGTGATTTGGTTTTGAGACCAGGTTTTTATGGATATGATAAGGTAAGTGGCCATGTTGTGTGCAAGCATGATATGGAAGGGGGTCTTATAGAAGATCATTGTAGAATCCATATATTTGCAGTTATGGATGAAAAGATAACCGGTGGGATGTTGTGTGGGGTACATTATCATAGAATTTCTATTAATTTAAATTAGCTTACCAGAATTTCATTATTTGGTGTGCATGCCTTGTTAGGTTAGGATGGATACAATACCTTGTGATGTGATATTCAATATCTGTTTTTGTCTCATGGGGAAATTAGTGTGCTTATCCTAGTTTTTTACAAGTGACTTTGGCTATTTATAATTAGTACACTTGTATGATCACCATATATATATATAATAGTTTTTAGGTTTCTAGTTAGATTATATAGATTGTATTGAACCATAATAGCTCTATCGTTGGGATAGTTTTTATGTATTTTCCTAGATTTGGTGTTTTTGTATTTACATTGGTATTTTTCATTGTATCACTAGTAATTTTCATAATCTTACATGTGTGATTGATTTAGGATAATTTTATATGTTTCCATGGAGTTGTTTTTTGGTTTTTATATCATATCTCATGATCATGGTTTCTATAAAAATGGTAATTCCTCTAATTTGGTGATATTTTTGTACACGTAGTGAAAGTCTCCACCAAGGAAACGACTTGAGGTAGGAAAAAGGTGTCATTATATATCTTTCTCTATTGAATACTCATGAGGGGAATCATTAGAGGGAGGGTGTAATAACATTCTACTTGTAATAATAAATGTTGATCATATGAGATTGAATAATTTATGGGCTTATTAATCAATGTACTTTGATCTAGTGTCCTGATGATGTCTAGGGAGATGGAAAAATTATTATCCAAGTTTAATAATGAGGATCTCATGGATATATTTCAAATATTTTATTCATTTTTTTGATGATTTTATAGGATTAGAACATAATATTTTGGGTATGGTAGATTTAAATAGGTATTGTTTGGGAATATGTATACCATACACTTAGGTATTTCCATCCTTACACTTAACGAAAAAAATCAAGAGTTCCATTTATTGGGGTTTTAATATCAATTGAATATTTTTAAAATAGTTTATAGATTAATATTCTATTATCTATTTCACAATTTCTAATTTGGTTTTTTAATTTCATAGTATGTTTTTTCCTATTCATGTTTTTTAATATATGAATGATTTTTCACTTAATTAATAATTAAAATATTATAA
This sequence comes from Viscum album, assembly GCA_963277665.1. NCBI lineage: Eukaryota > Viridiplantae > Streptophyta > Magnoliopsida > Santalales > Viscaceae > Viscum > Viscum album. The sequence goes on along the minus strand of OY728157.1, from coordinate 1,625,282,929 downwards.
CTAATTTGACATATTCAAAAATATGACATCAAAAAATATTATATTTAGTGGTTAAATTGAAAATTTTATATGAAAATTTAGTCTATTACGTCATATAGATTTTATAATTGTATAATAGTTTTCACCATAAATAATTTTTTATATTAGATGCATCAAAAAATTACATAATTTAGAAAATAGTATATCATCTCCCATGAAAAAAAAAATCCATATTGGAGCTTATTTGATATCATAATGATAATGGAAACATTTAATGATGGATGTATTGTATAATAGTCACATGGAGAACCATACATACATTATTGATAGTCCTAATAATTTTTAAAGAGTCACATGAACTCATAGCCTCATAGAGAAGATCATGTAAATATTTTGAATGATTTCAAATGAGTATAATGAATTCAAAACCAAAAATTTAACTTATTTTTGAAAAACTAAAAAGAAAAAAAAATTCCCATGATTTTGAATATTTTAATGGGAAAAGATATACACTTTGTAGTTGAATATATTTCCTCAAAATTCCATTAATTAAAATTGTATCGTTGATAATATTGATGACCTTGATATTTCAAAACATAAAAAATAAAAGTTGAGAGTTCTCAATGACCGTATCAAATTTTTGTATAGATTAAAATGTATTAATTTTGTCCTCATAAGATCTATATATTTAAAAAATCATCCCAATTGTATGGACAGAGAATAATGAGGATTATTTTATGATTAATTTTTCTATGATTTCATTTTAAAATATATATTTTTCTTCCCACATTAATGTATATCCGATCAGCTAGAAGATGCATAATTTCCTAAATATCATAATGATTAGTGGTTTCTTATTTTGGATGTCCATTTTTGAATGTTGGATCCGTACCTTAGAGTTTCTATTAGCTTATGCTATGTTTAATAATTTCATTTGTAGGTTCGTTGGATATGGAATATATTTCATTTATTATTAATCTAATTCTTATATATACCACATATATTCGATGTACCTACATTTTGAATAGTGGAAATTGTTCCCTCTAGTTTTATTGATTCTCTGGATCAATTCTATTTCTAGTGGGGATAGGGAGTACCCATAGATTTCATAAAATTTTTTATTAGGTACTAGATTTTTTAGGCTATCCTAGATTGGATCATAGAAAATTTTTATTAGAGCATGGTTTTTCATAGTATTTTTATGATGGTAAATGGGATATAAGATTTTCATTTTATGATGGATAGGCTTCACTGTGTTGTTGGCCCACTATTATGGCTATGTTATTGATGTTACCCTATGATGTTGTGGAGAGTGTCTCATGTGTATAATTTTTTTATCATTATCTAAATTTTAGATTATTTTTTCCATGATTTAAATAAGAATATCATATTAATTACTAATTAATAATTTTTTTCTTATTGGGTTGTAATATTCCTCTAATAATTCATTTAGTGGTTATGTATGAAGTTTCACCGAGTAATCCCTTAAATAAAATCCACCTCAATATATTAAAATTATTGAGGCTATAGTTCAGGTGGTCTATACATGTTTCCAGAATAAAACATGAGGTTAAAACCTATCTATTTATAATCATCTTGTTGATAGAAGAGTCAATGATTGATCATGAGAGTTCCTATTTGATAAAATACCAATATTTAGAGTTACTAATAGATGGTTAAGTGGTAAAGGGGTTGACTAAAAATATTGATTATGTATTAATCACATTTGATTCATCCTTGTATATATCACAAAATTTTCTGTGACTTTAATGGTCAATGATCATAGGGTGCGTCGTTAAATTCTATGGTACATGAAGATTCAATTGTGGACGTTATTTGTAACGGTTTCAGGAAGATATACTTTAATTAGTTATTCCAAGAGTATTTGATGATATAAATGTATCTAGATTTACATTTATCATAGAAGGGAGATACTTTATTTTCATAAAAAAATTTATGGAGACAATTTAATTTTCTCTATAGGTGGTGATGATTGATCACCGTAGATATCAAAAATACAATTAGCGTCTATGATATCATATGAAATCCCATGTTTATATGGAGGTAATTAACACATATAGAGACAAGGAATATAGATAAATGATATAATAAATTAATCTGGAATGAAATATTTTCTCTTATAGTTATTATTATCCTAAAATGAGTAATTTTATGTTCACATAGGAGAAGAAGGGGATGTAGAATGATAATCATAGTGAGTAGTGAAGGCGGTAGTCATTAGCATGACTTATATAACCGATAATCTATATCCAAGTTTATTCCCATTACTGTCTGTTAGTGTTTCATGTAATAGAACACCCAATGTTATTTACATAAAACCGAAAATATTTATTATTATTTTGGACACTGCTGCCATCTGTAGTTTCTTTTTTATGATATGTTTAAATCTTATCATAGCAGGAGATCATGGGCTCTAATGAACACTATGGAGTTTTTAGATGAATTGAAGTCCATAGGGTTCATAGAATAGGCCTTAATATTGGATCACCATCATATAGTAGATTATTCTACAAGAAAGGTTGATAAAGTCCCTTGGACTATGACATTATTCATATTTATTACATATTCCATAGCAACGACTATGTTTAGTACTATTAAATATTATTCAATTATATATACCCATTTCTTTTGTGATGAACGATTCAATGAAAATCTTATTATTTTCATAAAGCTAATGAAGTCACATATAAAGGGGAATAATATGGTATTCAATGTTTTTCCTACACTATAACAATAGCAGAAATGGCTTTTCAAGGGGATTTAATAATTCAAAATCATGATTTTTTCGACATCATTGTATGAATGGATTTGTTAGTTTCTCATCACGATGATATTTAATGTTTTCATGGTGGTGTTCCATTTTATACCACCAATGGGAGTTATTGGGTGTTTTGGGGAGAGTGTGATCCAAGGTCTTATCATGCAAGACAATCTCACCCAACACCTATGATTTTGTTTTCCTTTTTTGTAATAGATCATGATGGTGTTATTTTATTTTCAAATATTTTAATTGTTTTTATGGAATTCCATGATTTCATCTGAGATGAAATTTCCCATATTCATGTAGAGATACAGATAGATATTTTTATTTACATGTGATTATTTAGTGATTATGCAATATATTTCCATAAATAGATTCCACATTTTACCTGATGAGATGAAATATATCAAGAAATAGATGGATGCTTTGATAGAGAAAGTACTCTTTTCCTTATTGTTTCTCCATGGAAATCCCTTTTCTCTTTTTCAAGAAGGATATTGGTTTAATTATGAATTTTTTGTTTTTATAAAGTTATATCAGGTGATGGTTAAGAATAAGTATGATTTTACACATTTTTATGACTTGCTTCATTATTTAAAGGGGTATATTTTTTTTCAAAAATTGAAATTATATTTGTTTTTCATCTGATAAGAGTTTGAGCTATTTATATTTTACAAAATTTAATTTGGAGTAGGTATGGATATTATGTTTATTTGTTTATGGATATCAGTTGGAATATTATTTTTATGATTTAATTTCATTTCTAAAAAATATATTTCATCATTATATCCAAAAATTTAATTTGTACTCTTTAATGATATCCTAGTTTATTCAAGATTTGAGTGTGAACAAGGGATCCTTACCAATCTCAGTTTAGATATCGTATAGATTCTATAACAATATTGAATTATTAAAAAATGTAGTTACAAGATTAATTAATCTGATTTCTAATGTTATGTGATTTATGTGTGTGGACATATAGTTTAACATTAGAAGGTTAACAATGTTTTCTCATTGATGGAACCACTGAACATATCTAATATTCTGATATTTCAAGGTATATTAAGATATTATAGATGGTTCATAATGTATTTTAGGATGTTTTTGTAACCATTTAATTCTCTTATAATGAAAATGGTGATTTATTTATGGGATTGAAAATGTAAGACATCTTTTTTATTTATTGAAATGACTTATAATATAAACCCTTATTTTGATTGTACCTTATCCCATTAAGGGGTTTGTGGTATACCGCGATTCTTCACAAAAAAGTCTTAATTTTGTACATATCTACGTTGATCATTTTTTGGACCGGGCACATTTTCAAATTATTCATATGAGAATAATTATATTACTACTGATTTTGATCCTTCCGTAGTTATGAATGTTCTCAAATATTTTTAGGGATTTTATTTTTGTGGATTTGATCATGGCCTTTTCTGAACAAGGGAGTCTTAGTTAAATCTTATCTCAAAATGAATTCAAAATCTGACAGATATGATGGGTGTAATGCTAAAATATGTTTTAATTAGACATATCATACACCATTGGGAAGTGGAATTTTTTAGTGAAATATCTCAGAAAAAGTATTCATATACAGTCTATTTTGGAATCACTAAACAAGTTGAACATAATGAGATTATTTTTTCACATACATCCATAAGCACAATAGAATGATTCTTGTATGATTTTGAAAACTCATATATTTTCATCATCCATCCATGAGTTTATTTTTAAGTATTAATATAATGATTTCATTTTCAGATGAATTAATAAAACCTTACCTAGTGGTGAGACCATATATGGTTTTTCTCTCAACTATAATTGTTTTATCATTTTTAGGGATCAATTTTTATCTTTTAATCCATCATTACATTAGTAAAATGTAATATAAATATTTTTTAATTCTCAAACCACCATGGAATGATGAATATTTTTGATGAAAATAAATATAAATCTTTGAATCACATCATCGTTGAAAATGTGTGCCCTTGTTAAACATACTAGTAGACTATTGAATGGAATTTGATGCCATATAGTATTCTAAAGCCTCTTTCATTTCCCTTTTGTAAATGGGATTAGGTTTCAATTAATATTTTTTGTTGGGTTACAATTGAAACCCAAATAGAATAAATATCTCTGGGTGGTTATTCATCAATTAAGAAACTAGGAATTTTTTTTTAATATGGGATACCACTAAATATGAATGTCCTTGCGTGGTATATATGTAAGAGATCAGGACACTATAATGGGTTTCTTATACCATTCCCCCTTATATGAAACCCATGATTACTACATGACTATGGATGAGTCCCTAGGAGTTTATGGGTACATAGTTCAGGATGAGTATAGCCTATAATACAATATAAAAGAAAAAATATTGTATTATATTCAGATCCTATAGTAGAAAATATATTACTTTGAATTGTCATTTTATTATCTCAGGATTACAATTTGGGGTTTATTATGTGTTCAAACAATTATAATTATCAGCCATCAATTAGACTGGCTTCCTTTGAGGTTTCATATGGTTTTTAGTTAATGTATAATATTTATATGTATTTGGTGGTAAAAAATATCTTACTAGTCTAAATTTAATAGAGGACAAATTATAATGGATCTATAATATATGTTTTTTACTTGTTTAAACACAAATTGGATAAAAAAATTATTTTTATCATTGAATCCATCATATTGAGTTTTCTGTTAGTGAAAAAATTTTATTTAAATTTTCCCATAAGTTGGATTTCATCCTCTTTCAAAAAGGGAAAGGTGGTTCTAATTTTTATTGTGCTATTTAAGGATAAGAAAAGGATTGTGTAAGATACTTATTTATATAATTATTATGTAGTTTTTAGGTATCCAAGAGGTTTTCTACATATATCATCTAATAAATTATTTTCCCGACACCATTCATGTTATGAAGTGGGATTAAATCGTATTGAAGTTAGATATTTCAATTATGGAGATAATAGTAGATATAATTTATTTTTTAAGGAATTGTGTTGGAAATAAATTTAATTAGTCAAATTTTTTTTGTGGAATGGATTTGACTAACATAAGACCTGGATGAAAAATTGATGGAGGTGAAGTACTGGCCTCACTATTTTATAGATAATACGGCATCCCCATGATTTCCCAAGGATTTGATGTTTTAATATTGGGTGATTTTAAAATCCCAGTATAAAAATATTCTCTATTTTAAATTTTATATCGTTTATCTTGTGTTTGTATGGTGTCAGAGTCTACTAGGGTTTTCTATAGAACATTGACTCGAAACTTACTAAATGGGACATTCATAATAGCCATGTGATTTGAAACATGAATATGACTGTTAGTAGATTATATATGTTCTATTCATAGTATGAAAATTGTATAATCTATTAATATAGTTCGTATCATTAATCTTTAAACCAATAATATTTATCCCATGGATATGCATTTTCCACCATATATGGGACATATGGTTTTGAAACTATTCATTGAAGATATACAATTTGAACCTTTTTAGATGTATATAATTTTATGTGTTGTATGATGAATCAAATATTCATTTAGATTCCTCAAAATTTCCACTTCCTTCAATAATCTCCTTGGTTATATTGGGTGATTACTTAAATTGAGGATCCCTATGTTATTAACCTTGATATATTTTTTGATTGGTTTCTATTCATTTAGTAAGTGGTTTGTTCTCTATCCTGTATAATTTTTCTCTTAATTATGATTTTATGATGGGGATTTTTCAATGGGTGTTTTAATCAATATGTGGTTCATTTTTATTACAGATATATTGGTTTTTTAATTTTAATTCCTTTTCCCCTAATGTTGTTTTATGAATCCGATAATAGTTAGTGATTTACCTGAGTTTGGGTTAGTGATTCCATCCCTATCCAATGTAATTTGATCCTTAATTTCATAAGCTATTATAAATTTCTATCAAAATGATTTTTTCATGATACGTTATTATTTTATTTTGGTTCTTAAATGATATTTGCTATAAAATATTGGTTTCCCCATTATTTTATTAAATGACGATCTTTTTAAATTCATTGAAAAAGGAATTTTTAATGTGGTTTTAAAATTAGGTGTTGATGAATAAAGGATTTTTGGAGTATTGTTTTAGAATATGACAAAATAATTTGCAATTATTTGAAATTCTACACATGGGAGCCTTAGGTACATATGTTGGAGGAATATTTAAGGGCATATACATTTGATATTATAAAAAAGTTCACATTCCAAGGTGTCCATTCATTACAATATTTTGATACATTTTTATATAATAAATCACTAACATGGTAGTGGTGTTTAGATTATATGGTGTTACTTCATTTCGTGTAGCTGGATGGATGTGATTTTGTTAAATAATGTGATTACTAATAAAAAATTGATATATGAGAGGCCATACTAGATTGATTTTTATTCACACATGTGCTTTTAACACACATCATTATATTTGTAATATTTTTTTATATACCTATAATTGATAAATGTAATTTTATGTTGGTAATTATTATTTGAAACATATTTACCTAACGTATTTTAGAATTATGGGAAATATGGAATCGTATGCCATATATTGATAAACAATTGTATACCTATTAATAATTCCTTGATTTTGGTAAGATGAGAACATTCATATTGTTATATATAGACATGATATGGAACAGTTGGGTGGGTTCATACTAAGCATGTATAATTCAAACCCTTTCAACATATTCAGTTGTATGTATGTCGTGTATTATCTTCTGATAACAGAAATGGAAATTTGAAATTGTTATGCAGGGATGCTAAAGTCGGGTGGGTATGGATTACTGGTGGTGAGAGGGTGTGGATTTTCCCATATGTCACATGGATTGGTTGTTTGTTGGATAGGTTCACCAATTTTTTGTGGTTGTATGTACACCTTGTATATTTTTTTAGCTACATTTGATATGTTCAATTAATATTGTATCTTCTTTATATATAATCGATATTACCATTATTCATCATCCAATAAATCATTCAATAATATATATATATATATACTCTATGTATCCGTATTTATGTTGTTAAAAATCGATCAATTTGGTTTCATTTTGATGCTTGAGTACTATTCGACATCCCAGTGGGATCAAGAATGGATTTGGATTAGTACTGAATCTGTTCACATAATTAAATTAGGAGAGAATCATAAGTTTTTGTTATTGTAGATAATATTATATTATTATCCCATTATTAATTTTTCATCATTTTATACAATTTATCATAATATAAAATTGGTATTTTCAAATAAATGAAAATTTTATAAAAAAATATATTTCTTATATTTTGAATATTATATAAATTATATTATTTCCATTTATAATATTATCTTTATAACATGGTTTGTGTGATTTTTTTATTTCTCTTAAATAATTGATCTAATTTTTAGATGTTGTATTTCAAAGATATTATATTTTCATTTATAATCTAAGTAGAGGATTTCTATAGTCGTAAATGATTTAAACAAAAAATAGATCAAAATTTCATGCACCACATAATATATGTAGTCACATGAATAAATATTATTAGTATTATTTAGTCGTAAAAATAAACTAATGAGTATAATTTTAAAAAACATGATCCAACAATTATAAATACCACCCATCACCAACACATTCCCTTAAAAAATTTAAGCAATATATCTTAATAAATTTATATGTAATTAAACTAAAATACTTCTACACAAAATCCTAGTTATTTTAGTCTTTCCAAATTACAATTTAATGTATATTTAGTGGTGTCCCATGTGGAGACAACCAAATAATGAGGTGTAAAATAATGTGGTTTCCAATGAGGTGTCAATCAATTTTAATTCAAGTATTATAATGTTGTGATATCTATATCACAACATCCCTTATTTCATTCCTCAAATGAAAACATTTTAAAAAAAATTTCTTTTTAACTCATCCATGAACTACATAGTACATTATATTTCTATAACCATTAAGGCATAAAAATATCCTAAAATAACAAATCATATAATTGTAATGTTTTCAATTAATTAATTTTCCCAATGTAGGACCATAATATGATATTTGGGATCATATCAATTTGTAGAATGATATGAATAATATTTCATTTAACTATTTTATTTGTAGTACCATTTTCCAAGAACATAAATAATTATCCACATGTTGTAAAACCATGTAAATATGAAACCAAAACTCAAGTAATTATAAATTAAAAAATAATATATAACTACCCCAACCAGACAAGTACAAATATTTTTTCATTATTATTATTACATTTGAATAAATGTAATGAATTAAATCCTGAAGGATTGATGTGAGGAGATATTTATTATAACTATATTAATACATGATACCAATTTTTCATTGTAAATTGTCAATTAAACATAGTACGATGAAAAATAAAATACTCTTCATCATTTAAATCTCTTTCAGAGGATTCATCATGAATACATGCGAAAGGTAACATAATATGTTTGAGCTAAATGCATAGTAAGGGTTATGTTAATAGAAGGAAATCATCAACAAATAAGAATAATTAGCATGGAAATGTAAATAACATAGATCACATGGCATTAAAAAACATCAATATCATTATAAGATAATCTAGAAACAATATTAATTTGTAAATAACTAATAACACATTCTATTGAATCAATTATTTGAGAATGAAATGAATCTATAGATAATGTCATAGAAATAATATCATGGAAAATAATAACTAAATTCTAAATTAAAAAATACTTAATTATAGAACCTTCTGTTTCCTAAAAACATTATAGTATTACCATCATGATCAATCCTCAATACATCTTTAAACATACTGCATAAAAACTCATCTGATCTTGACTACTATTTCATTTCCTAAGAATATAGAATTGGTAAGGGGAATACATTAACATATACCCAACTAGTGTATTAAATGTCCAAATAATCACTCATATAACATAAAATTCATGAAATTCATAATTAATGTTCCGTATTAAATATATGAATTTATTACGTGAAATAGATTATTCAATATATACGTATCTAGTAAAATAACATTCAAAGTAAAGAAAATTTTTAAAATATGTATCTGGTTATCAAAATTGCCATTTCAATTATAAAATATTGTGGATATTTTATAGAAATTAAATTTATGATGAAAATTTATTTTAAGAGATTGATTTTTTAGAAGAGAATGCTTATAATAAAAAATGAAAGTGTGATTGGAGAAAAACAGTTACCATTAGTTAATTTTAAATTGAAATACCTTGGATAAAATAATCCATTTGAAACATAAAATACAATTAATAATAATAATTTATTCATGATATTATATTTAAAATTGGATTTATATAGAACATGTTAAATAAAATATTTTAATTACATTATAATTTTCCTTAATGAAAAAAATTGAAACCAAATCCCTTACTTAATAATTAATTTGGATTAAATGTTTTTAAACACATTTAAATTTTCCTAAAAATGTTATTAATTTATTCCATATCAATATTTATAATTATTATATTCTATATGGTCATTTAGTGAAATCTTAATAACCATTAATTATTAATAATTCATTTTTTTCATTGTTACAGGTGTAAATTGAACAAATTTCACTTATATATTTTTTCACAAATGATCTGGTTCATGAACATATTATATAGATTTATAATATATATAATAATAAATTTCACAACATAAATAATATATACATACATTAATTTTTCTTTTAGAACCAATCATTAATGGAGTTCATAAAAAGGAAAAATGTTATGATTGTCGAGGCAGTTGGTCTTTCGTACGTATGAGTAATATTTCCATTTTCACTAATCCTAATTGAAATGTGGTAGGTAAATTTTTAAGATTAAACAATGATAATGAAATAATGAATACCACATTATATACATACTTATATCAACCATGTTTTTTGATGATGAAAATTTTCAAATCACTTCAAGAAGGCAGTAGTCCACACATACACGAACGATGTTATCATTATTACATGAAAGAAGTTGAATAAAATTAAATGATATATATTATCATTAAATAATGATAAATATTTCATAAAAATATCATAATAAAAACATTTATATACCATATAAATATTAAATTTATTTTTATCACCATATATGTGAATCATTAGTAAAATATAAATCAAATCACTTCGCAAGGTTTTAGTCTCCATACACACATGTTTCATTGTTGTGTCTCCTATGGAATGTATTATAAGAAAATATATGAGATATAGTGACTTTATAAGTAATAATATGATAGTAATATAAAATATATACTTCATAACTATAAACATATTATACCATGTTAAGTTGAAATAGACGAATGGATGACATCATTTTATGTTGCATGTGACCGATGTACACACAAATAATGATTTCGTAATAAAATTTATGGAAATTGATATGATTATAGGTCATCCCTAAAATAATAATAAAATAAAATTATATCTGATATAATTTTTTTTAAATCACAATGTTTTTTAAAAAATTAATAGATGATCATAAAGTTGTAAATTAAAATAATTTGTTAAAGAACATTACCTCTTCTTTGTGTATCATACATAGGTTTTCAATAATACCTTAATAGGATGGTCTTATACCAAAAAAGTAGTATATAATTAGTACAGGGAAATTTTAATATGAAATGGTGTGTTTTTAGAAGATACAGGCAGTTTTTAGGATTTAATAACAGAATAGAGGGTGGGACCTTTTGTATTGTGGGAGAGAACACACATGGTAATCTATAAAAGGATTGCATGATTCGATGTTTTTATTTTGAAAAGGTGGCCAAAATTTTAAATTACAGAGCCTTATAGTTATAATGGATAAAATCTGACCATCAAATATTATTTCAGACAAGTGAAAAAGAAATATTTACCATTATCGTTTATAGTTTAACCACTATTAAACCCATTATGACCTTAACCTCCATAATTATTTTTTATAAAATTTCGTATGATTTTTTTAAAATTTTGACTACCTTATAAGAAATTATATTATTCATATTAAAAATATTAAATACAATTTTAAAAAATCAATTAAATGATTTGGAAGAAATTGCATCAAATTTAAATCCCACAGAAGTGACGGGAAAATTAATTTTTAATGTAGAAATGTTCAAAGGCATATAAAATTATCATATAAAAAAAAATTTCACACGAAATACATTTAATTAATTGATATAAATTTACCTTAAAATTAATTTATAATATAAATTAAAATTATAAATTATTATAAAAATCATGAAGTTCTCAATTAAAATTTATTATTTTTCACTATTCATAAAAAATGAAGCATTTCATAATAATAAATAACAATTCAACCTAATATTATTTGGATTTTATATTCTAATATATAAATATTTTTTTATATTTAAAATTCCATAAATTAGTAAATATTTTATTAATATTTTGTGTAAAATTAGCAGTTAAACCATCATTTATAGAAACATTAATTATTATATTAATTTTAAATAATGATTAATTTATATATACAAAATTGATAACTAGAAAACAAGGAATAAATATATATATTAATAATTTTTAAAATTTTATTAATACCTTCCACTCAATTTCTAGGAAACAATTAACATATTAAATAATAATATTAATAGTAAATTGTTGTTTTGTAAAACTAATTCATGTATCTCATGTACATTGTTGAAGAAATTAGTTTTTTTATGTATCATACCCTATCAGATAAATTAAAATAATTTTATAAAAAAAATTCAATGTATTTTTGTGTTATATTACACCCTTCTACAAAAAAATAAATCCTTGAAATATCATGGATATTTACATATAAAAATATGAGGGTTGTTGTTATTAATATTACATCCAGTTCCAACATTGTGTTGTCTACATTGTGATTTCTATGATGTTACATTACTAAATGATTGGGTTGATTCCTTATTACTTGATATTTTACTTCAATAAAATACATGTTATCTCTATCATACGATATAATTTTTTCTAATTATATTTCATCATAGGTGTGAACATGTTTTGGGTCTATAATGTATATCCTTAGAAAAGATATAATGAAAAATTATAGTACTTTTGGGAGATTTTGTGGCAATAAAAATGGTAATAAAAAAAACAATTCTATCATGAACATAAAATAGTTCTATATACATGGTTCTCCATATTCCTTTAATACATAACTGAATAACACCCTTCCATGGATATACATAAATGAAAAAAATATCACCCACATGGAATTCCAAATATTTATTCTAATTATCCTTATAACTCTTTTTCCTAATTTGATTTTCCTTAATGTGAGAATTAATATTATTTAACATTATTTTTATTATATAATAAAAGAAATGATGTAATATTATTCTTTTCACTAACTTTATCTTTACAAGATGGAGTAAGAAATTTATTTCCTTATAATGCATCATATGACACAATTTGAATACTTGAATTGAGTATATTATTATAGGAAAACTCTTACAATGGTAATTATATCTACAATAACCCATGAGGGTCACATTATTATGTCCATAACATGTATTCCATTATTTGAATAGTCTATTACATTTCTATATCAGTTTTATGATAGATGGTGTTGTTTAAATATAGATCACTTTCATGAACCTTCAAAATAATCATTAAGAATTTTCATCTAAAATAAGAAACTCAAGGACCCAATTTAATGTGGAATTTTTATAGGTATTAAGAATTAATTAATATAGGTCCATAAGAGGCAGTAAACAGATAAATATTCTCTTATGAAAACAAAATTTTGAGGATCTTTTAGGCGATCAATGATGACCCACAATACATCATTCTTTATTGGATTATTTAGTTGTTTTGGGAAATCGTCAATTTTAATTACATCCCATCTTTCAAATTAAGTGGGATGTTGTTGAATGAATCTTCTATTTTATTTTTTCTTTGTATTCACATGATAACCGACCAATTATCCTTACACATAATAATTAAATTATGCATTCATGTTATCCAATTAAAATGTTCCCTCAATTATCTACAATTATTTGTGCTACTTGTGTGTATAAATAAATTTTATCTATTACCATCACTCAGTAATTCCATTTTTATTTCATGTACATATATAACAAATAATTTTTCCCCAATTTATGAATATGGATATCTCATATAATTTCTAATTGTTTACCATTATTCAAATTTATAATTTTTCTCTAAATGATCTTGTCATCAGAATGAGAACATTTTATATTTTCTAATGAATATGGAATCAAAATAAAAGAAAAAAAATTGATGTGGCACTTTCCATATAGTTATAAACAAACATATTTAATAGATTCGGGAATGTATGATCCCTCTAAACTCACATTTAGGTTATAAATATATGATCTTTCCTACTCAATGAATATACTACCTTCTTTTCTATCATTGGTTGTTAGATTATTAATAAATTATAATCATTTTTTATCATGATAACTACATTTGAATCATATTGATTTTTTTATAAGTAAAATTTCATTTTAGGAATTTATTATACATGTATATTTCTCATATATGACCATAGAGATAAGGTATCTATATCATTAATGAAAATTATATAATTTCAAACTCAATATCATTGGAAATATTTTACTACAAATGGTTCTTTAATTTCCATGGTTCACATGTAAAAAAAATTTCATTTGGTATCAGGACATAATTGAGTACCTTCATAAATGAAACACTTAATATCACAGACCAACCACATCAATATGGAAGAGTCGAAATTGAATAATTGAAAAATATCATCTTTAGGTCATCAAAAAATGAATCACCATCATTTTACATAATTTATATAACCCCTTCCTATGTGTGTTTGGTAAAAAAATTAGCTAATTAGGAATATTTTTCAATTAATCATTGATAGTATCAAACAAAACAAATTAAAATATGCACCTTTATTACATTTTTTAGTCTATGAAATTTTATTAGTGCCTTTTTCATTGTAGGAAAAAATTTGATTCCAATCATGGAAATATATTACCATGAAAAAATCTTATTGAATCCCCGTGTCTATCTAAATTAATTTACCATATAACTATTTATTTGTTAGTGTCTCAATAAAGGTACAAATGATATAACCATGGTACTTCTAAATTTTACAATCAAAAAAATATCATTAATAAATAACTAAAAATTATCATCATGTTATTCATTAAATACTATGTTCATTTGATCTATAAAAAAATAGAATTCATTATTAAATCCATATGGATTTATAGTGAAATTGAAATATAAATATCCCATAAATAGATATTTATTTTTAATTTGTTCATTTTTTAATCTTAGTTGTGGATATATGGAATGAATCATACTCTTTGATAAATATTGGTGTCCATGATTTTGATCAAATATGTCATTAATGTGATGAAAATGAAACATATTTTATCATAATAGAATTTTTTTCTCTATAATAAACGCATAGCCACATTAATCTATCATTATTATATATTTAGAGAATATTGGATCCCAATGGTGAAACAGTACTGTGAATAAATAATATCATTATTGAAATCTAATTTATCTTTCATAAACACCACTAGTTAAATTATGGTCATTCTATAGGGAGTATTTAATATTTTTCTTCCATCAGGGAATAAATCATTGGAAAACTAAAATTCACAATCTTGTTTATAATATTGTATTAATTAGTAAATAAATTTATATATACATGTAAAATAGTTGTATACTCAATTTAAATATTAAATTCTCCATCCATAAATCCTGAATTCTCTTCTTCCCTAGGAATCTAATTCAGTAGAGCTATTATTGGTATTTGTATTTATTAATCAGATGACAAAATATTCTCTTTATTATTAGGTAATTATAAATCTTCCACAAAAATCATAATTTAAGTTCTCTCACAATATTTTTCATGCATTATACTTTTAAAGGTAATCCCTTTGAAGATTAAAACAAAATCAGAAATATTTATGATATGAAATCATTATAGGATCGAGAAAATTATGTAATTTAATGGTTATTAAACAAAGTTACCTCTAGTAAATTCTTGATTCATTCTATAAGGTCCCATTGTAGAGATATTCCACCTAGATAACAATATTCATGTACCATGACCACATGTAGTATCAAGGATGTGATGTACTGATAAGAATACCTAAGTAATATCATCCCTACGAAAAAATAATTATGTTATTTTATGCTTATCCTTGAATAATATCATAGGGTTTTGGTACATAATATATGTTTTTTCTGAATATAGTACCAATTTTTTATACTAAAAATACACTAATACAAACTTTTATGTCCGTAAACAGTGTATCTGAAAGCCGATACATTATTTTATTACATTTATAATGATACAGAGAATCAATCCCCAAAGTGTTGATTAGTTTATATGTTTACAGATATAGGATACATAAATGATATCTATTTTAAATTGGTAATATAATATAAAATAAAACAAAATAAATAAATAATAAAATTTTAAAAATATGTGAAATCTTTTTTCAAGGATTCAAATTCATAACCAAATAAAAGGATACAAAATAATGATAAGATGACATGATCAATAAGAAATTTTATATAATAATGTAACATGAATAAATTTGAATAATAAACATGTAATGTTAAAAAAAATTTGAACAAATTATATTTAAATAATTTTACTATCATGATAACATAATTATTAATCAATATGGAATGGTATATAATTGAGATAATTCTCCATTTAATAAATAAGTTGATAATCATCTAAATAAATATTTAATATATTTAAAAAATATCAAGGATAAATATAGTGTAATTATAAATTAAGGAAATAATAAATATTATAGTGTAATGTTTCTAAGGAATTTTATACCTTTACCATAGAGATATATCCTAAAAATAGTTTGAAAAATAATGGGTCACAAACCATCTAATATGGAAAACTCATTAATCTCATGAGATTAATGATTTATTTAGTGTATTGGATCATTATATAACCTAACTATTTATTTCATGTCTATAACAATCCCCATTATGATATATTCAATTTAATTATTGGAATGTTTTCTTTATCAAATAATTTTGTTTAGTGATGTTTACATATTTATCATTATTTCTATAGCTAATCAAATAAAATTTAAAGTAATTATTGTGTGTAAAAATGGAATAAGGTTTAGAAAATATAAATATATGTGACATAATAATATGGATTTTAATTTTATATTTAATTTCCAAATAAAAACTATTTCATCAAAGTGATTGTTTTAGAGATAGTTCACAATCACAAAGGAAAGTGAGATGGCATAATAATGCTTACCAATTTTATATTATCTACTCAACTCCACTAGGATGAAAAAATTCTAATTAAAACATAAAATACAATGAAAATTGAGTTATTCATGATATTACTTGTCAAATATAATTTATATTCACTATATAAATGAAACTAGCTGCATAAAATTACAATTTTTTTAATCAAATTATATTGTGATCAAATCTGTTACATCAAAATTCCAATTGATTGAACATTCATTTACTTATAATATAGTGGTTATATAAGATATTATTAAATAATCCTATGACCATATAAATATTTAAAATTTTATACACGATTATTCAATAATATATTTATACATGTTAATTAATAATATTTAATTATATTTATTGTTTCAGATGTTAATTTTTTTGTTTCCACATATATGATTCACCATTAATGATCAGGATCATGGGAATATTATACAGTTATACAATCCAATTAATAATTAATTTCATTAAATAATTTTTTTATTTTTTCATATATTTATCTTATAAAACAAATAACTAAATATGATTATAAAAAATGAAGTGTTTTGTTATCATGGGGACAATAGACAGAACACACGCATAATTTACATTTAAATTTCCACAAATCATTTTGTAAAATAGGTATAGAATATTTCATTAATATAGAATGAAAATAATATCATAAATACCATATGATATATGTATCTCTATCATCCATTTGGTTTAGTGGTGGAAATAGAGTCACATCTCTCTCTGATGTAGGTATTCCACATGTACACGAATGATGTTTTCTTCTCTACCTGAGTATAATGGAAAATAATGATATATATTATCATTATAGAATTATAAATATATGATGAATATTATTATAATGTCACATATATCTCATCTAATCATCATATTTATATTTACAATAAATCATGTGTTGAGTTATTGAAAGATGAATCACACTACTTCGTCAGGTAGTAGTCTGTCGTACACATGGGTCAAGCTATAATATCTAATAGATAATGGAAGGTAATAAGATATAACTGATATAGTTAATATATAGGTATAACTATTCAATAAATATAGTATAAATATTTCAAATCCATCATCATAATAAACTATTAGAGGTTTAAATGGAAGCACGAACGACATCTATTCGCAATGCGGTCTCCCACTATACACACAGTCGATGATTCTATTTCCCATTTGATAGAAGTGGAAATGGTTTTATATTGTGATCACGTTATAAAAACATATCAATATTAATAACATACATAGTTTTTAATATCAACATGTTTTAATTAAAAAAACTTGGTGTTGGAGACATATGTAAAATAAAGATTCTTATTGAAGAACAATACCTCTGCTTCGATGATCTTACATAATTTTGAACTAAATACATAATTGGTTTGATTTATACGACAAATAAGGATTCTAGTCTGAGTTATTAGTATTTGGGTAGTTATTTAAGAAGTTATTGTACTTTAATTAGATGATATATGGTGTAAAAAATATATAAGATGAATGAAATTTTATAAATGGGGGATAAGACACACTTGGTATTTTCAAAAGGAATTGTGTTCTCGCACGTTTTTCATCTGTAAAATGGCTAAAAAATTGTACATAATAGAACCTTATAAGTGTAATTGTCTCAATAGGGCCATAATATTGTTCATTATAGGATTACATAATTTTTTTACCCATATAACTTTATTATGACTCACATTAAACAAAAATTTACATTAAATGTTATAATTAATTTTTACTACATTCATTATTCATTTCTGTAAAAAATTAATTGAAAACTAAAAAAATTATAAATTATGATAATTAAATATTTATATAATTATATAAAAATTTCAGTTCTCATAAGTGGAATATTTTAATTATAATTTATTCATACAAATGCAATTACACTGTGGGTTTTTAATGTCAAAATGACAAATAGATAATAATGTTTTTGTAACAGAAATCAGTATAAAAATGTTTACAATGAGAAAGTTGACGTAGTTAATATAATACATACCCACTTTTACATTAATATATAAATTAATTTTATTTAAAAATATAAATTACTAAAATGAAATTTTATTTTTCTATATAATTTCAATATTTTTCACTATTCAACTAAAATGAATTATATCAAAAACATCCCCAAAAGTCAACTGATTATAACTTTTTTATGATAATTTAAAAATTGAAACATATTTTTTCATATAATGTTTGTAATTTTTGAGAAAATTATTTAAAATTATGTAGTGAATACAGCATTACAACTTATTTTTTATAAAGTCAACTTTCATGAAACTTTTAAATTTTCATTTAAGTTATACATATGTTATTTATAATTAATCATGTGTAAAATATATATGATCATAATCTAGATAAAATAATTTCAACCACCACTATATTTTTTATGTGATAACAATCATAATAGAAAAAAATATTAAAAGTGTATTTTTAGGTAATTATATTTATTCCATGTAACATAATCATTTGAAGAGACAGTTTTTTTGTGTATTTCATTAGCTATTAATGAAAGTAAAGTTATTATAAATGAAATATATGATAATTAATTTTTTTGTTACATTATATCTCATAAAAATGGTTATAAATTAGTATAATAAAATTAATGAAAATCAAATATTAATGAAATTCATTTCTAAATCAAAAAATTTAGAAATTTTATTTTATTTCTTATTATATTCAGTGAATGTGAAAATGTATTTTGTAACATAATGGAAGTAATATATATAATTTAATTTTGTTTATTCTATGATCTGAATCTAAATATCACAACATCAATCTCACATTAATGTTATGTAATACTTTAAAATTTGGTATATGTACCCCATAAATTTAAAGATATCTAATTCTACATTCAATTGACATAGTAATACATGTCTACATTTGATTTCTGAAATGAATACCTTAAAATTAATCTTCTTTATGGGTAAATATTCTATCCATTAATCATTAATTGTAATGAATATTTTATATCATTATTCATATTCATGACTTTATTGGACAAATGATTATTTTATGTACAACCCTTTTAGATCACATAAAGGTTTTATAGAAAATTAATTTTTTATTCTTTCAGTAATATTATTTGACTAATTCTATAAAATTATGTTTTTAAAGACCATTTATGTACCCAATTAGATACACATTCTCATGAATTTAAATCCAAATTAACATTATATTTTTAGATCCATGATTATGTAATCAGATATGAATGCCCGAAATATTTAATTCATTCTTCTCTTTGGAATATGTTTTTAATATCCTTTGATTATGGTATGATAAACTATTATGAAAACCACTTCATTATAAGGGAAATTATTATATATATTGGTTACATCTCATTTGACATCTATATAACACATATTCATGTAAATATTTATCTATGTGTGTCTAGATGTCACATCATTTCACTGGGTATGTTTTTTTCCTCATGTGACGATATGTATATGATTTAAGAGTATACATTTCCAATAATGCTAATAAATCAACCATGTGACATTTTCATAGATGTTAGCCTTGACATATTATTTTATATATATTAATTCTACATTCTGATGTTTCCGTGATCAGATGATACATTTTTCTTTTTACTGTAATCTGATATCATTATTCATGAAGAATATTTTTTTATTATATCATGTAATAATGAATGACTGAAATTTTATGCTTCATTTTCATATTCATTCATTTAATGTGCCATTTAGATCACCACTTTTTACTAAATTATCCTTGTATTCCATTAAATTTTAGGAGATCAACGTGACATAGGAAGTCATTATGAATACTACCATAATTATTATTTATTTAAGATTAATTTTTATTTATAATTGTCTTATTCTTCCAATGAAATAATCCATCATAATCTATAGGTTGTGTTTTTAGATGTTTATTTTAAATATTAGGCATAAAATATTTAATGATTTGGATAACTATATTATTATTGTGAAAAATTATTACATACTAATATATATATTGTATATTATTAATTAAAAAGTTTGAGTTCAACTAGATTAGATACTCATTTAGTCATTTCAATGCTTTTTCTTCCTTCTCAAATTTTAAATTCACTTATAAAACAAAAAGTATTAATATATTGTTATATTTCACACAACCATAACTAATTTTATGTAATGTGATAAATTTTTTATCAAAAAAATATTATTTATTCATTTATAATTTTTTATTTTATATTTAAATTAAATAAAATATATTTATTAAAAATTGTATCAAATGATTCCATTTAAATTTAAGAATTTCACCTTTTTAATACCACATTGTCCAAATGATGTGATATGGAATGTTAGAGATAGAATATTTATCACACATTGAGTAATAAATTGAGTCACAAAATTAGATCTCATCCGAATCTAGAAACTATTGTTTCCATATATTCATTTATATTTACCAACTGTGATATATGTAATTTTAGAAAAAATTTAAAGTCCATAGATGTCGACATTGAATATTGTAGAAAATATTTTTTCAACTATTCATATCTATTTTAATTCCACTCTCACCATACCTAGTTATATAGATTATTATAAAAATTCCACTTAAAAAGTGATTTAATTTATCATTCCATTTAAAATTAAACTTTCTGAAGCTACTTCTTTCAATACTTCGACAAAATTCCAGTCATTCTAATTCCCAAGGAAAATAATTCTATAAATTTCATATTCTTTGTTAAATTGAAATTAAAATAGTTCCATTACATGGAATTATCCTATTATTTTACCATATAATATATTATTATTTTTAAAAAATAAAAAAACATTGGAATCATTAATTAATCCATCACACACCAACCCAATGTATGAGTATCTTTCATGAATTCAAATAATGTGTTCTCTAAATATTAATCCACAATGTGACTCACATTTTAAATCTAGAATCATATATATTGATCCACCTATAAAAATTATATGTCATGAATTATACCAAATCATGAACTAGTTTTAAAATTTCATAGAACGAATCTTTTATATAAAAAATACCTCAAATTCACATGTTTGAGAAATCATCTCTATATTTCATAACATTGTTTTTTCATCCATTTCACTATGACATAACTAAACATTAACTAAAATACTATATATTTTTTAAATAATCATTTCCAATGAAAAAATATTTTATGTCTTATAAAGAAATATAACACCTAAAATTTTACTAATGATGACTTTGTAATATGACCCCCACACATAAAATTTTTAAATAACACAATGCAATATATAAATGCCTCGAATTATATTCCGATAATTCTAAAAACAAAGAATGAACTTCCCCTCTAATATATATTCATTATACACCTAGTGATGTCCCTAATTTACATGTTGACAATAAATTATAACACCCAACCCATTTCAAAGTCTTGTTTCTAAAATATTTTTAAATATTGGGTGAAAATCTATGGAAAAAGTCATTTGTCCCATTTAATTTAATTAGAATCATTAAAGAAACAAATTTCAAAATAATACCCCGTAGAAAGGAATTAAAAATCAATAGATATATTTTAACGGGTAATAACATGGTTTATGAATCAATAAATTACAATGAAGAATTACAAAAAATGAGAAAATGAATCTTATATCCATTACATAAATGTTCTTGATAACTAATTATACCAATTTATAATAAAATATAACAATTATTAAAATGAAAAAATTCCCATTAACCCAATGCATGGAATTTTTAAAACTATAGATGATATTATATAATATTTACATAAAATATAACAAATACTACGTTACATTCAACCTAACATACATTTTAGGATTAAAGAATTTGATTGTGAAGAAAAAATGACAACTAATAACTCCCAGTAATTTTCAAACTGAAGGGATGTTGTTTTCTATCTAAATATGAAACTAATTAATATATATATATGTATATATATATATAATACGTAAATATATTCATCAAATTCTTCAAACACGCAATTTTTTCCTATATATATCATGTGTAGTAACTTTATTCATAAAATAGTCAAACAAAAACCACATAATTTTGAGATCAACTAATCTGTTTGGGTTAATGTAAGTGACAAAAATCTTATATTATTAGTGGGAATAAAATAATAATAAATATTATTCCAGGAATAAACATTAATAAAAAATATTTTATAAAATAAATCTAAATGAATCATTAATTCTTAGATAATAGAGTACATATATAGATCACATTAGGAAAAATTACTGGTCCATTAGTGATAAATTTGACAATACAAAAAACCCAATCTATTCAATAAACTATAATTTTTTTATTATTGGTATAACAATCATATAATCCTGTCAGTGTATTTGAAAAGAAATTCATGGAAAACATACATCAGAATATAAATAATATTTTAACTCATGAGACCAACCATTATATTGATCACCTATTAAGGTCCCCACCAATAAAAAATTACTTCAAATGAATTCCTAATATGCAGAAATTAATAAATAATTCAATATAGAAATAACATTAATTAGTAATAAATATATATCTATATTAAATTAAAATTAATATATATTTTCAATATTTCTGGAGTCATTAAATGAAATATTTTTCTTTATAATTCGTCCTCGATTTAACACCATATATATTATAAATTATATAGTGAATTCAATTTTTTATCCACATCAATTATTGTATGTAATCTTGGTGAACACCTTCTAATAAATGGAATAAAATATATATTATTCATGGGCATGAGTTTTTCATGTGGTGACATAGAGAGGATGTATGAATATTACGACATTGGAATCTTGTTGCACTAGATTTTGTGTACGAAATGAGCCCCAATTTCACTAGGCCTTTAAGCAATGTACTAAATAAATAATTTCTTTATGGGCGGGATATCGTCTTTAGGGGTGGTCATTGTACTTCATTTCCAGCTTATGTGTTGTGCGTGTGTGTGTTTGTTTTACTGAAATATTACACCAATAAACATAAATAATATTATGTACACCAATGAAAAAAATATTAGTTTAATTTAGAATTTTTTTTTCAAAATATGAAATTACTTTTTTACTTTGGAAAAATATTTTTAATGTAAAATTTTTAGACTTGATAATAATATTACATATATATTCCATGAAAAGTTAGAAATGATGATTCATAAAATATTAAAACTTCTTAAAAGATATGTTCATAATAAATCATTTAAAATTTTCAATTCTTAAACATATTAAGAATAAACCGTCTAGATAGAAAAAACATCATTTAAAAATATTTGATGTAATTTAATATTACTACAAAGTTAAAATGTAAAAAATAAAAATAAATAATCATATATAAAAATTCATGAAATGAATAATTTCATGGAATATGAGGTTAACCAACTAAAATGATGTGGTTCTATCAAAAAATAATAAAATGCTTACAGTACGAGATGAGGGAAAAAATAAATAAAGGAAAAAACATATATAACATAAAGCGGAATATTGGATAATATTTAGGATTATAAAAAACAGAATAAATTTCCCTCAGATGGAAAACCACTTAAAAATAATCATTAATAGAAATTGAGGAAAAAGTATAAAACATTATGCTAGTGGTAACATACGAATAACAACAATATATTATAGTTAACATTAATTGAATATTATAATATCATGATATGAAAGATATTTATTATAATTGGACTTGATAGGGTAGTGGATAAGAAATATAAATTAATTATAGAGTTACATATCAAAAATGTATCAAGGAATTGGAAATAGGGACAAATCACACATAAACGCATTGTATCCATTGAATTGAAATAATTTTTTATAATGAAAAATATACATATCTATATACCCCAAACATTACATTAATATATTGAAATAAATTAATTTTGTAGTAATCTTAACATTCAAATATATCTTGGTTCATAAAATTTCAACTTTATCAAAACTATTAATTTGCTACAAAAAACCCCATACAATAATTATTGACATCGACTATTGTTTTTGAATCTCATTTTTATGAAATAAGATTATTAATAACCTAATTTATTACCATATTAATATTTATATACATTTTATATAATTACTTTCTTCATTTATTTTATTTATTTATAGTATATTTAGAATGTCAATAGTGAATAATCTTAATTGTATTATACTATTTTCATAATAGTGATATAGGTTTTCATTTTATAATGAATATAATTCACTAACAAATGATAAGATTTAATATATTTATGCATTATAAATATCTTTAATTTCCTAATTTAAGTCACTATGATGTTTGGTTATGGTTCAAAAATATGAAATCGACGATGAGCATGTTTCAATGATTGTTATCAAATGGACATTTGTATCTTCATTAATGTGTTAAATAATAATTTTTTATTTCATTAACCAAAATAAAATATTAATCACTTATTAATTTAATATATTATATGTAATTACATTAACCTATTCATTCTATATATTATATGATATTGTTATTTAATTATTATAAATATGAATATACAAAAATTAATATATGAGTGTGGTCTTGAAAGATTTTTTTTTGGAATAATATCATTATTAATGACAAATAGTGTGAATTTTTAGATATTTTATGGAATTTAATCGTTTTTTATAACATATAATAAATAATATGGACACAATATTATAAATGAACTATGTGAATTCTTAGTGGTTTAAGTCCACACACACACACTGATGTCATTTGATTCCTAATAAAAAATGGAAATATTCTTAATGATAAAAATTAAGAAATAAAAAAATATTTCTAACATTAATAAATATGTCATTATATTGTATAGGTGAAATTATATTTGTAATGTAATAATATAAAATAAAACATATAAGGGATAAGTTTGTATTTAAATGTAGAAAATTGAGCTTTCATTGGAAAACTCTTTAGAAATGGATGATTTAGGAGAAAATATAATGTATATAAGATTTATGAAGAGAAATATAATTTAAATGTAAATAAATAGGGTATTTTTTTAAGAGGGAACGAAATATGGGAATGACTATGTGGGGGTGGTTGGTGGCCCCATTCAATAGTGGTGAGAAGGAAATTTTTGTAAATAATTCTTTTTAATATAATTAGAGAACATATTTAAAATGTCAACAATATATAAATATGTAAAATAAATTGTTTTATATCAGTATTTATATAGAATAAACATAGGAAATAAATTATAATTTTTTTAACAAGCTAAGTCTTTTTACTCTATGGTTACCCCTTTTTAGCTTTTTGGAGTTTACCTCTGAAATTATTTTTAACACATTAATTTATTTATATTACTAATCATTAAAGAGTAATATTTAAATAATATTTTATTACATATTTTAATTATGAAATAATATTTATAAAATTTAATTTTTGAAGGTGATAAATATTAATTTTAATGTTAGAGAACTTATAATTTAAAATACGTTTTTAGAAAAAGTGAGTTTTTATGTGTAAATTATATTAGGGTAATAAATTTTCATTGAAATTGATTTTAATGAAACAACATATTTATTATAGAAAAATAATCTCTATTTATCTCTAAAATAAATTCAAATCCAAATATTAAAAACATTCTATTTAATTAATGAAAATAACAAATATTTATTTTCCTTTTAAATTACTATTCATATCTCAATAATGTTAATGAAATGTTTTTAAAATTCATCATAGTATTTTCAAGTTATATAGTAAAAATTATTTGTTATATATTTTCTTAGTTCAATTTTCTTAACTTTATGTTCTATATTATATGATGATAAAGTAATAATATTTAGTGGTTTGGTAAAAAGTGTATTTTTATCTATATACACAAACATAATTTTTTTTGAAAAAGTTAAAAAATAATAATTTTAATCAGGTATTTTTATTCCAAATCAAGAATATAATTTTACTTCATCTAATGGAAATTATGAAATTTTAAAATTTAATCCATTTATATAAAAAATTATATTTTATGGAAAACATTTTTAATGGAATCTAATATTTTTGATAAAATATTATCATTATTATTTTATATAAATTAAATCTAAATTTTTGGTTGACATATTATTAATAACAATAATTTATTTTATCAAGAATTAATTTATTTTCATAAAAAATTTGTATATAAAAATATAATTTTATATATTTTACATATTAATTTATAAATCATTCTTATTAATTATTTAGCTACACTAATTGAATTTTTTCAACGACATAGAATTCATAATGAAAATTATATTTAATCACAAATATATTTCATACTGTGATAAATTATATTAATAATATAAAATTAATTATTATCTTTAAAAAAATCATATAATTTTATATTCTTTATATTAGTTTAATTGTTCATGTGAAGAATGTTATTGAACACAATAGACATCATTGAATTTAAAAAATTAAAATATTATGGTGTTATATATAGTCCAAAAAATCATTCATAGTAAACAAGATAAACTATATAATACATATTTTATTCTTAAAACAATACAAATTCATTTGACAAAATGTCAACAAAAAACATGCTCACCATAACAATCCAAATATTTATCATTTTATATTCATTGATTACCACTGATAATAACTCTATTATGATACATGATCCACAAAAATAATAGATATCTCCCTTAATATCTTAAACAAATAACTTCATATAAAATATTTATATATTTATTATACCCCCATTGTGAATATATTATGAAATTATACATAAACATATTAACACATCCATTCTCTCTTTTGGATAGAAAACTTCCAATGAATAATTGATATCTGAGATAAATTCACCTCATCTCAACAAAAAGTTGAACATTGTTGACTCCCATTATCAATATAAATCCTTGAACTATAAACTTTATCAATGGTATTGTTATTATATCTACCCATTTATTCTTTTTTTGGATGAAATTATTCAGTAAATTCATTTTTACCAACATTTTCCGGAATAAAGTGTCATTATATATATATTTTTTCTAGTTTAGAGACATGAACCAAATATCTCAATATGTTTATGTCAGATTGGTTATTACAGTCAGCAAGTAATGGAACATCACTTCCACACTGATTTCATCATATTTATTAATTATACATGTAAATTGGTTTTTGAAAATACTTACATGAACATATTATACTTAAACATTACCCGAGGGTTATGATTTTTTTTTATGATCCAACATACAAATATTTAGAAAAAATGAAAAAAAATGCATTAAAATATTAAATCAACAATATTTACTACGAAATCATGATGTTTATATCCATATATATAATTAATTCTAAAACTATAATATTTCAATACATAGTCCATTATTTCTTTAATATTCATGATAATTAGTCCTCTAATGATAAAATTAGATTCATTTATACAAATAGATTTCTGAATCATAATGAAATTAACCACACTATATTTTGAATTGAAGCAACAAAACAAATGAAACTGTAATTGGGATTATATAATTATATTGAGTAATATTCCCTACCTATGTAATATTTTTAAATATAGATTCCGACTAAAATTAGTGTACTAGATAAATTTTAATATTCATTGGAATGATTTTTCATAAGTAAACAAAAAAACTTTGATTGAGAATGAAAGATATAATCATTTTGTTGTAAAAAATTTTAAGCACAACATGTATCATAACAATAAAAACATTTAAATCTCAAATAGACTTTTCCTTTCTAGATTTTTTTTTAAAACTCCTACATCAATTCCTTAAAATATTATATCACCCACATAGATGATAAAAAAATTATATTGATTCATCTTCCTTAGTGTTTTGATATTTTTTCTTCTTGTCTGTGCTTTATGTTATTACCTTTGACCAATTTCCAAAATTGTAACACAATAATAATTGGGATTAAATTATACCTTTTAAATCATTATTTATGTTTTAAACATATTTTTTATCTTCTCCATCAAATATTAATTTGATATCTTAATGCACATTGCATCTTCCAACTCTCCAATAAGATAGGATGACTTGACATTCATATAGTAGATCTTGAATATTTATTGTTCCTAAATATAAATAAATTTAAAATTGGTATGAATCATAATAAAATTCAAGGAGATCTCATAAAAAATAATTCCATCAATCTACGATCACACTTTACAAATTAGATGTTCTTTTTTTCTTTCGAATTATCCCATTTCAATAATCATTTTAAAGGGCCCCCATTATTATTGAGGACATTTTTTCAACGAGATTGGGTATAAATTAAATTTCTTTATTTTTATTGATTTAATTTAATTATTAATATATGGAATTAATATTTTGTTTATTATATAAAGACACTTTTCAAAAAATATTATCAACATTAGATAATAATGATATACAAGTGTCTTCTCTCAATTCTCATCAGGTTTTAAAATTCACTAATTTTTATAAAATTATATTTTATACCACCACCATCTAAAATTTTAAATGATGAGATGGAAAATTATTCTCATTATCATTATTAATAGATGAGTCCTATTTATTTACATTCAGTTTTTCTGAATAATAACTATCTCCAAAAATATAACCAAGATTTTAAAAAAATATTTTATTATCATCACATATAATAGATTATTTATTATATAATATTTCATTCATAAAATGATAAATAATGTATATTTTATCTAAATACCAAATATTTAATGTATATTTATTTTAATAGTTTTATACCATTCTACATGGTTGATAAACTAGAATGATATCATAACTCCACATTGATAAATATTTCAACATTTTTCACATTTTACTTTGATGATACAAGAGCTTCCAAAAAACATTAAATGTTTGAAACATGGTATCATCTTAATCAAAATATTTTAAGATGAAATATATGTATATAGATTATATTTTTACCACAAATTTCTATGATGATGTCACATCTCAAGAAAAATTGGGAAGTATAATTCATAATAAATTTAGTTTGATCCATCTCCACTAAAAATAATGGTCTTACTTATAGAAACAACATTTCATTTTTTTTGATTAATTGATTTCATAGGGAATATCATACTTATCATGATTATATTAAAACACTATATTAATATATTGATAATAATATTAGATCTATAAAAACAGTAAGTATAAATAACACTCTTTATCAAAAAAAATTCTAAATATTATGATCATTTAAATCACCTATAACATATTATTCATTAACGTAATATATTTTATATGGTTAGATTTATCTCTAAAATAAATTAAAAACATGTCTTTGGGTTTATATTATATACTCTTATGCCAAAAAAATTCCTAATAAATGATATATAATGAATGATATGTTTGAATCTAAAATATTATGTTTGGAAAATTAACAATTACACCTTTTTAATTATAGATTTTATAAAATTTATATCTCTATTTTGTGTAGGTATATTGTTAATATTATACACAAATGTGTGGATACGATCATTTTTTCCTTTTGATATCAATTATTCAATAATAAATTTTATCTTCCTTTTATAGTATCCGATATAATGAATTTTGTGTACCCTTAATTGAGAATAATCTTCCCTATATTCACTATAATCATATCAATAAAAACCTATATTCTAACCACTCCACTAGAAGATCATTATTTAATAACACTAACTCAATTTCGTTTTTATGGAGATGATATACACATAACAAATCTTGTTTTTTCTCGTCAACATATATTGTGTTCTTATATATCAACATATAATTTCCAATCATTGCAAATTCAACTCCTATGATTTTATGTAACCCATAATTTTGTAAATAAAGTTATCTTTTTTAACTTCACTACATCATTATAGTGATTTATATATCCGATTATATTTAAATAAAACTATCTATTCATAATTCTTGAACATTGATTTTGATTATTTCATTACCAAAATACTTTTCCTTTCATCATCATCTGTCTTCTTATGAGTATTATTATTATTATTATTCAGACACATCTATGAAATTTGAATTATTAGCCATTTTTTAGTAGTGTGACTATTTGGACAACATTATCTAAAATCATATTCAAATGGAGGAAATTTATTCTCAATGTTTTTTAAGGATGTTTTCGGTTATTTATGAATTTTCCTTCGTAATGTAGGTTAAATCCAACTTGATATTAGTTTCCCAAAATATATTAGTGAATATAAATTTTTAAAATTAAATTGAAATATTATTTCCATGTTCTAAAACCCCCATAGTGATCACATTATCTATTAAGATTATGTTTCACTCAAAAAATAAATTTATATAAAAATATTTACAATTTCAATTATTTTATAACTTATTATGGGAAAATATCTAATCTATCATTTTTAGAAATAAAATTTTAGAATAACAAAATAAATATTATCTTTAGTGAAAATTTCATTCAATCCCTTTTAAAATTACATATTTATTTGATTCTCGACTCAACAATGAGTGAAAAAAAAAATCCATGTTTCTTATAATCATGTATTTTTACCAAAATATTGATTATCATAATAATTGAAATACAATTACTCTTTCATCAAACAAAATAGAATCATATTATTCCTTTGAATATGATATTTACGATCCCACATTATTATTTTCAATATTAATAATAGTAAATAATCTAATATTCTAGTGCATTGATATTTCTAAAACATCCTTAATAGTATATGTAATGTTTTAAATTAAAATTCCCAATTCCATTTCAGAAAATATCAACTTAAATTAAAAAAATTTCAATATAGTGAGCATCATGATAAATCTCAGATTGATTTCAGCATTTATAGCATTATATTTTCCAAAAAGAAAAATTCTTCAATTCTTCAATCTATTTGAAAAACTATATTATTGTTCACTAAAAAAATATGATTCACATATAATTAGATTATTTTATATAAATTTTGGATATCTATATCAATATTTGTGATTATTATAATAAATTAGGTGAGTTATATATTCAATATGAACATTATTTATGTTTCTTACACACAGTAATTATTTTTACATTTATTAATAGTGAACTCTTACTCATTCACTTTTTAAATCAATTACTTATCACCAGATTCATAGGATGATTGAACATACTATACATTGTCACTTATTTCATAAACACTATAAATTGATATGAAATATATATATTTATGTTTATATAATTTATTTCATTTTCCAATTGATTAAAATTTTATTTTCCAAATTTAGGATCATTCGTCTTTAACGAACCTCATAACTCTCATCACCATCATAATAATTTTATTCTCGTTATAAAATAAGATATTTTTCTATAATATATCGCATGTCTTCACATTTGGAATATTTATGGATTTTATTTAACATAAAATGTTTTTAACATCTTCTCACAGTTCAGAAAAATATTTATAATATAGTTTCAAATTTTTCATCAAAATATAATTTGTTAAAATAATCTTCTACAAATAGATTTTAATTTTTGTACTCTTTATTATTTTATTGAATTAATGAATCTTTTTTTTCATAATTTATATTATTCATTATTATAATTAAATTATACATCTCAAATGTAATTGTAATTGAACATAAATCTTCCAAGAAGAGTGTACCTGAATCATAGCCTTCAAGCACTAAGACCATGACAACAAGAATGTTTGAAAAAAGGAACAATATCTTCATGAATACCAATGTTTCCTCCAACATCTCAAAAAAACATATGATGGTTCTCATACATTCATTTAAATTTTATTTTATTTCATCAATTACTTCATCCTAATTTATTCTGATGTATTCATAATTACAAATTTAAACCATTGGTTTGGAATTATTTACATTATCATTGACATAATATATATTAATTATTTAATCCTATATTAATTTAGATAGATATATTTATTTATCTTTATGAAAATACTTTTTTGAAAGAGATAAATAAATTACTGGGACCAACAATCCCAGAATACAGCCTATATACTACAATTATATTTGTATATTTATCAATATGAACAAAACATTCATTTTTTCGATTCCAAATCATATATAATATTAGAAAACAAATATTAAAACATTAGATCACTCCATATATAATAATTCTCCCAATTAAATGTGGTAATCGGCAAATTATAACATGAATTAATTTTTTCCATCATCACAATTGAAATTTATATATTAAATAATATATCAAAGTGGAATATTTTCAGAGTATGTAGAAGTTATATAATCATTAGATGGAACCTGTATGATTTTGATACCACATGAAAATAACCGAAACATATTTCATACTTAATTGAGATATAATGTGAATTAGTTATGGATGTTGTGACATATGTTACATTAAAAAAGCTATATTCACATATTAAATTGAATAATTGATTGATGTCACTAAAATAAATAAACATAAATTGTAGACAAAATGATTTATGAGGTTCAATAATAAAAATCTGTATCTAATCATCTAAAGGATCCATATTCACATGTGAATTTATATTTATCTTGTATTATCATTATGAACTAAATGTGAGAATCAAATCTCATTGAACTCATTTAACTATTTATGTCTCTTATATGTGTAAAGTGATAATTCACTAAAGGGAATATATAATATATATTATGAAAAGGGAGTATTTAGAATGAATAAGTCTCAATTATGTTGTTGTGGTTATTCTTATTCTCCAACATCCCATATAGATTCCTTTTCATAATTATCATCGTTATTTTCTTTTAATGTCGTATTATTCTACCGCAATATATCATTATTTTTCAAATATTTTAGTAATTATTTTTTTATCATAAAGTATCAATATATTTATTCGAGGTCAAATTTAAATTTCTTATCCATATGTTTCACAATAGATTACTTCATGATGATTTTTAATTCCCCCATATACACTAAAGCCTTCAGGTTAATGATGTCTTCCTAGTAATTGTTGAAGTTTTTAGGTACATTAAAAATCAATTATGGTATCCATTTCAATAATTTACTATTACACACCACCATATCCACTCAAAACCAAGAAACTTCTCTATCCAAGAAATCATTTCTCTTCACCACATCATGTTGTATTTAGTTTCAATATAATTTATCAAACTATTAATTTAATAGTATTGAGTTTTATTTCATTTTTGTTTATATAATATAAAATATTATCAAAATAATTACAACAAAACTAATTCAATGATGTGTTATCCCCTTACTATAATTAACAAGGATTTATTTATCATACCACATATTTTGAAAATATATAATTATTTTTATTTTAAACCCCTAAAAAATTCATGTAATTTTATTTATTTCTAAAAAATAATCATTATGTTCCATTAGATTTTAAATTTTTTACAAAATATAACCATAGTGATGAATTTTCTATTTAAATTCCCATAAAAAGTAGCCTTAATTTTTTTAAAATAAAAACCTTTTGCACCAGAAATGATAATTTTATATACCAAACAATTGAATGTGAATTTTTTTTACAAAATTTAAACTCACATTAAACAATGAATTCTTTAATGGTGTGTGTATTTTTATCTTTCGTGAAATATAACCTCCCAACCACACAAATTTTATAGTCATTATGATTTCATCAACAATTAAAACTACATGGGAATTATACTATATAGAATATATTCCTACTCATTTTCACCCTAGAATTCTTATTTCCTTGATAACATAATTATATTCATAATATATAATGTTTTAAATTTCACTAAACAGTTGTGGAACCACAAATCATGGAAAGTAGCTTGCTCAAATTCCCTTGTATTGTGTAACAAATCCATATTCTCTTTATATACCACAATCCTTCCTACAATGCAATTCATTATGTAGTGGTGATTCAATATTCACTATACAAATATTATAAAGAAATATTTATCACATATAGATCATAAATTTTCACCAAATCTTTCCAATATTATTGAATTTACATTACTTAAAATGAATCATCATGTGACCCATTAGATTATTCCAAATTTATATTCTGAAAATAATAAATCACAGTAATCATACCCACTCCATATTCACTGTATTCATCGTCCATGGGCCCAAAAATATTCTTATAACATATCCTGTTCTAAAAAAATTATGAATAATTTTCTAATCCACTAAAATAATTTATATAGAAATATATTATTATAAATTTAATTCCATATCATTAATTTATTTCAAAAATAATAAAATCCAAAATTTCATTATATTTTAAAAATAAATTAAATAGTAAATTTTTTAATTATTTATCAATTTTAAAATAAAATAGTCAAAAGATAAACATTATGTAACACCCCAAGATTTCATAGTGTGTTATTTCTTCAAAATAATTCAATAACTTGCACTACACGCAACACCGAGTTCAATTGCACCATGACTTACCAAAAAAAAATCCATTAAAATAGGTCATGAATAGCATTAACTACATTTTTAACTTTATATAATCCTTATAATTTTAGAATCCATATTATGAGTTTCTTAGTCATAATGCAAGAACAGATTCATTTTCAGTATTGCACTTTTATCAACTTTTGATAGTGAAACCTTTTTAAATACAATATTTTAAGCTTTT
Source organism: Viscum album (assembly GCA_963277665.1). Classification (NCBI taxonomy): domain Eukaryota; kingdom Viridiplantae; phylum Streptophyta; class Magnoliopsida; order Santalales; family Viscaceae; genus Viscum; species Viscum album. The sequence goes on along the minus strand of OY728157.1, from coordinate 1,625,247,554 downwards.
TGACTAAATGGAGACATAAAAAAATTTAGAATGAAACATCCCAAGCTTCCACGGTACGCTTTCCTTTGAATAAAACAGTAGCGTGTGTTGTACGCAACGTCGAGTTTTAACACACACCACAACCGATCAAACTAGCCGTTATGAATTGTAATACCTAAATTTTGAAATTATATATATTTTATATTTTGAAATGGACTTCATTTTTGGATTCGTAATATCGAATTTAGCCTAATGTGAAATTTTGGTACTTTTCGGATAACTTTCATATTTTGATGAATAGTGAAAATTACTAAATTTTAATTAAAAACAACTTTTTTAATCAAAATAATTAATAGTAATAAATTATGAATTTGAGTGGTTTTAAAGTATATTTAGAATATATTTTTACAATTTAAATAATGTTGGTCATTAGACATAATTTTACAATTAAACCGAACATAAACAAGTGTCAATCTTTTGATAGTTATTATCTCTTAAAAACACGTTTTTTGTTTTGACAGCGGGAATTAATTTTAAATTAATTTCTGCCACTTCTGTGTTTTGAATTTAGAAAAATGGATTCCATATTTGGAATCAGGATGTTCAAATTGTGTAAATAGGTAACTTTTATTTTTAGACAATTTGAATAATTACTGCGGTAAATATTTTATTTACCATGGTTAAGGGTAAATCCGGTAAATAAGGGTTAAAAAATAATATTATAATAATATTAAATTACCCTAAAACGTGTCTTAACCCTATTGGTTGATACATGGTCGACCATGGGCATCTTTGGGTCTGTTTTGGGACCCCATGGATCCACTTGTAAGTGATAATGACACATTATATTAATAAAGTTAAAATAAAAATAAAAATGGCATAAGCTTACATCTTTTAGAAGAACAATTTTTACATAGGGTTATACATGTTGGATTTTAGATTATAAATATTCATTAGAAAGATAAAAAGATTTCCTACATAATGATATTTTATTTATAATTTTTAGACATCAAATAATTTATTTTATTAATTACACAATAATGATGCAATGTTTACCTCATTAATAAATCATTTAAATAAATAAGATTATAATGATTAAAATATTATCTAAAACCTGTCCAATTCTTATTGGTTGATGTTATTTAGAATATGAGTCATCTTATCTTCGACCTCAATTATTTTTGGACCATTATAAACCGAATATAATTATATTATAAAGTAATACTTTCACTCTTTCCTAAAGAGCCCCTCCTCTCCCTTATAAAAGGAGACCACTTCTACTCATTCCTCACACCTCTCAAGCCACTTGGCTCGTCCAAACTCTGCCCAAATAAGCTTCCCACATCCCTCTCCTCCTCCTTAAAGCTTCCCCTTAGGCAGAAAACATTTCAAGAAGTCCTTTGGTTCCAACCAAAGTGAGTTACCTAAATTAAAGGTAACGATTTCTCTTAAATTATTTTCCTTTATTTTGCTTCTCCAACCCCCAAACTCTTTTTATTTCCTTTCTTTTGTAACAACACCAGTATCCTCAATATACTAGTATGTTGTTATAAGAAGGATTCAAACTACACATACACACAACTCCATCTAATGGATGATGAACATAATGTTTCTGTGGATGGCAAACTAACGCCTCACGAAACGATGATTGTTCAAATACATCTTACCGCCTATCATGGTGGCCATTATGATGGCACTGAAATTAAATATGATTTTAATGATATATATTTTATATATAAGCTTCTGTAATTCCATTTTATTTCATACCATTATTCGTTTCATGTTGTATATACATACGATAATTTCATTTGAGGAAGTGCGGACTACCGCCCCCTTAAAATGATATGACTCGTTCATACCACACATGGAACGTATAAAGGATGGTGTTAATGAACTTAAGTAACATATATAAAATATTATATTATACTGGAATAGTAATATACCTATGTATCATTTGTATTCGATTCTTTTAAAATAAAAATTAAATGGAAGTAGCGTTCGTGCGTACGTACGGACTACCGTCTCCACGAACGCGATGAGATTCATTTTCCATCGTATCCATTCAAGTATAATTATCATTTAATGATTTAAAAATGATGTTTAAGGACTTGATACCATTCTGGATTTGAATAATATACAACTTATCCTTTACAAACATGTCTTACGTAACAAAACATACAAAATCAAACAAGTAAGTTCACACCCGAAACAGCGATAATACTAAGATATTATTATCAAATCAATATTAAAAGATCATATATGATATCATATTAATGTATATGATTCTTGTATAATTTAGTAACAATTATTTCACTATTATACAGGAGGTTAACCTACCCCAACCAAGGAAAAGTACAAGGTAAGGGGTTTTCATCTCACTCCTTATTCCCATGAGATTCATGCCATATTGCCACCATCACCTTTTGTGTGGTGTATGTAATGCCCATAATTATATTATTTGTGTAATACACTCTAATTTATGTGTATTTACATATTCATTGTATGATACCTCTTTCATGGGTTGTATGTTTCATAAGTTACCAAATTGGTAAGGGTTATTTCACAATCTCTTCATTATCCGAGGTTGTTTATACGTAATAATCTACTGGGATTTCTTTATCATCCACATCCATGTTTCTTCGAAATGTATTTCAAAACATATTTATTATTTACAAGAATATGGGTTAAATTCATTTATACCCTTGTTTGACTTTTTGTAAGAGGTTTATAAAGGAATCTTTCCGTCGTTTTCAAAACAAGGTCCTTTTTGACCTTTTCGACAGAATTAAGATAAGAATGTTTTTTTTACTTATACGGCGGGTGCGGTTATTTTCCGCCGTTATAAAATCGTCAAAGCTTTCCTTACAAGCTTACAAGAATATTTTCAAGAAAATGTTTTATTTTATATGGCTCTTAAATGATTTCAAAAATAGAAAGAGATATTTCTCTAAAAAGTGTTTTGATTTCATCTATGTCAACATCCTTTAATGGATTTTACGCTTATTTGAAGTTGATTTATTATAATACAAAACTTCTATATTGTATTGAAGGTTTTGTGATATGTTTGACTGTGGATGTGCTATTTTATACCATTCATAGTTTATGGTGAAACTATTGACATTTCGTATGCTAGTTTTAATCCGAATGTTTATGTTATATTTCAAACTTTTCTTCAGATGAATGTGCTATACAAGTATGTTCCGGGTTGGGGACCGGTAAAAGTAAGCCCTCCAGGTTGGGGACTGGTAAAAGTAAGCCCTCCAGGTTGGGGACTGGTTAAAGTAAGCCCTTCAGGTTTGGGACTGGTAAAAGTGTGCCCTCCGGGTTGGTGTCCGGTTATTAGAGGCACTCCGGGTTGGTGTCCGGTTATTAGAGGCACTCCGGGTTGGTGTCCGGTTATTAGAGGCACTCCGGGTTGGGTTCCGGTTAGAAGTAACCCCTAGGTCTTGGGATGAGGCCTAGACAAAGAAATTAACGTTTAGCATTATGCATTCCAACATTATGAAAGTGGTTATTGATTTTTGCATGTGATTATTCGATTAGTAGAATATCCATGTGAATAATTAAATGACATTATTTCATTTTATTTATGCCATACCATGTTGAAAGTTCATATTTAAAAGGCTTTTGTTTTAGTTATACATTGCCTTAAATGTTTATTCTTTCCGCTATATTGTTATCCTTACTGGGCATTTGAGCTCACCCCTTTTCTATGTTTTATTTTTCCCAGGTAGTGAAGAAGTAAATTATGATTGACTTGCAGGGATATTATGAGGGGTTAATAGTATGGATATGAAGACTTTGTTGTTGTAGTAGTTTTTCACTTTGAAATGTAATGTAAAACTTTATGAATATATCTAGTGTTTCCAAGGCTACTAAACCAATCGGTCATTCGAGATTTGATCTTTCTTGTGATCATGCCAATGTTAAGTAATAATGCACCGACTCTGGGTAGCTGGGGTCGGGGCGTTACAGTTGGTATCAGAGGAAGTTTAGTACAAACCTTGGAAGCTAGATTTAGATAAACTCTGATTAGAGCACGTAGACCTAAGATGAACTTTGAGGATTAGTGTAGAAGAACATCCTAGAATTTTGGTATTGTAGAGATTTTGTGAGTTTTCCGAGCAATACATCCCTGTCTGGATACGAGCAGGTAGAGGCGGCTCTGGCACAGATGTACCTAGGGGTAAAACCCGAAAACACCGCTTTGAGCTAGACTCGAACGGGAACTGGTGCACGACAACGGGCCTTGCTGCACTCTTGGTTACGACACTCCCGGGGGATATGCTTAGGATAATTCTCATTTTCATTACAAACCATTATGAAGGGTTTATGAGTATATACTTCCTCAAAGAAAACATTTTTATGATTATGGATTATATCCATAAATAGTTCAATTTATGTTAAGTGTTTTATAAGTATGGGATTATGTATTTTGACTCATAAACTAATCTAGTTTATGCCATTATTTAGAAATGGCGCCCAGTAGAAGAAATGATAACTCCAGAAATGCACATGATTCAAAGAGAAGGAAGGATCATATCTCTCATGGTCTTAAGCTAGAATTTATAAGAGAAATAGTCTCCCATGTATTATCATCATATGAAGAAATAATATCATGTGTTGATAAGATAAGTAAAGAGTTTACTGAGTCCTATGGCTTTGAAGGGAAGCAAGAGAAGAAAAGGATGGAAGAGAGAATGATGGATAAAGGGAAGAGGGAAAAGAAGAATTTTCCCATATGTGGTAACTGTGGAAAGAAACACCCTGGAACTTGCCTGAAAGGAATGGGAGTTTGTTATAAGTGTGGAGGAAAAGGGCACAAAGTACGTGACTGCAAGGGTAAGAAAATGGTTTCAAATGTACAATGCTTCATTTGCAAGGAGTTTGGACACTACGCGAACCTATGTCCCAGTCAACAGACTATGCCGCAAATGATGTTATTGGATAATAATCATGTTATGATACTACCACAGATGAAGAGGAATGATTAGAGTTCTTATGTTGATTATGTCAATTGAGTGTTGTATCAACAATGTACTTGTTACAATAATCATGGAGTATATAAGGATTGTACTGCAGTACTATTTCATTAAGGACTTGAGATTGTGTGGAACAAAGAAAAGTGACTCAATAGCAGGATAAATATTTGGAAAATATATGGTTGAGAGAATGATAAATCATAATATAGTTCTGATACTGAGGTAGTGATTTTGGAATAATATGTGATTGTTTTGGATAAATTATATTGGATATTCTTGAGTACCCTGGAACTGATTAATGATTTGTATATTCCATCATTGTTGGGGTTTAAAACATTTTTGGATTAATGAAGTATATCCAACTTTCTATATGGAATAAGGGAGCATGAATGTAATCAATAAGGAATATGGTAATTCAGGATGTTTCGGTGTATTAAAAGAATACATGATGAAGGTATTCATATGCTATTACGGGGTAAAAAGGTTCTACATTATGTTTACCTTACTTATAAATGTTGGACTGTGAGTATGGATAGAAGTATTTTGGTTAGTTCTAGTTTGGATTATTTTGGATTGCCATAAAAGGACAACCCGGAGGTCGGGCGGCAACCCGTCGCGTCCGGCAAGGCTGCGAGACTTGAACCCGCAACCGAAGGGAGACAAGGGTGTATCACCTACCACTGGCACACGAGATGTCCTAGATTAAATAATGTAGTTTTTATTAAAAGATCTTGTAGATTAATTATAAATTCGTTTATTTTGGAACCCTATACGAATAGTGTAAATAGAATTTTTTTAACATTCTATTATCTTTTAGAGTGAAAGATGAGTTTGTGGTAGAAATTTATTAATGGATAAAACTCTAATTATAAAGTAAGTATATCTCCTTATTATCTTATCCAATCTCATAAATAAATTCCTCAATATTAAGAAAAGCAACTTAGAACAAAAAATTTTTCCTAGATGGTACCTTAAATCATCACTAATTTATGGCTTTTGGATTGTTGGCCTTTTCATAGCCATGTTCTCTACCACTCTCCATCAGATAATTGATGGTTAGATTTTTCTTCCATATCCATATTTTCTTACATGGAACCCTAGTATGTGTTATTTTCGGTAATCTTCATACTTTCGACTCTTTATTTTAAATAGAGGCCTCGTTAATTCATTTTTCGATGTGGGATTTCAACTAAGATATTTTGAAACATCAAAAATGTGTTATCCCAATACCCTATATTTTGTTGAACCGATGGTAATTCAAATCATCATAGATTTATGAGTTTAAGGACCTCAATTATACACTTGTTTGTGATTGATGACCTCAATCACTACCTATAAATATTTACGTTTTTCCTCCGATTATATGTCTCTAATTGCCACCAATGTTCTCCTAATCAAGATCATAATTTGGTGGTGACCCTTTCATTTCTCTTTTCCTCATATTAAGACTAAATTTTAGTAACCCAATTTACGATGTGGGTTTTCCCACAAATATATTATCTATTTTCAACCTTTTATTTTCGAAGAACAATTTCAAATTGCGAGGACGCAATTTATTGAAGGAGGGGAGAATGTAACACCCCAAGATTTCATAGTGTGTTATTTCTTCAAAATAATTCAATAACTTGCACTACACGCAACACCGAGTTCAATTGCACCATGACTTACCAAAAAAAAAATCCATTAAAAGAGGTCATGAATAGCATTAACTACATTTTTAACTTTATATAATCCTTATAATTTTAGAATCCATATTATGAGTTTCTTAGTCATAATGCAAGAACAGATTCATTTTCAGTATTGCACTTTTATCAACTTTTGATAGTGAAACCTTTTTAAATACAATATTTTAAGCTTTTTGACTAAATGGAGACATCAAAAAATTTAGAATGAAACATCCCAAGCTTCCACGGTACGCTTTCCTTTGAATAAAACAGTAGCGTGTGTTGTACGCAACGTCGAGTTTTAACACACACCACAACCGATCAAACTAGCCGTTATGAATTGTAATACCTAAATTTTGAAATTATATATATTTTATATTTTGAAATGGACTTCATTTTTGGATTCGGAATATCGAATTTAGCCTAATGTGAAATTTTGGTACTTTTCGGATAACTTTCATATTTTTATGAATAGTGAAAATTACTAAATTTTAATTAAAAACAACTTTTTTAATCAAAATAATTAATAGTAATAAATTATGAATTTGAGTGGTTTTAAAGTATATTTAGAATATATTTTTACAATTTAATATAATGTTGGTCATTAGACATAATTTTACAATTAAACCGAACATAAACAAGTGTCAATCTTTTGATAGTTATTATCTCTTAAAAACACGTTTTTTGTTTTGACAGCGGGAATTAATTTTAAATTAATTTCTGCCACTTCTGTGTTTTGAATTTAGAAAAATGGATTCCATATTTGGAATCAGGATGTTCAAATTGTGTAAATAGGTAAATTTTATTTTTAGACAATTTGAATAATTACTGCGGTAAATATTTTATTTACCATGGTTAAGGGTAAATCCGGTAAATAAGGGTTAAAAAATAATATTATAATAATACTAAATTACCCTAAAACGTGTCTTAACCCTATTGGTTGATACATGGTCGACCATGGGCATCTTTGGGTCTGTTTTGGGACCCCATGGATCCACTTGTAAGTGATAATGACACATTATATTAATAAAGTTAAAATAAAAATAAAAATGGCATAAGCTTACATCTTTTAGAAGAACAATTTTTGCATAGGGTTATACATGTTGGATTTTCGATTATAAATATTAATTAGAAAGATAAAAAGATTTCCTACATAATGATATTTTATTTATAATTTTTAGACATCAAATAATTTACATTATTAATTACACAATAATGATGCAATGTTTACCTCATTAATAAATCATTTAAATAAATAAGATTATAATGATTAAAATATTATCTAAAACCTGTCCAATTCTTATTGGTTGATGTTATTTAGAATATGAGTCATCTTATCTTAGACCTCAATGATTTTTGGACCATTATAAACCGAATATAATTATATTATAAAGTAATACTTTCACTCTTTCCTAAAGAGCCCCTCCTCTCCCTTATAAAAGGAGACCACTTCTACTCATTCCTCACACCTCTCAAGCCACTTGGCTCGTCCAAACTCTGCCCAAATAAGCTCCCCACATCCCTCTCCTCCTCCTTGAAGCTTCCCCTTAGTCAGAAAACATTTCAAGAAGTCCTTTGGTTCCAACCAAAGTGAGTTACCTAAATTAAAGGTAACGATTTCTCTTAAATTATTTTCCTTTATTTTGCTTCTCCAACCCCCAAACTCTTTTTATTTCCTTTCTTTTGTAACAACACCAGTATCCTCAATATACTAGGATGTTGTTATAAGAAGGATTCAAACTACACATACACACAACTCCATCTAATGGATGATGAACATAATGTTTCTGTGGATGGCAAACTAACGCCTCACGAAACGATGATTGTTCAAATACATCTTACCGCCTATCATGGTGGCCATTATGATGGCACTGCAATTAAATATGATGTTAATGATATATATTTTATATATAATCTTCTGTAATTCCATTTTATTTCATACCATTATTCGTTTCATGTTGTATATACATACGATAATTTCATTTGAGGAAGTGCGGACTACCGCCCCCTTAAAATGATATGACTCGTTCATACCACACATGGAACGTATAAAGGATGGTGTTAATTAACATAAGTAACATATATAAAATATTATATTATACTGGAATAGTAATATACCTATGTATCATTTGTATTCGATTCTTTTAAAATAAAAATTAAATGGAAGTAGCGTTCGTGCGTACGTACGGACTACCGTCTCCACGAACGCGATGAGATTCATTTTCCATCGTATCCATTCAAGTATAATTATCATTTAATGATTTAAAAATGATGTTTAAGGACTTGATACCATTCTGGATTTGAATAATATACAACTTATCCTTTACAAACATGTCTTACGTAACAAAACATACAAAAGCAAACAAGTAAGTTCACACCCGAAACAGCGATAATACTAAGATATTATTATCAAATCAATATTAAAAGATCATATATGATATCATATTAATGTATATGATTCTTGTATAATTTAGTAACAATTATTTCACTATTATACAGGAGGTTAACCTACCCCAACCAAGGAAAAGTACAAGGTAAGGGGTTTTCATCTCACTCCTTATTCCCATGAGATTCATGCCATATTGCCACCATCACCTTTTGTGTGGTGTATGTAATGCCCATAATTATATTCTTTGTGTAATACACTCTAATTTATGTGTATTTACATATTCATTGTATGATACCTCTTTCATGGGTTGTATGTTTCATAAGTTACCAAATTGGTAAGGGTTATTTCACAATCTCTTCATTATCCGAGGTTGTTTATACGTAATAATCTACTGGGATTTCTTTAACATCCACATCCATGTTTCTTCGAAATGTATTTCAAAACATATTTATTATTTACAAGAATATGGGTTAAATTCATTTATACCCTTGTTTGACTTTTTGTAAGAGGTTTATAAAGGAATCTTTCCGTCGTTTTCAAAACAAGGTCCTTTTTGACCTTTTCGACAGAATTAAGATAAGAATGTTTTTTTTTACTTATACGGCGGATGCGGTTATTTTCCGCCGTTATAAAATCGTCAAATCTTTCCTTACAAGCTTACAAGAATATTTTCAAGAAAATGTTTTATTTTATATGGCTCTTAAATGATTTCAAAAATAGAAAGAGATATTTCTCTAAAAAGTGTTTTGATTTCATCTATGTCAACATCCTTTAATGGATTTTACGCTTATTTGAAGTTGATTTATTATAATACAAAACATCTATATTGTATTGAAGGTTTTGTGATATGTTTGACTGTGGATGTGCTATTTTATACCATTCATAGTTTATGGTGAAACTATTGACATTTCGTATGCTAGTTTTAATCCGAATGTTTATGTTATATTTCAAACTTTTCTTCAGATGAATGTGCTAAACAAGTATGTTCCGGGTTGGGGACCGGTAAAAGTAAGCCCTCCAGGTTGGGGACTGGTAAAAGTAAGCCCTCCAGGTTGGGGACTGGTTAAAGTAAGCCCTCCAGGTTAGGGACTGGTAAAAGTATGCCCTCCGGGTTGGTGTCCGGTTATTAGAGGCACTCTGGGTTGGTGTCCGGTTATTAGAGGCACTCCGGGTTGGTGTCCGGTTATTAGAGGCACTCCGGGTTGGGTTCCGGTTAGAAGTAACCCCTAGGTCTTGGGATGAGGCCTAGACAAAGAAATTAACGTTTAGCATTATGCATTCCAACATTATGAAAGTGGTTATTGATTTTTGCATGTGATTATTCGATTAGTAGAATATCCATGTGAATAATTAAATGACATTATTTCATTTTATTTATGCCATACCATGTTGAAAGTTCATATTTAAAAGGCTTTTGTTTTAGTTATACATTGCCTTAAATGTTTATTCTTTCCGCTATATTGTTATCCTTACTGGGCATTTGAGCTCACCCCTTTTCTATGTTTTATTTTTCCCAGGTAGTGAAGAAGTAAATTATGATTGACTTGCAGGGATATTATGAGGGGTTAATAGTATGGATATGAAGACTTTGTTGTTGTAGTAGTTTTTCACTTTGAAATATAATGTAAAACTTTATGAATATATCTAGTGTTTCCAAGGCTACTAAACCAATCGGTCTTTCGAGATTTGATCATTCTTGTGATCATGCCAATGTTAAGTAATAATGCACCGACTCTGGGTAGCTGGGGTCGGGGCGTTACACATTATGTGGTAGAATATATTTAAATAATAATTACAAGTGTTTAGTAAAATTAATCATTAATTTTATTTAAAATTATTATTAATAAATATTTATGAATACATATATATATATATAACATCATTGTGTATAACCCAAAATGAAAATGAGAATATTTTATGTGACCCAAACATTTATTAATGAAATCCTTTTTTAATTTAATAAATTCTTTAATAATTAATTTTTTAATAAGAATAACATGCACTATATCTCTTTTGATACATTGTACTATAATATACTATATCCATAATTTTTCTTTTAATATTAAAATATAATTAAAAATCATAATAAAGGATAATATATCCATTCAACAATGAATATAATATATTTATGGTTACAATAAGGTCAAATTTATAATTATTTATCAAGTGATGGAATATTCTAGTAAGATTATACCCAATAAAGCATAGTTATGTGATCATCTTAGTGAGATGGAATTAATAAGAGTTTCACTTTTCAAAGTGATAGATAATATTCACTATCTAAAAAAATAATGAAATTTTTTATAATAATTGTTTATTCTTATCCTGATTATGAATAAAATCATATGTTTCATACCACACTAAGAAGTTACCTATAGTAAAGACCTTACCATTTGGGCATACACTAGATTAATAAGGGGTTGTGCATGTAAAACCTTCTTATAAAAATTTTTTTATTTCAATTTTAATAAAATAATATTAATATTTATACCTTTCAATATTCATCTATATTTATTGTAATAAAATTAGTTTGGTTAAAAATATATATTGATACAATGAATCGGAAAACGTGTTTAAAAAAAATTATTTTCAAATAAAGGATCATTTTAAATAATTCCCCAATTTTAAAATTAATTTTATTTTCTTTAAATACTATTATAAAAAAAATTAATTATGAAATGATAATAAAATTTAATAAATTCTAATGTTTTTTCATATGGTTCATAAAATTGTGTGTGTCGGAAAAAACTAATATTTTACAGTAAAGAATGTTTTTTATTTAAAATTATAAATTATCATATATTGAAAAATATTTTGATAATGAGATATTAATTTTGAAAGAAATGAATAAATATTATCAAGTGTTTAATATTATATAATTTTAGTGGGAGTAAATGTTTTTTAAAACATTAATACGGTATAAATATTTGGAATGTTTAATTACCTCCCAATAGCCCATAATAATTTTAATAAGTATTATGGAGTGAGTAAATAACCCATAATGTATGTATATTTAGTATAAATTTTATGATATTTAAATATTTATAAAAACATAAAATTAATCATCCACAACATAAAAAAATAATGTTTTAAAATCAAATCATTATGAACATGAATCTATTAAAAGTAGTCTATGGTATTAATTATGTTTTTTTGTTCACAGACTTATAGAATACTAGAAATGGGTCCTCATTGGTAGATATGATAGTAAAATAACATGGTATGGATTCTAGTTTTGATTATTTTCTATCATAGGTTCCAAAACATATGTTTTTAATCTGGAAATTAATTGTTATATATTTTTCTATATATAATCTCAAAAAAATGTCAATAATATTATCTAAAATGTAATTTAGGATAAATATATTAAATTTTTATCTCTTTAAATAAATAACATGGAATTTACAATCCCTTAAGTAGATCCTCTGTGTATTTTTGATGAATCCTCTCAGGTAGAGGAATATATTCCTTCTCATTATTATTCAAGTAGTATATTTATATTATTCATTTTTTTCACGTTATCCATGTTTTATTGAATTATTAAACATATTAATATAGGATTTATGATTCTAATGTAATTTGATACGCATTTTAACTCATCATAAAACATTTCATTGGAAAATTATATAAAAAATCTATGATACTGTATTTATCATGTGATTTTCCATGACAATGATTTTTTAATGACTACAGATAATATGTTCCACTCAATAATACTCACATGGATTCAAATTTATTCAAATCATTTGTTTCATTCATTTATATTAGCCATACAGTTTAATACATGAATTAAAAGTGATGTAAGAGGTTGTTGTATTGAATGATCTACGTATAAAAATAATTCGTGTACGTGACATGAATGTGGTGGGTGGGCCCAAAAATATATTCCCCTCCAATTAATTGTTTATTTTTTTACCAATTAGATACCATAAATTGTTTATATGAGGTTACCCTATGTATGATATGTTATTATTTCCCGATGGTTAGCCATGAATTATTTTTTTGATATATTCTTTTATATTGTTGGAACATTCCAATGATTCCTTGCTATTATAACATTACATGATCCTTAAATGTTCATCTTTTTGATTTTATGACTTTTATGTGACATTGATATACTCATTCACACCCTTATATAACATTTCTCAGGATATTTTTTTATTATTCCCATATAAGTATTTATAATTCACCGTTTTATAATGTATAATCCAAGGTTATGTTATGAAGTATTAGAATATCAATGTCATATAAGGGAATGTTTTAGAGTTTTTTAATAATGCAATTATACCCATGATTCATGATATTTAGTAATGTATCTAATTAACCACATATAGTAGGCCTCAAAATCAAATGTGATTGAATTATGTGTATATTTAATTAATAAATCATGAATATTTCATATTAAATTTAATGGTATCCTAGTTTGTCTTAGAGGAAGGAATATATTATTTTTTATTAATAATTTATAACCATGGTTATATCCATAGGTTTAATACTAAACATAGAAAAAATATATATTTGGAAATATATTATGTTCATGGTATTTAGGGAAAATGCATCCTTATCTGTACAATTGACGTTGATGTGGATATTGAATTAGTGTGCATATGGGTAGTTTATATGAAAGGTCGTGTTTGGAATTAAATATACTCTTTAAATAGTTTCAAAAAATGTTCATAAAATTTCATAGCTGACTATACAATCCTATAGGATATTCATTGTTTAATCTTGTTCGTTTTACCAACCATTATTAATGGAACGTAAATTATAATAAAATTTAGTAATATGAAATAAGTCATAAAAAACATAGATTAAAACATATTGATTAACAGGTTGAGTAATGGATTTCATTTATGATTTATCCCTTTATTGTTCATGGTTTCCCTTTCATACATTTAATAGTTTGAGAATTATTATCACTGAGTCAATTATTGATGATGTAAGTGATTATTACAACAGAAATAGTGTAATGAATTATTACCATCCACCCGTGAACATGAAATGTCTTATGTGATTATGGTTCAACACATCCATTTTTAACATGATAATTTAATTGAAAAATTAAATCATCACCTCATCAAATTTAAGTCATGTTATTTATTAAGATGGAGAAATAGGTCAACTATTCCATCACAAGAATATATCTTCCCCAAAATATATTTTTTCATGATTGAATTTTTAATGAAAAATTTGATAAAACATTTATATTAATTCAATTTTATGATTGGTGTAGATTTTTTCCCTTATATAGATTCAACATAAATTATTGTGTGAGGTAAATCACCCATTATATCATAAATCACAATTTGATTATATAGAAGTATAATAATGGTGTCAAATTTAGTTTAGAATGACTATATCTTGCATGGGTATTGTTTCCTTATGTGAAAAAATATATAAATGAAATTATTTAGACTAACTAAATTTTTTTACATGATAGCATTCCCATTTTAAATTAATATTATGAGGATTGTCTCAAATATTTTCGTCGACTTCATCCATGTTGGGATGTTGAGTTCCCAGTAAAAATAATACATGGATGTTTTCTAATATCCAATACTCCATTGATAATTTCCAGTCCTAGAAATGATGATCTAAGGATGAAACTAAAAGAGATTCTTGAAAAAAAATTTATATTCACATGTTCATCAAATTGGAGTGTGCACTTCTTCTTTTTCAAGAATAATGATGCATCAATACAAATAAACATTGATTATCATGTGATCAAAAGGGTCATTATGAAGAACAATTATAAAAAACATTATATTAATGATTCATTTTATTATGTACTTGTATCCCAATACTTCTCAAATGTTTATATTTAGTTGTGATATTATCATATGAAGTCGAAGAATGAGGATACTCCCAATGCTAATTTTTAAACATGGTATGAGAAAAATGGGTTTTTTAGTGATACCATTTCTAGTGATTAATTCATTATCTATATTCATATATATAATGAATAGGAATTTCATATATTACCTCAATAAATTTTCTGTAGTCTTTATAAATAATATTCGTATTAACTAATAAATTATATAGGATCCTGAGGGTTATTTTGATGATATTTTGAAGACCATCCTAATGGAATATTATATGTAAATTATAGTAAATGAGCGTTCAATATAGGCTATGAAACATTCCATGTAAATGATATCACCTAAAATGTGATATATATATATATATATATATCCTTTAGTGATTAATGAAATTTAAAACTGGACAAGACCAATACATATGATACAGTTTAATTGTATTAATTATCTAGTGGTGAACCATCAACGTTTGATTAGATGTTCCTCATAGATTACATAAAGAATATCTACAAGAATTAAAAAATGGGTAATATTTCTCTGGAATAATCGTATTTAGAACATATAAAAATAGTTAATGAAGATGGAAATCACAAAAACATGTGTTCACATTATCAACATAAGGGTAAAATTTTTATATCTGTAAAAACTCATTTATAAAATAACTTGGTTGTTTACTCATAAAAATTTAAAAGGATACAACATGCACCTCATATAAAATAATGATCCATGACTATAACTACTCTATATGTGATATGGTATTAGATATTGTGATATTTACATAAAAAATATTCTCAAATTCTATTTATGGGGATAATTGTGTCATATATATGGATCATAAAACCCTTAAATATATATTAAAAAAATATATGAAAATTAACCAATGAAGGTTGTAATACTTGTTCAAGGATTTTAACATTTAATCCATTACCTTAATTTCAAGGTGAAGAAAATATGCTAATCTTATGAGTATAAATGACCTCACAACCCTATCGATGATGTGGATAGAAAGGGATCCAATCCCCATGGCGATGGAAATGATATACATTAGAATAATAAATGGATAGTTATCAAAACATTCTAAAATACTAATAAACCATTAATTATTAATGGATAAGAGATTCCAATGAATTTTACGTGAATCTACAGTAGATGGTAGAAAACATTTTGGGGTTCAAAATCAAAAATGACCGATTCATTCAGTTCAGATCCAAGATATGTGTCCCATCGAATTATAAAATAATTAGGGATCTTCTTGTTGATTCACATTGCTTATCATTCATTATTTTTTTGTTAATTACATAGATGTATAACGGTATAATAGAAAAAAGTTAGTGTATAACATGAAAAAGGAATATTATAGAATTTGTATCTCGATGGATGTTTTTCCAACTTTTGAAGGTTGAATCAAATAACATTACGAGTATAAGAAAAAAATATGTCATTCCATTATTGAAATCGAAAAAAATAACGATTTATTTTTTCAAAGGACTCTTTAGGAAATTAAAAGGGTATAATGAAATTTTGGTTTTAATCTCTCTCCATAAAATGTTAGTGTCATTCATTACTAATTTGGAAGAAATATATATTGAAAAATTCATCAATGTATACCTAAATTTAATGGTGTGACTTTATATTATATAACCCTCCAATGTATCTTTTAGAAATTCATGGTTAACTATGATATTTTAGAGAATAATTTAGTGATACTTGGATAAAGAGATATTTCATAGTAATATTTATGAATATCAAATAGATGTTCAGTATGAAATAACATTTTAAAAACAAGATAAAATGAAAATATATTGTACAATGGATTTCAATGGATTTTGGAATCATCACCTTCCTTATATGATTATTCAAATTAAATAGATTACATTGGAGTATTCAAATAACACTTTATGAGGATATATGTGTTAAATGGTGTTAGACTCCAATATGTAAGGATAATGTTTCATATTGGAAGCTAATGAGAAAAGATCAATTCTAGGTGATTGAATATATGGATCATATCATTCAAAATCATTTTAAATATTCACAATGTCAATGGGAATTATATGGTGATAATTTTCAATGATACCTATAGTTTGATATAATAGAGAATGTGTTCCATTAAATATCACTATAAAATAATGTCATATGGTTTGAAAAGAAGTGATGATGTTTTCAGAAATACATTTTCCCATTTCAGATCATTTATCATATCTAATATGTAGCAAACTAACGAGAACTACTACCAAACTTATATTATGTAAAATATATAGTCTAGGTATCCCCCTAGATTAATTACACAACACACCCTAACATTTACAAAATCTACTGTTTGTAGAATTGTATCAGGAATATTCATATGAGGAGAATTAGGTGAAAAAAATACATAATATAGTCTAATTTATATGATGCCATATAAATTATCGAGTCAAAATTCAATCCTAGAACCATAAGTTGGAGGATGCAACAAGGGAAAAAAAGAAATAATAAACCTAAGTGACATCATCTATTGTTTTGTATAAAACTAAATTTTGTGTGTGAAATTTCTAATTGCTGGAATAAAGTTATCACCAAAACATTTACAAATGAAATTCCCTTCTGAATGAAAAAAATATTTATTAGGAAATGTTGTATTAGAGAACCTATGTAGTGTATATATTTTGTTATACCATACCAATATGAAATATAGATATAATTATTCTAGTTTGATTAAATGGTCATTATGCAACATAACTGATTATAATATATCAATTATAAAAGGGTCATTATGAATTTGATATATTATTAATTATGAAAATGTCTAATTGAAATTCATAAAGGATGAGATGGACTTCTCTGGTCAAATTATAACTTATGACTCCCATTTATTTAACTATTGAAGGATATGGAATCACAGAGTGATTCCCATGAACAAGACCAAGCTAGGATTGAAAAGATAAAACATGATAGTGATTTTATATGAAAGCATTAAATCTTATATCAATCACGACTGCAACCATATATGATGAACAACCCCAAGAAATTACTACTATCACATACATTAACCTTAGGGTGTGTACTAGTCTAATAAGAGGATGTGTATCTAGAATCATATAGTAGTAATTTGTATAATTTTAATATAATAATTATCATATATTACATTTCAATTGTTAATTTATAAATATTACTATACAATGATTGTGATAAAAATTAGATTTTGATTTAGACAATCAATAATTGTTTTGATGGAATTATATAGATCAAATTAATGCACTCTTTTATATAATGTAATGAATTTTTAAATTTATTTTACTTTATTTAAATAATCTTATAAAATAATTTTCTTTAAAATTTAAATTTAAATATAATTAAATGACGTGTTAAAAAAATTTATAAGTTTAAAAATGTTTTTACTGTTAAAAATGTATTTTACAATAAATAACATATTTATTTAATAGAATAAATTCTTATATTTAGAAAATATTTTTGTTAAATAAGTATTTTTTTTTTGAAATCAATATTTCAAAATTATCCCTAGGTTAATTTTTATAAATTTACCATGGTATTTGAAATTGTTTTCTAAAAACTAAAAAAAATTAAAAATTATAGAATTATAATAGTCAAAAAGTGATATAATTAATACATTAATAGGATTACATGACCAATAATATATAACCCTATTATAATAATGTGATTTTGATTTTATTTGATTGATTTTATAGTCCAATAAATAATCCTCTAAAACCTAGATTATATGTTATGGTTTTAAATATAATTCCTATGAGCAAGTCTGACATCTATGTCATCATCGATATTATATTATATAGTTGATTTCATAGCATAATAAAATTTATGAGACCACTCAAATTTTTTAGAAACCCTAAAATAATTAAATTGGAAGTTTGGTGGATTTATCTATTTATAGAAATAGAGTACAAACCCCAAATTTAGTAATTAATAATGAATTATATTATTGTGTCCTATAAACTAATATCTTACATCCCATTCCTATTCACTAAAACCTTATTTACAATGATGTTTTTATCCCCATCTCTCCTTAATTACCTCCCAATGTGTTCCAAATATCTTATGAGGATCTTATCAAACTATTATTTGTAACTTCTAATGTAATTTACTTTTTCATAGTCATTTTTATTTAGGTACATTCATTGTTTTAGTACTTTTGATTTCAGAACAATCATGTTCATATTAATTTTTACACATCCATTTAGTATCCTTAATATGACCATATAGATATATATCACAATTAAATACCATTAAAAAAATATATGAACCTTCATTTACCCATTCTATTCTTTGGAAATTAACAGGGATTTTCCATGCTAGTCTTTTGTGTTAGGAATTCCCATCCCCATTTTCACTGAATGGTATTCACCTAGATTTTATAATCATTATAAAATTTTTAAATTATATATATGATTTCCAAAATTCATACATATAGTATTAAAGGATATTAAATACATTACTATGTTGAATGATTTTTGTTGGAAGAAAAGAAAATACTTGATATTAATTTTACTTGTAAGCATATAAATATATATCCTTCTAATGTATTGGGTAATATTTTAATCTCATGTGAATACATGTACAGTTCATGTGTGATCAATATAATCATATTATTGTATAATTATTTCGTGATTATCCTCGAATTATGGTTATTATGTCATTTTTTATTTTTCATCTACATTCTAATATTTCCTTGACATTGACACATTACACTATTCATTGATGTTTGAGTTTATGATTCTTACAATTTTTTGTCACCATGAAAAACCTATTGAGTCACATACATTACATTAATCATATTATTCTTCAGTAATTACCTAACAATACATTGACTCTCAAAAACATCTTATATATGTCTCTTGTTTATCATTAAATTAATTAAAATATTAATTGAATACAAGGGCATGTTTTGGAGTTTAAAAATAATTTCATTGTACCCATGTTTAAAATTATTTTCCTATTTACCGATATAGAAACATACACTATGTCTCGCTATCTTTTGGGATTGTGTTAAAAGTATTTTTTTTAACATGGAATAAAGTGTCCTATAGATGTGGGATGTTATAATATAATATCAGATCCACTATTTTATATCACATTGTACATTTAATGAAAACAATTCGATAGAAAATAAATATTTCATTATTTATTAGTCTTATTATTCATTTAATATGATGAATAAAAAAACAAAGCTAACTAAATATAATTTATTATCCTATTATGATAAATGTTGAATAAATTGATGATAATATCAATGGAAGTAGAATTATGTAAAATTTAACATAAAGAAAAAGTGTGTTACCTAAGTAAATAATGGCTTTTGAATTTTTGAGACATATAAATTTCATAATCTTGTACATTATTTTTGATAATGTGTCTCATAAATAGATGATCCACCCTATTAAATTATATATAAATTTTTATTTGAAAATTGAAATTTGTATCTATTATATTACTCTAAATTATATTTAAGATAGTCATCATAGAATAACTAATATATTAAGAAGAATTTATTAATATTTTAATATCCACCATAGTTTTAATAATTCATATAAATAATTGAAAGGAAAATACTGTATAGATTTCTAATATAATTTTTCATCCATTGAATAATGGTGAATGGTATAAATGAATTTTTTTGTTTCTTAACATGTGAAATTTGGATAGAAATATATTACTCTGAAAAATTGTTTAGATGTTCCAATGAATAATTTTAAAAATTATGTCTTCATCTATTTTCAGAAGACCAATGAGTATAGGAATGTATATCTTGGAAGTTATTTTATATGGTATTAGTTGGTTAGATTTTATTAGATAATATATTTAGTGATATATATATATATATTAAATTTGGGAAAACAATTGATGATATATATCATACATTGAATAAAAAGTAAAATAATTTATATAATTTTTTTTAAAAAAATTATATGTATATTTAAATTTTTAAAATAATTTATTCATAATTTCATATTGATTAAATAGAAAAACATATAACATGTATGGAAGTATAAAATGGTTCAATCCAACCATTTTCATAATTTTTATGTACTTTATGGCCTAATAAATTTTATATTACCATTATATTTTGTATATAAATATAAATAAAAAATCTATATAATAGTGAATAATTAATAGTGGATAATATTAATATATAAGGGATATTATAGAGTTTTCCTTTTAATATAATCAATGAAATAATTTTGATTATTTTCATTTTATATCCATGATGTTTTAGCACCAACCGATAATTTTTGTAACGCACTGACCCAGATTTCCCTTAACCTCAAATCCCGACCTGATTCATCACATACCCAAAGAGTATTATCTATCCCCATGGGCTGACAACAAGAACCCGGGAATCAACAAACATGAGGGAACGATTTCACCAAACCTGAACTACCTCATGGCATACATATACCAGCAATAAAAGGAAATGTAGAGTACTAAAAATATATATATTCCATATCAATATGAAAATAGAAGAAACAAAACCATTGTAATAGTTTCTAAAAACACTAAATGACATATCAGACAT
Organism: Viscum album; assembly: GCA_963277665.1. Taxonomy (NCBI): domain Eukaryota; kingdom Viridiplantae; phylum Streptophyta; class Magnoliopsida; order Santalales; family Viscaceae; genus Viscum; species Viscum album. The sequence goes on along the minus strand of OY728157.1, from coordinate 1,625,226,192 downwards.
CCTGGGACTAAAAAACCAACTACTCCAATGATAGAATGGACGAAATCAAACCATATAACCATCAACAACACATCCTAGCTGATATGAACCTCACCACCTCACAATGACTCCTACCAATCAATCAAATAGAAGAAAAAAATGTCATATTCACCACAAGAAGAATCCATCGAGTTTGAGCTAACATGATTAGAAGGATCCCAACCAGGTGTTCCATAACATGTCTCTGCATAAAAAATATTTCACCCTCATTTTTAAAATAAATCATGGCATGTTATGTGGTAATGTAGTTTTATAGATAAAATTATATCCATTTACAATTCCAAAGTTTTAAATAAAAGCCAGTATAATATTATCAATGATGATTTTTGATATCATTATTCACAACATTAAAATCCATTTCATGGATAACTTAGAAAGACATGAAACACAATATAAAATCCCATTTATCACACACCAAGGATTACTACATCCCTGGGCAGCAAACTACTAGTACCATAAGAATCAAGTGCAAAAAAAAATTTTGTACAAAATTGTCCTATTCCATAGAGAAAAGCCACTTGAGTAAACCCCCCCCCCCCCACCAATGTCTCTATTTGTCCCCAATAACAAATGGCCTAAATAATTAAGGAATGTACGATGACAAAACTCCTTGATAATCAGAAATCAATGGATGATTTCCTCAATCTAATCCTTCCATCTAACTACCCATTATAAGGCCCCTGCCTTAAACTTTTACTTAATATTGAATTAAATGAAAAATTCACATTGAGGATCTTTTCAGGTTTAGAGTTTTAGAGAATTAGAACATAACTATTACATCTTAAAAGATTACAAAGTAGACACTTCTACTAAGTCTCCATAAAATAAAAACATTTAAAAAGAAAGATGTCTAGATTCCATGTTTTATATAGCATGACATTCCCTTGATCCCATCCTTGACCTTATTCCACTTTAAGTCCTGTGAAAAACATTTCGAAAAAACATGGGGTGAGCATAAAAAGCTCAGTAAGGGATACAGAAAGAATGAAAACTGTTAGTTTTTCAAACATCAAATAAACCATATATACTCTATCAAAGTAATACCTTCACCTTCATGAAGTAGTAAAAAAAATCTTCACTGAATAAAGTATCATTACTTACCTTTTTTTAACCAAAGGATTACCATAAAACCCATATAAAGAACACATAGAATATATAAAGGTAACTTGGGACATAAACATACATAAGTGGAATAACGATACGGTCGACTTCCACACATATCACTTAATGGAATAGCCATACGGCCAATTTCCATACATACTTAATGGAATAGCCATACGGCCGACTTCCATACCAAATGCATTGGAGGTTATAACGTAACCACCCGTCCTAGTATTCACGGCACCACCCATCATATGGTTTATAACGTAACCACCCGTTAAAATGTCCAAGTACCAGTATAAAATCATAAAACATAAAACCAATATAAAGGAATGATAACATTTCCACATTTCAATCACAATATATCATAAATATTTTGACATAATAGAATCCTTTATCAAAACCATTTTCAATACCAAAATACATAAAATAGTATACAGTATTTATTTTATTTTAAAAACATTACAGCTTGTTGAGGAATCCAAAGACCAAATAATACTCGCGGCGGCGGAAAAAGTCATTGTCACCGCATACGTTAAAAAACATTCCTTTTTGTCGTTTAGTAAAACGCTTCGTAGAAAAAGATTCCTTTTGTATAAAAGTAAAAGTCAAAGGAGTTTATATACCGTATAAAAGAAAGTTGAGTATAAAACGAAATATGCCTCAATGAAAGGAGATTGAGATGAAGTCCCTTACCTCGGGTCCGACTTGACTCGGTCGTTCTTTAACATCCTGAATAATAAACTTGAGTTAATTTATAATTGATTAAGAACCTTTTTAAAGTTTATTATTCCTTTTATATCACTTACATCCATGTTATTAACATTATGTAACAATTTAAGTTAATAATGTTTGTTTTGTCAATATTTGGTTCTTATGTCGAAAGTGGACTTCTTACAATTACATGTTGTTCGTGTGGTCAAAGGATCTTTATATCTAGAATGAAATTACTGATTTGGATATAATATGTATCATATATATCCAGAATATACATGTATTTATAATATTACATAATCATTTAGAGGTAAGAAATGAAATGCACCGTTCATGGAGACGGTAAGCCGTACGTACGCATGAACGCTACTTCCATTTCTTTGTCATATTAATGGAATTAATACTAAATGAGAGGTATGTATATTTTAATTCCAGAATTATATTCATCATTTAGATATATCATTAATTATATATATCCATTATATACATGTACTTTTAATAGTACATTACATTTGGGGATAAGAAATGAAATGCACCGTTCATGGAGACGGTAAGCCGTACGTATGCATGAACGCTACTTTCATTTCTATATCATACTTTAATGGAAAGAAATAATAATGATATAGAGGTATATTATAATTCCAGTATAACATCATATATAATAACTTTAAATCCATCCTTTACCCGTCCCACATATGGCATTAACGAATCACATCACTTTGAGGGGGCGGTAATCCGCACTTCCTTAAATGAAGATATCGTGTTTACCCATAATGGAAACCATAAAGGTATTCCATAAATGAAAAATACAGAAGCTTAAAGAAAACATAAACATATTATAAATCATATATAAAAATAGTGACATCATAATGGCCACCCTTGAAGGTGTTAAATGAGTATTGAACAATCATCGTTTCGGGAGGCAGAATTTCGCCATCCACGGAAACCGTATGTTCTTTAACCATTTGATGTAGTTGTGTGATAGTGTAGCTCAAATAAATATTATAACAACATCCTAGTATATTGAATATACTGGTGTTGTAACAAAATAAGTAAAAAAAAGATTTTAGAGGGTTGGAGAAGAAAAATAAAACAAAAGAACAAGAGAGAATGAATTACCTTTAAAAGTGTAACTCCTTTTGATTTGAGCCTAAAGGCTTCCTTTGAAAGGATTATGCCCAAAGGGAATCCTCTAGGATGAGGAGAGGGATGTGTAGAGAGTAACTGGGCAGGGTTTGGACGAGCCAAAGGCTTGAGAAGTGTGTGAAATGGGGTAGAGGTGGGGGCCTTTTATAAGAGGAGAGGAGGGGAACTTTTGGAAAGTAAAGAAATATTACTTTATTTGAAAATGTGTTTCGGTTTTAAAAGGTCACACATTGATATAATTAGTGGATAAGGTGATAAGGGTTCGAAATCCACTCATCCAATTTGTTTTTTCCATGTGTAGGTTTTATATGTTTCATTATCTTTCCATTTTATTTAAATCGTCAAATAATGATGTCACCGCTGCATCATTATTATGCCATATATAATTTAATTTATTTAATGTCTAAAAATTATAAAAAAACTACTATGATGTAGGAAATATTTTTATCTTTCCAATGATTATTTATAATAAAAAATTTTACTTCTATAGACCCACTCAAAATTTTTTTCAGTAAAACAATTTATGTTAGTGTCATTTTCACTTTAACATTATATAAAATTATATTAATGTCATTCTCCAACTAAAGTGGCTCCATGGGGTCCCCAAGTTGGCCCATGGCTTGTCATGGTCGGCCATGACTCACCCAATAGGTGTAGGACAAGTGTAATTGTGTTTTCACATTCTTATAATACCATTTTTACCTTAAACTACACTAATTACCTCTAATCGCGATTAATGAAAAAAAAGTTACTATTCACCAAAAAAAATTATTTTAATCTCATTGAACCACATTTTACTTCTTAATGACAACCATGTATGTCAGATTTTCAAAATTCAATACACATTAGTGGTAAACATTCATTTAACTGAAAAATCAGTTTGCTTGATTACCACTTAGTGGTTTCACTATTCATCAAAAATTGAATTTTTTCAGCAAATTACCAAAAATTCACCCTAAGCTATATTTGATATTCCGAATTCAAAAATGAAGTCCATTTTAAAACATTCAAAACATATAAGTCAAATTAATTAATTTAATAATTAATTCCTGCTGTCATGAGAAATAGCGTGTTTTTGTGAAACAATAAGTATCAAAAGATTGACACCAGTTTAAGTCCAATTTCAAAGTGAAATTGATTCCAATGACCACCATTGGATTAACTGGTAAAAATATTTTCTAATTTCACTTTAAAAACAATTAAAATAATAATATAATCATATAAATAATTTAGATTAAAAAGAGGTTTTGAATTAAAACACAACATTTTACACTATTTATAAAAAAATGAACTTTATCGGAAAAATACCAAAAAATTACACAAAGTAAAATTTGATGTCCCGATTCTTAATAAGAGTTTTATTTGGTCCAAAAGAATGTATAAGAGTGATCAAAAATATATTTAATTACGGTTCACCATTAAAAGGTGATAAGTGAACCTTTAGTGAAAATTAAAGTATATATGCCTAAAATTAAACTCTTTCCGTATTTTAATCCTTTATCTTTTATTGGGTAAATGTATAAACATTTAAAAACATATATAATCATATTTTAGTTATTTCTATCCATTCCCGCCAGTGCAACGGCTACTCGTTAACTAACATTTAAAATAATATTATTTTATTACTTGTGTGCAACGTAAGTTTTCAAAGAAACTCATCGTTGAGTACGGAGTACGTTATCGAACATAGAAACCCCTTATAATTAAAATTAATATTTATTTCGTAAATATTAATAAATATGAAAATTCTTTATTCTTTATTTACCTAGGATGTTACATCCTTCCCCCCTTTTGGGAATTGCGTCCTCGCAATTTTATTCACTTATCAAAATAAGTGGGGGTATTTATCCCTCATAGCATTTTTAGATTCCCACGTTGCCTCTTCAATCACATGGTTTTCCACAAAACCTTTACCTGATTAATCACCTTATTCTGTAACACTTGCTCCCTGTGGTCAAGAATCTGGACCGGTTGTTCCTCATAAGATAGGTTCTCTTCCAGCTGAACTACCTCTGGACTCAAAACATAAGATGGATCTGGCATATACTTTCTCAACATCGAAACGTGAAAAACATTGTGTACCTGAGATAAACTCGGAAGTAAAGACACCAGGTATGCAACTGATCCAACTCTCTCCAGAATTTCATATGGTCCAATAAACGTTGGACTCAGCTTTCCTTTCTTACCAAATCTCATCACACTTTTCCAAGGAGAAACTTTGAGAAAAGCATGATCACCTACCTCAAAAGGTATATCCTTCCTTCGGTTATCCGCATAACTCTTCTTCCTGCTCTGAGCTGTTCTCATGTGTTTCTGAATCAACTAAACTTTTTCTGCCATCTCTTCTACCAATTCTGGTCCCATCAACTTCCTTTCTCCCACTTCATTCCAAAATGCTAGAGTTTGACACCGCTTCCCATATAATGCCTCAAATGGTGCCATTTGTATACTGGAATGAAAACTGTTATTATAAGAGAATTCAACCAAAGAAAGATGTTGGTCCCAAATTCCCTGATAATCCATAGAACAAGCTCGTAGCATATCCTCCAAGGTCTGAATTGTTTGTTCTGACTTCCCATCTGATTGAGGATTAAAATCTGTACTAAAATTTAATTCAGTACCCAACAACTTCTGAAGTCCTTTCCAAAAGTTAGAAGTAATCCTGGGATCACGATCCGATAAAATAGAGAGAGGAACTCCATGTAACCTGACTATTTCTTTAAGATACAAACGGGAAAGTTGATCTAGAGAGAAAGTATCTCGTATAGAAAGGAAATGAGCAGATTTAGTCAAGTGATCAACAATAACCCAGATTGCATTATTACCTCGAGATGTCCTCGGTAATCCCACAACAAAGTCCATGGATATGTTTTCCCATTTCCACTCTAGCACTGGTAAAGGCTGAAGCATCCCTTTCGGTAACTGCCGCTCTGCTTTAACCTGTTGACATGTCAAACACTTCACAGTAAAATCAGCAATGTCTCTTTTCATTCTATCCCAACAGTAATACTCGCGCAGATCTCTGTACATCTTAGTACTTCCAGGATGAACTGAAAACGGGGAACTATGAGCCTCACATAACAACTCATTATTCAACTGTGAATCACAAGGCACACATAACCTATTCCCAAACCTCAAAACACAAACACAAACTTATCCAAGAACTCATGGAAAATTTTATTCATAAGGTCCCTGAATACAGCAGGTGCATTGGTTAACTGAAAAGGCATAACTACAAATTCATAATGGCGATATCTAGTACGGAACGTAGTCTTTGGAACGTCTGCTTCTTTTACTTTCAACTGATGGTACCCCGACCTCAAGTCAATCTTTGAAAAATACTGAGCTCCCTGGAGCTGATACCACTTCATTCAATGGCCCAACATCTTCTGAAGTTGTTGCAAATGATTTTACCACCCCTTTCTGCTTGTAGTCTAGCTGCATTCCCCCAGTTGAGTTCTTCGTTGGACACTCGTTTGCATAATGACCCATTTCATTACACTTAAAACATCTTACCGTTGGCTTTTCATTTCCTGCTTGATCATCTTCCTTACAGTTACGAGCAATATGACCAGACTTACCACACCGAAAGCACTTACCAGATTTGGATAAACATTCTCCAGGATGCATTTTACCACACTTCTCACAGGATGGATATTTGGTTTTCTTACCTCCTTGCTTCTTTGATGAATTCTTCCCCTTTGACTTCCAACTAGACCTCTTATTCTGTTGTTTGTCATAGAACACCTGATCATCGGAAAACTCCATTTCTACCTTCTCAGCACATCGAACAAGTTTTTCATAACTTTTGGAATCACGAGAAGCTAAAGCCCTTCGATACTTTGGCTTTAACCCTGAGTAAAAACGGTTTATTTTACTATCAAGATCTCGTATGAAGTTTGGAGCATACCTTGCCAATCGAGTGAACTTTTCTTCATAAGCAGCCACTGAATCATCCTCCTGCCTCAATTCTAGGAACTGTTTTTCTATCCTAAGACGAACCACCTTAGGAAAATATTTCTCAAGAATCATACATTTGAATTCGTCCCAATGAAGATCCTCAATCGCATCACTATCCCTTATATTTTTCACCATCGACCACCACTGATCAGCTTCACCTTCAAAATGGTAAACAGCAAGACTAACCTTTTGATGTTCTGAACACCCCATGACATCAAAAATCTTCTCCAGTGATTTAATCCACCCTTCAGCTTTCACAGGGTCAGATGATCCTCTGAATGATGGGGGATGTTGCCTCATGAAATGTTCCACCACTGACATGTTCCTCTACGGTTGATCTGGCTGATCTTGTGCATGGATACCACCACCATTTATAGCCTGAGTCAACTGTTCCATCACTGCAACAAACTGTTCAGTTCCGATTCCGACCATCTCAGGTTTCTAATTTGGAAGGTTATCATCCTCCGGATGTCGTCCCAACATAGCTGCTTTGTTTCCTCTGCGGAAAACCATTCTGAACACAGAAATATCTTAGGCGAAGCAACATGGTAATCCGTAAATGCTATATCATTTCAATCATATTATAATTTAACACTTTTCTAACTCCTAAAGTTGTCTAAACCGTCCTCTGATACCAACTATAAGGCCCCAGCCTTAAACCTTACTTAATATTGAATTAAATGAATAATTCACATTGAGGATATTTTTAGGTTTAGAGTTTTATATAATTAGAATATAACTATTACATCTTAAAAGATTACAAAGTAGACACTTCTACTAAGTCTCCATAAAATCAAAACTTTTAAAAAGAAAGATGTCTAGATTCCATGTTTTATATAGCATGACATTCCCTTGATCCCATCCTTGACCTTATTCCACTTTAAGTCCTGTGAAAAACATTTCAAAAAAACATGGGGTGAGCATAAAAATCTCAGTTAGGGAAACAGAAAGAATGAAAACTGTTATTTTTTCAAACATCAAATAAACCATATATAATCTATCAATGTAATACCTTCACCTTCATGAAGTATTAAAAAAAATATTCACTGAATAAAGTATCATTACATCCCTTTTTGTAACCAAAGGATTACCATAAAACCCATATAAAGAACACATAGAATATATAAAGGTAACTTGGGACATAAACATACTTAAGTGGAATAACCATACGGTCTACTTCCACACATATCACTTAATGGAATAGCCATACGGCCAATTTCCATACATACTTAATGGAATATCCATACGGCCGACTTCCATACCCAATGCATTGGAGGTTATAACGTAACCACCCATCCTGGTATTCACGGCACCACCCGTCATATGGTTTATAACGTAACCAACCGTTAAAATGTCCAGGTACCAGTATAAAATCATAAAACATAAAACCAATATAAAGGAATGACAACATTTCCACATTTCAATCACAATATATCATAAATATATTGACATAATAGAATCCTTTATCAAAACCATTTTCAATACCAAAATGCATAAAAGAGTATATGGTATTTATTTTATTTTAAAAACATTACGGCTTGTTGAGGAAGCCAAAGACCAAATAATACTCGCGGCGGCGGAAAAAGTCATTGTCACCACGTACGTTAAAAAAACATTCCTTTTTGTCGTTTAGTAAAACGCTTCGTAGAAAAAGATTCCTTTTGTATAAAAGTAAAAGTCAAAGTGGTTTATACACCGTATAAAATAAAGTTGTTTATAAAACGAAATATGCCTCAATGAAAGGAGATTGAGACGAAGTCCCTTACCTCGGGTCCGACTTGACTCGATCGTTCTTTAACGTCCTGAATAATAAACGTGAGTTAATTTATAATTTATTAAGAACCTTTTTAATGTTTATTATTCCGTTTATATCACTTACTTCCATGTTATTAACATTATGTAACCATTTAAGTTAATAATGTTTGTTTTGTCAATATTTGGTTCTTATGTCGAATGTGGACTTCTTACAATTACATGTTGTTCGTGTGGTCAAAGGTTCTTTATATCTAGAATGAAATTACTGATTTGGATATAAAATGTATCATATATATCGAGAATATACATGAATTTGTAATATTACATAATCATTTAGAGGTTTGAAATGAAATGCACCGTTCATGGAGACGGTAAGCCGTACGTACGCATGAACGCTACTTCCATTTCTTTGTCATATTAATGGAATTAAAACTACATGAGAGGTATGTATATTTTAATTCCAGAATTATATTCATCATTTAGATATATCATTAATTATATATATCCATTATATACATGTACTTTTAATAGTACATTACATTTGGGGATAAGAAGTGAAATGCACCGTTCATGGAGACGGTAAGCCGTACGTACGCATGAACGCTACTTTCATTTCTATCTCATATTTTAATGGAAAGAAATAATAATGATATAGAGGTATATTATAATTCCAGTATAACATCATATATAATAACTTTAAATCCATCCTTTACACGTCCCACATATGGCATTAAGGAATCACATCACTTTGAGGGGGCGGTAATCCGCACTTCCTTAAATGATGATATCGTGTTTACCCATAATGGAAACCATAATGGTATGCCAAAAATGAAAAATACAGAAGCTTAAAGAAAACATAAACATATTATATATCATATATAAAAATAGTGACATCATAATGTCCACCCTTGAAGGTGTTAAATGAGTATTGAACAATCATCATTTCAGGAGGCAGAATTTCGCCATCCACGGAAACCGTATGTTCTTTAACCATTTGATTTAGTTGTGTGATAGTGTAGCTCAAATAAATATTATAAAAACATCCTAGTATATTGAAGATACTGGTGTTGTTACAAAAGAAGTAAATAAAAAGAGTTTAGAGGGTTGGAGATGAAAAATAAAACAAATGAACAAGAGAGAATGAATTATCTTTAAAAGTGTAACTCCTTTTGATTTGAGCCTGAAGGCTTCCTTTGAAAGGATTATTCCCAAAGGGAATCCTCTAGGATGAGGAGAGGGATGTGCAGAGTGTAATTGGGCAGGGTTTGGCCGAGCCAAAGGCTTGATAAGTGTGTGAAATGGGGTAGAGGTGGGGGCCTTTTATAAGAGGAGAGGAGGGGCACTTTTGGAAAGTAAAGAAATATTACTTTATTTGAAAATGTGTTTCGGTTTTAAAAGGTCCCACATTGATATAATTCATGTATAAGGTGATAAGGGTTCGAAATCCACTCATACAATGGGTTTTGGCCATGTGTAGGTTTTATATTTTTCATTATCTTTCCATTTTATTTAAATCGTCAAATAATGATGTCATCGCTGCATCATTATTATGTCATATATAATTTAATTTATTTAATGTCTAAAAATTATAAAAAAAAATACTATGATGTAGGAAATATTTTTAGATTTCCAATGACTATTTATAATCAAAATTTTTACTTGTATAACCCCACTCAAAAATTATTTTAGTAACACAATTTATGTTAGTGTCATTTTCACTTTAACATTAAATAAAAATATATTAATGTCATTTTCCAACTAAAGTGGCTCCATGGGGTCCCCAAGTTGGCCCATGGCTTTTAATGGTCGGACATGTCTCACCCAATAGGTGTAGGACAAGTTTAATGGTTTTTCACATTCTTATAATACCATTTTTACCTTAAACTTCACTAATTACCTCTAATCGCTATTAATGAAACAAAAGTTACTATTCACCAAAAAAATTATTTTAATCTCATTGAACCACATTTTACTTCTTAAGGACATCCATGTATGTCGGATTTTCAAAATTCAATACACATTAGTGGTAAACTTTCATTTAACTGAAAAACCAGTTTGCTTGATTACCACTTAGTGGTTTAACTATTCATCAAAAATTGAAGTTTTTCAGAAAATTACCAAAAATTAACACTAAGCTATATTTGATATTCCGAATTCAAAAATGAAATCCATTTTTCAAAATTCAAAACATATAAGTCAAATTAATTCATTTAATAATTAATTCCCGCTGTCATGACAAATAGCGTGTTTTTGTAAAACAATAAGTATCAAAAGATTGACACCAGTTTAAGTCCAATTTCAAAGTGAAATTGATTCCAATGACCACCATTGGATTATATGGTAAAAATATTTTCTAATTTCACTTTAAAACCAATTAAAATAATAATATAATCATATAAATAATTTAGATTAAAAAGAGGTTTTGAATTAAAACACAACATTTTACACTATTCATAAAAAAATGAACTTTATCGGAAAAATACCAAAAAATTACACAAAGTAAAATTTGATGTCCCGATTCTTAATAAGAGTTTTATTTGGTCCAAAAGAATTTTTAAGAGTGATCAAAACTATATTTAATGACGGTTCACCATTAAAAGGTGATAAGTGAACCATTAGTGAAAATTAAAGTATATATGCCTAAAATTGAACTCCTTTCGTATTTTAAGCCTTCATCTTTTATTGGGTAAATGTATAAACATTTAAAAACATATATAATCATATTTTAGTTATTTATATCCATTCCTGCCAGTACAACGGCTACACGTTAACTAACATTTAAAATAATATTATTTTATTACTTGTGTGCAACATATGTTTTCAAAGAAACTCATCGTTGCGTACCGAGTACGCTATCGAACATAGAAACCCCTTATAATTAAAATTAATATGTATTTCATAAATATTAATAAATATGAAAATTCATTATTCTTTATTTACCTGGGATGTTACACCCATGGTTACACAAATGCTCTTTTTTCAAAAACCATTTCAATTCCTTGAAACCATTCAAGCCCATTTATAGGTCATTTATCAAAATCTAGAAAAACACATTTTTCTTTCAAAACCCTTTTTCAAAACACACAAAAATCATGAAAATTTAATAAATCAATTTCCAATGTTAGAAATGTGTGTTGTATTACCATAGGATTGAGATAGAACCACCTACCTCAAATTTCGGGTCATAAACATCCGTAACAGAATACTTATCAAATAACAAACTCCAATAGCACCAATAAAGAACCTAGAATCCAAATAATGATAATATTTATTCAAATAAAATCACAATATCTCGTTGAAAGATAAGAAACCTAGATAAATTTAAGAAGTAATCTTCCACACCACAACTGACGATGGAAAATGACCTATAGAATGAGATATCATAATGGATTTAGGAGAACAATACCAGGATCAACCGACATGGATCATCAGACCTAAAATCCCAAGGATAGGAACTGACATGATCTTATGTGAGTAAGGACCAAAAATATTACTAACTTAGTGAGACACAACACAAGAACGATGAGGATCAAATACCGATCGGTTCGATCTCAAAAATGTTGAGTCTCTTGAAAATCCACCAAAACTACATAATAAAGAATTATATAGAGTCTAGAGAGAGAATGACTGAGAAAAACTCCATAATGCATGAATTTAACTAGGTAAAGGGCCAAGTCATGACGTGTACCCCTTGGTTAGTACGTGTAGGACATTCTGGATAAGTAGGATGAAAAACCCATCACCTCGGTATACGAATATTGTGTTTAACACCTAAATGAAATGATACTCATGTACACGATGTGTACTATGTCACAACATGATCACCACATTCCTAACGTGTATCCACCACTCATAACACAATGTGTACCTTTGGTACATGATGTGTACCTATTCTACGACCTAGGGTAAACCCATAAAATTATATCTATGGATTCTAAGACAATAAGAGATGAAAGGAAAATGAAAACCATACTTGATCAAGGAAACAAGATGTTACAATATCCCCACCATTAGGACTTTCTATCTCTGGTAATTCATATGGAATATGTTCTTACTGGAAAAAGATGATACCACTGCTCCCTCATGAATTAATCGAATTCCCAAGTCCCATTAAAATCTTATTCTAGTTTCCATAATACACTAACCTACAAAATCAACATCCCATGGAGGGCATTATCTTGAGTGTCAATGAACTCCATTGGTTTCTACAAACTAGAATAATAAGGATCTAACTCTATTTCATACCAAATCAGTACATGAGTGGGATCAGGGGTGATACTTTCTGAAATAAGATATGTTGAAAATATATTGAATTACGATCAACAGAACCACCAATTATAACCTATCAAAAAACCTTCCCTATAAATTCAGTAACACCACATGTTTAAAAAAATCTCATAACCACCATACCCTATTTTACAAGCCGACATTGTCCCAATCGGGGAGAAACACTCTCAAAACCCGATTCAGCAACTGAAAACACCAAATGATTATCCATTCTATCTACATACTATCTCAATCGACTATGGGCTATATACAGACATCATCTCACATCCTGAATCATTTATGACATCTCAAGAACTATACATGGTCCATCCAATGATAATTTCACCACCATTGCCCAACAATTAGGTTAACTCTACGAACACCCACACAATGCCACAATTGTATCCATTCTGATCTACGACTTGTAACTATTTTTGTAAAAATAGTCAACCAATCCCATATTGATATCCCACAATCCACTGAAATCTATGATGAAGGCATGATGCATATCCCCTTTGATATAAATTATGTGCTTCATCATGAGATAAATCTGTGGATGGAATGATATGATCAACAAGACCTAGGACCCCATTTCCTCTTGAAGAAACCTCTAGGACATGAGGTAAGAGTTGGATTTATATCTGAAACAATGTTTTTAGGACTACCAAGTAAACTCAAAATCTATTATGCCTACATATTACCATGATCATCAAATGGGATGATTTCATTAACTAATAAACAACAACCCAAATAGCATTTTCCCCTCAGGGTGTCCATATTAACCCAATAGAAAATCCATGGAAAAATTTTCCCACTTCCATATTGACACTACAAGAGGCTGAATAATACTAGAAGGATTCAATTTCATTGCCTTTATTTTTTAGATGAAATAATAAGACATATAATCTGAAACGTCCCACATCATACGTAGCCAACCGAATCATATTATCATGTAATAATACATATTAGCAGTTCTTGGTCGAACTATCCATGAATATATATGACTATAAAAAAATTTCAACTTCCCATAGGTATTGGGATGACCACTCTCTTCCCAATGTGATGTATGAAATTTGATTAAAGTGACCAACTGGGAATTGTATCCCTTCCATAACGGTTTTCCATAGTCATTTTAGACTCATCAACTTGTTTTGACTGTGAAATATAGAATCTACGATAAATGAAGACAACTTAACACTATTTTGAACCTATCCTATGAAATCCAGTGGAGCATGCATGTGAAACTGAGTATAATTTCTCATAATATTCAACTCCTCCATCGATTCCTCAACAGACTATGAATTGACCTTCTAGTATTAGGAATATGCAACTAAATTCCCTTTCTCTAAAGTGTAGTTGATGTGGAATTAAAATTTTTTAAGATATTCTACACATCTCATATGTTAGAGACTCAAGTCATTCTGGGAATAGATATTTCTTAGACTCGTATGATCATAAAATACCATGAACATGTCCTTAATAGATGGTGCCTCTAGCACATAAGCACATGCATCACCATTGAAATCTCTAAATCATGATTGGGGAAGTTCTTCCCATGCAGTTGGAGTTGTAGAGATTTATATATGACCACATGATCCTTTTGTGTTTTCATGAATCCCAATAAAGCACTAGATGCATCAGAAAACACCACATACACCATACTATGGTCAGTTACGATCATAACATGTGTTGATGTCCAATATCATTTATGTTCATCACATGAAGATAGTCACTTTTCATTGGATGAGAATTTCCCCTACATTTTTTGTAAGAGATTTCAAATGTGACACCATATTAGATAAATCCTTAATGAACTGTCAATAGTATTCAGAAAGACCATGGATGCTTCATATATCAATGCCATTTTGAGTTTCCTCCTAGGAAAAAAGAACACATACCTTATCTGTATCAACTGATAAGAAAATATCAGAAATTTAGTGCCCAATGAACTTCACTTCATATATATATAAACTATATTTTAAAACATTTCCATACAGATAGTGATTTTATAGAATCTTGAGTACAAGACTCATATGTCGCTCATTATTACACTCTTTCATTCAATAAACATGAAAACCAGTAGAAAACATTTCCACCAAAGATTCAAAATATTGGCAGAATATTGGTCTCATCAAATCCAAGAAATCCACATGATCATTAGTTAGACCATCAGGCATCACGAGTTAATCACAATGGTCATACCATCTCATAAAGGCCCTATTTGGTATATTAGGCTCCCATACTATGATCAAATGTTAACCCAACAAAAATATCGATCTTTGAAAACTATATTACAACCTTCAACTTATCAATAAAATCATCCTCACGAGGAAAATGTTATCTATTATTAACTATTAATTGATATAATATCTGAAAGTCCACAAATACCCAAAATGAACCAAACATTGTCTTATAAAACGCACATGGGATGACCAAGGTGAAAACATATGGTGGAAAAACCCCTTCTATAACATATAGTCCAACTAAATCATGTGTTCATTCTAATCTACATGTGCGATTTGGTAAGAACACAATGATATTGGTTAGAATCCTAGAAGTAGGCCAATAATAAACTCTACCTTCATATCTATAATAATACCTTATTAATTATATAGAAAAGGGCCAGGAATTCCACCAACCATAACTGTAAGGTCACCAACAGATGAAATTCCATCAGTAAAAAATATAATGGCAGACAACAAACTACTGTGCTCAGTGTGGGATGGCCCTTCTTGGCCAGAACTTAGATTCCACTTACCCTAAAACACATGAGAGATCACCTCAGTATTAATAAATTAAATATCTTTAGGATAGCAATCATCCTTAGGTCAATAAGAGACAATCAATCCATACTAATGATGAAATCATACTTATATATATTAATAATGATAAAATACTAGATCAACTAGGTCTCGACTAACATTAATATACAATGACACATGAACACATGTTCTTTCCTCATTCCATATGGTGTCTCTAAATCCATCGTAAAGGGAATATGTTTCATTTGATTTTTAATCATGTAAACAATATGTGAATATAAAAACCTGGGGGATCTACTAGTATCAAACAATGTATTATCTACTAATTCTTCTATAAGGAGTGTACCTCTCACTATTGTCGGACCTGTATCAACTTCACTTGGAAACTCATATTTTGTGTTTAAATTATGCACTCCTGAGGCCTTTTGATAGAGCCCTATAGTATTTGATGCTTTTGAATGAATCATTGTATACTGTTGAGCTAATGAAATATGACCATAATGAAGAATATTCATATCCAATAATAAATGATGTAGATGACCAATAAGTCCACAAATATTGGTTTCCTTCACCGATATAGGACAAGAACAACTAGTGTGACCCCTGTTTCCACTTTGGTAGCATGTATGATGCACATTTCCCGCTACAAAGGATGGTATAGAGAAGGCTCACTAATGAGACCCACCTCAACCTATCCTCCAACGGTCCTACAAATTATTTTACTTCAAATGAAATCCAAATAAGTAATCACTAATTGGAAGAAAATATGTGGTGAAGCCGACATAGCTGACCATTTATATCTGTGCGGTCATTGCTCTATCCACAATATCTGTATAGGTAGAAAGCTTCAACATGGACACCTACGATCTAATGTCCTGTTTCAAACCCTGCATATACTTATGAGCATTTCACTGGTCATTCATTACCACATCTAGAGAAAAATCGACAATATTAGTAAACTGATTGGTGTAGGAAGACACTGAACGCTATCCCTACTGCAACGACAAGAACTAAAGTGATTTTAAAAAAATTAGAGAATATGAACCAAACTGATGAATGAACATGGTTTTTAATCCCTTCCAATACGAACAAACATGTATTTTTTTCCTTGATCATAGAGTCCAAGAAATTCGTATTGGAACCCATGAGTCTGGATGTTGCGCACTTCACCCTGATATTCATAGGTGACATTAGGAAGTCAATTATTTGATCGATCTAGTACATCCAATCCTTGAAAAAATGATGTTAATTCATTCATTTAATGGATGGTGGCTTCTCACAAAATCAATATTTGTGATCGGTCACTTTCTCATCCTAGTCTAGGTTGTACTTCAGCCACTTCCTTCTAAACTCGTGTCACATCCTGATCGATAACATGGGCTTTCCATACAATAGTATTGATAATATTTGGATCCATTGGTGGATCTTCTTGAGGATTATCATATGAACCTTCTTGAAAAACAATTATAACATTTCTTGGAGGCATACTGTTATATATCAAAACATAAGAACGATCTGATACAGAACATATCTCAGTTCAAACTAAACAACCACAAGTAGAAACATTAATTTTAAAAGTAAAAAACACTAGATACAAATATCCTGACATCCCATGGTATATTGAGTTTTGTGACGACAATATCTAGATATAAACTCATCAAAACATAGCTGTCATTTTTTGAAAATAATATTTCAAGTATAACAGACGACCAATGAAAATATTCATTAGAACATACCTTCATCTTATACCAAACTGTAACAAACCGACCCAGATTAAAATCAAACATGGCACCTGACACTGTCTATCACAAAACCAAAGGGCGTTACCAATCCCTATAGGCTAGAGACAAGAACCTGAGCATCGATCAACAATAACTGAGTCAATGATTTCTGCCAACAAGAATAAAACACAATTCATACATATACAAGGAAATAAAGCAATTGTGGAAGACTAAAACAATATATATTCCATCAAATTTAGAAAATACATAAAAAACACAGCTAAAATTGAAGCTAAATACACCAAAAGAAAATTCTGAATGTAAAGGGATAAAAACCACCAAATACACCAATTATGTAATGGAATAACACCAACCATCTCACCATCATCTACCCATTCCATCTGAAATGAACTTTGCTACGTCACAATGGAACCTTGCCTTTCTCTGCACTGGAATACAATCAAAGGGAACCACCTATTTTTTATCAAATGGTGTGATCTAACATGTTCATAAGGATCCCACATAGATGATCCATAAAAACTATCTATATAATAAATAATGTATTATCATGTCTAAAATAGACCATGGCATGATAATAACTAAAGTAGTTTTATTGAAAATTTTGGTTTGCATTTCCATTTTCAAAATTTTTAAAAACTAAAAAGTATAATAGTTTCAAACCAAATTTTAAATTTCATTATTAACCCTATTAAATATTAATATCAACGATAAATTAGAAATCAATGTAGTATAAAATAGAATAATTTATATCACACACCAACGAATAATAAATTCCTATGCAGCAGACAAATTGTACCATAAAGAATCATGTTCACAATAATTGATCCTTGAACATAGGGCTAATAAGCATGGGTATACCCCATGAGTAAATAACCCAAAATGTAATGATCAATAACATAGAAAAAAGAACCTAGGAAAAAGAGGAAATCCCCAAAAAACCCTCCTTGAGAATCACAAAGAAATGGATAATGTCCTCAAGATAAACCATCCACCTATGTACCCAAGGTGACCCATGATTATTTTCAAAAACCAATTTCAATTAATTTAAACCCATTTAAAGCTATTTATAATACATTTATAAAAAAATAGGAAGAAACTTTTTTTGTAAAAACCATTTTTCAAAACACACAACAATCATGAAAATTTCATTAAACAGTTTTAAAAGTTAAACAAGAATATTCATTATCATAGCCTGGAGACGAAACCAACAACCTCAAATTTTTGGTTGCAAACACCCACAATGGAACAAAAATCCATTAACGAAACCCAAAAATAGAAATAAGTACCTATAATCAAATCCATGATAATGATTGATTCAAATATAAAAAAAATGTTCATGAAAGAGAGGAAACCCAAACACCTCAAATATGGATGCACGCCGCATGACAACAAATGAAGGGAAAAAGAATCCGGAATAGAAACCCACAAAGGAACTAAAAAAAGATGAAAATGGACCAATATAACAATAATGAATGGATAGGGTTGTATTTTGGTCATAAGTAAGGAGGAACCATAATGAAATACTACATTGTGAGACACACCAAAAATAAAATGACTATCCATTACCAATCAGATCGATCCAGAAGATGTGGAGTCTCTGGAAAATGATCCAAAACTACATTATGATGAGAGCCTTGAATTCTAGATAGAAAATTAGAAATAAATACTCTGAAATGAATGAATTTAACAATGGAACAAGCTGAGTCATGGCGTGTACCCCTTGGTCTGGATGTGCAGGAAAAACTAGATAAGTATGATGAAAACACTTTTCCTCAAGATAAAATATTCTATTTAATCACTACATGATGTGTACCTCATGTAAACTATGTGTACTAAGTCACAACATGATCTCCCTATTCAGGACATGTATCCAGCACTCAGAACATGACTTGTACCTCATGTACTAGATCCGTACATGTTCTAAAACCAATAATAAACCCAAAAAAATAACATACAATAATTATTAAACTATAAGAGAACTTTGGAAAAGGGGAGGAATACCCAATCAAGGTAATAGGATTCAAAAAATTCCCAAAAAAATAATTCACCCAAATATCATTCTTGAAATAAATTGTTTTTTTAAAAAAATTAATGTTTATATATCATAATTAAAATATTATAAAAATATGATTGGCCATTCAGTGTTATAACATGTCATGATTGAATTCGATTAATAATATATTATTTCTCATAAGTGGTGGGATAAACAAATTTTCATATAAGATTTAATAATAAACATATTTATAATGATAAAATTTTTTAGAATTTCAAAATTGTATTGTATTATATGAATCTAAAAGCCATATAATGAAAAATTAATTCTATGATTCGATCTATAATTGGAAAAGTATCAATGGGTTTCATTGATTTTATGTGGGAGAAACATTATTAGTTTTGAGTTGGGCTAGCCAGTAGTTACAATGGTTTTGATTATATGGAATAAAATATATTATTGGAAAAAATACTATCAATGTTTGTTCCCTACAACATACTGTAACCTGATTAATTTTATATTTAATAGTGGAATATCATGGCATAAATTGATGTGTTTGAAAAATGGTGTATATATACAGAAAAAATTTCTTACAAATTAATATCAAAATATATATAACCCATAATTTAATAATATACGAATTTCATACCGAAGAATATATAATGATCTATTCAATTTAGGAATATTATTTACCAATATATATCATTATATATAATCCTAATAAACATTAATGTATTCAATGTTCCACTAATAATGAAGTAAGTGAGTGAATTTATGATGAAATTAGAAGATTTATAATTATATTTTATCTGACAGAACATAACCATCAACAGTCATATTTAAGGGTGATGAAAATTTTAAAATGAATTCACTTTAGTTCAAACAGATAATATGAAATTACCATGATATAGGACATATTGGTATTAATAGTTAAATTAATTAGTGGGATATATTGTTCATTAACTATGGAATTGAAATATTTCCATATATATTATCAGAGTTACGAGCATAGACAATGTGAGATTTTAAGGCACGGTGAGCCTGCTAATAATTTTATAAATATCTAAAACATTTATTATACTACCCATGAATGTTTTCTTAAATAATATGTGATACATTTAAAATTGAATCTGTCCTTGTAAATATAATACCATAGTTATGTCTATAACGCAATATTACCATAAGTATGAACTCTAATTAGTCGGTGTGGGGTGTTCATATGTCTCCCCAATTGGTGGGTGTGTTCGGTTAAACTAATTAATTATGATTATTTATTTTTGTTAATTATGAAAATATAATTAATTTATAAATAAATAGTAATGGATATTTTCCAATGGCTGACTACATAATCAAGGCACTACTATGCAATGAATCCATACCCTATCCATTGGAGAATCAAATTAGAAGACGAAGAATCTCTGAATTAATGTAGATTGAGGCACAACGATTAAAATGAACCATTTGAAATGTTTTAAATTGTGTTAATTGATAATAAAATGATCCAATATTAATTCTTGCCATATAAATTCATTGATTTATAACTTATGACTTAATTGTTTTTAGTAGATTCATTACATTGCTGATTTTTTCCAATTTCTTGAACCCTGAATTGTGAATAAGAACTGGTTTAATTTTCATTTTCATTTTTTTCTCACCATGGATATTATTATTCATCATCATTGAACAATGATGCATGTAAATGATCAAAAAAATATTTTCATTCATTCTGTTTTCTCTAATTTTATTTCTGTTTGTCAGCAATGTGCTACTTGGTCATGGATCAATATTTTTGGATGGCACAGAGCTCGATATTCCCCTCAGATTCACACCAATATCATTTTTGAAAATAAAATTTCAAATTTGGGATGGAAAAGGTGGCTTATAAGGTTGATGGTGATCATTTATTTTATTTGAAACCAAAAATAGTCATGGTGGTGTAGCAATTTATATTGGAAACCATGTTGGATCAATGTGTAAAACTTTAGGGTAGCCAAATGGTTAAAGAAAAAAATTAAAATCCCGTGATAAAACTTTTTTTTTGGAAAATTATATACTTGATTCATTTTTTAAAATCCATATCTATATTCGTGATCATAAACATGAATTTCATGAAATAATATGACTACATTTCTTGTAGTTCCACAAACACATGGCAAGTATCCCATATACTTTAATGGTTAGGGTTTGGAGAAATATAAATTTAGAAAGGATTATAGCGCTCATAAATGTTTTGTACATCATCCCTAGGTGGAAGATCCATGTGGTGGAGCACACTGGATCGAACGCATGTTGGAATACATGGCCAGGGGCACACCAAGTACAAAATTACACAGACACAACCAAGCACACAATGGTGGACCCAAAGTGGCATGCACAAACTATGTAGACCCACTACATTCTGTGTAGCACTACAAGGTAAAAAATAGTTATTGATTAGAAAACGACCACAAAAAATGATGGGATCTTAGGTTGTGTGGGTCCACTACTTGTCGTGAACCCATAGATTCAATTTTTTGAACTTCAATATTTCCTATCTCCTTCATTTAGACTAGTTTTTTGGCTCACATGTAGCCCATTCTAGTTATATTTATCTATAGAACATGATGGTATCCTTATTTGTGCCAATTTAAATATCATTTTAAATTTTCTAGGCGTTATTATTATTGACATGATGAAAAAAAGATGAAGATGATTAAATAGGATCACCAATGACTCTCCAAGTAGAACCCTCAAGTAGGGATTAGTCAGAGTCCTCAATAAATAGAGTGGAACCATCTAGTAGAGATATAATATCGATCATCAACCTTATGAGTGGAACCCTATAACTATTATAGGAATTGGCCCACAATGACTTGATTGGATCCCGCCTATAAAGACATAGCACAGATCCCTGACTTTCTGAGTGGCACCCTCTAGTTGGGTGGTTCATGGGTCCATGATGACTAGAATAGAACCCTCATATAAAGCCATGCATTGGTCATTAACCATATTTGCATAAAAATCATTATGGGATAGGAATGGGTAGCTAAAAACTATAGTTGAACCCACCTAAAGAGACATGGCATGGGTCCATGACCTTCTGAGTGACACCATTTTTTGGGATCGCCATGAGTGAATTACATACTATTCTAGTGGAACCTTCCTCTAAGTTGTCACATGTGTCCTCAACAATCAAAGGGGAAACCTCCATTTTTTATAGTTAATGGGGGCTTTATGTAGATATATTTCCCCTATAACATGTTGAATATTTACATGGTATAAATATATTTAGATTTTTTTCTATTTGGTTTCCCCAAGAGATACTGTTAATCATTTATGGCCTTATAGAATATAAGGTGGCTATCTCTCTAGTCTGAGTTGTGAGATGGATATGTCATTCTCTTATTTTGGGTTCATTTGTTTGATCATGTATATATATATATAATATCCTTATGTGTTTATATATGTACCCATGTTTTTGGATCTCATTACTCTATTTATATTTATGGGAGAGAAGTGACGTTTAGTCAGACTACATTACGTGTTGATCCTTATGTGGTTAGATGAGGTTACATCCTCGCATTTGGTTGACATTTTTCCTTTTTCTTGTCGATCTATCTATTCCATTTATGTCTCCTACTACTCACTATTTTCAGTTTTTTCGGAATCCAACTATGTATTTAAATAACAATTCCTACATAGTATTTTCCCACATGTGGCATGTCTTGTGTAGATGATGGAGAGGTCGGTTTTGACTATAGAGGATCTTAGTGAATCATGGATCATTGGTATGCATATAATGGTGATATCTTGGAGATCTATAGTATTTCACTCTTAGAAATATACTTTCTAGTGTTGTATTTTTGGGACAAATTTTTTGTTTTTAATTTATTTTTTATCCTTTTATATTTTGTTTACACCCAAGAGATTACACTTTCTTGTTCTATATTCTATTAATTGCATCAATTAATTTTTTTTTTCACTTTTCAATTTATCATTGTTTTGAATAATCATGTGCATGTAAATAATTATTAGGAAATAAATCTTATATAGGATATTCTTTTTGTAACTTCTCACCATACCATAGCTTATGAGGGTGGGTTTAGATTTGTACTGCCTTGAGCCAACATGATGTTTTTGTGATTCCAAATTGGTATCAAATATAGTTTCATTCCTTATAAATGTGTTCTGTGTTCTCCCCTTATGAGTATTTTTTTGGGATTAGGGAAACTATGTCAAAGTGTCTTATGGGAGGTTCTCCGGAAAGGAACCCAGTGATTGTACTAGGGACCGATTTTTCTTTCACCTAGACCATCACTACTTTTATTGTATCTCGATAATAAGAGTGTTTTTATACAGTGATCATATAGTAAATGGATTAATTAATATATTGTATTTGAGGTCACATCTTGATTCATCTCCATATTATATATAAAAATGTTCATTTTTGTTGGTTGGACTACATTAATAAAGAGGGGTGGGGGTTAATTGAGTATCCATAAAAATATTTGTAAAATATCAACATAAAAATCATCCCCAATATAAATGAATACAACCTATTTAATCATTTTAGTATAGTTATAATATTTTTAATGTTAGAATATCTTATTAAAATATTTATTAATTCTCAGTAATATCAATGTGAGTTGTTAATTCAACTTGTGAAGATATCCAAATAAGGAAAAATAGTTATAACATCTATCCGAGACTAACTATTAATGTATAATCTAGTTTTTTTGAAATATAAAGTAAATCATAGAAATCCTAAATTAAAAAACACAATGGATGAAAAAATTGGTTCAGTATCAAGCCAATACCTAATCCACTCCCCTTGGTGACCACCAACCACCATTAAGATTATGTTAATAAACATGATCCACACTATGGACTAAGGTAAATAACAATGCAACGAAAAATCCAGGTCACACGACCTCCTCTACTATTCTGTGTGGAAATGAACAACCAGGTCACACAAGGATCTCTTCCACACTTATCAATGGGAGTGAACAAATATAAGAAGTAATGAGAGAAGGTATATCTTGTATCATTCAGTATAATATGGGTGACTTTGTGTGTTTTAATAATGATACATTCACACTGCTGGAATGATAGAAATAATACACCACAGAGCACAAATTATGAGAAAGGGTTAGAAGTTCCCTGAGTGTTATTATCCATAGAAATAGACTGATAGAATGAATTAGATTATTGTATCAAGTTATCTTCTAAAAAACAGAGTATCACAAGTCTAGATCATTGGTTTTTAGTTTGATAGTGTAATATTTCTAGCTAGTATTCTTCTTGGGGTAGTTACTGTTATGAAGTTTTTTGTTATGATCCATGGTATTACAACCCTTTAGAATCAATATTTCTTTGTAAGTTCATTTATTCTTTTGTGTTGCATGCTTTAGTTTTTTTAAAACACTCACTCTACATCACATGTTGTTCCAGTTCTAATATCATTTTTTGTGACAGAGTTCATGTGTTGATTCTGATAGGATTCATGTATTTTTTACCTTATACCTCATACTGTCAGGTGACATTTCAACAATTAAAAATAAATTGTGTCAGTGCCTTTAAATGACACAAATATTACCATTATAAATTAAATTGAAAAATCAAAAAGATTAATCAATGATGTAAGAGTATTTCTTGAAACAATATCACATGGAAATGGTGTCACCGTGAAACAATGTATTCTTCTTTTCCATTGAGCTTTGAGATAGTCAGGATGCTATATTTGCATTGATATTAGTAACTGGAAGCCTAGATTTAGTGATTTGATCACATTGTTTTTACCTTTTCAAAACTTCTAATGGTTTCATGAAGATGGTAGGAAAGATCTGGTGTCACAGACATAACGAAATCTAAAACTGGTTAAAGTGTCTAGGTCATGGTGCTTCGGTCATAGTGTATAGGTCACAATGTCTTGTTCATTTCTAAAAAATATAACTACTATATGATTACTAGTTTCTCAGAATTATCCAAATATATGTAACATTCTTAAGGAATAATATTCACAGAATGAAGTATACTTAATAATTTATAAAATAAAGCACTATAGAATAAAACTAAATATAGTTTACAATAATAAAAGTTCATATGTAAGAATCTTGATCTTCTGAAATAATATTTAATGCATGGGGAATCCCAATATCTCCACTAATGATTTGAGATATATTAAACTTGATTGACATGATTTGTGATCATTAAAACCTGATTAAAATATGAGGATGCAAATAATTTGATTGTGCATCATTTAGATTAATTTTTTATTATGACTCCTTCATAATATCTAATATGGTTACCTCTTATAGATTGAATCAATTATATGATGATTGATGATGCCTCAATTTAGGTTCCATCCTGTCTGATCGTTCCGCCAGGTGGATTGGTTTTCAAACCCCCACCTTTTATGAAATATATCATATGACCAGAGCATTATGATGATGCTCACAAGTAGAGTGCATCCCACTAGTTCCAGCTCCAAATGATAAAAATGTATTGTGGTGAGATATATACCTAGTAAAATTATGATTATCTAGAGTTAGTGGAATGTATCTTTAGTTAGATCCATATAGTTAATGATCAGGTTCTTGTTCTGGTATGTATCACTTTATGTAGAGAAGTTGAGTAGTGGTGGTTTCTTGTTACCATAGTGGATGAATAGTAGATAGGTTCCTGAATTCCATTTTTTATTTCATATTGAGTAATACCCATTAGTTTTTATACTGACTCAGATTTTGGATCTTCTTGACATGCATCTAGGAGTAATTAATATGGATTTGTATGATACATTGTTTATATACAATACACATTACTGTATAGACATTATATATGTTGGGTAATTTTGAGAAAACAAATATTGATTATGGATTACACCATGATATTTTTACTAATTTTGTTCCATTTTTAATTCCCACCTATGATGGGGTATTGAATAATGTGCTAGTGTTGGGTAGATTCCTATCAGAATGACATAATTCTTATAGACTTGTAATTGGTCATTACATAGTTTAGTCATATTAGGAATCTAGTTGACACATGCCAATAAGATATCCATACAGGATACTATCTAATGATTAGGCTCAAGCACATTGTAAGATTTAGTTCCAATGACCATGGAAAACTACTGTTTTCTGGTGCTATGTTTTTGGAAGTTACCATCATTTAGTTCATTAATTTATGACATGACATGATGAAAACCATAGATAGATAGGATTCATACCACTATAATAGTGATAACACAATGATCAGGGATATTCTATGAGATGAAAGGGCGGCCCCAGCATAGGTGGAGCATGAACAAGTGCATGTGATTCAATGGGATGAGGAATGAATGTATGTTATCATTATTACACCATAACCATGTTTTTTTGAATTATGATGATATTTTCCAGGGTTGTAGAAAGAAATAGGTTATTAATGGTTATGAATGAGTGAAATAAAATATTATTACATGTACAATCATTATATTTCATTCTATTTCGTGAGTTTTAGTAGAACAACTTTTTAGCAATTCCATTATCTAAAAAATCATCGTGTGAGAGCTTGATATCCTGGTAGAGGAATTATCACAATAACAACATGTTTAGGATTCTATAAGGAACTCGTGTTATGTATCTTTTATCAACTAGTAGTAATAGTTGTTTATTATATCAGAGAAGTTATTGTTGGATGTTGTTTCATCACAATAGAACCCCATTATTTTACATAGATTATGGATTTATTTACATCGATTGGGAATTAATTTTTTATCATTGTAGATGATTCATATCTCTTCACACCGATGGGGAAAGATTGTCCATTATGGTTTAGGGAGATTTCATGGAATGGAAAGTGGGTTCTTCAAACTGGAGGCTACAACCCATTACCCAATATTTGGTTAGTATATCCCTTATTAAAGAAGGATCTCCATGATGGGTTGCTAGCACTTCAATCATTCAAATTGGTCTATGGATGATCAAATGGGGAATGAATGCTCATGAGATGGTGTTAGGATCATCTTACGAGGTCTCCCTCCCCCTTATAGAATGAAACGTTTCTCAATGGAATTGATGATTCTTGCGGGGGGTTCTCTCTGCGAACGATCACCCCTGCCATAGGGAGGAAACCATAGTGGCCCGGATCTATGATGATCTTGATCTCTCTCTTCAGATTTCAGAGAATATTTCTCGGAAGGTGCATGACATCGTAGATTTGTACTGAAGACAACATTTATGCGGTGCCCTCACCTCAATTCCAGTGGCTCTAAGCCCAGAGATCCATCCTTCCAGAATTTTGAGGGGTCTTTTCAGCCTTATATCATCAAGAATCATCAGCTACCTCACATTCTCCTATTCCATCACCCCCTACCTACACTCCCAAGCATGTCTTCCACCTGGACCTCCTTCCTTTGTCCTAGGGGCCTATCCATGTTTCTATTCAACTTATCCATCCCCTAGAATCGAGGTGATCCCATTCATGGCTATGGTTCACTTTAAGATGATTGGAATGTTATCAGGTTTTCTGGTGTCTTTCATGCGGCCATGGGTTCCTTCTCAGATGCTGCTTGCTTGGGCATTTCTTTAATTCTTCATGAGGTCTTCCTAGAAGTCTCTGGATTCTTCTCTCTGGTCCATTCCCATTCCAACAAAAGACTCATGTTTCATCATTGAGATATTGGCCAATGATGATGTGTTTCAGGAGGCTGATCACTTCTCATTAAATTCTCATCTAAGGCCCAGGAGGGTGACATTAAGTGTTATTCATGGGAATGGTGATCAAGATCTCATGAAGTAATGTACCAAGTCTCTTAGGGATCTTCCTTCAGTGCTAGTTCATTATGACATTTAGTCGTTTGAGAAAACTGGCTCCTAGGAATGGTCGTCCTATATTTAAGTGAGTTGTAAATCCCAAATTCCCTCATCTAGGACCCCCCACCAATCCTCATACCTCTTTGACATGAGCTTGGTAGTGAGTACAATGTTGATGATAAAGAAGATGATGGATATGAAATTCCATAATTCCTATTGGAAGAGACCACAGTGCCTGAGGACATAGCTAGGCCACCCTCATTTCAATGATTACAATTATCATCTGTAACTCCCAAGGAGTTGTTCCAAACATGGAAACTGGTTTCATGTTTTAGGAGTATAAGAGACATAACTCCAAAATGGCAGTGACCCATGACCACAAGTAGTCCCCTGCTAAGATTCACAAGATTATGTGAAAGATATAAATGAATTCATACATGCCTGCACATAATAACCGTAAATGACTTTTCTTGAACAGGGGCATGACAATTGATATGGTCCTTATGGGTGACCAAAATATGATAATGAAGATTTCGATTGGTGGGGAATCTCTGTTTGTATCCTTCGTTTATAAAAATTGTGATGCACAGAGAATGTATGTCTTCTGGCCTGAGATGAATGTGTTCCATCAGGGGGATTAGCCCTGGACAGTGGGATGGGATTTTAATGTTGTCTCACTCCCAAATGAGAAGAACAGTTGTGGGGATTTTCCCAGGAGGGATGGCATTTCCCTCACTCTTTTAATGGCTCGTAAAGGACAATTGGATTTGGCCTATTCAGGGGACCCCTACACATGGTTTAAAACCGTAAGGATGAAATTTTAATATGTAGAATACTTGACCACTACATCTCCAATATCCAGGAAATTTCCAGGTTTCCAAATGCAATTGTGACCCACATGATGGAATTTTCTCGTATAAAACTCTACTTATATTATTTTTGTGAATGAGGAAGGCCTTGTTGGAAATGTTACTTTTCTCACACCAATGGTTGTGTATAATAGGATATCACATGCTACATATAAACATTTGGGGTTAAATGTATCATGGCCACTCTTGGAATGCTATTCATTCCATTTCAAGGCGTCTAAAGAAGGAACATCAAACCTGGGTGTGGTTCTTCACACCATTGGATCTAGAGATGGAAATGCTCATACAATAAGTCGAACATCTCAAGGTAAGCATTGAGGAAAACTAAAATGTCACAGTTATTCGATAACTTGTTATGAAAATGAACAACATGGTAGTTATAGTTCTCTAGTTGGAACAAATGGAAAGGGAAAGCTCACAGATCAAATGGTTCAAGGACGAGGACTAGAACACCACATTTTTTCATGGTTTCATTTAGGATAGGTGGTGTGTAATGAATTCAAAAATAGCTATAGAAGACTGAACATTCATAGATGACAGAGATGTGGTTAGGGGTCTCTCTCTCTCTCTCACAATTTAAGGATCTTCTTACTTGTATGTTTGTTACCATGGTTCAGGAGTATCGTTTTAGGGAGGCCTCATTATGGGAGGGTATTCCAGGTTTGTGTTTGACAAGGATAACGATCAATTGGAAGGTATACCATAAGAGGAGGATAATCATGAGTCCATGTTAAACCTAGACCCTTCGAGTATAACAGGTCACGATGGTTCCCCTGGTTCATTCTACATGGCCTTGGATATGACACTTGTGACTATTTTAAGGATACAATATTTTATTTCCTCCACTATTATCATCTAATAAGGAGGTGTAATTTAATTTAAAAATATCATGTTGATTTTCATTTACAGGAGGCTGTCCAGAATTTTTTCGCAGTGGATTTAAATGGAGAAACATGGGTTTGTGAAGGGGCGTTCCATTCAGGGTGTTATGGCTATGGAACAAGAAATTCAGAGAGACCTTAACATTAAATCTAGAGGTTCCAACATGGTCATTAATATGTACATGATAAAGTTGTATGATTGGATGGAGTGAGGATTTATCAACATGGTCGTTATAGTGATGAGTTTTTCTCTTGGACATCTGACCTCATCTTCAGATGTATTAGTTCGTCACAAATAGTTGTATCTATCATGAGGCGTACTCACAAATTCGTTAATACCATTTTATGTCAATGACATGGTGACCCTTTAACACCCAGAATCATTATTCTCATGCATTATTCTCTTAGTAGGATGATCAATAATGGTATTTCAAATGGGGTTATCATGACTTTTCATTAGAAGTTTATTCTGAATTTCACATCACATGTTATGATTTATGATGATATGATTGTTTTAATGATTATAGAGAAGACATTTGTCCATGGAATTAATAACATATTAGATGGATATTGTCATTAGAGTTTCTAGATCATTAGTAGCGAGAAGATAAATTTCTATGTTTTTTATTCAAGCAATGAATGCAGGGTGTGTTATTAGGAAATCAGTTTGAACATGAATCGTGGAGTCAATCCCATATAGTATCTCAAATCCCCTATTTCTCCAGGAAGACTATATACCCCGGACATCAAAAAAGTGGTGAAAAATATTATTTTTCGAATTCATAATTGAAAAAATCGATTCATATCCTTCGGCGACAGCATCTCTATTGTTAATAGTGTTCTTTCATCAATCCTCATGCATGCTCTTGCTTCCTCTACATTTCCAATGTCTGTCATAAATTCCATTTATAGGCACCTCGATCATTTTATATGGGATTTAGAATCAGAGGGGAAGAGACATTATGTTTAAAGGGGGAATTTGGTGAGGCCCATTCATGAGTTTAGAATCCGTGTAAAAATTTTTGCAGTCAAAATACAGTACATAATTTTATGTCATCAATGGGAAATTTTTTAGCAGCATACACTATGGTGGAAGCATATGTACCAAAATAAATGAACCAATTTTACATTTCCTTTAGAAAATGGGACAAACTTATGGTCCCATGTGTGTAGCTTCATATCAAGAATCCATCCACACGTGAAAAGGATGACGGGTGAATGAAACATCCTCTTCTGGTCTCATAATAGGTCAGGAATGATGCTCTCCAATCTAGGATTACCATATCCCAAGATCACATTTAGAGAATTGATCCAATATCTGTCATTATTTTGATCAGTTATGAATGTGTCGTAGCAATAAGTATTTGTCTCCTTTCTCCTTACCTCAAAGCAGGATAAGTGCATTTTCACTCCATCAATATCTAGGAAATTTAAATCAAAATACTATTGAAGGATGATCAACTACCATATTCAATACAATAGATGGAATGAAATTATATGTTTCATCAAAATTCATACTAATCTCAATTTTCATACCTGGATATTTCAGAACAATGCTTTGCCTTCTAATATCAACCGAAAATGCCTCGACATTTTCATGGATTCATGTTGCCACTATTGTATGGAAAAAAGTGAATATCGAATGATTTATATATTATTTGATGGGGATTGGTATTTAATGGTATGGAGTACCATTGGGGAATTTACATCTTAGTCACCAAATGCTGTCATCATCTATATTTTCCTAGAATGCTGGTTTTAGGGGTCTGAGTGTTCAGAGGTGGAAAAAGCGGCGTATTCTTTAATCATCAATATGGGATGCTGGGGAATACGAAAATGTCCGAACCGAGCCATTTTCTAGGGGTTTTCTTCATCATGTATGGCCATAGTGGAAAGTGTTCAGTGGATGGTGGTTGATCTGATTTTCCATTCTAGAATCTGGAAGGAGGCACCTTATAATCGCGTACTTTGTGTTTGAGTGGCTTGAGTTCCTCACATATCTTCTTGGGTGAGGGGAAAGGGATTTGGTGGGCTCTTCTAAGGGACAGTTAGAAGCTCATAACAAATGTTTCTTCAGTCCTGGTTGACATATGTAGAGGTGGTGTATTTCACGATGCTTGGGGGAGTGTTGTTTTGGAGTTCATAGATCACATTTATGGTGGTAGTTCACTCCCAGAAAAGGCCATAACTATTCACCCAGGTCTGGCCATCAGTAGGAAATTGTATATTCACATTTTCAAAGAGGATACATCTTCAATGATTATTCATTATGAATTGATAGATATATAATATTTCCATTTTCAATATCTTACATCATTTTGAAATGCATGGACCATATGTGAAACAATATTATGATCAACCACACCTAGCGGGAGGGGAATAATGTGGAAAACTACTTGTCATCACTTTCGGCCCTAGGTACCTTGTTTATTTTCCGTTATGATTCTTCCTTAAAAAAACCTAAGGGTGTGAACTTGATTGGGATTATTCTCTTGGACTTCATTACATTCGGCCTCCATATGTCATGGATTTTTCATTCCCTATAGCTATGCTTGCCTAGATTAAAAATTATAATGTTTATGCTGATGTTCCAGAACAACCCTTTAGTTGGGGGGTGGCGTATTGTGTTGACACACATCTTGAAAATTATCTAATATGTTATAAATATTTTTGGATGGACTATACTAATATCCATGATCGACACTTGTATTTGAGGTTCCATTAGGAGACATATTCTATTAGGACCAATGAGATCCATTAGAAAAAAAATTTCTCGAAGAAATAATACATATGTATGTAGAATTTTAAGAAATTTAATATCCTAATCCATTCAATAATAATTAAATTTTTTCCCCTTTATAGTCATATATGATCTCTATGATATTTTTTGAGGAAAGAAATTGTTCTAGATGATTTATCCCATGTGTGGATACAACTAGTTGAGTGTTTTGCATTATGATTTTTCAAATGTGAAATTTTGAAGTCGCTATTGAAACTATTAGTTTATGGTATTCCCCATTGGTGTGATTGAATCCACTTTTATGTTTAATTATCTGATGAATTATATTTTCTATTTTTACATGGATCGTTTTTTAGTAGTATTAATTGATGGCATATTCATATATTATTCTTCAAATGAAGATTATACACAT
Source organism: Viscum album (assembly GCA_963277665.1). Taxonomy (NCBI): domain Eukaryota; kingdom Viridiplantae; phylum Streptophyta; class Magnoliopsida; order Santalales; family Viscaceae; genus Viscum; species Viscum album. Next base: position 1,625,193,038 of record OY728157.1, on the reverse strand, counting down.
AACATGACGATGGTCTTAGACATGCTTAATGAGAACCATCATTTTAGTAATAAATCAATGGGTTTGTTCGAGTCCAAAAACATTAACTTATTGGAATATGTCATTTCATATCATGGGTGTGATTTGAATCTATTAAAGATCAATGCAATTCTCTCTTGGGATTCATTAAATGATTATGATAGTGGTTTAACATTTTATTTCTTGGATGGGTAGTACTAGTTATTTGTTGAAGACTTATCCATGATTAAAACCCATTGGAATAGCCTAACATGGAAATGGAAACCATTAACCTAGATTGGGAATTCCCATATACCCTTCACTGAATTGAGGATAAGGATGATGTGTGATCATATGTTGTGACTTCTAAAGTATGTTATCAAGTATGTAGTGTATTTTGTTGCCTATAGAGATGGGATTTTCTATGTGTTGATACATTGGTACTTTTTTATCAAATATGTATCAAAAAATTAATACCCTGTGAGTAGAACAACATGAGTCATGACATAGTTTGTGTAGATTTATTCTTCATCACAGGATGTAGAGGAACTTTATTTTGGGAGAGTTATTTGTAGTTTAATCAGACCATCATATTCATAGGTACTTCATCATATAGTGGAACTTGAACCTAAGATAACAGTGTTGGTTGGAGTTTTTGTATGAAATTTTCATTGAGATATCCAATAATATAGGGAAGGTTAATGTGGTAGTAAATTTCGTTATCAATATTTCCTAGTATTTCTCGGTACATGAGGCTTCTATAAGTTGGATTCCTTATAGCTGACCATGGTGGAGCATAATGGTGTAGCTTTCCATTTTCCAAAAGTGCTTACAGCTTCTCAAACTAAGTGTGTGAGGGATTCCCACCTAGATTCATATACATTGTGGTCTTTTTTGACCATATATCTATAGGGTATTCACTATTTATATATTTTGATGGAGGGACTCATGTCTTTGTCTTCTTATTAAAGCATTAAGTCCTAGTCATGATAAGATATTAGATTATACGAGAGTTAAAAAACTAATTTATTTGTACATCTGGGGGTGGTGATTATTTATATATACCAAAACCACATTTTTGTGGTTTTTTCTGTGATAGGGAATTAATGAGTTAATCTCTTTTATCCTCACTTATCCCCAACTGAAGGATGAACCACAGTTTTTGGGAAGGTTTATTGTGGCCTCCTATAATCCTAGATATGATTTGGGAAATAATATCCATGGACATTTGGATTTGGATTCCATAGGCAGTGAAGGTCTAGGACGCCATCTAGGAGGTAAATTAATGAGTAATGGAGATTTCCACATCATTTCTATCGTGTAACTGAGATTGATGGATAATGTATTGAATATGTACACATGAGATATTGATCACCATTATGGAATTCCCTTATCTATCATCTCCAACCATGATCTATAATTTACATAATTTATGTGGATATACCATCATGAGTACTTTGTATTAAAATAAGGATGAGTGCATACTCTCACCCATAGAATGATGGGAAGAAAAATTTAATGTTAATGTGTTTTAGTATTTGATAAGGTATTTAGTGTTAGACTTTGTATATAAATGGTATGATAAATTTACATTTGAAAATTTTTCATACAACAATATCCACCACTCTACTATCGACGTGGAACCTTTTGAGGCCCTATACAGTATACATTTTATGTAACCCTTGTATAGGACAAAGTTCTATGAGACATTTATTGGGGGTCTGGGGATAGTGTGGTCAATAATGAAAAATCCATAGGTCATCCATGAGAAAATATGTATGTACTAGAGTTGGGATAAATCTTATATAGATCACTTTCAGTTGACCTTGGAGTTTGAGCATAGCGACCACATTTTTCTGAGAGTCTCCTAAAGTAGAGTATTATCATGTATTGTCCTGGGAGAGAAGTTTCCCTTATATTTCATTGGGAAATTCACCATTGTGATGAGTCTTTTTGATGTTTCCTAATACCACTCCATACCCCCATTTTTGGAGTCGGTTCACAAAATCATCCACATGCTGCAGGTGAGGAGATATGTGCAAGAGCCTACAAATGTTGTCAACAAGGGAGATTGGGATATTGAAGATGGTGGCATTTTTATCACATGGTAGATATCAATGATCTATAGTATAGTACCATTAATGTATGGTTCAACCCATGGATTCATGTGTTGCGGTAACATGAGAATGTATAGGAGTACTCCTAGCAGTGTGAGAGCCCAATGTGGGTTCAATGCCCAAGGCAATGTTTTTATTTTCTACATTATTGTAGAAGAAAATTTTAAAGAAGGAAATTGTTTTAGACCTATTTTTTCCACATAAATAATTTATATATATATATTCAGAGCATGGTGCTGATAGTACAGGTGATATTGAGAATCAATGTTCCAATAATTAATTTATTAAAAAAATTAATATATTTTAAATTGTGTGTTTATAGTTTCTTAAATGAAATGGAATAAATATTGAATGTATAGTAAAATAAGAAATATAATATCAATTTTGAGTATAGAATGTGATATTCTCCATATGTGTGGCCCAAAAAGTGTCTACAAATGGTGTTGAAATGTCACAACCATTGAAAATTGTGTTTAGATAAAGAAATAATGAAATTTATTTAATTAAAAAAATCTATTTAATATTTAAATATATTGTGTTGTATATTTTTCCGTTTTTGTAAATATAATCATTGGACCTTTGCAAAATGTTTCCTTCATCCATCCATTGGAAATTTAAATCATTAAATGGTGAATATTGGTATAATGGAATATTGAGATGTAGAGAATGAAATGAATACTTTTAATAATTTGAGAGTATGTTATTCCAAAGTAATGATCTAATATTATTATTGGATAAATGAATTCATTGATTTAACCATTATTTTTTAAATTGAATGAGAAGACTCATTCCATCAATGATCAATTCCAATTTCATGAACCTATGACTTCACATATATACTGTTAAAATTTGAACAATCCATTTTTCTCAGCCCAGATAACCCAATTAATGGTAATTGGTCAAGAATGATTATAAATGATTGATAAATTGCTGTTTTTTTATTTCGAAAAATGTTTCTTCTCTTTCATATCCATTGAGATACAATGTTGTTGCTAAAAAATTTACAGTTGTATCATGGTCAGTCAGAACCCCAAGTAAAAATTAGAATTATTTTCAAGAGTGTAATGATGAATCAACGATAGAAAAGTATTCTTTTCAGTTTAAAATTGATCAATTCATTGAATTGGAAATTGAATTCAGCACAGTGTTGTAGTGGTTCATGCCGGACATGGAAAAACACATAATGTATAAACGAATACCACTATCTTGATTAAAGAGGGATTGAAAAGATGAAAAATTCCATGATATATCGTTGTTGGGTGATGATGAGGGTCAATTAAAATTGGGGCAGCTAGATATAGTTACAACAGCGCATACCTGAGTATTAGAAAAAAAATATGACTACACTCCATGTAATCTGATGAACAAATGGATTATAGCTACTATGCTATGGAAACTAGTCTTTGGATAAATATGAGTACGTCATAAAATATAGACTTTCATTACATCATGTATTGCTTATCCTGGTGCAGAAACAGTGTAGAGTATTACAGAGGTAGGATCCCATGTGGGAAGATATGGACAGTGGAAAACTATGTATTAAAACACATGGACATGAACAAGAAAAAGGGTGGGACCCGAATTGGCATGGACACACATTGAATACCCCCTATATTTCTTGTAGACATATGTGGGTAATGATCTATATACTTACTTGGACACATATAGTTAAATATTTGGGGCTATAAGATGTTTCGGTCCCGTACATTCCATGTACCCATAGTTTTTTTATGAGGGAATCTTTAATATCTCATATCCCATTAGATTGGAGTCACATTTTGTCATGTGAGATTCCTATCGTGAGTGTTTTACCATGTATAAAAAGATAGTAGACACTGTTTTGTATGTTGAGATATTATGTGATATGTTGTGGGTTTGATTCATATTGAGGGGACACTAAATTATAGTAGTGATCAAAATGGATCACCAATGACTCTCTAGGTTGCACACTCTTTGTATGATGATCATGGTGCATCTATTAATACTTTGGGAACCTCATAAAGAGATGGGGTATTAGTCCCTAACAATATTAGTGTATCCCTCCTACCAGGATAGGAATGATTCGTTAATAACTACAGTGGAACACATATATGATGATAGGGTGTGGGTCCTCAACCTTTCGAGTGAACCCATATAGTTGGGATGTGAATGGTTCCTCAATGAAAAGAATTGATATGTCCTGTGGATATAGTTCATGGGTGATAACCTTATAATAATCACCATACAACTATTTGAGGCATGGGTCCTCGAAGACTAGAGTGGCACCCTCCTGCGAAGATTGGGCATGGGTCATTGAACATCATAGTGCCACCATCTTGCAAGGCTAGCGTGGTTCCACAATGAGTATAGTGATACAAATATATATGATGGGAGTGTGTCCTCCACATAATATCCATGTTTCAACCTTCTATTGGGTAGTTTATGTGTCCGAAAACATCATTTCATAACCCTCCTATTGTACCATGGAATGTTTCTTGTAATTAGATATTTTTTCCTCGACTATGTGGAATAATGAAGAAGCATGGATGGACTTTGATGTTTTTAGTTGGGAAGACATGAAGGATTCAGGGCATCATTGAATGAATTTTGGAATAGATTGGAAATATTTTCCCAAATGTGTGATGAATATGGAGTTCCCCTTCTCTCTCATTTGGGATTATTTGGTATGAGGGTATATATATATATCAACATGTTTCGATTGTGTTACTCTCCATCCATGGGTTAATGATCCACAATGTATAGTCCACCTATAAGGGATTTTCGTCCCCATATAGTTGGACACCATTACTTCTTTCCTTTAGGATTTGTAGATTCATATTTTCTTTCTATGTATATATTACTTTTTTATATCATACTACAACCCCTTTCATTTTTCAGGGCATCTAATTGGAAATGTATTTACTCACCATAGAATGGTATTTTCCCACAAGTGATATGTCATATGAAGATAATTGACTAGTTAGAGGTTAATATATAAGATATTAAATATATTAGGTTCATTGAGCCACGTATGGTGGTAATTACTTAGAGATCATTAGTTATACTCTCTCATCATTTTAATATCCATATTTTAAGGATGAGATGTTTTTTTGGTTAGGGTCCATTTTCTCTATTTACCTGTTAGGTTTACATTTTGTTACTTTTGTACACCATTAATGTTTTGAATTCATATTTTAAATTATAGTTTTTATATCATTCTATTTATATTCTCATGAACCAATTATTTGATATGGTCGGGAGTGTGAGAATAGGTAAACTATTAAAATTCATTTCATTTATGTCATCCTTTCATAACATATCACCACCCCCTATCCTATGGAGGTAGGCTTGTGGATGTTGCGTCTGAAGCCCCAATTAGGTTTGGTTTATGACATGGATCATTAAATATGAATCTATATCCACTCAAATATAAATCATTCATAAATTTATAAATCATAAAATAATTTTAATGTTATGAGTAGAGAACATTTGATTACAAATTTATGGAATTGAATAATATCATCAGAGATAGTGGGAGAAACATTTAGTGAACAAGATTTTATGTATCTAGATAACCAATTTTACCCATATTTATGTTCCTCATTCAATTTAAATTCCATGTTTATGTTATTTCAATCATTTCTCATCTAGACATTGTGAAATATGTATCATTATTTTTACTTCCCCCATTACATAATAATCAGAAAACCTTTTAACATCAATAATTTATTCACATATTTACTATGAATGAATAATTTCAAATTATTATCAATTTTATTATTAAAATTAAAATATCAAATTTTTCATTGGAATAAAGAATTTTTTTATTATTTCATTAATATAGTCAAAATAATGATGAATTCTATATCCTAGTATCAAAATGTTTCACAGGCAACACATAATGCTTTCATGATCTATATATAAGTTCATCTAAGTACATTTTATTAAAAATGAATATATATATATATAGTATAAGATATTGATAATTGTATGTATATAATAATTTATTTTATATTTAGTATCATGAAACTCTTTAGAATTCATGATACCAACACTTTCAATCATTGTTTTAATTTAAAACAATGTTAAAAGTTTTATTCCAAAAATAACTTTGTGGAAATGTGAAAACCCAAAACTATTCGATAAAGTACATTATATGATGTATGAAATTAAAAAACAATACAAACAAGTCTGAAATTTATGGAGTCACTTACCTTGTAGATATTCTAAAAAATAGAATGCACCTTCATGTTTTCATCCTTTAGGAATAGATCTTCACAGTGGATAGATAGGATGTTCCATGTGTGATTATACTCATTATCATCAATAACCCCCTCACTGGATACACATGCCTTAATTTTTTCTTCTTTACCAATCTAAGCCTCTTTAACATCATTAGATTACAACTGAGGGGGTCTTACTATATTTTTATCCTTATTTTAATCTTTTTTCATTAGCTAGATTGTCTATAAGAGAATATCCTCATCGAAATTCACAATAAGATCCCACTTCATACCTTCCCCAATTCCCGATCATTATTAATTAATACCTTCATCTTTTTCTCCCATATAATCAATGTATTTATTCTGATATCCTTGTTTACAATTATGTTGTTCATATCCTTCATTGATTATAACATTCTTGGTTGACCTTATTTTCATTGTTTTTGGGTTCTCCATATAGTCTCTGAATGATTTTTATTTTTCCCCTTATCTACAATTAATATAAAGAGTCTAAAATACCCTTTATTTATTTCATCAACATTATTCTATGTATTCATTTCCCTTGCATTCCTTCTATACTATAATTTTAAATTCTTCTATTTCTATAATTACCTCATTCAATATCCTCTTGGAACAAAACCAGATCTTGGATATCCAATCGATTATTCTGAATTCCAAAATTAATCATTGGAGCTTCTTTAATGGGTCTCAATATTTTTGATGAATTTTCTGTTCCTTATATAACCTAAGTGAGAAACTTAATTCCATATCACACCACCATTGATTATGAAGTGACATTTGATATGAGAGTGTTATGGTCCACGGAACCCAAAACTCTCACATATCATGACACCCCTTATTTCTTGTTGTGACTATAGAAGGTGAACCTACTACTCAGAACCACTATATAATATCAATCCTTTGAAAAAAGAGTTTTCATTGAATACCTAATCTATAAAAAACCTTATATACACTAGTTCTATTAGGATCAACCTCAATGTTGTTATAATCCCCAGAAATTCTTCTATAGGTCTCGTGATAATGGGACTTCTCATGGGCCATCTAATCTAAAGGACCATATAATGAAGAAATAACACATTTAATAATAAAAAATACCTATGTCCCTCAGTCCAGTAAACCAGAAAGATATTTTTATTCATCTCTATGGGCCTACATCCAAATTGTGACACCCATTTGTTTTTTAGGTGGGAATAAACATCCACCACTATTTCGTTAGTATTCAACCATCCATGAGGAAAATAAATATTGGATAAATTAGTCAAAAAATGGTTCTATGATGTCGAATTGTTCTATAGTGGCATGGATTCATGATGGTCATCTGTGGAATAATTCTAATGAAATTCAACACTACCATTACAATTAACTACCCTCTCTTTAGACATCTTCACTTGAGTGAACCTTCACCAATGAGAATACACGGAGGTTAGTATCCCAAGATGACCTTATTGAACACAGTATTTAGTCAATGAATCATAGAAAAGTTCCTAATCCCATAAAAATTTCTCTCCAACTAAAATCCAATCCAAATCCGGTAGTGCCTTCAAGAAATCATCTTTTATGAAAATTTGAAGAAAAACAAGATGGATAATAATATTTGTTTGGCTATCTGATCATATGAATCAATCAACAATATTCCTCGGAACTGTAAAAATATAGGTATTTTTAATGTAAATATGGAGTTAATTGGAGGATTACCCAAATACCTAAGGTTTGGGAATCCAAATTCATATGGATACCAAAATAAAATCATAAAAGGAAGAAAAAATAACAGTAGCATTTGTGAGTGTCACTGAACCATGTGGATACCATATCATTTGCAGTCACAAAACTAATCATGATGTTGCATCAATTAAAGAGACCTACCAAAAGATTATCCACTAGACTCTATTTTTCAGAGATGATCTAGTAAAACTCATTGTATGAAGGCCACAGTTTATGGGAATGATCAAATAGAGTTAGTTTTTAGAGAGTTGTACTGTTGGAGAACACTTAATGAAATAATTGATTTTGAGGTGAACCTTCATGAAAATACTGAACTGTTAGGTAGAGTGGTATCTTTGGTAGTTTTAGGAGTGGGAATATATATTTACATTTAAGATCTTCCAATGTTTCATTAAAATGTATTTTAAGACATATTATCTATATTATCATATAAAGAATATTATGTTTCATTTTTACCAACTAAATCCTTATGTAAATTTTTATTTATATGTTTAGAAATTAACACATTGAACACATATTACCCATTACAAATATAATTATTTTTTTTCTATATTTTCATTATGATATCACACTATAAATTTTTAAAAGAATAATTTATTCAATAATTATATATTGATTTTTGAAAAATTAATTTAAATTAATTTCTTCATGATTTTATATATCAACACCCATAAATCAAATTATTTCAAATATGGAAAACACATTGAATAATATTAGTTAATTAAATATTTTTTTACTATACTTTTTTGAGATAAAAACAAAATTAGAAACCCTGATTTATAATTGGATTAATTTTTGAACCTTTATATTCATATATATATATATATATGTGTGTTTTTTTATCATTTTCCATACATGAAATATTAGATTAAATATTTTATTATTTTAATAATATTATTGAATTATGTAATCATTTATAAAAACTATTTTATTAATATCAGGATAATAAAAATTTTACTATATAAAAAATTACATGATTTAATTTCATGATTTATATTATTTAATTTTGAAATTTTTTGGAAGTGTTTTGATAAACAAAAACAATTTCCAATATTTAATAATAATAATAATATCATACTAGATATTCTTCATCATCCATAATGTAGGTATTTATCAATGACCAATAACATTTATAATATTATGTAAGGTCCATATTATTTTATTTGGAACTCAATTATTATATCTATAATTTATAATATTGAATAATAGGATTGTTAAATACCGTATGGGTATCAATATTGGATGTTCATTAAATGTATTATTTCATTAGAACATTGATTGATGGTATAGTTCATGTATGGTTATATTTATAAAGTTTTTTTTAATACATACTGATAAAAAACTATTTAAAATGTCTTAAATCATAGGATCTTACAATTCATTAAATCTAGTCAGTGCAAAAATATTCCACCAGATATATGATTAAATACATGAAAAATATTTTTTTATATTGATGAATATTATATGATACTTTGAGAATAAATATATTAATTTAATATATTCATATATATATATATAATATTATAAAAGAAAACAACCAAACAAAAAAACTAAAAACCAAAATAAACTTACAATTGGGGTTCCTGTCTTCTGGCCTGATTTATGGTGTAGATGTAATTACACCTTATAGTGTGTAGTATAGCTCAAATACCAAACCAAACTACACCTATAAAACCAAAATTATCATTTTATATTTTTATGGTAAGGACATTATGTTTCAACTAGATTAATTAGTACCTATTACTGGATAATATTCAAAAAAGGAGAAATTATTTATTTTAATAGTAGGTTATGTATGATATAATGTCATTGTTCCCTTGAATTTGTTCAAAATCTACTAAAATTATAAGTTATTTATTATTAAAAAATAATGGTTCTATACCTAGAAATGTTTAATATAAACATTATTTTATCCATAATGTTAAATGAACCAAACATATTATTAATTATTTAAATTTTATATTATGTATTAAAAAATATTAAATTGTTTTACATATATAACCCCAAAAAAATATTTGGTTATGTTTTGATCTAGATAAAACCAAAGTATGTGAAAACATACTAACCCATATTACATGGATGATTAACATATTATCAATGTTAATATCGAATTACCATCTTTTTAAACTTTTTATATTGAATTTATATATTTCAATAACATAATGATAAATAGATATACTCGAACATTTAGAGTTAAAATTGAAAATTATAAAAAAACTATCCTCATATATTAAATAAATTAAAATTAAAATGTAACAAAAACACAATATTTTTTTATGATATTCATACAACCTATTTTATCAAATCTTCTACCAAATAACTATCAACTAATGGAAAAAAAATTCGAAGTGAAATTCTCAAAAAAAGTAATCCTCTATAATTGAAATAGAAATAATTATTATAATGAATGATTTTATAAACTATATAAAACTATCACTATATTTTCTAATTCAATTAAAAAAATTGGAAATCATTTTTGATTCATAGAGTTAAAAATATACATTGTAATTTTGTATTCACATAAAAATAAAATGACATTTGACATAAATAATTGATCCTAAATTATAATTAATTTCATGTGCTCATAGTAATATATTTCGATATAACACTAAAACATTGATCAACATAGAAAACATAGACTATACAATGTTTTAACATTTATTTACAATAATCATAATGAAGAATAGAATATTTACATAGAGAATTAATCAATGAAATCATCGATACTTAAGTCACAATTTCTAGTTATGTGTTATTAAATTATTTAATCTCAAGACTTATTGGGATGAAATACTAAAAACCACAACATAAAATATGTACCATGAAATGATGATGAGAAAAATTGTATATATCTTATTTATTAAATTTACATAAAATTGTAATTCGAGATATTATATAAATTCATCAACCTTTACTAATTTTGTTTTTAGTGTGTATTTATTTTTGTTTTAATAATACCCATCAAAAGAAAATTGTTTATATTAATTTCAAAATTAACAGATGTTTAATTCAATGTATAAATCATTTTGGGAATTTAACTATTTAATTATTTAATTTAGTGTATCATATACCCCAAAAATTATTTACAGTCTATAAATAGTGAGACTATAATACATTGAAATTAAATAATTTGACTGCCTCTCTACTATATGTATTATTAGATATCACCGCATTATTTCCCCAAAAATATTATCATAATTTTATCATTTCAATTTTTTGTACCAAAAAATGATATCATTATATTTTCTATTTCCCCGATATTTTTTAGTCTGAGTTTTTATTTATTATTTTTGAAACATTCAGAATAGTTATAATTTGTATGAAAGTATTTTTAAGCCTATTTATATCTATATTTCCCTTTCATTTACCTCATATAAAAACTTGTAAAAAGAAAAATAAGTTAAAACAATTTTATATCAAAATATAATTTTTTATGACCCATTAACATTAGGATGAGTTAGAAGGAGAGATTGATGGATTAAAAGATAAGAGCTATTACATATTATAATTATTAGTTATATTTTTATTATTATAAATTTCATGTATACATTTTATAAATTGTATTTTATATCCTTTAATTTATTAATATAAAATTTATGTTTCTCAGGAATAGTTATTTTTAATATCCATTTCATGTAAATAATTATAGAACCTTGATATTTTGGACTAAAGGAATTAAATAATATATGAATAACAAAATTAATTTATATTTAAAATAATACATCAGAATCGCATTTAATTTTCAGGATTTATAGATATACCAAATTAAATTGTGAAAATATTAATTAACTAAATGCATACATTTTGATGTTCATCAATTGATAATAAAAATTTAAAAATTATACACTATGAAACAGTTATGTCCCTTTATACTAAGAATCATATGATCTAAAATTTATAGATATGGTAAAATCTATAATTTTAATTATTTCATTGCAAATGGGGGGTGAGTTGAATATTATTTATTTTTAAAAAATAAAATTTCAAAGAGCATTAGTCATTAAACTAATATTTTATGTCAATCCATTCCAATAAATATTTATTTGACAATTTTTTTAACTTTTACAAAAAATCTATATAGAGAAAATATATTATATAATATTCATTCATTTTTTAATGCATAATTTTTTTAATAGGGTGGGGTGGGGGATATTTCAATGCTTAATTTATGTGATCACATTTTTTTTCATGCACGATTCATGCATTATTTTCCACTATATGAGAAGTATTTCCATTTTATATCCTTTATTTATATGTATTTTCAATTATATTATATGGGGAGTAGTTTGAGATTAAATATGATCTTATAAAAATGGGGATGATTTTGAGTTATAACTGCAATTCATGTGAAAATAAAATAATGGTTATACCTTCATCATATTTATGGATTCAATAAGTACATTAATTTTTAAAAAAACTTAATAACCGTTTTTATGTTTTCATTAAATCATAATTTACTTTTCTGTGATATCATAAAAAATGGACTGTTGTTTGTTTATATTCATGATAGCAATTGACATCCATTGAAATAAAATGTTTTAATGATCTATATAAACATAAATATTTGTGTAATTTACATTCATTATATATATTTAGATATTTACAAATGAATAATTTTATAGAAGATAAATGTTAGTATTTACGTAGGATGAAAAGTATGCAATAGAAAAAAATACTAAATAATTAATATGTTGGTCAAATTTTGTGAAAGTGAATGATGATTTGAATTGATGTTGTAGATATTGATAAATTAATTAACCAAATTATACATCACAATATAGCCTATATAAAACATATCAGCCAATTTTATACAACTAAATCCATGAGAATTTATGAACGTTATAATTATATTCCAATATTTTTATGAAATATATAATCCATGTAGTAGTATTTTGGCTTCACAACTCTACATGAAATATTTTAAAAATGATATATTATTAATTAAATAAATCTCATTATCTATATTTTACCGTGCTAAGAATCACCTCCATTTTTTCATTTTCATATTAATTTTTTTATAAATATAATCGACATTTACTAAATTATATGAAACTGAATCTGTTATGAATAAACTTTATATCAACACTAATGATTAAATTAGTGTAGGTAAAATAAGAAACCGCATAAACTCAATGTTTTATATTTATCAAATAGTAAAATACACCACAATATTTAAACTTTAAATATGATATCATTTAATTATAATGGAGTGCAGATCAATATAATTAAATTAATATTAAATTGATAAAAATTTAGATGTTAATGGAATAAAAATATTCATACATCCACTTTTTATCTTATTGATCATTTATTAAATGGAAACCTATTTTCCATTATTTAATATCTTTCTCTTAACACCATTTTTTTCCTATTCACATGTTTCTATAAATTTAATTTCCCTCATTGTACATGTCTTATTTTAAACTATAAATATACCGTTCATTCATTTTTTATAAAAATTCACTATGTAAAATTACTTTTATTCAATAATTAATATGATAAAATATTTCAAGGGGATATGAATTTGTCAAATACGGATCATCTGATCAAATAGTAAATTGGTATATGGACTTTCTATCCATTTAATATAAATTTGACACAAATTAAACAAATATTTCTCTGGTTATTGGTATTAGATCCTTATATATTATTAATTGAAATTAAAATAAGCATAGGTTATATGAACATATTATATAAAAATATATATGATATTGATGATCACATATCATGAACTTATTTGACAATATAAGAGTCTCGTTCTTCATTAAAAAATAAATTTATTTATTTGATTTAAATTATAATGTATCAATGTTTATATTTGAAATATATCATTCCGTTAGTATAAAAACATATGGGAATATAACCTTAAGTATTACATTTATTGTCCTCAAAAGTTTCATTTTTTGTTAATATATTTAATATTACATTTTTATTATATATCAGATATTTAAATAGAATATTACTATAGAAATTTAGTGGATTTTTTTTATCCCTATTATTACTTCCTAGAAGTTAATTACCTATTTATTCATGTACATATTTTTCACAATCCACATTATACCTTCATGATTTAATATTTTAAATAATCACATTAATTTATCAAATTTTATTAGTAATTTTTGTATTATGTTTATTAAAAGGTTTCATTATGAGTTTATCAATCCACACACATTGGATTTTTTATTAATCAATATACCATATTGAACATGATTAAAAAACACTTATGTTAGAGATATTTTAGATAATGATAATCACTACATTTTATTTAATTTTTTATGTTATATATGGTTTTCATATATTTCTAAATATTATATTAATTATATATATATATTTGAATATAAAATTAATTTTCTATTATATTTAGTCTATTTTTATTGTTTTTAGTAATTCATTTAAATATTTAATACTTTATTATTGGTTTTATTTAAAGATTATAAATCTAAATTGTTTTTAGTGATATATCCTATATTTTCAAGCATAACGTTTTTTAGTTTCATGTTGGTAATTTTTTTATTGAATAATATATGTATCAAAACATTCATTCCTCATGATAATTATTCATTTTTTCATTTATTACATTTTAAAACTCTTTAGTAACATATTGCTTAAATAGTTGAACAATTATGTATGGTAGTTTTCCTTATTCATAAAATCACTAATTTTTGACACTTATAAATGTATCCAATAAACATTTAACACATAATATTTGTGTGATATAGTGTTCATAATATTATATTACATGAAATTTAAAAAATTATTCTTTAGAAAAAAAGAAATTATTTTAGAAAAAACCAAATATTCATTATATATTTTAAAAAATATTTAAAATTTCTATCATGTAATTATATTAATTTTTTTAATTAATTTGAATAAAAAATTATATATTGAATAAATCATAGTAAAAATTGGACATACAAGATTAGTAGTTATTACATGAAAAATATAGACTTAATAATTGAAAATATTTCATTTACATAATGGTGATTCAATGCAAATTAATAAAAAATATGAGGTTAATTATTTACATTGTATAAAATAAATTCCAATACCAGATTTAGATTAATAGTAATAGCTTAGTTTTATTATAAAACTAGAGACAAATGGAGAGGTGTCTATTGTCGGTTAAACCTCCAGAATATTTTATAGTAAAATAGTCATTATCTTTATTTAGTTTATTGCATTAAATTTCTAATTTGAGTAGAATAGAGAGTAGAATTAATGGTATAAGTAATTAATTTCCCACATTAATATAGGTATAAAATTTCCTATTTTCTTCATATCATTCAAAAAATAATAAAAATTATTTTATTTCAATATGTAACTATATATTGAAATTAGATTCGCAAAGAATTTTATTGTATTTATAATTTTTTAAACAACATATATTTGAATGTGTAATTTTTTTATTGACCTATTATTTGTTCAATTACAATCATAATGAATTTTAATTTTCTTATATTAATTATATATATATGTTTTAATTTAATGAATTATTGAGAATAAATTATTATCATTCCTTATAGAGTACAAACTTTTTGACAACATGGGTTAAATGGATTAGAATACAATTAAACGTAATATTATATTAAATTGTGGAAAATAAAGTAATAGTTTGTTTAATGATATAATGATATTTTAGTATATAAATAATGACGATAGATGTTATATGATTTCTATTATTTTGATGATAAATAAAAATATTTATTTCTAGATTAGGTTCTAATAAATTGAGCTTTCAATTCCTCATTTTATATTCCTTCCACTGCAACTGTATATATAAATAGAAAATTAAAAAAAATATATAATATTTTTATAGAGATTACATTAGATAATGAATATGATACAATAGTGATGTTGATATATTAATAACATTATGTGAAAAAAATTTCATATTAATTACATAATTTAATTTATGCGATATTATCATGAATGACTGAATTTTCCTTATCCAAAAAGCATTAAAAATGTTAAACTATTCAAAATATTTCCCATATAAATTTATTTATTCAATATATATAAAATTTAGTCAACTATTTTTGATGAAATATAGTTTAATCGATATATATGATTTTCAAAGAGTCAGACACTATTCATATTGATCTTTATATTCTATAATTAATTTTACATCATTTAGATTGATTTATATTTATAAATTTCATTATTTACTATATGAAGTTTGTTTATAATGGAATTATAAATTTATAGTTACTTTTTGGTATTAATCTCTTTATAGAATCATACATATAAAATTTTAATCAATATTATATTGTCTAAGTATTTTAAATCACTTCCCTTCACATTTTAGAATGGCTATGTGTTTTTTTGCGGGTGATTGATGGTGTTCTAGAGGATAAATAAAAGCCTTTTTAATTCAGAATGTCACCAAGGCATTATGGTTTGATTGGTGTTGGACATTTCAATGATTTATTAGTAGCATTAGGATTTTTAATTCCTTTATGGTCTTGTATATTTTTAAATTGGTCATGGTTCTAGAAGTTTTATGATGAAATACACCCTAATGAGTGAAATAAATTGTAGGGGAATTTTACTATGGAATGTTCCCTTAGGATACACAATTAAGAATCATGGATGGGGTAAAAGATATGAATCTATTTCAAGAATATAAAATTGGTATTCAAACTAAATGAGTCATACTTTCCCAAATATGTAGTTTGGAGCTTTGAAGTTGGTTGTACCAAGATTTTTTAGGGTAAAACATCATCAGTTTCTACCACACACAAAAAATACATTATCTGGGGTGTCAATAAAAATTCGTTGATTCTAGTTTCAAATTTTCATGACCCATGATATAAAAATTCCGTGGAAACATGTTTTCACTTTGACCAAAGGAACGTAATATTTTTTTTGTATTGCATGATGTCGTGGTGATGAAATTTGGAAATCCATTAATTAATGAAGGCATGCGTTTCCCTGGTTAACATTTTTTAATCCTATCTAAAAACAAATACGACCCTTATGCAATTGACCACACTCTAGTTACACCACTTTTAGATTCAAAACACCTTGGATTACTGTATTGAGGTATCAAGGATATTTTTACTCTGACATCCCCAATAATATTTATTTATTCTATAATTCATCATAAAAAGTAATTTTTGGGGAGACTCTTATTTTTTAAAATGATATCACATGTTAATAATTTATTAATAATATTGAAACTTAAAAGGGAAGAAATATTTGATTCATTAATCTATTTAAATTTGATACTCGGAATTAAAAATATTTATTATATAATGGGTTAGACCTCTTTATTCATATAACAGATGGGAAAATATTAATAAATACACTAAACACCCAATAAATTTGGTTTGTTAAAATAATAACTATAACTACCCGTCATGATAATCACTAAATTATAACATTTTTTATATAAGAGTTCAAATCAAATGGGCTCCCAAAAATGATGTTTTGCATTATTATAATGGGTAATAAAATTTTTTATATTGATAAATGATTATTATGAGGTGTTACATTAACCCCCCATAAAGAAAAAATTATTTTAATAGTGGACACATTATCTCAATATGTTTAGTTCGACCACATATCTATCCAATTTTATTCTTCATTCCATTTTGTATCATCCCTATCCAAATCATCATTTATGTTATAGAACTACACATGACCTCATAAATTCATCCCTCCAATGGTTGAGGTTATCGAAAATAGTTGAGGGTCTACTGATAAACCTTTGAGAGACTATAGACACAATTATTTTTAAATGTAACAGTAAATATCCGAATATGTAAACAATATATAAGAATAGTTATTAATTAACAATAACATACTGATTAATTAATGTATTCTCAAATAGTAGATTCATGTATCTTTATAAAAAATCAATATCCAGCAAGATTATAAAATTTATAAATATGTGAAAATTAATGTACAAGATGAACTTATATAACTCTAAGACAAATCTTATCTGGCTCCCTACTCATTGTGATTTATCATACTAGATGACCAACATGGGATTTAGAGTAACCTACTAAAAAATGGAGTATCAAGTACCCATGTACCATTGATTTTGGATTATGGTATGAGTATAACACAACTGGACACCAAAAATGGAGTCTATAATCTGACCAATATTATATAATGTATGTGCATCTGATATGATCAGTGAATATTATCCCAAAAAAATTTATCATGCATAACATAATCACTATTACCATACATGTAATAAAAAATCATTAATTCGGTTGTTGGGATTTTACAAGGAATCTGTAAACCATCCGTCACAACTGTTAAGGTTCTATACTAGAATATAGTCATAATTAATGTCATAAGTATCAAGAGAAATGCCTTAGGCTTAGAGTATAAAGTAACATAAAATAGAACATTTTTAATCATTTCTCAATATTCATTAGTATAAAAAAATCCCTTATGTCTAGCCTCACTATGATATAATGTCAAGTCTGTTATTGACAATGAAGACTGATGTGTAGTTGAACTAATTGTATCTTATTCCACATTGAATGCCTTATGATTGTTTTACATATAGTGATCAATGAGAGCAATATCTAGAATTTATAATATTGATAAAAAAATATTCATACTAAAAAGGAGTCATATCATTAGTTTATTTATCTATGGTTGATATCCTTGTGTCTAGTATAAGTGGTTGGTAATCCAATCTGGAAAAATTCGATGAAGATTGCTTGGACCATCAAACTCAACGGGTCTATTTTCACTTATAAATAGTCGTTTTATAGTGATCTCTATTGGACCATTCTTGTGATAAAAAATATGATTTCCTTCCACTGGTATATTCTTTTTAGTTCTTTTATGACATGTTCACTTGAATTTACTTAGCCTTTATCCAAAATGGATAATAAACCCTTGATTTTATATATATTATAGAGTCATAATAGAATAATTCATTGAGAATCTATATATTTTTTGGGTTTTCATTCAATTAAAACCCTCATTTTAATGACTTATATGGGTGTTTCCATATAGTCACTATAGGAAACAATTTAGGGTTGTTTTTTATCATTGTTATATAATTTATTCCGTAAGTATTAGAGCTAAAACATGATTTCACGGATAATATTCCACATGATAGTATAGTTCTTGTTTGTACACTGACATTATTGTTTCAATTATTTTATACATGGGTAAACATTGAAAATTTAAAAATTAATCTATTGTTATTTGGATTATTTATGGACAATGAACATGGAGTTGTTGGTGAATGACTCGAAGAGCTCATCATGGTTTGAGGCTAGTTTTTGAAAATACTACATTACCATAGAGTAATTTCCTAGGGTATAAATAATTCTAAAATTAATATATGTCTTGATGATAGATGGTCCATTGATGGATATTCCTATCAATTTGTATGTCGGAAATCATTCTATATTTTAAAATATTTCGTTCCTTGAGGATTTAGTATCTACACAGCGGTGTTCCATTATGGCATGTGGTTTTAGTCCCTTCACTGAGGAAAATAGATGTATGTTTGTATATATTTTCATCATGTTACAAAAATCTGATACCATACATGGTGGTGAGACATACTATATGTGTCTATTTATTTATAGTGGTTTTGGCCAATTACATTAGGGGAAGTTGACCATAAATATTTTGACTGGGGTTTCCATGAAAACATAAATGTTGTGGGTTAGAACATCATTGAGAACATTATATAGGGGGGAATTGAGGTGTTTTTTAGATCAATTAAATACTCCATTTGGGTGTGATAATTCATTATATTGGATAATTATGACAACCTCCTCTTTATAATTATTTATATGGAATAAATTGAAGGCGTTGTAATGATGACATAGTTTTTCATGTAAACATTGATCATTATCATGTGTGTTGAGGGATATTTGTTTAAAATGGGCCATCAAGCATCTAAAAAAGTGAATATTGGGGTCCCTCAAGTTTCAGAAGGTGAAATTAACTTTTTTATAGGGTAATTATTTCACTATGTAAGGGTAGATAGAAATTCTAGGAACTATATAAGGGTAATTGAAATTTAATTATGGTAAGGAACATTATCAGAATGATTAATTAGGGTAGAAAAAAACTATGTAATGTTAATTAACACTATTTTTATGTATTTATACGTTTTCAAGATCTAAATAATCGAATTTCCTTACCAATGTCAGGGAATCCATGAGTTGTTTATGGGTAAACATGGATTTATATAGGGCTTGTAATGGACAAATATGCAATGTGTAATGGTAAGAGACCCACATAAGATTAGTGTGTATACGCGTAGTATTTTTTCAATTGTGTAAGGCTAACATATATTATACGTACCAATGCTATTTTTTCACGAATGGGTGATTATTTTTTTCCGGTATTCATGTTTAATCCCTTATTCATCCTACAACCAACATTGTCATTATTTTCATAGTATTACAATCCAAATATATTTTTTTTAAATTATGTTGACTAATTATTCATTATATAGATAATTTATGAATTTTTAAACACAGTTAATTGATGATTATATTAATATATTAATTAGGAAGTTAATTTATTTCAAGGATTTTATTCTTGAGAACCAGTATGCAGTTTTATATTAAAATATTTAAATAAAATTTTCTATCATTGGTTTTTTATTTTTCCCTTATGATTATGCTTTCTAGAACCACATTTCAAGGACATGTTTTTTATTGATTTAGTTGTTCCAATAGTCTCAATGGATGGATGAGTTATCTCCCCCTATACTATAAAAACTCATCCTTAAACATCACATTATTTTTAATTAAATGAATAATTCACATTGAGGATATTTTTAGGTTTAGATTTTTAGAGAATTAGGCATAATAATTACATTAGAACTTGAATATTACATGTAGACACTACTACTCACTATCAATTTTTTCATAAAATAAAAACTCTTAAAAAGAAACATGTCTAGTTCGATGTTTTAGAAAGCGTGACATTTTCTTGATCCCATCCTTGACCCTAATCACCTTCATGTCCTATGGAAAACATTTTAAAAACATGTTATGAGCTTAAAAAGTTCATTAAGGGTTATAAAATACGGATGGAAAACATTATCCCATCAATAAATAAAAAACTATGAAACCATACTTTTCAATTATAACATACATTAACAAATCATAATATTTATGAATAACACACAGAACTAAAAAATATTAAATGTAAATTTTGGAATCAATATCAAAATAACATTGTAGCTATCACAGCTATGTAGGGAGTTACACTTGAAATACCCATCATAGTTTATTCCCTTAAATCTCTTAGGAGAAACATCACATTTACCTCTGTCATGTTACCCAATGCATTGGAGAGGTATCTCAGGCTCACCTTCCCTAGGTTTTCCATGGAACCACCCATATATGTTAAAAATTCCCAACAACCATAAAATAATCATAACATATACCATAAGTATAATGGAATGATTACATACAAATCAAGATATTGAAATAAATAATTCTTTATAAAATCATTTTCAAAACCATTTAAAAAAATATTTTTGATTCAAAGTGTCCCATACCACATTGAAGATATTAAATGAAATTTATTATTAAAACATTAATCTCTATATAAATAAATCCAAAAAACAATTTTAAAAACATGTACATTAATGAGAAATATTTAGAAGAATAAATCATTAAAACATTTAAAACAATATTTTAGTTAAATTGTTTTTTTACAAAAAGAGAGACACTTGAATACAAATAATTGAGAAATAACATTTAATCAGAACATTATAATATCATGAGAATAAAGGGATTCATTATATAATATGTCAATTGATAGTATATACACCATATAAGATTGAATTGGTGCATAACAACAATGAAGTCTCAGTGGAAATGTAAATTGAAACGAAATACATTATAAAAACTATATCCATAGATTGAGGATAAATCAATTACATAATAATGTGTGAAAAATAATAATAAACTAAATATAATTGGATATTCAATGAAAATAAATAATAGGAATTTCACATATGTTCTTTTTAATACAAAACCAATGATTGGAATATTTAACTCAATGAAAGGAAATTCACATAAAATTACTATTATCA
Source organism: Viscum album (assembly GCA_963277665.1). Classification (NCBI taxonomy): domain Eukaryota; kingdom Viridiplantae; phylum Streptophyta; class Magnoliopsida; order Santalales; family Viscaceae; genus Viscum; species Viscum album. The sequence continues at coordinate 1,625,170,938 of OY728157.1, read as the reverse complement.
ATTTAATATCGATGACATGAGAATTTATCAATGGAGTGATTATGTGTATCAAAAGTATATCCACACAAAGGGGAGTGTAAATTACAACATAAATAGATAAAAATTTATTCCACACATAATCATAGAATGACATAAATAAGAATTATAAGATTAACCCATGTAATTGAAACTGGGTTAAAAGGTTCCCATATCGATTTGGTAACTTACAAAACATACAATCCATGAATGAAAGATCATAAAATGAAGATGTAAATACTCATAAATGATTTTATATAATAAAATAATACATTCAATGGATGTATATACACCACACACAATTAAATAGTGGCAAATATAGCATGAATCTCAAGGGAATAAAAAGTGAGATGAAACCGTTTACCATGTTGAAATCAACTGATTCATATGAACAAAAGTTAATGACCACCAAATTTATCACATAATACCGTTAATATAATTAGAATCATTAAAATATATCTCAAATTGATGCACACAATACACCACATGAAATTAATAAGTGGCAAACAATGGAAATATCATCGAATTAAAAGTGAGATAAGAAAATCCCTTACCTTGTGCCCGACTTGACCCATTTATTCTTTAATATCTTGAATAATAAAATAATGTTAATTTATACTTTGTTAAGAACCGTTGTAATGTTTATTATTCATTTTATATTAATTATTACCATGTTATAAACATTATGTAATCATTTATGTTAATAACGGTCGTTTTAGCGATATTTGGTACTTGAGTAAAAAAATGAACACCTTATAATTAAAATTTTTTCATGTGGTAAGATATAAATTATCTTCATAATTATATTAATGATTTAGATACCATATATATCATATTTATCCAGTATATACATGTATTTATAATAGTACATAACATTTAAAGGTATGAAATGAACTGCACTGTTCATGGAGATGGTAAGCCGTACATACGCATGAACGCTACTTCCATTTCTATATCTTATTTTAATGTAATTAAAAACATAATGATATATAGTAATATTATAATTCCTTTATAATATAATATAAAATATTATTAACTCCATCTTTTATACATCCCACATAAGGCATTAATGGGTCATATCACATTGAGGGGGTGGTAGTCCGCACTACCTCTAATGAGATAATCATATTTACCCAAAATGGAAACCATAAAGAATTTATATTGTTGGAAAAAATAAAGAATAATAACGAAAACATAAAAATAATACTTGACATATATAATTATAGTGCCATCATAATGTCCACAATGAGAGACGTTTGGTGATATTTGAACAATCATCGTTTAATGAGGCGTTAGATTTCCATCCACAGAAACATTATGTTTTCACCTTTTAGATGAAGGTGTGTGTATGTGTAGTTCAAATACTTCACATAATAACATCCTAGTATAGTTAGGATACTGGTGTTGTTACAAAAGAATGGAATAAAAACATTATAGGGGCTGGAGAAATAAAATTAAAGAAAACAAGTTAAGAGAAATCGTTACATTTAATTTGAGTAACTTCCTTTGGTTTGAACCAAAAGGACTTCTTAAAGTGACTTATGCATAAGGTAACGCTTCTAAGTGGAAGATGGGGATTTATGGAGATTAATTAATCAGTGGTTGTATGAGAAAAAAAGGCTTGATAGGTGTGAAGAATTGGTTAGATGTTGTCACTTTATATAAGGGAGAGGAGGGGCACTTTAGGAATGTGTTATAATATTATTTTATTATATAATGATATTCAGTTTCCAAAGATCCAAAAAACTGTAAAGTCAAAGATAAGATGACTAATAGTAGAAATAATATCATCCAATATGAATTGTAAATTTATTGGATGTTATTTTAATATTTATAATAAAATTTATTTAAAACTTTTTTTAATAAAGTAAATACAAAAACATTATTGTGTAATATATAATTTAATTTATGTGAGTTTTAAAAATTATCAAAAAATACCATGATATAGTAAATATTTTTATATTTCCAATGAATATTTATAGTAGAAAATATAATTTATATTACACCATATAAAAATTAATTTACCAAAAGAGTTTTGTTTATATCATTTTTTTCTTTACATGAAATTAATTAATCTAAAGTGTCATTATCTTTAATAAGTGTCTCCATGGGGTCTATAAATAGACCTAAAGATGACCATGGTCAGCCATTACTCATAATATACGGTTAGTACATGTTTTATGGTAATTTTGAATTATTATTATATTCTTTTTACCAAGAATTACCCTATGTAACTTTAACCGCGGTAAATAAAAGTCAAAGGTTACATTCATAAAAAATTATTTTCATCTTATTGAATCACATTTTACTTCTTGATAACAACCATTTATGTCATATTTTTGAAATAAAATTTACAAAAGTGGTAAATTTTCATTTAAATGAAAAAGATAGTTTTTTAACTACTACGAAGTGATTTCACTATTCATAAAAAATTACAATTTTTCATAAAAATACGAAAAATTCATCTTAAACAATATTTGATATTCAGAATTAAAAAATGATGTCTATTTTTCTAAATTTGAAACATTTAAGTGGAATTAATTAATTTAAAATTAATTACAGTTGTTAGAACATATAGCATGCTTTTACGAAATAATAACTATCAAAAGATTGTACTTGTTTATGTCCAATTTGAAAGTCAATTTAATTATAATGAACAAATTTGGATTAAATTGTAAAAATAAATTATAATTACACTTTAAAACCAATTAAAAATATAATCTATCCCTATAAATAAGTTTGATTAAAACACAGTTTTGAATTAAAATACAATATTTTTCACTATTCATTAGAAAATGAACATTATGAGAAATATTCGAAAAAAATTATACAAAGTAAATTTTAATGTACCCATTATAATGAAGATTTTTATTTGGTCAAATAGAATCTATAAAATTGAAAAAAATTAGATTTAAATAGGGTTCTCTATTACAGGGTTGTAAATCAGCCTTTAAATGTAAATTATGCTTCAAATTAGATTCATTCACATTTTATGCCTATAAATTTTATTTGATAAATGTAAATACATTTAACAGACATTTATAATCATATTGTAGTTAGTTTTGTATATTAATTCCAATAAAATGGCTATGAGTTAACTAACATTTAAAATAATTATATTATATTATTAGTGTGCAATGTAAGATTTCAAAGAAACCTGTTGTTACGAATCGGGTACGCTATCGAACATAGAAATCCCATTAAAGTAAAATTAATATTTTATTTCAAAATATTAATAAATATTAATAATTTCTTATTATTTATTTACCTGGGATGTTACATCCTTCCCCATTTTAAGAATTGTGTCTTTATAATTTTAAAACTGGTCTTGGAATCTTCATTAAAAATCTCTAATCGGAAAAGAGTCAGTAAAACTATCACTTTAAATTAAAAAAATAAAATTACAATGCTCACACAAGATAACCTGTACTATGATACCATGTAGAAAAAAATGGATATAGTAGAGAGAAAAAATGGTCATGTTCTGATGGAGAGTGAAATAAAACATGATTAAGAGAATATTAACCACTATAAAATCACAAACTTATGTTGTGTTAAATGGTATCTGATTACCCAGTATAAAACGTAAACCAACAACACATTTGTTTTACATTGTTTTTTATAATCATTAGGAATTCATTTAATACATATAATAAGAACATAAGGAAATATACTTACCATCAAGTAGAGTTTCATCCTTTAATAAGTTTCTACCAAAAACATATCTTTTCTCCAAACAAGGAGCATTAAATAAGACTTTGTCACATCAAAAGAACAGGAATCATCATTATGAGAATCACATAATCCACAAAATAACTATATATTTCCCGTTACTTTAGACATTAACTAAAATGAAAATTGTTAGTGCGATATCAGATAATATCTAAAAAGGTTAATGTTTTACAAAATAAAAAATACTGGTAATCTCCAAAATTTATCAAACAAAACGCAAAGTTCATCAAAGACCATTAAAAACAACTATCTCTAATATTCTTAAAAAGTGATCCAAACTATGATTGAAACCCAAATCTAATAAAAATTTAATTACATTTTCATCCAGGATAACATTTATCTCCAAATAAAAACAGTTACTCATAATGTCTCATATTGAATAGTAATTAACCAAATCACATGTTCTCCATGATAGGTTATTCATTTTCATAAATAAACCAAATCATAATATGACCACAACAAAAACATAGATTCTTCCAAACTAAAATTTCAACCATTATTCCAAAATTTAAATCCATAGTTTTCTATCTTCCTTAGACATATTGTGTTTCCTCAAATGAGATAACATCTTCCACAATAACCTTTATCACTTCATCACTAATTTTTTTCTACAATAAATATATCCATTAGATAAAACATAAGTTCCAAAAATAAACTTATTCTTGTTCCATAAAAACATTATACTAAAATAATAAGTCATGATAACTGGGGAATTCATGTAGACTAGTGGTAAGAGATGCACAATTTTCTCCCTTCGGTTGTGTGTTTGATTCCTGTAACCTTGTCGGATGTGAAGGTATGTCACCCATCCTATGAGGTGTCCTTTTTAAGAACTAAAAAATGACCATAACACGTGTTAACCTCAATGGTTTCTTTATACCTCTAAATTTCATCCAAATTCATTATGATCTCAACATCTTGATTCTTGAACTCCCATTTCACCACCATATGTTAAAATAAAATGATACCCAAAATTAAAAAAATCATACCTTGATCATGGTTTCCATTTGGTTTCGTTGTTATCTTGTTCATGTAGGTTTAAGGCCCATGCATTGAAAAAATGATTTTGATATCCTTAAAAATCATTTTCTTCCTCCATCCAAATACAACTTTTACAACATTGGTCTTATGGGTGTTCACAGAAAAATAGTTTAGGAAAATAATAAAGTATGACAAATAATTACAAAAAATTTAATAAAACATGATTTATATAAAATAGTCGGACTGAATTTGAGTTGAAACATTCCATTAATGGTCCTTTTAAAATACTATAGGTATGTGCTGACAGACTATATTGTAAAAGAAAATATAAATAGGTTGTGCAAGGGTCTCCTTCTTCACCACCTTTTTAAAATAATCATATTCATCAAAATCTTATGATAATGTAAAATATTGGAAAATGCCTTGATAATATTTACATTTCTTTAAAATATGAGAAAATTGTGCAAATCGAATTTTTCTAAATACAACCCATGATCCATGATGATAACGAGGTATAGTATAGGTTTTTGATATATCAAAAATCTACTTACAAGTGAGTTGTCTGCTATAATAATTTTCACAATCATCTGAACATAACTTTGGAATATTTATTGTAATCATGTCATCCTGAAGAGTTAGGAATGTCATTTGAGATCCTCCTCCTTCCACTTGTAACTGACTTTCCTTGATCTGAAAAATTTATAAAACAAAGATATAACTGATATAATAGATATTGGGACAAACCATGTGTCTAATGAAATCTCCTAATCCTTGGAGTTGTCTAAACCTCCCTTGGATACCAACTATAAGGACCCGACCATAAACATTACATAAGCTTGAATTTAATGAATAATTCACATTGAGAATATTTTCACATTTATAGTTTTAGAGAATTAGGCATAAAATTTACATTATAACTTGAATATTACATCTAGACACTAATACTCAGTATCCATTTTTTCATAAAATAAAAACTCTTGAAAATAAACATGTCTACTTCCATGTTTTTTATATCATGACTTTTCAGTTAGCCCATCCTTGAACCTATTCATATTTAAGACATGTGGAAAACTTTTCAAAAACTTTGGATGATCATAAAAAGATTTTTAAGGATTATAAAATAAATAAGGAAAACAATAGCCCATCAATAAATAAAAATCAATGAAACCATGCATTTAAATTATAACATACCTTATGAAATAAAAATATTAATGAATAGCATATAAAATTGATAAATAATAAAGGTTAGTTATGGAGTCCATATCAAACTTACATTATAGCTATCACAACTATATAAGAAGTTACACTTCGAATACACATCATAGTATATAACCTAAATCTCTTAGGAGAAACAAAATGTTTACCACCAGCACGTTACCCAAAGCATTAGAGAGCAATCTCAGGCTCACCAGCCCTTGTTTTTTCACGGAACCACCCGTATACATAAAAATTGGCCAATAACCATAACATAATCATAACACATAACACATGTATAAAGGATATATAACATATCAAATCAAGATATCGAAATAAACAATTCTTTATCAAATCATTTTCATATCCATTTAAAAATATATTTTTGAATAAAAGTGTCCCATACCACTTTGAATCATTTAAATGAATTATAATTTGAAAACATTAATTTCTATATAAATAAATCCTAAAACACATTTTTTAAACATGGACACTAATGAGAAATTTTTGGAAGAATAAATCATTAAGGCATTTAAGACGATATATTAGTTAATGAGTTTTTCTTAAAAAAAAATAGAGACTCTTGAATAAAAATAATTTGGGAATATAATTTAATAAGAACATTATAATACCATGAAAATAAAGGTATTCATGATATAATATGTCAAAGGACAGTATATACACAATATAAGAGTGAATTGGTGCATAACAACAATGAAGTCTCAGTAGAAATGTAATTTGAAACGAATTCCCTTATAAAAACTATATCCTTAGATTATGGATAGATCAATTACATAATAATGTGTGAAAAATAATAATAAACTCAATATAATTGGATATTCATTGTAAATAAATCATAGGAAATTCACACATGTTCCTTTTAAGACAAAACCAATGACTTGAATGTTTAACTCAATGAATGGAAATTGAGATAAAATTACTCTTATCAAGTTCATTTAGTTGACATGAGAATTTATAAATGGAGTGATTATGTGTATCAAAAGTATATCCAGACAAAGAGGAGTGGAAATTACAAAATAAATAAATAAATAGTGATTCCACACATAATTATATCATGACTAAATAAGAATTATAAGATTAACCCGATGAATTGAAATTGGGTTAAAAGGTTCCCTTACCGATTTGGTAACATACAAATCATACAACCCCTAAAAGAAGGATCATAAAATGAAGATGTAAATAATACTAAATGAATGTATATTACACAAATATTAAAATCATTGGCAGTACATACACCACAAAAAATAAAATAGTAGAAAATATAGCATGAATCTCACGGGAATAAAAATTGAGATAAAACCCTTTACCACGTTGTAATCAACTGATTCGTATGAACAAAAGATAATAACCACCAAATGAGATACATAATACCATGAATATAATGAGTATCATGATAATATATATCAAATGTTATTACACATTACACCACATTCAATGAATAAGTGGCGAACAATTAAAATCTAATGGAATTAAAAGTGAGATAAGAAAATCCCTTACCTTGTATCCTACTTGACATATTCGTTCTTTAATCACTGGAATAATAAAATAAGGTTAATTTATACTTTTTTAATAACATTTTTAAATTTTATTATTCATTTTATATTACATATTACTATGTTATAAAAATTATGTAATCATTTAAGATAATGACGATCGTTTTGTCGATATTTGCTACTTGAGTAAAAAATGAACACCTTATAATTACAATTTGTTCATGTGGTAAGATATCCATTATCATCAGAATTATATTAATTATTTAATAATCATATATATTATATACATCCATTATATACATGTATTTATAATAGTACATAACATTTAGAGGTAAGAAATGAAATGCACCATTCATGGAGACTGAAAGTCGTACGTACGCATGAATGCTACTTCTACATTCATTTATTATTTTAATGGAATAAAAAACAGAATAATACATAGTTATATTATAATTACATTATAATATCATATAAAATATTATTAAATCCATCATTTATACGTCCCAATTAAGGCATTAACTAGTCATATCGCTTTGACGGGCGGTGGCCCGCACTACCTATAATTAGATTATTTTATTTACCCACTATGGATACCATAAAGTATTTCAATAAATTGAATAAATACAGAATAATAACGAAATAATAAACATAATATATATCGTATATAAATACAGTTCCATCATAATGGCCACCATGAGAGGTGGTTGGAGATATTTGAACAATCATCATTTCGTGAGGCGTTAGTTTTCCATTCACATAAACATTATATTATTCAACCATTAGATGGAGGTGTGTGAATGTGTTGTTTGAATCATTATAATAAAAATATCCTCGTATATTTAGGATTATGGTTTTGTTACATAATAAATTAATGAAAATATTTTAGTGGTGGGATAAGTCAAATAAAACAAAACAAGTTATGAGAAACTGTTACCTTTAATTTGGGTAAATTCCTTTAGTTTTCACCAAAATGACTTGTTAAAGTGCCTTCTACCTAAGGTAAGGCTTCTAAAAGGAAGAGAGGGATGTAGGGAGCATAATAATATTGAGTTTGGATTAGCCAAAAAGATTTTCAGGTGTGAGGAATTGGTTATAAGTGGTCTCCTTTTATAAGGTAGAGGAGGGGATCTTTAAGAATGTGTTATAATATTATTTTATTGTATAATGATATTCGGTTTTGAAAGGTCCTGAAATCATTAAAGTAGAATATAAGATAACTCATTGTTAAAATAATATCATCAAATAGGAATTGGACTGGTTTTGTATGTTATTATAATCTTATTTATTTAAATGTATTATTAATGAGGTAAATAATACATCATTATTGTGTCACAAATAATTTAATTTATGTGATGTATAAAAATTAATAAAAAACTACATTGATGTAGAAATTTTTATTTTATATTTTCAATTAATATTTAAGGTTTGAAATATAAATTATATAAGACCATATAAAAATTAATTTACTAAAATATTTTTTTTATGTCATTTTTGCCATTACATTAAATTAACTAATCTAAAATGTCATTATCATTCATAAGTGGCACCATGGGGTCCCGAAATAGACCCAAATATCACAATGATCAGCCATTACTCATCCAATATGGTTAGGACATGTGTTATGGTAATTTGGAATTATTTTAAAATTCTTTTTACCTTGAATTACTCTATTTACCATTAACCGTGGTAAATAAAAGTCAAAAGTTACTATTCACCATAAAATATTTTCATCTTGTTGAATCACATTTTACTTATTGATAATAACCTTTTATGTTGTATTTTTTAAATAAAATTCACAAAAGTGGTAAAATTTCATTTAAATGAAAAGTCAGTTTTTTTAACTATAATTAAGTGATTCCACTATTCATTAAAAATAAATGTCTTTCAGAAAAATACCAAAAATTCATCCTAAACATTATTTTATATTCCGAATTAAAAAATGATGTCCAATTTTTTATATTCTAGGAATACAAGTTGAATGAATAAATTTATAATTAAATGCTGTTAAAACAAATAACGTGTTTTTAAGAAACAATAAGTATCAAAAGATTGAAACTTGTTTATGTCAAATTTCAAATAGAAATTAATTCCAATGACCAAATATGAATTTAACTACAGATTTATATTATAATTAAACATTAAAACAAATTAATAATATAATCTAACTATATAAATAAATTATATTAAATAACAATTTTTAATTAAAATATAATATTTTTCACTGTTCATTAGAAAATTAACTTAATCCGAAAAATTCAAAAATTTTGCAAAAAGTTAATTTTTTTGTCCCCATTCTATAGAAGGATTTTATTTGGTCAAATATAATATATTAATGTGACCATAATTATATTTTAAAAGGTTTCCCCATTAAAAGTTAGTAAATCAGCCTTTTAATATAAATTATGCTTAAAATTAGATTCATTCACATTTTAAGCCTCTAACATTTATTGGATAAATGTAAATACATTCAAGAAACATGTATAATAATATTGCATTTATTTTTGTTCATTCCTTCCAATAAAATGGCTATGAGTTAATTACCATTTAAAATAATAAAATTACATTATTAGTGTGCAACGTAAGATTTCAAGGAAACCCGTTGTTACGTATCTGGTATGCTATAGAACATATAAACCCCTATAAAGTATAATTAATATTTAATTCACAAATATTAATAAATATTAATTATGACTTATTCTTTATTTACATGGGTTGTTACTATTCCATTATTGTGTTTAATATTTTATGGACTAAATTCTATATATCTTTTCATCGATGAATTTTGAATTTATCTTTCAAATGAATTACTGATGTCTGTAATGAACAAGTTGAATGGGAATAACAATATATTATGTAAGATAATAATAATTATTATTATTATTTTTGTCAGATTCTTCTTGTGATAGGTTTTAACATCATTAGAATAATTTTAATTATTTATGTAATAATAAGGAATTATAAATAAGGATACTAATTAATTATCACGTTCATTTTATAATATTCTGGGATAGATAATTGCATATATGGATGTTCTGATTATTCTAAATATAAAATAATAAGAAATTAGTATCAATAATGCATTATGAGTGGTTTGGACTGATTGAATCATTGTTGTGTTTCATGTGGGTAATACTTGAAAAATTCTCATTATCATCAAAACCTTGATGTAGGTGGTCTCATTTACTCTACCAATATCATATTTTTCATGTTTGCTGACATGATATATGACTATCACCACACTGGTCAATTTTTTTTTGATCTTATTAGGTTTTTAATAACGACTAATACATAATTAATTGATGATATTTATATATTAAATTATTAGTGGGGTATTTCTAATAAAATAACAGGTTGACTAGTGCCACATATAATTTTTGTACTAGCGTGTTTCCTAGCTCTCGATGGGGAATTATTGAATTATTTTTTTTATTTTGGTTTCAATGTATTATGATTGATTATATAGTGTTTGTCTGTGTGTAACGTGGGTCAAATGTTTTACATTTGAAAATGTTGGGGGTCTGTTGATATGATAGAGAATCTTGGATCCCATAAAAATACGAAAAATATTTTATAAAATGTGCAAATACTATTAATCATGATCATATTCTATGATCTATTTATATGTTTACTTATGATTCATTTATCTGTTAAAAATACGGTTTAAAATTTTGATCTTAATTTCTAGTGATCACATGAATGTGTGAAAGAAAAGTATATGTTCAAATTATGTGTAATGTTGTGCCTATGAGTGAGGACCATTTTTTGAGATATTATAGTGGATTTTAGAGACTTATATGTAGCTACAATATCATTGTGATATTTCTGTTATATTATTTCCAATAAATGACATTTTATTGTATCAATGAGATAGTTAGAACATTCATGGATCGGTTACCCTAATTCTAGAGTGAGTTTAGATCTTTTATGGGTTTTCATGATGATACTATGATAGAATTTGTGGAATTATGTACTGGTTAGTCCTAAATTGGGTGTATAAAGATCATATATGTTCAGACCCAAAAGGAAACAATCGGGCATGAAGATCAAAGCCTTCTTAACAAAGACATAAGAATATGGAATTATGTATTTTTGTGCTCTAACATAGACACCTAGGGCCTATGTCATTGTATAAGGATGTGGAAAATGATGAGCTAGTGTGTTATGTCCTAGTGGATTAAAGAATGTACTAATGAGAGAACATAGAATAGAAATGACGGTTTCTTGAGGTGTAAACAATGAATCGTATCATTATGAATTTCACTTATTAATTATACCATTAGTTTCATATATATTAAAACATGTATCCAAGTAATATATGTCCAAGGATTCATAGAGTCTTGGTATGTTCATAATTACACATCTTATTGTTTTTTTCATGTTCTTATTCTTGTTTATTACATTATTATTTAACATTTATATTTTTTATTACTTTTATTTTCGTAGAATATAAAACTCACAAAAATTGTGTATTACATAATGTGAACTCACCCATTTTTATAGTGACCTACTATGTTTCAGTCCCACCCTACTTATGTTTCCATGGCACATGGGTACATAAAATCCACACACTTGTTTTGGTTGTAGGTTGTAATGAGGCCCATGTTGATCGCATAATGTGATATCACAATATGTATATAGAGAATGGGATGAGATACAGAATGGATAAGGATAAGAGCCACTAATGAATTTTTTTGAATGAATTTTACATGTGATCATCCAATTGGATTATCAATTCCTTATACATAGTTATAACTCTATTTTTTCTATATACATTCATACAGTTGGTATGAAATTAGTTTTTGCCTACTCTGATTCTAAAATATTTATATGTTGGATTATATATTTTTGTTACACAATCTAACTAAAGTTATTGTTTACCAATGATTCTATATTATACCCTCACTAATATTTAGTATCATCAAGTATTTGTATATCAGAACTATGCTTAGGTGTAATTCTAGCTCATACACAATAATTCGGTAGGTATGTTATAGGATTTAGAAGAGTTATTTTTTTTGAATTATAATATGAATTATTTTTCAATTTCATAGAAAATGAATTGAAATTTCAATTTTCCCTTGTTTAAGATAATATAAATTATTTGTGAAGGATAAATTATTTTGTGGGATGTGATCACTTATGGAGAATTTTTTTCATTTATAATATAAGCTATAATTTTATCATGTAGTATGATATATGTTTCACTATTTTTTCATTGTAATTTTATAATTGTATATTTCCTAAAATTTGTACAATTTAATTTATAATGGCCATATGTGTTAATATAATTCACATGAGAAGAGTTATTTCTAGTAACATTATTCTTAATGTAGATGGTATTTATCTTATTCATAATTTTTATTATTCATATATCTATTGTTTACAATTTCATTTGACTAAAATTATATATATATAAAACTACCTATTGAATTGGTTAATTTAATATGGAATTAATCTTATTTTTATAATAAATAAATGTTTTACATTTATGATCCTATTCATTGTGTGTGGAAGAATGAATTTCTATCATTCCGTGGCCATTGTGAATTTTCATATGAGTGGAAAACAGTTTTGACATTTACATGTCCTTTAGAGATTTAGATGCCCCATTGATTTTTTATAACATCATTAAGTTTGAGATTATATTATGTGTAAGGTATTGGAGGCCGGGGGATATTTTGAATGATGTCTGTTTTGATGGATGAGTTGTGGGATGAGATCCTAGGATGTATTAGTAGTCTATGCTAATGATGGTTTGATAGTTTTCACTATGAAAAATAGTCTGGGAAATTGAGTGTCCATGGATGAGCACAAAGTGGGGATTTCACATAAATATTTTTTTAATCTTACATGATTCAATATTGATGGTATGATGGCAGTATTATATATTAGATGATCAATTTTCAACTTATTGATTCATTTTGATGTTATAAACAACAAATGTATCATTTTTGTTGTATATTATGTTTATTCCTTGAGTACATAGATTATATTGAAATTTTAATTGAACTCGTAAATGAACATATTTTGTTCACGGTGATCAGATATGACAATGATATGGTAAAGAATTTGAGTAATGAATTAATCATGAAACTACAGTTAGATTATGTGATATAAATAAAAAATAAGAATTTATAATAGAATTAATTAATTAATAAATGAATATTATTTATTATTTAATTGATCATGATTCATGTAATCATGATAGAATTCTAAATAATAATAGTTGAAACTGAGGGCCTCATGTGACAATAGTGGCTGATGATTTTAAGGGTATATAGTTTTCCTTAATGTGGATATGCATGATATACAATATTTTTCATGATATCATACACAACCCCACCTACATATATAAAGAATCCTATGACCAAATAATTATTAGGATATGTTATCCAATATAACATATACTAACTGATCATTTTACTAAATTATCCCCCCATATCTCCCTCTAGATGTTGTTGAGTAAAAATATGGTGGGCTCTAGTGGCTTATAGTTTAGGGTGCATTTATACATATTCGATGTTTTTTTATGATTTTATTATAAATTTATATATGTGATAATATATTTTGAGGAAAAACACATACTTGTATCCATTCATGTTAATCTCAGCTTCCTACTATCACAAATGTTGGGGTTGTGATTTTTGGATGTATAATTCATGTACACAAGAAATATTGGATTCTGAGGATACAAATTGTTACTAATATGATATAATGATGATAATGATGATAATATGATGTAGTTTAAAGGATACAATAGGGGATGGGATACTATTGGATGGGGTAAAACATTATTTATTAGATTGATTAGAATATATCCATTAGATCCTATAAGAAATAAAACAATAGAGAATTCAACGCGAGGTACATTAATTTATATATATCTTTTTTATATATATTGATTCAAATTTTTTTATTTTTGGAGAGATATTAATTGTAAGTATAAGAAAACTATGTTACCTACTAGTTGATGAGTTATATTAATTTATTTATTTGTCAGGCCATAATATACATCCTTACGATCTTTCATAATATGTTTTAGTGAGGATATAACTTAGTATACGTGTTATATTAACCCTATGGGTATGTAAACTATTTTTAGGTTATTATTATTATTATTTGGATTAAACTAGATATTACAAGCTTAGTGATGTTTTTTGATAAGTTTTTAGGAGTTTCTAGGAATTTCTATCATATAATTTTTTACATTTGTTATATATAATTTCTAGATAGATTATTTAATTATATTATTAACATTGAATATGATGGGATTTATTACTTTATTTATGAATGACATTGGTCATTTTTCATTCTCATATTATCTAAAATTCCTTAAAATATAATTAAGGTAAAAGTCACTCATATGTGTGATTTATTTATCCCCAAGTCATGTCACCAACCCATGGTCTCTTAGAAGTAGGATTTAGTAATCATTAGGTCCCATTCTTAATTATCATCCATGGAGGGGACCCTATAGAGGGATAGGTCTTGACATAGTTTTTTCAAAGGTGATGGTTCAGTTATTGGATATATTTTGTTTTTAGGCAATAATGAGGATTAATATGATAGTATATAAATAAAATCATCTAGAAATAGTATAGAATTTAATCAATGGTGACATGATAGGAAAAGTGACTTTGTTTCTACACATTATGGGAGCTATCAATAGTCATGTTTACTAGATATGATATGTGAATTAATTTATTATATAAGACAGATAACTAGAAAAGTATATCTCATCATTATTTTCAAACCAAGTGTTTTAATTATACAAAAAATAGAGAATAGTATCAAATGAATTGATTAATTAAATTTTTATACAAATAATTTATTTCTAAGGATTAAGAGGCACTAAAATATTTTATTTTTTATATATGAAAAAATGAGTCCATCCCAATTTTGTTTGGGTAAAAATAGTTTAGGTTTATGGTTAGGTGAATCACAGTGGAGTATATGTCTATGATGATAAATACCTTAGCAGGACGCACTAATATTTTTATATCAAGGTTAGCAATATGTATAATGTCTATGTTTATCTTATAGAGATAGTGGACCTAAAAAAGGTGGTTGATATTGATTAAAATTAAAATATATCTAATAATTCCCAGTGGGTTTTCCAAGATATGACATTGATTCATTATTTAAATGTATAGTGGTAGTTTTTTCCTAGGTGGCCATGATGAATCAATTATTTCAGGGTACATGTTTAGGTAATAATTGATAGTTTAGAATCAATCATTGAACAATAAGGTGTCGGGATGGTATAAAAGAATTACAATTTGAAATTGATTATTTACTTTTTTAGAGTTTAATATATTGTAACATAACCTATTATGTTATTCTTTGTGAGTTCTCACATATGATAAAGAATTGATGTTGCATTTTTGGGAGTATTGCATCTTGATATCTCATGGTGGGTCACCTTGTTTATGTTGATTTCATAAGATGTGGCACTGTCTACAATATTTATCATTGGGATGAAATTTTATTCAACTAAATAATCATTATAATGTAGTGATAAAATGATTATATGAGAAAAATATGAATGGGAGTTTTCATTTGCATGTCAAATTCTATATGATTTATCTTAAAGTGAGCTGGATTCATCTCTTATGAACTCATTCCACCAAGGACAGTAATAATTAACCCCCTTTTGTTATGAAGAGTGACCTTTCCCTCCCTCATAGATTGAAACTCCATTCATACATAGAGTGTAAGACCTCCCTCAGTAGTCAGTGTGTCTAGTGGATCGATATGGGTCTGCCCAAAAAATTTATCTCATCTAAAGAAACTAAAACTAGAGATCTCCTATTTTAAAAAGAACATTAAATATGTGGAAGGAAGAGGAAAACCCCGTGATACCCATGACCTCTGGGATAGTAGGTATAGTATATCGATGTAGGTTTTAAACATTAGGATTTGGTGCCTATGTTGTAATACTTGTTCAAATTCTATCTCTATCATTTCCAACAACATGAAATTTAGATGTCATATTAGGGATTTTCTCCATGTTTTCTACATTGGTTTACGAATTATTTAATTCATGATCTATGTGCTATTTATTTGATCTTATCTAATCCCATGTTATGGAACATGAGTATCTTAGAGCTATAGTTCTCTTAGTATCAACTGAAATAATTTAATGATGAGATAGATTGTATGTTGTGTGCCTAGATTCTGACCATGTTATTGGATATCACTATATTTTTGAGAGATCATTTCACATTCTTGTAGATAAAAATATAAAATAACATCCTCAATATGTGATGTCAATATAATATGGGTTTTGTCATGATATTTCAATGAAAATGCATCATATTATATGAGACCGATAAATAATATATAGTGTTTGTTAGTGATTATTGTTGGATCCAGGGTCTTCTGTGCATGAATTTGAGTATGGATTGTGTTTGTTGACAATCCTCAGTAGAAGTTCAGGATGTGTACTAGCAATTTGATCATACAATTCAAGAAAAAAACATTATTGAAGGAGAGGGAAATTTTTCACCTAGAGTTTTTCAAGATCAGCAAGTGGGAAATGGAAAAGTGATAAGGGTCGCGGAAGTATTGATGTGGTAGCGCAAGTGACCTGTGCATCGAGAAATGACTTGCGTGCTCGTGCCTAAGTAGATTGTAAAAATGAGCGCCTATTGTTCTTCACGATCATAACGTCAAAATATGGCATATAAAAGAGGTTCAGACAAGTATTGGTGTGATCGTGCAAGTGAGTAGTGATGACAGATGCTTGGGTGGTAGGAGCTGCGTGCCGGGACTTGCGTGCCATGAGGAAACATGTGCAACACCACATAGGGTGTCCAATTTGCCTATAAATAAGGGACCAATCTCCCACCTCTTTTGTAACGAAGTTCAATACTTAGATATTTTTCTAGGTCTCATCGCTAAAGAGGTTGAGTCATGCAAGTGGTAGTTGGGTCACGCAAGTAGAGGTTGTGTACTGGTTGTTGGTTGTGTGACCAAGGCGGTTTGGGAGTTAAAGGAGCAGCCTCACGAATGTTTGGAGTTGAAAGAGGCAGTGTCGTGCTAGGGGGTTGGTGACACATGTGCTACAAATTTTTATCGTACAAGTGACTTTCCCACCATTCTTGAAACATGTGCATCGGTCTTGGAAAAGTGTGTTAGGAGAGGTTGGAGTACGCTGATCTTTTTGGAGCTACAAGAAAGCTGAAAGATTTCCCAATATCTTCGGTGAAAAGTGATATTATTCTATGAGAAAAATTTGGACTTCAATAGAGCATCTACACAAAACAAAACATTCATTCTCATTCAATGATTATGAAACCCATCACATCTATTAACTTATTTTGACATCACTAAGGGCAGTGAGCCAGGGGGAGTCAACGGGAGTGACCCGAGGGACGCTTTGAGCAATCCCCGATCCTTTTGTAAATGTAGTGAGCCTGGGACATAGTGACTATTCCAAAACCATTGTAATCATCGTCTAGTGATGTTTATTGGAATTAGGTATGACTGAAAACCGGTCGACATATGCTACTTTGACATTTTCCTTAGTGGTGAACCATGTAAAAAGTGTCGTGTCATCTCGGTGCATGTTAATTTCTGCTTTCCGATCATATTAATCATACAGGTTCAAAATGTTCCTTCCAATGTGGGAACAAGATCCATCACATTAAAAGAAAATGTTGTCACCCTCATTCACCCATCCCCTTTTAGGGTGTCCCAGGGTCCTTTAGGTTGTATCAAAGGGTAATGTGTGGTGGTGTTGAAACTATCCTTTGTCATCATGAAGAATGCAGTCAATATCAGAGGAGTCACTCACTTCGATGGAAGTATTTTCCAAATCTGGAAGAACAGAATGAGATATCATCTAAGATCTCTTGGAATGGATGTTCTATTTTCTACTGTACAAGGAATACAAGTCACCGATCAAACAGGCCTGGAAATGAGTGACACAGATAGGAAAAATCTTGACGCAGATGCTAAATCACAAAATGAACTCACCGCCACCCTTTTTGATCAAATCTACCTAATATAGATGAATTGCACCTCAGAAAAATACATGTGGGATAAACATGAGAATATTTATGAAGGAGATAGAAAAGTTAAGGAGGAAAAACTACATGTTCTTCACAATAGGTTCGATGATTTGAAGATGCATCCGGATGAGAATGCAGAATCCTACTTTAATCGAATCACTGAAGTAGTTGGAGACATTATTGGACTAGGAGAAAAATCAAAGACGTTGACATTGTGAAGAAAATACTGAGAAGTCTTCCACCCCTGTACAATGAAAAGGTATCAGCACATGAGGAAATATATCTTTCAAAACATTCTCTGGATGACCTTCTAAGCAGCTTGGTAGCATATGAAATGAGAATCAAACCAGAAGATGCTACGACTCGTGTGAGAATAGAAATGGAATTTAAGGCAATGGATAAAATAAAAATTACAAAATATCGTTTTGGTGAAGATGACGAAGAAAAATAAATTCATTCTCTAATTACAAAGAAGTTCGAAAAGGGAAAAGGGAAATCCAAAGTGAAGTTAGCTCTCATGCGTATTCGTTGTGGAAAAGTTGGGCACATTGCATATCAGTGCTTAAGAAAGATCAATGATGAATATAGTGAAGATTAAAGCTTTGATAAGCCTCAGAGAACGTTTTTTAAAAAGGGAGACTTCAAATTTGGAAAGGAAATGCAAAGGAAGAGTTTTTTTTATGAAGAAGAAGAAGATGATAATGAATTCATTAATGACGAAGAACCAAAATTAAAAACTGGGAACCATGCTTCTATGATGGCCACTGTTGAAAATTCAAAAGATACTGGTGGAGAAAAATAGTTTAAAAATTTTGAAGATCCCGAGATGAAACTTAAGGATGTTGTTAGTATGATTAAGACTAATTGTAAGAGTTTCAACAAGTGGAAATCAATTGTATAAGAATCAACTAAATAAGTTGATCAAATTGAAGTTGAAATTTAACGACTAGAATAATTTGTGAAGGTACAGTCTAAAATAATTGAATGAAATATTGATGTGGTGGATCTAAAGCTGATAATTGAATAGTAGGAAAAGTTCATTAATGACCTCACCTCCAGACTAGAAGAAAAATTCAAGACTGCTGAGGGACATGAGGAGGAAGTTTTTACTCTTAGGAGTAAACATGAGACTGAATCAATACCAAAAGAATCAAGGAAGAAAATTATGTTTGGAAGATTCTCAGATGAAGAATTACTGGAAAGATCCATGTGTGGTTCATATGGTGTTGGAAAAATCATGAGTGATCAAAATCCTGCATGTATGGGAAAGAGTGGAATTGGATATGAAGCTGAGACATCAACTGCTAGAAGTAAAAATATCCAAAAGAAAGATATGATGAAAGATGAACATGTTGAAACATTGCCTAATGTTATGAAAAAGGAACCCTCAATCCTAACTAATATGAGAACTGAAACATATCCTCAAACATTCAGAAATGATAGAAGGTCTAACTATTCTCCCAAAGAAGAAGGTATGAGGAGAAATTCAAATGATATGACATTTCCTCTTATGAAGTGTCCATTCTATTTGTATATGGGTCATACCATGTCTTTTTTCGAAGAGGTAAGAAGCAATCTGAATTTATAAGATATAGGAGTTCAACAAAGGAGAACAAATTCATATCCTAATTCATATAGAAGAAAAAATTTCTATGGATATTGTTTTCTTTGTTCTAACTTTGGTCACAAGGCTGCTAATTTCAGGCCGGTAATGGACATAGACACCTCATACTGATGTTCAAGACAACTCAAGTCTCTTCAGGAAGACAATGTTTCTCTATTAATCATAGTCAAGTCTTTTCAGCAAGATAGTGTTTCACATTCAAATGGGTTTTCTCCGATTAAAAAAGATTTTGACTATGAATAACCTGGGTATGAGGAAGAGATAATTGAAAGGCCATCAGTACTCTATACTCAATCCAATGTCTCATGGAAGGAAATGAAAAATATTGTAAAATCAAAACATGTAGAGGTGGACTTCAAAGCTAAAAATAACAACAGTACCAGGATTATAGATAGTAGTTGTTCATCTAATATGCCAGGTAATTCTAGCATATTAATGAATATCAAAAGGAAGGTTGATGGTACAATATGATTTGGTAATGATGGAGCCCTAAAAATCAAAGAAAGTGGATGTACCAAATTAGCTAATGGAGAACTAAATAAGACTAATGTCCGTTACTTAGATGGATTACGTCATAATCTACTCAGTGTGAGTCAACTCCTTGACTTGGGACTTATAGTTACTTTTAATCCGAAAGGCTGCACAATCACGGGAAATATAGGAAATTCACTTATGAAGGGATGCAGACCAGAAGACAACTTTTATCTGGTTGATATTGAAGAATATTTCTGTTACATGACTCTTGAAGAAGAAAAAAATGTGTGGCATCAGATAATTGGACACATCAATCAACAGAACATGGAGAAAATATCAAAATTGAGGATTGTCATAGACATTACCAACTTGAAGTGAGAGCGTGAAAATTCATGGGATTCTTGCATTCGTTGGAAGCTGGTCTGCAATTCATATTGACAAAAGAAGAAATGGGCATCACACCTTCTTGTTATGATTCATACATATGTATGTGGGCCGATAAATGTGGATGGAACTCCTGGAGAAAGGTACATTTAACTTTTCATATAGGATTATAGTATAATGGTTTGTGTGATGTTCATTCACATCAATCGAAAAGTCTTCGACTGCATGAAAACTTCTACGCAAATCACCGAGAATGATACCAGAAGAACAATCAAAGTGTTGTGATCTGACAGTGTAGGGGAATACACATCCATTGAATTTGAATTTTTTTTTGTAGAAACATGGGATTCAGCATGAGTTAGCTTCTTTGAGAACTCCACAACAAAATGAAGTTTTTGAACGTAGGAATCGTCAGGTGAACAACATGGCACGAACTATGCTGATTGAGAGTCGTATTCCAATCCATTACTGGAAAGAGGTTGTTCAAGCTGTAGTGTATATTCAGAATCTAATAAGAATTTATATGGGTAAGACGAAGACACCATATCAATTGTGTCATGGAAGGAATCCCTCTTTAAAATACTTTCGTGTCTTTGGAAGTAAATTCATCATCAGGAACAAGGATGAAAATCAAGGGAAGTAGGTAGACAATGTCGATGAAGGAATTTTCCTCAGTTACTCAATGAAAAGAAAAGCCTACAAATGTTTCAAAAAGCATTTAGGCAGGATTGTAGAAATAAGTGACGTTCAGATGATTGAAAAGAAAACCACAAATGCTTCAAGGACAACATATTCTGATGTGTTAGAAAGTGAAGAAGAAAGAGAACATGTAGTATGTAGAAATACAGAAATTGAAGAAGTTGTACAAAATTCTCAGAAGTAACATCACGATGTTGACTGAGAAAAAGAACCTGAGGAAGAAACTATTTCTGAAAAGAATTCAACTGAACCTCATAGGAGAAATCGAAGAGATGATATTGATCCATCCAACATAATTTGGGACATGTGTTCACCCACTGAAACAAGAAGGATGAGGAATAACATGCAATCTGAAATTCTGTTAGTTGTAGTGCCATCCTCTTTTGAAGAAGCTGCAAAGAATGGATCTTGGGTGAATGCCATGAATGAATAATTAGATTAGATTGACAAGAATCAGACATGGGATCTTGTCCAGGGACCCAAAGTTCAGAACGTGATTGGTTCCAAATTGATCTTCAAAAATATGTTTTATTAGCCTGGAAGTGTCATAAATGATAAGGCATTACTGGTATGTAAAGGATACTCCCCAATTGAAGGAATTTATGTTGAATAAACCTTTTCTCCAGTGGCTATACTGGAATCAATCAGGATTTTCCATGCCATGGAACTCCAAAGAGGATATGAAGTATATCAAATGGATTTTAATACAACAGTATTGAATGGGGTACTCGAAGAAGTAGTCTACATTGAACAACCAGTGGGTGTTGTTCTAGGTACTAAGGAAACAAAGGTCTATAAACTGAAAAAAGCTCTATATGGTTTGAAGTAGGCACCACTGGTGTGGTACTCGTGGATGGATTTGTATCTCAAGATGATGGAATTCAAAAAAGTAGGAGTAGATCTCCATCACTAGGTGAAGAATTCTCCAAAATATCAATTCATGGTTCTAATCTATGTTGATTATATCATATTTGGTGGCAACAGGAAGAAATCAGTGGATGAATTTACCAATCACATGAATTTAGAATTTGAAATGTCTATGATTGGGGAGATCACATATTTATTGGTGCTAGAAGTGATTCAAAAGAAGGAATATACTTTCATTTCACAAGAACAGTATACAAGATAGCTGCTAAAGATGTTTAATATGAAAGACTCCAAACCAATGTCAACTCCGATTGTAGTTGTAACTAATCATGGAATGCATGGGGATGGGGCTTCTGTTGATGCCACCATGTACAAGGGGATCATAGGGATCCTACTATACCTAACAGCGACATGGAAAGATATTGTCTTTTCCACATGTCTTGTATCACGCATTCCTAGTAATCTAAAGGTGGAACATATGGCTGCAGTAAAAAGAAACATGAGGTACATTCAAGGTACACATAACTTTGGATTATTTTTTGCTGCAGGCAGGGACAGTGAATTATCAGCGTTTTCTGATGCTTACTGGGCTGGTGATGTAGTAGACATAATGTCCACTAGTGGTGGAGCCTTCTATATTGGGAAGAAATGTGTTGGATGGTTGAGCAAGAAACAAGAAAGTACTTATCTTAGTACTTCTGAAGCTATGTATATATCCACCAAAAAGGCATGCACTCAACTTCTATGGATGAAGCAACAACATATCGATATTGGTGACGAGGTGAATCAACCAATGGTAATTTACTGTGATAATAACCACACAATTGATCTCACGAAGAATACTATTCATCATTCTTGTACAAAACATATTAAAATCAGGTATCACTTTATCAAAGAAAAAGGTGAGAAAGGGGTGATTAGAATGGATCATTTGGGAACTAATTAGCAGGTGACTGATATCCTGACCAAGCCACTGTCAGCGAAAGTGTTTGAGACGAATCGATTGAACTTCGGTGTTCATCCACCTCCCAGTGCATAAGGATGATACACAATTCCCCTCTCCCCGTTTTTTATAAATATTTTTATCTGTTTATAGATGTGATGCAGGTTTGTGGGGGAGATAATATCCATGGGGATTATGGTTTGAGTTGAACAATAAAAAAATTACCAGTCTTTGGGTTTCTTTCCAATGGGGGAGAAAGGAATAAATACATGCATGTTTAGACATGTCATGATTTTGGGATGAAAAGGATGAGAAGGAATATATTGGTCATGTAATGCTTCTTGGGCATCATTGAGAATTCCAAAACATGTTAACCCAATTCAATCTTTCTCTCTTGTTTTCTACACTAATTATTTCTCACGTAGACTTAGAGTGTTGGTTGAGTTGATTTGTGCATTATTGTTTTTCACATGTATGGAGATCTATTGAATTTATTTTTAAATTGCCAAAAAACCAAAAGGGGAGACTGTTGGAACCATGGTCGTCTATGAAAAAATTTGAGTATGGTTTGTGTTTATTGACAATCCTATGTAGAACTTCATAATGTGTACCAGCAAAGTAATCATATAGTTCAAGAAGACAACAATATTGATGGTGGCTCCATTTCACAGTGTTTGACAAATTATTTCGGCCTGAAATTCGACAAATGGAGAAAAGTTATTTTGGAAAAGAGACGTGTGCTCCATGTACTTGAAGGAGAAGGAACTTGCACTCCTAGACTTTTTCATGATCAGAACCTGGAAAAATGGAAAAGTGATAAGGTTCGTGTGAGTATTGGTGTGGTCGCGCATGTGACATGCATTTCAAGAAAGTACTTGCACGATGGTGCCTAGAAGGTTTGGAAACTTACGTGCCTAATGTTCATCATGACCAGAATGTCGAAATATGGCAAAGGAAAGAGGGTTGTGCACGTATTGGTGTCATCGTGCATGTGAGTAGCGCGACAGAGGCTTGGGCGGTTGGACCTCCGTGCCGGGACATGCGCGTCGTGAGGACCCTTGCACACCACCGCGCAGGGGGTCTAGTTTTCCTATAAATAGAGGACCCCCCCTCATTTGCAACGAAGTCCAATACATAGATATTTTTCAAGGTCTCGTTGCTCAAGTGGTTGAGTCATGCAAGTGGTAGTTGGGTCACGCTATTATAGGATGCACACCGATTTTTGGTTGTGCGACCAAGGCGGTTTGGTAGTTAAAGGCGCAACATCGAACATGTTTGGAGTTGAAAGTGGAAGTGCCGCACAAGGGGATTGGTGAAACCTATGTGCCGAATTTGTACCGCGCAAGTGACATACATTCCATTCTTGAAACTTGGGCGTCGTTCTTGGAGATGTGGGCTAGGAGAGGTTGGAGTACGCCTATCTTTTTGGAGCAGCAAGAAAGGTGTAAGATTTCCTGATATCTTCGGTGCAAAGTGATATTATTCTATGAGTAAAATTTGAACTTCAATAGAGCATCTACAAACAACATAATATGAATTCTCTTGCAACAATTAAGAGGCAGTCACATCTATAAACATTGTGTGACTTCACCAAGGGTAGTGAGCCAAGGGGAGTCAACGGGACTGACCCGAGGGACGTTGTGAGCTGTCCCTGAACCTTTTGTAAATGTAGTGAGCCTAGGAAAGAGTTATTGTTCTCGAACCTTTGTAATCCACATCTAGTGATGTTTAGTGGAATTAGGTATGACCAAAAACCTGTTGGCATATGCTCCATGGACGTAGCCCTTAGTGGTGAACCAAGTAAAAAGTGATGTGTCTTCTCTGTGCATGTGAATGTTTGCTTTATGATCATATTCTTCATACAGGTTCAACATGTTCCTACCAATGTGGTAACAATATCCATCACATTAAAAGAAAAATTTGTCACCCTGATTCAACCCTCTCATCTCAGGGTGTCCCGGGGTCCTTCAATTATAGCACATGAATGGGTGAGGAATATGTTAAGACTCATTATTAATTGATAGTTAGTATAACACAATTTTAATTAATTTATTAGATTAAATTGGTTCATAGAGTTTTTCAAGACAAACTATATTTATTCAACAAATAAGATGTAATATTACTCCATCCACAATGGATTGAGTTTCCGATAAATCTAAAATATGACGTTTCTATGATTTTTATATTACAATATCATTTAACCCCTCCAATGTTGTAGGTGAATTAGATATACATTGATGATATGTTTTAGAGTGGATTCATTCATCCTTGTTTGTTTCCTTAGGGTGTTATGATTTTGTTTGACATAATGTAAAATGGAAGTCGATGGTTGAGTGTTAATTATCATTATTTAAACTAGGTGATGTTAAAGAACAATTATCCACTATATTAGAAATGATTATTTTTTATATCAATTTAATAGATCTAGATGGTTCTTGAATATATATATGTCGTATATATAATATCCAATATAAGTTTTGTTTGATGATAACCCAAGTACTGTGTTTCAATGTCTGTATGGATATTCAATTTTAGTTTTGATGTTTTTTTGAGGTCTTACTGTGGATTAGTTGTTGGATCTTAAATGATTAAGGAAGTTTTTTTATGTATCGAATAATAATGCGGCATATTTTTAGAGTATTTTTTTATCATAATTCTTATTATAGGAGTTTCATATCTGAATCCGTATGGATTATTACACATATGAAATAATGATTATAAAGGATAATATATTCAAGTCCATTGAATAGTACTAGGACAATTTTTACTATTTTAAGACGGAAATGGTGAGTTCTCTTGTTCAATATCTCCCATAGTAGGGTGTTTTGATCAATGTTAACTATTATTATTCACATTATATAAGGGTTTCATATTGATTATTAATTTTTAATTTATATTATTTTTTTATAAAATGATATGACCTCATTGAAAAAACTATTTCACCCATGGTATTTACCATACTATAGTTTTATTTAACATTTGGTAATAGAGGCCCAATATTTAATGTGACCACTTTTGCAACACCACAAATCTATAGATCATTTATTTTTCCATTTATTGATGCAACATAAACTATCAATTACACCATTAGATGGAGTTATTTTAAAAAATAGAATCTATATTTATGTTTCTCCTCTTAAATATATTTTTCTAGCCGGTTCCTTGATCATGAATTGATGAGGTGGTTCAATGTGTGATTATGGTAACTCCGGGAGTGTGACATAATAGATACAAGTATTTTACCTTAATATATAATAAATTGATGGAACACGTTTTTTTATTATATTATAGTGAAGTTATCCGTATTACAATATTTTTATGATTTATATCATCCAGATCCCAATGAAGTTATTTCATAGATCATGTTGTGTTTTGTGACACTCATGATGGAAGTCCAAAGAATAAAAAATATATATTTTTTCTCATATGAAATCTTTTTTCCATTATTTTCATATTTTATGGTTCCCTATGGGTCCCACATTATTACCAATGTAGTATATCCTATTAAAATTTTAATTTGTTCTTTTATAAGGAAACATTTTTTGTAGTATTTTTTGAAAAATTCATTTATATATTTTGTATCTCAGTATTTTTTGTTTTAATGATATTGAAGGAAGAGCATCATGTTCTGCGAGGTTTTTTACATCCACTTAATGATCCCTT
This sequence comes from Viscum album, assembly GCA_963277665.1. Classification (NCBI taxonomy): domain Eukaryota; kingdom Viridiplantae; phylum Streptophyta; class Magnoliopsida; order Santalales; family Viscaceae; genus Viscum; species Viscum album. The sequence continues at coordinate 1,625,143,833 of OY728157.1, read as the reverse complement.
ATTGATGTTGGAGTACACTATGAAGGAAATTGTTCCCATTTTCCCTAAAAAATGGATATCGATTAGGAAATATATGTTTTTTATGTGTGTCCTTGTCTCGAGGATGGTCAAGTTTACATTTAAAATGACCCAAGATATAGAACAGTGGCTAACCTCGGGGTCGCTCTCAAGGAAGCAGTGTCTATAGACAAAGTTGTCTCTTCCGAAAATCTTTTTTTGACTATAAAATATATTGAAAACATAAAAACACACTCCTAAGGAATCACTAATCAGTGCTAAAGAGCACATTTGATGTGGAATAGTGAAGAACAGATGAGAAACAGAGATGGAGAAGTGCAAAAACAAGGAGACACAGGACAAAACCAAGAAAAGAAAATAGGCGCAGACACAACACAAGTCACCGAACAAACAAAAGACACTAAGACACAGAATAAAAAAGACAGTGAGAACAAGGCTAGACCGAGGTTAAATCACCCTCAACTCCCTATCCTGGATCAAACTATGAAATTGATCAACAATTCTTAAATTCGAACAGTGCATGATCGATGTCTCGAATCACACACCAATCTCACCTAGAAAATAAACACTAGAATATAGAATTTCATCCATGCTCAAGAATTCCTCCGAACTTCAAGGTGATTCACTCAGAAAAGTCATTATGTAAAGAATTTATCACAAGACCGAATGATTCCACAGAGATCATCACATCTCACAACAAATCTTGATTTTCAGTTCGATAAATCAAGATAGGAAGGGGAAAATAAATTAATCAAGAGAGTAGTGATGTTCTTGTGCAAGATCTCGCTCTCACTAAATCTAACTCACATTCATGATCGACCATGGCGAATAAAAAGAAAGTGATCACATTAATGTAAAGATCTTTGGATCGTGTTGAGTTTCATAAACTATGTCCATGCTCGCAGATTAGATATCCATTTATAGAGATTATAGATCACAATGCGAAACATGGATGAATGGACGACACAAACAATCAAACATAACTAACATCACAATTCAATTAACTAAACAAAAAAAATTTATTTATAGATGAAATTGAAAACTCGAGAAACATAGCAGTAGAGGAGAGGCAAAGATTGGAGGAATAGGTCCCATCTTCTAGTCGAAGATGAGCCCCATCCATGAGATGTGGATTGAATGGATGTCTGAATTTGGGTGGAGTCTCCTCCTCCCGTTGTGGAATGGTACCCTCCCCCGGGTCTGCTCTCGGCCCCCTTCTTGGTTTTCCTTCCTCGAGAGGAGTTGTGCATCATCTTATTTTTCGACAAGAAATAGAAAACTAAACTAACAGGAAGTAGATCCTTGTGGCACGTCTTTGAATGCACTCGACACCAGATCTCAAGTGAACTACCTGTGAGTGTATCGAATTTCCCTGCAACTAACTCGATAATGTTCTTGTACCTTCCCACAAACTTCTTAATTTATACCTGCTTCTACCAGTAGCTTCCCACTGCACAGATAAATTCTCGTGAGTCGGATAAAATGAAACTAATATATATATATATATATATAATATTAATATTATTACTTAGACAATAATACATATTAATATATATATATATAATATTTAATATTATTATTACTATTACATGTAATTATATTTATTAAAAAGAAATACTAATATTATATATAAGCTTATATACAATTATTAATATAACTACAATTATTATTGTATAGTATATGATATATATATTTTAATGTATTATGATATATTATATAAAGTAAATTAAAAACTAAAAAAGGATAAAAATGAGATGAAGGGTGGGAATCAGTTCTGGTGAAGGGGGACAAAGGGGGGTTTGTGAGGCGAGGCAGAGGGATGCGGTGGCGGGTTGAGGCTTTTGGTGCGATGGTGATTCGAGGATTCTGGTGCGGTGGCTCGAGTTAGGGTTTGAGGTGGCCAGATGGTGGAAGCGAGGTGGAGAGGGTTTGAGTGTGGTTCACCGACGAGCACATGCGGCAAGGGTAGTGGTTCGATGACATGAGGCAGGGGATCTAGGGCGGAGTGATGTGGGTGTGGCCAGACCAGCGACACTACCTGGTGAGATGTCTAAGGTAGTGGAGGTGAGGTCCGAGGCAAGGAGGAGAGTAGGGTTCTTCGTGCTCGGCGCAAGAAGGCGGGTGGATGGCGCGGGGATATCAGTGCGCAACTGTGCTTGGGTTCGGCCGAAAGTGTAGAGGCGACTCTGTTTCCCACAGTGGGGATCAGCTGAACTCATGGTATGGTGAGATACTGATTTAGGTTTCTTAATATTGAAATCATGATGTTTCAATTTGATGTTCTTCATCTGTGAATCCAAACAATTTTCTTGATCTTGCTGGAATGATTAATTTATTCCTATTGTGTCAATTTTTATATGCTGCTCGAATGGTTTTTGTGATTTTGGAGTTGATGCGGTGGTGATGCGTGGATGAGGAGGGAGAAAAGGACCATCGGAATGGTGCCAGGATTGCTGTGGAAGGCGGCAGGGAAGATGCTGGAGGGTGGCTGAGGATTACGGTGAGACAGAAACTGTGAGTCTGTGAGACCGTGAGAAATGGGTTTGGTGAGGTGAAGGAGAATAGAAACGGTGAGACCGTGAGTGTCACGGTGATACCGTAAAGAAACGGTGGATGGGGTGAAATAGTGGGACTCCAAAGGAACAACTTGAAAAAGGTGGCTGGAATTGGGTGTGCCACTGTGAGAGATGCTCCTGATGAGACAGTGAAGTCGATGCAATACGGTGACACCGTTACCGTGAAGAGACCACGGCATGCAACAACACCTACAAAATAATAACTAGAATTAAATTAATTAAATCTAAATAATTTATTAAATCTATAAATAGATTAATAAATTAGTAAAATAAAATAAATAGAATGTAATTGAAAAATAAATAAATTAAACGATGTTAAATAATAAAATCAAATGTGTTTTATATAAATGAATAAATTTATTTGGGTTAAAAATTATAAAAAAAATTAATTGAAGAACAAATTATACTATTTACAGCGACTTGGTTAAATTACATAACCAAAAAATTAACCAGATAATTAAGTAAATAAATAATCAAAGAATAAAGATGTTAATTAAATAAAAATGGTAAGTTAAAATTACTTAAATTATTAAAATAATTAAAAACTAACTCGTGTTATTTATTTACAATTTAATGAATAAATAATTAATTTAATTAATTAATGAGTTAATAAATTAAATATAATGAAAAATTATAAAAATAAAAAAATAAATAAATAAAGGACTAATTCCCAAGACCAAATTAATATAAGAATTATTTAAAAAGACACAAATTAATAATAAAAACAGCTTCTTTAAACAAAAATTGATTATTTTACACAGCAAGTACAACAACACAGTAATTACAAAATATTTACTACGAATCATCATTTTGGTATAAAAAAGTCAATAAATATTTAAAAAGGATGTGGCAAAGTGTGTGAAAACACTGTCACATCAAACTCCCCCACACATAAAGCTTGGTTTTTCCTCAAACAAATACATTCCATAGACATTAAAACAGAAAAATAATTTGTGATTTTTAGTTCAAAAGGTGCATGATTAAACATTAATATCCAGATAGGCTAGACCAAACAATGAGTCAGGTTTTTCAAGGGAATTCAAAACTGATATCTTGTCTTGCATCAAAAACTCACTGGAAGTCAAAATCCTCACAAATTCATACACTGTCAAGTATGTCATATCACCTATGTGTTTTCATTAACTACCCTACTTCACCATCCAATTCAGGAACAGATTCAAGGAGTGATGAAAGGTTAGATGAAATGGAACTCAAAACATAACAAATGGCACCTTCCTCCAGATTCCAGAAATTAATGTCCATGAAATTGATCACTTTACTGATTCAACTCAAATGATAATTAACCATGTCAATTTCGCCCTTCTTCATCTTGGTTCAAAATCCCCATCACATTAATGAGTTCATTTTTGACAAGGGCACTTTATTTCTATCTTTCCCAGCCATATTCCCAATGCAGAGCACTGTGCATAACACTTATTAAAATTGAAATTAGCTTTATTTATTCATAGAAATTCACCCAATGCACCTTTTTTCAAATACTCACCGTGAGATCCCATTTTCCCATTTTACTCCAGCACTAGAGGACTTAATTAATAATCATTCGAATTGACTTTGTAAAGTGATTGAATATTATTTAATAAAAATGTGAGCCCACCTAGTGTCCAGTGAGAACTTCAAGTTACTCCAAGTCATGATCATCATCCCACAAAACCTATCCTATCACACTCTCATTTTAAGTTCCTAAATAGATAGATCCATAGAGACAGTGAACAATTACACTCAGTAATCATTCATACTTAACAGTTTCTGAATAAGTGCCACTCTCAACATCTAGAAAATGGTTACCCACTTAAAAAAAATGAAGTAACAGTGAACATCAAATGAAAATTATTTGACGAAAGAATTTGAAATTTTTTTTGAAGGAATTTTGAACCATTTTTTTTTAAAAAAAATTGACCTATTTTTTGTTAAAACAATCTCAGGTTCAAGAAGGGGGAATTCGACACAACACTAGAATGACCCCTCTCCCCCACACATAGAACCCAACATTGTCCCCAATGTTAAATCTCAGTGTGGGAGACTGTTTAAGTACAAAACATATAGACAATTCAGCTAAAAAAAGATATGGAGGGGTATTAATGATGTTCCGAAAATTTTCTTTTCCACACAAAAAGAAGAAGAAAAACAAAAACAAAAACAAAAGAACCCAACCCGACCAACCATCACAAGAAACAAAGTTCCGTTTTATTCATAAAATGTTCATGCTTTAAAGCAGTGTGAGAAAACAAAATATTTTATCAATTTACTTCAAATGGTAGTATGATTAACAATAACGTGCAACAGCAGCTAAATGAAATTGAAAGAAGTGGGTGCAATCATGTTTTACAAATCATCTCAATAGAATTTTTCAACTCTCTAGATACTATCACCTAAACACCCATGCAAGAAATATAGTTCACAAGTTTAAAAACCCAGCGGGATGTCCACAATACTTAATTCACAAAAGCATGAAATAAAAATGTGAAGAGTAAAACATTGAAACATAAAACAATACTCCCTTGAATGTGCAACTTCTCAAATTTCAAATATCTCTCCTTGATTTCCAATTGCATGAACTAAGGATGCTCTAGTTTAGAACTTGTATGATGAAATAATTTAATATTAGTGTTCAAAATTTTATGTTCAAATAAAAAGAAACCACGGAGTATGAGTTATAGAGAGTTATCCATGATCTTCAGTGTGCTCTTCCTCTGGGACTTGAATGATAGCCACATAGAATCTACTGCCTATTTATTGTCCTAAGAAAACAAAACTCAAATTAAAAACACCATGAAAAAAGAAACTAATGCAGTAAATTAACGAGGATAATCCTAGTATAACCCCCCAGGGGGTGCTGTAGTTTGACTGTCCACAGTTAGACAGTCCTCTGATCAACCCCAGTCAGATGTGGGATTTGGTTTCTTTCTCATGAACCCCCAGGTGTGATTCCATCAAAAATTTGTCATTTTCCATCTTTGGAGTACCCCATGTGTATCTTCAACCACATTCCCCTCCAAGGAAGTGAAGTGCCTCATGTTGAGTGACGGAGGGGAATACAGAATGTAGGGGTACTTGGCTACTTCTTCTGCTTGAGGTTGAGTGTACAGAAGTTGTAGAAATGATTATCTTGGATGTGACTTATCCTCTGGTTCAGTAAACAAAAATTTCTTCTCTAACAAGAAAAGATGTGTCATCATTCACTTCTGTTCTACTGCACAGCTCCAAAAATTCCACTTCAGACAAAACTCCCAAAATGGAAGTGTCTTCCAAAATTGGAAGTTCCATTAACTCTTCAACAGAAGAAACCACATATTCCTCACTCTCTAAGAGGTCACAGAAATGAGATGCATCTTCAATACCTGCATTGGGAGAAACACAATTAAAATAATCTTCGATGTAATCCAGGTTGAATAAAAATACATATTCTTCCATAAAATTGTCAACTCCCTTTATCAATGATGCTTGTACATACTCATGATTAAATAGTGATACTAGGAGAGGGTCCAGGGTAAGAGCGAGGTTGTCAAAATACTCTAGCCTCTATTAAAATCACACCACCTCACATGATGAGTCTTCTAAGGAGAATGATAAAATGTCTTGTGCTGGCACCACCTGTTGAATCATTGAGAAATCATTAAAACAGCTATTGCAAGAAAAATCATTACAATGGAAATCAGTGGAAAAATGATAATAAAATAAATGACCAGCATCAAATGTCTTTTCAAGTTCCATCTCCTACAAGACCTTGAAAACATCCTCAAAAACTGGTTCTAGAATTTCCATCTTTGACTCTAGGGGAAATTCCATATCAAAGTTGTGAAACTACAAATTTTTCATTCTTATATATATTTTTTCTTTCTTTCTCAATTGTTTTCCTGAATGTTGGGATTCAATGGGAGGTGGTGGTACTTCACTTTTGTTATGGCATCCCTTGACCTTATCCATGGATAGTTGCATCAATTGCATGATCTCTTGAGAATAGTCTATATCCTCATCAGTATGGTCCCGATGTTTTCTTTTGTGCATCCAAATTTGAAACATAGCAACAACCTTCTCATGCTCTTGAACCGGTTCAAACAGTGACACTACATCATATTCGTTAGAGTTCATCACTGTGTGTGTGTGTGTCTGTTTTTATGATTTTTATATGATTTTTTGTATTAAAATAAAATAAAAACTGGAAAAACCACTGAGACAGTCATTGCTTCCCCAGAAATGGCGCCAAAATTTTACCTTCGCCCTTACCATGAGGACGGTGAAGTTTACATTTATAATGAACCTAGATATACCACAATGGCTAACCTCGTGGTCACTCTCAAGGAAGAAGTGTCGAGAGCCTAAGTGGTCTGTTCTGAAATTCATTTTTGTATTTTTAAAAATCTTGAAAACATAAAAAGACACTCCTAAGGAATCACTAATTAGTGCTAAAGAGCACACTGGATGTAGAACAACGATGAATAGATGAGAAACAGAGATGGAGTAGTGAAAAAACAAAGATATATCGGACAAAACCAAGGAACGAAAATAGGCGCAGTCACAACACAAGACACAGAACAAACAAAAGACACTAAAAAACATAAGACAAAAGATAGTGAGAACAAGGCTAGACCCAGGTTAATTCACCCTAAACTCTCAATCCTGGATCAACCTAAGAAATTGATAAACAATTATAAATTTTTCACAGTGCATGATCGATGTCTTGGATCACAGACCAATATCACCTATAAATTGAACACTCAAATTTAGAATTTATTCCATGCTCAAGCATTCCTCCGAACTGCAAGGTGATTCACTCAGCAAAGTCATTCTGTAAATAATTTCTCACAAGACAAAATTATTCCACTAAGATCATCACAACGCACAACCAATCATGATTCTCAGTTCGGGAAATCAAGACAGTAAGGGGAAAATAAATAAAGCAAGAGAGTAGTGATCGGCCTGTGCAAGATCATGCTCTTGCTAAATCTAACTCGAAGTCATGATCGACCAAGGAGAATAAATAGAACATGATCACATTAATGTGCAGATCTCTAGATCGTGTTGAGTATCCTAAACTGGTTCCTTCCTAGCAGATTTGATCTCCATTTCTAAATATTAGAGATCAAAATGTGAAACAATGATGAATGAATGACACAGACAATCAAACATAACTAATATCACAATTAAATTGACTAAATAAAACACAAGTATTTATAAATGCAATTGAAAACACCAGAAGCAGAGCAGTGGAGGAGAGGCAGAGAATGGAAAAGCACATCCCTTCTTCTGGTCGAAGACGAGCCTCTTCCATGAGATGTGGATTGAATGGATGTCTGAATCAGGGTGGAGTCTCCTCCTCCCATTGTGGAATGGTGCCCTCCCATAGGTCTTCTCTCGGTCCCCTACTTGGTTTTTTTTCTTGGAGTGGAGTTGTGCGTCCTCTTATTTTTAGATGAAAACCAGAAAACTAAACTAACAGGAAGCAGATCCACGTGGCACATCTTTGATTGTGCTCATCACGAGCTCTTGGATAAACTCCGTATGAGTATATCCAATTCCCCGGCAATTAACTCACTAATGTTCTCGCACCTTCCCACAAACTGGTTAATTTATCCCCGCTTCTACCAGTAGCTTCCCCCTGCACAAAGAAATGCACGTGAGTCATATAAAATGAAACTATTATATATATACTATATATTAATATTATTACTTAGATAAAATTACATATTAATATATATATATATATATAATACTTAATATTATTATTACTATTATGTTCAATTATATTTAATAAAACGATATACTAATATTATATATAATCTTATATACAATTATTAATATAACTATAATTATTATTGTATACTATATGATATATTTATTATAATGTATTATGATATATTATATAAAATAAAATAAAAATTAAAAAAAGGATAAAAATGAGATGAAGGGGGGGGAATCTGGTCTGGTGAAGGGGGAGAAAGGGGAATCGTGAGGCGGGGTAGAGGGATGCTGCAGCGGTTGGAGGATTCTGGTGCGGTAGTGGTTCAAGGATCCCACTGCGGCGGCTCGGGTTAGAGTATGAGGTGGCCGGACGGTGGAAGGGAGGTGGGGTGGGTTTGAGTGTGGTTCACCGACGAGCACTTGCGGTAAGGGCAGTGGTTCGACGACATGAGGCAGGGGATCCGAGATGGAGTGATATGGGCCTGGCCAGACCAGTGGCACTGCCTAGTGAGACGTCTAAGGTGGTGGAGGCGAGGTCTGAGGCAAGGTGGAGAGTAGGGTTCTTCATGCTCAGAGCAAGCAGGTGGACGACCTGCACGGGGATTTCAGTGCGCAACCATGCTTGGGATCAGCTGAAAGTGTGTAGGAGACTCAGTTTCTCACAGTGGGGATCAGATGAACTCACGATGGGGTGAGATACTGATTTAGGATTCTTAAGCTTGAAATGATGATGTTTCTATTTGTTGTCCTTCATCTGCGAGTCCAAACAATATTCATGATCTTGCTGGAATGATTCGTGTTTTCCTATAGTGTCAATTTTTATATGCTGATCGAATGGTTGTTGTGATTTTGGAGTTGATGTGGTGTTGATGCATGGATTACGAGGGAGAAAAAAAGCATCATAATGGTTCTAGGTTTGCTGTGGATGGCGACAGGGAAGAAGCAGTGGTAGCTGGGGATTAAGGTGAGACATGCACCATGAGTCCGTGAGACTGTGAGAAATGTGTTTGGTGAGGTGAAAAATAATAAAAACAGTGAGACAGTGAGTGTCACGGTTAGACCATAAATAAATGGTGAATGGGGGTGAAATAGTGGAACACCAACGGAACACCTTGAATACGATGGCTGGAATTGGGTGTGCCACTATGAGTGATGATTATGGTGAGACATTGAAGTTGAGGCAATACGGTGACATCATTACCATGAAGAGACCGCCACATGCAGAAAAACCTACAAAATAAACACAAAAATTAAATTAATTAAAACTAAAAAAAGATTAATCAATTAGTAAAATAAATTAAATAGAATTAAACGGAAAAATAAATAAATTAAACAATTTTAAATAATAAAATTAAATGTGTTTTATTTAAATGAATGAATTTATTTGGGATAAAAATTATAAACAAATTAATTGAAGAACAAATAAAACTATTTATAGTAACTTGGTTAAATTATTTAACCAACTAATTAACCAGAGAATTATGTAAATAAATAATCAATGAATAAAGATGTTAATTAATTAAAAATGGTACGTTAAAATTAGTTAAATTATAAAGACTATTAAAAACTAACTCATGTAATTTATTTACAATTTAATGAATATATAAATAATTAATTAAATTACCAAGTTAATAAACTAACTAGAATGAAAATTTATATTAATAAAATAATGAATAAATAAATGAATAATTCCCAATACTAAATTAATATAAGAATTATTTAAAAAGGCAAAAATGAATAATAATGACAACTTATTTAAAAAAATGATTATTTTACATAGAAAGTACAAAAAAACAATAATTAAAAATTATTTACTAAAAATGATCATTTTGGTATAAATAAGTTAATAAAAATATAAAAAGGATGTGGAAAAGTGTGTGAAAACACTGCCACATCTGGTTTTAATTTAATTATGATGTTACATCACTTCTTAGTAATAAAAAATTGGATCACATTGTAGATTTTTTCATGGTTATTCTAACATGTGATAGTGAATATTCATTGGGGTTTTAATATGATCATATCGTATTGAAATCCATATTTTACCTACCATGTCTGGATATATTTCCAACATGATTTTGGTTAAATGTTATTCCCCAAAAACAATTTTTAATCCAGAGATGAATGGTCAGATATTGAGTGATATCCATAACACTGAGTACACGTTTCAGGAATGTGTTTTGGTTTTTGAATTATCGTAGGAGGGTCCTTATCCCTTATAAGAGTATCATTTAAATTAAATTTATCACTCTACTATTGGCTTGAATATATTTTAATAACTCAATGGTAAACTATGGTGGTCTTTATTATGTTAGTCCATGGAAAGATAATTAGTTGCTCATAGATCAAAAATTTTGTAGAGGTTGACCGAGAAGGTACGTGTGATCCATGATAAACTGAAGGAAAATTATGATAATCCTAATATCTATAATCATGTCAGGATGTGTCCTACATAGATTGATATTTAATAATACATGTTTATGAAATTTTCTTTTCACTATGTGTAGAAAATGATCATTTTTGGTAGTGATATTTCTCTTAGGTTGCTGGCCATTTTGATGTGTTATTTCATGTTGTATTTGTGATGTTTCAATTATAACTACCCCCAGAGATGAATTAGATTCATGAAATGTTATATTATTTTCTAATTCCCATGGACCCTCATGATAATTATAAAACCACTGACTAGGGTGATATTGATGTTTAATTTGTGGCGACCTTTAATAAACAACCATCTGGTATTCATGATCATTTGGATTTAACGAGTTCCTGAAATGGAATTATTTTGGTTCATGTCCTGTATTGGTATAATTTCATGGAAAAAATAACATGTGGGTGAGATTCACATAAACAATATAAATATCTTGAGTAAATTAATTATTAATATTTCATGTGTTGATACTTGTTTTATCCTTATTGTGAACTTTTATCATATAAATGTTTATGAGATAATTTCCTTTAATTATTATTTTAATCATAGTTTTCCAATGTTTTAGTGGTTTCTCCTCTATGATGATATTTTTAGGAAATATTTTTATTTTATTTTATGTTCTAGTCCTCCTTTTTGGTTATATATGTTCATATTTTTGATATATCACTAAAATTTATATCACAGGCTGGTTAATCATACCACATTTTTTCATTCTAGGTTTTTTCACATTATTAAGTATTGGAATTATCCAACATGACTTGGATGTTAATTAAAAAAATTTATAAATCCATTCATATAGAATTTTTATAGTTCTCGATGTTAGTTTTTGGGATTTCATAGGATTTTTCTGTGTTAGAAAAATGTTTGGTCCCTTAATAAGGTCACGATGACGTGGTGGTAGGTGTGGTTATCATTGATTCAATGAAATTTTTGAGGATTCAACATCTAAATTTTTTAATTTTATTCTGGTGTTTTGAGTGAGAAAATGGTTGTATATGTTTTTTGTTAATGTATACAAAGTTGAATGAAATGATATGTCTATCCATTTTACATGGAATGTTTCCTTGTGACTATACATGTGATAATTATAGATGATGAAATAGTTTTGGAATCATTTTTTATCATATATGGTTTGGAATGGTGCTCTATGAGTCCCTCTATATGAAATGGTTTGTTTTTAGCATGCTACACCTTTTGGTTTGTGTGGATTGGTTGTAATGGATTTCGTTCTTACAACACATCGTGGTCAATGCTATAATGGTAGTAAAAATTGATTGAATGTGTTATTTAATATCACAGAATAAATTATATTAAAAATTCATAACAACTATTTTTTTATTTTACTAAAGTATCCATGGATTTTCTGAGAGATCACCTCATTATGATGACATCCTTCGTGAATCCTCTATAAATAAGTGTACTAATATCAATTTTGTTTAGATATTCACTCCCTCTCAAAACACTAATGACCGATACATCCATCATTAACCTATATAAGTATCTATTTAAAAGTATAAACACAATGAATTATAATATTTATGTTTAAATTATAATTTAACTCTCTTAATTCCTCTTCACTTCATTTCCCATAATCTTATTTTTTTGAATCCTTTTTAGGAATCCTATAATCGGGTATGATTCCCTCAATTAGTTTTTATAGATAATTTTTGTTATTGATGATATGTGTGGTGTTTCAATTATTGTTTTTATTATTTTAGTTTTGATGGGGATTTTTTGTTCAGCATTATTCTCGATTATTTTTTCTATCATAGGTAAAATTGATAACCTTATCATGGGAGGGGATTTATTAATTTTCATCATTTCTGTGTACATGATACTTGATAATGTTTTATATCACTCTATTAATGTGTTTGATTAACATTAATAACAAAATGATCAAATAATAAATTCAACCATCGAATGATTATTCAATAATATTTAAATTCTAAATAGAATATGAATTATAACATTATTTAAATTGAATTTAGTCATTCAAATAATCCACTTTTTGTAACATAATGGCATATACATATTTTTTGTCTATAAAATAAAAGAAATATTTAATAATTTGATTCTATAAAGTTAAATTATTTTTTTAATTGTATTAATTTTATTAAAATTCATGATTTTTATTATTAAAATGTGAATTATCACATATATAAAAAAAATGAAAATTTCATGTATATATTAAATGAATGTTCGGGTTGGGATCACATGGGAATTATGTTCTTGTGGATAATGACTCTTGTTCTTTTTTAGGTATTGGGATATATGATTGGTATTGTTTTATTATTTTTCATTTAGTAAGGTATATGTATTAAAAAATACATAATGAAAATTAGGATTGTGTTAAATTAGAGAGAAATTAGAGGAGTTATTACTTATCATCATAGATTTTATTTCATATAATAATTATGATTCTAATCTTGTTAGCGATTACTTTAGCAATTATTATATATTTCATTATAATTTCTTTTTGTGAAAACCCTATTAATCTTGATTGGATAATTTTAATATGGAATTAATATTATTTATCTTTATGGAATAAATGTTTCGGAGAAAAACCCCATTCCATGTCTAGTATGAATGAATTCCTCAAATCTAGGGCTTTGGTGCTAGGGTCAATGTATTGAAAAATATTTAAATTTTTCAATTCAAAGTGTATATAAATCCACTTCTTATTGATGATAATTATGTTATGGAAGAGAAGAATTGAAAATTATTGTGTTGGAGTCCTAATACTATTATTGTTGATTTTATTCTAACATCTCGGGAAAGATTCACGCATATGTAACCCAACCCAACATCCCACATAGACTTAATAATGACTCCTAATATACCTGATATTTCCCAATATAAAAGGACAGTATGTTCAAAATATTAGGGGAGTATATCCTCTCTATCTGAAAGAGACACAACAATAAACAATAATGAATCAACGAACATAATATTGTATTACAAAAAAATACTACAAGGTAACTGGAAAATATTATATACTAATGAAAATAAAAAAATCATATTATGTAACTTATACAGATGATGATTTCTTTATACTATATAAAATTAGGATCAATTATAAATGGTTGAATTCATTTAATAATATTAAATCAAGAATCCATTGTTGGGTGATTCCCTTTGTTCCTTCCAGTATTTATATAGTCTACCAGGGTAATAATCGATGAAAAAAATTGTGCGATTAAAAATAAATATTCTACCACCTATAGTGTCTAATACTATATAATAATGGACCATAAATTGAATAGTGTAAACATATAATAAATAAGAAAAGAAATGATAAATGAATCAAAATCTACATGGTTTTCTACTAGGACAATCATATAATCCAAACTGAATCACCCTAATACAAATTTTCGTTTAGAATTATACATTGTATACCAAATCATGAGACTCATGCCATATAAATGGTGTCAATGTATAATAGGCGTAATTGGACTATGTGGAAATTGTGGCATCCTTACTCATGGATGGTTATTATAATTCCTAGTTATAACTCATGAATTTTGACTAATGGGTTATTAGTATAATCGATGGATGAACCATTATAATATGACCACTATATAACTTTTATATGATCCATAAAAACAAGTGTAAGGCCACATCCTTAATCATTATGAATACATGAATTATGTAAATAACTGAAATTCTGAATCTTTTCAGGATTAGAGCTTTAGAAAAATTTTAAAAAATTATACATAAAAACATTAATATTGTTGAAACTTATAACCACTATGAATTTTTTATATACCAAATTATATTAACAAAAGAAACATGTCGAGTTATATGTTTTTTGTAGCATGAATTTTCCTTGATCTCATCCTGGACCTTATTCATTTTTATGTCTACTGAAAAACATTTCAAAACATGGGATGAGAATTAAAATATCAATAAGGGATATAATGAAGGAAAACTATTATTTTTTTAAAAAAACATGTAATCCCTGAATACTTTATCATAAATTAATACAGTTCACTTTAATGAATTAGCAGAAACACTTCACTATATATAAGTTCATTTCATATCATTTTTTGCAAACAAAAATTGCAATAAAGCCCACAGAAAAAAATGTATAGAATATATAAGTAACATCAGATTTAAAAATACTAAATTGGATTATCCATATGGTCTACTTCCACACATATCACTAAATATAATATCCATATGGCTGACTTCCATACCCAATTCATTGGAGATTATAATGTTACCACCCATCTTTGGTTTGTCACATAACCACCCATCAATAGGTTTATCACATTACCAACCCTCAAATTTCCAATTAACATAACGTACTCATAACAAATAAAATAATAAAAAATTATAAAAAAAATTTACACATTTAAATCACAAGATATCATTTCAATAAATGTTTATAATCAATTCATTTAAAACATTCAAAATTAAGAGTTTTGAAACTAAGTTTCCCATAACACATTGAAACTTTTGAAACGAATTTCCTATTTAAAACTCTCATGTCTGTAAAAATAAATCATTAAAAACCATTTTTAAAATCAGGACTTGGTATACATGTTTTTAAATTAATAAATCATTAAAATATTTAAAATGATGTTGTTGATAAAGATTCCCTTACAACATGAGAAACACTTGAAGTAAAATCATTAAGGAATAAAGATAAACAAAACATTAGATATCATGAGAATATACTATTTCATGATATAAACCATGAAAATGGTTGTATATAAACATATAGTATTTTAGATTTTATAAAAAATATATTCCTCAATGAATAAGATTAAGACAAAATCCCTTATGAAAATTCTGCAGCCTAACGGTGTCACATTAAAATTTATAAAATTTGATTATGGGGGTTAAAAGGATTGGTTATCACATGGATATAACAAAAATAAAAATAATGATATATAAAAACATAGACAAACATAATAAAAATTAAAATTAAAATACATAACACAAATGAAATATTTGATTAAAAGAGGAGGGTGAAAGGTTCCCTTACCTCGAGGCTGAAATGTCTCATATGTTCCTTTTTCTTTCTAAATAATAAAGTTAAGTTACTTTCTAAATTATTCAGAACCTTTTTTAAGTTTATTAACCCCTTTATATAACTTATTACCTTTCTATAACAATTATTTAATTATTTTCGATCATATCAAACATTTTGTGGATGTTTTTAATTTTATTCAA
Source organism: Viscum album (assembly GCA_963277665.1). Lineage (NCBI taxonomy): Eukaryota > Viridiplantae > Streptophyta > Magnoliopsida > Santalales > Viscaceae > Viscum > Viscum album. Next base: position 1,625,127,930 of record OY728157.1, on the reverse strand, counting down.
AAAAGAACTTGTAATAATTACAAATTATCAATGGGGTAAAAATTATGTTATTATATAATGACATTAAAGATTTATATACTATATATATCACATATATCTATTAGATATGTATTTACAATTGTCCATTATATTTTTATATAAATCTTGAAATGCACCGTTCATGGAGACGGTAAGCCCTACGTACACAGAAACATTACTTATATTTCAATTTATTATTTAAAAGTAATGAAAACTAAATGATGATTTGGTATAATATAATTAAATTAAAATATATATTTTTTATAATATAAATAATTTCATTAATTCCATACATTATATATTCCATGTCTAGTATGAATGATTCATATCACTTTGAGAGGGTGGCAGTCCACATTTCCCCAAATGAAATTATCGTATATATACAACATGAAAAGAATAATTGAATATAATAAATTAGAATTAATAAAGTCATATATATTAATTAAAATATCATATATAATTATTGTTCTATCATAGTGTCTACAATGAAAGGTTCTAGGGAAAAATCAAACAATCATCGTTTTGTGAGACAATATTTCGGCATATATAGAAACAGTATGTTCATATCCATTAGATGGAGATATGTGTGTGTATAGTTAAAATAAATCCCATAAAAAAACATAGTATATTGTGGTTTTTGTTTTTTTTATATAAGAAAAAAATAATAAATGTGTAGGGAGTGGAGAAGGAAAAATAATGGAATTAACTTGAGATAAGATGTTACCTCAAATCGAGTAACTTCTTTTGATTTGAGCCAATGTGCTCTTTTGAATTTCCTTATGCCTAAGAGAAGGCATCTAGGATTAATAAAGGGATGTTGGGAGCTTAATTGAAAATGTTTTTACTGAGCTAAGGGTCTTGAGAGCTACGAGAAATGGGATATAGGTGGTTTCCTTTTATAAGAGGGAGGATGGTCTCTTTAAGAATGTTTTAATGTATTATTTTATTATAATTTTTTTTTCAGTTTCACAGGTTCCAAGGCTCATTCAATTTTAAGATATGATGAATATATGTCTAAATAATATCATCCAATAAGGATTGGATATGTCTTGGATATTATTTAATCCTCGTCATTTCTATCTAACACTTTATTAACTTATATAACTTTGACCATGTCTTCATGTATATTCATACTATATGGTTAATATATTTAAAATAAATTCTCAAGCCACCCAAATTTGAACATTAATGTAAATTTTAACATAATATATGTTATTTGGCCGAATATTTTTTTTACAACTATTTTATCATTTAAAATTACATTAATATATTTAAAAATTCATTTATTAGTATTTTTATACAATTAATATCACGAATTTTTTAGAAATCCATGCCACATGATCAATTGAAAAAAACACTATTAATTCAAATATAAAAATTCTTAATCATCCATAGAATTTTTGTATGGCATAAAATGTTTCAAAGTAAATTTATTTTAGTATATATAATATCATTTATTGAAAAAAATTCCTTAATGAGGTAATCATTACAACATCATAGTTTCATAAGTGAATTTATTTATATGATGTATAAAAATTATAAAAAAATTCCAAGATGTAGTTAATCTATTTATAGTTATAATGACAATTTATTGTCTAAGAGATCAATTATATATCCAATCAATAATTTTTTTTAATAAAACAATACATGTCTATGATATTAATATTTTAAATTTAAATGAAAATTTATTAATGTAATTATCTTATCAAAGTGGATTTAAAAGGACAAATAATCTACCAAAAGATTTTATTAGTCTCCCATAATGCATCAAATTTGTTTATGACAAGTGTTGAGGTAATTTTATATTATTATAATATTATTGTTACCTCCAATTACATTATATACCTTTAACCGCGGTAAATAAAAATCAGAAGTTACTATTCCCAAAAATTATTTCCATCTTATTGAACAAAATTTTACATACATATGAAAACCATGAATATCATATTTTAAAAATTCAATTCATCAACGAGTTAAAATTTCATTTAAATAAAAATGTCTCGTTTTAACTACTATGTATTGTTTTTCACTTTTCATAAAAAATATACCTATTCAGAAAAAATACAAAACATTCACCCAACGATAATTTTGATATTATGAATTCAAATTTTTTGCCTATTTTACTATATTAAAAACATAAAAATTTCATTAATATATTTAAAATTAATATCTCCATTGAAAAATAGAAAAAGTGTTTTTATGAAGTATAAACTACAAAAATATTGACGTGTTTATGTCCAATTTCATTGTGAAATTACATCTAATGACCAAAGTTGGATTAAATTAAAAATCTATAATCCTGTTAGACATTAAAACTATTTTAAAAGGTAATATAAACATTTAAATATATCATGTGAAAATATATTTTTGACTTAAAAAGCACTATTATTACTATTCATTAAAAATGAACTTTATTAGAAAAATACCAAACATTTACCAAAAGTAAATATTGATATACCGATTATAAAAGAGAATTTTGTTTTTTCAAATGAAACATATTAAAGTGTCATAAAATAGACTTAAAAGTGTATCCTCATCAAAAGGTGTTAAAATTAATTTTTAAAAATATTAGTGGATTTATGATTAAATTGGATTTATTCTCATTTTAAGGCACACAATTTAATTGGATAAATCTAAAAATATATAAGAACCATGTATAATCATATTATTGTTAGTTATGTTCATCATATCAAATGAAATTCCTAGGAATTAACTACTATTTAAAATATTAATATTATATTATATTTTCCCCAGTATGACTAAGTATTATGAGCAACATAAGACTTCGGAGAAACCCATTGTTGAATGTCGTGTACGCTATCTAAAATTGAATCCCCATTAAAGTAAAATTTATATTTAATTAAAAAATAATAATAAATATAAAAAATTATTATTATTTATTTACCTGGGATATTACATCCTTCCCCTGTTTTGGGAATTTTTTCCTGACAATTTTAATTTTGAGTTCAGAAACATCCTTAAAATTCCAAAAATGGAAAAATAGTCAATAAAAGTATAACATAAAAAGAATGAAAGAGAATTAAAATGGTCACTAGACATAACCTATACTTGGATTTCATTTTTGGAGACATGGATATGGAAGAGAAACTAAGTGTTATGTTATGATTTTTAGTGATAGATACCATGATCAAGAGAAAGACTACAACATTAAAACCGAAAACTTGTGATGGTTTAAACGATCATTTGATTCCCAGTAGGAAAATTAAATGGAAATTATTTTTGTTTTATGTTCCATTTCAAAAAATTTGTGAATTTAATTATGATATTAAATTAGGACATAAGTAAATAAACTTACTTTTCAAGTACAGTTTCATCCTATAATATGTTTCTACCCAAAATTCATCTTTTCTCTAAATGATGAGTTTTCAGAATGACTTTGTCACACCAGAAGCACTATAATCAACTTCTAGAGAATATAATAATCCATAAATGAGGATCTATATATTTAAATTGTCTTTAGAAATCATCCAAAACCAAAATGGTTAGTACAATATAAGATAATCCACAAAAGGATAATCTTCTGTAAAAAAGAATACTACTCTTAATCTCATAGAATGAAAAAAATAACAATATTTAAAAAAAGTCCATTCAATAAACAATTTTAATTTAAATCCATATATATAATAAAAACTAAGATTGAATCCTAGAACTCATCAGAATTTTATAACGTAGTCTTCCATTGAAAATCGTAAGATTTACCTCCAAATAACAAAAACCACTCTAAAAGTCTCGTACTAATGTGTAATTAACCAAATCACATATTATCTATTATTTTTTTCTAATTTCCATAAATAACCCAAATTTATATACATCTTCAATTTAAAAATATATTCTTCCAAAATAAGATTTCTACCATTTTCCAAAAATGAAATCCCATAGTATTAGATACTCCGTAGGCATATAGTTATTCCCCAAAAGAGAAAATGTCTTCCAAAATAAACTTTTTCAACTAATAACCAAATCATTTTACAATAATACATATATCTAATTGATAAACCATTAGATAGCGAAATCAATTTATTCTTTATCCATATAATAATTTAACTAAAAAGAATAATTCATACTAAATAGGTACATCACGTAGTCCCGTGGTAGGCGATTCACACTTGTTTCCCTTCAGTTGTGGGGTTGATTTCCATTACCTTGCCGGATGCGATGGGTTTTCACACGGTCTAAGAGTTGTTATTTTTAATAAACTATATAATTTTAGGAAATTCCCCCTAAAAAAGGGATAAATTCCTAAAAGAGGACCATAACTTATTTTATACAAAAATGTTATCTAATTCCTTTCATTTTTCATCCCAAAATGTAATAAACATTTATCACCTCAAAGAAAGGGATCATAGGAAACTCTAAGTTTATCTAATAAGTCCACAGAATAAAAGATAATTATTTTTTCAATAAAATATCCACATATCAATCTTCAGAGTAACACATACTATAAAAATTCATCCAATGTAATCCCATCACCAAAATATCCTTTATAATTTTAAGAATTTCATCATCCCAAAATATACCATAACTCTTAAATATCTTGTATGTAGTCTTCTTACTCCATCAATGTTCTCCATGATCCATTACCCATTATTTTACAACTTATTACATAATACATAATTATAACAAATAATTCATGAATCATATCACTAGATTGCATAATGTCAAAAAAATCAACCAAGAAATAATCCATACCATTCATTGGTCGCTGTCTATTTCCCCATCCTTAAATATAATGGAATTAGGTGTTGGTAAACATATATTTTTATAGTCCTACAGATCCCATTCCCGATCCTTATTCGTAGGACATCTATTTTATAATGACTATGACTATTACATTTAAAACATTTAGTTGATCCTTCTAATAGAACATCATTCCATTTCCAGGAGTTAGTGAGATGCTTCCTTTTTTCCATGGATGTTTATTTCTTTATGACCTTTATTACCACATCTAATACATCTTCCCGCCCCTTTGAAAAATTTTCCTATGTTTTTCTATCCACATACATGGCACATCGGTTTTATAATATATATACCTTTATGATTATTACCTAATATTCTCTAGGGATTTCTTTCTCTGAAATATGAACCCTTTTAAAAATCATCAATGATCATGTGGTCAATCATGACTCCAGATAGTTGGGGAATAATTACCACTAGAGTTCTCATTGCATCTGCCATTTCATTCGATTTCTTATTTAGAAAACCAACCATGTTTCATTCGAATCCATTATTACATTGGAGACTATTATATCCATCCATTTACTAAAATAAAAAAGGTATGTGTGAGTATATTAGAAAAATCATCATATAATATATTATGGAGAGTTTAAACACTATGATATACTTATTCATGTTATATTAACCTCATTCAATTTATATAAAATAACTATATATTACTATGATGCTGACCACTATGGTGATGTGACATATGGTTAAACAAGACCCTAACCTCTAAAGTTATTAAAATTGACCTATGATACCAACAATAAGGCCCAGATCATAAACATTAAATATTATTGAAATAAATAAATAATTCACATATATGATCATTAAAGGTTTAAATAATTATAAAATTTGGTCACAACATATTCATAGCAACATTAATATTATTAGTATAAACTTCTACTTAATGCATATTTTTTCATAAAATAAAAACATGTAAAAAAATAAACATATCTGAATCCATTATTTTGAATCCATGAATTTTTATTAAACTCATCCTCGACCCTACTCATATTTCTGTCCGGTGAATAAATTAAAAAACATGGGATGAGTCTAAAAAGCTCAGTAATGGATATATAATGAAGGAAAACTATTTGTTTTCCAAAACAACGTGTAAAACATGAAAACATTTTCACAAAGTAGTACTTTTCACATTAAATTTTTAGAAAAAACACATCATTGAATATAAGCTCATTACATACCCATTTTGTGACAAAAAGATTACAATAAATCCCAAAGAAAACAAAATATAAAATATTAAGGTATCTTAGTCCATAAAAATTATAAAATGGAATAACCATATGGTATAATTCAAAACATATCACAATATAGAATATCCATACATAAAACATCCATTCCTAGAGCATTATAGATTATAATGTACACACTATTCAATGGGTTATCACAGATCCACCCTTCATTAGATTTATCATGTAGCCACCTATCAAATTTCCATGTACCAAAACATAATTATAACACATGAAACAATTATAAAGGATGAATAACATTTACACATTTGAATCATAATATTTAACTTCAATAAATTAATATAATCCATTCATATAATACATTCAAAAAGTATAGTTTTGAATCAAAGTGTCCCATTCCACTTTGAAACTATAAATATGAATTTACACTTTAAAACACTCTGTCCAAATAAATAAATCCTTATAACCTATTTTTAATATATTTACATGAAATAGAGGGTTTTAAATGAATAAATCATTAAAACATTTAAAACTATGTTTTATATAAAGAGTTTCATACCACATGAGAAACACTTAAGGTAAAATCATTAAAGAATAATAATAAATAGAAGAATAAATATCATGAAAATATCCTAATTTGTCATATAAATATTGTAAAGGGATTTATATATATATATTATATTATAATATATGTGTATAACAATATTATATGCTTCAATGAAAGAATATTGATGAAAAATCCCTTATAAAAATTTGACAGCTTATGGACTTCACATTGAAATTCAAAAAATGAGTTGATGGGAGGGAAATGATTAATTTTCACTTTTATATGACATGTATATAAATAAAGATAAATAATAACATATCCCAACATAAAAAATAGAAATTAAAATAAATAACATTAAAGAAGCCTTTAACAAAAAGAGGAGTGTGAAATATTCCCCTTACCTTGAGTCTGGCTTTTCTATTATGTTCGTTTCTATTCTTGAATAATAAAAATACGTTTATTTCATGTTTATTAAGAAATTTTTTCATTATTATTATTATTATGTCATTTATTACATTTATATATCATATATTTAATTATTTGAGTTTTTATTGGACATTTTGTTAATGTTCTGAACATGAGTCAAAATAGAACTTGTTATAATTAAAAAAAATTAGAGTTCTAAAAAGTACATTATCTCCATAATGATTTTATGAATTTATATATCATATATATAATATATATCCCGTATATTTTTATTTATAATAATCCATATCATTTGGATATAAGAAATAAAATTCATTGTTCATGGATATGGTAAGCCGTAGGTACGCATTAACTCTGCTTTGATTTTTTTTCTTATTTAAATGCACTGAAAATAAAATTATAAATAGGAATATTATAATTAATGTAAAATTTAAATTTTATATAAGTTATATAAGTTCACTAATTCCATTCTTTATATGTTCCATTTTAAGCTTGAACGAGTCATATCACTTTGAGGGGCCGGTAGTCCTCACATCTTCAAATGAAATTTGCCTTTATATAACAACATGAAAATCATAAAGGAGGGATATAAATGATAATTACATAATATTTAATATAATATAAATATCAAATACAATTAAAGTTCCATCATTATTTACACCATTAATGGTGGTAGGGAAAATCGAACAATGATGGATTCATGAGGCAAGGGTTCTCCGTACACAGAAACAATTTGTTCATATCCATTAGATGGAGGTATATGTAATTGTTGTTCAAATACATATCATAACAACACTGTAGTATATTTATGATACTAGTGTTTTTATAAAATCCAAGAATATGAAGATAATAGGGCGATGAGAATGAATAATAGTGGAAAGAAACACGATAAAAGACATTACCTGAAACTGGTTAACTTATTTTATTTGATCCAAAGGGATCCATTGAATTTGCTTCTTCCAAGATTAAGGTATCTAGGAGGAAGTTATTGATGTTGTGAACTTTTTTGGGAATATTTTGGATGAGAAAAGGGGCATGGGAGGAGTGAGTAATGGGTTAGGGATGGTGTCCTATTATTTGAAGGGGGAGGGGCTCTATGTGAATGTTTGAAAGTATTATTTTATTATATAATTATTTGAATTTTTAGAAGGACCAAAACTCATTAAATTAGATTATATGATTAATATAAGTGTAAATAAAATAATCCAATAACAATTGGGCATGTTTTGTATATTTTTAATCCTTATATTTTCTATCTCAACCTTTGTAAACTTATTTATCTTTTACCACATCTTGTTGTATCTTAATACTATATGGTTAATATTTTTTCTTTAAAATGACACATAAAACAAAATAGACAATTAATGGAATTTTTAACATCATATATGTCATTTTTTTAATCTTATATTATAAGTACTATTTTACCATTTAGTAAAATTTTAATTTATTTAAAAACTAATTTATTTCAATTTATATACAATTCATATCAGGAAAGTTAAAAAAATACATAACAACATGATCAATTTTACTAAATTTTGTTAATTAAAATATAATAATTAATTATAATCAATAAAATTAGTGTATGGAATAAAAAGGTAGAAAATAAATTTATTTAAACATTTATAATCTCATATATTTGAAACATTATTTAATGATGTAATCATTACATGATCATTGTGTCATAAATAAAATTATTTAAATGATTTATAAAAATAATAAAAAAAATAAAATGATGTATTAAATATTTTTAGATTTTAAATTTCTATTTATAGTCAACGGTACTAATTATATAACCCGACATTATAATTGTTTTTTCAAAATAAAACATGTTTATGATATTTTTATTTTTACTATAAATAAAAAGTTATTAACGTAATAATATTACCTAATTGGATTCCAAAGGCCAAAAGTTCTACCCAAGTATTTTATTTTTCAGCCATGACTCATCCAATAATTTTAGTACAAGTGTTATCTAAATTTTATTTTTTTATAATATTAATTTTACCTTGATTTTCGCTATTTAACTTTAACAGTTGTAAGTAAAAATAAGAAGATATTATTCACCAAAAATAATATTCATCCAATTGATCCACATTTTACATTCAGATTAAAAATATTTATGTTGGATTTTTTAAATTCAATTCATAGATGTAATAAAATTTAATTTCAAAGAAAAATTCAGTTATTTAACTACTATTTAGTGTTTTTCACGATTCATAAAAAATAAAACATTTTCAGAAAAAGACCAAAAATTCACAAAAAGATAATTTTGATATTCCGAATTCAAAAATGATGTCAATTTTAAGAAAATATAAACATAGAAGTTTAATCAATTAATTGAAATTTAGATTTTGTTGTTAAAACCATAAAGAATGATTTTAAAATGTAAAAACTACTAAAATGATTACATCTGTTTTTGTCCAATTTCATATTGAAATTAAATCAAATGAAAAACTTTTATTAAATTGTGAAAATATAATCCAATTAAACTATAAAACCATTAAAAAAATATAACAATATAAATAAATCTTATGGAAATAAAATTTTCAAATAAAATAACGTATTTCTCACTATTCATTTCAAAATTAACTCTATTAGATAAATTACAAATATTTACCTAAATTAAATTTTGATATACCTCTTCTAATGAAGATTTCTTATTTTCAAATGCTACATAATGAAGTAAGAAAACTAGATTTAAAAACAGTTCTTCATCAAAAGTAGGTAAATATCCTTTTTATAAATAATAGAGTATTTATGCTTTAAATTATATTCAATCTTATTTTTAGCCTCTAAATTTATTTGGATAATATTTTTAAAAATATAAAAAAACATGTTCAATAAAATATGATTATTTCTCTTCATTATGGAAAATAAAATGGCTCGGTGTTAACCTCAATTTAAAATAATAATATTATTTTATTTTTTTCAATATGGCTCAGCATTTTGTGCAACATAAGACTTCACAGAAACCAATTGTTGTGTGTCAGGAATTCCATAAATCATAAAATCCCCTTTAATTTGAAATAAATATATAATTCCCACAGATTAATAATTATAATAATGGAATATACTTTATTTACCTAAGATGTTATAACAATTCCAAAGTAGACTAAAGATAAATCTAACTTGTTTCTAATATATAATTTGGGGCCTCCTACATCCCAATATGTCATGATAAAACCGAGGAGATAATCCAAGGTATTCTAATTAGAGAGAAAGAGAGATTAATCATCAATATCATGGACTGTAATTTAAATGTTTTTTAAATGGATTGAATTGTATAGGGGAATCTATTCATGGAAATCGTATCCATGAATCTGCAAAAAAAACTCTAGGTTTTAAAGGTAAATATATGTGGGTAATATAATAATTTTATATTCTAAGAGATAATATAATAGTATATAATGTCTCTAATATTATCCACAATCATAGTTAATATTCCATCAATATATGTTATATATTTAATCTAGCTCACCCTTCCTTTAATACCAAAATATTACCCACAAAATATCTTAATTTAGGATGTGACAAGTTACACATCCTTTCCCCTTACATTAAAATTAATTCAAAAACAATTCATTTAATATGTAAGACAAACTCAACTTAGGATGGGATTTGGTCATAAAAGCATGGTAAAAGATTCATAAAACTTATATAGGGTTGATTATATTATGTTCATAAAATTTCTTCATAATCAAGGGTGTATGGGATTATCTCGATCATGGTATAACCTATTTAATAGAAAATTTATTATTTTTAACTAAATTAATTGGAATATAATAATACTGTAAAACATCACATGATATAAAAAAATAGTTTTCTAGTTTAATGTAAGAGGTCTCTTATAATATTCATGTATATGACTCCTCCTCAAATAACTTATTCATATTTGAGCTAGAACATAATAAAATAAAAAAACATTACAAACAGTCTAAAATATAAAAAATTACCTCCCACCAAATTTGAATCAATGATAAAAAATGAAGATAGGGAAATTACATAAGTGTACACAAAGACATAATATGGGGGATCAAACATGAAAAAAAAATTAATTGAAGGATGGATAAAAGAGATACATAATATCCTATATGAGGATTATATTGTAAGAAGGGGGATCTTTTAAATGAATTAAATTTCTATAAGAAGAAGAATGTATTTAGTGGTTAAAATTATAGAAAATGTAAATTCATAATTTTTTTTTGGGGTTCTTTTTTTTGGTGAAATAGTTAAATAAACTAGTCACAAGATATTTTCACTTACAATCCAAGGCTAACACCTCGCATATTTAATATAAAATTGTAGAAAAATTGTGTAAGTCATGAATTAGACAGTGAATCATATCTCACACCCTACAATATATTGTTCTAAGGTATGAAAAACATCTCTACAATTTATTATAGGTTTCTAATGGTTGTGCCGCTCCATTAATATGAATTAAAAAAAATTCCCCATCAACATTGGGAAATGTTTTTGAGGTGTTTGATTACAACTAATTGGTTACCTCTATTATTTTCACATTAAACCATTATTATAGGTACTAAGGATACTATAACAAACCCCAATTCTTCATTAATTCCCTTGTATCATTTAATGGTCAAAGCATGTTATTTTTATTGATATAAATGGATTCTTAACTCATGATAATAACTATGATCATAAATCCTCCCCACCATATAATAAATAATTACAATGATTCTTATATGAGTGAGAATAGTCTACAACCATGAAAAACATTTCTCATAGCACACATATATCAAACACTTACTTTAAAGTCCCATCAACCTCTTATCCATCACTCGGTAGCACCCAAAATAGTGGAATTGTACTCCCTTGAAGATCCTTCAGGCTGTGATAAGATATAAATATTAGATATTCCTCCTAGAAAGAATCAATATATATTATAGTATCCTAAATATAAAAAAAACATGAGGCATTCCTTAATGATAATATACAATTTATAAATTATGGAATACATAATGCATGGCTCAGAATCATTAATATTTCTCCATTTGATACACTAATTTCAAAATGATATCCATTATCATAACATGTTTGATAAATATATTTTCCACCTCCCCTATCACTGAATAGATCAATGAATCAGTAGAGGGGAAACAAAAAAGGCAACTTGATCTTTAACAATAAACCCTACATGTTTGAAATGAAATTAAAAGAAGACCTCTTCATAGACTAGCCCATATCATTATGTTTCTTAATCAAATATTATTATTTTGATGACACCTGGATGAGGGGAATACCCTAAAAAATAAACCCGTACCTCTAACTAGCACAAAGGTGAAAAAATGACCAACTATGGAGTTTATTATAAAAATCCATCTAAATAGTATCATGGATACTATTATTGTAGAAAAATCAAAAGATGAAAATTTTTATTCAATGAACCTATAATGTCAATGATACGTGTTGAGAGCATTTCCTTGGATACCAATTTTGTACACTCTAACTTATAATCGCAGTGTTTTCAATATACTATATTCATATGTACCTATGATATGAAAGCCTTTTGAAACCCCTATTAGAGTATATAGATGAATAAAACATCCCTCTATAACAGTATGGTTTCAGGGATACTGTGTATATGTAAAATATCTTGGTTATATACTTTCAATATTTTCACCTAACATAGTCTCTCTAATAGGCAAGAATTATGTGACCTTGATTAAACTATCTATTCTTACTTATAAGACATCTTTTCCTAGAAATGATTTCAACAAAAACATCATGAAATATTGCATTATTCCATTCCAAAACCACTCTACAATAGTAAATGGTTATAAGTTTCCATCATTTGGATACTATTTGAAATTCAATATCTAGAATTTTTAGGACTGAGTAAAAATTCGTTTTATCATATTTTTCCTTAAAGTTCAATAGTACTTCTAGAATAGGTAACATCACATATTATTAAATTCTGTATGTAATATCCATTATGAAACAAGATATTATATAATTAATTCCCATAAAATTTATTCAAAAACCAATACATTCCTATGAATATTCAAGATCCCATACTCATATTCAACCTAACGAGGTGGTGGTTCCTCAACTAAAACACTCTCCATTTGTTCCAACTCATCATTCTCATTAATATCCAACCATTTAAATCAATTCAAAAGTGATGAAATCATTTATGAATATATAATTTAATTCTTTGAGTAGTGATATAGTTACACATGATGAATTCTAGATGTATATTTCATCATTTATCATTCACCGATGACTTCCTAAATTACATAGATCTATGTTTTCTATCATAGCACATCAATAAACATATTTCCCTATCCAATAATAAAATTTAAATTAAAGTAGAAACATTTTTGGTTTTGACCAAAAACTATTGTGTAATATTTAAATCATTATAACTGAATATGTATTTTAGCAAATTATATTCTATTTACTCCAAAAAGTATTTTCCCATCACGTAATGTATCCAAAAGTGCAAGGAATGAACAAAAATTGGTCAATCTAAATAATTTATTTTCATATTATGCTCAAGAGGCCAAAGCTATTGAGACTCATATTCCATGACATATTAATGTTACCTCATAATTTATCCCAAAATGATTCTATATTTTTCAAAATATATTGTATAGCCTCTTCTAGGTCTAGGTAAAATCAACGATGACACTGTGTTTATCTTTCCTTTAGGATATTTAAATTCCTTCACAGTTGTTTCTAACCATATAAAGTTTACTCCCTAATTTAATATAATGTATAAGTTTCTTATATATCTGAAAAATTATAAATAAAAAAACTTTATTAATTGGACGTCTAAATGAAACTTCATTTATAACATCACAGACCCAGTATCCACTCAAAAGTTCCACGATATCGGTGGGTCAAAAATCCTCAAGCCCTTCTCCCCAAATTATAGAGGCTACAGACTTGTATCGAGGGATTAGATATGTAAGTTTGTAGAAAAAACTATAATTATTATGGTGTAAAAAATGGAATACCAATAACAAAATATTAGTATATGTTTTATATTCAAAAGGAATAAACTTCATAACTGAATGTGATTGAATTATATAAACAAAGAAAAAAAATTCATTCAAAAATGATAAATATGATAATTATCACGTATCTTTGAAAATTGAAATATAGGTACAAAATAGAGTGTTAAAATACAAGTCACCATAATCTAGAAGTCTAAAATGAGTTATCTCATAATAGCATCATGATCTGTGACACAGTTCCATGCTCCATTTCACCTATGTAACAATTAAAAAATTGTTTTATGGTGATTTAGCACATCATAACCAATAATAATGTGATCTATTTAGTTTCACCAAGGTATTCTATACCAGGGTGTGATGTAACATCCTATTAGGAACCAACTATATGAGTTGTTTCTTAGAACCAACTAGTTTTACATTTATTACATGAATACTTAATGTATTATTACATATTTTTCATTATTCTACATGAAAATGATGTAATAATATTCTAGAGTATTTATCTCATTAATAAGGTCATTGCAGTTCCCCGTTATGATGAGAACCTTGAAATGATATAACAATATTCTTAAATATAGTTCTGTGGTTGGATGACATGCTTTTATGGGACACAAAGAATGAAAACTGTCAGATGCGAGTACTCATAAGTAGATGAGACTTCCTCCCATGAAGATCACACATTGTAATATCCAAGGTAACTGATTATGAGAACAGACCCACTAGTAGGAATTCTACATGTTTTGGTGTCATCATATATTTCTATCTACGATCATGTGTAATGATCCTTAGAATTTACTATTATCATCAATAAGTGTCATGACATACACACATTGATTTACTGAAGAAAACCATCACACAGACTGTTGATGGGATGTAGGGTGCATTGGTTGTATCATGAGTTGCATGTTATTAATGGATAAGTCGAGGAAGGATTGGTCCCTTACATTAATGTAAGATGATCACTCGGCCATTTTAATGAAATAGAACTATCACGTGAAATTCCATGGGAATGGTGTTATGACGAGCTTATTTTAGGTAGTCAAATAATGGTGTATGTTGCATAAATGTTGACGACGCAATCATGAATCCTTCTTAATGACATATTGAAATGTCGGGATTATATTACTTTGTGAGAATTTTTATGTGGATGTATTTGTTGTGAGTTTACATTCATTTTCTTGGGTTCCATGACCCATTGCTAGACAATACTCTTGGACTTTAGAAATGCCTGCCTAATGCCAACGAGAAAGAATCCTACATGGTTACACACTAAGTCTTTTTATAGTCTCATTTAAATTTCTATTTGAATTTAATTAATGAAATAAATATTACTCTCAATACTGTGGAATAATTTTATTCAAGTTACAATGATTACATATATTAAATTATAAATATTTATATATTTTATTGAACATTTTATAAATATTTATTCCCCAGTTTCTAATAATAATATTTATTTAACAGAGTAAATTATTTATTTATTTATTCGGTTGTTCAATAAATGGATGTGAAGTTTGAATTGACCTTGTTCGGTCCATTAGTAAAATAATTATTTTCAAGATGGTAAATAATTAATGAATTATTTGGAATAAATTAAAATAACGCTGATATTAGTTTATGATGAGGGATTTTTTATATAATTTAATTTTGTGCAATATTGCTCACCATAAATAATGTCGTAGTATTATTATTAAATGTCTCAGTTTTCTCTAAGTCCTTGAATGTATTTAATTTATTCTATATAATTAAATTTAGTAACTAAAATTACATGTATATAAATAGGATATTACGCCTATTATTCCAGACACTACAACACATGCCTTGGGAATTGATAATAGTTGAGACGAACTATTTATCTCTTGAATCCTCTTCGATCCTCTCTCAAGAATGAGGGACGTTCTTCAAAGCTGAAGAAGAATCGGTCATGAAAGTCCGACACAAGAGAATCGTTTCACTATGCTTACACCCAAAGAATTAGAATTGTCTATCGGAGGCCATTGGAACAGGTGTGTATCCCCTCTAGAGGGATTATAGTTTGGATCCTTTCATGTAGAATGAGATAATCCATAAGGGTCAACCCAAATGATCATAATCATCAACGATGAATAATACCAAATATCTAGGTATTATTTTTCACTATGAAATTAATTAAATTAATTATAAACATGATGTGCAAGTTCCACTCAAATGGTTTTTATCCACTTTATTATTTATCTCAATCATTGATTATATTCCATGGAGATACACATTCATCATCGTATTGATTCTGGAATAATCATTGATCATGGTAAAATCAATGTTGGGTCTCGTCCCAACCATGATTATACTGCGCCCGGAACCGTCTAGTGGTTTCAGAGGGGTCACATCATAGTTTATAATTATTTAAATATTTCATTGATTAGATACTCATTTAATAATTTTGGTGTTTCAATTCAAGTTAATTGTTCTGTATATCTATATCTCAAGATCTATTGCTCCACTGTTATTTCTCGTTCACCTTACAAAAATGATATTTTCTTTTACTTTTGATTAAAATAAAATAGGGGATCTCATCCGGAGGTGAGAAAGCTTCCTTGTTGTACAACACCAGAACACACGACGTGTATTTGACAATACATGATGTGTAGTCAAGATTCAATGAATCAGACCAGTTCGCCTAACCAAGACATGTGTTGTAGTCTTTAAAATTGTTAAATGATTACATGTGTCGACCAAAAATATATGGCATGCGGTTTCTGGATTACATGTCATGTGGCCTAATGGACACAGCATGTAGTCCCTTCAGGTTAGGATTGGACCATCTACCCCATATATGGCTTACCCGGATGGAAACCGTGTAATGAAGAACTATAAGGAGAGTGTCCCACTGGACATGCCGTGTACTCCAATGATTTTTGAAGTATAATCACACAATTTTTCCCCCTGTATGTACATTGGATATATGGTGGAAGACAATACACACCATGTAGAACTACATGTCATGTACCCATACAAATTATTCATATTTATTAAAATTCATTACTATATTATTCAAACCCTTGAAAATTGTACCATCGTGCGGGAATAAAGGTGAGGCACAACACGTGATATGTGTTTTATATATTTGGGATTAGTTTAACATCTATGTAACGTTCTTTCATACTCATTGGGTATTTATGAATAGGAATTCACTGGGTTTCATCCATGGCACATGTTATATACAATGATAATTTTAAATTAATTTATCTGTATAAAATTATGATGCATAAGAATCTCTAGGAAATTCAGAAAAGGGTTTAAGGAAATATTATTGATTAATTAAAGATGATAATTAATTGATTTGAGCATGATTTAACATAAATAAGAATGATTAAAGGATTAATTTCTAGTTTTATTTATGCGTAAATATCAGTGAATTTATGGATGATCAATAGCTACACAAAGACCATTTTATGTGAAATATTTATTTTAATTTATTTATTTTAATTAAATTGGTTGTCATGCAAGCCTTCTCCTCATTAATATATAGGGAAGGCATGACCAATGATTCTTTTATGTAAAGCCCCTTTTTACCCCTCACATACATGTGAGTTAAAAAATGAATATGTAATTGAAGGAACTCCCAAGCTTGTGGGGGTGGTTTCAACTGGAGCTGAGATGAAACCAATCCTAGGAGATACAAAGGTAGAAAGGTGGAACTTATAAGCACAATCCCAAAATGTTCAAGGTGTTTCTCCCCTAGTTCAGGGTTAGTTTATCAACCTATAGATAAGGTAACCATTATAGAAGGTAATGTTCATTCCATTTACATTATTTTATTTCTGTAAGTTGCATGGTTTATCATTATTGATGTGTTTTCAAGATCACATAATTAATGAATTAATAAATAATGCTTGATGGAAGTAAAATAAAAAATATGTATGTGTAAATATTATCATGACTTGTTTTATCACTTAAAAAATTTCCACATAATATCATCAAGCATGAGATAATTGTAATATTCAATTCATTCATAAGAGATAAAAAATAATTCAAATAAAATATTATGTCAGAAAAAGAATTTATTTAGATTAATAAGGGAAAAACTCAATAAAACTATGTGTTTGGCCATCCCTTGATGGGTCACAAACTTTTAAACAATAATTATTTTATGAATGGTTTCGGTTTGACTTAACCATATTACTTCAAGAAGAGTAACCCTTGATAGACTCGGTGTTATAATTTAGGAAAGAGTTGAGGAAATCCGAAGTCATGATTTCAGGATTGGCGAGTCCACTCAACAAATCAAGGATCTGCAACCCTACAGTTGGAAAACAACTACCTACCTAAATTCCATCTAACAACTTGACTAACACTTTCTTGGGTTATGTGAAGGGGAATATGGATCCTTGACACTAGAATGTCATAGAAACTAGAAATTATGAGTTCAATGGTGAGGGATATTGGGACATGATAAAATGGTGGGAGACATAATAAAATTTATTATTTCTTATTAAATGTAATCATGAAAGTACTAATGATATGATATATTATTTATAGAATAGAAATGAAAATCTCATCAACCACACTATCCCTAATATCAATTATGGATAAAGACAACATCCTCATTGCAGTAACTTCCCAGAATTGTTTAGATTCCTTCAGGATATCCTACACCATTAACGGAGGTCTTACGTACTAGAGTTAGCATTACCTGATCGTCCCGCCAAAGAGGTTATTGATGATGATTTCCTTATCTATGACAAAAATATGAATGAAGATATTGACATTCAATGTTTGATGCTATCATCATTTTTTACTATGATCAGGAAGCCTCATGAAAACATGGATTCTTATAACATGTTAGAGCACCTCCATGGCCTTTACCAGGAGAGATAATGATAGGAAAAGTTTGAGATTTCTGAGGAACTATTTCTGAGTAATCTTGGATAAGGTACCCCAGCTGGCCCTCATGTATTCAGGATCATTGGCTACCTTGAGCGAATCAAAGATCAGGGGTTTAGAATATCTGATGAAATGTGCACTGAGCTCATTCTCAAATCATTCCTTAGAGATCATCTATCATTGTTTTCAATTTCAATATGTAGAACACTGAGAAGTATCTATCTAATATTCTTATCCTCATTCACCAAATAGATAACGACATGAATCACGAAAATCCTTCTGTACATATGGTGAATAAGAGTAAAGGGAACGTGATGAGGATTAATCCCAATGATTATTCAAGTAATTCAATTAAAAGGATGATCGAAGGGTTAGTAAGGGAAGAAGAAGCTGTTTCTTTTTCATGTTGTAAGAAGGGCCACTAGAAGAAGAACTTAACCCATCCTAAGAATCAAGGTGAAGATTCAGGTTCTTTTGTTATTGAATGTAATCAATCTATTTCTACAAATTGGGTATTATATACAGCTTGTGGTGCTCACATATGTATCCAAATATAAGAACAAAGTCGATTAATGATGATTGATCAAGGGGGTATAGATCTACAAGCAGTCAACAGAGATAGAGTTGTTGTTGTAACTGTCAGGGACTACCACCTCATGTTGCCAAATGGGATGATCCTAGTGTTAAAGGGTTGTTATTATGTTCCTTCTGTTACTAAATAAATTATTTCTATATCCCGATTAGATACAAATGTATTTTTTTCACATTTGGAAATGATTTTTTTTAAAAATATATCATTATTTATGATATTTCACATTTATACAACAGACATTATATGTAGGATTAAACAATCCATGTAATGGAAATCGATAACAATGATAATTTACATGACTCATACCAAACCCAACATTGGAATCACTAGCTAGGTCTTGTAAATGAGAAACGCTTGAATAAGTTACATCGAGAAAGATATTTAGATTCTTTCAAACTAAAAACACTTAGTGTATGTCACTCTTTTTTACAACTCAAAATGACAAAATACCCATTTATTGGTAACGGTAAAAGGGATAGAGAACTTCTTGAATTAGTCCATACCGATTTGTGTATACCATTTTCAGTTGAAGCATGGGGATGTTACTCATACATCATAACTTTTACTGATGATTTTATTAGATATGGAAATATCTACATAATGAGGTATAAGCGAATTCTTTTAATAAGTTAAAATAATACATGAATGATGTTGAGAACCAGGTTAGTAAGAAGATTTAGAATCCCCACTCAGACCGATGTGGAGAACATGTTAATTATGACTTCATTGATTACTTATGGGAGTTTGGGATCCTATCCCAACTCACTCCTTCAAACATAACCCAGTGGAATGGTGTGAGATAAATGAGGAACCACACCGTGTGGGACATGGTGAGATAAATGATGAGTCATGCGAGTATTCCACTATCATCTTTGGGATATCCATTACTAACAACGAAACATATACTAATCAAAGTACCAACTAAATCGATAAATGAACTTATATACAAGTTTTGGAGTGGAATAAAATCCATGTTATCAGATTTTCATGTGTCGGGAAGCGAAGAATCTTTTAAGGCTTATTCAGATAAAAAATGAACAACCCAAGGTACAATGTGTTTCTTTATAAGATAACCCAACTATACAAGGGGATATTACCTATACAACTCCTTAGACAGAAATTTTATAGTAAAAATATATGCCATATTCCGTGAGAGAGAACATCACCAATAGAGATCGTCGGAGCGATATAGACTTAGAGGAAGTTAAGGCTCAAGGCACACAAGAGTTGGTACAGAAATAGATTCCAGAAATCCCAATGGAAGAAGAATCTATTCTAGAGACACAAGTACAGTGTAGGACTGGAAGAGAGGATACAGAACTGAAATGGAATTATTTTCTACATACTGAGGTTGGTAAATCCTTATTAGTTGATAATAATGATCCTCTATCCTACAATTAAGTTGTAAGTGGAACATACATTGCCAAGTGGCATGAATCCATGAATTCAGAAATGGATTCCATGTACCAAAACCAAGTCTATAATTTGTTAGATCCTCCAGTAGATGTAAATCCTATTGGTTGAAAATGGTTATTCAAGAAGAAACTAGACATGGAAGGACAATTCAGTACTGATAAGGCCTGACTAGTTGAAAAAGGGTTTAAACAATGTTAAGGAATTTACTATGATGAATCCTTCTCACCAATTGAAAGGATAAAGTCCATCAGAATTCTACATTCCATTATAGATTACCATGACCATGATATTTGGAAAATGGATGCACAAATATAATTCCTTAATAATAACCTTCAGGAAGAAGTCAACATGACACAACCAGAATGGTTTGTGACTCAAATAGAAGCCAATAAGGTATGCAAGTTTCAGAAATCCATTTATGGATTAAAGAAAGAATCCAGGTAATGGTACATTCATTTTGATGAATCCATAAAATAATTTCGTTTTATGAAGAATGAATGTGAGCCTTGTGTCTAAGAAAAGTTTAATGGAAGTGAAATAATTTTCCTAATATTATATATAAAATACATAATAATTATAGTAAATAAGATAATAGTCTAATATCCTGTTAATGCATGGTTGAATAAATGCTTCTCCGTTAAAGACATGGGTGAGGTAGAATATATTCTTGGGATCAAGATCCATCGTGATATATCCAAGATATTTTTAGGCCTAATTCGATGTTCATACATCAATAATATACAAAAGATATTCAGTATGGAACAATCCAAGAGGGTATTTTTGTCATCGTCAAATGGAATTCATCTTTCTATAAAAAATTCCTAATACACATAAGGAAAGAATGATAATAGTTAGGACTCTATACACATCAGCGATTGGTTCAATCATGTATGTCATGCTATGTACTAGGATGGATGTTGCCTATGCATTGAGTTTAGTAGGATGATATCAAGATGACCCAGGTAACCACCATTGGATGGCAGTAAAGACTTTCCTAAAGTATCTAAGGAATACTAGAGACATGTTCATGTTTTATGGAGGAGATGAGGAACTATTCATCAAGGGATATGCAGATGCTAGTTTCTAGACTACTTAAGATGACATGAAGTCATAAATGGGATACATCATAACATTTAATGGAGGTGAAATGGTCAAGAAGAGCTCAATGTAGTGTGTGGTCTTATATTATACAATAGTGTCTGAGTATATCACAGCTTCTGAGGTTTCTAATGATGTAGTTTGGATGTGATGCTTCATCCACGAGTTAGATGTGATACCTAACAGTAAAGATCCCATCACAATGTGTTGTGATAATACTTCAGCTCTGGATCTCGCAAAAGAGCTAGGGTCGCATCAGTGGACAAAGCACATAGATAAGAAGTATCATCTCTTTAGGTATTTTTCTCACAGAGGTGAAGTTTAAGTGAGCAGTGTTTACACAAAAGACAATGTGGTTGACCCCTTGACTAAATCCTTGACTTAGCACAAACAGGACCATCACATGAGGTCTAGTAGATTGAATGTCATATGCAGTTTTCTCCAGTCCAAGTGAAAGTTTGTAAGAGTTGGTGTCCTAGAACCAACATGTTTTACATTTATTAAATGGATAGTTAATGTACTATTAGATAATGTTCATTTTTATGCAAGACTTTGTTGTAATAATGTCGTAGAGTATTTTTTTCATTGATAAGGTCATGGAAGTTCCCCTCTATGATGAGAATCTTGCAAATATTTTACAATATTCATAAATATAGTCTGGCAGTTGGATGAAATGCTATGATGGAATAATCATCATAGAGACCATCAGGTGAGAGTACACATAAGAAGATGAGACTTCCTCTCATGATGCTCGCACATGGTAATCTCCATGAAAGGAGATTATAGGAATATACTCGCATGTAAGAATTCATCTTGTTTTGGTGTCATCGGATATTTCTATCTACTAGAATGTGTAATGATCCTTAGACATTAAGATTATCATTTATACATGTCATGACATATTCACTTTTATTTACTAGTGATACCCATAATGCAGACAATTGGAAAGAAGTACGTTACATTGGGTGAGTCACAAGTGGAAACTCTTTAATGGATAAGTCGAGGAAGGAATTTTTTCCCTTCCATTCATAGAAGTTCATATCTCATCCATTTGATTGAAATATAACTATTACGTGAAATTCCATTACCATGGTGTAACAACTTGTTTATTTCATGTAGTCAAAGAATGATGTAAGAATCATTAAGTTGATGATACAATCATTAAACCCACTAGAAGAGATATTGTGAAAAATAGAATACATTACACATTGAGAATTCATATGTGGATGTCATTGTTTTGATTTTACATTATATCTCTTAGGTGCCTTGACTAATTTCTAGAGTGTACTCTTGGACATTAGGCTATCTCACCTATTTCTGACAAGAAATAATCCTATAGGGTCACAAACCAAATGTATTCTGTGGTCTTGGATTAATTTTATTTAATTTAATTAATGAAATAAATATTATTCTCAAGATGCTGGAATAATATTTTTTAATTTTCAATGATCACATAAATTAAGTTAAATTTATTTTTTATGTTATAGAACATTAATAAATATTAATTTACAAGTTTTTAACTAAAATATTTATTTATGAGAATAAATTATTTATTTATTTGTTTGTTGGTTCAATATATCGAAGTGGAGTTTGAGCGGACCAAGGTTGGTCGAGTAATAAAATAATTAATAGAAAGATGGTAAATAGTTATTTAACTAGTAGGAACAAATTAAAATATCACTGCTATTATTTTATGACGCTGAATTTTATTTATAAAAGTTATTTGTGCAAGTAGGCATACCATAAATAATGATGTTTTTTTATTATTAATTTCATGGTTTTTCTAGATGTTCAGAAATGTATTTAATTATTTCTATGAAATTAAATATAGTAAATGAAATTCCATGTATATAAATAGTCAAGTACAACTATATTACTAGACACCACACCACATTCTTTGTGAATTGAGAATTGTTGAGCCAAACAGTTTCTCTCTCAAATGATCTTCTCTCCCCTCTCATGAATGAGAGACATTGTTCAAGGCCAAATAACAAGCGATGAAGAATGACTGACACAAGACAGTAGCTTCATCATGCTAGCACCTAGAGAACGAGCGGTGTTTATCGGAGGCCATTAGAGAATTTGTGGCTCACCTCTAGAATGAATCTTGTTAGTATCCATATAAGTGAAACAAGATAATTAGTACGGGTCAATTCGGATAATCGACATCATCAATGAAGAAAAATACCAAAGATCAGGGTATTATAATTTTCTGTTACTTTAATTAAATTAATTATAAAACTGATGTGAAATATCCTCTCTAAAGGTTTTAGACCAATTTTTTTATCTCAATAATTGATTATATTCTTTGGAGACTTGTGTTTGATATCATATTGATTCTATAATAATCATCGATCATGGTAAAAATATAAATTGGGTTTCTTCCCAACCATGGTTTCGCTACATCGGGAACCTTAACCAATCCCAAATCTATACATTTCATAGTTTGTAATATGAAAAGCTGAGTAGGCACTATTAAATATGATGATCCCTAAAGAAATGTGATGTTCCCATTGAATGTAAAATACTACTACAATGGTACTAACTAGACTCTCTATGCCCCCTACCAATAAGTGTTATATATGGTATCTAGTGAACTATAACAACCAAAGGTATAATGCTCATGGTTTCTATAAAACCATATGTATCAAAGAAAAATTAACATTCTATATACTTTCAGTGTATCTTAATCCCTTACCCATACCATAATATTCAATGTATTATACCATGAAGGGAAAGATACAAGCCTTCCAACAATAAGGAATCATCATCGTTTACCAGGAGCATATTGATGGGAACATGGAACATGCACTTGATTTAATTCTAGGATCATTTTATTCTATTAATTTTCTATTGGAGTGCAATAAATCCATATCCATGGGGTAATAATGCTCATGGAACCCAACACAATTAACTACCAATGTGCAAAATCAAAATAATGCATTCAGTACCACGTTCAAGATCTATTGAGAGACATCCATGTAGTATATAAAATAAATCATTTATTCATAAAATTTTCATACATAAATTGGATTCTACCCACTCATTTAATCCATTCACATTCCATCACACAATATGGTTATACATGCCCATTTATCACAATTTACATTCAAGGCATTTAATGACTATACATACTCATTGTCCATTAATCATATTAGGTTACATTAAAAGAGTAAACCAACTAAATAACGAATTACAACCATTAAAATAATTAAATACAAATTGAAATATTAACCATTTGATCAAATCAACAATTAACCAGTTAAATTTTAAATTTAATAAAACATACACATGTGGAAACTCGACAATTATGCTTGAAACTGAAATCCATTTAATCATAATTGAACTCAATTTAGTTGGATAAACATCAGAACACTCCCCATGGATGTTTCATCATGGTATTTACAAAAATTATAAATATCTATCACCCCATGGATGACCATGGTTGGGGAATAAACCACCAACGCACCTCAAAAGAATCTAAGGGAATTACTAATGGGACCATGTTCATTTAATGAAATTTTCTTATTCAATATTGGGAACATGTTGAAATGTTCGTCATGTGACCTAATGGATGAAAAAAATATATACCATTATAACTAAATATATATATAGAAAACCTACTTTTCTAGGTAGTGGAGAAGTCATATAATATCAAGTCTTGGTTTGACCCGGATTAGGAAAAAACTAAAGCAAAAGTTGAATAATGAAAAATTACTGTACATGAGCCAAAATAAAATCTATAGATATATTAGCAAGTAGAATAGAATATAGATAAAATAGAATATAGATCATACCATTTTGAATTCTATTAGAAAATTCCCATTTGAATTAGAGAACAGACATAAATGATACATATAAACCGATATTATTGACGATTGAGAGCTTCTCAAACCCAAACGTGTAGTTTTCCTAGAGAAAACTCAAAGTAGTGTTTAAAATGAACTTTTCTATTGTAAAAACATTATATTATACAAAATAGTAGGTTTTGAATGGTTTAGGGTAAATAATTAGAAATCTATTAACAAATAAGGCACAACTTCCTTTAGTCCAACATGCACCCACAAAATTTACCTGAACAGTTTGTGAACCATAAAAAAATTCATTATAAGGTTCTAGATAAATAGAAGAACTAGAAATATTTACATGATCTTTATCAATCACACTTTCAATAATCCATGTATCCTATAACACCGCTCTGTTCCACTTTTCAAGGTTTGTACTATCCCAGAGACCTAGACTTCACAGTTTTTAACAAAAATGAGACATGCCATCATCATCCCCAACATGTGTTCCAGGCTCCAAACAGGCCCCAGACACACTGGAAATTTTGTTAACTCAAATTAAATTCAAATTGGGTCATATTTAAGAATTTAAACTTAAAAGGCATCTATACCTTGTATGAAAACAAGGGTTCCTAAAATCATTACCCCTTAAATGAATTTGTCCAAAGAATTCCCTCTGAAGGGTGTTCAAGAATCATTTATTTATATATCTATCTAGTGATAATGTATTTTCACCTCCGACACCTTTGTATTGCAGTATAAATGGTTACACTACCATTACAATGGATTTATAGGACATGAAAAGTCATGGATAAACTTCATTTTAATATCAACTATACAAATGAAATGTTTCTCAAAAGATGCATTAACATATAAGTAAACCATATTAGGATAAAAATCATGAGACATGTCTGGATGATATAAGAATACCTAAGATACATGGAATATGTCGTTTATATATTGGTACCTCTAAGGGAACTGAAATTGATAGTCTTCTAACTATAATCCTTTAATAATCATAAATAAACTGACATATAATGCTGAATGTTTACCATGACTCTGGATTCTCTTATGTCCCTGCATTAGTGAAACACACAGTAATACCTGACCAATAAACTCGAACTCCAGCGGTCATCACCGGAATTCGATGTATACTTTTTACCGAGACTATTTTGTAGCCTTCCAGTTTTAAATCCAGTGATACTACATGTGAAAATATCCAGGTGTATATTCTTCTCCCAATAAAACTGAAAATCCTGGGTTCATGCTCGAAACTTTTCTTTTAGCACTTTTATCATATTCTCTGACTAGACATCAGTTCGAGGGTGGTTTGTCGAACTCAGAAGGGAATGTCTACCTACATTCCAAAGAAATCTATTTCGGAAATTGGTCAAAATGTGGGTGACCCGATCCTATATTATTGTGAGTGGGACCCTATGATCTCGTTCTATCACACAAATTTAGAAGCTTCCAATATCATCACCACTAATGATATCCATGATCACAATGAAATGAGATGCTATCATGAGGATTTCAACAAAGAACAATGCAACAATGTCACCTCATGGTGACCTCATAACCCGATCAAAAAATCCATCATGACATCATCCCATTTATGTTCGAGAATAGGTAAATACTAAAAAATCTTGGCATGTCACTGATGTTTCTCTTTCTCTAGTGAATAGGTGTAACATCTCATAATAAATAACCCCCCCGGTGCTTCATACACTCCCACATTTACTGGTGACATAAGTCATGGTACAGATTGTTGACTATGAGATTCCCTTCCCCTGACTAGGCTTAAAATTCCTATATTATATCATCTCATATGTCCAATGAAACCCAAAAAAGACCACATATACGAAGGAACTCATCCACTCCCATTAGTTCAACTAAAATGTTGGTATACTCTTTATACACTATATAATAGTACTAGGACCATAGAATCCAATAGTTAAACCATCCTCACTCAGTCTCGTAGTGTCTAGCTCAAATATAATGATGAATGATAAATAATTATCTGTATTTCATTCACCTCCAAGTCCATATTACGGAACATATCTATTATCCTCCACTCTATACCAGCCTACTGGTTTTCATGAATCTGTGTTTTCCAAATTAGTTCATTAGACACTGAATTTCATTGACCAAGTGCAAGGAAAGCTCTAATTCAGTGGAATGAAGGTAATACACCCTCCTTCACTATCTGAGAATCTTATTTAATAATTTAAAAATGTATTTTAGTATTTTTTGTCCAATGTACACGACAATGCACTGTCCTTGAAAATAGTGTCTCTGACAATTCAATTCACGAGCAACTGTAGCTAGCTCAATTACTAGAATCATGTAATTCATCTCATGTGTCCTTTTATAAAGAGACAGATACACCATGATTATAATAACTATATCATCACATCTCTCAACCCAACACCTAAAGTGTAATAATAAACAATATACCTCTTTCCCTTTTATGTTAGTATCAATAATGATGCTGATTTCAACCTCCCATTCAGTGCCTGAAATGTTTTCCCACAAGAATATGACCATAAAAACATCACACACATTTTAGTCAATCCCATCAATGAAACTACTAACAATGATATTTCTTGTATGAAACACATATTATGACAATCTATCCATAAAAAAAATGGTATATCTAAAACATTATTTGTATTTTCATAGGGAACTACATCTCTTTCCTTCTTTGGGTCGAATGATTATCCCGTCCATGAAATTACGTGACCTAAGAAATTGAACTGGTCCATTGAAATATAGAATTTAGTGGTCATAAAATATAAATAATGTTATCTCATTGTATTAAAAATTAACTAATTATGATTGGAATGGTCGTGCAAAAGGTGTAAATACCCAAAGATATCACCCATGAAAATCGCCACAAAAGAATCCAAATAAGGGCGGAACACAAGTTCATCAATGTCTTGAAAACCCATAGTGCATTCATGTTATTGAATGGAATATCTAGATACACATATATACTATACATTCCACAAAATGTTATATGATGAATGACTAATTTTAAAAAATTTATCTAGTGATATCTGGAACACGAATTGATTATTAATATTCATCAGGGTCTTAGAAGCTGATTAAACATGGCATCTACCCTTGGAAAGGGATATCAGTTCTTAAATTCCAGCTGGTTCAAATTCCAATTATTCGAATACATCCTAATATTTCAATTCTAATTCTTTTAAAAAAGGTTTGAAAACCACCAAGGAGATGTATTTAATCAAATAAAACCATATCCTCCAAATCATTTATCTACCATGTGAGCTCGTGCAACTCTATTGTAGCCATCCTCGATGGATGAATTCATATCATTGCAGCTCCTAGAACTATCTTGATGGAGAACTACTCCTCTATTTCATGTGGTAAACCATAAAATTAACATATAAGGACATCCCTGAAGGTCCCAACTACTCAGGGAATGTCTGCCCAACTCACTCTGTAATCATAGAGATACAAACTAGAAATCTAGGTTGTCATCCTGCACAACCCATGATGTTGTTGACCAGATCAGAAAGCTTGGACATCCCATTCACACATTGGAGTATACATTCCACCCTATAGTGATATAATGGTCACCCTCTAGTGATAGAATTCAACGTAATATCAACATTAGACTTACCAAACAATCCTAAGAATGATGTAAAACTATATAATATTAAGGAAATGCAGATTCAAGATGATATAACAACCACCAATTTCAAGGGTTCACTCATGGAACCGACACACATCCTCTATTATCACTCTCAGTGGGGATTCTTACATCACAAATCCTTCTAAAGGATAAATAAAAACCAATGATTTTCACCACAGGAGAAAATATAATACCATGAGAAGTATATTTATAAAAAAGAGGAAATGAAATAGTAGAGACTAATATGATTGTACATTTCACCATAGATAGTGTGGAATCCTTCTCCTTGGAAATAGAGTGTATAGAATAAATCTACAACATTCCATGGCCATGAGATATAACCTGAATTCCTGGAGTAATGCCACTTGGTTCCCCTTGTGTAATTGGTTCCTGGATTCCTCATCCAAAACCACCATTGACCCAGGCTAATCGACTAACATAGATCTAAATCCTTACCTAATGTAATTCTAAGGAACATTTCAATGTACCACGAATCGAAGATGACCCCCATCCACTCACTGTTGGAGGTAAGGTCTGAAAAAAATTAACATTGCCTAACTTAGCACCTCGCCACACAACTAGGCCACAGTTTGAAGCAATTCATTACATGGAACCACCTATGACACTATGAGTTAATCATCGAGATACCAGTACTCAAAATTTTTCCGGTGCTCATCTCACTAGATAACTAAAAAAATTTCTTCCCTCATGACTATGTAGATCCATTGGGTTAAGAAAAACCATTTCCTTTTTTTGAAACCCCTACCTCTCTCAGGGTCACCTCTTTAATTATCACATTATTTGTAATTTTACTGATAGATATCATACTGAACACACTGACCTATGATCTGATAGCATGTTTGAGACCTTCCTTTAGTTATATCAATCTATATAGATCATTAACAAGGTAAGATAATGAAAAACACAGAAACTTTATAAGGTGTGTCGTGTAATCTATAACTATCATTTTCCCATACTCTAGTCACATAGTTTCACTAACATGATCGTCCAGTAGAGTTGATAGTTTGAAATAGTCAAATAACTGGATTTGGAAATCAACCCATCCCATATCTCGCACCCCATTATCCTAGTTCATAACATACAACTAGTTATTTTCTACTCCACATTGAATATTTGTGGTATGCTTGACCCTCTACATAGGAGGTGTTTCAATATTCATGAAAAATTACAAGGTTGTATCTATCCATGTCTAAAAAACATTAATACCCTCATCACCTAAAATCATCAATGGATTTTGTGGTTGAAACACCCATTTCATCACATCAATAGAGAAGGTAGGTAATGTTGGACCCTCATTGATCCTTAAACACATTTAGTGAGGAGGCATTAATCAAGGGTTATCATTTTCTTCAAAAATAACCGATATTGTTAGAAAGTTGATATAATCCTCTTAAATTTATCTAATTGGAATAAAAAAACAACCCCATGAAAATAGATAGGAATTTTTTTTACTTGGTTCACCAATAATAGATAGTCCAAGGACCGTACACTAATTGTTTTTCAATCTTGAAAAAATTAACAAATATTCACTTTTTTCTGAATATATATGTTCATACATTGTATCTAACTTCTTGGCAAACTTCGTTTACACAATTTTATGGATACTAATCTATCTACCTCAGAAAAGGTTAGTCGACTTCCCCTATGTCACTACCCTGGGTGAACTCTTACTATGCTTATTGACAACAATGTTGATTTAATAGCATGTATGTAATGTCTTTTTACCTGACTAGAGTGAGACTCATTTTACACTGTAGACCAGATTTGATGGATATAGAAATATATATTCAGAAAAAATTATGTTCAAAACTGCATTTAAGAAGCTCCCTTATAAATCTAACTCATCCATGAAGAAAACATCTATAATGAAACAAACATCCTTTATAATTCTCAATGTGCCATCATGGAATTCCCCATAATAATGAATCACTCAATACATATAATCATTGGCATCAATAATATCTAATATAGTCATTTAATTATTCTAATGATCCTGTACAAACCTGGGTTGGCGAGCACCATATAATATTGAAATTAGTGTGATTCCAAATTTCCCTGATTAATTTTCATGACTAATGAAGTGGGGGAGTTTTTGGTTTCAATAATTAATGATTATCCACCAACATTATTCCATTTTTGGGTCATTTACAAAACATCTTCATATCACATCCACATTATTGAATCTCCCATTATATTTCTCATTGATGAAAATATATCTGTCAAACCATTATGCACTCGTGATGATACAATTTTTTTAATAATCTAAAACACCATCCACACATTGTGAACTCCAGAAAACCTCACTTGAAAAACCCTGTCTTCGAGAAACCAATTTGGTTAACATATTTATGAAGTGCTGATTCCAGAAAACAACCTTTTACAATTCTTTAGTATTCATCTATATTTTTCACCAAAAATATTGGAAAACATTTGGAAATAATGCCACCTTCCACATTATTGTCAGCTTATACTATAGTATCAGATATCATGAAAATTTTCATGATCAACATAATATGGAATGAAAAAAATACATATTTCCACTAATGAACAAACTTTATTTCAATAATCATCCCCATTATGTTTGTTACTTGTATATAGATAAATTTAAAAAATCAACATCAACCATTAAAAATAGGTATTAATGGACACATCCATTTAACACACTTATTCTTTGTGAGAAATTGTCTATGTAGAAAACAATAGGGTAATAAAGAATTGGGTTCTTATGATTTTAAATCTATAAATATGTCCATGATAAGATCTATCTTTTTCCTGTACCCCTAAATTCTCATATTTTCCCATCACTCCTTTGATCACATTGAATTTCTCCATAATTTATACATTCTCATTTTCCCCCTTTGGAATATTGAATTACATTGAATCTATCTATTCCACCGATTGAAAATAGAACCAATGAACTTACATTCCCTCCAATTGTATCATCAAATTTCTCCATTCACCCAAACTATAAATAAACCCAAACAGAGAACATTTTTACATATATAGTTAAAAAAACACTCCATATAGATCATATCTCCCCAATACACCTAAATCATATCAAAAAATAGATTAAAAAATGATAACAAGATTTGGGAACAATTATAACATACATACACACTATGATGCGGTTGAACACCATGATTCTACCTATGTTTCTCGATCGCATGGGCTGCGAATGGAATTATTAGAATTTCATCCACTTGGTCACCAGTTTCAACATTATCCATTTTAATCATAAATTATCCAAATTTTTCCATTGTTAATTGATATATGATGTCATTATTTTATTTTGATAATGCTCAACAAGATTCCTCATATGATCAATTGCACACTTATTATCAGAGTTAATCACAATTGGCTACTTGACCTCATCACCATTAAAAGACTGTTGCATATTTATCATTATTAGATGAGTGTAGACATTATAGTAGAGATATATATTTCATTAGTATTAATAAGAGAAGAAAATTCATATTTCATACTAAAATAAACCACATATTTCATGCCAATAAATATTTTTCCACCACTAGTGGAATTTCTATCAAACACATCTATATACAATTTAGTATCAAAAAATGATTATAGTTCTTTATCTCCTCCATTAAAAAGTATATTCCACTATTAAGAGTAACTTGAAAGGACCTCAAGATTATGTGAACTATTAAATTATGTTTTTCCTTTATATTACATTGAAAGTGGTACATAATGAAATTTTTAAAGATAATATATGGATATGTTGTAGTTATATATAATATGATTAAGATGATTATCTACTACATGGTTCTCTTAAAAAAAGTCACATCCTCTTACTTTCTGATTAGTTCACAACTGTAACTGGGTTCAGAATTGGTTTCCAGTCATGCATATTGAATTTATTCAGGAACTATATTGTATATGTTTCCTATGAAATGATATTGGGGTCATTCTTGTATAACACATATGTCCCAATGATGTAAATGAGTCCACCAATCATAGAAATTTTAAATTATGATTTCATGTTATTGAAATGTTATTCCACTAATCTATGTCTACTTCTTCCAACCATAATATCATCCATGTATACCAAAAACATAAATTCATCTCCTACTGAATTATTCACCATGATATTGTGATGGACACCACCTATTAGAAATTATAGCTACATTAGGTATGAATCTAGAGAAAGATACCATGCTCATGGTACTTTCTTCATTTGATAGAGTTTCTCTTTCAATCTATAAAGAATTTTTTCATTAATAATAATTTGAAAACCCAATAGTTTTTTTATGTATACTTATTATTCCCTAACACAATTTCTGTGTTATGTTTTGACATCCATCTATGAAAATTTATATCATATTTTAATTTCAATGGTAAGGAAAATCATGATCGAATCATGTCTCAATTTTAGAGAAAATTTTTCTTCAACATACATTCCTTCAATCTGAACACAAAATTTATACAATAAGTGTTCTATGTTTCTAATCACATTTACATGATTATCAAATTTGTTATTATATATCAATAATTCCAATAAAATTGTGATTTTTAGCATATATATCAAGATATAGCATATAGTTCTTTTCAATCTAATCTAGTTCTTCATTCATTTCATTGACTCATGATTAATCCTTTACAGTTTCATAAAATGATGTTAGTTCCACATTTGACAGAAAGGAATAATGTGAAAAATTCATCATTCTCCTTGTTTGTGTTAGTTTAGTTTAATCCCCAATGAATTAAGATTGATCAATTTCTACTCTTCTATTTATCTTGTGAGATTCAAATGAATTTTATTTTTTAATTGTCTCTTCATCTGAATCTTCTTCTGAATCATCATAATTTTTTTACCTAAGATTATTTTTCACCCTTTAATATACTTCAATATTTTATTATGTTTTATTTCTAAGTTCTTTTTCATATTCAATGAAACCTTCATAATATCCCCAAGAGTAATTGTCGGTCTTATCTTCATCAATATAGACAACACTTATTTTGATAATTATTCCAAGATGATTATTGAAAAATTTGTATGATTTTCCCTTTGTTGTATATGCAAGGAATATTACTTCATATGATTCATCACCACAATTTACTTCATTTATCTCCATATTTCTTATAGATCATTTACATTAGACAACAGGTAAATAAATCCAATAGTTCATCCTTTCATGAAACATATCTTATGTTTTCTTTGATTCACTTATATAAATCCATGTTCAATTTTGAGTATACACTACAACATGACGAACTTCCTTCTAGAAATTTGGATAGATACGACCCTAAATCCATATAGTTCTGTCTATATTTATTACATGGGGATTTTTTATTTTAGAAACACCATTTTCTACAGGTTATCACTACAGCTACCTGATACATAACATTTCCTTCTTCTAGGTAATTTTAATATTCAAGGGATTTTTATTCCACATTATTGTTCCTAATAAAACATTTATTTAATGTCATATATCATAACCATCTATTCATTGAAATATTTTCTTAAAATTAAGAAATTGTTTTTGTAGTTATAACCATCAAAAAGCCATTATATTATAATAATAAATGAAAATAATTATGTAAAATTATATATATGCCCTAACAACTTTTATAGGACCACATAAATATATATTTAAAAGATCAATAAGATTTGATTCCATTCCCTTTTTTGGACGATATGAACTATATAATGATTGTCTTTATATGTAAGCATCACAATTCCTCTTATATTCAGGCTTCAGATCACTGATATCCATGACTATATTTATAATATGTATCTATTGGGTGTGTTGATAATTAATGTGACCCATCTCTAAATCCATATATT
This sequence comes from Viscum album, assembly GCA_963277665.1. Taxonomy (NCBI): domain Eukaryota; kingdom Viridiplantae; phylum Streptophyta; class Magnoliopsida; order Santalales; family Viscaceae; genus Viscum; species Viscum album. The sequence continues at coordinate 1,625,092,772 of OY728157.1, read as the reverse complement.
TTCTATCATTCAAATGTTAGGTTATCAATGTTTTCATTACTTTCCACCTTGTTGAAATTGCCATTAATTCTTCATCATTTTAGAATAAATTTCAATTCATTCCTTTTAATAGCACTCCCATTTAGATTGAATTTCACTATTAGTCCATAGGGACGTAGTTTAATCACACTAATAATATTGTGATGCAGAATTCCCACATAGAGAACATTAGTTTCCATTAGATCATTATTTTCCATTTCAATAAATCCCTTACCACTGATCCTCAACGAAACGTCATAGTAAATCTTTACTATTCCATCAATAATTTTCTTTACATTCATCAATAATATATAATTTCCAATCATATGGTATGAGAAACATCTATAAATAATCAAGGAGCTACATTTCTTTGTGCCCTTGAGAATACTTCTACAAGATTGGATTTCACAATTATCATTATTTGTCTCCAAGAAATATTTGATTGAGTGGTGGCTAATGATGACCTTTCGAAAATTATTTTCATATCTATAGGATCAAATTACTCATATAATTATTTTAGAAATGAATATATAATTTTTGTAGTTGATCCACATAGTTGTTGGGTATTTCCATGTCTTTTAGTTCTCTATGTATTGTTCCAATTTTTCCCAGCCTGAAATGAATAGATTTATGGAAATAATTATAGTAGTGTTAACAATATCCATAATACATATTTTTTTATAAAAAAATTATTATTTTAACTAATTCTCTTGTGTTTACTTTTTTTACTAATCCCCATTCAAATTTATACTTTTCTCTTTACAGTGTCATATGGTATGACCCAAACAGCCACAAAATTGGCATTTAGTATGATTGAATAACATATAAATTCTATTATTCCCCATGAATTATTCATCTAGAAAAGTGTTCTAATTGATATCATTTTGGGATAATTCTGAAAAAAATATATTTCTTCATTCATTTATATTTGAGGAATTATTTTTTAAAACTTTAGTTGACTTTGTGATATGTCAATCATTTAACATCCCTTTTTTCCAAATTTATTTGCATAATTTTTTGTTTCGAAATCACTAAATATTCATATATTTCCCAAAATTTTGGATCTTGGATCATTACAAACCTTATATTCCCCTTCATAACAACACATATTTCTCCTCAATATATCTGCATCTCATAATCATCACAACTTCATTTTCTTCATTGATTCCTGTTAAATTGATTCAGTCTATAGTTTACTCATTATTGAAATGAAATATTAATCAATACCCTCTAATATATTGGCCTTATACCCCTGTACATATGTATTTCCATTGATAACCTTTTCTTGTTCTTCAAACTAGAGCTTCTATTGGAAGAAAAATTTGAATCATTCAAATGTTGTTGATTGTTATTGTACTACATCTTACAGTCAATATATTTCTTCTTCAAAGTAATCATCATACTCTAATAACATTTCTATAACATGTCCTCAATATTTTATTTTGATTCATTGAATCTCGATCTATCCTAGAGCATTTTCATGTTCCATAATGAGATCAGTCTCAACAATCAACTGATTATCATTAGATTTATCTTTTGATGGTTCTAGCATTTCAGTTGTTTCCATCATGGATGATTTAGTTCCAGAAATAATCTATTGTTCTTCAAATACAAAAATATCAATTATCATGTTTTTTTTTACATAAATTGTTTTTTCTATATAACTAATTTTTCTTGTTTTAAGTATAAATTTTTGGAAAACAATTTTGATGATTTTTGTTATGTTTTTAGGTTCACTTTCATCATCATAAAACTTATTTTTGAATCAAGTTGTAATGTTCTAAACTATTCCACAAAATAACATTATATAGATTTATCTCTTTAAAATAATTCTTTTCCACTCTTTAATATCATTGAATAAAAGAAATAATTCTAGCTTACTCATTCTCATATTCAATACTATCTCTGAAAATCACCTATTTTTTAAATGATTTTAAATCCATGTCATCACTATCTCGAATTTTATCATCAACTAGTTTTACTATTGTTGAATAATATAGTAGAATTTTCAATATATCATCCAACGAATTTTTATATTGATCTATTTCCTCAAGATATTACACATTCTTGTCATATAGAGGTGGCATCCTTATCATTATTTGCAACACAATTTCAATGTATTAGATTTATTCACAAATTCCTCGAATATTTAAAACAACATCTATAATTCTATTGAAATGATATTTTCACTTTCATATAGATCAATATTCACACTATCAAACCTATTATAAAAAAATATTTAGTTTCCAGTCCTTCACATTGTTCTCACCATAATATATATTTTTCTAGTTTATTCAAAATATACATGGCTGAAGGGATACAAATCAACATTAGATAGTTTTGAATAGATAATGATACATTAAGTGAATAATGTGCTTTGGCAACGGCATAAACCATTTTTTATCTATTTCAATCAATGATAGCCATGTTTCATTAGTGGCATGCATCCCTCGTGTTGTAGAAAACCGTACATCCATTCCAATAGATGATATATTGGATTTAATCATATTATTCCAAATTTTTATTTCTCTTCCATAAAAGAGGGTGACACACCTAAAATTTTCTAAATTCCAAAAGACTGTAATGAATTAATGATTTAACACTAGTATCTTCTAGGATATAATGCCACTTGAGGTACAACAGAACACCATGAGTGGGGAAGCGTGAATCCCAGGGGAAAATTTATCTTCTAAACTGACTTTCCTTTTTCCCATATTATTAATAATTTATAAAACCTATTAGATAATAATTTTAATAAAAAACATTCATATTTGAAGATATATCACAAATTGTTTTTGATTCAACAGTAAGGTCTAGTCCATGTTTCAAACATGAACAATGTTTCAGTTCTACCAAAATCCATTAACTTTCACTACTTATGGAATAAAGAGTATGTGACACAGTTACTCTATACTTGGTATACTAACAATACAAAATATTTCAGATATCACTTTTCAACCATAATAATACTTTTTTGACTCCCCCAAGCTCATTACTATTCGTGATTTATTACCTAGTTAATCAACATGAATGTAAATTCATTAGATATGAATTAAAATCATTTTCATTGATTATAACTATACTCTACCTACAATATAGACTTGAGTTTATTCACTTCAAAATCAATGATCAGAAAAAAGTTTTTTTCAAAACTACCTATTGTGAAGCTCCATTTTTATGATCAGTCCCTCGTGAAGAAAACTTCCTTAATAGAATCAAACTTCTTCAAAGATCATACTAAAGAAATATAGAATACCCCATCATCATGGAGCACTCAATAATTAGAATCATTGAAATCAGTCAAAAATAAACTAGTATTTTTATAATTCTCAAGCTCACATAGAAACCTAGATGTTATAATATCCCTACATTTGTGAAATTATAGAGATTTTGAATAAAATTGATTACATTTAATGTCGAATGAAGTGGGGGGGGGGGGTAATCCTTATATTTATTGTCTCATATAATCGTGATGATCCACAACCTCTATAATTTTTTTTGGATATTTCAAAAATATTTCTGTAGCACTTCCCCATTCACAAGAACCTTTGATATTTTTCATTATCATGATGAACTCCGTCAAACTCTCACACACTCATGATGATCCAATTTCCAGTATAGTGTATAACACCATGAACTCATTGTTAACTCACAAATGTCCCCTTTAAATTACCTAGTCAAATTGAATCACATTAATTTTTCAATTTTATGAACATTTTATTATATAAATCAACTCTTCATGATGTTTCTTATTTATAAAGATTTTGATCCCACAATTTTGGAAAAGAAAGGAAAATTAAACCACCTTCAACACAATTTTTAGCTTCTATTTTATATTATCTTTTCAAAAAAACTCATTTAACAAACATTTGTGGATTATAAAGATAGAAACCAAACACCGTTTTTAGAAAATAAAATCATTGGTTGCAACACACTCAAATAAGTCCACTTTAAGTGATTGAAAACCTCATGGAAATTTGCCTCAACACCTATGTCCTAAATAACATCTAGTGTCACCATTGGCACTTATGAAGATGGTAACCCATGGACCACTACCTATCAAGAGTTTTATCTCCTCCCTCTTTGAATTTGATGTGAGGTCATCGTGGTTTTATTTCTCTAAAAATCCTATCAAATTTATCATAACATAACTATACCATAGTTGAAAATTACAAAGTAAATGATAGGTAAAACCCTCTTAAAACCATGTTGTAACCCATAACCTACACCTAATGACAGAACTGTAATATGAGTGTCAAAAAAACCACTAGAAACTATGCATCTCTCACATTCATAATTTATGTCTAGTAAACTCTTTGTTCATCATATCAAATTCCATTTAATTAAAATTTGAATTCAAATTAATTTTACTTATCATTCCCATAGTTTAGTTATTCGAAATGTTTAACCAATTTTCTATCAATTTCAAATCCATGAGGGCCCAAAACACCTCTTCAACCCAAAATTAGGTGTCCCTTCAAGCCAAACATATTATGAAAAATTTATTTTGATAATTGAATTAAAAAGGTGTTACACATACATGTTCACAACATCCCAAACACCGTATTAACTAAATTCTAGCATTAATTCTCTATGCACTCCCAATATTATATCATAATAGCAAATATATCTATCAGAACACCTATCAAAAAAACAAGAAATGATTAATTAATCTTAAATGTCAAGGAATAATGCATGAAATATGATTTCTAACCACGTTATCTATGATGCATGAGATGTAATACCACAATCTCATCAAGTTGTAATAGAAATAGATCCCCAAATTTGGTCAATAGTAAAATCAAAAAGCAAGTGTATCACCCAATGGTGATATCAAATCAACTTCAATATTAAAATTCTAGAAACCATAATTCAATTCAATTAAATTTGGATTTTCCTTATATGTAGGTAACTACTTCAATGAAAAACTAATTACCAGACTATGTTTCTTTCCTATCCATTTCCACCAACGCCAATGATTATAGAAAACTAGAAAATAATTGATGTGATTCCCCTTTGTAACATCCTAGACCCTATTGCCTCTCAAAAGACTCCTCATATTAATGTGTAATAAGGCCTCAAGATAATCTCCATAAATTCCATCCATTATCGACCAAAAGTGAGGGCCAAGTTGTGTTAAGTGGGAGATAATTCCCTCATTTCTGAACTATATATAGTGGAATATCAGTTACTACCTAACAATAGTTTAAGTAGATATAGTTTGAAATAATAAATAATTAAATTAGGTAGTAATATATAATAAATATTTAAAAAATTCCAAACATAAATTATTATAACGATATATGGTATATGTCTATCAAAATTCCCAAAGTTGTTTTTAATTAGAGTTTTACAATATATGTCTCCAAAAGTGTAAAGAACAAAATGTGACATCTTAAAATAGAATAATGATAATCATCTTCATCAGATGCTCCTATCCTCTCAATTATCAATAAATAACATTTTCTAAGGATGTTTGGCTTATCATTTTATGAAATCATATAATATATTTGGCTTCTCCAAGGGAGGACCAAATAGGGGTGATACAACAGCCCTATAAGAAACCACCCATGAACAATACATTTCATTTAGATCAATATAACACGATATTTCAGTAATTGTAATCCATATAAACAATAAGGGTAATTCATGTTCCTATGGCATGTCAAGTACTATTCAAGTGGTATTGACTAGACTTTTTAAGAATCTAGAATAAAGTGTCAACTCCTCGATCCAAATTCCTATAACTCTCAATAGTAACCCACACAACCTTTCTATACATCCATACTTTTTCAAAACACCATGTCTATTCTTTATAATATGATTGAATAAAAATATCATGGCCATGTCGTCATGATAAATGTATCAAACCTTGAAGGGAAGGATCCCATGTTTCAAAAATCAAGGTATCCTAATCGAGTCCCATGAATGTCTCGACGGAAGCATGGTATAAGAATTGGATGGAGTATTAAGAAAATGTGAAACTATAATGGTCATATGGGAATCAAAGAAATCCAGATCCAAGGGGTTGAACGAACAAAATAATACTACCCAATCAAAACATATGGTCCATAATTATCCTAATAAATACATTATCACATTCAAGATCCATGGAGATCAATCCATGGAATATATACAATCAATTATTTATTCATAAATTTTTTATAAATGACACATGGTTCTACCCACTGATGTAATCCATACACATTCTATCATTCAACATGGATATACCCAAACGTTTATCATTATTCACATTTAAGGGATTTAATGAGTTTAACCAGTCATTGTACATTATTCATAGTAGATTACATTCAAAGACGTAACCCACTCATTAACCAATTATAAACATTTTAATTGGGAAGTTACAATAGAAATATTAACCCTTTAATCAAGTCAACAATTATTCAATTCACTTAAACATTTAATAATACAATCAAAATAAGAAACCCATCACCTAAAAGGTCATCTCAAATATGATTCATCATAATTGAACTCTATTTAGTTGTGTAAATTCCTGAACACATTACATAAGGTATGAACATGTTTTATTCATATTGAACACTGCATGAGTGACCATTTTTTGGGGGAAAATGCAACACACCCCATAGAACCAAAGGGAATCCCATATAGCTCTATGTTCATTTAATTCAATTAGCTTGTTCTATTTCAACGTTGTCTCGAAATGTCTGGCTGGAATCATAATGGATGATATATCTATAAAATTCCAAAATAAGAATGAAATGTATAGAGAAACTACCTTGTATTGGTTTGGTAGTGGTCTTATAGTATCAAGTCATTGTTCAACAATGATTATGAAAAATATTAAGATGGGTTGACGAATGATAAGTTTGAGAATATGAACCTAAATCCAAATTAAAAATATAATATTTAGAAGAATAGACGATGGGTAAATAGAAATGTAGATCGTATCATTGTAGATCCAATAAGGAAAACTATTCTCAAATCAATGATCAGAAGGCAACAACACCTCTATGACACGGTGTTGTACTCCTCATGTGTTAAAAATGTTTTAATGACCATAAATCCTGTAAACTGTATTTAATCTATATGGAATAATGTATATAGATGGTTTGTATATGTATGCTTAAATTTTTATAACACATTGTATAGAAATTCACAATATAATGATTTATAATATTATAAATCATTTTTAATTATTATAAAATATGTTTGATCTTGTATCATAAGGATTTATCTTACTTATTCTTAAGTGTAATTCATTCTATGAATATTACTTTTTATGAATGTTTTAAATATATTCATCTAAATTTGAAAAACCATATGTCTACCATCAGTTATATATTTTGAATAAGTCCCTGAAACTATAGACCTGACACCGTAACTCAGACAATGTATTCCTGACACCATAACTCTGACATTGTAACCATGTCAGTATGACTCAGACACCATTATTCAACCACTGTAATGGGTTTTAGATTTCATAATTTTTGTGAAACTGGTTCCATCCTACTATATCAAAGACAATGATCCATGTTTTCACAAAGGACATGATATCATTACCTAAGACACCACGATCCTGACCCCGTATCTTTACTAAATGTTCATGATCTTAATTAAAATGTGGAACTATGATTCTATCACAGTTTAATGGAAAAGGATAAGACATAGTTTCCCAAAGACACCATTCCAAGACATATTGTGACACCATTCCTTACCTTCGTTCATTTTCAATTTAAATTAAAATATTATTTTTAATGGTAATATTTGAGTCATAAAATTTCAATGAAATAATTAATTTTTCATCGAGACATTTCACTTAATAGTACGAGTTCTAAGGTCTAGAAGTCATGCTTCATCTCATCATTAACAAATGCACCTTTAAATAAAAATAAAACCATGAGACTGAGAAAATATAAACGATGAGATATACTAAATAACATATGCAACTATCATGAAACAAGTATGAAGTCAAGATAAAAAATAAGAACAAAAGAGGAAAGCACACTCGATTTACAAATTTAATTGTTAAAATACTTCAGCATAACAATTAATGTAAATAATATACCTACATAAACATAATTTCAACTAGAATAGAATATATGACACTCTATTTTGTGTCAGTATCCAGAAGTGGACACAAACTCCATCTCAACTATATCTGATGAGTCTAAAGATCCATCTCAAGACACAAAAATCCACTTAAATCCTCTCCAATACTTATTTACTCTATCGTGTTCATTTTTACATACTTTCAAATAGTGTGTGTGTCTATATAAAAACACATATTGCCTCCTATATCAAACTAGAATACACAATATATCCTTAAAATCATATATTCTTACATCTTTTTACACACTTGGATTAGTGTGGTTGATGTTATTGTTTGACATTGTGGTTTTTACCCACGATGAATTGTGGTAGCGGTCGTGTGCCTTGGATAGTCCATTATACTGTTGTTAACCCTGATTTAGAGAGTAGAGCATGTTTAGTAAAATAAAATTGTAGGTTATAGGTGATCACCAAGTGGAGTGGATTAGGTATTTTCATGAGACTGAACCACTTGTTTTATTCGCTGTGTGTTTCTATTTAGACTTTCTAATTTTTAATTTATATTTCAAAAAACTAAATTTTAGTTTGATGGTTAATCTTAAATAGTAGTTATAACTACATTGGAATATTAAATTAAATTAGAAAGATGTATCAATATATAATATTGATAATACAGAGAATAAATTAATATTTTGAGAAGATGTTTAAACAGTCAATATATTATAATATTATTACCTTAATTGACTAAAATATTTTATTTTTAATTAGGATAAAAATTTAGGAAAACCTTTCAACATAAATTTATATGGGAACTTAATTCCACCCACATTTGATTGTCCTACTCCTACCAAAATTAGGAATAAAAATAGGTGTTTTAAAATATCTATGGTCAAAATTCTTAATTATTTAATACGTTTAAAATATATTCCAACTGTGACATTATTTGGAATTATAGATCTCAAAATATATGTATGTTTTAAATTTTTATTTTTCATAAAAAAAATATATACATTTTTCTGTATTTTTGTTGAATAGGCTCGAAGGAGATACTACCAATAGACCTCCATTATTTAAAGGAACAAATTATGAACAATGTAAAATTAAAATGAAAATTCACATAGAAAGTACGAGTTTTGAAATATGGTATTCAATTTTATATGACTATAAAATTCCCGATTCTAATAGAACTACTTTGGATGATCCATCTAAGACTGCTAATAACAATAATTACAGTTCCATGAATTATTTATACTATTCTTTAAGTGATGAATAATTTAACAAAATTTCTTCATGTAAAATAGCCCATGAAATTTTTGTATAGTTTATCTGTTTTACATGATGGAACCTTTAGTGACATGGAAATGAGAATTAACACATATAATATGAAATATGAAAATTTTAAAATGAAGCCTGGTGAGTCTATTTATGACATGTATCTATGGTTGAATAAATTTTTGAGCACTATGATCCCTTTATGAAGAGATTTTACTACCAGAGAACAAATTTTGAGGATTCTAATATGCTTACTTGATATATTGAGAGGATCATTTGTCTCCGTTAGAGAATAAAATGACATAAAAAATTAGCTATCAAAGAACTCATTGGAAAATTGATGATGTGTGAAGAAGAGATGAATTTAAACAATGAAGAAGAAGAAGAACCTAGTATGAAATCTATGTCTTCCAAGGATACTACATCTAATATCACAAAAATAAAGTGTGTTCTATCCTCAGTTGAAAGCTCCAGTAAAGACGAGTGAACATCAGATAGTGATTAAGAGACATCTCAGTTGGAAAGAACATTAATAAATAATACAAGAAGAATAAATTCTTCAGGAAGCCCAATTATAAAAGAAGATATAATAACAATGGAAACTGGAAAATGGATAAAAAAATAAGTGAAATATCTGAATATATTGTATTATATTAATTTAGGAGAACAAGACATGTCAAATATGACTTTCCAAAATTAATATACAAAAACAAGTGTGAAAATAAAGACAAAAAATATAATAATCCATTGAAGTCCACTCAGAGCACCTTTAAGGACAGTTCTACTAAATCAACATCATCAAATGATGAGAAATATGACAAGGAAAATATGTGTTATATGAAAAAACACATCTGAGGTAACCTTATAATCTCATGCACACAATTCTTACCAGTCTGAAAATGAATGTGATTCTAAAAATATTACTACTGATGATCTGTTTGAATATTGTATCATGATGTAAGAGTCATGAAATGAACTAAAAGAGAAATTTAAATTTTTAAATAAATAACATTCTCCCACATTAATTATTTAGTCTGAACAAACAACAGAAATGGACTATAATTCACAGCATCTCAATGAATCAAATGAACATAAACGGTAATATTAAAAATTAAAGAATGATCTAGAAAATTTTACAATTTAAAAATACATTTACTCAATTTTTTTGGTAAATATATTACTCCTAAATAGACTTTTGTTTTTGGATATCATACTGGGTAATGAAATCATACCAAAACCATGTTCATAAATAAATCTGGAAAATCTATTTTCCGACAAAAATATGATAATTTTGATTCTAGTTTCAGTTCTGAATATATTTTTTACTACCTTCAGTTATTCATGACCAAATAGAGTTTATTTTTAAAATATTTTATTTAATAATTATAGGAAACCTCTAAATAAATTGGTTTCTTAAAGTACTTATTGCTACGGTCACTGGCCCGAAACTATTCGGGGTACCAATACATGTTTCTGTTTGATTATTTTGTATAAATGTAGATTGAATAGCTCCTATAAAATTTTATGGTACACGTATAGTATATTTTCATGACAGATGACAAGATATTATTCAAGCTTCATGAACCTAAGCATGATATATGGTAGCCTTGTCACCATTGCTGGCAATGATAATGGAAAAAATGTTAATCTCATATTAGTAACTCTAACTCAGTTTTAATTTCAAATGTACTTTTTTATGGGAATAAATATAATTGTCTTTGTATTTCACAATTATGTGAAGATGTGTTTCTTGTTAAATTTCAGAGGGATGCATTCAATATTTTCAACTCTAAATATTAACTTATATTTTTTTCTTTTAGAAATTAAAATTTTAATATTGTTAATATAGATTCATTAAATTCCCACAATGTTTATGTTTTTTGTGTATTTCTTAATGAGTCTTGGAAATAGTATAAGAGGTTAGGACACTACAATATACCCTCCCTTATGAATCCTACTAGAAAATATTTTGTCAAAGACCAATCGAATCATGAGATTCTAAATGATAATGTTTGTTATCCATTTCAAAAGGGTAAACATAACAAGATATATTTCAAATCAAATAATGAAGATTCAACCTTGTAACCATTAGATTTGGTTTGCATTGGCTAGTTTGAACCTTCTAGAGTTTCTTGTCTAAATGGGAAGCACTATGTTTATGTTACTGTATATGACTATTTTAGGTATACATGGACATATTTCATAGCTTAAAATGGTTATGCACATACATTCTTCACAAAGTATGCTAAAACAGTGGAATGTCTAAGTGGGGATATAATAAAATCCTTAAGAAGTGATCATGGGTGTGAGTTTGAAAATTATGAAATTGAATATATTTTTCTCACAAAATTGATATAGTCATAACTTAATTACCATTGAAAACCTCAACAAGATAGAGTTTTTGAAATAAGAAATAGATCCTTACATGAAATCTATAGAATAATTATTAATGAGTATGACCTACTTGTTTACTTTTGGGTTGATGCTGTGAATACAACATGCAACATAATTAATGGAATGTTAATTAGACCAATTATTAATATAACTCCATATGAGTGGTGGAACTATATAAAACTGTAGGTTAATTAATTCATTGTTTTTGGTTGAAAAGTATTTATTTTTAATACCAAGGTAAATCATTACTATATTCTATCCATGAATGATAAATGAATATTTATAGATTATTAAATATCTAGTAAATCCTATAGATTATTTACCAAAAGAACCAATATGTGATAAGTATGTACCCGTCAAATTTGATAAAATAGATCTACATGAACTAAATACCTCTCTAGAAAATCAATAAGATGATATGACAAACATGGAAATAAGTGATAAACAATATAATAATTTTGTCAATAAATCATTTAAATAAAAAACTACTATAGATTCTTCATTACCTAGACCCGAAGAACCCTAACCTCTAGATGAAATAGAAATTACTAGACTCTCTTTTTCTAGACCAACTAGAACCCATGAAAACCATTTTTTTGATGTTTTTGTTGGAGATTTATATAAAGGAACTAAAACTATGGATTATCTTAGAAATAAGGTTGAACATCAAGATTTCTTGTAACATCATAATCCAAAATACATCAATGATTCTATTAATGATGAATTTTGGGTTATTTCTATTCAATATAAACTGAATCAATTATAGAGATATAATGTTTGGAAACTTGTGGAAAGACCCAATGATTTCTTGACCATATGAACAAAATGTATTTTCAAGAAAAAATTATATGAAGATGGTAATTTTTTTGGAAATAAAGAAAGATTTATTCCACAAGGTTATATTAAAGAAGAATTCATAGACTATGGAGAAATGTTTTTCCCTTTTACTAGATGTGAGGCCATCCAAATCCTACCACCTTATGCTGCCTATCATAGATGAAAATGTTATAAAATTGTTGTTAAAAGTTCATTCCTAAATGGGTATATAGTTGAGGTTGTTTTTTCAATAACCCATAGTTTTACCAACCCCCATTTTCAAAATCATGATTCCAAATTAAAAAACTCATTATAGAGTTAAAAATAAGTTTCAAGAGATTGGTATGACAGAATAAGTACATTTCACATTAAAATGGGTTTTACAAATGGAATTGATGATCCTAATCATTTTATAAAACGAATCTATAAAGATGTTTTAGTAGCTCAAATTTATATAGATGTTATTACTATTGGATCTTCATGAAATTATTTATGTATTGGGTTTTCAAAGATGTTGCAAAATTAATTTTAAATGTGTTTAATGAGTGAACTAATAAGCTTTTTTCGAGTTAATATTTTTCAAAATAATGATGATATCATCTTAATTCAATGTAAATATATTAATGATCTTTTAACAATTTTTTTTCTTTTACAACACTAAAATTAGTGATACTCTAATGTGTACTACTTGTATGTTAGACCTTTATAAAGATGCTAAATATTTTCATCAAACCACTTAAGAAAGAATGATTTGATATTTTCCCCACATTAATTCTACCTGGACAAATATAATTTTATTATTTACATGTTTTCCCAATTTCATGTTAATCCAAATGAATACCATTTAAATATTGTTTAATGAATTTTAAAATACATAAAACATACTATCAATTTAGGAGTGTTTTACACTATAAAAAATTCATTTGATATTGTTAGTTTTTATGATGGTAAATTTTGTAGATTATATTTCTCTAGAAAGTGATCCTCTAGGACATGTCACTTTTTGGTAATATATTTGGTTTCATGGTGTAGTAAGAAACACTATTCTATTGAATTATCTACTACTAAGGCTGAATACATAGCTTCTGGTAGTTTTTGTTTAAATTTTTTTTAAATGAAGCACACATTACTATAATATGGATATCAATTCAAAAATGTACATATAAATTCTGACAATAAAAGTCAAATTAACATTTCCTAGAATCCTATTCCACAATCTCAGACAATGAATATTGATTTATGTAATCTCTTTTTGAGATATCATTATAAAAAAAGATTATATCACTTCGGAAATCATTTGTAATGAACATCATATTTCTAATATATTAATTATACCATTAGATTCTGAATGTATAAATTTTATCATTCATGAGTAAGGAATGATATGTGTTAAGTGATAAGTTTATGGTATTGAATATACTATCCCACACATACTATTTTACAATTTACATTTCCATAATTCATGATATCACAAGTTACTATCATGATTTTATTCGTTAACAGTTCTGGACTCAATGTTACTATCTCTCGGTTATTGTCTCATTATTTTTCTCTAAATGATATATTCACACCATTTGGATTCACACCCTAAGGATGACAACATGAAGACATGTTCTGGTCTAACCATAATTACTCAGATTTCTATTTTTAGAATTTTTTTTCCGTATAATTATATTTTTTATTTTACATTATTTTATGTCTTATTTTTAATTTCCAAAATTTGAAATCACTTAATTATTTACACTCAATATCAGCCACTACTCTCTTAACCTAAGGTCTTTTATCTAGAAACCGAGACACCTCTCTCTTAAAATGTTAGTCCACTTTTCTCCCTCCACCATTATAGAACACTCAATGAATGCCCAAAACGAATCAACGAACGTTTTCGACTCCTGAGAAGCATAGATATCAGAAGATTGTGAAAAAAATCTTATAATGAAATGTATGAGGGATGGTTGAATATGAGTCTTGTTGATACAAAAGTATTTACTAAAATCGGAGTCCGTCTGAAGTCGTTACTGACATGTAAGTCACTCGTTTTTAATGTAATCAATGTGGAGGGATGGATGGAATGGTTCACAAAAGATAAAACACTGATTTATCCAATGTTATTTTATATATTTTATTAGTATGTCCAGTTTTCATACAATAGTAAAGATGACATTGTGTTGGAAGATTGATTAGTGGTCAAAGGTCTACTTTTTCATTGTGGTTATGGGATGGATGCCTATGGATACGTCATGAAGGAATGTTTTAGGATTAACAATGTGGTACTCATCATCATATTGATTGTTTTATCTAAGAAGAGGATCTAGGTTCTTTGAGTTTAAATAAGAGGAAATTATGGGATATTGTTGATGTGATGGATGGGGAGACAAGGCAAGTGTTTATGTTTATCCAAAATATTATTTGTCCAAGGAAGGTATATATTTATTCTCTTAAGATTCAAGATGTATTCTGGATACACGTTAGAAAAAATGGGTAGAAGATTAATCTATGTAAGTTTATTATAATACACATGTGTCAAATTATCAAGACAACTCCAAAATATACCTCTTTGATTTATTCAAGACTGATCTCTACAATTTTGTCTGTTATTGGAGTAGAAGGATTAATGGAAGAGTTATTGAAAATTATGAGTTATGTATCTTAAATGATACAATAAAAATTCTGAAAATATGATATAGTCTGTTTAAAAATTATTATGTTGAGGACAATGAATGGTTTTATAATAATTTTAATCTATATGATAATAATTCACGACCTATGAAAAAATTTGACCCAGGTTTAAACCATATGAATTAATTAATTTTTATTTGGTTGAAGAAGTAGTTGATGCAGTAGTTTCACCATTGTAAAGAAATGTATTAGAAAAAGAAGACAGTGGACTGCCTTTTCCACAAGATGTAGTAGTAAGAGATTCTCCTATTGAGGGGGAGCTGCACCGTAGTGTAGAAAGTGTTGAAGTTCACAATCATGATGATCAACGTGTTGTGTATTCATGGTACATATTTTATAGAAATTTTTATATGTTCAATACCCATGATGCCTCGATTGAACTCATATATCCCTAGAATGTGTTTCAATTGAAGCAAGTTTTTTCTCTAGTGGAAATCTCTGCTAAGGAGGTTGAACCTATTTTAGCTCATGTCCCTGAACCTACATAAGAATTTTCTAATTCTGTGACTCATAATGATATGAAATGTTTTAGAGATACATTTTTTGATGGATTTTAAATTATTATTAAAAATTACATGACCTTGTGACAAATCTCAGGGAAAGTGATATTTCATTGTTGTTAGTGATAATCAAATAGAAAATTCCGCAAAAATGCATCATGAAATACATGAATCTAGGAATGAGAATAAATAGTTTATTGCTAAGGTGAGGTATTTCATATAAATGGTTGAAGATATGAATAACATATTTCATACTGGACAAGCTCTTGCTACTCATCTTGTTGAGGATGTTAGTGATAAGATGCCACATAATGTTATATCTCTCTTCCAAACTATTGTTAATGAAGAACAAATTTATATAGTATGTGGGATAGATAAGGAATTTTTATCTATAGTCATCATGAATATTGATCGATTTCTTGATTTAGTGAGGATTCGTTCAATGATTGTGTAATGGATCGGACCTCTCTGGACCATTCCTTTGTAAAAAAGAAGGTCACAAGGTGTTCTGTAGGGTAAAATGGACTTTTCCCACACTTTCACAATTTTGTAAGTACACTCAATGTAGTGTGGGTACACGCCAGGTACCCCCTCACCCGGTATACCCCATTTTGATGGTCGTGTCCTTGCCATGTGATATAAATTGGTACATTCCATGTACCCAATACTACACACTTTGTAGTCCCTCCCCGCGTAAGGGTTACCCTCAAACTGTGTGTTGAACAGTCAATGGTTGTGTGCTATGTTGGAGCCGTGTCCTTGTCGTGTAAAATAAACGGGTACAAGTTGTGTACCCAATACTACATGTCGTGTAGTCCCTCCCCGCGTTTGTGTTAACTTCATACCGTGTGTTGACCAATCAACGGTCGCGTGTCGCATTGAAGGCTGTGTTGGAAGCCGCGTAGAGACCATGTGAAATGGCCGAGCACACACCATGTACCATAAAGTACACGTTGTATACTTTTGTTTTCCACACCTATAAAAGGAGGGGTCCTCTCCTCCCCATTCTTCTGAGCAAAGCTCTCCCAAGAAACTCAATGTCTTTTTTTCTTCCATAACCTCTTCATCCGAGCTCCGATTTACGATCCGTCTGTGGCCACGGGATCGTAACAATGAGGCGGAACTTCTGATCTTTGATCCATTGTCTTTCCTTCAGCCTTTACTTTCCAACTTCGAACCGAGGAGGTTTTTCCGGGATTTGACAGAAGTGACGGAAGGCGACGGGCGTCTTCGAAAGTTGATCTGAGGGAGCATTGTTATCAGAATCTGTTGTGGTAGGTGTCTTACCATCGTCACTCCAAATTGTGCATCATGCAGGGTGGGTGTAATCTTTTTTACATAAAACACATTTTAACCAGTTTAATATAGATAATTAATGTATTATATAATAGGTATGTGATGTTTGTGAATGTTGGTACATTATTTTATATTCTGTGATATTATGTTGTGAATTGAATAGGCTTATTCCTATGGAAAATCACTATCATTGGGGGCCATTGCTTGCGCAATTAAATCTACCCTATCTTTCTAGACCCTTTATGGGTTGAAAATTTATGGAATGTGGAAATTGGTTAATCAAGTAAAGTTGGTTGATTAAATGAAAATATGGAACCCTTGTGTGATCACGCCGGTTAAACCAAAATGAAATAATGAACATGTGGAATTTTGATTGGATATGTGGCATGTGATGGGGGTGTTTTTTGGGTTGTTGATGATCGGGTGAGCAGTGGGGTTACGGTTGGCTTGGTTGCGGGTTGGTGTCAATGTTATGTTGGTGATAGGTAGCGGGGCTCCGATAAATGGTATTAAAGGGTTAATGATGTACGGTGTGGTTGTGGTTATGGTGTTTGGCATCATGGATATAGGTATGGTCTTGAATGTGAACAAACTATTGGTTGTAAATAATAAATAAAAGTGGAAGAGTTAATGGATGGTGGGGCATGATAGTGGAATGGGAATAGTAATTAATGGGGTTAGTTGGTTAATAAGAAGGACTTGGTTGTGTTGCTTGTGTTTTCTTGACTTGATTTCTGGATTGTAGGGATATGTTTTATGAATCATTGATGTGGTTGGTTGTGGATAGTTTCCCAGTAGTTAAGGAACTAATAAACTTATTATGTTGAAACATGAAAACCTAAATGGGGATGGGTTGATTGTTGTATTCATGCTTCGTAGTAGCAGTGCTGAGGCACATGCTTAGTTCTCTAATTAGAAAACATAGGTTGGTCTGAGTTTTTGGTATATATATATATATATATATATATCTGTTTCATTGTGTTTTATCACACCCCACCCATGTTGAGCACGTAGTGCCAAACACTCCCATTTCATGGGAGAGGGTGTTTTATCCTTTGTTACTAGCTCCTTCCTACTCCTTCTTCCCTAGGATTTAATTTCTTGAGGTGACCTTACACCCAAGACTCATTGGGTAGGTTTTGATTGGGGGGGGGGGGGGGGTTTAGCCCAAGAATCTTCGGGCGGGTTTTACCATTTCCCAAGAACCGCCGGGATGAGGCCCAAGTGTGTGCGGGAGGGATACGTGGTTGTGAGGAACATGTGTGTGTGGGAGGGATATGTGTTTGTGAGGCCCAGGTGTGAGCGGGCGGGATACGTGGTTCTGAGGCCCAGGTGTGTGCGGGTGGGAAGAATGTGGTAGTGTCACGACGTTCTCCATTAGGAAGAGCAGCTAGCTAGTGGGGGGGGGGGTGTGGGTTATGCAATACTCTTGTTCTTGTATACTAACACCTGTTGTGATTGTGTTTTTGTGAGTTTGGTTGGTGAGGTTGGGTGGATAGAACTCCTGGCTAGGTTTCTTCTATTGTTCTCACAGGACATTAGGATGTCTCCTCACTTGTGCAGGAGAGCTTTAGGTTTCCCTACTTAGTATACTTGTATGCTCTCCCTACATTTAATTTCAGGTTTCCAGGAGGACTACCAACGCCGTGCAGGACCCTATTAGTCAGGGCAATAGGATTTGCTTCAGTTTGTTGTACTTGTTTCTTTTGGTATTGTACTTTTTGAGATTTCTTGTACTTGTACCTTATTTCAGAACTATTTAAACAAGCATGTGGGATTGGTTTGGGTTTATTTATATACACTTTTTCTTTTCCTTTTTGGTGGTTGACTTCTCCTATCTTGCGCTCTAAAATAATAAAAAATGGGTAATGACTCCCATATTTGTGAAAAATCATACCCTTGGTGCTAGTCGCCAACCTGGGGACTACTGGAGGCAGGACTCGGGGGTTATTATCTCCCTTTTTTACCATTGCTAGCTCAGGAGGGGAATCTTTGGTGGGAGGGGGTCATGACAGAATGGTATCAGAGCTGATGGTTGAGAGATAGGATGGAGTCTGGAGATTAGGAATTGTGAGGATTTCATGAGATGGTAGGGAAACAGTGTTGGTTAATATTGGTGCGTGAAATAGGCCCGGGAAGACCAGCTAGGACACAGAATTTTAGTGCCCCCGTGATCCAATGCAAGGACACTAAGCCTACCAAACGACCAAGTGAGACCACATTGATTTCATGGTAGAGACCCTAGGTAAGGTACATGCCTCATCATGATTGTGTTTCACTTGATTTGGGTGTTATAGGAATGAAATTCAAATAATGTGATAAAAGAAAACCTTGAGAAATTTCATTACTACATGGACTTAGGCGATCCTTGTTTACCATACAACTATGGAACGTGGATGTTTTCCCCAGGTTACTAATACGTTCGAGGCCCAACATATTTAGGAGGTCGATCTATTGAGGATTGATCGAGAGGAGGAAGATAGCCAGTGGTAGAAGTCAATCCATTCTTTCCAGCGGCAAACCCTCAAGAAGTATGAGGTTAGTACTTCGGATACGAAGACGGTGGGGTGGCATGAGGAGCTATGGATCTCTTTTACCTTGATTCATGATCTAAGGGAGTACCAGGTTCCCCTAGCAGTCAGTCAGCTAAGAGGTGTGGCGCGATAGTGGTGGATGCTCCACCTCAGAGAGAGGATAGAGGAAGAGGTTCTATGGGATGACTTTGAGAAGGAATTTTGAGAAGAATTCCTGTCTTCCAAGATAATGACGGAGAAGCGACATGAGTTACTCTCCACCCAACATGGGAGTATGTTAGTATGAGAGTTGGGGATCATGTTAAAGGATCTCCTATGCTTTTATCCGGATCTATTTCCAGATGAGGAGTCATGGGAAAGGCGTTTGGAGGCGGCGCTCCATCCTTCGCACCAGTATGATGTCACCCCCTTCACACTTCTGACGTACTTGGCAGTATAGAAGAAGTAAGAGGATGTGGAGAGGATGAACATGCTAGGAAGTGTACCACGAGAGGGGATCTAGCCAGGTTCATCGAAGTGGAAGGTAGCCAGCAGCAGGTCTCCTGCGACGGGACCTTCCAGGTTTAGGCTAGTGGGGAGCAGGCCCCAACAATTCCAGTTCAGATCATCAGGTCCTCATACCTTTTTCATGATCCCAGGACTGAAGTTTTCCTCTTTTGGAGGTTTCGGGAAAATTCAGAGTCAGTGCCCGACCCGAGCTCAGTACGGTGGAGGTGGTCAGGTTATCGCCCGCCCTAGCAGCACCAGTTGCTAACGAGGCCCTTCCAGCAGCAGCGGGACACTTCTCCCCTGAGGGAAGACATTATTGGAGGAGGCTGATCTTAGGGTGCTCCTTAGGGACCTAAACTAGGGTTTGGTCGGGGAGGTGGATGACATAAGGGAGGCAGAGGAGCTGGGCGTGGATAGTTGCAAGCAGCGGAGATGGCAGCTCCAGCAGGACCAGAAGTGGTACAAGGTACGATATTTTTGTTCAGCACTCTCGTTTCTGCTTTGTTCGATTCGGGAGCTTCACACTCCTTTGTTGCACCTGGTCTAGCCTATGCTTTGGGACTAGACATAGAGGGACTTTCCGTACCACTGGTGCTGAGTGCACCAGTTAGAGGCTAGACCAGCATATCATGTGTTTTCCAGGGATGTGGGCTGACGTTGGGACCAAATCGATCTAGTGGGGACCATCTTCTATTACAGATGCAGCCATACGATATCATCCAAGGCATCAACTGGTTGTTTTCTGTTAGTGCTGTTATCGAATAATTATGGAGAAGAGTTGTGTTCTCCAACATGGATGGGCGGCATGTATCTTTTGTTGGTGAGAGGAGTTGTCAGGTGGGAAGTCGACACGTGTTGCCTCTCCTTTCACTGTTAGGCGGGTTTTCAATGGTTCCAGCTGATGAAGAGATGATGGATGTCAAAAAGGATGTTGGGGATTTCCTCTATGTTTTTTCCAAGGAGGTTGTGACTGTGCCCCCCCCCCCCCCTGACGTGATATTGAGTTCGGGATAGACATACAGAATGGTCCCTGTCCGATTTCGATGACCCCTTATCGGATGGCACCTTCGGAGTTGGGGGAGTTGTAGATTCAGATTGACGATATAATGGTGAAGGGTTTTGTTCGACCCAGCGTGTCGCCATGGGGTGCTCTAGTTTTTTTCATGAAGAAAGAAGATGGTGGTATCAGGGTATGCATAGACTACTGAAGGTTGAACCAGGTAACGATCAAGAACCGTTAACCCTTACAATGATAAATGATCTCTTCGACCAGTTTAGGGGAGTAGGTTGGTACTCTAAGATTGTTCTATGATCGGTATATCATCAGCTGAGGGTAAAGGATAGTGACTTCTCAAAGACGACATTCTGGTGCAGGTATGGGCACTTTGAGTTTTTAGTGATGCCGTTTGGAGTTACAAATGCACCAGTTGTGTTCATGGGACTTATGAAATTTTCCATCCAAGAGTTTCTGGACCGGTTCATCATTGTTTTTATCGATGACATCCTGATCTACTCAAGATCATAGGAGGAGAACGTTTAGTATCTCAGGGAAGTTTTGGAAGTCCATCGAAACCACCATCTTTATGATAAATTGTCGAAGTGTAAGTTATTGAAACAAAAATTAGACTTCCTTGGGCACGTGGTGTCTCAGCAGGGAGTGTTAGTGGACCCTTCGATGGTGGAGGCAGTTATTTATTGGGCCGCACCCAAGATCATGGAAGAAGTTCGTAGTGTTCTGGTGTTAGCAGGTTACTATCGGAGGTTCATTTCGGACTTCTCTCGAGTTTCTGATTCATTGACAACATTGTCTAAGAAGAACCAGGTCTTCCTATGGAGTGAGAATTTCCAGAAAGATTTCGACTACCTGAGGATAAGTTGGTCAGTGCTCCAGTACTCAGGTTGCCAGAGTAAGGGTTGTTGTATGAGGTGTTTTTTGATGCTTCTGTCCTTGGTTTGAGGTGCGTACTAATGCAGAATAAGGGTGTGATTTGTTATGGGTCTAGGAAGTTGTGCCCTCAAGAGTGTAACTATTCCACCCATATCATAGAGCTTGCAGCAGTAGTGTTTTCACTGAAGTTGTGGCGACATTACCTCTTTGTGGAGCGCTTTGTAGTCTTCACAGCTCATAAAAGGTTACATTATATCTTCTCTCAACCTGACCCGAACTTGAGACAGTAGAGATGGGTCGAGTTTCTCCAAGACTACAACTTCAATATTTCTTACACTGAAGGTATGGGCAACGTTATGGCTAATGACCAGAAAAGTAAGTCGCATAAGGAAGTGGTTAGTGAATCAACTGATACTTGGAAAGTGATGGGAGAGTTGGATGCCTTGCACTTTGATGCAAGGTTAGAGGGTGTTATAGGATGTTTGTTTCAGATGATGGTGTAGTACTCCTTGTCACAGCAGGTGGAAGAGTCTCAGTGGGTGGACTCCGAGGGGGAAGTTATGTGGGATTGTGTCAATCAGGGAAATTCTCCAGAAGGATGGTCAAAAGACAGTCGACATCAGATTCTTTTTCATGGAATATTTTTTGTTCCAGAGGCGATGTGTGAGGGAGTTCTCCATGATTTCCATAGCTCAGCCTTGGCAGTATATCTGGGAGTTTCAAAAATGTACCGAGGCCTGAGGGAACAGTTTTGGTGGCCCGGGGTGAAACGGGCAGTGGCGGAGTTGGTAGCCAAATTCCTAGTGTGTCAACAAGTGAAGGCTGAACACTGTGTTCCCAGTGGTTTGTTGCATCCTTTAGGTGTCCCCGAGTGGAAATGGGATGAAATCTCAATGGACATCGTCAGAGGACTACCTAGAGCTCAGGGAGGTTATGATGCTATTTGGGTAGTGGTGGATCATCTGACGAAATCATCTCACTTCTTAGCAATTTAGGATTCAAGCCCGGTTATTACCTTAGCATAGATATACGTAGATGAGGTTGTGCGTTTTCATGGAGTTACGAAGACTACCATCTCAGACATGGATAATTGGTTTACCTCACGAGTCTGGAGGGGGTTACAACATGCTTTTGACACCTAGCTACCCCGTATCACTGGTTTCCACCCACAGACCAATGGGCAGATAGAGAAGACTATCCAGATGTTGGAGGACATGCTGAGAGCATGCGTTCTGGATTTCGGAGGATCATGGGTACACCACATTCCATTAGTATAGTTTGCCTACAACAACAGCTTCCAATTTATTATTTTCATGGAACTATTTGGGGATTTGTATGGAAGACCATGTATTTGACCCATTTGTTGGGAATAGGTTGGTGAGACTGGTGCTCTTGAGCCAGAGGTAGTGCAGGGCACCACAGAGAATGTCTAGCTTGTACGTGAGAGGATGAAGGCGGCTCAGTACCGACATAAGTCTTATGCTGATCGTCGGAGGAGGCCCATGGAGTTCGAGGTAGGAGATCATGTGTTCTTGAAGGTTTCCTCTCAATGGGGGAAGAGGAGGTTTGGGAAATGGAGCAAGCTCTCACCTAGGTTCATCTAACCTTTGGAGGTGCTGAGGAGAGTCAACAAGGTGGCATATCATCTGGCCCTGCCACCTCAGTTGGAGAAGGTTCACGACGTCTTCCACCTCTCCCAGTATAGTTGGTACATACACGATTATTCTCGCGTTATTTACTGGGGAGAGTTAGATATGGATGACAATGTGACCTTCGAGGAACGACCAGTCAGAATCGATGATCGTAAAAAGAAGGTGATCCATGGATGAACCATCACCTTGGTTCTTGTGTTGTGGAGGAATGGCAGCCTTGAGGAGAGCACTTGGGAGTGGGAGACACAGATTGACACTCAGTACCCAAAGTTGTTTTGACTAGTGTTTTTCCTTGTTCATTTGAGCTTTTTTTTGATGTTGTACTCTGTTCCTTTGGTATATAGAATGCTTGGTTTTTCAGTTATGAGACCTTTTTGTTTCCTTGTTATCTGGAAATGTGTAGCATGTCTGGATGTGTAGGAAATTTGGAAAACCTGATCCTTAATTGAGACGCATTAATTCAGATGTGATTTTACCCATGCAGGTGAGTCAGTGCCGCCTAAAGCGGATAATATCTCGACATAGGAAACGTAATTTTCCCCAAACTATGTGTTTGGGTATTGTGTGTGTTGTGCAGTTTTGGGGGAAGTACGAATTAAAAATCCTAATGTATGGAAGTGGAAAGACCCAATTCTTAATAGAGACTCATTAATGTGGATGTGATTGAACCCGGGCAGGTGAGTTAGTGCCGCCTAAAGCGTATAATATCTCGAAATAGGAGAAGGAATTCCTAACACATATAATTAGGGTTGATGGTTGGGTTCTTGTTATAACAAGGTCCCTAAGAGGTATCTTGTTGGTCATCTGATGTAATGGCCCGGACCTCTCCGTCGCATTCCTTTGTCAAAAAGAAGAACACGAAGTGTTCTGGAGGGTAAAATGGATTTTTCCCACACTTTTCAGAATTTTGTAAGTACACGCCGTGTATTGTGAGTACATGTGGTGTACCCCCTCGCCGGTTATACCCTGTGTTGAAGGTCATGTCCTTTCCGTGTGAAATAAATGGGTACACGCCGTGTACCCAATACTACATGCTGTGTAGTCCCTCCCCACGTATGTGTTACCCTCAAACTGTGTGTTGACCAGGCAATGACCATGTGCCGTGTTGGAGTCGTGTCCTTTCTGTGTGATAGAAATGGATTCACGTCATGTACTCAATACTACACGTCATTTAGTCCCTCACCAAGTATGCATTAACTTCAAACCGTTCGTTGACCTGTAAATGGTCGCGTGCTGCATTGAAGGCCATGTTGGAAGCAGCGTGGTGACCATGTAAAATGGATGAGTACACACCGTGTACCATAATGTACATGTCATGTACTTTTTTTCATGCCTATAAAGGAGGGGTCCTCTCCTTCTTTTCAACTCACCCCTCTCCTCCCAATTCCTATGAGCAGAGCTCTCCCAAGAGACTCTAAGGCTCTTTTTCTTCCATAACGTCTTCGTCCGAGCTCTGATTTATGATCCCTTAGCATCCATGAGATCATAACGACGAGGTGGAACATCTGATCTTGGATCCATTGTCTTTACTTCGTCCTTCTCTTTCCAACTTCCACCTAATGAGGTTTTTATGAGATTTGACAGAAGTGATGGACGCCGACAGACGTCTTCTAAAGTTGATCTCAGGGAGCGTTGTGATCAGAACCTATTGAGGTATGGGTCTTACCTTCGTCTCTCTAAATATTGAATCATGCGGGGTGGGTGTCCTCTTGTTTAAGTAAAATACATTTGAACTAAATTAATAAAGATAATAAATGTCTTATATAACGGGGATGGGAATTTTGTGAATGTTGTAAAATTATTTTATATCCTGTGATATTATTTTGTGAATTGAATAGGCATATGCCTATGGAAAATCATGGTAGTTGGGTGCCTTTTCTTGCACAATTAAATTTTTCCCGATATTTCTAGACCATTTCTGGATGGAAACATTATTGAATGTGGAAATTGGTTAATCACATAATGATGGCTGATAATTGAAAATATGGCACCCTTGTGTGATCACCCCGGTTGAACAAAAATGGAATAATGAACATGTTGGTGTTGTCTTGGATACATGGCATGTGAGGGTGGTGTTTTTTGGGTTGTTGTGGATTGGGTGAGCAGCAGGGTTGCGGTTGGCTTTGTTGTGGGTTGGTGTGAATGCTATGTCAGTGATAGGCAGTGGGGCTGTGATAAATTGTATTAAAGGGATAATGATTTACGGTGTGGTTGTGGTTATGGTGGTTGGCAGTGGGGCTGCAGGGATGGGATAGAATATGTACAAACTATGGGTTGTGAATAATAAATAAAAGTGGAATAGTTAATGAATGGTGTGGCGTGACAGTGGATTGGGAATAATAATTAATGGGGTTGGTTGGTTAATAAGAAGGACTTTGTTGTGTTTCTTGTATTTTCCTAACATTATTTATGGATGGCAGGGATATGTTTTACGAATTATAGATGTGGTTGGTTGGGGATAGTTTCCCAATAGTTATGTAACTAATAAACTTATTCCGTTGAAACATGAAAACCTAAATGGGGTTTTGTTGTTTTTTGTATGCATGCTTCGTAGTAGCAGTGCTGAGGCACGTGCTCAGTTCTCTGATTAGAAGCCACATGTTGGGATGAGTGTTTGGTATATATATATATATATTTGTACCTTTCTGTACTATCGCATCCCACCCATGTTGAGCGCTTAGTGCCAAACACTCCCATTTCATTGGAGAGGGTGTTTTCCACTTAGTTACTTGCTCCTTCCTGCTCATTCTTCCCTAGGCTGTGATGTCTTGAGGAGACCTTACACCCAAGACTCTTCGGGTAGGTTTCGATTGGGGTGGTTTAGCCCAAGACTCTTTGGGTGGGTTTTAATATTTCTCATGAACCTTCGGTATGAGGCCCAGGTGTGTGCGGGCGGGATACGTGGTTGTGAGTCCTAGGTGTGTGTGGGCGGGATACGTGGTTGTGAGGCCCAAGTGTGTGCGGGTGGGATATGTAGTTCTAAGGCCCAGGTGTGTGCAGGCAAGAAGAGTGTGGTAGCGTCAACATGATCTCCGTTAGGAAGAGAAGCTAGCTAGTGGCTGGAATATGGTGTGGGGTACCCAATACTATTGTTCTTATATACTAATACCTGTTGTGATTGTGTTTTGGTGAGTGTGGATGGTGAGGTTGGGTGAATATAACTCCTTTCTAGGTTTCTTCTGTTGTTCTCACGGGACATTATGATGTCTCCACACATATGCACGAGAGATTTAGGTTTCCCTACTGAGTATACATGTATTCTCACCCTACATTTACTTTCAGGTTTCCAGGAGGACTACTAGGGCCGTGCGAGACCCTACTAGTCGGGACAGTTGGAGTTGCTATAGTTTTCTATACTTGTTTATTTTGTTATTTATTTTTTGAGCTTTATTGTACTTGTACCTTATTTCAGAACTATTTAAACATGCATGTGGGATTGGTTTGGGTTTATTTCTATACACTTGTTCTTTTCCTTTTTAGTGGTTGACTTGTCCTATCTCCTGATCTTAAATAATAATAATAAAAGGGTAATGCCTCCCATATTTGTGAAAACTCATACCCTTGGTGCTAGTCACCACCCTGGGGCCTACTAGAGGCAGGACTTGGGGGTCATTATCTTCCTTTCACCATTTCCAGCTTAGGAGGGGCATATTTGGTGGGCGAGGGTCATGACAGATTGTTAATTATTTTTTGTATAATATTTTTATGAATGAGGATTTATACATTATTATAAATTACTCTAATAATGATCCGAACAATCATTTCAAGTTCCTTGAAATGAATTTGAAAATTATTCATGTCACTAAAGCCTTAATGACTAAATTTCAAAAGAAAAAAAATATCACTCCACTTTTGGAAAAGTTCCAAAGGAAAAAATATGATTTTGAGAAGGAACTGCAGTATGGTGTTGAGATCATTACTTATTTCATTATGTTTTTGAAGCCTTATATTCATGTGCAAAGAACATCCACTGTGGATCCTACAGCATCCCCAATGTGTCTTGGCTTAACCCCTTCCACATCCACTACCTTTTCCTATGCCTCCATGTTAGTCTCTCAAGATCTGAGCCAGATCAGACCTATCATTCATGATAAATTATTTCTGTAATAATCAACTAATAAAACATTGGAACCTTATTTTTGGAATGAGTACCTCTTCCTTCTCACACAATTATCTCAATCCCTTGTTCAAACTCTATATCTATTGTTTTGGCTCAACCTGATGATTTTGTAATGGATAATGAGAAACCTGTTGGTGCTGAATAAATGTGAAAAACATATTTTGAATTTGATTATTCTTATTTTTCCTCACGATTGTAATGTCATATATCTCTATTTTCAATAAAATGTTCTCTATTATTTTTTTTCTATTAATCACCTTCATTCAATGTTTATTTTATTTGTTTTAATTATAAATGGTGGAGAATAAGAAAATGTATTTAGATTCTATGATTTTAATTTAACTCCCACGATTTGTGATCATCAAAAAGGGGGTTATTGATGGTCTCCTAATGTGTTAATCCTATTTTAATTATCCTAAATAATGTTAACGATGGTTAAACTTTCCCAAATAATGTGTGTATATTGTTGGTTTCTCTATTATTAAATTCTTATATCTATGGGTATAAAAAATACCAATATCCTAATTTATAATCATATAAACCATGTTTAAATCTTGTAAACTATATTTGATCTTGTTCTATAATGTTTTATTATTTTAATGCTTAAGTATAATTCATTCTGTGAATATTACTTCTTAATGTTGCTGTATAGATATTTGGCTATGTCTGAGAAATAATATTACTTCAATATGTTCATGATTTGGGAAAAGTCTATCACACTGTAAACTAGACATCATATTCTTGACAACGTAACCCAGACACCATTATCCTAAAACCGTAACTCAAAAATCAAAATTTGGTACTATGACCCAGACACTATGAATCATAAATTGTAACCACGAGTGTTGGACAAAGGTTACCTTCTACCATCTCCAAGACAACATTACATGTTTTGAAAAAGGACTAGACACTATTACCTGAGACACCATGATCCTAACGTCACATTTTTACAAATAGTTACTGATCTGAAAGCAATTGGGGCACCCTGACTATATCACCTTTAGAAGGAAATATGTAATAGACATATTCTAGTGACTCTATTTGAAGGCATATTGTGACATCATTCCATAGTTTTTTTTACTTTTCAATTATAATTTAAAATGTTAATTCTAATGGTCATATCAGAGATATTTAATATAAATTACATAATTAATGATTCTTTTTAGAAAAATCACCTAACAGTATGATGTACGAGATGTAGATATCATTATTTTTATTATCTTCAACACACGCACCATAATATATATAAATAAAACTAGAAGACTCATAAAAAGAAATCATGAGATATACAACAGAACATCTTAAAATTTCATGTATCTGATGTGAAATCAAGAAAAAAAGAATATCACATGAAGAAATATCAATCAAGATGCACATAGGATTGAAAAAATACTTCATAATATCAAATAAAGAGTATAATATACCTGCTGAACCATACTTGCACCTGGAATCCACTATACAACACTCTTTTTTTGTGTCAACATCCATAAGGGGACTCAATATTCATCTCATCTACATATGAGGAGTTCTGAACTATATCTCAAGACACAAAGATCCTTCTGAATCATCATTCATACTTATATTCTCTATCATGATAATTTTTAGATACTTTTGAAAAATGATTGTTTCTATATTAAAATACACATTGTATCTTGTATCAAACTGAATGATAAAAGATATCCTTCCAATCATATCATGTTACATCTTTTTACTGCCACAGATAAGTGTGGAAGCGATCCATTTGTGACTTGGTAGTTTTTTTCCCATGAAGGATTGTGGTAGAGTTCGTGCAAGTTAGAATGACATCTGTACCGTTGGTAAACCAGATCCAGGTTGTGGATCATGATTATTATTATAAACTACATCGTGAGAGGATATCATCAAGTGGAGTGGATTAAGCCGCAGATTGATATTGAACCACTTGTTTTATCTGATGTTTGTTTCTATTTTGTATTTCACTATTTTAACTTATATTTTTGGAAAATGGATTTTTAATGTATCATTAGTATGGGATATTAGTTATAACTACTCTTCCTTCTTAGAATTATTTCAAATTTTTAAACAATAAATCATATTGATATATGTTGGGAAAAAATCCCTCAAAGTAACATTGCAGCATTTTTGGGTTGATTGTGTTTTTTGAAAAAGCAGGTTTCCATGGTGAATTGTCGATTTCCATTGAAGTTGTTGACAATCCATGTTGACAAAGAACAATGACACAGTAACAGACGATCTAGAGACGGTACAAAAGGGAAGTACAAGGTGATGCTGTTTTCCAGTGTTTTCCAAATTTTTGGGGTCCAAAATTTGGAGGTTGGAGAGCATCTTGAAAATAGGATTTCCAGGAAGATCATAATTAAATATAGAAAAGGAATTAATTTAATGATAAGAGGCTTCATGTTTTGGATTTCATGAAGACCAGAATAATGATGGCAGTGATTCTCGCGATTATGACAATCTTCGCGAATGGAAAACGTTGATGTTCATCACGGTGGTGAAGGGATTTGCGGGGGAGATTTGCAGAGAAGGTGCGAAATAATGTTGAAGGTGATGCTTCGTGATTACAAATAGCTCCGTGATCAGAAAATTGTCATGGTGCTTCATGATTTTGAGATAATTCTAGTGTAAATTTTGGAGCTTCATGATTGGAGATGACGTGGTGCTGAATTCATGCAGAAGGGTTGAGGGTCGGAGTAATTTCATATAAATAGTGGTCGACCCCCTCAAGAGAAGTATAGATAATTTTCATAGAAAATTCATTGCTCTCGATTCGCGAAAGATGTTCGTAAAGGCAGTGTGCTTCGTGAAATAAGAGGTTCACGACGGCTATTCTAGCTCCATGAAAGTCATGTGCTCCATGTTGGCTCAGGGAGCTTTGCAAGGGAAGTCACTTTGCGATGACATGAGATCCATGAAAGCCTAATAATTGCGAAGGATTGAGATTTGTTATGGACTAAGCTCCATGAAATTGTGATCATCGCGAAAAAGAAGGAGATTCGTGAAGGATTGTTTGAGTTTCGCGAAATTCAGAGCCACGTGATGTAGTTTCTTTGTGAAGGTGTTTCTAAAGTTAATTGTCCAGTGGTTAAGAGGAAAAGGGATACTCATCAGTGGATGAAAGTAGGACTTCAACAGAGCATCTATCAAGAGTTAACGATGAGTGCATTCATGAAAATGATGAGACCTACAGATCTATAAACTGTGAGTGGATCCCTTCCAAGTGTAGTGATCCAAGGAAGAGTAGGAAGGTAATCTTTTCTGCTGGTAGTGAGTCGAAGAGAGAGGAAAATGGAGTGACCCTTGGGAAGTAGTGAGCTAACCCTAAACATTGTAAAGGCAGTGATCATGGTCATAAAAGTGATATAGCCTAAACATTATTGGTAGTGAGATTTAGTGGATATGGTACAATGACACATCATTGTTGTATGCTCCTTGGATGTAGCCCAGTGAGGGTTATCCACGTAAAAATATCTGTGTCTGCCTACATTCGTCCATGTATTGTAGCTAAATCATCAACATTAGATAAAAGAAGAAAAGAAGTGGTCATTATAAACACACAAGTGAAAACAAAGTGACCCTTGTAATAAAGTGGTCATGATCTGGTGGGGCAGGAATAAATTTTGAAAACAAATATCCATACCCTGATTCACCCTCCCTTTTAGGGTATCAGGGTCCCCATTGGTCCTAACAATTGGTATCATAGGGATAGGTTTCTTTGGTCATATTTCTTTTCTCTGACTTGGTTTAGTCGATCTGTGTGGATAAAAACTCTGTCTACTCTTATCTTAGTGTGTCATGGAAAAGGGTAGAATGTCAAAGAAGAAGCAGAAGTCAGGTGGTATCCCTCATTGTGGAAGTGTCTATGGAAATAGTGTGATTCAGTTAAAAAAATATAGTAGTGAACCAAATGTTGATTTGGATAAATTGTACAGTGAAAATTCATACTCATTCAATGATGCTAAAGGAATGAGTGAAGAACCTGACATGCCATGTGATATTGGAACTACTAATGATGAAGAAACTCCCTGAAGTCAAAAAGTGGAAGCTTTTCACAAAGAGAAGGAATTGGATAAAAAAATCATTGATGAAATCACATCTAAAGATATTCAGATCCAAGAACTAGAAACTGAGATCAACATGATATGATGATTGAATCAAAGGCTTATTGATGTAGCTACTGATCTGAAGGAGAAAAATTATTCTCAAGTTGAAGAATTATTAATGATATCTGCAAAGGTAGAAAAATCAAAGTTCGGTGTCAAGGGAAAGAATCTAAACTCAGATGAGATTCATAATTTGAAATCTAAAAATGATGTTCTTGCTACACATCTATCTAAACAATTTCAGAAGAATCATAGCCTACAACATCATAATGCATGCTATTATGATTCTGTTGAAGAAGAAAAATTGAAAGTGAAGGAGAAAAGTTCCATGGTGGAAAAGTTTACACGGGAACTAGAAGATCAGTTGAGAAGCAGGATGAATCTCTGAAAATAACTCAATTCTCAACTTGAATCAAGAGGTAATAAGATTCCACAATTAAAGGATGTGATAGAAAAATCCATGAAAGACATTTAAATATCAAAGGACAAAGGAAAACAT
Source organism: Viscum album (assembly GCA_963277665.1). Classification (NCBI taxonomy): domain Eukaryota; kingdom Viridiplantae; phylum Streptophyta; class Magnoliopsida; order Santalales; family Viscaceae; genus Viscum; species Viscum album. Next base: position 1,625,060,481 of record OY728157.1, on the reverse strand, counting down.
AAGTAGAAGGATGCAATGCACTTTCAATTCGATTGTCCTTCGGAAGGTGATGATAAAATTAAAAGGATGAATGAGATTTCTAAGGAAAAAAAATATTTTTCTAGCTCAAAGACCATATATTTTTGAAAATTTGGGATTGGATTTGATGAATCCCCCCGTTCATGTTAGAATGTGAGATGTGAATAGTTACAGGAGTGGAGAAAAACCTATAGGTGATGGAGATAGGACTAAGAGGATAGTTACAATAAGAAATGATGACATGTTCTATTTCTGCGTGATTCAAGGCCACACGTCAAGCTTCTGTTCAGAGGCTCTGGAATACATTTCAGGCTATAAAAACAAAAACATTACTAAATCTGAGAATAAAAACAAGCATTATGAGAAATCAGAGAGAAGAGACTCTCATAGGAAAGAATTCATTAGATAATATTACTATGGAAGGATGGGACACACCATGAAAATGTGTCAAGACGCTCAGGAGATCAATGTAAGAGAAAGAAACCAAGGTGCATCAACATCTCGACTAAGAGATAATGAAATGAGGCATGCCTTTGATTGAATTTTTTTATATGTTCTGATTATGGGCATATGGCATGACATTGTAGCAAGAAGAAAGCAGGAAAGGAAAAGGAACGGGAGAGAAGACTCATGACTCCAATGGTGTGTAATGAGAAATCCTGCACTGGAAAAAAAGTGGTAAGTTAAAGAATAGGCTTAGAGCCTTAGGGGAATAACATGGAGCTTAAAGAAAGGTGTATTAGTCATCTCCTCTATCATACTCAAAACCGCTCTCTAAGAAAGTACATAAAAAATCTGGAAGAAAAAGGAGGAAACCCTACAAATGTGAGTAAGAAGGATGTAGGATCAGTGGATGACTCGCTACTAGAGAAAAAGAGTGTGGTGACTCAAATATCTGATAAAAGAAAGATGAAAAAATAATTCATTGAAAAAACCACATGTTGTGTTCCTTGGTGAGAAGTGGAGGATTGAGAACAATCCCTACAATGGATGAAGAAGCAAAGGAAGATGACCAATAGAGAGATTCCAACACAGAGAAGGAATCAAGGGAAATAGAATTTTGGTGGAACATCAATGATGGAAATGTGTACTAGTCTGTTTATACCCCAAATGGTGAGAAAGGCCAAGCCTGTAGAATCTACATACTAGAAAAAGGCTCAGCATGTGGGTAATTAATGCTTATTCATATGACCAGAGCTTTTGAAGTTGGTTGGAAAGTTAGAAGAACCATGGATGGATTGTGATGCTCTACACGAATGAATCAATCGGTAGATGCTTCAGGATCAACCACAATCCTCATCATGAGGATTCCAAAAGAACTCCCCTCTCCCTATGTATATAAATAATATTAACTGATGATTCATTTATTTTATGTTAAAGGGATATACGATCCAAGGGGAAGTGGTATCTAAAGATAAAAAGAGGATATGTGATGTGCTCCAGGGTTTCAATTGCCTCAAATACGGTATCAAAGAAGAAGAAGAAAAGGATCAAAAGAGAATAATAAGATGTGATTGTGTTATTAACATTGTCTCTTGTTTCCTACACGGAGTTTCAACTCAGTATGCTTAGATATTTTGTTAATGGCTCAATGCCATATGCCAAATTTGTATAAATGATGCAGGTGGAAGATGATAATAAATTATGCAGGAGAAGAGGAATGTTTATGGGTTTAAACAGTGGGCCTAACCCCAGAATGTGTTGCATACCATATGGGGAGCATTCAATAACAAAATCAGATGCAAGAGCCATCAAAGTAATAATTCGATACTCATATCTGGTGTTGTCTGTCGAGGGAAGACATATTAAGGGAGAAGCAATAATAATCATACATCTCATGCTCATTTATTTCAATCTAAAAATGTGTTATCTACTATCTATTTTTAGGATACCAAGAAGCTATGAGAAGTAGTTGAAAGGAATGATTCCACTGAATGATGTTATAGTGAAAAAATTTCTAATGAATGTTTTGAGGAGGAAAGAAAAAAAGCTGGATCATAAGTGACGAAAGCCGATTCAAAAAAGAATCAGATGTGGGAGATTGTTTTGAGGCCAGCAGATTGTTTGGAGGCTAGTAGATAAAAATGTCATCATGACAAATGGGTATTTTCCGAACAAGATCCGTGAAGTTGGAACAGTTATTTGAAAAAAAGCACGAGCAGTGTGAAATGGATTCTCTTTGATACAGGGAATAGATGTTGATGAGACATTTGCATCAATTGCATGGATAGAGGCAATCATATTATTCCTATACATTGAAGTGAAACATAAGTTCAATGTTTTCCCGATGGATTTCAATTATGCATTCTTGAATGAGAGTGGAAAAAAAATTATATTGAGAAACCAGATAGTTTTCTCATTCATGAGGATGATAACCATGATTTTCGACTGAATAAGGTGTTATATTCTCTGAAACATGCACTGAGAGCATGGTACTCAAGGCTTGATTAGTAATTTTAAAGGCCTGGTTTTCATCATGGGTGACATAAGGATTCAATGAAACATTCATTTCTAAATCCAAATATTAAAAGGTGACTTTAAGAAGGTTTGGAATGGAAAATTCCTAGGATATGAAGTCTGTGTGTGCCACCTTGATGAAAATATCATGAGATGAGGATGGAAAGACCGTTAATATCACAGAATATAGGCAAATCAAAGGCAAAGCCTTGGAAGTCTGTTGTACTTAACTGTGACATGGCCTAACATTGTATTCGCCACATACCAAGAAGCAAGATATAAAAGTAATACCAAGGAAAACCACATGCTTTCAGTGAAAATAATACTTCGGTATATCAATGGCATAGTGGATTTTGTCTTGATGTATAATGTAAAATCTACGATAGAGTTATTGGTATATACTGATGTATATTGGGCTGGTTCAACGGATGATAGAAAACCCACATCAGGAGGTTCATTCTATCTTGGTGGATTGTGTATTTCCTGGCTAAGCAAGAAGAAAGATTGCATTTCATTGTGCACCGTTGAAGATGAGTATATTGCGTCCACTCAAGTGTGCATACTATTTTTATGGGTGAAGCCACAGCTTGAAGATAAGGGAGTTGAAATTAAGTCTTCGATAGGAATCCAGTGCAATAACTCACGTGCTATAAATCATAGCAAAAATCATGTGTACCACTCAAGGAAAAAGAACATTGAGATCAAATATCATTTTATCAAGGGGAAGGTTGAGCTGGGAATCATGAAGTTGGAGTCTGTTCCTACAGAACTACAGGCTGTAGACATCCTGAAAAAAGCCTTACCTAAGGAAGCATTTGAGAGGCATCGACTGGATCTGGGAGTTTAGTCGACTTCCAGCTCTTGAAAAAGTTTGGATATGGGACACCCCCTCTCCCCGAGGTATGATGTGTTTTTCCCTAATGTGCTGATAAGTGTTCTTTACTCTGTTACAGACTGAAATGGAGTGACCTTTGGGTTCATTGAAAAAGGTAGAGAAAATAGTTATTGTTCAAGGGGGAGACAGTGTGGCTATTTGAGAAATTCATGAAATATATGGGGAGAAGCTGATAGGTGGAGAAGCGAGTTAGGGGGAGAGCAATGAGATAGGGGAGTGTTTTTAAATCTGACGATGGTAGAATTTATTCATCAAAAAATAGATATCAAGACAGCTGATGATCGTAATAAAAGAAAAATAGTGATGCTGGAATGGTGAGAGAAGTATTCCAGCTATAACCAATTGTTATCAGTATGGTTCAACAATTGGTATCAATTTTGCAATTGGTATCAGTTTCGAATCGACAATTGGGGTCTGAAATGAAGTGATTCATTTATGAAATCTTCATACTACTCTTGTTTCTCATGCCGAGCATTTCTCATGTGGGCTTAGAGTACGTGTTAAGTGATTCCTTGAACGCTATCAGAATCAGAAGAGGCAAATGGTGGTAGCGGCTGGAAAGAGATTTAGAGTGGTATCAAAGTGCATAAAATCACTCTGAGAAGAGTTTTGAAGAGTTTTAAACAAACCCAAAGGGGGGTATTGTTGGGAAAAAATCCCTCAAGGTAACATTTCAGCATTTTTGGGTTGATTGTGTTTGTTTACAAAGCAGATTTCCATGGTGAATTGTCAAGTTTCATAGAATTTTTTGAAAATACATGTTGACAAAGAACAATGTCAAAAGAACAGACGAGCATCACGAATGGTAGACGTTGATGTTCATCACTGTGGTGAAGGGCTTTGTATGGGAGATTCACGACGAAGGCACGAAATAATGTTGACGGTGATGATCTGTGATTACGACGAGCTCCACGATCGGAATATTGTCATAGTGCTTTGTGATGTTGAGAGATTTCTGGAAATTTTTTTGGATCTTCGCGATTGGAGATGAAATGGCGCTAACTTCGTGCGGAAGGGTATAGGGTTGGTGTAATTTCCTATAAATATAGTTTGACCCCCTCGAGGGAAGTAGAAGGAATTTTTAGTGAAAATACTTTGCTCTCCGTTTACAAAGGATGTTCGTGAAGGCAGTGTGCTTCGCAAAAGAAGACCTTTGCAGCGGCAATTATAGCTCCGCGAAAGTCGTGTGCTCCATGTTGGCTAAGTGAGATTTGCGAGTGAAGTCGCTTTTCGACAACTTGAGCTCCGAGAAGGCCTAAGCATTGGGATGTATTTATCTTTGTGATGGTCTGAGCTCTGTGAAATTGTGAGCTTCGCGAAAAGGAAGGATCTTCGCGAAGGCTTGTTTGAGATTCGCGAAATTGGGAGCCTTGCAAAGTAGTGTGCTTTGCGAAGGTTTTTACAAAGGTAATTACCCAGTGGTTAAGAGGAAAAGGTATATTAATCAGTCTATGAATGTAAGACATCAATAGAGAATCTATCAATAGTTGAGTATGCATGCATTAATGCAAATGATGAGACCTACAGGTCTATAAACTGTGAGTGGATCCCTTCCAAATGCAGTGAGCAAAGGAAGAGGAGGAAGGTAATCCTTTCTACTAGTAGTGAGCCGAAGAGAGAGGAATAAGGAGTGACCATTGAGAAGCAGTGAGCTAACCCTAAACATTTTAAAGGCTGGGAGCTTGGGAATAGAAGTGATCTAGCCCGAACATTATTGTAAGTGACCTTTAGTGGATTTGATACAGCGGCACATCGCCATTGTCTTCTTCTTGGACGTAGCCCAGTAAGGGTGAACCAAGAAAAAATCTCTGTGTCTACCTGCTTGCTTACCTGCATTTCATCAAAAGTATCATCATAAGATAAAAGAAGAAAATAAGTGGTCATGATAAACAAACAAGTGCAAACAAATTGATCCTTGTAATAAAGAGGTCAAGATCCGGTGGGGTAGGAATAATTTTGAAAACGAATATCCATACCCAGATTCACCCCCCCCCCCTCTCAGGGTATCTAGTCCCCGATTGTTCCTAACAATATGACTAAAAATCAATTACTCTTTTTAGAAGCTATTTTGACATTAAAACTATTATAATCTTATTACCCTGATTAAATGGAATGATTTAATTTTAATTTGGTGAATCTTTTAGTTAATCCTTTTAAACTGAAACTTTATTGGAACCCAATTAACGACCCTCTTTATTTTTCTACTCTTATAAACATAAGGATTACATCCTTTGTGTGATTATCAAACTATACATTTCAATTCGTAAGAGGGAAACTGATATTTTGGATGAGAAAGAAATTTCATTATTTTAATTGTAATAATATTATAAAAAATAATAGGTGTCTCTTCAATTATTGTACACGGTTTTGAAACTATACACGAAATATGCATGGATTCCTATAGAAAAAAAGGAACCCACATGGTGTACCTGCATGGTTTTTTAACCATGCAAGAAACTGTGTGAAAAGACACTTTCAAGTTTGGAAAAAATCCAAACTTTTATGTGCCTCCATGAACCTCATCTCTCATGGTCCCAACAAACATTGAACCCTATACCACCTCTATATCCACCCTCAAACATTATTTACTAACCTTGTGTCTTTCCCATCCCATCTTTCACAACTCATGTGCTAGACCATTTTAAACCCAAAATTGGGTTTCAATATCCATATAAATATCAAGCATCCCTAAATCCTCCATGTTCCAAAAAAATCACATAAGGTAATATTTAATATTTCGAACGGAAAAAAATGGATCCATACCATATATGAAAACCCAGGTTCTCAGAAAATATATACCAAATGGATACTACTATTAAACAATGATTATCTCATTCTTTTGATCCATATGCATCCCTAATTCTGAAATAATGTGACTAAAATATTCAAAAATTATCCATCCAAAGGTATATATTTTTTATTATATCATATTAATTTTGATATTTTCATCACACAATATGATGTGAAGGTGTTTGGAATGATCATTTTGATTCAGAGTATATACTATGATATCATCCATGAAATTAACCACAATAAAATCTAGGTACAGGTGGAATGAATGATTAATTATCTCCCTAATATAACTGGCACATTTTAATACATATATTCCTTATAATATATTCATATAGACAATACATATTTCTAAATTTCATTTATGGTATATCTAAAGTACTAAATAATGAAGGGTGATTGAATTTCCTAGGTAAATAATTTATATGACACTAAACCTTTGATATAGATAAAGATAGATTATATATATGATACTGTGAACTGATTCATAATTGTACATTTCTTCATCCTAAGGTAATCCACATAAATCTCCGGGTAACCATCCACCATCATGGAAATAATCACTGGTGAACCCTATGGTTATATAATAAGTAATATATATCATTTATTTAATGTATTATAACTACCTATGATGTTAATTAATATTAGTAGGATCCATCTTGCATGAAGGGATAATTACAAGTTCTGCTCCTGGAACAAGATATGTTGTTATTGATAGCCAAATGATTGGAAATTGTCCATAAAGAACATTATAAAACATGTCTCTAAATCTCCCACCATTTATTAATTATAGTGTTTCATAGAAAATGTTAATTTAAAAAATTACCAATCTTGGCTGACACACCATTTAAACCAAAATACATTAGTCATCTCAACTTGTATCGACGTGGCCTTCTGCCTTATGAACATAAATTCTTCCCTCAGGTGATGAATCAAAATAATGTTAGTGAATAAAAAAAAAGAGTGAATAATATGAAAGTAATTCATCCATCCCAACAATTATATCAAATCCTTTCTTTTTGAGGGTTGTATGATTCTAGATGAAATGATTATCTCATATCACAAGGGAACACTCTTTATATTCACGTAATCATTATATGAATATTCTCAATAGTTTATATAGACTCATAACACTATATAAATGCTCAATTTAAAACCCAATAAATTATGTGAAATCCACAAGTATTAATGAATATGTTGTTCATATTTTATATAAAAAATATGCAAATGATATCGATACTATGATTGTACCTCAAGCTACATATGTAAAAAAAATCTCCTCTGGTGTCATCAGTATAGTCTATAACTAGATAGATCTATAACCATGAAATGTTACCAGAAAATCTGAAGTATGTTTTCATTATTATCACTAGATATCTTATGTCTATTATTCATGACTACAACAACTTTTACAGACATATCGGGTTGTGGTAATACAACTTCTAGTCCTGGTATTTTCTACTAATCCTACTCCTGGTCCTTGGGATAGTGGAGATTCTCTCTCATTGGGTACTGGTGGGAATATACTACATAATCTATATTGATGAATCATCTTTCCATTACATCTAAATATACTAGTTCATTACTATACATTATATTAATGTGTTTTGAACTCCATCATTTATGGTAGAGAACATGGAATCTTTGTTAGTTACATTTACATAAACTACCATGATGAGAAAACTCAAGTGACTCCTACCACTAGATAAACTACATTCTTTCCTTGGTTCTGAATTACCATTATCTAAAAATTAATATTCTCTCATGTAAATGTCAGTGATGATGGTATGATATTCAATCTCATATAAATTCTTCAAAATAAATTTTTTCAACTCGATCGATTGGAATACTTAAGTATAACATTAAAATTCATATATTTTAATATCTAAATGCAATAATAGATGGAAAAATAAAATATTTCATTGAATTGATAATAATATTATATAACAAATAGAATTTTCGACTCCAATACAAAGTAAATTCATCTCAATCCACTATCAATTTCATTAGGAAAAAGAAAGTGTACAATGAATTTGTTAAATACCTCTAGACCATACACCATTGCTAGTCTTCTTTTTATATACATCCATCCATAATATGAAAGATGCGTAATGAAAATAGGTGACAATACTGACTCTATTTTAGAAATGAGTCTCTAGTTGCATAATAATAGGAAACATATCCTCCATCCCTGACACGACATCATGGGGTTCTCCTTCCCCCATGAATTTAGGATGGTTCGGATGGATCTCCATAGTTTGATCAGACATATTCAACAATTGACATAGAGATACCTCCATGGACTGACCAATTTCTATATTACCCACATGTTTTTGAGCATCTATACCAATAGTACGAACAAAAAGAGAATATTGAGGTTGTTATACAAAGAGTTAATTCTGGTTGTCATGGTCCCACCACATCCAACGGAAGGTCATTTCCACCATCAACGATTCTACATTATGCTATTTGGAAGGAATATATATTTAATTACAATAATAGACTTCATAACTAGATTTGATAGTAGAATAAATTATAATGGTATACTAGATATACTCATGACTAACTAATAAAAAGGATGGGTCAATATCAATTGTCTATATTTCACAATAGAGGTTTCGTTGTATTGAGTTCTAGTTCCTTGTTATATTGTAGAAAAATATTTAATTTGTAAGATAAATATTTTTTTGAAAACAACTAATTCTTTTAGGATTCATAAAAATTAAAAGTCTACATTTATACAATGGTTTTGTTAGACAAATAAAAATTTCCACATTATAAAGTTCTATGAATTTTAAGTTGAATATGAATTTAATGTACTAAAACTATAATTTTACATTTGATCTAAGAGCGTGAGGGGTATATATATTATGTTTAAGAAATAAGGATATCCATTCCCAATTTATAAGGACACATACGTTATAAATTTCAAGTGGTGTCCATTGAATAACAATAAACTAATGTTTCCTACCATGTTACCATATTTATAATGATAAAAACTTTTTGTAATCTTTTAAATATTTCACCAAAATCATGATATAAGGGATACCATAATCTAGTTTGATGAGAATGACATTATGTAACACAATATTTTTATCACTATAAGAATAATTATTAAAATTTCATGTATAAATACCAAAGAACATGTGTGAAACAAATTCCAATGAATGTGATAAAATATACACGGAATGGAATATTCCAGACAAAAAATTTCTTAAGTGCATATGATGATTCATAAACAATTATTCCTTTAGGAACTGAGCCAAGTGTAAAAATATGAAATCATCATAATGTAATAAATCATGTACATCACTAAAAGCAGAGATAAAATAATATCATAATAAGAGAAATATGAAACAGAATTTCTTTCCATACTAACTCCATTTTACACTATATTTGGTAAATATACCCGCATGAACAACTTATTTCCAAATAATGTCATTTAATTTCCTCTATCATACTAAACATAATAAAAATTCAAATAAAATGAATACATTGATCAAGATATGTTATATCCTAGGAAAATATAACTCATAAGTAACTTTAATCATGTGTCCACATATCCATAATTACCGCTATATAGATACACGAGTCAAACAACTAATAATTAAAATCTATAATGGTACATTGGAAAAAATATACCCTTTTTATTAATTTATAACAGAGTAGATACTAACAATGAAAATGCACAACCAATATGGTCCAACATTAGAAAAATACAAGGGAGGAAATTTCACAACAATATAATAATTAATAGTAAAGTGTTATAAGTAGGATCCTATAAAGACGATGAAGGAATGATTATATGAAAAATGGAATCAATGGTAACATAGAAGAAGTCGATTAATAATACATGCAATTATATAAAAATAAAAATAAAAGACAACCACCATTATAATCGTGATGACTAGCTTTATCCAAATCTACCATACACCATCAGAGCATATAAAACATAGAATCCATAGCTCGATGATTACATTTTTTCATAACTACATCCACAATTAAATTCTATGCACCAATTTGTGGCCCAGACTAGATTATAGTAAAAGTTAATAGTCCACCTCCAAATACATATAATAAAATCATGTTAGTGAATTTAAAATGAAAAGTCATCAATATTAATAAATAATAAAAATTCAATGTATTGATCCCTCACCATCCTAGGTTCTTCATGAAATATTGATTTGAACAATCCTATAATTTTCGAAGGTATAATTTCTAGGATCATTTTAAAATTTTTAGATAAGAATCAGACCTATGGTATAACTAAAGAGTCCATACATAATAGTCATAAAGGACCCAAATAGAATATGGCAACTACAAGAGCATAGAATTTCGAGTTGAGTCATCACAATAACTTAGGTAGATTGGATATGGGCTGTCTCATTGTTATCTAGGGATGAACCCTTGACATTTCACTTCTATGTAATCTATAACAGATGCCATGTACCATGTCCTACATATCCATGGGATAAACCTAAATGTAACCCAAGGAGGTAAATTGAGAATTTCTGTTCCGATAGAGATGAAGACGAATACATGGAGGTAATCATAGGAATAGTAATTTTGGATTAAAATGGGTGATTCCATGGATACATGATGAGTAATCCAAAAATAAGTAAAATGACAAAATCCAATATTGACGTCCTGTAACGAACCAAACATTTGTGAATGCAAATCCCTCTTGATCCAATTAAATGTTTTAAAACGTGAAATGGTTATACAACATATGCACTTATTTTATATTATGTTTTTGGCTTCTGAAATACCATTAAGTATTGTAACCATTGATAATATTGTTGTTGAACAATGATCACGTGAACTGTACAAATATTTGGTTTTAACAAATACATTTTACTCAGACAAAGGATGTGATGGCATCATCTTGTAGAATTTCACCATATGAATCCCATATGTTGAATAATGTAAAGGAGGTGGCATCATTAGGCATTCATCTTGACCAATCTTCAGCTGAGCTTGAGTATGTTAGGATTGAGAGTAACCAACTACGAGAGAAGTGGGATTTGATATAGATTACCACCCGAGCAATGTTATCTGAGCCACCCCAAGAGTCTATCACCATTATGCACCTTACCATTCAGTATTATGCAGGTGTTTTAAAGGGATATATAACGAGACCCTATCACTATGACCATGTAAATTATTTTTATATAAAAAATATACCTTCATTATATTATTGTCACTTTGTATATAGTTTTTAAATAAAAAATGGTATTTTTAGTTAATATTAAACTATGAAATCTATTTTGATAAATCAGTGGATTTTTAAATTAGATAATTTTTTTATATAATATAATTAATTAATTAATTTTAAACAAAAATAAATGAAGGTATAATTGAATGAATGCAATTTTAATTTTTATTATGTTTTGAAATATGTTTTTGTCAAACCCGATGAGTTTTAAATAAATATCAGTTTTGTTTTAAAAGTAAATATTAAAATATTTAAAAAAATTTAGAGATAAAATTAATAATACTTTTGTAATAAGGATGTCGAAATTATCTTATGGTGAATTTTTAATAATTTTATAAGTCAATTGATTTTTTCGTTAAAAATTAAATACCATTATAATATATACTGAGTTTTATAACATAAAAATGACCAAATTTTGATTTAATAAAATTTATTAAACATTATATTTGGCCAGCATATGTTTAACAATTTAAATTATGTGATTTTGGGTTTTCTTGATTTATTTTACAAAGGTTTAGTGAACCCTTCATGGTTTATAAATCATTTTGACATTTTAAATTATTTTCCCTGAGAGTGTGACCCTCCTCCACATTAGCAAAAATATTATTTAAAGAAATTAGGCCATAGGACTTATAAAATATTGTTTTCTAATCCACTTTTCCAAAATCCATGGGTAATAAACATGGTTTGGTTTGTGGTTTTTTATTTTTTATTGTGATGTGTCCCAAACCTAAATGATAAAGAATTCCTTCTCCTTTCCTATATAAACCCACCCATGATCCCACATATTTTCATTAAATGCCCTTGGATTTTTTCCATTCCTTTTACTCATATATCTATAATCCTATCATGTTTTCCAATGATACCATGATGTCTCTATAAATCCTCTCCCAAGCCTTTGGATTCACATTTCCATGTAATGGATTCTCACATTCCTTATTTATTTTCGAGTTTCCTCATATTGTTACACCGTTTTATTTTCAATTAAAAATTCTGGGGTATTAATCTGATCCTCTCCTATACATCCCTCTTTATTTTTGAATTATGAGAGACCGCATTCTCCATCATTAAATTCCTCCCATGTACACCCATTACTATGCCAAAATTCCGAAAAACATTTCTCTCTCTCCTCATTTACTTATAAGAAATTTTTTTGTATCATTAATGTAAATTCAATTACAATTGGTGGGACATGTATCTATATTACCCATATACTGTACATTTTATGTAAATTTAACGAGACTCTCCTTTCTATCTCATAAACCATTTTTATTAATGCTTATGTCACGATGTCATGCTGTCGAATTTGCACAATGTTTTTTCATGCCAAAGTCATTATGTAGTGAAAAGCATTCCAATTTCTCTATGATGTGTATTAAACATTATTCCCATTTATGTAATGATTATAGAGTTTAATTTATGAACTAAGAATTAATTTATCAGGGAATAAATTATGATGTTTATTGAATCTATGATTTATGATTCATGTGGAACACTTATGATTGAAATAAAATGATTAAAAGGGTGTGCCCCGATTGCACACCAATGAATTTGGTAATGTTTAGTATCATGATATGTCATGTAAAATTATTTTTGACTCATGCTAATTAAATTACAATGAAGGGTTACTCATGATTCATGTGCAATTAGGGTTTAATCATGCTCTATGTGCAATGAGTCCTAGGTCATGCCAATTCCATGATAAGGTTTATTGCCAAATTTCGCTGTTATGATAATCATGCTATATCCTGATTTTATTCCCTTTTTTCTCTTATTCTCCATTGATATTCCTGTTTTATTAAATGTATTGTATTTTTCATGATATTCCCTATTTATTCCCTGACCTATATTTATTTATCACCCTTTTGTTATGCATGTCCTCTGGTTATCCCATGCAATGTTATGTATGAGGGAATGCAGTGTTCATGTAAAGTAATTTTTCGATAAGATGTTTTGTTTTATGTTTTAAGATGTTATGTAATGTTCCTAATCATCAAAGACACAAGACCACTTGATCATCCATGGATTATTATGTGAAGGGTCTATGTAATAAATCAGGTTTAATTATGTAATAAATAGAATGGTTTTATTATGTTTACTCTTGTGATTCAAATCAATGAATATAGCGGATTTGTATTGATAGTCAATGGAATTTGGTTGTGGAATCCATGTATTTTCAAAGAAAAGAAATCCAATAATATTATATAATGGACATAATATGGTAGAATTAATCTTGTTTAATCATTCATCCAGACAGGTAAATTTTATATTTTGGTTCACCATTAATGAAATATGTATTTAATCGTGAATATAATTGAAATTTAAAAAAGGGACATGTGACATTGAATTACCATACAGATTTACATTAGTTCATTTAATCATTTCATTTTACTGATAAGACATCCCAACATTAGAGATTTTGTTTGACATATTGGTTTGGTAAATGTGTCTATTAACAGATACAAGAACACCCAATGAGGTGAGTCAGATTGGGGTTATAAACCTACAACATCATCAAGGGTATACAAGATTAACCTGACCATGGTATAAACTATTAAATAGATTTTTTATGATAGTAGACACTATGTCAGCTGGGTAGTACAATTATACAAGATATAAAAAACTAGGCCCATTATTAAATGTACCATAACAGATAATTTAGACAATTATTTGATTCATCCATTGGTATCATCTTATGATTAAAAAAATAATATAAAGAAATGAAAAAATAATAAAATACATTGAATGTAGTGAATTTTAAATTTCAATGAAATTAAATCAATGATGAAAATTGAAACTAAAAAACAATAAAGGGGACTCTTAGCCACAATGAGGGGGATCTAACATGATTACATATTCATGAGTTGGATGCTTGATGAAAGAGATAAATAAATTCCTATGGGGAGAAAACATGGTATTCAATGGTGATAGGTACATGTGAATAGGGGGATGAGAGGAAGAATAAAATTTGTGGAAATAATAGGGGGAAATAGAAATTTATAATGTTTTTCATCATTCACATGATTTCTTTACACAAATAATAATGTTTCATTCCAATCATGTATAACTAATGTTAAAGAGGAAGACCCTTCCATTTTTCATGATCGTTGCTCGAAAAATTGTCCATGATCTATGTGTTTAGTGCGATCTTATGCACCACATGCCACAAAATTGGATCATTCTGTTAAAAAATATTTGTCACATATAGTGACATACATATATAATTTATTATTTGTTTCAAAAGTATGTGAATATTATTTTTTAAAATAAAACAATTCCATGCTCCAACACCATTGGGTTGAATTATTGAGCTACACAGTTACTATTACCAATGATCTAATAACTCTCATCTTCTTATTCCTACAAAAACAGTAACCATGGGATCCAAAAAATAAAAATCACCATTAAATACATAAACAATTATATTTTTAAAATTTCTTAGGGTAAAATAAAATTTTATTAATATTATTGTGTTTGTACATCGTTCAAACAATTTGGATGTTATAGTTATTTTCATTATGTAATTTACTATGATCATGGGATGTAGTGATGGTTGATTATGATGATGGAGGGAAAGATAATACTAATAAAAATGTTCCAGGAAATTGAGTGGTGATGGATGAGTTGATAATATGTATTTCTAAAAAAAATATATTTAATACTTCTGGATGATTTCACAATGATTTCATGAAGGAAAAATTGTCAGTTCATATTTTAATTGAGTAGATTGCATCTTCATGGAATAATTTTATTCTCTTCACTAGAATAAATATTTATGTTGTATTTTATTCTATGTCTTATGGCTCCCGTATAATTATAAAATTATTATTAAAATATTAAATAAATGAGGTTGGTTCGTGTGGTTTACAAATTATAATGGTATACATGATAATATTAGGAATGGATTAATAGTTTTACTATTTCATATATTGAATTTTAATAATATTTAAAAATGGAATTAACATTTTTAATACTTATTTAAATTATAACTAACTATAGACTAGATAAATTTGACACGATTCTTGTAGGATTGTTTGATATATAGACATTAACAGTGGTACCTAGGGGTATATTTTGAAGAAAGATACATAAATGTTTAAGGCTATACATGATTTAATTTTGAGAATATCCATGAGAGGAATTTTATATTCTATTTTAATTCGTTTCAACCTATACATAAGTAGGTAAATTGACATAGAAATTATTTTGTGGAGTTTTTATCATCATCATGGATTGGGAGGGAATAAATGGTTTCATTATCCCTCTCCCTCACTCTCCCTCTAGATGTATATGAGTTGGTGTATATCAAGATATAATGTAATTTGGTTTAGGGTGTATTTATACAAGGGACGTAATGGCTCCAAATCATTATATAAATTTATTTAGGGGTTAAAATAGCTTTAGGTATGACACATAATAATATCTGTTAATGGTGGTTTTGACTATCTGTAGGGTCAATTGCAATGGAAATGATGGATTATCATAGAATGGATAAAAATGGTTAAACTAGATTCTGGTAACAGATATACTACTAAGATATGATGACATTTCAAGATTCAATGTATATAGTAAAGGATTAGTTATTATTGTTATATTATTAAAATTACTTACTTGACGGATGGTGTGACAGCTTTTATTAATTAATAAGAGTGAAGGAGTGGAAGATTCTCAAGTCATTCCTTCTTCAAGATGATAAAGATATAATGACACTGGAGTCCTGCCCCCAGAAGATGATGTGGTGGAAACTAGCACCAAGTGTACTCAAATTTAACAAAATGGGGGGAATTACCATTTTTATAGTAACTATAATCCAAAGACAATATGTATCAACATCAAAGAAACTCTATTAAATATATATATATAAGAAGAAAAAATCTAGTGCACATGCATGTTTAATGTAAAACATCAAGAAATATAATTAAAAATTATAATGTAAATACCTAAAGAACAATTGTATTTTGAGACACAATAACTATCTCAATTCATAACCAATAGGGTCCGACATGATCCATATAATCTCAATGGATACCTAAACACAATTTTATATACATTTCATGGGAATTCAAGCATGTTAATTAGGAAAACATGAAGTATATCATACACATGTGGGAGAAGCATACTAATTATCATGTGAGTAAAATATTAGAAACTAAAAGAACTAGACAAGGGACACTATCAACACAAATCAAACAAATACTGTTGAGTCAATAAGGTTTTCCTTATGAATTTTCCATTCCTTCTTGTTTTGAAAATCACAAACACCTTATCTTTAAGAAAATTGCTTTTATAAGGAAAATGCTTTCTTAAGGAAAATCACTTTTATAAGAAAAATTATCCTTACATATATTCTTCCATATTTTTCTTAAGTATAAGTTTCAGATTCATTTTCTCGGAATCATTGAAACTTTGATATAAAGCATTCTGTTTTAGGGTTCGGATTCTGGACAAGAACTATAAGGAAGTTTCATTCCGAATTCCGGATATGAACTCTGACTAAGTTCTATTCCAGATTCAGGATACGAATTCTGATGACGAATTCTCAGTACGAATTCTGATGACAAATTCTCATTACGAATTATGATGACGAATTCTCATTAGGAATTCTGATGACAAATTCTCATTATGATTTCTGATGACGAATTCCTATTCCGAATTCTCATTCCGAATTCTCCTATTAAACAGAATCTGATTATCATTGTTTTATACACTCTGAATTTATTCACTCCAAACCTTCACTCCGAAGTTTTCATTCCGAACCTTTATGTTAGAGTTTAAAACGATGTCGTACATTATGTTACACTTGTTTTGTTATAAAACGATGTCGTCCATTTTGTTATAAACTAACTGTTGTCTAAGTGACACGTGTATAGGTCCCTCCGATCTTTAAGGAAAATATGACCGTTGGAGAAGGAGCCGACCTTACCTATAAATAGGAGCTCATTTGAAAGAGCTCGTTGCTGTTGGCTGACGGATGGATGAACAATTTGGACTTTGTGCATACATGCTGTTGAAGTGATTTCTAGAGAGAGAGGCTCTTATTAACTCTCAAAGATTCGTGCGACTCCGAATGCTGGTGATTACATTCGAGGACTTCCAGTGATAGGAAGTTATAGGTGCCGACTACCTTAAAGTTCGAGGGCTTCCTTGCTGAGGAGGACAGAGGTTGCCAACTACCTTGAAGTTGAGGGCTTGCGGGGATAGCAAGACAGAGACTCCGATATTCGTATCGAGGGCTTACCCTGGTGTGGGTAAGACAGACTTGCTTGAAAGTATAAATCAAGGGACCTTTATCCAAGGTTGTTGGATACCCTTCTCTTTGGGTAAAAAGACTATTATCTTGTTACTAGTAGTTTTACTACTTGTTTTTATTCCGCTGTAATTTGTATCTTAAGGAAAGTATAACTTTCTTATACTTCCTTACTTACTCTGATTCATTTAGATTCTATACGCTTTAAGGTAGAATCTCATATTGTAAACTTTTGTTATGTTTCAAATTCCGGAACCATATTTCCGGAACCTACTTTTGGAATCTCTTTCCAAGTTTAGTTCGGTGTTAGAGGTGTTGTGAATTTACTTAGTTTAACTTTGTTAAACTTATCATTTTCCTTTTCTTAAGGAAAACTTAGTTATTATTAACTAACTTTAAAGGTTCCAAAAGAATTTTTAAAGTATACAATTCACCCCCCCTCTTGTATATTGAGCATCTCATTCTATATTTCGATCCTACAATTGGTATCAGAGCGTGGAAACCTCTTACTCTATACCAATCTTACATTTGGTATCAGAGGCGGTTACTGAAATAATTGTACTCACATACAAGTTTTTCTTGGTCACTTTTCCATTCCAAACTTTGTCATTCTGATTTATCCATACCAAACTTTTCTCATTCCGAACTTTTTGATTACAAATATTTTCTACTAACAAGTTTGTGTGCAAAGTTATTTCTAGAATAGCAGGAATTAATGTTGGATCTATTGACAATCTGAATCCTACAAGACCACCAATATTTGATGGTAATGACTATGAATACTGGAGAGATCGTATGAAGACATTTGATATCAATACTGGAGTAGACAACTTTGTTATTCTTACTGGTGATTATAAAATTCCTGACAAGGAAGTCAGAACCTTTACTAACCAGGAGAAGCAAGAATATCAACTCAACTATAAGGTACGCAATACTTTACTATGTTCAATGACCAGAAATATATATAGCCAAATTTTTTCTTGTGAAGCAGCTAACTGTATATGGAAGATGTTAGAGGTTACACACTTTGGGACTTCTAAGGTGATTGAGACTAGAAGAGCTATGCTTAGAGCTGAATATCATGGCTTCAATTTTCCTTATGGAGAACCTATCTGTAAAGTTCAACAAATATTTATGACCATTGTCAACAGTCTACAATCTATTGGAGAGAAAGGTTTAGATGATGAAGCTCTTGTGGATAAGATAATTGACATTATGCCCAATGAGTGGGAATCCAAGAGAACAGCTATAGATGAAAACAGGAAGGTTACTCAAATTACTCTTGATGAATTATTTGGAACTCTTCTTCAACATGAAACAAGAATGAAGAGAGATGCTGACAACATCATGAAGAAGAATGGAAATGGAACTGTTGCTTTTACTACAACGTCAAATCAGATGAAAGCTAAGACTCCTGAGAGAGTAACCAGATCCAAGTCTAAGAAAGTCATTTTTCAATCCGAATCTAGTGAGAGTGAAGTCTCAGAAAATGAATTAGACAATCTTGCTCGAAGGATGAACAAGATATCTGGACAGAGAAACATTCAATCCAAGTATAAGAAGAAGGTCAGAAAAGATAAGAAAGATGGAGAAGTAACTTGTTATGAATGTAAAAGATCTGGACATATTAGACCAGATTGCCCTATGCTCAAAAAGAAAGAAAGAAAGGAAAGGCATTCAGACAGGAACAAGAAGAAGTATTATAAAGCCAAAGCTAAGAAAGTTCTGAAAGTTAATGACACCTGGAGTGCCAGTGGTGGTGACTCTTCAGATGAATCTTCTGATTATGAGTCTTCAGGACAGAAGAATCTTGGTCTTATAGCCAGATTACCTATTGATAATCATTGTCTTATGGCTAAGGTACGAAATGCTGAATCATTGACCAATGTTTCTTTAAATTCTAATGATAGTAAGTATTATAACTATTCTGATGAAGAATCATCTTCTGATGAGGAAAATACTTTACCTACTTATGAAGAAGTCTCTAGGTTTGCGGAACTTCTTGAGATTGAGAATTCCAAACTCAATAAAAAACTTGACAAGGCAAACACTAGGAATTCTATTCTTACAAAAGAGATATCAGATCTTTCTAAAGATCTTGATAAGAAAAATGCTGATTTTGAAAATATTTCAAAAAATCTTGAGGAAGTAAGTTCTGAGAAGAATAAACTTTCTAAAGAGTTAGAAAAAGTAATTTCTAATAAAAATGTTTTCGAGCCTAACTCTAGTACTAAAACTAATGATTTTGAGGATAAAAACTTGGTTGTAAAACTCAAGTCCGAAATTTTTCCCTTAAATAAGTGTTTATCAAACTTTACCCATGGTAAAGAAAATTTTGATAAGATGTATTCTCAAATACGACCATTAAGAAATAAATCCGGATTTGGTTATACCCATGCAAAACCAGTTTTCAGTAACAATTATTTTGTTCCTCAAAGTGCCCCATTTTGTACCAAGTGTCAATGTGGTGGTCACTGGGCAAAGAATTGTTCCTTAAACAAAACCCAATCTCTAGGATTTCACAAAGACTACTTTTCTAAGAAAATGTGGATACCTAAAATTTTATTGTCTGGAAATCTCAGATCCAAACAAGTTTGGATTCCTAAAGTCTAACTTTTTTCTTAATTTCAGGAAAATAAAGAAAGTTCCAGCAACAATATATGGTACATGGATAGTGGATGTTCCCGGCACATGACTGGTAAAAAAAGTTTTTTTGAAAAGATTATCAAAACGAAAGGAGGAAAGGTAACTTTCAGAGACAATGCTAAGGGAGAGATTGTTGGTATTGGTAATATAGTTCTTTTAGGTAAAACTTTGATTTCAAATGTTCTTTTTGTTAAAGGTCTTAAGCACAACCTCATTAGCATAAGTTAGTTATGTGATTAAGGTTACCTTGTGAATTTTAGGAATGATAAGTGTTTGGTACACAATTCCAAGGAAGAATTTATTCTCTCAGCCAATAGACAAGAGAATGTTTACACCTTAAACTTAGAATACCTAAGAAGCCAAGATTTACCTTGCCTATGTGCAATGGAAGATCACTCTTGGTTATGGCATAGAAGACTAGGACACTGTAATATAAGAAACCTATGTAAACTCTCTAAGAAGATACTTGTTAAGGATCTACCGGAGCATAGAATTGATTCTTCTAAAGTTTGTGATCCTTGTCAATATGGAAAGAAACATAAATCTAGTTTTAAATCAATCGGTGAAGTCTCAACAACCGATGCATTACAGTTGGTGCACATGGATCTTTTTGGTCCAACACAAATTGGAAGTATTGGAGGCAAATATTATGTGTTTGTTCTAGTTGATGATTACACTAGATTTACTTGGGTCTATTTTCTAGTAAAGAAATCTGAAGCTTTTTCTTATTTGAAAAGTTTTAGATCTCAAGTTAAAAATGAGAAAAACCTTCCATTGAAAACTATTCATAGTGATCATGGAGGAGAATTTCAAAATTCTGATTTTGAAACTTTTTGTAGTAAGAAAGGTATTACTCACAATTTTTCAGCACCTAGAACTCCTCAACAGAATGGTGTAGTTGAAAGAAGAAATAGAATTCTTCAAGAGATAACTAGAACCATGTTGAGTGAATATTATATTGCTAGACATTTCTGGGCTGAAGCTGTAAGTACTGCTTGTTATACTATAAATCGAGTTTTGATTAGACCTTTTCTTAATAAAACTCCTTATGAGTTATGGAATGGTAGAAAACCAAGACTTTCCTACTTCAAGGTTTTTGGTTGCAATGTATTCATTTTGAATACTAAATATAACTTACATTAATTTGCACCAAAATCAGATGAAGGGATTTTCTTAGGTTATTCCACAACCTCTAAGGCTTATAGAGTTTTTAATAAAAACACTTGTACTATTGAGGAAACAGTACATGTAAAATTTGATGAATCAGATCCTTTTGTTTTTAAACCATCTCATCTTACATCTTCGGATGTGTTTTAAAAAACTGATTATCAACCTTTGATAGAAGAACATTCTGATAAGGAAATTGTTCTAGAAGATACTTCTGAGACATTTACCCCAGAAGACTTTCTACCCTATGTTGATGAAAATGTTTTACAAAACCCAAATCAGGTGTTTCTTAAGAATCATCCCAGTGATAGTATCATTGGTGATGTAAATCAACCTGTAAGGACTAGAAGTTCCTTAAGAAATGAAGTAGAACATCTAGCATTTCTTTCCCAATTAGAGCCTAAAAGCACTGATGAAGCTTTAGGTGATGATGATTGGATCAAAGCAATGCAAGATGAACTAAATGAATTCGAAAGGAATAAAGTCTGGACGTTGGTTGAAAGACCTAAGGAAACTTCTGTTATTGGAGTAAAATGGGTTTTCAGAAATAAATGTGATGAAAATGGAGTCATTGTTAGAAATAAAGCTAGACTTGTTGCTAAAGGCTATAATTAGCAAGAAGGAATAGACTGTGAAGAAACCTATGCTCCAGTAGCTAGACTTGAATCTATCCGAATTCTACTTGCTTTTGCAGCATTCTTTAATTTCAAACTCTTCCAAATGGATGTGAAATGTTCTTTTCTTAACCGTTATGTTCAAGAGGAAGTTTTTGTTGAACAACCTCTTGGCTTTGAAGATACAAAACATCCAGATCATGTTTTTAGACTTACCAAAGCTTTGTATGGCCTTAAACAAGCCCCACGAGCATGGTATGATAGACTCACTAGATTTTTGCTTCAAAATAACTATGTTAAGGGAAATGCAGATCCAACCCTTTTTATAAAGAAAGATAAGAAAAATGTTTTGATTGTTCAAATTTATGTTGATGACATTATATTTGGTTCAACTCAGCAATCATTGACTGACTCTTTTGCTAGTCTAATGAAATCTGAGTTTGAAATGAGTATGATGGGTGAGTTAACATTTTTCCTTGGTTTTCAAATTTCTCAAAAACAGAAGGAACTTACATATCTCAACATAAGTATATAAAAGATCTTCTTAAAAAGTATGGTTATGACAACACTAAGAGTATAAGTACTCCCATTGGTACCTCAAAATCTTTAGATCTTGATGAAGCTGGGAAACCAGTAGATCAAACATCTTTTAGAGGTATGATAGGAAGTCTACTTTACTTAACAGCTAGTCAACCAGACTTAATGTTTTCAGTATGCTTATGTGCAAGATATCAATCTAATCCTAAGGAATCTCACTTAAAGGCAGTAAAAATAATTTTTCGCTACCTTAAGGGAACCATGGATTTAGGATTATTTTATACTTCTGGAAATGATTTTGTTCTAAAAAGCTTTTCTAATGCTGACTTTGGTGGATGTAGAATGGATAGAAAAAGTACATCCGGAACATGTCATTTCTTAAGAGATTCACTAGTTTCTTGGTCCTGCAAGAAGAAACATTCAGTTTCACTCTCCACTGCTGAAGCTGAATATGTAGCAGCTGGAAGTTGTTGTGCACAAGTGTTGTGGATGAAACACACACTCACAGACTATGGCTTGAGTTTTACTAAAACTCAAATTTTGTGTGATAACACAAGTGCCATTGCCCTAAGTAAAAACCATGCACATCACTCCCGTGCAAAACACATAGATATTAGGCATCACTTTCTTAGGGATCACACACTTAAAGGAGATATTATTCTTCAGTTTATCGGAATGCAAGATCAACTTGCTGATATATTCACAAAGTCTTTGCCTTCTGATATATTTGAATATATTATACAGAAGTTAGGAATGATAACTGTAAGGTAATCTTCCTTAATTAACTTTCTGTTGAAAAAGTCTCCTTACAGCAATAAACTCCTTTTCATAGGGGGAGTACATTTGATTGTTTGTTCAAACAAAGTTTTTCAAAATTTGTTTTTAAACTTTTCAAAACGAATATTTCCGGAATGGAACTTCCGGAACTACAATTTTCCAGAATGGTTATTTTCGCACAGAATACTTCTGGAATAAAAGTATTCATATTTAAAATTTCCAGAATGGAAAATTTTGTACTGGTACTTTCATAACCAGATTTTCATACAGAACCTTCTTAGTTTCTTTTTCGTACTGAGTTTTTTTTTCGTATTGACTTTTTCGTATTTACTTTTTCGTATTTACTTTTTCGTATTGAGTTTTTTCGTAGTCGTCTTTATATTACCCATTAAGAATAACTTTCATAAGCTAATCTAAAAGGTATGATTTCCTTCCTCAAGTTTTCGTAGTCATATTTTACTTTCTGGAATTTTCTTGTATTAAGTTTTCGGATTATGGTTTTCTTAATTCTTTATTTTAATAAAACCTCAAAAAGATCGGATTCAAGCTTTCAACCGTCAGATCTGATCACAGCTCATTCCAACCGTTAGATTAACCGTGGAAGGTGAACCGTCATCTCGTTGCCTATATAAAGGGGACCTAATTTCTAGTCCCACATCGGTTTTAAGCTCTCGCGTGCTGAAGCTCTGCCCCTCTGATTTAAGGCCGTTCCGAATTTCAATCTTCTCCGTTATGAACTTCCCAGAGAACTTCTAATCCGAATGTCTGCAGAGTTAGCATATCAAGAAATGTCTTCAACCAAGCCTATATCTCAGTGGTTAGTTTACAGAGAAAGGTTAGTTCATCCGACTTTCTTCGGCAACTATTATTCTATCATCTCAAAGAACATCAAGTTGAATGGCTGGGAAGATGTTGCGGTATCAAAAACCGGCAACCAAGATGAAGTGAACTCATATTTACTTGTTGAGTTTTATGAGTAAGTTGCTTTCTTCAAGGAAGATGATAAAGAGAAGTTTTCTTTCAAATCGTATGGAAAGACATATAAACTTTCTTACACCAAGGCTGCAAGCTTGGTAGGGTTAAGTTATGAAGGTGAAGCTGAGTTTATTTCTCACGTATTTACAGACTCTATGGGTAGTTTCAACAAGGAAAAGGCCTTAGAAACTCTCGGATTTGCTGATGACAAGGCTCCGAAGATTTCAAGTCTATCAACAAACTTCCGGATTCTGTAATTATGGGTGCAAGGACTTATCGTACCGAGAAAAGGTGATAAGGATAGCTTGAAGAAGAGTGAGATATATATCTTAGATTTCCTGATAAATCTAAGGAAGTTTAACTTGATGAAGCATATTCTTCTTAATATTGAGAATTTGATGAAGGGGAATCTGAGAGCTCAGATTATTATGTATCCAGCAATCCTCTCCAAGTTTATTGTTCGATGTTTTGAGTCTTTCAAGGAGGCTTGCAAATCTAAGCCAAGAGTTTGCAAGATCATCCTGCTTAGTGATGGCATGCTTAAAAGAATGAATATAGCCTTTGACAAGAAGTCTGGAAAGTTTATTGATCTATCTCCTCAAGAAGAAATAGCTCTGAAATCTGCTGATCCGGAATCATCCAAGCCAGTAAGGAAGAGAAAGCTGAAAGAAGTGGATGAACAAGGAGAAAATCCCAAGTCTAAGGAAGTCCACTCCGCACCTCCAAAGTCAAAGAAGAAGAAATCCTATCCTGACGAGATTGTTACAAAGTGGAGAGCTGACAAAGAGAAGAGGAAAGAATGGGATCCGCAGTTCGGATTGGACCCTGCGGAAGCTAAAGCTTTGAAGGAGAAAGCTGCTGATGAGCTCGAGAAACAAGCTAAGGAAAATAAGCTTAAGAAGAAGATGTCAGAAGCCGAGGCTGTTCAAGCGTTGTTGAAGTTCAGCGAAATGGTTTCAGAAACTATCCCAGTTCCAAGATCTTTCTCCCTGGAATCTCTTCCTGAGACTCCAGGAAGAAATCTTGTTGCTCCGGAAGAGGCTGTTGCTACGAATACTGAGGAAGTAGAGCAAGTGGAACAAGTTGAAGAGGCTGCTGAAGGAAGTGGTGAGACAAAAGATGTGCTAAAACAAGTAGATGAGTACAAGGGAACTCCTTCGGAACACTTATCGCTCCGAACATCAGAAGCTAAATCTTCGAAGTTTGTCACTCCTGCAATGGAAGAAGAGAAAGGAGAAGAAGAAGTTTCCTATCATGTAGAAGAAGACCAACTTTTACGTGATATTTCTCAGATGGAAAATGTAGAGGATACTGTTCAGAAAGTTGCTGATGAGGAAGATAATATTGTTCAAGTTTCTGAAAGTGAGAAGAGAACTCCGGAACAAGATTCTATTCCGAAAAAAGATAAGGGAAAGAAAATTCTTGCTGATACTCCGAGTTCAGAAAAGAGGATGAGAAAGGAAGCTGGTAGTTCTTCTAAGAGGAAGTTGGAGCTTATTGAGGAAGAAAATTCTCCGAGCAAGATTTCAGATTCGGAGTCATCTTCGTTGGGGCATGATTTTGTTGTTCAGTCTTTGAAGAAGTTGGTAGGAACCATTCCGACCTTCTCAAGTATTGATTCTCGATGCCAGATGCTCCAACATGCGTTGAATCTGAAAACAGACTCCGTATCCATGGTTATGGATAAGTGTGTTGAGATTGAAGCCCAGTTCAAAAACTTCTTTATTGGTTACGAAGCTCATAAAAGATCTTGCCAGAGGATGACAAGCTGGTCTAAGAATACTGTAGAAAAGATGAGGCTTTTCGATGAGTTTCAAGGTAATGTTAAGGATGCCTTTGAAACCGAGGACAAGAAGTTTAATGAGCTGACTGCATCTTTTGAAGAAAAGATGACTGAAGAAAAGAACTTCCGGATCCAAGAAGTCAGGGATCTGAATGGGAATTTGAATTCTGTTTCTCAGAATTGGAAATTTGAAAGGGATCATCGGATTTATTTTGAAGTAAGGATGAAGGCTCGGGAAGAAAAGATCCAAGCTTAGGAAGAAAAACTGAAGGCTCAGGAAGAAAAAATTGATGCTCAGTCCGCAAGAATAGTCGTCGTAGAGAAGCAAGCAGAAGAAGATCACAAAGACTTAAAAAAGATCAAGACGATTCTTAAGGGGCTCATGTCGAAGGAGAATGATCCGAAATAACGTAATCCGATATTTTTGTTGTATTTTTTTTCTTTGTTTTCGAGATTTCAAATTTAATGAAAGTCGTACTTGTTGGTTCTATTGTTGTCATTACTAATCATTCAGGTACTTTGTTTTTTTCCATTCCCTCCAATTCTTTTTGAAAATCACAAAGGGGGAGAAGGAAAAGATCCTTAAGAAAAAGAGGAACTCTAATAAGAGTTTATCAAAGGGGAGAAAGAAAAATACCCAAAGAAAAATAACTCTAATAAGAGTTTGTTTAAGGGGGAGTTTTTCTTAAAGAAGACCTTCTTATGAAATGTCACTCTGAAAATATGAATATGATCCTTAGAGTTTCAAAGCCTAAGGGGGAGTTAGTCGTATTCATCTATATCCTTAAAAGAAGGGAGATAAGCATTAATTTGTTTCTTTCTTCTTAGAATCATTGTTTTTCGTAAGGATGTTTGTGCTTTCCAAAAAGGGCGACATTGTTGAGTCAATAAGGTTTTCCTTATGACTTTTCCATTCCTTCTTGTTTTGAAAATCAAAATCACCTTATCTTTAAGAAAATTGCTTTTATAAGGAAAATTGCTTTTATAAGGAAAATGATTTCTTAAGGAAAATCACTTTTATAAGAAAAAATATCCTTACATATATTCTTCCATATTTTTATTAAGTATATGTTTCAGATTCATTTTCTCAGAATCATTGAAACTTTGATATAAAGCATTCTGTTTTAGGGTTCGGATTATGGACAAGAACTATAAGGAAGTTTCATTCCGAATTCCGGATATGAACTCTGACTAAGTTCTATTCCAGATTCAGGATACGAATTCTGATGAAGAATTCTCATTACGAATTCTGATGACGAATTCTCATTACGAATTCTGATGACAAATTCTCATTATGATTTCTGATGACGAATTCCTATTCCAAATTCTCATTCCAAATTCACCTATTAAACAGAATTTGATTATCATTGTTTTATACACTCTGAATTTATTCACTCCGAACCTTCACTCCGAAGTTTTCATTCCGAACCTTTATGTTAGAGTTTAAAACGATGTCGTACATTCTGTTACACTTGTTTTGTTATAACACGATGTCGTCCATTTTGTTATAAACTAACCATTGTCTAAGTGACACGTGTACAGGTCCATCCGATCATTAAGGAAAATATGACCGTTGTAGAAGGAGCCGACCTTACCTATAAATAGGAGCTCATTTGAAAGAGCTCGTTGCTGTTGGCTAACGGATGGATGAACAATTTGGACTTTGTGCATACATGCTGTTGAAGTGATTTCTAGAGAGAGAGGCTCTTATTAACTCTCAAAGCTTCGTGCGACTCCGAATGTTGGTGATTACATTCGAGGACTTCCGGGGATAGGAAGACAGAGGTGCCGACTACCTTAAAGTTCGAGGGCTTCCTTGCTGAGGAGGACAGAGGTTGCCAACTACCTTGAAGTTGAGGGCTTGCGGGGATAGCAAGACAGAGACTCCAATCTTCGTATCGAGGGCTTACCCTGGTGTGGGTAAGACAGACTTGCTTGAAAGTATAAATCAAGGGACCTTTATCAAAGGTTGTTGGATACCCTTCTCTTTGGGTAAAAAGACTATTATCTTGTTACTAGTAGTTTTACTACTTGTTTTTATTACGCTGTAATTTGTATCTTAAGGAAAGTATAACTTTCTTATACTTCCATACTTACTCTGATTCATTTAGATTCTATACGCTTTAAGGTAGAATCTCATATTGTAAACTTTTGTTATGTTTCAAATTCCAGAACCATATTTCCGGAACCTACTTTTGGAATCTCTTTCCAAGTTTAGTTCGGTGTTAGAGGTGTTGTGAATTTACTTAGTTTATCTTTGTTAAACTTAGCCTTTTCCTTTTCTTAAGGAAAACTTAGTTATTATTAACTAACTTTAAAGGTTCCAAAGGAATTTTTAAAGTATACAATTCACCCCCCTCTTGTATATTGAGCATCTCATACTATATTTCGATCCTACAAATCCATGCTCACCAAATAACAAAAGTCATGTAATGTAATTTCGTGAAGACATATATTTATAATATACCCTACACCACTTCCCACTGGTGAAATGCTCATCCCTAACTGAGAAAATCCTAACACTACCATGATCTTCTATAAGCCACACTATCACAACCTAACAAGACATACGTATAACACATACCACATCACTCCCACATACTCATGGGCCATAAATACATCATATACTACCCATAAACACTTAGGATATAGGACCAAAAATTCATCTTAATTAAACATGGGAAAGTATAACACATCTCATCCAAAAGTTACATAGGAGACACACCCCGCCCATAGACACCAGAGCCTCAAAGATGCACCACAACCTTCCAGAAGACTCTTTGTCTACTAATGCCTAAAATAGGGAGCATATCCAATAAATTTCCATCCATCATCCCCCCAGGATGTTGGGAAAACACAATCCACCAGGAAATGGGGTTGTTCGTCACATAATACTCAACTAAGAAGGTGTGTGAATTGAAATCACAAGGAACTTCAAGTATATAAACATGGGTATCAAACACTCTGCACATCATATGGGTTTTGACACAACCAACCAACACACACAAAATTCCCCTTGTGGTGACCACTAATGAATAACCACAAAAAGACATAGATTCCATTCATAAACACATCCGATTCATTTAACTAATTATCAATCATTATTTTATAATGAATTTTTTTTGATCCCATACTTACTTAGAAAACTACCCAAAATTTATCATGTTATTATGGTGATGAAACCATACCAACCAACACCAAATCCAAACTGATAAAGAAGGAACGTGGTCAATGAACACACTCTAACACCAATTCCAAATATTCTAATTTATGGAGACTCAATGAAAAATTATCATTAAATGTAATACTATAATTATATATAATTATCTCTCCCAAACCATCCTAAACATCACCACTACATGAAAAGATCAACATCTCACTATAAAAACAAAACTCAACCCAGAATCTATCCCAGTAGAATGAAATACCCTGCCAAAAAACCATAAAACTACCAAGATGCAGACCCATTGTTCAAAAAGTTAATCCATTCCACAATCAATCAATCTAATAACATGAGATTACATTTCACCCTAAAATAAACAACACAAAATATCAGGCTCTCGACTACAACACCACACAACCCGTATGCAGCATAAGACATAAAAATATCCACACACAACACACCACCACACAATACAAAAAAATGTGAATTCATATTTAACTTATTCGTTCATTAATTCCACATTGAGAAATTAGAGGTCATCACAATTCAAGTATGATCCTCGAGATTCCATTTAACAAATCAGATATATGTGATTAATATTTTTTTAATGTTCACTTCCATTCAATAGAAAATTAACAAAATCAATTCATGAGTCTAGTGTAAAAACACAGACCACCAATGACCATGATTTTCAGAATTAATATGAGAAAAATTATTCAATGTATTTATCAAAGATAACAGATAGAACAGTACAATGATCATCATCATCATTACAATCCCTTATTTATTTCTAAGGTAACCAAACCCATTAACATTAGATGTTAGTTCATCATCGTTACAACCTTAATTATGACTTGCATTAAAATGTATTCTAAAATAGAAATGAGTTTACCCTCCCCACATGTTACACAATTGAAATAAAGTGTAATGAATTCCATCCTTGAAAACAGATGATTTAAAAATCGTCCTTGTATAAAAAATATGGGGTGCATGAAGAGATGGATAATACAAGTGAAATAGAATCTGAAAGCCAAAACACAACACATGAATATATGGGGAAGAAAGGCTACGGGTGCACCGAGAGAATATTTTTTTGAAACACATGTGGAAGAGTTGATATCAACCTAGAAGGACCATATCTTACATGAACAGAAGGGAGATAATTTGAAAGTACTTAAAATTCGGGGCATGAATTGGTCATGTGACTTAGACCTTTCAAGGATTAGGGTGAGTTATTATATTTAATATATAACTATTCTTCTTTTATAAAATTTAAATGGATATATAAATGAATATTCTTTTCTAGTAACTCATTTAACATCCAATAGATAAAAAATGGGAGAATCTAGAAATACATGGATAAACATAAAATGAGTCGTGGACGAGTCAATGAAGCGAGTCACCGATAGTGAGTCACTGACACCTAACGTACCAACATGAGTCACTAAAGGGACTCACTGACAAGATTCATCGATGTGACCCTTCGATGGTGAGTGACTCTCTCCTGACTCACCAATGCATGTCAATAATGTGACTCGCCGATAACGAGTTAGCAACACCACTCACTAACTCTGTGACCTACTATTACCCTAACCTACAGACACCCTCACATGCTGATTCCCCGACCTACCGACTCCCCAACATACTAACAACCTGATATACCATTTTTTTGGACATACTGATGCCCCCACCTACACATTCTCAAACCTACAAAATCCCTGACCTATCGACACCTACACTTACTGATGCCCAGACCTACTAAAACCATAACGTACTGATGAAAACACTGGAATTTATGAAAATAAATCAAATGAGTTATACATGCCTCCCAAAACACCACAATCACTGGATTTTTTTAATTTAATGGACTGTTCAGGTCTAGGAAATTACATTATATACCTCTCAAATTATTCTCCCCCTTAAGAATTCTGAACCCAATACAAAAGTACTAGGTCTCTAAACAATCACCCTGTAAGATACCCCTCAAGGATAAAAAACCATTTGAATCTAGAAGGATGATTTTAAAACACTATATCAAAGAAAAAACTCACATAAGTCTATTAAAAAATCATCCACAAGATACTTTTAATGCCCATAACCCAAACATGAAACTGAAGAATTATTTATGGGTTAGGTGTTACTACCTTTGGCGTGCCTCCCCGAATGCCAATGGCTACTAACTTGTAGTGTGGTGTAAACAAGTATAGTGGAGAGGATATACCCTATACGAGGAAAATAAGGTACTGATCCAATTATAATATAAGATAAGAGACTCTGAAAATGTGAACTAGACCCGCATAGAAAAAACATAATCAATAGAAAATAAACTAGCAGATATAATATTGAAACAAATGCAATGGAATGTTACAAAACAACATTCTGAACACCACATTTAACAACTAATAGAACATAAAATTCATTCATTCACAACAAATAATGATATTAATTGGGATCCAATTGCTAACAAATAGTAAATACCATAAATAAGGTAAGCATATTTATACAGGAAATAAAAAAACAAAGTAACTCCAGCTGGGAATTTCCTCAAGATCTATACGAAATTTCCAAGAAACAACAAATATGATCCATCTCTAGAAGATGATCTCTTTAATGAATGTCAATCCTTAATGTCTACACATGTCTCGAGGTCCCATGTAGTGTGTGAGACGAATCAATGTACGATACCACCCAATCATGCATAAGAAGTATATGTGTTTAAGAAGGAATGTATCCATAATAAATGTAAAAGGCATGATGAACAATGTAAACACAACCACCACTAGTGCTCTTTCGCTACCATGGAGTATCACCTACTTCATCCAATGATTGAATCTCATTCATCTAAATAGGAAACATGTTTCTTTGAATAATTCATGTCTCAAGTACCAATGTCCCAAATGCACGCTCATACAATAGTAAACCGTCACTATCTGCCTCCTAACACTTTGTGTATCATGTAACGATGTCCCATAGCATGCCCTAAAAGTAGTAACATAACACCTTTTTCTTCCTAACAACTCATGTCTCAAGTACTGACATCCCATAGAATGCCCAAACAATCTAAAGGCTCCTGACATTCCACTTGGCTTATACGGAAAGCACCAATTACCCATATTCTCCTAACCACAAGACTACGTCAATCAAGAATCCGATAATATTCCCTTACAAGTAACCTGGACCATTCCCCACCTAATCGTCACACTACCTCAAACTGATGACCGTGATACCCAATACAATTTTCAGTACACCCAAATAATCTCGGCCAATACCAACCTGTGATTATCATCTCTCAATAATATTCAAGACACTCCCCAAAAAACCCAATAGATTCAGCATATGAAATATCAAGAATCACATATATATATAATGTTAAATAAATCACTCTGTACAAAGAGAACAATTTTAACTATCAAATTTCAATAGCCTTGTGTTAGGTACTGAGGTCTTGCAAGCCTCTAATAAACTTATTAATGATTAAACAGTTTATATTCAATAGATTGGTAAAATTAAAATTATAAAAATTTTGGAACCCCATCCTAAATTCCCCAAATGAGAAACATCCTCTATACCATCATTGATCAAGAATAAAAAGATAATGGAATTCTCAATGACATCCAATAAGGTGTATTGTCAATTCAGTATAAAAGAACATGTGTCTCTCTCAATTCCCGATATTTCTCTAAAAAAACAAACCCATAATGAAAACGAAAACAAGAAAAAATGTATACCTATCCTACCGTAGACACGTAGATGTAGGATCGTCCAATATCATGCTACAATTCAAAGAAGATCTTCATAGATCTACGTTTCCGTCAAATAATGTGAACTCAACTCGGATGGAAACTTCATTTTGTGCGGAAAAGGAACAAGAATAGAATATGTTGTATAGGTATATCCTCTATGATGGAATCCCTACACCACCAAAAGATTGAAGAATGTATTTTTGATGAAAATGAAGTAGAATAAATATTCACGACCACCCGAAGGATCATAGTCCGGAAATAGTGAAGAATAAGATAGTTTTGGAAGAGATACAAAAAACTCTCCCAAATAAAAAAATAAAATAAAAATACATATCATGTATTATGGACTACACACCATGCATTATCATGTACACACTCAAACATATAAGGTTTTTTTTTAATTCCCCACACATCTTAGATGCGTCACATGGATCAACACATAGGTTAGACTCAATAAGGATACAGAAAGGAAAATACATGGCATGGTAAGGAACAATACATGCCGTGAAGAATATTGTAATTACACGATCACCACACGGTATATACAACATAAGGAAATGGTAAATATATTCCAAAAATCACACTATGTGTTCTTTGGAGTTCATGACATATAACCTATAAATTTCTAGAATAGACTAGTTCCCCATGTATTTTCAAAAACTAGATCGACGCCGAAATAAAAAAGAAACCCATACCATTAAGTAAGAACTAAGTTCTTACAATATCCTGAAAAGAACCAATTATCCCATCCCATGAATTCAATAATTCCATCATCCATGTCAAACTACTAACTGCTCTTGGTGGCATTGACTCACCCACACTGGTTTAATCACATATCAATTAACAAACCATGATTAGGAATCCAGTATTCCCTTGTTCACATGTTTAGAATTCATCACATATTATAAAAAAAGGATGCATCCCATATAATAGAAAAAAAGCTTTTGTACTAAATCACACATAAAAACAATGAAGAAAAAAAATCAACTTTGCGTAATGGGAACACAACAATATCCCTTATTTATATGCAATCTCCTCCAGAACATAATTCCTCCACAACATGGGATCCAAAACATCGACTCGTCCATGTAACACCTTCTAACAATGATCTCGGATGTAACATCCCAAGTAAGTAATGAAAAATAGATATTCTTATCAATGTCTATTTATTAATTAGATAGTATTTTAGAGGCTTTTAATGACAATAAATCCAATCTTAAGCTTGGAATACTATAAAATTTTTAAAAGATTGTTTTACCACCTTTTGATGGCGAACCATTTTTAAATATAACTTTTGACAATTTTATAAAGTATTTTTTTCAAAATAAACTTATTATTTATGATTGGGACATTGAAATTTACTTTGGATAAAT
This sequence comes from Viscum album, assembly GCA_963277665.1. Taxonomy (NCBI): domain Eukaryota; kingdom Viridiplantae; phylum Streptophyta; class Magnoliopsida; order Santalales; family Viscaceae; genus Viscum; species Viscum album. The sequence continues at coordinate 1,625,026,081 of OY728157.1, read as the reverse complement.
TTATAGTATTTTTCTAATAATGTTTATTTTTTAATGAATAGTGAAAAGTGTAATATTTTAATTCGAAACCTCTTTTTAATATAATTTATTTCTATAGTTAGATAATATTTTTAATTTGATTTAATATAGAAATTAAAATATATTTTACCACTTAATCCAATGGTGGTGATTGGAATTAATATCACTTTAAGATTGGACATAAACGAGTGTCAATCTTTTGATAGATATTGTTTCTTAAAAACACGCTATTTGCTTTGAAAGTGGGATTTAATTATAAAATTAATTAATGAAACATATATGATATGAATTTGGTAAAAAAATACATCATTTTTGAATTCGTAATATCAAATATAGCTTAGGGTGAAATTTTGGTATTTTTCTGAAAAACCTTAATTTAGGATGAATGGTGAATGCACAAGGTGGTAGTTACAAAAACCGATTTGTCATATAAATGGAACATTAACACATCTCTGATTTGAATTTAGAAAATAAAATATAAATTATTTTAATTATTAAGTAAAATGTGGTTAAATGGGACGAAAATAATTTTTGATGAAAAGTAACTTTTAAGTTTTATTAATCACGATTAAAGGTAATTAGTTTGATTTAAGGTAAAAATGATATTATAATAAAATGAAAATATCTTGAAACTTATCCAGACCCTATTTGATGCATCATGGATGACTGAGAAAACCCATGGGTCGATTTTTGGGACCCCATGGAGCCACTTGGGTAAGATAATGACATTAATGCCTTTTATTTAAAGTAAAAGTAAAAATGGAACAAACAGGTATTGTTTTACTAAAACAATTTTTAGATGGGGTTATACAAGTCAGAATTTTTACTATAAATAGTCATTCAAAATATATTATTATTTCCTACATTATTGTATTTGTTTTATATTTTTTATACCTTAAATAAATTAAATTATTTATGACATCATGATGATGCGTCGATTACCTCATTATTTAACGATTTAAATAAAATTAAAAGATAATATAAAATCTAAGACCTAAATATGTAAAAAAACCTATTAGATGGGTGGATTTAGAACACTTATCACCTTTACCTTGAAATAAATCAATTTGGGACCTTTAAAATCACAAACGCATTTGAAAATAAAGTAAAAGTTTATACCATTCCAAGAGTGCCCCTCCTCTCCTCTTATAAATAGCCCCCACCTCTACCTCCTTACCCACACCTCCCAAGCCTTTGGATCAGACAAGCTCTGATCATTTTGTCTCTCCAAATACCTCTCCTCATCCCAGAATACTATCCATAGGTAGTAAGCTCTTCAAGAAACCCTTTTGGTTCAAAAGAAAAGGAGTTACCCGATTTTAAGGAAATGTCTTCACTTGTGTTCTTTTGTTTTATTTTTCTTCTCCAAACCCATAAAGTCTATTTATTCATTTATTTTGTAACAAATACAGTATATTAAATATACTAGGATGTTGTTATAATATGGTTTCGAGCGACACTTACACACACCAACTTCTAATGGTTAAAGAACATACTGTTTCTGTGGATGGTGAATTTCTGTCTCACGAAACGATGATTGTTCAATATTCATTTAACACCTTCAAAGGTGGACATTAAGATGTTAAAATATTTATATAAGATATATTATATGTTTATTGCTTCATTAATAATCTGTATTTTTTCTTTTATGGCATTCCTTTATGGTTTCCATTATGGGTAAACAAGATATCTTCATTTTAGGAAGTGCGGACTACCGCCCCCTCAATGTGATTTGATTTGTTAATACCATATGTGGTACGTATAAAGGATAGATTTAATGATATTATATATTATACCATAATTTAATTATAATACTATTATGTATCATTATGTTTTAATTCCATTAAATATGAAATAGTAATGGAAGTAGCATTCATGTGTATGTACGGATTACCGTCTCCATGAACGGTGCATTTAATTTCTTACCTCTAAATGTTATGTAATATTATAAATTCATTCATATAATATATATATATATATGATATATTTTATATCTATATCATTAATATAATTCTGGATATAATGGATATTTTACCACATGAACAACATGTAATTATAAAGAGTTTATTTTTGACTCAGGTACCAGTGATCAACAAAACAACCATTATTAACATAAATAATTACATAGTGTTCATGACATTGTAATAAGTGATATAAAATGAATAATTAACAAGAAAAAGGTTCTCAATAATGTATAAATTAACTCATGTTTATTATTCATGAGGTTAAATAATGATTGAGTCGGGTCGGATCCGAGGTAAGGGACTTCGTCTCAATCTCCATTCATTGTGGCATATTTTGTTTTATAAACAAAATTCTTTTATACAGTGTATAAACCCATTTTACTTTTACTCTTATTCAAAAGGAATCTTTTTTTATACAAATGGTTTTACTAAATGACAGAAGGAGTGTTTTTTGTCATACTTATGCGGCGACAATAACTTCTCTGTCGTCGTGACCGTTATTTGAGTTTCGGCTTCCTCTACAAGCCATAACCTAATTTTTTTAAAAAATGAAAAATAAATACCATGTATTACTTTTCTTTTATTTTTGTTTTTAAAATGGGTTTCATAATGTTTTTATTATATCAATGTGTTGTATTGATATCTTTTGATTGAAATGTGGAAATTTTATGTTTCTTTTATGCATGTTTTACGTGATACGATTATGATATGGTTCTTGGGCATTGTTATGAAGATGGGTGGATTCATGATAAACTAAGGGCGATTTAGCCCGATATAGAACTCCAATGCATTGGGTAACACGAATGAGTTAAACGTTAAGGTTACTCCGAAGAGATTTAGGTAATATAATGTGATGGTTCTTCCAAACATAACCATGAGGGTTAATCCCTATGTAAAAATGTTATAAATGTCTCAAGTTACCATTATGTCTTATGATTTCTATTTTTTATTCATGATTTGATGAGGTATGTTATAGTGAATATGTTTTAAGGGTAAATTATGATTTCATCCATGGACTAATGTTTTCATTTCGTACTTTTATATCCCTAACTGATCTTTTTATGCTCATCCCATGTTTTTGAAATATTTTTTACAAGTCAAGGGAAAGGAACATGATGTGATGATAGTGTCAAAGAAGTGTCAAAAAATAATCCATTTTTTATTTTAAATATGTTTCCGATAATGGGAAAAATGAGAAATATCTTTTATTTAACCACTTTGTTTAAATTTGGAATTTAATGAATGTTTTATTATCTAATTCGCTAAAACTCTAAACCTGAAAAATTCCCCAATGAGTATTCTTAAAGTAAGTCATGATTAACTAATGTTTAAGGCTGGGGCCTTATAGTTGGTATCAGAGGTCGGATTAAGTATCTTTAGGAGATAGGATTATATTAAATGATTCTCCAAAATTTTTATGGTCAAATTTAAATGATATAGCATTTGAAGATTACCATGTTGCTTCATCTGGGACATGTTTGTTCAGAATGGTTTTCTATAGAGGAAACAGGGAAGCAGTTCTAGGAAGGCATACAGAAGGAAATGACCTTCCGAATCAGCATCTTGAGATGGTCAGAATTGGAACTGAGTAGTTTTTTGTAGTAATGACACAGTTGACACAAGTGATAAATGGTGGTGGTATCCATCCACGAGATCAACTAGGTCAACCACAGAGGAACATGTCAGTGGTGGAAAATTTCAGGAGGCAACATCCCCCATCATTCAGAGGATCATGAAACCATGTGCTAGTTGAAGGGTGGATTAAATCACTGGAGATGAATTTCGATTTCATGGGGTGTTCAGACAATCAAAAGGTTAGTCTTACTATTTACTGTTCGGAGGTTGAAGCAGATTTGGGGTGGTCAATGGTTTAAAATATCAGATACACTGATGAAATTGATGCTCTCGACTGGGATGAATTCAAAGGTATGTTTCTTGAGAAGTATTTTACTAAGGCATTTCAACTTAGTATGGAAAAACAATTCCTATAATTGAGGCAATAGGAAGACTCAGGGATTGCCTATAATGAAAGGTTCACTCGATTCACAAAGTCTGCTCCAAATTTTATCCGAGACCATGACAGTAAATTCAATCGTTTTTACTCAGGATTAAAGCCAAAATATCGAAGGGCATTTTCTTCTCGTGAGTTCAAGAGTTATGAAATGCTTGTTCAATGTTCTGAAAAGGTGCAAATAGAGTTTTCCGATGATCAATTTTTCTATAACAACCAGCAGAAGAAGAGACCGAGGTGTCAGGAGAAATGAAAGAATTATTCAAAAAGGTCTGATGGTATGAAAAATAAGTTTCCAGTTTGTGATAAATTTGGTAAAAGGAATACTGGTCTTCTGAATTCTGGAATGTGCTACCGATGCGGTATGATGGTACATAAGGCTTGTGATTGAACTGAAAATGGTTAGGGTGATGGTAAGACCAAATTTGATTTATAGTTTGTGAAATATTTTATGTGCAATGAGATGGGTCACTATGAAAATGCGTGTCTGAAAAAGCGATCGAGTGATGGGAAGCAGTTAAAATATAATCAGAAAGTGGTGGCAAAATCCTTTTCAACTACTTCAGTAGATGTCGGGCCATCAAATAAAGTTGTATCAGGTACTTGGTTTTTTCAGATTATGCCAGTGTGTTGTTTGATTCTGGGTCTACACATTCATTAATCTCTAAAAACGTATCTAGTAAAATGGGAATACCATCTCAAGAAATGAATCTTGAACTAGTGGTAAAAACACCTGGGGAAAATTATGAGTCAAAAAAAATTTATAAGAATCTTCCTATCCTTATACGTGGAAATAACCTACTTGAAAAACTTATTATTTTACCTATAGTAGAGTTTGACGTTATCCTGGGTATGGATTGTCTCTCTCTTTACCATGCAAAGATTGACTTTAGAGATAATGAAGTTTCTTTTCAGAAAGACTTTCAATTTGTGTACACGAATGATCCTTTACTGTTGATAACATATCAAGAGGCCGAGATACTTGTAAAAGATGGAAATGAATGTTACCTTGCACATATTGTTGAAAACAAGGGAACTGTTCAGATTAATGACGTGCTAGTGGTAAATGAGTATCCAGATGTTTATCCTGATGAGTTTCCTAGAATAATAAAATATTGGGAAGTTGAGTTTACTGTTGACTTAGTTCATGATGCTAATACAATTTCAAAACCCCCTTATCGAATGGCTCAAATTGAACTTTTGTAGTTGAAGAAGAAATAGCAAGATTTATTAAAGAAAGGTTTCATCCGACCTAGAACATCACCATGGGGTGCTCCTGTTTTATTTGTTAAAAAGAAACATTGTTCACTGAGACGTTGCATTCATTATAGAGCCTTGAATAACAACATTATTAAGAACAAATATCATTTTCCCCATATCGATGATTTGTTTGATCAGCTCCAGTGAGCTTAGTTTTTTTCAAAGATTGACCTGAGATCGGGGTACCATCAGTTGAAGGTAAAGGAAGCTGATATTCTGAATACCGTGTTTCGAAAAAGATATGGCCATTATGAATTTTTAGTAATGCCTTTTGGGATATCCAATGCACTTGTTGTATTCATGGAACTTATGAATAAAATTTTCCATGAGATCATTGATAAGTTTGTGGTTGTTTTCATTGATGATATTTTGGTGTTTTCTAAAAGTAAAGAGGACCATGAAAGACATTTATGGGCTATTTTTGAAACCTTAAAAGAAAATGAATTGTATGGGAAATTCAGAAAGTGTGAGTTCTGGTTGCAAAAAATTTCTTTCCTTGATCACATTGCTTCAAAAGATGAGATAATTGTTGATCCTGCAAAAACAAAGGTTATTGAAGAATGGCCAAGACCCACAAATGTAACTGATATTCTTAGCTTCCTTGGTTTGGTAGGATATCACTAAAGGTTTGTTAGAAATTTTTTACGGTTATCAAGTCTAATGACTAAGCTAACTTGGAAGGGTGTTAAGTTTATCTGGACAAAATAACGTGATTATTGTTTTCAGGAACTGAAATGGAGATTGGTGAATGCCCCCGTTTTGGAACTACCTTCAGGAATGGTGAGTTTGTTGTCTACAGTGATGCTTCATTGAAAGGACGTGGTTGCATCATAATGTAGAATGATCAGGTAATTGCTTATGCTTCACGAATGTTGAAAACTCATGAGGTAAATTACCTTACACATGATTTGGAATTAGCTGCTGTTGTTTTCGCATTAAAAATTTGGAGGCATCATTTGTATGGAGTAAAGTCTGAAATATATAACAATCACAAAAGCTTAAATTATATATTCACTCAGATATAATTTAACATGATATAGAGGAGATGGTTATAATTAATCAAGGATTATGATTTTACTATTCATTACCATTCGGGAAAAGAAAATAAATTGGCTGATGCTTTGAGTGGAAAAAGTAACGCTTCATTAACAATGCTGTGTTTGGAATGTGATCCTTTGGTTAATTATTTGATGAAATTTGGCATAGAAGTTGTTGGTGTAGGATGTCCTTATGTTTTATTTCACGTATCAGTGAAATCTTCTCTATTAGACAAGATTATTCAAGCATAGAAACATGAAATCGAGTTGCAGAAAAAGGTAGAGCTGGCTCAGAAGGGTAAGTTTCCCGAATTCAACATTAATAATGATTGTGTTTTGATATTTTGGAAGATATTGTGTGTGCCTTTTGATTCAAAGTTGAAGAGAGAGTTGTTATGTGATGCTCATAGTTCTCTATTTTCAGTTCATCCTGGCAGTACTAAGATTTATAGAGATGTTCGGGAGTATAACTGGTGGGACGGAATGAATAGGGATATTGCTGATTTTATTGTGAAGTGTTTTACTTGTCAATAGATAATAGTAGTGTGACAGTTACTGAAAGGGATGGTTCATCCTTTAAAAGTACCAGAGTGGAAAGGGGAGAATATATCCATGGACTTCATTGTGGGATTTCCGAAGACAACTCTAGGTAATAATGAGAGCTGAGTTATTGTTGATTGCTTGACTAAATCTACTCATTTCTGTGCTATTCGAGATACTTTTTCCCTAGATCATCTTTCGTGTTTTTATCATAAAGAGATAGTCAGGTTACATGGAGTTCCTCTCTCCATTTTATGTTATTGTGATCCCAGGTTTACTTCTAACTTTTGGAAGAAGATGTTGGGTAATGAATTAAATTTTAATAAAGCTTTTCATCCTCAATCAGATGGGCAGTAAGAACGAACAATCCAGACTTTGGAGGATATGCTACATTCTTGTTCGATGGAATATCCGGGATGTTGGGACCGACATCGTTCTTTTGTTTAGTTTTCTTATAATAATATTTTTCATTCTAGTATACATATGGAAGCATTTGAGGCATTATATGGGTAGCGTTGTTGAACTCCAATATTCTGGGATGATGTGGGTGGAAGGATGTTGATGGGACCGAAATTGGTAGAAGCATTGGTAGAGAAAGTTCAGATGATATAGAGACACATTAGAACGGCTTAGAGCAGGCAGAAGAGTTATGCGGACAACAAGAGGAAGGATCTCTCTTTTGAGGTAGGTGATCATGTTTTTCTCAAAGTATCACCATGGAAAAGTGTGATTCGATTTGGTAAGAAAGGAAAGATGAGTCCATGGTTCATTAAACAATATAAAATTATTGAGAGAGTGGGATCAGTTGAATACCAAGTGGCTATACCTCTGAGTTTATCTCAGGTACACAATGTTTTTCATGTTTCAATGTTAAGGAAGCACATGCCAGATCTATCTCATGTTTTGAGTCCAGAGGTAGTTCAGTTGGAAGAGAATATATCTTATGAGGAACAACCGGTTTAGATTCTTGATCACAAGGACCAAGTGTTGCTGAATAAGGTGATTCATCATGTAAAGGGTTTGTGTAATAACTAAATGGGTGAAGAGGAAACATGGTAATATGAAAATGCAATGAGGGATAAATACCACCACTTATTCAATAAGTAAATAAATTATGGGGATAAGATTTTCTAAAGGGGGAAGGATGTAACATCCCAAGTAAGTAATTAATAATAGATATTCTTATCTATTTATATTTATGAATTAGATAGTGTTTTAGAGGCTTTAAATGAGAATAAATCCAATCTTAAGCATTGAATACTCAAATATTTTTAAAAGATTGTTTTACCGCCTTTTGATGGAGAACCATTTTTAAATAAATATTTTGAAACTTTTATAAGCTATATTTGTCAAAAAAAAACTTATTCTTTATGATTGGGACATTGAAATTTATTTTGGATAATGTTTTGGTATTTTTCTGATAATGTTCATTTTTTAATGAATAGTGAAAATTGTTGTATTTCAAATCAAAACATCTTTTTAATATAATTTATTTATATATTTTTATTATCTTTTTAATTGATTTTAATGTGAAATTAGAATATATTTTTACCATTTAATCCAATTGTGGTAATTGGAATTAATATCACTTTGTGATTGGACATAAACGAGTGTCAATCTTTTGATAGATATTGTTTCTTAAAAACACGCTATTTGATTTGACAATAGGATTTAATTATAAAATTAATTAATGAAATTTCTATGTTATTAATTTGGTAAAATAGAAATCATTTTTTAATTTCGGAATATCAAATATAGCTTAGGATGATTTTTTGGTATTTTTCTGAAAAATCGTAATTTTTTTAGAATAGTGAAACCACAAAGTGGTAGTTACAAAAACTGATTTTTCGTTTAAATGGAATTTTACCACATCTGTGATTTGAATTTTGGAAAGCCAATATAAATGATTTTTAATATTAAGTAAAATGTGGTTCAATGGGATGAAAATAATTTTTTTTATGAAAAGTAACTTTTAATTTTTATTAATCGCGATTAATGGTAATTAGTTTGATTTAAGGTAAAAATGATATTATAATAAAATGAAAATATATTGACACTTGTCCTAACCCTATTGGATGGGTCATGGAAGACCAAGACAACCCATGGGTCGATTTTTGTGACCCCATGGAGCCACATGGGTATGATAATGACATTAATGCCTTTTATTTATGGTAAAAGTAAAAATGACACAAACATGTATTGTTTTACAAAAACAATTTTTACATGGGGTTATACAAGTTATATGTTTTACTCTAAATAGTCATGGAAATGATAAAACGATTTACTACATCATAGTATATTTTTATGATTTTTATACTTTAAATAAATTAAATTATTTATGACATCATGATGATGCAGCGATTGCCTCATTATTTAACGATTTAATAAAAATGAAAAGATAATGTAAAATCTAAAAACTAAACATGTAAAAAACCTATTTCAGGGGTGTATTTTGAACTCTTATCACCTTATCCTCAAAATAAATCAATTTCGGGCCTTTAAAGTCCAACACTCATTTGAAAATAAAGTATCATTTTATACCTTTCCAATAGTGCTCATCCTCTCGTCATATAAAAGGCCCCAACCTCTACCTCTATACCACACCTCTCAAGCCTTTGGATAGGCCATGCTCTGATTATTTTGTCTCTCCACATCTCTATACTCATCCTAGAAGCCTTACCATTGGCAGGAAGCTCTTCATGAAACCCTTTTCATTCAAAGAAATGGAAGTTACCCGATTTTAAGGTAAAGTCTTCACTTGTGTACTTTTGTTTTATTTTTCTTCTACAAACCACTAAACTGTTTTTATTCATTTATTCTGTAACATATCAAGTATATAAAATATTCTAGGATGTTTTTAAAAGAAGGATTCGAGCTACACTTACAAAAACCTACATCTAATGGTTAAAGAACATATTGTTTCTGTGGATGGTGAATTTCTGCCTCACGAAATGATGATTGTTCAATATTTTTTTAACACCTTCAAAGGTGGCCATTAAGATGTCACTATATTTATATATGATATATAATATGTTTATGGATTCTTTAAGCTACTTTATTTTTCATTTATGGAATAAATATATGGTTTCCATTATGGCTAAACGCGATATCTTTATTTTTGGATGTGCGGACTACCGCCCCCTCAAAGTTATTTGATTCGTTAATACCATATGTGGTATGTATAAAGAATAGATTTAATGATATTATATATGATACCATACAGGAATTATAATACCATTATGTATCATTATGTTTTAATTCCATTAAATATGAAATATGAATGAAAGTAGCATTCATGCATATGTACGGCTTACCGTCTCCATGAACGGTGCATTTCACTTCATACCTCTAAATGTTGTGTAATATTATAAATGAATGAATATACTTTATATATATGATATATATGATATCTACATCATGAATATAATTCTGGATATAATGGATATTTTACCACATCAATAACTTGTAATTATTAAGAGTTTTTTTTGACTCAGGTACCAATGATCAACAAAACGACCATTATTAACATAAATAATTAAATAGTGTTCATGACATGGTAATAGGTGATATAAAAGGAATAATTAACTTTAAAAAGGATCTCAAGAAATTATAAATTAACTCAAGTTTATTATTCAGGAGGTTAAAAAACGATCGAGTCAAGTCAGACCTGAGGTAAGGGACTTCGTCTCAATCTCCATTCAGTGTGGCATATTTTGTTTTATACAGAACTTTTTTTATACGGTGTATAAACCTCTTTGAATTTTACACTTATTGAAAAGGAATATTTTTTTTATACAAAGCATTTTACTGAACAACAAAATGATTTTTTTGCCGTACGTATGCGGCGACAATGACTTCTCCGCCGCCATGACCATTATTTGAGTTTCGGCTTCCTCTATAAGCCATAACCTATTTTTTTTATAAAATGAAAAATAAATAACATGAATTAATTTTCTTTTATTTTGGTATTGAAAATGGTTTTGATAATGTTTTTATTATATCAATGTGTTGTATTGATATCTTGTGATTGAAATGTGGAAATGCTATGTCTCCATTATGCAAGATTTTCATGATTTGATTATGTTATGGTTCTTGGGTATTGTAATGAAGATGTGTGGTTCCATGATAAACTAATGGTGGTTGAGCCTGATATAGCTCTTCAATGCATTGGGTAACACGATGGAGTTAAACTTTAAGGATTCTCTGAAGAGATTTAGGGAATATACAATAATGGGTATTCCAAACGTTACCATGAGGGTTATTCCCTACGTAAGAATGTTCTGAATGCCACAAGTTACCTTTATGTCTTATCATTTCTATGTATTATTCATGATTTGATGAGGTGTGTTAAAGTGATTATGTTTTAAGAGTAAAGTATGATTTCATACATGTATACTGTTTTCATTTCTTACTTTTATATCCCTTACTGAGCTTTTTATGCTCGTCCCATGTTTTTGAAATGTTTTTCACAGGTCAAGGGAAATGTACATGATGTGATGATAGTGTCATTGAAGTGTAAAGAAAGAATCCATGTTTTATTTTAAATATGTTTCCGTTGATGGAACAAATGAGTACTATCTTTTATGTAACCACTTTGTTTAAATTTGGAATGAAATGCATGTTTTATGATCTAATCCTCTAAAACTATAATCCTGAAAAGATCTTCAACGTGTATTCTTGAAGTAACTCATGATTAAGTAATGTTTAAGGTTTGGGCCTTATATTGGACCTCTATTGGCTCCTCAATGAACATTGTGTCATCCTTCAATACCATTATATCACAACCCTGATTCTTCAAAATGAGGGAAATGATGGAAATATTCTATGTATTTACTACTTCATGATCAAATAGAGATAATAACCTCGAAGTCCCACCATCATTACTCTATGGGGTGGTGACAAGCACCAAGGGTAAAAAATTCTCACAAAAGTGGAGTAATTACACTTTTTATAGTAACCAACATTTGGTGATATAATTAATCAACAACAAAATAACTCTAAGGAATATATATAAATATATATATATATATATATGAATTGAAAATCCATCCGACATTCATGTTTAATTTAAAAAATTCTAGAAATACAATGAAAATTTCTAATGTAAATACCAAAAGAACAAAACTATGAAGTGACATATTAACTATCCAGATGCCTAAGGTAGTATGGTCCAGTATGGTCCGTGTAATCTCCCTAGAAACCTAAATATAGTTTATTATACATAGGATGAAAATATATGTATAATAATTAGGAACATCTAATGTCACTCAAACAAAATTGCGGGGAGCATACAAATTCCCCTATGAGAAACATGTTATAAACTCAAATGAAACCATAAGGTATAATATCCACCCAAACCATACCATGTAAAACTCACCAAATTATTAATGACTGGTAATAAAATGTAGTAAATACATTGATTTATAGGGTACTGTGTACCACTTCCCACGGGGTAACTACTCATCCCTAATGTCGAGCTTCATGATCACACCAAACACTTCCACAATACACCATACCCCAACCTTCCCACACGCACCTAGGCCACACACAAAATCATGTCCGCAGACACCTAGGCCACAAGCACATCACATCGTACCCACGATCACCTAGTTTATAAGACCACAACCCCATCCCAATGTCACATTGAAAATAAAAACACATCTCATCCCAAAGACTCCTTAGAAACAGAACTCTCCAACAGACACCTAGGCCTCAAAACCACTCCATAGTCTTCCTAATGAGTATTGGTCTTCAAATGCCGAGAAGAGGAAAGAAAATGGATCCAATAAGTATCCATCCATCCCCCCATTGAGATGTCGGAAAAAAACCTCCCGCATGAAATGGGGGTGTTTGGAACATAGTTCACAACTAGTGTTGGGTGACCATAGTAATTACTAAGTACTTAAAGTATAAAAATATACTTATCAGATGACCAAACCTACTTATGGGTGTCAAAATAACAATATATAAATCAATAAATTTCCCTTACTGCCACCTCTAATTCATATCCACATCCAGCCATAGACATAATTCATAACCCAACTATTTCATTTAACTAATTATCATTATTTATTTAATCATAAGAAAATTATTTTTCTCTTCCCAAAAAGGGAAACTACGAAATACTGCACACATTATAGATGAAAAGTAACCATACCAACTGCTACTAAAGCCAAATAGATGAAGTCATCACAAGGAAAAACCATTTACACTAACTCCCAATCCTAATATACTAGTCACTATAAACTCTATGTGAAACTCCCATGCTAGTTAACATCATCCATCATTATAATTATCACTCACAAGCCATCTTCGGCACCCGCTCAGCATGAAAATCCACAAATAACTCAATAATAAAATCACATACGTTGAAGTACCACTGCACAAATAGACCATGCCTAAAAACTATTACACAACCTTGATACAGACTCGCTATTCAACAAGTTTTTCCATTCAACAATCAATCTATCAATCAACTTAAGATTCTAGTTAACACTCAAGACATCTCCACTCAATGTCGCAATCTCCAGAAAAGAACCACACAATCCTTATAAAGTAGAAGATATAAAAATATCCAAAAAAAGGTCATGACCACACAAAAAAAGTAAAAGATGATCAGATTTAACACACCCATTTTTTAATTCAATGTTGATAAATCATGGTTTATCATAGAACATGTTTGATCCTATAGAATCACGTTAATTTACTAGATATATTTTATAATTTAATTTTTCATTGCAAAATCAATTAAATAGAATATTAACATAAAAGTGCATGAGTCTAGTGTGATAATAGAGACCAACAACAACCATGTTTTTTAGAATTCATAAGTGAAATGTAATTCATCGAATATATAAATGATAACAGATAAAATAATAATAAAAATGAAAAACGTCATTCTAGCCCTTAATTTGTTACTATGGTAGCAAATCTCATTATTGTAACCCATATGTTCATCTTCATTAAACCCTTAATTTTTTTTATTAAATGATATTCTCATGGAAACATGATTTTACCCACCCAACATGATACAAAATTAAAATAGAGATAAATAAATTCCTTCAATGACAAATATATGATCATCAATATCACAATAAAGAACTGAATTGTTGAGAAATGTTCTAGGTATACATAGAGAAGAAAATGGAAACACACCGGGAAGAGAATATATCATATTTGAATAGACAAATAAATATATCAATAGAAGGGAGAGGATTTCAAAAAACATATAATTAAGATCATGTTTTTAATACTCAGATCGGACTTTTCAATGTCTAGGATGTGTTAGAATATTTATTATATCATTATTCACCAGAGATATGGTTGAAAAACATGAGAAATTATTAAACATAACATGTATATCATGTAATGTTAAATAAAGAGAAAAGGGTTGAAACCAGAAAAAATAAGACAAATTGGACGTTACTCAAGGGTTGAGTCACTAATGCAAGTCATTGATAGCGAGTCATCGTTGCTGGACTCACTAACATGAGTCACTGACCCGACTCAATTACATGAGTTTCCAATGTAAACCATAGAATTTGAGTTTCCGACGAATGAAAAATTGACACGAGTCACTTATATTACTTACCGGCAACAAGTCACTGACGCCACTCACTGATTCCCGACCTACTAATGACTGAAATACCAATTCCTTGACTTAAAGATTCCCTGACCTACCAACGTCCCAACCTACTAATGCCCCAACTAACCAATTCCCTGACCTACCAGTTCCCTAACCTACGGATGCACCGACCTACCAACGCCCAACATACTGATGCCTAAACCTACAGATGCCATAGCCTACCAATGACCTAACAAACTGACACCCTGATCCACTAATGGGAAAACTGTAATTTTGGAACAATCATGAAATGAGATACACATGCCGCACCAAACGACCTAAAAAATGGATTTTGATAAGGTAATGGATCAGGGAGGTTCGAGCAATTACATATGTCGAAATCATATATTTATTGGGTCATGAGAGAGAAACCAGGGAATAGGTGGAAATTATTTAATGATATATATATATATAAATATATTCTTTGTATGTAGGATAATTCACCTGTATGAATTATTTTGTGAATGATACATTGTGATGATGGAATCTTATGTTATCTATTAAGACAATTGTCAATTTCTTTTTATAATTCACAAGGATTTCATATACCTCTTTCACGTTTTGTATAAGAGGATTATAGGTGGATCCTATTGATTATTAATATCATTCTAAAAAATATACATATAATGTTGACTAATTATCTGGAATAGGTAATTGATAGGGCCTCATATGACCATATTGGAGTAGTTTTTAATAAACAATAAATATTTTATATAGTTAAGGTTAATCCCTAGTGATTGTTTTATATATCGAACATTTATATTCCTTTTTTATATTATTTTTTAAATTAAAATTATTTGGATTGTATCTATTTTTATGCATAATGTTTGAAGTGGTTTTTTCAATCATATATTGTATTCCTAAATCTTATATGTGGGGTAAAGTATCTAATGTATTGATTCATAAACAACATGTGGTGTCCCACAACCTCTATAATACTAGTGGTGGTATTTTTATATCATTATTTGTCGTTCAATATTAATATCCTAGAATTTGTGAGGAAAATTATAGAAATTTCATTCTTCATAATTCATTCATCAATAATATTTTAAATGTTAAATATTATTTAAATTTTTATATAAGAGGACAAGTAATTTTAGTTTATTATAATAATAAACTGTTAATAAACTTTTATTATAAATAATTAATTTTAATTTTAATAATCCATTAATCGTTATATGTAAACTTGGTTAATAATAATTTAATTACACTTAAAATAAAAATGTATTAAAAATTATTTCAGAGTGAATATTATAATTCTTATAATTACTATTTATGAGAAGTTAATATAAAATTTTATGGAAAATTTGTAAATTATAATTCCCCTTCTAAAAAATCCCTAATTTAAATAAAATACATACAATAAAATTTTAACAAATAATAAATAAATAATTTAATGGTTCATATAATTATAATATTATTTCCTATAACTTTTTTAATTTTTTTTATAATTATTTTTAAATATTACAATTTCATTGGTTTCTAAAAATTAATGCAGTTTGGTAAAAGAAACACAGATTATTAAACTATAATTTGTCAGATTTATATTGATGATGATATAAATGAATTTATATTTGTTTGGAAAATTTCAAAAAAATATAAAATTTTTAATATGTTTAATAATAAATTTTTAATTTATATAGTATGTACGAGAGACATATTTCAATCTTATTGTTGATTTTTCTGATGAACTACATAGTAAAACTTGTACGTTTCGTTAAAAGTTGACATTTATGAAGGGTTTTTTGAAACATTTATACCCATAGAAGCAAATTAAATTAGGATTTGAATGCAATCCTTGATTGTCTAGTAGTAGTACAATTAAAATAATATAAAAACAATAAAATAATAAATACTCTTTATCAACATTTTTTATATTCACTGGTAGTGAGTATTAATGTTCTATCTTCGTAAAAATTAATGGGTTATTTCCTTGGATGGATTACACCATCCAAAAAAATCATTGAACTCTTCCTCATTAACTCATCTATATGACGGTTTTTGCAGAGCATCCACCAAATTTGGAATAATATAGATGCTATATTAAAGATATTATGATAAATAATTAATTAAATATAACATTCATAATGGGTTCTATGCATCATTATTTTATATATGTAAATTATTGAATGTATATGCCTATATTATTTTTTACATTTCATACATTAAGAAATGTCCAAACAATTATCATCCACCACATAGAATATTTTGATTTTAAATACCTTTAATAATTAATTAATTATATATAAATCATTATTAATATGTCTATAACAATAATTAAAATTATTATAGGCTAGGGAAACGAAGCTAAAATATATCATTATCTTCAAACACATGAAAGAAGAAATGATATTTATAAAAATTTAATGAAATTGACAATGTGGTAGTGACATTGACCACATTGTGGTATATATTTTAATGCATAACATTAAATAATATTCCACTTTCACTAATGTCTAGCAGAATTTATAAAATAATTACAAATTTTTTTATTATATTAAATAGTATTTTGATTTTTTAATTAGAATGTCTCTTAATTTTAAAAAAATAATTATTCTAATTTAAATCCTTATTTTGAAGAAATAAATGTGATTTTAGGGGCCTTCATATCATTGAAAACATTCATGAATTATCTAATTATATATATTTCTACATAAGAAATTATATGATACATTTTATTTCAATATTATCATATATCTTTCTCGACAATAATTGTAATTGAATTAAAATATATCTTAATCATGTCATTATATCATTCATAAACCTAATTACATTTGTAATTATGCATTAATAATTTAAATTACAAAATGTCTTCATAATTGAATATATTATTTTTACTATTATTATATTTATTTTTTTATCTTTAATTTTTTGTTTTTTAGAATTAATATAAACATAGTATTTTGTTAAATCTATTAAATTATTTTTTTACTTCTATATTTATTTTCAAAATCACAGGGGAATCATCAAAAGTTGTTAACAATTTTTTATATTTTTTATATTATATTAGTTTATTTATGAATACTTATTAGTTCATTTTATGAAATATTGATTTTATATGTAATATCTATGGAAATATAAATAAAAATATGTACGATATACCAATGTTGAAGATTTCCCATGTACTAGGGGTTTTACTATATGATACATAATATCAACATAATTATATATAGAATTTCATTAGATGTTAATAATTGTCCCATTAAAAATATATAATATTGATATTGCGATCTATAATTTTAAATTTATTAAATGTAATATTAACTATGTTATACTTATTTTTATTGTTATGTTATTAAAATATAAAAACAGTTAAATTATTGTTATATAACAATAACTCAATGATGTATAAGATTAACCTATGGTTTTAAATTATAATAAATATATCACATGATATGTTTTAATGTAAATTATTTTCCCAAGTAATACATAATAATAATTTTTTTTGTTTCTATACACAATAGTAATAAAATACATTGAATTTGTTTATTAATAAGTGTCTCATGATAATGAATATGATGTTATTTCATGTTTAATATTTATACATTATATACATCTCTACAAAAAAAATAAAATAAATATATATGATCATGTATATCATTAATATAATATATTAATTCTATGAAGAAATAAAAAAAATAATTTGTAAAGATTAATTAATAATTAATGCAAATATGATTCTTTTGGGATACATATTATGAAATTCCAATATGATTATTTAGAAACGATTTATGAAGATCATAGAGTAGAGGATTAAAAATAATATTTTCATCCATTTAATTTAATTTCATAGAGGTGTGAATTTCACAAAGGATTAAAAAATAAAAATATTCACACAATATTCTAGTGACCCATTGATCAAATTAAAAATTATAAAATTCTATTGTAGAATTGGAGTTAATGATAGGTAGTGGGTAAAAAGTACTATTATTGAGGGGGAATTATTAAGGATCTATTATTACTATTTTATGTTCCAATGAGAACACTTTTTTTAGAAAATGGCACCAATTTTTAGGTTGAATGTAATGAAGGACTATAGCGAGTATCATTTATCTGTGATTAGTAATTTGGATTTTTGTGAAGTTATTTTTATAATTTTTTTGGTCACCAAATTATACAATTAAAATATATAATATAAATACATGTCATGCAAATCATATATTGGAAAAAATCTTCTGTTAATGGATACTACCATAGATTATTATAATATATATTTTATATTGAGCATACAATTTGGAATCCAAATAAACTCCAACATCAAAAAAATGTATTCACCATCACTAATGGTAAAATTTGATAAAATGTAATATTATTATATATTTATATTTAATTATATTAATTAAATTTTATGGTATGATTTAAATACATATATGATTCCAAAGTTAAAATTTAATGATTTTAATCATGAATGGAATTATTGATTGAGACAATGATTCAAAATGACAATTTTTTGGAAAACCATCACCTAGATTGACCTATAATGTAATATAAATTAATCTATGTTTCCTCTATAATTTAACTCTTATTAATGTAAAAATAATAGATAATATAAACTATGTAACAATTTTTGGAATAACTATTTGTAAAAGAAATAACTATATGTATTAAAGAATAGGTCGATTTCATATCATCTCTCATGTTCCTTAGATGATATTGATGTTTCTATTTTTTTATTATAGATATGTTGAATGTATTTTTCATATTATATGATGATAATAGAAATTCAAATTAATTAATTAAATGAATTAAATTCTAATATCCCAATATAATATAGATTATAATTAGATAAAGGTACTCAATAATACCAATTAAAAACAGTATAATCAGGAAAACATTATCATTGAAAATTGTAATGTGATGGATTTTAAACACTATAAATTTGGATGATGTTTTAATGATTTGGGGACTACTGATAACGAAAATTATGATTACTACTTTAAATGAGTTGATGATGTTTTTAAGATATTCCAAATGTTTTTGGGATATATTTTATTATTCTATAGTAGTTAATAAGTTAATTAGAAGTATCCATGATGGATTAAATTCAATAATTTATTATCTTGTAATTATAGTTGAATTTGCATTATATGATTTAAATAATATATAGTTTCAATGAAACTGATCACAGAGGGTATGGATATAGAATATAAAGAAATGAAAACACAAAAAATCAGAAAGAGAATGAATATTAAAAAAATAAAATATATATTGTTAAATAAATGGATTATGTAAATAATTAAATAGAGTACTTAAATTCAAATATGTTTTGAAAATGAATACATAATTACAAATTTAAACTCCTATAAAAAAGTTTCTTCTATGGCACAATTGGGTTTGTTGGAATATATTTTTTCAATAATAAAGGTTGCTAGAAAAATTATGATTATAAATTTTAAATTCATTCAAGAAATAATATTTATTTAAAACTCATTATTTTTTACGAAATATTTTTACATCATGAATATGTATTTCTTAAGAATGTGATGAAAATATATGATACAATCAGGATTGAATAATTGTATTTCTAAAATAATTCAAAAGAATAAATAACAAAATGGTTTAAAAATATTAAAGACGATTTTATAAAACATACATAATCCTCAAGATTGGATAAATAAGGTGAATAAACATATAATAAGAACATAATATTATTTGATGTTTAACATTAATGAAATAAAAAAAATACAAAACTCATTAACTAAATTAAGGTATATAATACATATGCTATGATGAAAATGTAATGTGAAGATGAGTTACTCAAAAGGGAATATTGTTTCATTAAAAAAAATTAGATTATAATGTGGAAAATTAAGTAATATGAAATAATATAGAATGATTTTCAAGATTATTATGGTGATTAAAAAGAGGAGTAGAACTAGTTAAACTCATTGTTTCATTATAAAGAGAAACCAATTTAGTAGGATTTGAGATAAATATAAAATAGTAAAAAATCGATATATTAACAATAGTTGTATATGATATTAAACCAAGATAAAAATACATCAATAAAACCGAAGTGTTTTAAAAAAAATATATTAAAAATTAATTTTATGTTATTAAAAATATGAAAATATAGTTTTTTAAAAATATTAAAAAAAACTAATCATATATATAATAGAGGTCAAAATGATTTTATGATCGGTAATACCCAAGTCAAAAGTATAATATAGATCAAAATACAGTTTGGAAAAAAATATTTTTCTATATTAAATTTATTATCGATGATAAAATTTATTAAATATTTTTATGGTTTTAAGAGATATTTGGGTATAAATAAAATGTTTTATTATAACTACATGTCATTAATTTGGGGTAAAATAATTACTTAATTAATGTTGTCCAATATTATAAAAAAATAATTAGAAATTAAAATATATGAGAACAGATTCACTTGATCTATAATCATTAAAAATTAATTATATATATGATATATATATAGTATTTTTTATTGAAAATGTAATTATAAAAATAAATTTATGAATAATTCTCAATGATATTTTTCTCATGTTTTTTAATCAAGAAAATTTCATTGAATTTAAAAAAGTTTCACGATTCAATTACGTGTCTTACAAAGCCAACAAGAGGAGAAAGCCATGCATATAGGATAGTGAATGTTCATACCACATGACATGACACAAACAAATCATATTGAAAATAATTTTTTATAGAGTCTTAATTACCTTTAAAAATGACAACTATTTGGTAGTTATAAGAGTTTGTGTAATTGAGGTTTAATCACATAAATTAAAATCAAAGGATGATTATAGGACCCAAACAATATTTATTCAGCATTGAAATGCATTGTTATTATAGTAATGATGAATTTTTTGAAAAAATTTATGTTTCGATAATAATCTAAAATATGGAAGATTTCTTACTATGGGTATTAAACTAGTGGTCAAAAATTCAAATTTTGAAATTATAATAAATCCTTTTTTTGGGTTAAAATTGTGAAAATAAACATTTTCATACAAAAAATATATATCCTTCTTAAATTGGGTAATGGAATGATCTAATATTGAGATATAGGATGGATTTACAAAAAATACAATAACAGATATATCCATTAAGAATAATGTAATGAAGGAATCATGGGTCAATGATATAACAAAAGTGTAGAATTTTTGTCAACAAAGTCACATCTACTAATATGTTATATTTGATTCAGTCCACTGAGACCTCAATACACTAGTGTTGATCTTTATTTTATTAAACTAATTAATGGTTATATGATAATGATTATTGTTATTTCGATGATGAAATACTTAGGAGCAGAACATATGTTCAAAAATTTTAGAATGGAAGTAAATAATGTTGTTGGATTCATTGTAAATAAACGATCATTTTTTAGAGTAATATGGATTTAATATTTTCATAAATTAGTGTATTTTATCTTGATAGTGGGTCATGTGGTATTGTAAATTGTTCTCATGAGGTTTATTAAATTCTATGTCGGCGTTCCATAGAAATGATGCATGTTATTGCTGTTCATATTGTGGATATTAGGTTTTATGAAATGAATTTCTCAAGAAGTGGGTAGGGGTATCCTATATTGATTTATATATGGCATGTATCGAGTGGTAATAAAATTATTCTTACATGTTTCCTTTTTTCTTTTTTTTTAATTAATTAAAAACATACATGTATTTTTAATTGAATAGTAGTATTATACCTCACCCTATAGAGATGATTCACTCACCCTCCACTTTGTTTTCTTCCATTTCAATTTAGATTTGTCTATCATTCATTATAATAATCACTTATAATTGATTACAATATCATGACTTTGTTATGGTTTTTAGTGTATTATATTACTATTTATTTTCATTTGTTTTGAATGAAATATCTCTAATTACACCTTTTATAGAACATTCCGTGTGGATTCTTTTTATTTTATGATTCTATCTATTTTATCCACAATTAATGTACAATATTTTATGGGTAATAATATATTAAATAATGGTATATGGTATTATTGTTACTAAATCAATGTCATAAAATTTTAATGATGTGTTAGAAGTGTGGTAATACCAACAAACCATGCTCTTGATAGAAAATAGAATAATTTTTTTAATCCTAATTTATGAAATGGAACCTCCATATAGGTCATTTTAAGTGTTGTTTATAGTATGTATTAATACATCAGATACCCATGATGAGTGATTTAGCTTAAAATGTTTTTTTAATTGTTGGGTTGACCCTATGGGAACCATGTACAAAAAATTAATCCTTATGTTTATGACTATATGATATTCTCTAGGATACATTAAACATATTTATTTAGTGATTCATGAAATAATTGAAATAATTGGATTCATTAATTAATTTCAATTATACATAAATCATGAAACATTAATTTGAATTACTTAATGAACCCCCCTCATATTCATATTTATGACATATTTTTTGGAATGATGTTGGGAAACCCACACATTTAATTAGATTGATGAAACATGTTTTGTAATTCCTTGTTGTATTCCTCCTCAAATGTGGATAGATGGAACTAGTACTGGAATTCCATTAGATAATACTCCATAGATAAGGATAGATAAATATTGGAGTTTGATTATATTGGGAAATCATCCTTTAATTCAAATTGATAGAACATTGATTTGAATTCCTTGGGGTAATCCAACATGTATTTTTTATTAATCTATGGTATACTATTAAAAATTTCATTTTTAATGGGTCGATGAAGGTATGTCATATCTATGATATCAATATAAATACCATGGATCAAATAAAATTTATTATTTATTCTACACTATTATCTCATATTTCAAATTTAAATTCATTGTTAAGTAATCCTGGATATACATTAGACACCATTGATGGTTGTACATTGAGTGGTACTGACACACTACACATGTTATTATTTTGTAACTGAGAATATTTTGTGATTACAGTTTATTAAAAGGATATGTACCCTATGAATGCTCCCCATTTGGGTAGCTAGGATGAAATATGAGAGATTTGGAATGAGATTGGTCTTTGGGCATTTTCTTAGTTATTTCTTTTGTTCATTCTTTTGGTATTGATAAATATATATATATATATATAACATGTTTCTGATGTATGTCTACATGAATGGTATGCACATTTTTTATATATCATGGGTTGAGAAAATTACTTCTATATTTTTTTTGATGCTCATTCACTTCTATTTATGAATGTTTTGTATATTATTGTTATCTTTTGGATGACAATGTACTTAGATTAGAGGGTATAGTCTTCCCACATTACCAATACAAACCATCACCCCTAGTTGGTAGCCTTTGTTTTATAGGTAGTTGAGTCATATTTCATGTGTATAACTTCTCCAACAGAACAATTGTTATTATTCTCTTATGGGACATAAAAATTTTTTATCTCATCTTTTTATTTTGATATTATTTTTTAGTAATGTGGATGTGAGATAAGGTAATACAGGAATACTGTTTAAAACAAGTTCATTAGAGTAGCGAATCCTTCAATAATGAATTTCCACATTTTAATGGATGGTTTTGTTATTTTGTTTAATGTTTTTTAATATTGATGTTTTTTAACATAACAGACACAACTAATTTTTGAAATTAATTTTTATGAGATTTTTTTAATTTATTCAAAATGAAAATGGGACATTTATTTATGCATTGTGCATGTAACAAAATATACATATGTCATTTTCATGATTACTAATGGTTTGTTATTTGGTTATGCTATTAGGTTTATTTATTTAATGTGACATAAAAAATTTATATAGTTTTTTTCAATATAAATTTAACATTTAATGTTATATAACCAATTATGTTAATTGTTAAAAGTTAATTAAATATTCTCTTATATTCATTATTTTATGGTTTCAACTAAAAATAGTATAATTATAGATTATAAATGATTTTCAGTTACAAATTTTTTATTAATAGTTTATTTAATTGATCCTCAATTGTGATAATTACTGTCAATGTATAATGAAAAATTACAATCATTTGTATCTTATTTGTATAATGGGGACATCGAGAGTATATTTAATTGACCATGTTTATGTACAGAGTTGAGATATTATGACTTTTACGGTACTATATTACTATCATATTTGATGGAATATTTTTTGGGGAGTTGTTTCATTATCAATTTCATTTAACTATGATATCTTTAACTACTATATTAATATGCCTGTATGTGTGAATTAATAATTGTAGTCTAATTGATCCACTATATAATCCAAAAATTAATTGTGGGGGTAGTCACAATGAAACACAAGTGTTTATCAATGACAAAACTGCTTTAATACTAGCGGGAGTTAAATATGATCAACACATATAATATTATTAAGTTTTTTGTTGATAGAGTGGGAATCATAATGAGTATCTAATGATGTCTAATATAAATTGTGAGTTCAACCTATAACACCCACAATTATTGAAATTTATGATAGGTCCTTGGGTAGTTGAGTTTATGATTTAATAAATCAATATTATTTTGTAGAAACAAGTGATACCTTATGAAAGGGGGATAAATACGTTTTCTATAAGATTTATGGATCAGTGAATAAATGGTGGGATTTTTTATCCTTAGATGATCACAACATTGTATTTTATATATATGTAAATTTAGACTTGTTTCATTGACCAACTCTATCCAGCGACATAGAGTGTGTTTATGGATAGGGATTCCATGTACCATATACATTGAAATATGATTGTAATGGAGAATCCTCATCATTAACTCATTTACAAAACTTTTACCCTATTATAAAAGGGGTTCATGTATCTTATGTGTTCTTATTTGAGTTTGGTATTACATATGGTATTTGATTTAAATTGAATGTTTTTTATTTTGAGACTATTCTACCAGACACATATTTCATAGGGTATCCCATGTTAGTGTAGAAGAACAAAGTAGGTAGTTTCTGATGGCCTATTATATGGTGTGTCTTCAGGAAATATGAATCATTATTTTTAAGGTTCGCACAATAGTAGATTTGGGAATATAAGTCATGGAAGTGGATAATCCTTACCTCCTCATTATGAGAAAACTATGTAGCTCTATAATCATAGAAAGATCAAAAATTGAAATTATCGTTGTGATTGACAATCGTTTCAGTGTGGATATTGTTGTGGAAATAGTGTCTTGAAGAGGTTATATAGTATTCCATTTATGGTTACGATTGATTTAGTTTCTAGAAATGTTCATGGTTTTGTGGTTGACCTATTACGGTGTAATATGAATTTTGTTGTAGTTTGGAAAAAATCCACATAGGGAGGAGGGAATTTTTTTCTATGGAGTGGAAAAACATTCTAGTAGTGTATTTAAAATAAATGGAGAAAAGAAGGGTCTTTGTGTAATGGTACATACTAACTACATTTGTTATAAGATACATCATTTTTCTATGATAAAAACATTTAATTTGTGAAATTGAAACATTCTATCCTTTACTTGTTCATATGGGTAATTATAAATAAGAGATTTAAATTCATTTATATCTATATTGTTTTTGGATTTCATAGGGATACAAATATTTTATTTTTATGGGGTTATGTATATTGGTACATTTTTAGGAATGTGGGGAAGATATATTATCTTATGTATGGAATAATCCTATAACATTGTGGTTTATTGATTATTATCAAATAACATTATGATATAATAAAATATATTCAATCAAATTATTTGATTTTTTGGTCATTACCACTCCTATTTAGACTAAAATATTTTTATTGATGATTGTTGATCAGATCTATCATGATAGGTAATCATGTTGATGATCAAGAGTGGGATATTATTCCATATCCTAAAAGAACTTATTTCCATTAATTGAATAGGATTATATTCTAGGATTTTAGTATGGTATCATATGAAGGGTAATTATTGCAAAAATATTTTATTCGCTTGGTGAATTATTTAAATGGAAATATCCTGATGAAATCTCTATGTTTCCACTTGAGATAGTGTTTTAGTTATCTACTGATCTCTTGTTTGTTCTATACAATATTTATATTCTACATTATAGGATACAACAGATTGATCTATGTTAGATAAATTCTTAGTTGAATTATTTTGAAACTAAATTATTTATTATACTGAGCACATATTCTTAGAGTTAGTCTATAATATTCCCCAATAAATTGGATGGATTGATGAGGATGAGTATAAATTATCAGAAGATAAATCTTTTAATGTTTAAAAATATTAAAAAAATCGTTATATTGAAGACCTATTTGATATATTAATGGTATCTTGTTTATTTTACATTATTTATTAGATATCAGGATATTAACAGCTGAGGGTGAAATAATTAGACAGATAGCAAACTAAATTCTAGAGGATTCCTAGTATATACAAGTATATGTTGATTCTATATTTCCATAAAAACACATAATCATTATTAATGAACTTGATAAATTATTTCATTCCATTTTAAGTATACATTATAATGGTTTTCAATATGGATGACATCTTCATGTGCTCAATATTTATTGAGGAACTAAAATAAGACAAAAATAATTTTTTGAGTTCACTTAAGGACAATTTTTATTTACATGATGATGTCTAATTCTAATTTTTGGATTTTCTTGGTTCGCATTATTGGGATTTTTATAATTGACAAAAATGTATCATTTATTTCAATGAATGTAAAATAATTCGATTCCTAGAAGAAATTCAAGAATATTATTTGATATGCATATCATTTGGTTCTTATATTTAAACTAACATAGGTTTATCAATGGCATTACTTATATTCCATCAATGATGAGGGGTCTAATAAAATGGGGGTTATTATCAGAAGGTGTAATATCTGGGAGTGTTAATTTCATAATCTGAATGAATGATTAACTAAAATAGTGATCTTGACCCCACCCAGGTAACCTATAGAGTACACCATCTATCATGACACATTATGGGCCCTACTACGAGTTGTCTTAATATTGGAATATCACATGGTTTCATATAGATCAATTTAATTGTGGATATGTGGGTAGAACTACAATTTATATGACCTTTTGGCTTGTTTAGTAATTATTTCCTATAGAAGTTAAATTATTTATTAAATTTGTGAATCATTTATGTTGAATTCTGACCTATAAAATAAGAAATTCTTATTCTCAAAATAGTGTAAAAACCTTAAGAATAAATAGTGGCTAAATTATATATAATCATTTGATATTGAACTAGATTACACCCAAAGAATGGTTATTGTGATTTTGGATGGTTTGATCCATAATTCATAGGAATAGGTGGTGAAGGAGTTGATTAATGAGTGGAATATAATGTAACTCACTATTGAGATGCATTCCAACATTTAGGAGTAACATTTCTAAGAAACCACAATAAATTGTTCTATTACTCATAATCATTATAGTTTGATAAATAGAAATATGTTTTATGATCTATAATATTTATTCATGGGGGATAGTATATTTGGTGGGGTGACACAAACCCACAATACCAATAAATATGATGACATTCTTCATTCTCATTACCACATCATGGGTTCCAAAGACATGCCTAAAGAACACCTAAGATATTCACATGAATCTAAATTAATGTTAAACCCATTTATGACCATGACATATAATTATTTTAAATGATTTTATTTGATTGTTGGAATGATGATTATTATTGTGTGTG
Source organism: Viscum album (assembly GCA_963277665.1). Lineage (NCBI taxonomy): Eukaryota > Viridiplantae > Streptophyta > Magnoliopsida > Santalales > Viscaceae > Viscum > Viscum album. Next base: position 1,624,998,016 of record OY728157.1, on the reverse strand, counting down.
TGGTTATGTTGTTCTCTACCAATTAGTTGGTGAATGTTGAGATTTAGTTGTCTGCTATTATTCTAATGTTGTTATATGTTAATGACAGAATCATAATGAAGTCTCAATATATTTTTAATTGGATTTACATGCACACCATATAAAATTGAAGATGAATTTTATATCATGTATTGAATAAAAAATGTGAAAAAGTTTCTACGAATATATGAGTTATTTTTGTGGGGAATCCATGAATGATCTATGTTTAGGAAATAAAACGATTATATATGATCCATTAGGATATTTATTTATATGGATTCCTATTTTTGAATGTTTTCATGAATTTTTTATATAATCATTTAGGAATATAATTGTATCAGAGTATTTGAAACCATCTATAGATACATCAGTTTTCTAAGTGGACTATTCAGATCTAAGAGGACATGCTAAGAGTATGGTTCTAAAACATTTGTGGTTCCAAAAAGAACATATTTTCCCACATAAGGTTTTTCTAAAATCACAGTTAGTTGGTATCTATATAGATTGAATCATATGAGGCTCAATAAATTAGATCATGTAATTTAACATTACGTTTGTTGGAGGCGGGTGAGGTATTAAGCAGACAGATCATCATATAAAAAACATCATAAAATATCCATTTAAATAAGAAATATATAGAGATATCAATGATTGGGATATGATTTTTTGAAAACTATAAATGATGAAATATTTAGTTTTATATGGTTTCATTTGTATTTATAATAGTAACCCAATATTGAGGATACCATTTCAATTAGAGATATGGATTTCTAGCACCCATATCTGTGACTCTATATAAAAAATCGGAGATGATTGATCTTGTTCTATACTGATTGGATATTACATAACATTTCATTAAGATGTATTATTTTTTTATGTCACAACTTCAAAACTATTATCTTGACACATATAAATTCCTCAATAATTTTTTTAATATTTTTATTGGTTCTTCAAATAGGGATCATCCAACTCAGTTATTTTATTTGAGAGAAAAGGATATTTGTTGAAAGAAAATTCCTCTAGATTGTATATATTGGTATCATGGATGTATCGTGAATGATATATGGGAACACAAGTCATATATAAGGTCTCAATGGATGAATTTGTTACCTAATGAGTCTTGATGTTTCTTATAAGTGAAACATAATGTTAAATTTCTATATTATGGGATAATTATAAAATCCTAAAATATATAAAGGGGAATAAACAATTACATTTTTTATAGACCCAAATATTTTATCTTTGAATAAGTGGTTAGGGTTGTGAAAATGGTTTGGCTATGTTTTGGGAATGAGTTAGAAAGAATTTAGATAAAATGCATCATATAACATCCAATCAAGGATCAAATCTTTTAAATTAACCCATGAAGTTATTATGATGAGGTTGAGGTATCTCATTCCTTAATGTATTCAGGACATGAACCAAGTTACCCCAATATAAATATTTCATGGAGAATATTTAAATTTTTATGGTTAATTCATTAAATAATTGATTAATTAATAGTGGTTTAAAATTTTGATAATAATTTCCCCTCACCAATTACATGTGATTAACTCACACTAACATGTATTTGATACACTTAAATGTTAATTTATACCAAATTTATTATAATAATTTCTTATATCTGATTTCAATTTCAATGTCAATGTTATGTTATCATTCCATTCAATTTCACTCTTAAATTCAATCAATATTAATTGAATTATCACAAATTTACTATATTAATTACAATTTCAAATTTAATTATATAAAATATATATTCTCAATTATTGAGATTTAGTAAGACATAATCATAAATTTGATCTTACCCTTTTAATTATATTGATGAATCAAATTTAGAATTTCTTTTGTAATCATCCTTAGAATCCAATTGATGTCACTTTTCATGGAATACATTGGGGTATCCCACATTATATTTGAAATAATGATGCTTGTATTCGAATCACAATGGGAAATCCCCATTTTATTCCTATTAATTACATTAAGTTAGAAAATCATTGGGGAAAGACCCATTGGATTCATTATGCCTATATAGGATACTATATATGTAATCATTTCTTTTAGAATGAATATGGTATAAAAAATCAAGAGTTTCACCATAAAACATGAGGATATATGATGGATTATTATTTATTTAATGCCTTCATTTCATTTGTGTTCTAACAATGAACTATATACACATACTAAATATTCTTTAGACATTGTTGGTGTTGGTGAAAAATGTCACACGCACACCTCTCTTGGGTTTTTATTTAGTAAAGAAGAAGACTTAATTTTTTTAGTAAAATATAAGATATATCTCCCTAGGACTAATTATTTATTTGGGTATCTTGGTTAGAGAATTGTAGATAAGGATTGTGCTACTAATCGACACCATTTTTGTTGTATTTAAGGATTTTCCCTTTTTTTCTTTTCGGAAATATTAGTGTATTGTACCTCATAATGAAGTTGTAATTCATGAAAGAAACACACAATACCATCCACCTAGACACACACAAAAATATATATCTTTGATATATAATAGGTTATGATTACTATTTGGAAACTTTTATGATATTTTCTCAAATTTTTATCTACATTTATGAATTGGAATGTTATCATCTCAACATTTATTTCACTCTAAAATGTGAAAATAGTATCCCCACTATTCCATTAGAATCCATTTTTATTGTTAGAAGCCTTTAATATACGGGGAGGTGCACAGATGTTCTTGTGGTTACCATGATATAATCAAATCTTATTGGTATTTGGTTAGGGTGTTTCATGATAATTATCATGAATATTGGACTTGATAATCTAATGAAGATAATCGAATATACATTGTAATAAAATGTTTATATTAATGGGATTAAAAATGTATTCAGTACTCCATGTACACCCTATAAAATTATACCATTATTTATGTAAAATTGAATATCATATGGCTTGAAAAAATTATTCTTACTAACAACAAACTCTCTAAATTGATTTAGAGGATAGTTTTCAGTGTATATATGAATATTAAAATTAAATTTATATTTAAACCAAAATAAAACTTGATTTCTTATGAATGTTTATACTATAAATATCACACTATGATTTATTTCAATGATTTTAATAGTATATCCATTATTAATATTTCAAAAAAATATTTTTGAATTTTTTTTGAGAAAGTGTATTAATAAGTAGTAATATTTTATTTTTAAATAAGGAAATAGATAATTGTTAAAAAAATGAAACTAAACAAGTTTCCATAATTCTATGATTTTACCACAATTGAAATATATATGTTTATTATAATTTGATTAATGGGTATTTTGAGAATTCTGATGAATGATATGTTGATAATTATTAAAATATTAATAAAATATGCTTGATTTGAACTCAATAATATGTATGTCATCATATATTAATATAGTAATGATAAATATGCAACCAAAACTGGAAACAATCATATAAAATGTTTCAAATAAATTTTTAATATGAGAATATTATTTAAAATTAAGTTTGAATATTTTAGATTCAAATTTTAAAAGCATTGAGATTTATCCCTAATGTATGTCAAAAATGGAAACACTCTTAGTTACTGAGGAATATGAGCAGTTAGAATGGATAAATTCTATTATTTTTTGTATTATTAGTGTTAAGGTAATTCAATATTAGATTTTGTTCTATGGCCAAAGTAGTGAACATTATTTGAGAGAAGTCTATTTTCAAAATATAAGTGAAATGAAAAATGGTTAATATTATGAAATAAGTCAATAATGGTGTTAAATTTCTACTCATTGTTTTAAGAATAAGTTTCTGAAAGAAAAAAAATCCACATATGGAAACAATAAAAACTCTAGTAGCACAAATTCGTGACACTTAAATTTATACAATTTTCACAAATAGAATGGATTTCACCCTGATGGATTAATGGTTGTATAATTCATTATATAAATGTTATTTTTTAAAAATAAATATAATATTGTTTGTCAAAAACATTTCTAGGAAAACATTGTTCCACTATTCAAAATCATAAAAAGATTTATTCATTATAACATGGATTAATGAAAAAAATAATGGGTGTAATCATATTCTCAGTAAGGGTTATATACAGTGGAACTATTAATTGTAAAAAACATTATTAATATAGAATAGTTGTTAAATAAAAATCATTACCCCAAATCTATAACAATAGTTTAATGTACATTATTATTATATAAATCAGATGGGTAATGGAAAATTAATTATCATAAATGAAAACAAATATATTTGGAAAATCATATTCTTTATATGGACACAACTACCAATTTAACTTTAATTTTATTGTCATGGTATAAATAATGAATTTCTTATTAATTAATAGGTTTCTATAAACAAAATATCCATTTAATATGGAATAATTTTTATTTAGACTCACGAATCATGACTACACATTCATGGGATATCTATAACTAACCCCACCCACCACATTAATTTCAAATTAATTATTATATATTTAATTATCAATAAAATTATTTATCAAAACAACATATAAGTCAATAACTATCCATATTGAAACATCAATAAAAAATATTTCCCTAGTAAATTATCTAACATTATTAATAAAGTTACTTCAATTGGTACAATGTATAAATGATTTATTTTGGCATCACAACCTCAAGATAGTATAAATGAGGCCATTTAAATCCATGAAACATAAAATATTGAAACACAGGAAAAAATATTGTCTTATTAAATTATGATGTGACATAAGAAATGTGTTCATGATTAGTTTATTAACAAAAAAATAAATCTGGATGTGACTCAAAGGGACCTTAAATTAATCAAAAAAATTATTTTTTGTAGTAAAACAAATAATATAGAAAATATAAATGAATATAGAATAAAAATATTCAAAATTAAATTCATTTAATTATTTTTAAAATAATTGTATAAATCGCTTTCAATATTTATTTATTTCCATTATTAAGAAAATATGTGGTTCCTCTAGTATAATTAAAAACATTAAATTATTATATAATTGAGAATAAAATTTTATTTTAATATAACCTTAGAAACTATTAATTGTGTATTCATAAAAAATAAAATTTATTTTTAGTTGAAATGTATGGGAATCATTATATTTTAAAGAATAATTTATTGTATATTTTGTAAAAAGATAAAAATAACCATTACGTAACATCTTAAAAAGGTAATTATTTATTATATTATTTATAATATAAAAAATATTTTAAATTTATCATTTTAAATCATCTATGAATAAATATGATCATTATTGAAACATTTAGAATAACCTCTACAAGGAAGAAAAAGTGATGGATGTAATACGTTAATTCATTATTTTACAATTAATGTCACTTATATTTGACATAAGTGTGGAATCATTATTCAAAAAGGGAGAAAATGTAAAATAAAAATAGTTACATGAAACATAACCAAATAAGAAAAAAAATATATGGGGATTATGATATTATGATTTTATAATTTACCAAAATTACATATTATCATAATGAATCTTAGAAGAAAAAATATATTTAATAATAAATCTATTACCTCACGTTAAACATGAATAATTTGTATTGTTATGATTATAAAAAATAAATGAAATTTTTTAATATATCCACAACATTTTCATATTACTCATTATTATAAATTATTATATTCATTAATAAAATAATATTTTTTTATTTAAAAATTATTCACTAATATGATCTTTATGGTGAGAACTGATTCATCTCCAATTCATGTTTCAGTTCTATAGTTATAGTCCCTAAAATATTGACATCATTTCATAATCTATTGAGTAATAATAATTTAATAATATTAATATTAATTTTTTATATAAATTTATATATTCATCTATATATGGTAGTATGATAAAATTAATTACAACACTTCATAGGGATGAAAATCCTTACGTATGCACATGTGATATTTTCATGGTTTTTTATGTGTATAATAAATGAAATGGTAAATAATAATTCAATTTTTATTGTAATATTCATATCATAAATATTATATATATTCACTGAATCCATCCTTTTACCATCCATGTAAATCATAAACCATAAAATGGTCACATCTCTTCATGGAGGTGGTAGTTCAAATGTATTAGTGAATAATGTCCATGATTTCTGTCAGATTGAAATGTAGTAATGTAGATGAAATATTTTCCTTTATGAAGTGTTATTATATCAATAATATCATATATATACATTAAATCCCTCACAAAAACTATCAGTGAATGTCAGTGATTGAATATTAAATACATCGCTTTTGGGAGCCGCTAGTCCGTATGTACACATGAGTGATGTAAAAATTTCTTAGAGGATGGAAAATAAAATTATAATTTTTTAAAAAAAAATAAAAAAAATATATATAATATTTATATCATTATATTTACATATTTTTATAAATTTTATTCGAGTTTAAAAAATTGATAAAAATAAAAACACTTGTTTAACAGTTGCTTCTCTTCATTGGAGGACCTCAATTTTCTAAAACATTACGCCTTTAAAGGATGGTGCATATGATAGACTAGTGTTCCTAGGATTTTTTTAGGGATGTTAGGAAGGTATTTGCGTAGGTATTAGTTTAAATAATGTTATATAAATGTGTGATTAAGTGAGGAGTTGTGATGCCCTTTAATAATAGGGGGAATGGAAACACATATATTTTTAAGAGTGTTAATATATTAAAAAATATCATATTTATGTCATGTGGCACAAAAATATTATATTTTAAACTATTTGATATTTTAATTTAGAAACTATAATAAAAAAATTTTGTTCGGGAATTTGTTTCATCGTAAAACATGTCATTCAATTCAGGTCCCTTGTTAATGATTATTAATATTAGCAATGGAAGTAACTTTATCAATATTTATGAGTTCAAAATATACTATTAAAGATAATATTATTTTTAAAATGGCCCATGTATTACATTTTATAAATTATATACATTTAACAAATATATTCCCCCCTTGAATTATTCTTTTGGTTTTGAATCATTTAATATTATATTTTTTAACGGAAAAGACTATTAATGAAATATTTTTTGACTATTTAGAGAATATTAGGTGAATAAAATCAATATAACAATATATTTATAGTATTATATTTTTATCCATCAATTATACATAATTATTTTAATATAAAATTCAATTCAAACCATAATTCATCAGAAAATATTACTTATAATGTTTTTAAATTCATTTTTATTGAGTTTATAATCATTTCACAAGCAATATTGCTGTCTTGAGAAGGAGTTTAATGTAATGATAACATCACTATAAATTGAAATTTATTTATAATATTTAATTTAATTTAATTATATATAACAAACTAATTTACATATCATATATAAAAACTTTTTATCCCAATTAGAACATATAAAAGTATTTATAATAAATAGAGAGACATTTTTCTTATTATCCATTACATAAAACAATATAATGGTTACAATAATAGTGATAAAGAAATTAATTTCCCTATTTTAAAATATTTTATGGATATGGTAGACTAGAACTCATCCAATAATATTAATACAATTTTTAATGATATTTTAGGTGTAATCTAACTATTTAATATACCTTTTACATTTACCTTGGTGATAATAAAATATCTAATGTAATTATAAATATAAACAAAAAATAAAATAGAACTATTTATAAAAATTTAATCCAACTAATCCCAAATATAAAATTAAATTTTCAGGAATAAATTTTCATATGTGGAATAAATAAATATTTATATGAAATCTTGTCATGAAATGAATTTTTTTATAATATTCTATTTTAGTCTAATAACGAGCTTACTAGAAAATTTAACATGATAGTAATTATTTTGTATTAATGATATTATATATAAATAAAGGTATCTTAGGTTAAAATTTGATTGAAAACCAATATCATATTGGGACTTTCTAAATTAATTGATTTATAAATAGAAATTGAAATTCTAAATAAATAAATATTTTTTATTCAGTAAATAACATATCTTTTTATAAAAATCCAAATAGTTTATTCCTATAATATATTTATAGTAAAACATCCTAAATGGGATTCATTTTTTATTTTTTTAAACAAGGGATCAAATTAATTATTATCTAAATGCACAAAGTAAAATAAAATAATATCTTTGATGAAATAGTATATCTAATGTATAAAATTATCTTATAATCATTTCATGTCTACTTAAAATATAAAAATAAATTTTAATTAGTTAAATCTAATATAATAAAATTATTGCAAGGGAATAAATTAAAAATTGATTGTATTTATATTAATCAAAAATAAATTTTTTTCATAAACGAATACAGTTTAAGGAAAAATATTTCTTTTACAATTTAAATTATTCTACCATTAATTACAATCCATTGATATTAAATATATGATATATTATTAACATAATTAATTAAACACTTGTTAGATATGTTTAAAAATAAAGATATTTTTATTCAACCCAATCATTCTAGTGACTTATTATTAATGATCAAATATAAATAACATTATATCACGGTTCATATATGATCAGGGTTACATGTGGTGTACATTGTCAAACATAGTGTTAATTTAAAGGAAAATATAAACTGAAATATAGGGTTCATATATTCTCCCATCATTATAGATGTTTCAAATTCATTATTTTAATTCTTATTTTCTAAATATAATATATTATAACATAGTATTAAAATAAAATATAGATTTTATTATGTATATAAATTTCTTTTTTTTGACCATAAAACATATTATTGATTTATCATTATAATAAACATTTTCATAAAATAATATTTAAAATATTACTATGGTAAATTAGTGTTAATATCCACATAATAGTTGAAATATTTGTATACAATTTTATTGAGATTGAGATATTAATTTACCATTTCAAAAGAATATATTATAAAAATTACACACATTATTCCCTCCCATTATATAATAATTATTTCCTCTTTTGATTAGAATTATCTTTGTAATGATATAATTTTTATATCTAAGGCTCAAAAATCAAAATTTCATAGATCCTAATATTTATAAAATGATATTTTTCATCATTGTATAGAATATTTTTTTATTATTAGTTCTACCTTTCTCTTGTAATTTAAAGAAATAAAAAAATGTTTGAATAAAAAATAATGACATACAATAATATAAAACATTTAATTAAGTATTAATCTTAAAAATATAAATAATTACATGTCAGTATTAACCTTTATCATCACCTTTAAAACTATTCATAAAATGCTTGAACTAATTTGAAAACATAACAACAATATATTTATAGAAATATACAATTATTACTAATACTTTAAGAGGTATTCGAAACCTAAAGGCACATATAATTTTAACGTTCAAATTTGTATTAGAATTATCACAAAATCTTAAATCCATATAGGTAAAATTGTAGGAAATACAACATTCTAAACCTCAAATAAAACATGCTAAATTTCCTTATTAAAATATTCCCTATGATATTTTTATAATTTACTTAAAAATTATTGTAAAAATATTTATCACTTTTACAGTATACCACATTAACATTAATAAATTATAGACTAAAATTATCTTGGTAATCATTGAATCCTAGAGAACCAGTTTATATAATACTTCATTTCTATAATCATTAAACATTTAATATCAGTGATTTCAATATTTCCATTTTATTAATGATCTATATGGACCTTATCTCATGATTTACAAAAAAATTCCGTTCCCATAAGTATTTCTCAAGATGTTTCATTCCATAATTGTCACATGTTTTTTTAGTTTCCATCCATTATTCCTATTATCAATAATATTTTCTCCTCAGTTTCCAATCATCATTTTCTCTACTTTATTTCCATTAAATATATATGAATTCATGAAATATTTATTCTTTCATATCAAACATGACATTTAATCATCATAAGGTAATTTTTTCTGAGATATTAGTGTCCTATAGCAGCTCAACATATTTATATCATGGAAATGATTAATCATACTTTTCATAATTGATATGTAGTCTATAGAATGACATCAAAGTCATAAATATTTTATAATAATTCATGTAACCTAACATTTCATTCTATAAAAAATTCATTTTATTTCCATATAATCTGGTTTTTATTGGGGATATTATTTCCCTAACTAATTCAACAAAATGTATTTCCACTCCATTACCTTTATCTCATACTCCTTATTATCTTGAATAAATGACAACCACTAATCTATTAAAATAATAATTTATATTTCATTGAATTCTAATGTCAATATATGTTTTCAAACTAATTAATCCAATCCTCAGATAAAAATGGATTCATAGATCCATTACATGATAGGGTCTTATACCACATAATCTGATGAAACATATGAACTTCGTGTTATAGAATATTAGCTTTCATTATACAGGAAAGGTTATCTATTTTAACATGAGATATTTTTCCAAATATAACTATTAATTTCTCATCTCCAACTCTCTATGTATTAAATTTTTGAGAATAATAATCACTACATTTAGTATAGTTTATAACATACATAATTTTCATATTAGGGTATCAATCTCAATTAAATGGAATACAAAATTTGATCTTAATAATATTAAACATTGGGGAAAATATAACAGTACATATGATGGTTAATTTTCTTAAATATTCTTGGGGATTACAATGATAATCATGTTACCTATGTTCATTTTAAATTGAATTGACATGTTTAAGTGTAACATACATTAAAATATATCATTATTAATTAATTCATAATTATTATGGAAGTGTGTTTAAATTAAAACTCATTCTATTCAATTAGAAACATCAGTTCAAAGTACACTAATAGTTACTATCAACACAACATTACTATATATAATGAAAATTTAACTATTAATAAAGTAAATACATAAAACTAATCATTCATTAACACTCCTTCAAGTCCAAAAAATTATTCGTAATCATATAATGACTGAAATAACTAAAAATCATTCAAAATAAATAGTTTTGTGTATCCAAGATTTATATCTAATATGGCATGCATGTTGTTTTGTCTCATGACACCTATCTATACATCGATAAACTATTTATAACCAGGACCCTACCATCACATTCTCTTTATATGCTTTCCATATATTCTTAATAAAAATAAAACTTCTTTCTTTTAATGAATTATATATCGATATTTATTTATATGGAATAAAAAATATCGAATATTTTCATTATAAATGGAATATCATTGTTAATAAACATACTAAACAGATACCAAATATAGATGATTTATATAGTAGAGTATATGTCAATGTATTATAAATATTTATATTCAAATACATTATTAATAAAATATAGATTATTAGGATAATGTAATTTTAAAATAAATAATACAGTTTGATAGAGAATGTGTCCATGATAATGTTAACGACTATAAAACCAGGAATCATTAAAGGATGAAAATTTTCAATAATCCATAAAAATTATGGTTTATTAATAAAACCAATACTTCTAGGAATTAAAACTATACGTAAATGAAAATAGTAAAAATAGAACCACTTTTATATTATTTATGAATAATGTTATAAATTACACTCAGAATTACCTTCAATCATTTACAATGCAATACATGTTCTTTGGTATAAATAAAAAATTTAAAAAATTATTGACAAAAATATGTTATTTTATAATATACATTGAATCTTGTAAATTATTATTGACAAGATACTATAGGTATGGTGATTGGAAATACATGTTATGCCATATACATTAAAAAAATTAATTTTCACATTTTTACAAGAATGAAAATAAATCATATAGTAAATTTTAAATACAATATTACAAAAAATAATTTAATGAAATTAAAAATTTATTAATATATAAATGATCATTCATTCAGATAAATTAATAATATTCATGAAACGATTTATGGAATCGTGAAATCAATTTATAAACAGTGGGAAATAAGTGATTAAAATTTATTTTTAAAAGATATTAAATTACATGTAACTTCTTAGTAGATTATAAATATGAAAATACAAATAATAGAAAATTAACATTTAATCCTACGAATATACTAAAAACATATAACTATATGCTTTGAGAAATAAGTATTATATTTAATTATATGTAATTTAAATATATAGAATCTTAAAATTAAATGAGATCTTAAAAAATCCATCACCCAAAGACAAAATTTTGTTTGGTGATTTGTTATCCTAATATATAATAAATTTATATTTACTATTAATATAAATAATAAAAATATACATAATTATCATATGTAATATTTTTATCTTATAATATCAAATTACTTGTTATTTAAAAATTCATTAAAAAGATTATATTTTTGGTACGAAGTTGTCAATTTTCTATACATTTTTCTACTTGGTAGTTTAATTCCTCGAACTCTAGTTATGGTTTCATAATCTCAAAAATGACAATAATTACAAAATTTTATTATTCTGTAATTATATAATCTTTTATAATCACCCAAATACGATGTTTATAAAAAATTATTAACAATAAATTAAATAAAAAATATTCCATACATACATGTGAGTCATGTTTTCCACTTCTCGAGGGACTAAAAAATGAAAGGTAATTAATGATTAACCATTAAATGATAATAATTATAAAATAAATATCATATATAAATATATATTCATTAAATATATCTTTTTTATAAACACTATAATGAAAAAATGATATATAATTACAAACTCTTATTTGAGGTGGTTCCCCACACATTCACATAGATGACGATATCATTTTCTAATATAAGGAGTATAAACACGATAGTTTAAATGTTTTTAATATAGAAGGATAGTTATTTCATAAAAATAATATATAAATATTTAATCAATGATTATAACTATATATGATATACTGTGATGAAAAATTAAATACATTTCTTAATGGAGATGATAGTACATATATACGCATGAGTGAGATATTCATTTACAATATGATGCGAAAAGAGATAATGTAGGGGTTGAACATGAAATTATTAAAACAATTATGTTTAATATACTAATTTTATTATATAAATTTATATAAAGATGATATATAAGAGGTTTATAAAGAAATAAATGTTTGAACACTCCATTATGTGTTATACCAATACTTTGGAAAACATCATTCAGCTTAACCCTTATGCCATAAATGTTTGGTCTTATGTTTAGAAAATGTGTTCTTGTATTGTAATACAGTAGGAATTTATTACTTTGGGAATGTAATATCTAAACCAAAATGATGAAATAATGAGAATAAGTGAGAATACATGGTGTCCTATTATAAGTGTAGGGATTCACACACTTTTAAATTTTTAAAAATTAAAAAATGACAATTAATATTATCATAAAATGAGTAAATAGATGAAATTAGATTAGATTATAATATATTTAAATACAAAAAGAACACAACCAATAACATTTTTTTGGTTTTAAATAGAATTATAATAGTTAAAATTTTTAAACTCCCAAATGAATATTATTTTACTTTTGTTTTGGTTAAAACTACTTCAATAATTATAGTTAATGATGTTATTATAATGCATAATTTAATGAAAAAATGTTCCATGGATAAAATTATCAAAATAAAAACATTCCCACCATCCCCATTCAGGAATATTTTGTAATTTCATTTCATTTATAGAAATAAAATTTCATGTCAAATATCACTAAATTTATTTTAATGATTAATCATAATAATTTACATTAAAAAAATAAGAAAAATTATATTTCTAATATAATATCATTATGCCTAAATTATAATTTTTTTGGATGTAAATTTTGATGAAGTAAATATTTAATGAAATAATAATTTATTTATTTTTTAAAATTAATTTAATTTTATTTTTCTACTTTTTCATAAGAACTAGGTCACTGTAGTGTAATGAATAAAGTGAAATACAAAAAAACCAAAAAAAAAAATTAAATGATGATCACAAAAATGAAATCATTTTTTTAAAAATTAATTTTTTAATCCATTAATTCCATATTTTAATAATAATTATACCATATAAGTGATATTAAATTATTAAAAAGGTTATTTTTATAATTATACTTTACCAAAAATACAATAAAGATTATAATAATGTAAATTTTTAAAGAAATTTACTTATTTGATATTATTTGATTTGTATGGTAGTATAAAATTCATTAAATAAAATAAAATATTGTTTGAATGTAATTTTTAATCCTTATCTAAATGATTTTATCATTTTTTTTACCACTTGTATCATTATATTCATGAAACAATTTTGACTAAGGTTACTATTCAGATTAAAAAAAAGAACTATTTCAGAAATTTGAACCTCATTATTTTATATTTTTAATTAATTTTAATGATTTAGGTTCTGTATTTTAATAAAATATATTTTCATATAAATTGATGAAATGGAAATAAAAAGATATTTTTTTAATTTTTTTTAAGCATAAAAATTTCCTTATAAAAATATCAATTTGATCATTTAAATTTTTTATTAAATTATATTAGGTATAATAAGAATAATTAATATATTAATTATTGGGAATATGAAAAAAAATTAATACTTATAAATGAATATATTAATAGAAATGATATTAAAATACCTCCAAAATTGACATTTTTTCTATTTTATAAAAATTATTATTAAATAAACCCATTATTTTGAACTATTCCATTTATGAGATTCTTAAAAAAAATAAGCATTTATCTCCTCAATAAAAATATATAAAAGTTGTCTAAATTAAGTATAATTTCCTCATAAAAATTTAATTAAAACCTATATGAAGAATGAGAAATTTTGAAGCATAAAATTTCATTTTTCTAATTAATTTCATATTAAGAATTATTAAATTATTATTAATTAATTAAATAAAAATGATGGGTACAACTGAAATTTTTGTAGATTATTAAATAAATAATATGGAATAAACATGTAGGCTCAGGGTCTTGACCCTACCAACTACCCCTCACCCATAATCCCATTCCACCCTACCACCAAAGATAGGGAAAAATAATGAATTTAATTGTTAATTAATTAAATTGTTTATATAAAATATTTTTATTTCATTAGAAACATTAATAAATAGTGATAAAATTAATATATAATGAAATAATTAAATCATATTCATAAAAATAGTCTAATAAAAAATACTTTTGGACCATTGAAAGGTTATTTCATAATTTAGAACTATTTGATAATAAATATATTATTTATTAATAAATTTATTAATGAATTAATTTTTATATATATTTTAAAAAATATTTATTCTTACATTAACCAAAAAAAAGAATGTTTGGGTTATAATAGGCATAATTAAATAATTATTTACATTGTTTGTTTAAGCTCCATGTTGTGTATGGTGAATGCTGTAGAAAATAGTGTTCGTATAAAAAAATATCTAAAATCACACAGTATAATAATTATTTAATATCATGATGTAGTATGAATGTTTTTGAATATTTTTCATCACATTAAATTCAATATTTATTGAATGGATATGATGTATAATTTCATGAATGGATATCATTAAAAAAATTATTTTTTGAGAAACTAAATGAATTATCCATAGTAACATCGAAATAAAATTGAAATGATATATGAATGAAATTTAGGGGATGAAACAATCCCTTAGAACATGATATTTCATAATGGAGAGCTACATGAAATAAAAATATTTTCAATATTAGTGGTAGTAAAATACATGTTTGTGGGAGATATAGACATCTATTATCTCAATATTATTGTTTTTGATAGTGAAATTATATATAATGGTGAAATATAGTATACCATTAATGAAATAAAAAATAAAATAAATATTTTAATGGATAATTGGTCATTCATATAAAATTTACAATTTTTATTCGAATACTTTTTTATTTAAGTTCATCTTGTTGAGAAATTATATCTTCAGTGACATTATGTGTTATATTTAAATGTAATCATGGGTATTGACACATTAAAATTTACAATATAATAATAATATATATATATATGGGACATTGAATTTTTTTATGATATATAGAAGTAGTGATGAATTGGATTTATTTAGGTAAATTTAATATTATTGGGTAGGTGGTTGTGATGATAGAAAATCAATATCCATAAAAACATTTTAATTGGAAAATATTTTAATGATATAACATTAAATAAATAAAATTTTTGTATACAAAATGAAAATATAAATGTGATTATAATGATAATAAAATTTCATATATACAAAGTATTTTGATAAAATATACTTACTAGACTTGGAGGTGATGGTTGATAATCCATTGAGATTCTGACATTCAAATCAAAATATAAGTGACATTTCGATGAATCACTAAAATAACACTAGATAAATCAATTGATATAATTTATAATATAAATAATTTGAATTAATTTAATGATGAGATGATGATTTAATATATTTAAATAAAAGATTAAATAGATTCCATTTTTAATAAACATATGTCAGGGGATATATTAGAAGACATTAGTTTCAAAATAAATGATTACTATTTACTTCCTACATATGATTTTTTTTCATATCCCTAAATCCTTTAGATTTCTTATTGATATGGGGTGAAATGTATATAACTATTATTACCCATGGTAGATAAATATCTATATGGTTTAATTTTATTTCTGATAAAATTAATTAAATCGATTAAGGGGAACAATCTCAATAAAATTAAATTATATTACATCATTGAGTTATGGAATTATCTCAAAAAAATAATTGTATATAAATGTTGTTTTACGGATGTTTTAATTGATAATGTATATTATCTTATAATAATTTATGGGCTGATTATAATTGATATGAAATCCAACAAGTGAAAATTATTGAAACTAGAGATTTATTTAAGAAATATTATATTAATTTCAAATATCATATGAGAATATTTAGGAACAATTAAAATCAATTAAGATAATTTTTTTAATATTATTACATGTTTTTATACTTTTTAAAATGATAATTGTTTTAATGAATAAGTCCATTTTTTATATATAATATCCAGCTAATAAAAAATTACATTACATAAATCTCTTAGATCATGGGGTGTATTTTTTAACATATAAAAATGATTTTACTATGTGGTAGAGGTAATTAATATCTACAAATATAGTAAATGCATTTAATTAACTAATAATTAATTTTATTATACATTAATATAATTTATAGATATGAAATATGTAATTTGAAACCCATAAAAGTAAATATATGGTATGCAGAATTATATTCATGGTTGGAAAATATAATTTTTTTATTTGTTGACATTGATGATTTAACTGAGCAAGTAATATATTAACCTATGGTTATAAAGGATATATATGATTTCACTATAGATAAAAAATATTAAATAAGTATTTTAAGGTATATGAAATTATAATTATGATAACTTTTTATTACTATATAGTCTATTAATGTGAATATTTTGACTGTTAATAAATGAATCAAATAATTGAATTTGGTGTAGATATTTTATGAATATTGTTTGAAATTTTCGAATAAGGATAATTGACTCACTGAGTGGGGGAGGGGTGAATTAGTGATATTTTTTCATTTATGTGTCCTTAAAAATGAAACAAACATCGCATCCTGTAAAATATTTCATTCGATTCTACAAAATTCAAACACACAAAGACATGAAAAACTATATTTACAAGATTAAAAATTTAATATGAACATAATAATCCATGGTGTTGTTTGTAAATGATTCAATAACACACAATCCAATTGAAAAAAAAAATTCTTTTAGTGTAATAAGAGTTGGATATATACATTCACATGGGTAACACAATGAACACAATCCAATAGTATGTAAATACACTCATTCTCCATTTGGGTAATAGAATATTTGTGTCACAACACATGTAATATTTTCTCCCTTTTCAATTTTCACAAATGTTATATTTTGAAAAGAAGTATTCAATTTCAGACCCAGAATTTGGAATAAAGTACAGGGGATATGATATAGAAATCAATTTTATTTTTCTTTTCAATTCTACAAATCTGATTTTCAAATATAATTTTCTAGTATGATAGTTGGGACTCATTATGAATATGATCAAGACTATTTAGGATACTTTTTTCCACAGTCTAGAAATATGAATATTAAAATCCTATTATTATTATAAGGCTCAATGTGATTTCCATCTAAATAAAATCGATATTTAAATATGATAAAAATAACATAATAATATTGTCATTGAATAAGATGATCATCTGAATAATTTTGTATTCATGTCTCTTATCCTATCACTTCAATCTGTCGAAACATATTCAACACATCATTGTACATAATCTAATTTCTCTACCTAAAATGATAGAGCTTCTCTCTCTTCTTTTGAATAGTACATCCGTCATCCATATAGCAATATAAGATTTAAATTTCTCCTATTATAAGTGACCAATGACTTTTTTTCTAGAATCCCCAAAATTTTCCCATTCAATAAAGTCCCAAAAATCCCTATTTCCCTTGAATTTTAAGTACATTTAAGACTTTATTAACTCTTTTCATGTATTATATATTCGTATTTAATATTATCCACAATATCAACCCTTCCTCATATTTGAATTTGATCATATTATTATGATTTCAATTATCTATTTTGATTATCAAATACGATGTTCTCCATAAAAACATATCAACCACCTTTTGTTCTTGTCAATAGAATCCAATTTCAATTCCCATGATGATTTTATAAATTTGATATAAGAGATGAATGGATGTTTACCAATGTGATGAAAAACTTTTAAAACACATTCTTCCATATTAAATGGTTGAATACATTATTGATTGGTCTCTAATGTTTTTAGCTTCAAATCAATTCCCATATCTTAAAATCGTTGAAACAATTATGCCTAATATAATGGTGCACTGAATATGATGTACTGGAATTTGTGGCTTAAAATTAAACAAAATCCATTAATTACTAAATTATTTATTTATGATGATTTTTTTCAGGACTATGAATATATTTTAGAATAGTTTTAGAAATTTCAGTGTTACAATGGAATGTATTCCAACTTCCCAACACTACGATATCCACCTTTCTTTCCAACACAACTAGAATAAAATTTTCCAAAATTCAGTGGGCCAGAAAAAGATAGATATGAATATTAATAGTTTTTTTACGATTAGGATGAAAGATATTAATAAAACATTTTCTCTTTAAATTCACATGCGATCAATATAAATACAACTTACAACATATCATTTAATCCCCCTTTAACTCCTCATGCTTGAATAACAAGTGCTCCAAATACTCAAGATTTATAAAGAACACTAATATTTGAAAATCATTATAACATTTATATCTGTATCATAAATGGTCGGATTTTTCACATTATCATCAAACCATTCATATCAGATTCATAGTAAATCCAATGAAAAATTAATTATATAAATATTATTCCTCAAAAAAAAGTAATTGTATTGTGAATTTATGGTGAATCAGAGGAATTTATTCTATCCATCTTCATTATATTAAATACGATTGATATTTTCATTCATTTTATGTCTGCCGCACTTAAATACAATATTCAATATAATTCCCAACAAATAAAAAGTGATGCGATTTTAATTTTTTCAAAAACATTTTTTACAAACAAAATATAATATATGAATATGATCAACTTAATCATGAAATTGGTAATAACATTGTTTAATTTTAAAAACATCTACATAAAAATTACATTATTTCATGTGATAATTCATAGATGAAAAATAATCATTGAGTTTTCCTGATTGTTCATTACATGAATTGGATGTGAATAGATGAAAATTAATAAACATTAGAGAATATATAATTATTGATATTTCTAGAAAATAAAATATTCGTATTTGAAACTTTATTATTTGAGGAGTGTTGACTTTCTAGTTTAAATGATTATTATGAATTCCATATTTTGATCGAGGTTTCAAAAATAAAAAGATATAAATATTATTCTAATTTTTCAACTATGTAATTAAAATGTAAAATTTTTATTTATATATAAATAGATAATGAGAGAGAGAAGAAAAAATGACTATATAGAAGTTAATTATTACGGGAGTAACACTACAGATCACTTTATACATGTATTTTTTCTAAATATTTTTGTTTTTAAATATAAAGAATCAAATATTTATAATAAATATTATATATGTTTATAGATAATATCATATATTTATGTTGACTTATTTCAAGGTTGAGGAATATATTCTCATTCATAATTGATTACCATTTAATAAAATAATGGGATTCATTATAGGGAAATGATGGCGTACTTTTTTGTTATGAAATAAAATACTATAATGCATGATATCATGTCATTATGATTTTTTAACATTATTTATATAATGTATTCCTCATATTCAACTGGAAAACAATAGATAAATAATCGACCACATTGTGGGTGATTCATAGAAACAACGTATATGATTTCATATTGTAAAAAATATGCTTCCATACATGTGAGGGTGATTTAAAAATATTTAGGAAGATATGATTCTATCAAAAAAGAGGTTAATTTCATTGAAATGAAATATGAACACAAATTTAAGGATTCAACATCCCTATAAATGATACAAAATTATCCATGTGGGAACTACAATTTTTTTAAATCTTATAAATATTATATAATGATATATATAAATAATTATGACAATATGTTTTTCAATTTAACTGGAATATATATTAAAAATAAGAAAATAAGAAAATAATAATGTTTTTATATAAATAAAAAAATTACAATCCAATTCTATATATTAGATGATTTACTCACATACCCCAATTTCTATCATAATTAAATAGTACGTCTCAAAATAGTTCCCCCTCATTATTTATTTTAAATAACATTATTCTAATTCTACAAATTTTGGTTGAATTTTATATTAATGGTATATATAAAAAACTTATACATTAATTATATTACCTCATTCTATTATTATTATATATATCATAGTCAATAATTGTTTGAAATAGGTGGTCTTCTATGCGAGGTAAAAAAGATTGATTTTAATGGGTTTTTAGTGATAAAGATTTATTTACCTCCCATATAAAATGAATATTCCTGTATTATTTCAATAAAAAAAATTCATCTATTGTAGGTCAAGGATTCTATTCATTCACAATTAATTTGATAAATAGTGAAATATTGAGTGTGTTTTATATCTATAAAATTATACCATATATTATTCCCAATTTATTTATAATAGTTACCAATGTTTTATTTATAAAATTTCTATTATACCAAAAGTTTTTCTTATAAAAACTATTTTAAATTTGATAAATAGACTTAAATTCATATAAGTTTATTGTTAAATTAACCATTATGGGTTTATTAATATATTTACATGTATTATTTTTTAAAATGTTTTTACAAAATTATAATGAACAAATTTAATAGTCTTGTAAGAATTTTATATAATAAAGATAATTATAGATTAAATAATATTGTATCACAATGTGGATAATGTATATAAGGATTATTTAATTAATTTTTTCCAGAATTCAGCCTAAATTATTTTCAATGTCTGAGTCAATATGTTTTCTATGTAAAAAATATATATGTCTTATTTAAATTATTTCAATAGTAACTTTTGTTTTGACTTATTTAAAATTGGTTTCCATATATATCACTCCATTATTAGGGGTTATTTTAAAAAAAAATTGTAAATTATATAGAATTAAATGTTTGAAATATTTATTCTTGTGGGGTATTTAATTGTCCATGTGAACATTGATGGAATTGTGTTTTTGGAACTGTCGAGATTGAATGAGGAATGAGTTTTCAATGTTGGATAAGGCTCAAGGGATTAACTTTTATACAATATTTTTGTGGGTGGAATAGATTTAATTATTAGTTATTTAAGTTCCTGGAGATGTAAAGGTTTTGTAAGTATGATTTCATGGATTTTTAGTTATTTTAATACATGTAGAAGATATTTTATAAATTGGATAAGTCAGCTATGAATCAATATTATAAGATAATGGGTAATCTTATGAATCACTATGATATAGGATTGAGTCATTACTATGGTTGAAAATGTTTTTCTAATTATAACTCTATTCACAATGATATATATATGATTCATTAAATGAGTCACTCTTTTGTAGAAAATTATCCAACATGATGTGAGTATGAGTTATAAAATTTGTCACTATAATGCTTGAAAAGACTCACAAGGATGTGAGTATGAGTAATTCATGTGTTTTTAATGGAATATAATAAATTTTTTAGTAATTAAAAATACATTTAAATGAATATTTAACATAGTAAGAGGATATATAATGTTGGATAGGTGAAATATACATAACATCAGTATTATAAACCCTATATTTTTCAGTTATTCCCTATGGGACTTCTCATTTTATTCATACTGGAATATCAAATTTTCTGATGTAGAATGAAATTATAGCTAAATGGAACTCACTGTATACATCCATAGTAACTATTTATTAATATTATACCAAATAATTTTTTTTCTCTAAATCATTAATCTAATTCTTTATCAACTAGTGTTTCTTGTTATGTGGGGACCAATATACTACAGGTAGGAGGGGCCAAGTATTTTCCTATGTTATACATGTGCCATACCATGTTTAGAAAATATGATTTATTTTGGGTGAATTGGGTGATTTGGGTGATACGAATAACGAGACTACATGGAGATTATATTAATCTTAAGTGATGCCAAGGGTGGCACTCTAATGACATGACATTTTAGATTTCTTAAAAAATAGTTCTGAAATTGCAATGTTCTATAAGTTTTAATTCATATAAATCCCAACATAAATGAGACAAAAAGTTTTTTAAAACATTTGTAACTGTCTTATCACATTAATAAATTGAAATTATTACCTTTAGAATATAAATAGTTAGAATGACTAAATATTCAAAAAAGGGGTATATCAGAAAAACAATTTTTTATTTTTTATATTAAAATTTAAATACAAGTTCTATATTTTAATTTTTATAATTAAAAAGAATAATGCTAATTTATTCATTAAATATATCATTAAATTATTATTAAAAATATTTTATCATTTTCAAATAGGATAATTAATAGTAAAAAAATAATGAGTTTTTAAAAAACTAAAATTTCTTATATTTTATGAAAATTTTCACATAATCAAGAATAATATTAATACAATTAAATATATAAAATATAAAACTAAATAATAACATTATAGTTCTTATTTATTATTTTCACATAAAAATACCATGTGAAACATATTTAGTCCTAAAGAAAACTATTAATATAAAATAAAAAAATTTATATTCTATATATATAATCTATAATAAATGTGAAGATAGTCCTTTTTTCATGTATTACTCATAAAATTTATTAAATTAATAATAATTGAATTTATGGCTCAAAAATTAATAACCATGATAATGTGATCATATATAAATTTTCAATACTAATAATGTTATTTTTAAAAAATGGATTATTGTGATCAACTATAATATTTTAAAATCTACATTTCAAAAATTTATAAATTTATTTTAATTAAATCATTATTATATATTAGATCACATTTTCTAGATAATTTAATCATTAGAATTTTTGTTTTCCAAATTAATATTAATTACTATGTTTAAAAACATTTACGTTGGAAAAATATAAAAATTATAAACACAATATTAAGGGTGAAAGTAAAAAAAACATGTTAAAACATGTTTATATATAGATTTTCAATTGGTTGAATTACTAAAACTCCCTAATTTATTGATTTATCATTTTATAATCACTTGATACACTTGTAGTAGAATTATTTAAAAGTAATTCAATTATTATTTCAAAAAATTATTATTCTCTTCAATTATTCAAAAGTAAAACATCTATATCTTCATTAATCACTATTATGTAGAATTTCATCTTAATAATATTCCTTATTAATATACCTAAAACCATTATTTATGGAACAAATTCCATAATCACTGATATTTAGCCAATGCCGATAAATTTTTAGTGGACATTGATGGAAAAATTAAGGTCTCAATGATACTGTTAGCTATTTCTAATGTTTTTTTCTTAATACCGATCTTCCAAATATCATCTAAACATAATTACATGATATATATAATATAACTAGTGAAATTAATTATTTATTAATGGTACAACCCATATCTAATTATTTTCACTCTATTATGAAAACCAAGAACATTAATCGTAGCTATTTTTTGAATTCCTCTTCCCTGAAGAATGCTTATTTATGTTTTAATACTTTTACTTATTTATTATGGAAAACCTAAAATCATGATAAATATTATAAAATAATAAATAAATTTCATTATTAATATTTTTTAGTGAAAATATTACAATTGAAACAGTTAAATAAACATAATCATCAAGAAAGTTGAAGAATATTATGGTTTGGGTCGGTTTAACCACCCACATGAATGACATTAAAAATATTTTTTCGTTTCTATGAGAATAAGAAACAAAATTAATATAGTAAATTAATCAACGAAATATATTAACTTTGTTATAAATTTTTTTAACTATATTCTTATTAGAAAAATATCATTTTTTTTAAAAATATCAGAAAATTTAGCCAAAATATATTCTATTTTCACAAAGCATAACAAAGAAAATTATAGAATGGTATATGAAATTTTAAAAATTTATGTTTGTTCTAAGTTAGAGTATATTTAATTATTTAACATGGGATAAATGAATTAATGCATATAAAAATAATATTTTTTCTTCAAATGGTAAATTATATTAACCCCCAATATAGAAAATAAATTTCAATATTGTTATAAATAATTGGAATTGAAATTATTGAATGGTATAAATAAATACATATATATATAACAATATGTTTCTGAAATTGTTAATGAAGATACACATCCTGATGACACGTGAGGTTAAATAACATTGGTCGAAATAAATATTAATTCCTAGGAACATTGAAAAAATTATTATTTTTTCTTTGATTTATATATTTCTTTTGTTGAATTATGATTTCCCAATCCTTTATTTTTATTTTCAGCATATTTTTTATTTTTGGAAAAAATATATATTTAATTAAAACAAACCATAATGACTTATTTTCATTCTTAGTTATAATTAATATGGATATTAATTTTTTTCAAAGTGTCTTATAACCTTGAAATGTACATCTATGATTTCAAAATGATTTTATGAAATATATTAAATTCTTTGGTTTATACATTACACCCAATATGGAAAATGATCTACATCTAAATCAGTTCAGTGTTATTTTTAATCCTATATATCTAATTGAAATATCATTAATTTGGGTGATAGGTTTTTAGTTACCACATAATTCAATTTATGATGTAATTTTATTCCATGTGAGTGTTTTTTGAAATCCATTTAATTTATATAGGTTCTTTATGTAATGAAAATTATTTAAATTTAGATGTCTCAAAATCACAATCATTTTCCTTTGGTTTATTATATGATGATGGTTTATATTAACTTTCATACATATATATGGATTATTATTCAATAGATCCAATATCATCCTCCAATTCTCTGGGATAAGCTTATACCAGATGAAATAGCGATGCATGGAATTAATTAGTTTTTTCATAAAGTTTTGAAAATTATTTGCTTCTCAGAATTTCAGACATAGAAATAATGTGTTTGTTTAAATAATAATCGTAATGGTATGTTTTATCACAATTGTTTACCTATTTTAGTAGTTGTTTCCCATTTCCTTGTTGAAAATCATATTTTTATATATTTTCAATATGATTTATATTTCAATAAAATTATTTTTATGGATAATTCTATATATTGATTATTATAGTGATCTTTTTTCACTCTCAGATGTTATATGACTATGGGTATGTGTCTCTAGCAGGTTTAAAACTTTTATTATTCTTCAATAGATTCTAATGGTATTATATAACTCCAACATGTTATATTTATTTTTTCATATACTCACATTGTATCATTTATTATAATATTTATTCCTCCCATTTTGTTCAATCATGTATTGATATATATTTTTCAATTAATGATATTTTTAGATCACACTTTATTTTTTTCAATCACCATGTTATTAATATTATTATATCTTCTATGATATCTCGAAAAAATATATTTGAGAATGATAATAGAAAAATATTTCGAAATGAAACCAAATAAGATGTTTTGGTTTATACTTTACAAGATAATAAATCATTAACTTTTAGGATTATGATAAAATTTTGAAATTAATTATTTAATTTTTTTGATTAATCTATTATTTATGTCATGTTTATATCAATTTTAATTATTTTCTATTAATGACGAGTTTAGTTGTTTTATGAATTTTTTATATATCTTCTATGAAAATCCATTGTAAATGTTTGTTGAGTTATCAATTTAAAAGATAACAAAACAATTTTTTTTATTATAGATATTATGTGGTTTTCATAGAAATACAACCCTCTTATAGATTCTAAAAATGAACTTGGTTTTATAAAATATATATCTAGGTGTTATATTCACACAAACAGTTGGTATAATATATCACATTCATCAATTTGGATCACGTGTAATGAGCTCTTACTAGACACATAGATTAACACTATTGAGTGTTAATAATTAATAAATTAAAATAACAATATAGAAAAATATAATGAATGTAATATTATATAACTATTTCAATAAAAACCCAATATATTATAATAGTCATCTTTTAAAAAAATATATATTTTCTAGAAATTTCTATATAATATAGTCTCTTTAATGAAAAATGAAACATAGTATTGAAAAATAATTAATTTATAGTCGTCACATCGTCATTTTAATTTCATGTATGTATAAGATTAATAATATTGAGAAAATTTATAAGGATTTTATTTAATACTAATTTAATTTTAATTTCTTGGGAAACATGTACTCAATTTTTAAAATACTTTTCAGTTCATCGATAATTTTTTTTCATCAAAAATGATTTTTTTAAAAAAATAATATATTTTATAATTCATATATTCCAATTCTTTTAAATTAAAATTATTAAATATGATAAAATATTTATATACAAAAATAAAAATTAAATTACCATTAATGGTTCAGATTTCTGTGAAATGATTTATTTTTCAGTGCATAGTGACATATTTGTAATTTTTTAAATATATAATTAATGTTGATTAAATATTTAAATTTCAAAGCCTAGTAATATTTCAAATTTTATATTATATTTTTAGATGATTTAATTAATTAAGACTAATATAATTAATTATATTGGTATCCATAAATATTCATGATATTAATAAACATTATGTTTTTATAAAACAAATTTTGTTGGGTTATTTAAATTTATATAAAAATTTATCTTTTAATATTTAATATTTTTATTATGAAAAAATTATTCTATATTTCAAATCATAATGTCCAATTTCGGTAAATAAGACCCTTATATTTTTTCATATTTTTAATAGTTACCATATATAAATATTTTGAACCAAGGGAATGATAAATTATGTAATTAAAGATAAAAATAATATAGAAAGGCGTACTAATATACAATATATATATATATATATATATATTTTAACCATTCCCCAAAAGGATAAAAAAGTTTATATTTTATACCACATTCCATTGAAAATTACATGAATAAATTTTAAATGAACAATTAAATTGAAATTTCACCCTCCTTGTATTAATATCTCTAAACTATTTCATAATGATAAAAAGTGTATATGATTATGTATAATTTTTTAAAATTATGTATTTAAAATTTGTTATTTTTTTATTTCTTGGTAATTTTATAATTACATTAAATTCTTGTGCAAATGAAAAAAAGTATTTATAAAATTAATAGAAAAGTAAAATAGATTATTAGAAAAATTATAAATTATAATAATATTTTTGGTGAATTATCATTTTCCATGAATATTTTAGAAAATATAAAATAATAGTGATGTTTTACAAATATTATATTATAAAACCATATATTTCATCATGTTAGTAAATTCTAATTAACAAAATGTTGTCAAAAATTACTTTATTGGTATTTTAAAAAAAATAATATTTCATTAAATTAAGTATAATTCATAAAAATACTATATTAAACCATGTGAATGGGATATAGTTGAAAATATCGACCATTTTCCATTTATGGGTCAGGTTTTTTTAATTGTTTTATTATTGTCCAAGAATGAGAAAAAATAATGATATTATGGTAATAGCCAAAAGGGATAACATGGGTTAAAAATATGAAATATCAGTTAAATCATCAAATAAAAATTTAGAAATATAATTCTATATGATTATTTATACTTATTTCTATATTAACAACACAATATGTCAGTTCGAATCCACTTGATCCAAGAAATAAATTCATATTATATTATTAATTAATGTAATTTAGAGGGTTCCCCACCACTCAGTAATAAAATGAAACCCATTCTCCGTTTCACTATGCCATATTCAGCAACATTCCTTAACAAAAAAACTAAATAATGGTTTATTTTAATATTTCCTATACAAAAATTTTATGCGATGGTTTTCATATTATACTATAAATATAGTTTATTAGATTGTATGTAAAGAATATCTTCCAATGAAGAGGTAATCGTCCAACTCGGCCACTTTTAATTTATATCAACCACTACATCCTCTAATTATATTGTTTTAATCAGAAAATAATAATTTAATTATCCTTAATATAATGAAATTTTTTATGATTATGATAACACCATTATTCAACATTATTTCCTTAAAATGGGATGTTAATGTACTATTCGTGTGTATGTGTGAAGAACCACCCCCAGGTGTTAATAAGAATCGTTTTACAAAATTAGAATTTATATCTTGTTGCTATGATGGGTTTAATTTTTATATATAATTTTTCTCCCTAAAATATTTCATCGTTAATTATAATATGATATATACCTTTTCACCTTCCCATTCTTTAGAAAATGATAATGCCACTTGTGAATACATTTGGACTACCTCCTCCACAAATGGATGTTATTTTCTTCAATTCCTTCTTACATGAAAGAAAATATGGAAGTATTAATTAAATATATATGATAAGTATCAAAAAAATGTTACAGGTGATTTATTATTTTCTTTTCTTTTTCTCATCCTTGAATAATTAAATACAATATCCATTGGTATATATGACCTAACATCTCCATAGAGTATGCAAATAATTTTTCTATCATTTTATTATATAGATGAACACATATTTATACAATGAATATATATTATATTTATGTCATTATTAAAATTTCAGAGATTTTGAAACAATGATTAATGTAAAACGATTGGAACAATCGAACCAACTTTCGCCAGAAAATAAAATACATAATTCCTAGAAGAAACTACTTTAATATGCAATTATTAGTACACACATTATTGAAATGATATAAATTATCATATACAATATCGTATCAATTAAATGAACCGGTTATATAAATATGACAAATTTTAATTTGTTATAGATTATATAAAAATCAGTAATAAGGAATGTTGAAATGGATTTGAGGGATATCTATTACAATTATTTTTTTGTTATATCCATTAAGGAATATTATGAAATATATTTATAAAAAACAATTTCATTATCATCAAAAAACATTTTTTTTCATGTAATTTCAATGTAATATTAAAATATTCCATGCCTTCATTTTTTAAAATATTAATAATGTATTTAAAGAAAAATAGACATTATTTTCTTTTTTACTTATGAATTTCTTCTTCCATAAAATTTTGTTCAAAATATGTTTTCAAGAATTTTATTATGTTAAAATATAATTTTAACTCATGACATAAAATATAAAATTAATTTTAAAATTTTTCATCGTGTTGTCTTCTAAATGATGTAAAATTGAGTATTTACTTTAAATTTAATTGGAATCATTATTTTAATGTATAAGGAATGATTAAAATATACACCTATAATGTAAAATAAATTATTAAAAACATATATTAATTTCTTAGAAATTTTTTTTCATATGAAATGATTTACTCAATATTTTTTTTAATATTGAATTGTCATTTTAAATTGAAAGGGGGATTGTTCATTAATAAATGTTTCACTTGTATATTAATATAATATTAAATTATGCAATTTCCCATTGATGTTATTAGAGATATCATGTAATGAGTATATCATTAGTTCTATTTTAGATGGGTATTGGGATTCAAAAAACCAATTTATTAATAATTATGACTTTGTTCAGAGCCCATATAGAAGGAATCAAGATAGCTAGTCCGAGAGGCCAAAATACTGAAATTCCATAGTTATAAATTTTATTAATTAAAAATTAATTTTTAGTTATCCCTGGGGTTTCCTTGTTGATATTAGTAATTGATACTTAGTGAAAAAATGTGATTATTTAAGGGAATGTGTTTTTATTATCCACTCCTCCTTGTTGATGATCCCTTATTTACTCATGATAATCCCAGCTATACATAACCATTTCATCAAATCTGAAATGACCCAATATATTTTTCCAATCCCTATGATTTGAAGAAGGATATTTTGGATGTTATTAATTATTCTCTTATATTTTGTGTTATATTTTAATTGTCGTTAAATGATAACATATAATTTCATAACACTTAAACAAAATTTAATTGTTTAAATATTTATATTCTCACATTCATTTTATTTTAAATTTTATATTTTTTAAAAATCAAAATAATTTTTTTATTTTATATTAAAATATTATATAATCTGATTTTTATAATTTTATGTATTAAATAATATATAATAATGAGAAAATTTAAATCTTTATTTATATATGTATATATATATATCATATACTATATATATTGTATGTATATATATATATATATTCATGGTATTGTTCTTATTTATAAAGTGGACCAATTTTCTCTTTCTATGTGAGGTATGCATGGAATTTCCATGAGAGTAGGTGAGATATTTCAGTCATGGTAACACCAAACAACATCATATCCTTTGCACATTTCATCATAAATAAATACACATATATCTTCATTAGTGAATAAACCTATAAGTAGCATCCTTTATTTATAACAATAGTATTGTATATCATCCATGATGATACTATTAATGTCTAAAGACAACTTTTTCTTGGAATGATATCATATCATGTTCATCAACGACACCTATCACCTATATGATCTACATTATAATCGACCAACCATGAATCAGGAATAATAGTAGTAAACTAATGTGTTTCCATGTTTAAGAGACAAAACAAAACACCATAACAACTTCTCTATTACTTGGAATTTTCTTCTCACCTCTATCATAGTTGCACCAGTTTGACCATCGAGCATAAGAAACATATTAATTTTCACAATGGAAGTTGAAACATCCATCCTTCAATTATTTTATGATATCTCGAGATGATGTTCTATAGATTTAACTTTATGGAAGATATAATTAAACCTCTAATAGTATTTACAACATACTTAATGTTTTAGTAACGCCTACAGTTTAAAACGATAGTTGAGTACCATGTTTCGAACGGTATCCTTTCAAATGTAAGTGTATTATTGTAACATCCCATGATCTGGACGAATCTCATGTGGAAAAAATTAAATGGTTACAAGACCTAAAGAGACGTACCAATATTCTAAAGGTTATTGTGTAGTAGTGAGGGTGGGATATTTATAATGGGGAGAGAATACAACATATTATTGAGAAAAATACAATACAATAATCAGTAAAAATAAATATTATATTAATTGGAAATACCATGGAATCCACTTCCCATATAACTAGAATGTAAAATGAGGAACCAAAAAATATTCTAATAATAAACCATGTAATGAAAGGATAAGATATTTATAAACATAAAACATAAAATAATACAAAATAATGAAATAGATGAAACAATATATAAACAAAATAACCTAATCCTAAACCCAAACCAGTCTCATCCTTGAACTCTATCCTATCCATGAAATCAATAATCAATAATATGTTGTTGGATTATTGTCCTTATTTTTTCCCAGTAAAATCTTTGAGTACCAAATAGTATCCAGAGTACGGTATTACTAAAACATAGTAGGTTGGAACCACTATATATAAATACAAAGTGTCTGGAAATAGTTGTATAAAAAATACGATAAATAAGGGTTTTATTTAATCAAATAAAATAATACATAAATAATATTTCATCAACACTATGATTTAATTTCTGTGAGAAGTGTATAAAATCCATCTGAATAATTACCATAAACCTAAAATATTAAACCATAATAAAAAAACAAGTAATAATCACATAATTTAGGATATCTGTCTATATATGTATTAAATCATGGGACTGTGAATATCCATCTCAATACAACCCATATAATATGAAATTTGGAAGAACCCACTCAACATAAGATATATGGAAAAAGATTTTTCAGTGCCCACTCTATATAATCATTACACCATGGGAATATTAAAATCACAATCAATATAAGAAGTAAATCATGGGATAAGGGGGAGTCTACATATTGAATGAATTATTGTGTGGGTCTAAGTATATCTCACTTAATAAAATCACTATAGCATGGTACATGATCATGATGGCGATATATAACTATCATTTAATTTTAACATAACTATTCTTTTCAATAATGATGTCATCATATCACAATATAAGATTCAATGATTAATTTTGAAAATTTAAGTTTTCCATTGAGTTATATATCATTTATCAATAACCTAATAAATAATAATTTTTGAAATTAACATCGCATTCTATACTAAGAAATCACATATAGTTTTATTTCATTTTAACACACTTTAAACCATAACTCGTGTTCTTATTAATCAAACGGTTCCCCTTACCCATTGTGCATCCATATGTCAGGTGGCATCAAACATTGAATCTAACGAAATCTAACAAATATTAAAATCCATTATTTACTATAAAGAATTAGATCAATTTGGATAAATATTATATTTTTGAAATAAAAATATTTCTTATACATCCAAATTAAATATACTGTAGGTTTAGGATTAGAGATCCTACATTATTATAGTTATTGATAAACTACAGAACTGCAAACGCCAAAAAAATAATTATGGTGGAGATCAAGGAATGAATCCTTGGGCACAAAAAAATTGTCTATAACAGGTCTAATTTGGTCTAGATATTTCTACAATAAGAATAGAGAACAATGGATTTCAGGGGTAAAACTATGATAAATAACTCACTAATGATTGGCTATTGAAATGAGAGATATGGAATATAATATGAAGATATTAAATCACCTATAATACAAATATGTTCAAAAGTGGAATGTAGTACCGGAAATAATTAATGAATCATACTTGGGAAGGTGTTAAAAAATCATTTGGTCCAATATTTACATTGCATGTTATTCCTCCATGTCATATATTTTACAATTATGTAAATACACAAAAAAACTAATCACATTAATTTAAAATTTACCGTGAATGATAATTACATGATGGGAATTTGGTTCATGATGTGTAACTAAATCACTTCTTGAACAAGCCACAACATTTGTCTGGAAGCCATTATATAATTAGTAACATATACATTCTATGTACATGATATGTAAATTGTTTTCCATGATGTTTTTATATAACAATAAAAAACCTCCCAAAAATTTAAAACCATAAAAACCCATTTTACATGTTTTTACCCACAATCCATTAATTAAAATAAACATACACCGTATGTCTTGATGTCTATTTTTTAAAAAATCAACTTCATATCTTAATAAAACACTACCACCAAAGTCCAATACAAAACCCATAGAGGGGATTACCTTGAAAGATAATGTATATTACAACCGACTAATCATATAAATACTCATCCCATAGATTCTAAAGTAATCAGTTTGGGGTCCTAAAATACTATTTCAGACATTGTTCTCTCATATCAGACTCCAACTCCCTGATATCCTACAAAACATACCCATGGTTCCCCCTTAGTCGAAATAGTGGTATTATAATACCTTGAGGTAAAAATCCATAATGTTCACAATACATATCTGATGATCCTCAAAGGACACATATTTATAAAGGTCGATATACTTGAAGTCCACCATTTGAGTTTGTTTAGGATAATCACTATGAAGTTGTGACATGTGAAAAATGTCGTAAATTTAGTGGAAGTGCTATATAAGGGGATATCAGTACACCAATAGACAAAACAAATCCACCATGTCAAATGTCCTGACAAAACTATTCTCAAAAGTCACCTATTTTTTGATAGGGTGTTCCCCCAACATAGGAAAATCCTATAGGAAAAATAAAACTATCATTAAATTCTAGAGGTCATCTCTAATGGCCATTCTAAGATTTCATCCTCTGCATTGCGGTCACCAACCACTTCTAGTTTATGTGAATCTACTCGGATGCCTCTAACATGACACAAGGCACAATAAGAACTATTTCACGAGCCCACAACCAACAAAGAGGTGGATAAAAAAAATTATTTAAAAGGCCTCTAAAGGAGTCCTATAGATCGATGCATGTAGGTTTTTGTTTCATAAAAACAACACGATTTCTATATATTTCTCCTATTATCCTTCAAATATAAAACACATGATCCTAAAATATGATACAAATAATGAAAGGAATGATTAATTTCACTTTCATCCTGGGGATTATATTCCATATTAAAAATTATTTGTGTTCCCAATGACTTCTGAACACCCTACCATTATCATTACATGATATAAGGATCTCTTTATAATATGATAATCATATGAAAATATTGTATATGAACTATCTTTTGACCATAGAGGTTACATATATCATCAATATTGAAGTTATATCTGATAGGTACTATGTGTGATACATTCATTAGATAATCAATGATCAACTATTATACAACATTCTTATTGGCTTTCTTTAGTAGCATTATCAAATGTTTCAAAATTACATCATCCCTTCTCCACTCTGGATTAGAAAATGGTGGAAAATCCCACCAGGAATCTAATGCTCACATTTCACATACTAGAGATGAAACATCACATCACCATTTATTCTAGCTCATTTTTTATTCCCGACCACCAGTATAGTCTCTAAAATCCAATATATATCTCTATCAAACCAGGGTGTGTCAAAAATAATGAAGGTTGAAAATATCTCATAAACTCATTGTACAAGCCCATATGAACCCATACTCAACCATATAAATTATGTAAATTTCCACAAATAAAATACCATCTAGATTGTATCCACCTATTATATAAAAGGTATCTCAGAACTAAGACCTTCAAATTTTATAACCACACCATCTTTATCTAGTTAAAGAGAAACGGTAAAATTTATGTCATTGTCTGATCTAATCATCCATGAAATTCTTAAACATATAAATAAATATCCAAAAAGAGTTCAATAAACCTCTAGAAATGAGATTCCTCTTATAATACTTCTATCTACATTTTCTGTATCATTTCATCAATAATGAACATCCCCTTTCCTAGTTTATAATCCAGCTTTATATATATGGGAATCAAATACTAATCCTACCCCCTCTATTGAATGTTCATATCCAGTTACTAGGGATTTAATTAATTCTATTATACTCCATGTAGACCACAAACACCTCATCCACAAGGTAGATTCTTAAATATCATACAAAATGTACCACAATGGCTAATTCTATATCATGAGTTGGGAAATTCCAATTATATGGTTCCATCTGTCTGGATCCATAAGAAGCCACTCGAACCCCTGCATTAAAAATTCATTATGTTCATCTATGGATGAATCAATTGTCTTAGAATATTAATTAACAAATATAGGTATTTTGATGATAGGTGTTGAGATATGATTGGTCTTCACCAATGAAAAGTCCCCACCACAAGAATTTTACCAAAAAAATCTCACAGAATTATTAATTTTCACCAAATATTGTGTTCAGAGAAATGAAATGTCTTGGATTATACACTAATATAAACCTACTAAACCCAGAAAACTCTAAATATCCAAAAATTTATTTCATATCTCTCAAGATATAATGACATTAAATATATGTGGGGGCATTAACACTCCTCCACATGAGACGGCATGGCATAAGACGTCAACATTATCAATCTAGAAATAAACTTTAGGTAGCATGTCATAAATTTGATGACCTATAAATGATCTAAAATTTATTTTTATATGATTGGAAGTATAATCTACATACAGGATGTACACTATGATATCATCATGATTATCACCACATACTAGTCCAAAAAAGGAAGAACATCTGATTCATTAGTGGTACTGATAATGAAAGTCCATTTTTCAAAAAAAAAACTTCACTAAAAAATTACACAACCAATAAATTCATCTTAAAATATATTAGGGTTATGTTCAACAGACTTATCATAAATTATTGGTATCCCGACCTCTAATATATAGTATAGAATGTATTAGAACCTATAAACTTTCGGAATTTATTTCTACAATGTGGATGGAGATATAGGATCATGACCTTAATCTGGTTCAACAAATGTTATTACACAATAAATAGAGATGTAGAATCAACCATATTGTTGAAAAGAATTGGAGAAAAACCAGAATATGTTGGTGGATTTATGAAACCTTTAGGTTAAATATAATCTAACTGAACATCAAACTTTTAAATCTCTCATTGTATCATTATATATGGAGGGATATAAACTGTCTCTTCTCTTGTAACCAAATTGATAGTGAATAGGATATATATTTTAGATTTAAGACATAAAATTCCTCATGAAAAATAATGCTAAAAATGGTATTCAACTGGGGGAAATAATCTTTTTAAATCCGTCCATCTTCAAGAAAAAATTGATTCCTATCAGAGCAACAATACAATCCAACATTGAATAATTTTTTCTTGTATGACAAGGATAATTATTTCAGTCACCATATTGATAATGAATTACTCCTTATATAGAATGAAGGTGAATATTCTCTAGTAAGTGTTGATATGAGACTCATATATAACTACACAATCCATAATATGAATTAATTTGAATCCTCTCATTTCCAAAAATATGTTACCAAAATAAATTGTAACAACCCATTAATTGAAAAAATTCCATGAATTATTTGATATTGTTTTACTGAACTCCAAATAGTGTTTTGATAGTAAAAACACTCTCCAATATTTTCACATCCAATATGTTACAATTTACAAAATTGTTAGATAAAATGGAATATGATGCTCCCAAATCAAATAAAAATAATGTAATTATAGATGATTCATGAAACATAAATCTCACAGTAAAAATACCCACATTCATAATAGTCAAGGAATACACCATTATTTGTAGAATAATATACCATATTACTGGGGATCCTTCCTTACTCTCATACACTAATAACTATTTATAATACTGTCAGTCATGTATTATGAACCATTACCCCTATCTTGACCTAAAAATCAAACCAAACATAAACTACCTATTTGATAAGGATTAGCTGAGTTCATCCTTGAGAATAATAACATTTATGACCCTATCCACTACTTTTATACTACATCACACTTCAAAACCAATTCATTTGGACAATCGTTATACATGAACAACATGCCCAATAATGGCATGGACACTGAGGCCACTTGTGGCCCAAAATTTCACATTGAAATATTTTCAACAGAACACATTCTAGAGATGTATTCCCTCTACCATAATTTCACTATTATTTATTGACACAGTGTTAACTATCATAGAGTAACATCATTAAATGAGAATACGAGAACTCAATTTCCCTTGAGAAATAACTATTCACATACTTGTTGACACCTTATATTTCATTTCGAAGATAAATTTATAATTTATCATTTTTTAAAGATAATAAAAAAAAATTATCTATGATTTAATATAAATGTAAAACAAATACAAAAATATCTCCCCTAGATATCTCATTAGTATCTAAAGATGGATCATATGGATTTACGTTGGTGAAATATTCAATGTAGTCCATCACATACACGATCTCCTATGTGATACAAAATAGTTTTCAATACATACCATCCTTAAAAAACTCTAGATATAATTGTTTCAATATAATAAACTCAATGAATTTATAAAATAACTCATATTAATTTCCATAATAATATAGAATATCCCACAAACAATTTGGATATCCCCTAGTCATATATGTAGCACACATAATCCTCCAATATATGGGTGTATCATGATTCATGAATATGATTTGGACTGACTCGATCAAGAACTCAACTATCTGGGATCCTCCTTCCTCAATGAAACTATGTAGATTTATGATATGGGACTATATAATTATCTTAATAATTGAATACACATTATAAAAAATCTTTCATTTCGTGGATCACATGACCCTCATTAAATTTTCATCAAGCTAAACATCTATCTACTTTTCAAGATCAACATGAAACTCTTGGTCTACTATAACGACCCATACTTTAGGTACATGGTTATTACTTCAAAATTTTCGTATACTTATTACAACAATATAACAAAACCATGAAAGGACCGTATAGGTATAGTGTCTTTAGAAACTTGGAATCATAAACAACTGGTTCATAAAGCATCTACATTGTCTCCCATTTATTTCATCATATCTAGAGTACCTTTTGGAATATCCTACTTAATAACCTTCTTCTTGACCTAGTGAAAGAAAACATACTAAATAGTGAGCTCAAATTTTCTGTAAGGATAAACAAAAGAAATATCAATTACATCATATTCATAAGAACATAACATTTTGGATATATTAACCTGCCAAATAGATCATAATTTCATAATAATGGGATAAATAATAGTAGTGAAATGTAATCCCAATAATTATAACATAAAACATGAAACTTTTTGGCATACACACATAATCATAGAGAATCAGTATTTTAGTCAAGACTCATTTCCAAAACTATCTTAGCGGACAAAGTCCATTTCTGAACCGAGGTCACTCCTCATTTCAGTCCTGTTTCACTGAACTAGATTAACCTTCTGTTCCAGCCATGTTTATCTCATGAGAGATAAATCCTTACCCAATTTATTGGAAGGAGATATAGGTCCCACCCATCTCATAATGTTACCATTCTTACGTCTGCCACAAAATCAAAAATCATACATTATTTCATAACCCATGTAATAAAAATGGGATTCTTAAAAATCGTGACATCATAAAACAATTTATAAAAATAATTCCATCACAACATAATAAAATCAATTTAATAATAGGAATATAAAAAGAACCATATATTATCAATGATGGAAATTTTTTTGTAAAAACACTTGAACTCCATTCTTAAGGAAAATAAACATTATATTCAATTTTTTTTACCTTTCTTAACATGTCATACAAATTTAAACTAAAAGAAGTTGATTAAAAATAAACATGAGAACTTGTAAAGGAAGATTCTTGGAAATAATGTTTTTGAAATCCATTCATGTCGTATAAGTAATGAAAACATTCGTCTCATACTTATGTCGGAAAATTCAAAAAGTACCTCCTACGAAAAATGACAAAAGATTTCTTTCATATCATTTACTAAAAACTCATCGAAGGGTAAAATTGGTTTTAAAAAATTGTAGTAAGATATATTTATTATTACATATTGAGGAAACATGGATTTGTATGATAAATATTTCTCAGTAAGTTCTGATGTAAAAACAATCTCGGATAAAAATTGATATTGTGAGATTGTCCCTTACCATAGGTCTGATTCGCTTCGTAATTGTATGAACCTCTTGTATAATGATTTGGATAATTTTATTGACTTATTCAAGAATCATAATTATTTTTATGATATCATATATGGTTATATTCCTTTCTTCTTATTAGTAATATTTCATTACTACTTGTTATTCGGGTGTTTATAACTTTTTGTTCTTATGCGTGTATTGTCGAATAAATTCTAAATAATATTTTTAGTTTATAGATACCTCATATCTAAAATGGTATTAGTGTAATATATATCATATTAATTAATTCAATTAATTTATATAATCATTATGCAATGAAGATCATGTAGAACGAGTCGCATCACATCGTGGAGACGGTATTCTGTACGTACACACGAGCGATGATATCGTTCCCGTGATTGTGGAATTTTATTGGAGTGTATGTATACAATTTCAGAATCAATTAAACTTTAAAATAATTATATATAGTTATTCTTTACACCATTATACACATCCAAGTACGTTGGTGGGGGAAAATAGATTACACCACGGCGTGGAGACGACATTCCGTACGTACGCACGCGTAGTGATTTCATTTTCTGTAGGATGGATAGATGTTGAAATAGGTTTGTTTCATACATATAATAACATATCAGTATATGAGTGATACTGAATTTATTACTTCATAATGAAACAACTAAAGAATAAGAAGTGGAAGAATGAATAATGTTGAAATAATCGGTAACATACATTACCTCTTCATTGAAGCCCCTATTTGAGACCCCCTTTTAGGGCACTAAAGTTGGTCTTTGAAGAAGACCAGGACTTATATGATGTTTAAAGGTAAGTGGAGAGAAGAACAATTCAGGGTTTGTCCGAGCTTGAAGGCTCAATGTTGTGTGAGGAGGAGAGGAAGGAGGTGCCCTTTTATAAGGGATGAGAGGGGCACCTTAGGAAAAAATAAAAAATTATTTTATCATAAAGACATATTCGGGTTTTAATAGCACCAAATTAATTTATTTAGAATCAAAGGTGGTGATGGGTCTAAATCCTCCCATAAAATATAAGTTATACAAGTTTATATATCAATTTTAACCTTATCATTTAGATTTAACTTTAAGTTAGATAATTTAACTTATACCGTGTCTTCTTGTTTTCTTTCACTATAAGGTTAATAAAAATACTATAACAAGATAAACGAACCCCAAGTTGTTTATTATTAATATATATATCATTATATAAGTCATTTTTCTGATCCATAGATTTTTAGGAATAAAATAACAATTAATAATATAATATTTGTTTTAAAAACTTTTTTATGTCAATTTTGACACTATTTGGTAATTGAGTTTTTTGAAAATCATAAAAGAAAGATTAATTCAAAAAAAGTTATTTAATTCAATACTAACATGTCATATTAACATATAAAATTATTTTAATTCCTAAAAAGTCTCCAATTACATTCATTTGGGTATTTATAACATCAATTATCTCAATATTTCATTAACCAGATAATTACTGCATCATCATTGTGTCATAAAAATATTAAATTATATAATGTCTAAAAATTAAAAATAAAATTAAATTATGTAGGAAATAGATTTTTCATTCTAACTAATATTTATTGTCGAATTTATCTTATGTATAACCCTATATTAAAAATTATTTAGTTATTGAACATTGATTTTAACTATTTAAACCCTTTATTAAATAAATTAATAATAAATGTCTTAATCTAATCCATGTGGGCTTAAATGGTCATATTTTATTCCTAAGGTTGTTTATGGTCGAATTAAACTTATCCAATAGAATTAGGACATGTGTTAGGATAATAATAATAACATTTTTATGCTTAATTACCCTATTTACTTTTAACCGTGGTAAAAAAAGTAAAAAGACACTATTCCCCTAAAATTATTTTCATATCGTTGATCCAAATTTTAGTCCTTGATATTAAAAGTCTCTCGGATTTTCAAAATTCCACTCACATAATTGGTAAAATTATGTTTTATGTAAATTTCCAAATTCTCCTAGGAGGCGGGTAAAAGACGGTGAAAAGTTCAATAAAATTTTTATATATATAAAATTATTATAAAATGACTCGAATGAATTACTTTGAACTTATAAAGGTATTATGTATCAATTTTTAACTGAAATAAATTTAAATTAAATTAATAAAAATTTAAAAAAAAATTCGATTTTTAAATAACAACCCAGTGTTTTCAATATTCATCCAAAATTGAATGTTTTCATAAAAATACCAAAATTTCACCTTAGGATAATTTCGATATTCTGAATCCAATAATTAAGTCCATTTTGAAAGATGAAATTTACAAAATTCCAAAATGTGGGTATTAATATTCATTACGGCTAGTTTTAATAATATTTTAATAGCATATGGTTCTTTAGTGAAACTCAGTATTGTGTACGATAAAAGCTATCGAGGACGGTAGTGATTGTGTGTAAAGAAAGACAACCTAGTTTTGTGTGTAGTGAAAGATTCATTTGATGATTTATAGAACATAAAAACAAAATATTTCTCACAAAAGTTTCCGGTGTTACATTCTGACACACTTAAAATGAATTTCTCCCTCGAAATTCTTCACTTTGTAACAAACAGATGAGGATACATATCCCTCATAATATACTCAAGCTCCCATATATCTTATTCTAATTGTTGGTTCCTCCATAAAACATTCACCAAGCTAGTGGTCTGGTTCCGTATGACATTTTTGCTATGATCGAGAATCTCTATCGGATGTTCTTAATAAGAATGATCTTACTCCAGTGGTACAACTTCTGAGCTGAGTACATGTGAATTATCAGGTATGTACTTTCTCAGGAGAGATACATGGAACACATCGTGAACATGGGAGTGATTCGGTGGAAGCTCCAATCGGTAAGCTACATTCCCAAAACGGTCTAGTATTTCGAAAGGACCGATATATCTAGGGTTCAGCTTTCCCTTCTTCCCAAATCTCACTACTCTCTTCAAAGAAGATATTCATAAGAAAAATTTATCACCCACTTCAACCAATAGGTATTTTATTCAGTTGTCGGCATAACTTTTTTGTCGACTCTGAACAACTGTAATGTGTTGTTGAATAGATCTGACCTTTTCTGCCTTCTCATCAATAAGATCAAGTCCTAATAGCTTTCTTTCTCCAACTTCATCCCAGCAAGTTGGTGTCCTGTATTTATTTCCATAGAGAGCTTCATAAAGAGCCATCTGAAAACTGGAGTGAAAGCTATTATTATAAGAAAATTACACCAAAGGTAGGTGTTGATAGCAACCACCTTTGAAATACATAGAGAAACCTCTCAATGTAACACCCAAGGTAAATAAAGATTATGACATTTTCATATTGATCCATATTTTTGAATAAAGTATTAATATTACTTTAAAGGGTTTCTATGTTCGATAGCGTACCTGATACACAACAAAGAGTTTCATTGAAATCTTACGTTGCACACTAGTAATAAAACAATATTATTATAAATGGTAGTTAACATGTAGCCGTTGTATTTGGTGGGAATGGATAGAAATAACTAAAATATGATTATATATGTTTTAAATGTTTTTAAATTTATCCAATAAAGGATAGAGGCTTAAAATACGGAAAGAATTCAATTTTAGGCGTATATGCCCTAGTTTTCACTAAAGGTTCACTTATCACCTTTTGATGTTGAACCATCATTAAATATAGTTTTGTTCACCCTTAAAAATTCTTTTGGACCAAATAAAACTCTTATTATGAATCGGGAAATCAAAATTTAATTTGTGTAAATTTTTGGTATCTTTCCGATAAAGTTCATTTTTTAATGAATAGTGTAAAATGTTGTATTTTAATTCAAAACCACTTTTTAATATAATTTATTTATATGTTTAGATTATATTTTGAATTTGTTTTAATGTGAAATTAGAATATATGTTTACCATTAAATCCAATAGTGGTCGTTGAATTAATTTCACTTTGAAATCAGACTTAAACCAGTGTCAATCTTTTGATACTTATTGTTTCATAAAAACACGCTATTTGCTCTGACAGCGGGAATTAATTATTAAATTTATTAATGTGACATATTTGTTTTGAATTTTGTAAAATAGACTTCATTTTTGAATTCAGAATATCAAATATAGCTTAGGATGAATTTTTGGGATTTTTCTGAAAAACTTCAATTTTTGATGAATAGTGAAACCACTATGTGGTACTTATAAAAACTGAGTTTTCCGTTTAAATAAAATTTTGCCATCTTTGTGTTTGGAATTTCAAAAATCCGACATACATGGTTGTCATTAAGAAGTAAAATGTGGTTCAATAGGATAAAAATAATTTTTTAGTGAATAGTAAATTATTAAGTTTTTAATCGCGATTAGTGTTAATTAGTGTAGTTTAAGGTAAAAATAATGCTTTAATAAAATAATATGAGCTTGACACCTGTCCTACCCTCATTGGTTGTGTCATGGCCGACCAATAAAAGTCATGAGTCAACTTGGGGACCCCATGGAGACACTTTGGTTGGAAAATGTCATAAATAACTTTTTATTTAATGTAAAAGTAAAAATGACACAAACATGATATGTTTTACTAAAACATTTTTTAAGTGGGGTTATACAAGTAATATGTTTTATTATAAATAGTAATTGAAAAGATAAAAATATTTTCTACATAATAGGAATTTTTTTATAATTTTTAGACATTAAATAAATTAAATTATTTATGACATCATAATGATCCAGCGATGACATCATTATCTGACGATTTAAATAAAATGAGAAGATAATATAAACTCTATGACCTACACATGACCAAAACTTATTGGATGAGTGGATTTAGAACCCTTATCACCTTATCCACGAATTATATCAATGGTGGACCTTTTAAAACCGAAACATATTTTCAAATAAAGTAATATTTCTTACTTTCCAAAAGTGCCCCTCCCCTCCTCTTATAAAAGGGCCCCCAACTCTACTTCATTTCACACACTCCTAAAGCCTTTGGCTCGGCCAAACCCTGCCCATTTACTCTCTCCACATCCCTCTACTCATCC
The DNA here is from genome assembly GCA_963277665.1 of Viscum album. Lineage (NCBI taxonomy): Eukaryota > Viridiplantae > Streptophyta > Magnoliopsida > Santalales > Viscaceae > Viscum > Viscum album. The sequence goes on along the minus strand of OY728157.1, from coordinate 1,624,953,532 downwards.
TATAGGATTACCTTTGGGAAGAATCCTTTCAAAGGAAGCCTTTAGGCTCAAATCAAAAAGAGTTACACTTTTAAAGGTAATTCATTCTCTCATGTTCATTTGTTTTATTTTTCTTATCCAACCCCCTAAACTCTTTTTATTTACTTCTTTTGTTACAAAACCTGAATCTTCAATATACTAGGATGTTGTTATAAGATTTATTCGAGCTACACTCTCACACAACTACATCAAATGGTTAAAGAACAGACGGTTTCCGTAGATGGAGAAATTCTGCCTCCCGAAACGATGATTGTTAAATACTCATTTAACACCTTCAAAGGTGGCCATTATGATGTAACTATTTTTATATATGTTATATAATATGTTTATTTTTTCCTTAAGCTTCTGTTTTTTTTCATTTTGGGCATACCTTTATGGTTTCCATTATGGGTAAACGCGATATCTTCATTTAAGGAAGTGCGGACTACCGCCCCCTCAAAATGATTTGATTCGTTAAATACCATATGTGGGACGTATAAAGGATGGAAATATGATATTATATATGATATTATACTGTAATTAAAATATACCTTTATATAATAATTATTCCATTCTATAAAATACGAAATAGAAATGAAAGTAGCGTTCATGCGTACGTACGGCTTACCGTCTCCATGAACGGTGCATTTCATTTCATACCTCTAAATTATTAAGTAATGTTATAAATGCAGGAATGTACGGGATATATATGACATATATTATATATAAATCATGAATACAATTCTGGATATAATAAACATTTGGCCACACGAACAACATGTAATTGTAAGAAGTCTACTTTCGACTTAAGAACCAAATATCGACAAAACACATATTATTAACTTAAATGATTACATAATGTTTATGACATGGTAATAAGTGATGTAAAAGAAATAATGAACTTGAAAAAGGGTTCTTATGGAAGTAGAAATTAATTCCAGTTTATTATTCAGGAGATTAAATAACGATCGAGTCAAGTCAGACCCGAGGTAAGGGATCCTACTCCTTTCTTTCTTTTTAAGTACACACTTTTATGTCATTCCTTTTAAAGTTCATCTTTATTGTTATTGGGATGATCATTTATATTAAATTTACTGTAATTTTTATGTTCATGTGTTGAGAGACCCTATTCTCTCTCATAAATCCATTTTGGATGTTTTAAGTGGCGCCGTTAGGCTGCTGAGTTTTCGTAAGAGATTTTTCATCTCACGTTTATTCCCGTGAGATTTATGCTACATTTGCCACAATTTCCTTTGAGTGGTGTATGTACTTACATTATTCTACTCTATGTGTAATATAATTTTATTTATGAGTATTTACATCAATGATTTATTGTCCTTCTTTCATGGGGTGTATGTTTTGAAAGATACCCATGTCGGTAAGGGAACCTTTCACCCTCCACCTTTTTAAAAGACTTCTTTTGTTGGGTCTTTTAATTTACATATTGTTAGGTTGGGATATGTTCTCATATATCCTTATTGATGTAAATTTTATTTCCAAGTGATGAGATACACATTTTTATCTATCATCAACTCATTTTGATGTGATGCAGTTAGGTTGTCAAGGGAACTTTTTAACCCAATTTCGATTTCATTGGGTTAAACATGTAGTCATTTAATATGTCATCCATTGAATATGTGTGAATGACATTTTATTGTTTTACACTTAATATCCACTTATATTGGGTGTATTTATATTTTTCACACATATTTTTGAGATTGATTTGTCTTTAATTTAAGGATACCTTCTTTATAAGGGATTTCATCACATTTGACATTTCTATTAAGGGTTCATTGTTGTTATGCGCCAATTCACTCTTATATGGTGTATATACTGTCTTATGGAGTATTATATCATGAATCCATTTATTCTCATGATATTATAAATTTATGACTAAATGTTATTCCTCAATTATTGTATTGAAGTGTCTCTAATTTTGGTAAGACCCCTTTAACCAAAATATCGTTTTAAATATTTTAATTATTTGTTCTTATTAATATCCATGTTTTCAAAATGGTTTTAAGGATTTATTTATATGGATATTAATGGTTTAAAATTTTAAGCTTCAAGGTGGTATGGGACACTTTGATTAAAAAATATCTTTATTAAATGTTCTAAATGGTTTTGGAAATGGATTCTTTTTGAATGGATTCATTATTTCAATATACTAAAATGTTATATTGTGATTGAAATGCGGAAATGTTATGTTTCCTGTATGCATGTTTTATGTGATACATTTATGTTATGGTTCTTGGGCATTGTTATAAAAACGGGTGGTTCCGTGATAAACTAAGGGCGGGTGAGCCCGATATAGCTCTCCAATGCATTGGGTAACATGAAGGAGTGAAACGTTAATGTTTCTCCGAAGAGATTTAAGGAATATACTGTGATGCTATTTCAAACGTAACCAAGAGGGTTACTCCCTACGTAAGAATGTTATGAATGCCTCAAGTTACCATTATGTCTTATGTTTTCTATGATTTATTCATGATTTGATATGCCTATGTTTTATGGGTAAAGTGTGATTTCATTCTAATGTATATATGAACTCATGTTTCCTTTCAATATTTTTATAACTCTTACTGAGCTTTTTATGCCTATCCCAAGTTTTTGAAAAGTTTTTCACAGGTCAAGGGAAAGGTACATTATGTGATGATAGTGTCAAGGATATGTCAAGAAAGAATCCATGTTATATTTTAAATATGTTTCCGTTGTGGGAAGAATGAATACTGTATTTTATGTAACCACTTTGTTTAAATGTGGAATGTAATGAAAGTTTCATGATCTAATTCTCTAAAACTCTAAACCTGAAAAGATCCTCAATGTGTAATCTTGTAATAACTCAATATTAATTAAGGTTTAAGGCTGGGGACTTATAGTTGGTATCAAAGGTCGGTTTAGATAACTTTAGAGGTTAGGGTATTCTCTATGCATAAGTGACATTACCATAATGGTTGGGATTTCATAAAGAGTCCTAGTTTTAGATAAAGTGAATGAGTAAGTATATATTAGTGTTTATCTTTCTCATTAGTACATGATGGTTATGTTGATATACTCACACTGACCTTTTTGGTTTTAGTAAATGGCTGGATCTAGCAGGCACCAAAGTGAAAATGGGTTTGAAGGAAACTGTTGTGGTTCTCTGATTAAGAGACTGGATGAGATGGGGGATTCAATGAGGAATCTCATGGTTGTTCTAAACCAACTATCAAGGAGTCATGATCAACCACTTCAACCTTGGTGAGTTCTCTAATGAATCATGTACGAGATGTCCAACTCGATGTGGAAATTCTGGTAATAATTATTAAGGTAACCATTAGGGTTTATATGATCCTTACTTTTGAGGTAATTATGGGTTATTACATGTTATGATGGAAAATGAAAGGCATGAGATAAACTTGAGGATAAAATATGTTATGATCATATTTGAAGATTTTATCTCATTTTGGGGAATGTTTTGAGAATTATATTGTTTTGGAAAAAGGACAACATGTAGACCGTGTGACTACCCGTCACATCGGACAAAGCTCCGGGAATCGAACCCACAATCAAAGTGCAACTAGTATTTATCGCCTACCACAGGACTACGTGAAGTCCCTGGTTAGTTTGACTGATTCATTTTTTAAGAGTAAGTTGATTTTGGGTTATTTATGAAAATGATTAACCTATCATAGAGGATATGTGATTATGTTAATTACGTTTCAATACGAGACTTTAAGAGCAACTGATGTTGTTTGGAGATAAATGTTATGATTTAACTTGGATGACTATGTGACTAAATACTTCAAATATTTCGGTTTCAATCTTAGATTGGTTTACATTGATGAATTCTATTGACAAATTGTTTATCAGATGGTCCTCGTTGAAGTTTGGGTTTTGTTGGACAAATTTTTGATATTAAGAATTGATTTTCTTTTTATAAAGGGTAATCCTTTTCTGGATTATCTGATCTTGTAATAACCTTTTTGGTTTTGGTTTTGGTTAAAGCCTAAATTCATGGGATGTATATAGTTCACTATTGTGGATTAGGTGATTCTCTAGAAGCTGATTATAGTACTCTTAATGCGAACAAGTCTCCCTAAATACTCATCTTTTGGGAAAAATATGAGTTTGATTAAGGAATCTAGTAAAAGTTGGAAGTCAACATGACAAGTATGTTTGTTTCCTTATGTTTTATTTAATCTCAAAAAATAAATTCCTCAATAAAAAGTAACTTAAAGAAAAAATGTTGTCTTTTAATTTTTCCTACTGGGGAACCCAACACCGTTTAACACATCACAAGTTTGTGATTTTCTTATTGTTAACTTTCTCCTAAACATGTTTTCTATCACTCTCCATCAGAACATGACCCTATGTTTTCTCCTCCATGTCCATATTCTTCTACATGGAATCCTAGTATGGGTTATCTCGGGTGACCTCTATACTTATCTTTCTTTATTTTAAATTGATTATTTTACCGACTCTTGTTCTGATGTGGGACATTCAAGGATGTTTCCAAGCTCAATTTTAAAAATTGCGAGGATGCAATTCCTAAAAGGGGGGAAGGATGTAACACCCCAGGTAAATAAAGAATATGACATTTTCATATTTATCCATATTTTTGAATAAAGTATTAATATTACTTTAAAGGGTTTGTATGTTCCATAGCGTACCCGATACACAACAAAGAGTTTCATTGAAATCTTACGTTGCACACTAGTAATAAAACAATATTATTATAAATGGTAGTTAAAATGTAGTCGTTGTATCGGTGGGAATGGATATAAATAACTAAAATATCATTATATATGTTTTTAAATGTTTGTACATTTTTCCAATAAATGATAGAGGCTTAAAATACGGAAAGAATTCAATTTTAGGCGTATATGCCCTAGTTTTCACTAAAGGTTCACTTATCACCTTTTGATGTTGAACCATCATTAAATATAGTTTTTTACACCCTTAAAAATTATTTTGGACCAAATAAAACTCTTATTAAGAATCGGGACATCAAAATTTAATTTGTGTAAAATTTTGGTATCTTTCCGATAAAGTTCATTTTTTTAATGAATAGTGTAAAATGTTGTATTTTAATTCAAAACCTCTTTTTAATCTAATTTATTTATATGATTAGATTATCTTTTGAATTGTTTTTAAAGTTAAATTAGAATATATTTTTACCATTAAATCCAATAGTGTTCGTTGGAATTAATTTCACTTTGAAATCAGACTTAAACCAGTGTCAATTTTTTGATACTTATTGTTTCATAGAAACACGCTATTTGCTCTGACAGCGGGAATTAATTATTAAATTAATTAGTGTGACTTATATTTTTTGAATTTTTTAAAATAGACTTCATTTTTGAAATCGGAATATCAAATATATCTTAGTGTGAATTTTTTGGGATTTTTCTCAAAAACATCAATTTTTGATGAATAGTGAAACCACTAAGTGGTACTTATAAAAACTGATTTTTCCGTTTTAATGACATTTTTCCATCTTTGTGTTTTGAATTTAAAAAATCCGACATAAATGGTTGTCATTAAGAAGTAAAATGTGGTTCAATAGGATAAAAATAATTTTTTGGTGAATAGTAACTTATTAAGTTTTTAATCGCGATTAGTGGTAATTAGTGTAGTTTAAGGTAAAAATAATGATTTAATAAAATAAGATGAGCTTGAAACATGTCCTACCCTCATTGGTTGTGTCATGGCCGACCAGGACAATCCATGAGTCAACTTGGGGACCCCATGGAGCCACTTTGGTTGGAAAATGACATAAATAACTTTTTATTTAATGTAAAAGTAAAAATGACACAAACATGATATGTTTTACTAAAACAATTTTTAAGTGGGGTTATACAAGTCAGAGTATTTATTATAAATAGTAAGTGGAAATATAAAAAGATTTCCTACATCATAGTAATTTTTTTATAATTTTTAGAAATTAAATAAATTAAATTATTTATGACATCATAATGATGCAGCGATGACATCATTATTTGACGATTTAAATAAAATGAGAAGATAATATAAAATCTATGACCTAAACATGTCCAAAACTTATTGGATGGGTGGATTTAGAACCCTTATAACCTTATCCACGAATTATACCAATGTGGGACCTTTTAAAACCAAAACACAATTTCAAATAAAGTAATATTTCTTACTTTCCAAAAGTGCCCCTCCTCTCCTCTTATAAAAGGGCCCCCAACTATACATCATTTCACACACTCCTCAAGCCTTTGGCTCGGCCAACCCCTGCCCATTTACTCTATACACATCCCTCTCCTCATCCTAGAGGATTCCCTTTGGGCACAATCCTTTCAAAGGAAGCCTTTAGGCTCAAATCAAAAGGAGTTACACTTTTAAAGGTAATTCATTCTCTCATGTTCATTAGTTTTATTTTGCTTCTCCAACCCCCTAAAATCTTTTTATTTACTTATTTTGTAACAAAAAAAGTATCTTAAATATAATAGGATGTTGTTATAAGATTAATTCGAGCTAAACTCTCACACAACTACATCAAATGGTTAAAGAACATACGGTTTCCGTGGATGGAGAAATTCTGCCTCCCGAAACGATGATTGTTCAATACTCATTTAACACCATCAAAGGTGGCCATTATGATGTCACTATTTTTATATATGATATATAATATGTTTATGTTTTCCTTAAGATTCTGTTTTTTTCATTTTTGTCATGCCTTTATGGATTCCATTATGGGTAAACGTGATATCTTCATTTATGTAAGTGCGGACTACCGCCCCCTCAAAGTGATTTGATTTGTTAAATACCATATGTGGGACGTATAAAGGATGGAAATATGATATTATATATGATATTATACTGGAATTATAATATAACTTTATATCATTATTATTCCATTCTATAAAATATGAAATAGAAATGAAAGTAGCGTTCATGCGTACGTACGACTTACCGTCTCCATGAACGGTGCATTTCATTTCTTACCTATAAATGATTATGTAATGTTATAAATGCAGTAATGTTCTGGATATATATGAAATATATGATATATACATCATGAATATAATTCTGGATATAATAAACATTTGGCCACATGAACAACATGTAATTGTAAGAAGTCCACTTTTGACTTAAGAACCAAATATCGGCAAAACGCGTATTATTAACATAAATGATTACATAATGTTTATGACATGGTAATAAGTGATATAAAAGGAATAATGAACATGAAAAGAGGTTATTAAGTAAGTAGAAATTAATCCAAGTTTATTATTCAGGAGATTAATGAACGATCGAGTCAAGTCGGACCCGAGGTAAGAGATCCTACTCCTCTATTTCTTTTTAAGTACACACTTTTATGTCATTCCTTTTAAATATCATCTTTATTGTTATTGGGATGATCTTTTATATTAAATTTACTGTAATTTTTTTGTTCATGTGATGAGAGACCCTATTCTCTCTCATCAATCCATTTTGGAAGTTTTAAGTGGCGCCGTTAGGCTGCCGAGTTTTCGTAAGAGATTTTTCATCTCACATTTATTCACGTGAGATTTATGATAGATTTTCCACAATTTCATTTGAGTGGTGTATGTACTGCCATTATTCTACTATTTGTGTAATATACTTTACTTTATGAGTATTTACATCATTGATTTATTTTTCTTCTTTCATGGTGTGTATGTTTTGAAAGATACCCAAGTCGGTAAGGTAACCTTTCACCCTCCTCTTTTTTAAAAGACCTCTTTTGTTGGGTATTTTAATTTACATATTGTTATGTTGGGATATGTTCTCATATATCCTTATTGATTTAAATTTTATGTCCAAGTGATGAGATACACTTTTTTATCTCTCATCAACTCATTTTGATGTGATGTCGTTAGGCTGTCAAGGGAACTTTTTAACCCAATTTCGATTTCTTTTGGTTCAACATGTAGTCATTGAATATGTCATCCATTGAATATCTGTGAATGAACTTTTATTGTTTTACACTTAATATCCACATATATTGGGTGTATTTATATTTGTCACACATATTTTTGAGATTTATTTGTCCTTAATTTAAGGATACCTTTTTTATAAGGGATTTCATCACATTTGACATTTCTATTAAGGGTTCATTGTTGTTATGCACCAATTCACTCTTATATGGTGTATATACTATCCTTTGGAGTATTATATCATGAATCCATTTATTCTCATGATATTATAAAGTTCTGACTAAATTTTATTCCTCAATTATTGTATTCAAGTGTCTCTAATTTTGGTAAAACCCCTTTAACCAAAATATCGTTTTAAATGTTTTAATTATTTGTTCTTATTAATATCCATGTTTTAAAAATGGTTTTAAGGATTTATTTATATGGATATTAATGGTTTAAAATTTTAAGCTTCAAGGTGGTATGGGACACTTTGATTCAAAAATATCTTTATTAAATGTTTTAAATGGTTTTGGAAATGGTTTCTTTTTGAATGGATTCATTATTTCAATATACTAAAATGTTATATTGTGATTGAAATGTGGAAATGTTATGTTTCCTTTATGCATGTTTTATGTGATACATTTATGTTATGGTTCTTGGGAATTGTTATGAAAACGGGCGGTTCCGTGATAAACTAAGGGCGCGTGAGCCCGATATAGCTCTCCAATGCATTGGGTAACTTGAAGGAGTGAAACGTTAAGGTTTCTCCGAAGAGATTTAGGGAATATACTGTGATGGGTATTCCAAACGTAACCAAGAGGGTTACTCCCTACGTAAAAATGTTATGAATTCCTCAAGTTACCTTTATGTCTTATGTTTTCTATGATTTATTCATGATTTGATATGCCTATGTTTTATGGGTAATGTGTGATTTCATTCTAATGTATATATGAACTCATGTTTCCTTTCCATATTTTTATAACTCTTACTGAGCTTTTTATGCTCATCCCAAGTTTTTGAAATGTTTTTCACAGGTCAATGGAAAGGTACATGATGTGATGATAGTGTCAAGGATGTGTGAAGAATGAATCCATGTTATATTTTAAATATGTTTCCGTTGATGGGAAGAATGAATATTGTCTTTTATGTAATCACTTTGTTTAAAAGTGGAATGTAATGCACGTTTCATGATCTAATTCTCTAAAACACTAAACCTGAAAAGATCCTCAATGTGTAATCTTGTAATAACTCAAGATTAAGTAAGGTTTAAGGATGGGGACTTATACTCAATATATCTTCTAGAGTTTGAATTGTCCTCTCAGACTGAACATATGTCTGAGGATGATAAGCAGTGCTGAAACTCAGCTCTATATCCAGAGTATGCTGAAGACTTCGCCAAAAATTTGTGGTAAATCTCTGATCCCGATCAGATATAATGGAAAGTGGTACTCCTTGATATCTTACCGCTTCCTTTACATATATCCTGGAAAGATGATCCATAGGGAAATCTTCTCTAATAGATATGAAGTGTTCAGACATTATAAGACGATCAACTATGACCCAAATAGCATTATTGCCTTTGGATGTTTTAGGAATACTGGTGACAAATTCCATAGTGATGTTTTCCCATTTCCATTCGTGTATGTGTAATGGTTGTAACATCCCCTCAAACTTCTGTCTCTCAGCTTTAACTTTCTATCATACCAAGCATTGATAGACATATTCATCAACATCTATTTTCATGCTATCCCACCAAAAGTACTCTTTTAGGTCCCTAAACATCTTCGTGCTTCCAGGATTAATAGATAATGATGAACTATGAGCCTCATCCAGCAGCTCCTTCTTTAATTCTGGGATGGGAGGAACACAAATCGAATTCCTGAACTTTATTATCACATCAAAATCAATGTTGAATTCAAGAAAATTTATCACATTCTTTTGTAACTCTACATCTTCTTTCTGTGCCTCTACAATCATCACATGTATATATGGTTGAACATTCATTTGATAAAGATACGAATTTTCCCCTTCCATTTTAAATCAAAGATCCATCTTTTCTAAATCCATAAATATTGGATATTTTGTGATCCTCATCATGGATATTCTAGCATGGTCTTGTCGACTTAATGCATCCGCTACCTTGTTTGCTTTCCAAGGGTGGTAATGAATTGAGCATTCTTAATCCTTAATCATCCCCAACCATCTTCTTTGGCGCATATTCAGCTCCTTTGTGTGAAAATATACATTAATCTATTATAATCAGTGTAAATATCACACCATTCTCCATAATGATAATTCCTATAAATCTTTAATGCAAAGACTACCGTAGCTAACTTCAAATCATGAGTTGGGTAAATTTTATCATGGATTTTCAACTGTTATGAGGCATAAGCTATCACCATATCATTTTTCATATGAACACACCCCAACCTCTTCTTGGATGCATCACTATAGATCAAAATCCTATCTCCATTGTAAGGTAGTGTGAGCATAGGTGCACTGGATAACCTTCTTTTCAACTCCATGAAATACTCTGCACATTCCTCCATCTATACGAACATTACCCCTTTTTGAGTCAACCTCGTGAGTGGATTAGATAATTGTGAAAAATATTTCACAAAACATCGATAATAACCAGCCAAACTAAGAAAACTTCGGATCTCGGTTACTATTTTTGGTCTCGACCATCTTTCGATAACCTCTATTTTTGCTGGATCCACAAATATCCCCTCTTTTGAGATTCTGTGACCCAAAAATGAAACTTTTTGAAGCCAAAATTCACACTTGGTAAATTTGGCATAAAGCATCTCCTTTCCCAGGGGCTTCAATATAATTATCAAGTGATCTTCATGTTCTTCCTTTCTATTTGAATAGACAATAATATCCTCTATAAAGACTACCACAAACTGATCAAGATTGTCTCTAAAGTCTCTATTCATCAGATCCATGAAGATAGCAGGGGTATTAGTAAGACCAAATGGCATAACTATAAATTCATAGTGTCCATGACTTGTATCGAAATTCGTCTTTGGTATATCCTCCCTTTTGACCCTTAATTGATGATACCTTGAATGAAGATCCATCTTGGAAAAGTATTGATCTCTACGTAGTTGGTCAAATAAGTCATCAATGCGAGGGAGAGGATATTTGTTCATGGTAGTGATCTTGTTAAGTTCTCGATAAACAATGAAGAGTCTCATTGATCCATCTGTTTTCATAACAAATAGAACAGGTGATCCCCAAGGTGATGCACTAGGGCATATAAATCCTTTACCAAGAATGTCTTAGAGTTGCTTCTTCAATTTTTGCAACTCAATTGGAGCCATTATATAAGGTTTCTATGAAATAGGAAAAGCACCCGGTACGAGTTCATATGAAAAGTCAACTTCACGATTTGGTGGATGACCCGAGAATTCCTACGGAAAGACATCATCAAACTCCTGTAAAATGAGGATATTATTAATCATGAGTTTCTCACCAAACATTTGAGATAAATGACCTTCATTTAGTGGAATCAATACCCATGTGATTGAATAAGATTCCACTAGAAGGTTATGTTCATCCTTGCATCGATAGAAGATCAAAGATTGATCTGGAATATGAAATGTGACTTACCTTCTTTGGGAATTGATATAAGCTCCATATAGAGAAAGCCAATACATGCCAAGAATCACATCAAATTCCACTATATGAAGGATAACAAGATTTTTTGGAAGCACTTTCCCACAAACTTCAATCGGAGAAGAATTATAAACTTTTTATGTGACTGTTGTGCCATTAGGGTTGTCACAACTAACTCAACATCTAATTGTTGAGGTAATACAGTGATACCCTTAGAAAATTATTCAGAAATAAAAGAGACGGTGGATCCAAAATCAAATAAAACATTTGCAACTATAGTGTGGATGGTAAGTTTACCATTCACCTCTTCGTTATCATACTCCACATCACTGATAGAAATTGTATGTGACTTTCCTTTGTGTTTGGCCTTAAGAGTTTGTTGACGTCGATCTTCATCATCAGCCCTTGGATTTGGGAATTGATTTTCATAATTCCCCATCTCCTTGCACTTGAAACATTGAAGTGTAGTAGGTTCATTCTGTGTATACCTTCCATTGTTTGCATCATTAGACATTTTTATCCCATTATTTCAACATTCAAATTCCTAATGACCTTCTTTTCCACATTTAAAACATTTACTTGTCCCATTAAGACAACTCCCTCAATGTTTCCTTCCACACTTTGAGAATAAGTGAGAATTCATCTTCTTTTAAGTGTTCTCTTTAGATTTTATTTTGAATTCCATTTTCCTCTATTTATCAAACACATATGACTGATGGGTTACTCCAATCTCCATATCAACCTAGAGAGCACATCGAACGATTTCCTCGTAACTATTAATGTCTCTTATGGATAACGCACATCGAGACTTGGTTTTAAGCCACTAAAGAATCGATCGATCTTCCTCTCAAGATGGATAATATTACTATAAGCGTACCTTGCAAGTCTTGTAAAATTTTCTTCATATGTACCAACAGATTCATCATCCCTTTGCTTCAGTTAAAGAAACTCCTTCTCCATTATTTTTCAAAGAATATGAGGGAAGTACTTATTGGAAAATAAGTTCTCAAACTCGTCCCATTCCATGAACTCAATTTCATCTCTTTGCCTTGTTTTCTTAATAAGATTCCAGCATTGATCAGCATCTCCTTACAAATGATACAATGATAAGATGACTTTATCATGTTCAGAACATTGAAGAACTAAAAATATCTTTTCAGTAGTACTAATCCATTGTTCATCAACTAATGGATCAGTACACCCGTTGAATGAAGGTGGACACTACCTCATGAAGGATTCAATATAATGTTTCTCCTTCCATTGCTTGTTTAAAAGTTCTGCATGATTCGTAGCTTGAGAATGTTTTGTGATCATGGCTACATGATTTTGTATTCTAGCTCCCATAATGTTTGGTTGCTCAGGGGGACAATCATTGCATTGATTGTCGCATTCCGCATTAACATGGTTCCTTCGGGTTCTAGACATTGACTAAAACCAAGAAGAATAGTGTGAGAAACACTAATTACAATAGAGGAAAAAACATAATCAAGAATAAAATTTCACACTTAAGGTCTTATCATAGGTTGTTAATGGCCATTTTTAAAACACTAAATCATGTTCTATGCTTAGAATTATCCTTAGGGTTCTTACTAAGGCTTTCACATCCTAGTTTCCAATGGTTGACTATACCATTCCTCTGATACCAACTATAACGAACAATACATTTCAAACTTGGTTATTACTTCAAAATTTAAGTACACTTATTATAACATATAAAAAAATAATGAAAGGACCGTATAGGTATAGTGTCTTTAGAAAGCGGGAAACATAAACAACTGGTTCATAATGCATCTATATTGTCTCCCATTTATTTCATCATATCTACAGTCTCTTTTGGAATACCGTACTTAATAACCATCTTCTTGACCTGGGGAAAGAAAACATACAAAAGGGTGATCTCAAATACTTAGTAAGGGTAAACCAAAGAAATATCAATTACAACATATTCATAAGAACATATCATTTTGGAAATATTAACCTGCAAAAGAGATCATAATTTCATAATAATTTGACAAATCATAGTAGTGAAATGTAATCACAATAATAATAACATAAAATATGAATCATTGTGGAATACACACATAATCATAGAGAATCATTTCTTAGTAGTCAAGAATAACTGCCAATACTATCTTAGCGGAAAAGTCCATTCTTGAACCGAGTTCACTCCTCATTTTAGTCCTGTTTCACTAAACTGGATTAACCTGCCGTTCCAGCCATGTCTATCTCATGAGATATAAATCATTACCCAATTAATTTGAGGGAGATATAGGTCCCACCCATCCCATAATGATACCATTCTTATGTGTTCCACAAAATCTAAAATAAAAAATCATTGCATAACCCATGTAATAAAAATGGGATTCTTAAACATCGTGACATCATAAAGAAATTCATATAAGATAAAGGAATTCATAAAGATAATTCCATCACAACATAATAAAATCAATTTAATAACAGGGATAGAAACAGAATCCTATATTATCTTAGATGGAAAATAATTTTGATAAAACAGTTGAACACCATTCTTGATGAAAATATCCTTTCTACTTCAAAAACATTTTTTCCTTTCTTAACATGTCATAGAATTTTAAACTAAAAAAATATGAATAAAAATAAACTTGAAATCTTGTAAAGGAAGCTTCTTGGAAATAATGTTTTAAAAATACATTCATTTTGTATATGTTAAAAAAACTTTCTTCTCGTACTTCTGTCGGAATAGTCAAAAAGTACCTCGTACGAAAAATAACAAAAGATTCCTTTCATATCATTTACTAAAAACTCACCGAAGGGTAAAATTGGATTTACACAATTGTAGGAGGATATAAATAATATTACATATTGAGGAAACATGGATGTGGATGATAAATATTCCCCAGTAAATTTTGAAGTATAAACAATCTCGGATAAAAATTGAGATTGAAATATTGTCCCTTACCTTAGGTCTGATTTGCTTCATAAGTGTCCGAACCTGTTGTATAATTATTTAAATAATTTTATTTACTTATTCCAGAATCATAATTATTTTTATGGTATCATATATGGTTATATTCTTAGTTTCATATTAGTAATATTTCATTTCTACTTCTTATTCGGGTGTTTATTACTTTTTATTCTTATGTGTGTTTTGTTGAATAAATTCTTGTTCTTATTTTAAGGGTATAAATAACTCATTTAAAGAATGGTATTGGTGTAATATATATCATATTAATTCATTCAATTCATTTATATAATCATTAGTAAATGAAGATCATGTAGAATGAGTTGCATCAAATCGTGGACACGGTATTCCGTACGTACGCACGAGCGATGATATCTTTCCCATGATCGTGGAATTGTATTTGAGTGTATGTATACTATTTCAGAATCCATATCACATTAAAATAATCATATATAGTTATTCTTTACACCATTATACCCATCCAAGTAAAGTGGTGGTGGAAAATAGTTTACACCACGGCGTGGAGATAGTATTCTGTACGTACACACGCGTGGTGATTTCGTTTTCTGTAGGATGGATAGATGGTAAAATGGGGTTGTTTCATACTTATAATGACATATCCGTATATGAGTGATGATTATGTTATTACTTCATAATGAAACAACTAAATAAGAAGAAGTGGAAGAAGAAATAAAGTTGAAAGAATCGGCAACGGACTTTACCTCTTCTTTGAAGCGCCTCTTTGAGACCTACTTTTATGGCGCTAAAATTGGTCTTTGAAGATGAACAGGACCTCAAGGATGTTTCTATGGAAGTGTAGATTACAAATTGGTAGGGGTTGGCCGAGAATGAAGGCTCAATGTGGTGTAGGGAGGAGAGAAAGGAGGTTCCCATTTATAAGGGAGGAGAGGGGCACCTTAGAAAAAACAAAAACAATATATTTATATTATAAAGTCATATTTGGTTTATAATAGCTCCAAAATGATTTATTTCGAAGCTAAGGTGGGGATGGGTCTAAATACTATCATAAAAAAGAATTTAGGGAAGTTTAGGTTTCTATTCTAACCTTATCATTTAAATTTAACTTTATGATAGATAATTTAATTTTTACTGTGTCTTCTTGTTTTCTTACACTATAAGGTTAATAAACTTACTATAACAAGACAAACGAACCCCAAATTGTTTATTATTAATATATCTAATTTTATCTATGTAATTTGGACGATTCATTGATTTTTAGGAATAAAATAACAATTAATAATATAATATTTGTTGTAAAAACTATTTTATATCAATTTTGACACTATTTGGTAATTGATTTTTATGAAAATCATAACCGAAATATTAGTTCGAAAAAAGTTAATTAAATCAATACTAACATGTAATATTAAAATATAAAATTATTTTAATTCATAAAAAGTCTCAAATTATATTTATTTTGGTATTTATAAAATCAGTTATGTCAATATTTCATTAATAACATAATTACTGTATCATCATTGTGTCATTAGTAAATTAAATTATATAATGTCTAAAAATTAAAAATAAAATACCATTATGTAGGAAATAGTTTTATCTTTCTAATTAATATTTATAGTAAAATTTATCTTATGGATAAGCCTATATTTGAAATTATTTAATTATTAAATTTTTATTTTAACTATTTTTACCCTTCTTTAAATAAATTAATAATACATGTCCTAATCTAATCCAAGTGGGCCTAAATGGTCATATTTTATTCCAAAGGTTGTTTTTGTTCAAATTAAACTTATCCAATAGAATTAAGACATGTTTTAGGGTAATAATAATAACATATTTACCCATAATTACCCTATTTACTTTTAACCGTGGTAAACAAAAGTAAAAAGTTACGATTCCCCAATAATTATTTTCATCTCGTCGAACCAAATTTCAGTCCTTGATATTAATTTTGTCTATCAGATTTTTGAAATTCCACTCATAGAAGCGGTAAAATTATGTTTTATGTAAAATTAAAAATTCTCCTAGGAGGTGGGAAAAAGACGGTGAAAAGTTCAATAAAATTTTTATATATCTAAAATTATTATAAAATGAATCAAATAAATTACTTTGAACTTATAAAGGTATTATGTATCAATTTTGGTGTAAAATAAATTTAAATAAAATAAATAATTATTTAAAAAAAGTCAATTTTTAAATAGTAACCTACTGTTTTCACTATTCATCCAAAATTGAATGTTTTCAGAAAAATACCAAAATTTCACCGTAGGATAATTTCGATACTCTGAATCCAAAAATGAAGTCCAATTTGAAAGATGAAATTTACCCAATTCCAAAAATTGAGAATTACTATTAATAACTGTTATTTTTAATAATATTTTAATAGCATATCGTTGTTTAGTGAAACTCGGTATTGCGTATGACGCATGCTATCGAGGAAGGTCACGATTGCATGTAAAGAAAGCCAACCTAGTGTAGTGTGTAGTGAAAGATTCATTTGATGATTTATATAACATAAAAACAAAGTATTTCTCATAAATGTCTCGGGTGTTACATCTACAATTTTAGGATAATTTTTATTACCACCCTTTTTATATTTTACTCTAAGATAAAAAAGAAAACATTTAATTTTTAATGAAAACATATTCTATAGAAAACTTGCTATAAACATTGTCATCCAAAATATGTAAAAATAACAATGATCCACCTCTCCATGTCTAACTAATCATGGAATACATGTGGATTAGAATTATAGATGATTATATTTAATTCCATTTATTGAATATATAAGGTTTATTATTTCTTAGTGCATATAGTTATGTAATACTCACACGAAATAAATATTTACCGATCATAAACAAGGAATGTAAATATATATATTTTTTGTGTCAGGATGCATGCATACACATAACACTATATATTGGGCCTTGGTGATAAATCTAATGAAACAATAAAATCAAAATAAATAACATTATCTTACATTTGAATCTCCCATTACGAAAAATCATCAACTGTAAAAAAGAAAGCAACATTAACAATATTCCATCCACGAGAACTCATTTTTCCCATTTTCATTGGACAAACCAATCCCATGCACAATTTCATTACAATGTGTCGACACATCCTTTAATCCCTTATACATTTCAAAAATGGTATATAAATAGAAAAGAAAACTTATATTGATTGATAAAACTTTATGATACCTCCCAATCTAGACTACTATCGCATTGCAAAACAGGTTAGTTATGGCACCTCAAGCACAACTCCCCATTTTTGTAAGTTGTTTAATTGCATTAGGGTGTGATATATATAGTGGAAATACTAATCCTAATAGTATAGTGTACAATACAACTGAATAAACAATAATAATAAATATCATAATAACATGAGTAAAGTGTAAACCACATCACATATAATTGGAATGACAAAAGATTAACCAAATAATCCTATATTAATAAATAATGTAATGAAAGGAAGATATATATATATATATATTAAATTTATAAAAATTCAAATAAAATAATAGATGAAAGAATATATTCTTGAAATACACCACTATCAGACTCTATGAATGATCTAATCTTCAAAATCTACCCTATTTATTAAATCATCTATCCACAAAAAGGTCCCATTCCCTTACCTAGACATACATCTACTTATGCTTTTCTAATTCCAAATGGATTCCTGAGTAGTGCCTGAGTAAATCATAGTAGTTCAACACCACCATTTGTATATATAATCAGTATGATATTAATGTTATTAAATAATGAGATAAATAGGTATAGAAATTAATTTATTAATTTAAAATAAAGATCATTTTTCTTTAGAACCATTCTAGATTGTCTCCTAGAATAAGGTTGAACCATTCCAACCATATCCACAAAAATAGAATAATCATCCATAAACATAAATATAGAATAATAAAAAATCCATGAAAATACCATTGTATAACAATCTTAATAATGGAATTGGAATAGCCCACTCAATTTAGGAAATACATCTTGGGAGATGGCATGTCTTGCTCTATATAAAAACTCTCTGAGGGAACTAAACCGAGCCCACTCAATATAAAAAATATGAAATGTTATTGGGATGAGACTACTAAATATATGAATTATAACATGTGACTTGGTAGGTCCCACTAAATATAATAACTACAACATGGGGCTCCCTAGAGCTCTTTATATATAAGAATTACAACATGGGACTTGGTTTTTCATACTCAGTAAAATCATTACAAATATTTTAACATGAACATGTCATAAAGAAAGATATCAGAATATTACATCAAATAATAAATTGGTTATTAAGAGAATAACCATTTTAAATTTAATTATATTTCAATTTATAGTCATCCATGTTAATAAGAAACAATCAACATAATAACCAGTTTAATAATAATTAATCACCAAAGGCCATATTTTATGATATAAACACATAATGCATTGTCCTCATTCTTATTGATCAAAGGGATTTGTCACCCATTGGGATTCCATAATCCCTGATGGATTAGAAATTCAATCAAATGGAATCCAAAAAATATCCAACCCATGAATTATAATAAATAAAATGATTAATTAGAATGCATGATATTTTTTTTGAATCAAAATAATATATATATATATATATATATATATATAACAAAAAAATAGATCATATGGTTACGTTAAGAGACCCTACAGTAATATAGTCATTAAAAAATAAAAAAAATGTGTAACTTTAATAGAAAATATGGAAATGGATATCATTGAAGGAATTATTGATCACACAACATTTTAATTAAACCTGATTCAACTATGATCCACATATATCCACTAGATGAACGGAGAAAAATAGAAGTGACTGGTAAACCTAATAAGAACACATATCTAGGGATCATATGTAAAAACATGTCATTTTTAGTGGATGTGGATGATATAAATTCACTAAGAAGAATCCTAGGGGTGATAATTGACAGTTTGATATTAAATAATTAAATAACCATATGCATAAAGGGGACTTAAATTCCATAGGTTAAATACATACATGAAATGTATTTCCTTCAAAATATGTATTTAAAAATAATTGAGATACACTAAAAACCCATTCGTTGTGGTTAATATTTACCCTGATCAATATTCACATGTCCAGATTTCAATTCATGACGAGTAATCACTTCACATTATGAACTATTTGAGGAAATTTTCCTACTACTCGTTACAAATTGTATAACATGTAAGCATCATGTAAATGGTTTTCAGAATTATTTCCACCATGTTTTACATAAGTACATGAATCAACTACAATTCCTTTAAAAAAATTTAAGACCATTAAAATCCTATTTAATTTTTTTACCCATACTCTATTGGTTCAAGTAAACATACATCCCTAAATTTAAGGATATTTTCCTAAAAATGTATTACTATATATGAGAAATAACCACCTAATATGGTGTAGAGAATAATCAATGAGGTATGAAATTGAAAAAAGTTGAGATAATACAAGCATCCATTGAATCTTTAATTCAATCTGTTTTAATCTCATGATCAAGGAGAACATAAATATTTTTTATGTATTTTGATCATATTATAACTGCATTTAACCGTTTTTCTACGTATGTAAAATGGTAAAAGAAGACATCCATTTTTTCCATATCACCTTTTTTCACATGTAGAATCATCAATCAAATTATAACACTATCACTTGGTTCCACTCATCTATAGTAGTAGAAATATAAAAATGTATCAATAATACAGTTATTTGAATAGTGAGGATATCATTCCCTTCAACGCAATGGTAGAAATAATTTTTATCACCATTTAATATTAATACAATGAGTTATTATTGTTTCTAATGATAATTCGTTTTTCAAAATATTATCAATTAATAAAATTTGGAACCTCCAATTCAAAATTTTCATATACACTCTATTTTCTGAATTATCTATTAATTTTTTACCGAAACCTATATTAAAGTATAACATATTCTTTTATAGATAATATTTTCTAAAAAATATAATTACATGTTTGATTAATAATTTTGAGAGTTATTTAATTTTTTAAACGCAGGTACCAATAATGTTATTTTTTTGGTGATGTTTTAATATCAAGATAAATTTAATTTTTATTAATGTTGTATAGATATATAATTGATGTGTAATATATATATATATATTATTATTTATATTATTGGATGTTTTTAGAATTTATTTTATGAATTAATAAAAAAATCACTAAAACCATTAGATATTGGTAATTTCATTTCAAATGACATGTAACAACATTGTTCTACATATTATTATTCACAAAATAATTACATGCTATAATTGGAAAATTTTATGATCCTTAAGTATCTTGGAATTAATAATGAGGAACTAATTTATTTGAATAACATCAAGGGAGAACATACTAATAAAAACATGTTACATTTTCATTGATTCACTGATGATGCAGAATTTTTTCCAGGCATGGGATTGATACCTTCCCAAAAATATTTCTCCCAAAATGATATCATAATTAAACGTCAACATTTACATTAATTATTTTTAATTTCATTATATTTCATCAAAAATACCTGATATTTAACATTTTCTAATCATATAAACGTTTTTTACATTTATTTTTCAGTATAAATTTTTAATCATTATAATCATTTTATAAATTTACATATCAAAAAAATTATAAAAATTGTTATAATACTACTTAAATAGAAGTTTATTATGTTCTAAATTAGTTAGAAATTTTATGGTAATAGTAGGTTATTACTCTTGCATGATGTTCTGGGTTGTGACTTAATGTATTGTAAAATTTAGTGTTATTAAATATTTGATCACATCTCTATATGTTAGTTATTCATAGTGGGTACCATTATTGTAAACAAATATTAAATATTAAATAGTACACTTGGTTCTTGTTGATCTAATCAACTATAAAAGTACTATATTTACAATTTAATTTCATCTGTATTGAATCATGATCATTATTCTAAATTATTGATTATTAATTAAAATATCACGTAATTTCGATATTGTTTAAAATTATTAAAATGTTTCTTCACCCTATATCTCATGTATTTTCCCAAAAATCATGTTCTATGAAATAACATCACAGTGTTATTTACATTATAGATAGTTTGAATCCTGGATTTTTTTAATATAATACCAAATAATATTTATCATTGTTTAAGACCTCTTAAGGATAGAATATTTATATATTTTCATTTTTAACAATCATTTAAACCTAATCCAGGACCCAAACATTTATAGAATAAATAAATGTTCTTTAATATGGAATTCATTAATGTGAATGATATATTAATACCAAAAAGGCCATGTATTTTTATGGAAGTGACTATGTATACTAGTGAGATCAAATGGGAGATTACATACATTAATTCCTAAAAATAAAATTACATGTTTAACAAATACTCAAAATACAGTGGCCTCGAATCCCTGATTTTCCTTGCCTCAAAGATCCTACCAATACTACAAAAAATAGCCAACAAGAGGGTCATATTTCCTTATCAATAATGTATTCCCTTTAATATGATCACACTCCAAATTGATTACATAACAGGGTGTGAGTAAAACATAGTAGGTTGACACAACCATGTATATTTAAGGCTAGTATGATAATATGTTAAGTAAATAAAAATAAAAATAGATATTTCAATTTATCAATTGAGACATTAAAATAATCAAAACTATTCAACACCATGCATGAATATGATTGAGCATACACCATCACCATGATAACTACTACCACAACATTATAGAATAATCAAATATTATAGAAAATACATCTGTACAATAATTTTATAAATACAAGTCGATCCTTTTATATAATAATTTCAACATATCCATGATAATACATATAATATTTAGGGAATATCTATTTAAAGGTAAATATATAACTATTTTATCATAACTAGGCCATAACTTATATGTATTAAAGTATAATTGGAGCATGACCAATAATAACTAAAAGATAACTAGAACAATACCTATAATAATTTTAGCTATACCAGCCTTTTCCCTCCATATAATCATTAAATCATGATTTACAACACATTTCATAACAGAAGGATTAACGAAACATAAAATCAATGGACAAAATGTCCAATTCATTGAAATATGATTTTTCCTTTAAATACCATTTCATTAATTTATTTATATTTTAAGGTGTTATCGAACCAGATCTCACAACCATCTCATATCAAATTATCACCAGTGATTTTAATAAAATTGTAACAATTTTTTAAAGGTGAATCTATCTCAAGTAATCACATGAGGTCTTTATTCAGGATAAAATATATTTTTAATCAATTATATAGTTTTTTATTATTCAATACTAGACTCAACATATTGGTACCATGAAAATGGTCTGCACACTAATGGATTTAAAGGTATGTAAGGAGTTAACAATACCAATTTTTATCATAAAAATTAATCTAAAAGTTAGTGTGTATGTTGAGTTAGTGAATTTATATAATATTTCACACAGCTAAAAAATGGAAACAGACCATATAGATATTTTTTGGACCACCTACCTTTATTTTGATATCAATTAAATGAAATCAATCGGTAGATCCAAATATGGAATAATATCATGGTTGTTTCAAGGAAAACCTAAATCTCATAAATTTTAATATGAAAACATATTTCATCATTGGTCAAAATATTACACCCCTATAACTGAGGATTGAAAAATGAAGTTTAAATCAACAGTGAAGGGACTCATAGGAAATTGAGCACTATAATAAGACACAAAAAGTCTACGGGTCACTCCAATATCACCTATAGATTACTTAGGGTTCAAGAGATAAGGATTCATGCTGGATGGAAAATAAATCAAATGCATAAATAGATTTTAAAACTACATATCCTGAGATATTCATGATGTGAAAACCTTCCACAATGTGAATGTATCATTTTATATGATACATCAATAAACATGATTCCTAAGGTTGAAATAACATCAATTTAACCTTTCACAACTTGAACTAGTTTCACAACATTTAAACATTTCACCCAATGAACTTGTTCATGAAAACATCCTAGTAACAATATCATGTCATGTAAATCATTCACAATTTCATAGTGTCTAATATACAACATTTATCCAATTTCTAGTCTAAATAATCCTAAACATATATGATGCTCCAAAAATATAAGTAAATATCATCATAAAATGTTGAATCATGAATATATATACTATAATAATTCAATAAAAAATACAACCTTAAACAATAGGTATACTTTCTCTAGCGAAATCCATTTATTTCAATCGAAAAGGATCTCTACAAAATATTTAAATACAAAAAGATCATATCTAAAAGTAGAAAAACCAAAACAGAAAGGGAGAAATACATGTGAATGACAAGATCCTATAACCTATCCCACCATATATCATCTCATCCTTGAGTTTATAAAATAATCATGGTGTGTTAGATTTCAATGATTATAGCCACTGTTCTTTCATTTTAGAATCCCTCTTCTCGGCCTCCTCTTGAATACTCCCACACTATCACTGAACACACAGTAGAGGTACTGATCGTCCAAAACAATACATAAAACTACGTTCCATAATCATTAGTATATTCTCTTAATGAAATAAATCTACCGCTTGAATGGAATCATAAAAATATACAATGTGATAATGGTAAGGGTGATATCTCTAAAGTTTAAGTACATGAAATACACTATTCATGACACCATAGCATTATGGATAGAGCATTCAATATTAACTATACATACCATTTCCATAATCTTAAACTACCTGAATAACCCAGAGCAATATTAATTTGTTTCGTGATGTGAAAATTCCCAAACCTAAAGGACAACTAATGGATTACATTATGACCCACCTCAAACTCGATAGGTATTCTCCACTATTCATCTTAATAATCCCACCTGCTATGTGTGGGTGAATACTACCTCATGAATAACTAAAATATCTCAAACATATCTTATAGGAGATGAAGTCTGACAATAGGAAAGACAGCTTCTTCAAACCGAAAAATAATTCAAGGAAATTATCATCCATAAAAATAAATGAATGGTGAAATTTGGATAGATTGATAGAAGTAATTATTTTATGTAAGCTCCACCATTGGTAAATATTTCTCCAAAAACTACTAAAATTTGTAACACATTATTGTAACATATAATCTATAATGTGAATAGAATAATTTTATTTTTGATTAGTCTACGGATAATAGGACATGCTTACATTTAATAGTGATATGAGACCCTTATGAGGACCCTACCATAACTGAGATGTTATTCAAAGATCAATATTATGAATGACACTATTACAAACACCTTTAAACCACACTATCTCATACACATAAATACAACCAAAATCAGAAACAATACTTTTATCACAAAATAGAAATAGTAAAAATAGCTTCATTAGTCTATTTTTGTCACCCATACTACAACATTCATTGGTGGAGTCATATCTAATACTGTCAAAAAATCCAGAGTGACATATTCCCATTTCCTTTCAAGGGTGGAGGTATCCATAGGCCAACTAGTCTATAATTAAAAGAATTAACCAATTATTAGGTGAACCATCTCTCCATGAATACAACTTCAACCTTCTTTTTTATTTAATAGCTATATTATCTTGATTGATCAAAAAATACATTTGTTAGGACAAGTTGTACCACCAATCTATATGCATGAAACTCTCCTATCATATCCTTACATAAATCCTCAATATCCAATAATCATCCATAATAAATAATTGAATATATAATTCAAATAGACCATACTAATGTTGGATCCTTAAAATATATGTTATCCCTCACGAAAAAAACTATGGATAAGATAACTCCAATAAAAATCCCCATGTATAATAGATATCAAAATGATATCCACACATCCATATATCTATTGAACATCAAGATATTTTTATTAAAGTCAATATATCATCTACCACATGATGAAATTCTCATGAGCTTCATATTTTAACATCTTCTAGCTTAAGGAATCATTAATCACATTTCCTTTTTTTGGTCAATAATCTTGAAAATTATTGAAATATTACTGATACATGACCCAAATCTATTGTCGATGGTTTAGGTATCACTATGAAAATTTATTTTTAAGGAAGATGTTTCAATTGTACAAAAAAAATCTACCACCTACAATATTTTTTCACTATCATAAAATCGGATGCACCACCACAACTTACTACTGATCAAGAGTTTAAAAATTCATATAATGTAGTCGTAGTTGTCCAAAGACAAAAGAAATCACTCAGTCCTTAATCATTAGATCTTCTCTGAGTCTAACATCATATGAATAAACGTATATGGTATTTTACTTACTAGAATATTGATAGTAAAAATCAGTGTAGAAGTCATAATTCACATCAAATCTAAAAAATATATCTCACAATATAGAATCCAAATAATATTCACCACTTTATTGGTTAGCCTCAACAATGGTACTGTGAGACTATAGAAGACATAGATATTGTGATATTTTTAACCATATAAACCCAAAATGATATGAATCATGAATACATTCTATGGAATCTTGAAATATAAAATGTTTATAACCTTCACTAAATCCACTAACACTCCATACATTTTGATTTCATTGTATTATAAGTGATCATTATCAATGTAAAAAACAAAATTTTTCTAGCTTGGCCTAAATCATATGAAGTTTCAATGGACTCATGACTATTTTTAGTTGTTGGGAATGATCATCTACAAAATGTTTTAATTTATGATTACATTGATTAAATCCACTATAAATTTTTCATTAAATTGATGACATATCAGATTGATCATGTCTAGGAATAATAAAAATTATTTCATAAACATCATCACCATGAAATAATATTGGAAATAAAATACCCTCAATTATTTCCATAGTATGTCATACAGTCTCACCATCAACGGAGGATACCCTAATATTATGTCTACATAGTAGAAATACATGCCGTTCGTAGCTGCTCGATGTTATCATTGAGGAAAACAATGAGATACCGGTTCTCGATTGTAAAATTGATGATTCTTTGATATTCTACATATAAGAATAATTTACCATAAAAATTATTAAAACAATTCATGGGATAACCCCATGGTGACCAACTAGGTCATGTCAAACAGTTATCAAGAAACTATTTCAACTCAACCATAAATTCCCAATGAACCGCTTGTGCCATCATGTAATGTGAGATATAAACTAGATATTCTCCCAAATCAATCCCTATTTTGAACATGATATCTCTGTCAGGTGTAAATGTATGAAACCATAAAAGAATGATATACTAAGGGTAGTTATAATAAGAGAGGATAAGTATAATTCTTCATTAAACCAATATCTAGTTAAATACGAGATATAAGAGCCTTGATAAAATATATTCTTCACTAAATTGTCCATACAAAACTAGACTTGAGATCTCACTCAACCTAGTGAAAATAACACCCCCTAATTTATATAAAATTAATAAATTTAATGGTAATAGTTTATGTGATCCGTTTATATGATAAAATAATCCATACCAAAATAAAATTGAAAACTAACCTTTCTATCACAATCATTTACCAAAGAGAATGATAGCCACGAATTTTGGGAGAACATTCTAAGTTTCATTGGATATTATATTAATAATATATTAATTGTGTATTCATCGTTAAAACTCCATCCATTAATTCCACATCCATACCTATGTTTTATTAGATAGTTTAGATATAAATGAATTTTATGTTCTTATATCAAAAAAATGAAAGATATTGTTGAAAGTACATGAAAAATACATCAAACAGTAAAATTTCTACATCATAACTCGTTAGATTATGATGCATAGGGTATATATACCCATCCCTTATGTAAAAAGATCTATTCTGATTGTCCAATGTTTTTATCTCTACCCAATACAATCAATCTTATAAAGTGGTAACACTTCATCTTCCTCGACCTAAATTACCACAAAAACACTATCATATGGTTTGATGAGGGGTAGCTAAGTCCATGGTAGATTTGAGTAAAAGTATTCATCCTCACCTAAATCATTGATGCTGATAAACACTACAAACCCATTTTAGGTATCATATCCTACCACAATCTCAACACTCCATTGTATGGTATGATCACTGATTCCACTTATAGAATATAGTTCTAAACAGATAGCACTACAATGGAACATCGCCTAGAGATGGATGTATTATTCCCTAAATAATATATTTATAATTTCCTTAGAAATAAATACTATAAAAACTCTTATATTAGTAATAAAAATATTTATCAGTTCTCTTTTATAAAAATACATCTACAATACTCAATGACACCCTTACACTCCCTTTTGTGATGAAAGGCTGAATCAATGTGTCTAAATTTCTACTCATGAGAATCATGTTAGACTATAACCTAATCTCATATATTATACCACCCTAGATATGCCTCATAATATAAACATCATCATCTAATATATATGATAAATTAATTTAATGTTAGTGAAAATATAGTATAGTTGATCATGAACATTACCTCCACTATTAGGTGAATCAAATCATGGGAATTGTCATCCATTAATGTTGTATGATATTGGTGGCTTAATGTAAACACCTTGAAGTCATTCCCCAATAAATCTCTTCATTACACAACATTCCCTAGAATGTCCCACCAATTATTGTATGGTTAATTAATAATTAATGAAGCATGATTCCCCCTCTTATCTAAGGGATTGTCATGTTTTATGAATATAATTTCTACAGACTCATTTCCGAACTCAGCTAATTGGGGGATTCCCACGATACTTAACATAACTAGATTATGTATGTTTAACACTATATTATACTAACACAGTGAAGGTATGATGTAAATAGTTATCCATTATATGGATCACAAGACCCTTGAAACCTATTTCAAATATAAATATATTTATATTCAATAGGATCTATAAGAATATTTTGTTCAACAAAAATATGATCAAAGAAATTACCACTATCCAAATGTTCAATTTGAGGATGTAAATGAGGAAATTTATCTACATGAAAAAATTGATACTTAGATAATTGTATAAAAATATGCAAGACCACAGCAGGGGATATCAATGGAGGCTCACTGGATTATAGCCACTCTAATCATGGCTTAACAAGTGAATTGTTATGCCATAGTAGGGACATTATATCATATATCTTACAATAAAATATTTCACCTGCAATTAATGTGTATCTACCAAGAAAACTTCATCTCAATATATATATATATATATGTTTATTATGATTCAAGCACAACCATCTTTCACCATACTAATCAATGAGTATACATTTCAAGAATCATTAACATCTATGACCCTGTGAATAACCCATAGTGAAATAATATCATCCATAAAAAGAAAAAATCTTGAACAATAGTACCATACTTGAATAATATGATTCCACCTTATAGGGCATTACTAATACAATGTTCAATCTCAATAACATGTACTGAAATATCCTCATCTCTTTTTAAAATTTTAGAATAGTAATATATCAAAAAAAACTTGATTTTGTAATACCACATTGTATCTTCCATCGACCTGGATCTCTCATACATTTCCCAATATCATTGGATACTGGTCTTTAAGAATATCTTTGTGAATTATAGATTCTTCTAAAAAATGTGGCATTATAAATAAAATACTGGGGATTCTATACCCCCTAGTGCAGAGCTATAACAGAACAAAAATAACCAAATAAGAGTGTTTTGTAAATTGATGATTGACTATATCATACTACTAGAATATAAAGGATAAAACATGTAATGAAAATAATATTGATCCTTTTAATAACATGTTGTAATATAACTAAATGAAATGCTGGATTTCTTATAAATTAAATACAAACATGACGTAAATAAATTAAAAGGTCTCCATCATGAATCCATGGTTGGACATGTCTCTAAGATCATATCCATCCAGTATGAAATAGTTAACAATAGTGTCCATTTTCCTTTTATAAGCTTGCATCAATGTGATATTTTGAAGTACAAAATAGAGATTCAAAAAGGATGTGAGTAAATATCACTTTCTCGACACCACTGTGTCTATACAAACCTGTCTAATAATATGTTCTTGAAATAATATCTTGAAGAGGATTAGTAATTTTTCCAATTATAATAGTATAATAAAAAACCATTTTAGAATATCGTTGAAAATATATAATCAATATTCCAACCATAACAACAAATACAAATAATAATCATATTACACAAAAAATCTCGTTGTATATTAATTTCAAAATAATGAGTTCAACCCATTTTTTGATGAATTATTGTACATTTGGGCCATGTAATATATTGATTTCGAAATAACCAAACTAATAAATCTATATAATCATTTCAGTATAATTTATCTATGCCCTATTTGAATTGTAGAAAAACTAGGCTATATCTTGAAATAATTATATCATAACTAGGCCATGTTGTAAAAAAATTACAACATAATCATTCCCATAGCTCCATATAAGTATTAAAACCTGGATCAAAAAATATGTTATTATAGAAAAAATAATAATTAATATCTTCAAAATCCATAATATTCAATTCATCCAAATACTATTTTCATTCAATTTACCATTAAATTATTAAATACCATATTAATATGTTATCAATATAGTGTACACATCCATCTCATATAATATTTTCACAAGTCAGTTAAATATAAAATTAATCCATTTTCCCTGGTTAATGTATCCCATGAACCCAATTTAGATTTAATTTCCTAGTAAATAAATACATTCAATAGTTTATCATGTTTTTCTTTATTTATGTATCAGCTCACCCAATGGGTTTCCATGATCATGTACTCAAAATTAATTCAATTAAGTATTCCATAGAATATGCAAACCAACTTATTTTATTCATTCATTACAATTTAGTTAATGAAAATTTTGTTTCATTAAAATCATAAAATATATATCAAAATTAACTAAATAGAAACATACCAAATGGATTTTTTCATGATCACATACCTTTACCAGGAAATGAATAAAATGATTTCCCCAGGAAATTCTAACTATAAGGCCCCAGCCTTAAACCTTACTTAATCTTGAGTTATTACAAGATTACGCATTGAGGATCTTTTCAGGTTTAGAGTTTTAGAGAATTAAATCATAAAACTTGCATTACATTCCACATATAAACAAAGTGGTTATATAAATATAATATTCTTCATTCCCATTAATGGAAACATATTTAAGATAAAACATGGATTATTTCTTGACAATTCCTTGACACTATCATCATATCATGTTCCTTTCCCTTGACCTATGAAAATAATTTCAAAAAAACTTGGGATGGGCATAAAAAGCTCAGTATGGGTTATAAAAAGATGGAAAGGAAACATGGGTACATATATACATAAGAATGGAATCATACTTTACCCATAAAACATAATTACTTTAACATACCTCATCAAATCATGAGTAAATAATAAAAATCATAAGACATAAAGGTAACTTGAGGCATTCATAACATTCTTACGTTGGGAGTAACCCTCTTTGTTACGTTTGGAACACCCATCATAGTATATTCCCTAAATCTCTTCGGAGAAACCTTAACGTTTCACTACTTCGCATTACCAAATGCATTGGAGAGCTATATCGGGCTCACCCACCCTTAGTTTATCACGGAACTACCCGTCTTCATAATAATTCCCAAGAACCTCAACATAATCGTATCACATAAAACATGCATAAAGGAAACATAACATTTCCACCTTTCAATAACAAGATATCAATACAACACATTGATATAAAAACATTATGAAAACCATTTTCAATACCAGAATAGAAGAAAATTAAAACATGGTATTTATTTTTTTCTTTTAAAAAGAAGGTATGGCTTGTAGAGGAAGCCGAAACTCAAATAACGGTCACGACGGCAGAGAAGTCGTTGTCGCCGCATACGTACAACAAAAACATTCCCTTTTGTCATTTTGTAAAAAGTTTCGTATAAAAAAGATTCCTTTTGGATAAACGTAAAAGTCAATGGGTTTTATACACCGTATAAAAGAAAGTTGTGTATAAAATAAAATATGCCTCAATGAATGGAGATTGAGAAGAAGTCCCATACCTCGTATCTGACTTGACCCGACCGTTCTTTAATCTCCTGAATAATAAACTTGAGTTAATCTCTACTTGCTTAAGAACCTTTTTCAAGATCATTATTCCTTTTATACCATGTTATGAACATCATGTAATCATTTAAGTTAATAATGTTCATTTTGTCGGTATTTGGTTCTTAAGTAAAAAATAGACTTCTTACACTTATATGTTGTTAATTTGTTCAAGGGTTCTTTATATCCATAATTAAATTCCTGATTTGGATATCATATATATCATATATATCCATCATATACATGTATTTATAATATTACATAATCATTTAGAGGTAACAAATGCAACGCACCGTTCATGGAGACGGTAAGCCGTACGTACGCATGAACGCTACTTTCATTTCTATTTCGTATTTTATACAATGGAATCTTAATGATATAAGAGTATATTATAATTCCAGTATAATAACATATATAATATAATTAACTATATCCTTTACACATCCCACATATGGTATTAACGAATCAAATCACTTTCAGGGGGCGGTAGTCCGCACTTCCTAAAATGAAGATATCGTGTTTACCCATAACGGAAACAATAATGGTATGCCATAAATGAAAAATACAGAATCTTAAGGAAGAATAAACATATTATATATCATATATAAAAATAGTGACATCATAATGGCCACCTTTGAAGTTGTTAAATGAGTATTGAACAATCATCATTTTGGGAGGCAGAATTTCGCCATCCACGGAAACCGTATGTTCTTTAACCATTTTATGTAGTTGTGTGAGAGTGTAGATCGAATAAATCTTATAACAAAATCGTAGTATATTTAAGATACTGGTTTTGTTACAAAAGAAGTAAATAAAAAGTGTTTAGGGGGTTGGAGAAGCAAAATAAAACAAATGAACATGAGTGAATGAATTACCTTTAAAAGTGTAACTCCTTTTGATTTGAGCCTAAAGGCTTCCTTTGGAAGGATTATTCCCAAAGGGAATCCTCTAGGATGAGTAGAGGGATGTGGAGAGAGTAAATGGGCAGGGGTTGGCCGATCCAATGGCTTGAGGAGTTTGTGAAATGAGGTAGAGGTGGGGGCCTTTTATAAGTGGAGAGGAGGGGCACTTTTGGAAATCATGAAACTATTATTTTATTTTCAAAGGTGTTTAGAATTTTTAAGGTCCCATATTGATATATTTAGAATCTAAGATGATAAGGCTTCGAAATATTTCCATACAATAGTTTTTGGAAAAGTGTAGATCTTAGATATTACATTATCATTCCATTTTATTTAAATCGTTAAATAATGAGGTCATCACTGCATTATCATGATGTCATAAATAATTTAATTTATTTAATGTCTAAAAATTATAAAAAAACTAATATGATGTAGGAAATCTTTTTAGCTTTCTAATGAATATTTATAGACAAAAATATTATTAGTATAACCCCCTTTAAAATTTGTTTTTGTAAAACAATTTATGTTAGTGTCTTTTTCACCTTTATTTAAAAAAAGGCATTAAAGTGATTATCTCACCCAAGTGGCTCCATGGGGTCCCTTAAATCGACCCATGGGTTGTCTTGGTCGGCCATGACACAAACAATAGGGTTAGGACATGTGTCAAGCTCATCTCATTTTATTACTGCATTAATTTTACCTTAAACTACACTATTTACCTCTAATCGCGATTAAAAACTTAATAAGTTACTATTCACCAAAAAATTATTTTAATCCCATTAAACCACATTTTACATACTAATGAAAACCATGTATGTCAGATTTTCAAAATTCAATACACATTAGTGGTAAACTTTCATTTAACTGAAAAATCAGTTTGCTTGATTACCACTTAGTGGTTTCACTATTCATCAAAAATTGGAGTTTTTCAGAAAAATACCAAAACATCACCCTAAGCTATATTTGATATTCTGAATTCAAAAATGAAGTCTATTTTATAAAATTCAAAACATATAAGTCACATTAATTAATTTAATAATTAATTCCTCATGTTAGAGAAAATAGCGTGTTTTTATGAAACAATAAGTATCAAAAGATTGACACCAGTTTAAGTCCAATTTCAAAGTGAAATTGATTCCAATGACCACCATTGGATTAAATGGTAAAAATATATTCTAATTTCACTTAAAAACCAATTCAAAAGATAATCTAATCATACAAATAAATTAGATTTAATGAGGATTAGAATAAAAATACAACATTTTTCACTTATTCATAAAAAAATGAACTTTATTGGAAAAATACCAAAAATTCACACAAAGTAAATTTTGATGTCCCAATCATAAATAATAATTTTATTTTGACAAGCATAGCTTATAAAATTGTCAATAGATAGATTTAAAAATGGTTTTCCATCAAATGGCATTAAAACAATCTTTTAAGAATATTAGTGTATTCCATGCTTAAGATTGGATTTATTTTCATTTTTAGCCTCTAAAACACTATCTTAATCATTAATAGACACAGATAAAAATATCTATTATTCATTAATTACTTGGGATGTTACATCCTTCACCCCTTTAGAAAATTGCATCCCCGCAATTTATTTAACTATCAAATAAATGGGGGTACTTATCCCTCATTGCATTTTCAGATTCCCATGTTGCCTCTTCAATCATGTGGTTTTTCCACAAAACCATTACCAGGTGAATCACCTTATTTCATAACACTTGCTCCCTATGGTCAAGAATCTGGACCGGTTGTTCCTCATAAGATAGGTTCTCTTCCAGCTGAACTACCTCTGGACTCAAAACATGAGATGGATCTGGCATATACTTTCTCAACATCGAAACGTGAAAAACATTGTGTACCTGAGATAAACTCGGAGGTAATGCCACTCAGTAAGCAACTGATCCAACTTTCTCCAGAATTTCATATGGTCCAATGAACCTTGGACTCAGCTTTCCTTTCTTACCAAATCGTATGACACTTTTCCATGGTGATACTTTGAGAAAAACATGATCACCTACCTCAAAAGATAGATCCTTCCTTCTGTTGTCCGCATAACTTTTCTGCCTGCTCTGAGCTGTTCTCATGTGTTTCTGAATCAGATGAACTTTTTCTGCCATCTCTTCTACCAATTCTGGTCCCATCAACTTCCTTTCACCCACATCATCCCAGAAAGCTGGAGTTCGACACCGCTTCCCATATAATGCCTGAAATGGTGCCATCTGTATACTGGAATGAAAACTGTTATTATATGAAAATTCAACCAAAGAAAGATGTTGGACCCAACTTCCCTGATAATCCATAGAACAAGCTCATATCATATCCTCCAAGGTCTGAATTGTTCATTCTGACTGCCCATATGATTGAGGATGAAAAGCTGTTCTAAAATTTAATTCAGTAGCCAGCGACTTCTGAAGGCCTTTCCAAAAGATAGAAGTAAACCTGGGATCATGATCCGATACAATGGAGAGAGGAACTCCATGTAACGTGACTATCTCATTAAGATACAAAAGGTAAAGTTGATCAAGAGAAATATATCTCGTATAGCAAGGAAATGAGCAGATCTAGTCAATCGATCAACAATAACCCAAATTGCATTATTACCTCGAGATGTCTTCGGTAATCCCATAATAAAGTCCATGGATATATTCTCCCATTTCCACTCTGGCACTGGTAAAAGCTGAAGAATCCCTTTCAGTAACTGCCGCCCTGCTTTAACCTGTTGACATGTCAAATACTTCACCGTAAAATCAGCAATATCTCTTTTCATTCCATCCCACCAGTAATACTCCCACAGATCTCTATACATCATAGTACTACCTGGATGAACTGAAAACGGAGAACTATGAGCTTCACATAACAAATCTCTCTTTAACTGTGAATCATAAGGCACACAAAATCTCTTCTCAAATCTCAAAACACAATCATTATCAATGTAGAATTCAGGCAACTTACCTTTCTAAACCAGCTCTACCTTTTTCTGTAACTCATTGTCTTGCTTCTGTGTTTGCTTGATTCTTCCTGATAGAGAAGATATAACTGATACCTGAAATAAAACAGAAGTACTTCCTGCACTGACAACTTCTATGCCAAATTTCATCAATACCTAACCAAAGGATCACGTTCCAAATGAAACATTGCTAATGAAGCATTAGTTTTTCGACTCAAAGCATCAGGCACTTTATTTGTTTTCTGGGATGGTAATGAATTGTACAATCATAATCCTTGATTAATTCTATCCATCTCCTTTGTCTCATGTTCAATTATTTATTAGTGAATATTTACTTTAATCTTTTGTGATCAGTATATATTTCACACTTTACTCCTTACAAATGATGCCTCCAAATTTATAAAGCAAGAACAACATCAGCTAATTCCAAATCATGTGTGGGGTAATTTACCTCATGAGTTTTCAACTGTCGTGAAGCATGAGCAATTACCTGATCATTCTGCATTAGGATGCAACCATGTCCTTTCAATGAAGCATCACTGTATATAACAAACTCACCATTCCTGGAAGGTAGTGCCAAAACTGGAGCATTCACCAATATTTTTTTCAATTACTGGAAACAATCATCACATTCTTTTGTCCAGATAAACATAACACCATTCTGAGTTAGCTTAGTCATTGGACTAGATAATCGTGAAAAATTTCTAACAAACCTTCGGTAATAGCTATCCAAACAAAGGAAGCTACGAATCTCGGTTACATTTGAGGGTCTTGGCCATTCTTCCACAACTTTTGTTTTTTTAGGATCAACAGTTATTCCATCTTTAGAAACAATATGACCAAGGAAAGAAATTTGTTGCAACAAAAACTCAGACTTGCTGAATTTTCCATACAGTTTCATTTCTTTTAAAGTTTTCAAGATAACCCTTAAATGTCTTTCATGCTCCTCTTTACTTTCAGAAAACACCTAAATATCATCAATGAAAACCACCACAAACTTATCCAAGAACTCATGGAAAATTGTATTCATTATGTCCATGAATACAGCAGGTTCATTGGTTAGCTAAAAATTCATAATGTCCTTATCTTGTACGAAACGCAGTCTTTGGAACACCTGACTCCTTTACCTTCAGCTGATGGTACCCCGATCTCAAGTCAATCTTTGAAAAACATCTGAGCTCCATGGAGATGATACAACTTCATTTGATGGCCCGACGTCTGCCAAAGTAGTTGCAAAAGATTTCACCACCCCTTTCTTCTTGTAGTCTAACTGCTTCCCATCACTCAAGCTCTTTGTCGGACACTCGTTTGCATAGTGACCCATCTCATTTCACTTATAACATTTCACTAACTGTAAATCAAATTTGGTCTCACCTTCACCATGATCCTTTTCAGTGCAATCACGAGCCTTATGTCACATCTTACCACATCGGTAGAACTTTCCAGAATTCAGAAGACATTCCCCAGCATGCCTTTTGCCACATTTATCACAAACTGGAAACTTAGTTTTCTTACCATCAGTATTTTTTGAAGAATTATTACCTTTCTCCTGCCACCTCGGTCTCTTCTTCTGTTGGTTGTTATAGAACACTTGGTCATCGGCAAACTACATTTCCACCTTCTCAGCACATCGAACAAGATTTTCATAACTTTTAAACTCACGAGAAGCTAATGCCATTCGATATTTTGGCTTTAATCCTGAGTAAAAATGATTGATTTTACTATCAAGGTCTCAGATAAAATTTGGAGCATACCTTTCCAATCGAGTGAACCATTCTTCATAGGTAGCCACTAAGTCTTCCTCTTGCCTCAATTAAAAGAATTGCTCTCCATCCTTAGTCAAACAGCCTTAGGAAAATACTTCTCAAGAAACATACCTTTGAATTCATCCTAGTCGAGAGCATCAATCACATCAGCGTCCCTGATATTTTTAACCATCGACCACCACTAATCTACCTCACCCTCCAAACGGTAAGTAGAAAGACTAACCTTTTGATTGTCTGAACACCCCATGACATCAAAAATCTTCTCCAATGCATTAATCCACCCTTCAGCTAACACAAGGTCAGATGATCCTCTGAATGATCCGGGATGTTGCCTCTTGAAATGTTCCACCACTGACATGTTCCTCTGCGGTTGATTTGGCTAATCTCGTGCATGGATACCACCACCATTTATAGCCTGAGTCAACTCTGTCAACACTGCAACAAACTGTTCAGTTCCAATTCCGACCATCTCGGGATGCTGATTCGGATGGTTATTTCCTTCGGTATTCCTTCTTAGTACTGCTTCCATGTTTCCTCTACGGAAAACCATTCTGAACAAACATATCTTAGATGAAGCAACATGGTAATCTTCAAATGCTATATCATTTAAAAAAAATATTTTTGGATAATCATTTAATATAATTCTAACCTCTAAAGTTATCTAAACCGACCTCTGATACCAAATATAAGGCCCCGGCCTTAAACCTTACTTAATCTTGAGTTATTACAAGATTACGCATTGAGGATCTTTTCGGGATTAGAGTTTTAGAGAATTAGATCATAAAACTTGCATTACATTCCACATATAAACAAAGTGGTTACATAAAGATAATATTCTTCATTCCCATTAATGGAAACATATTTAAAATAAAACATGGATTCTTTATTGACACTTCCTTGACACTATCATCATATCATGTTCCTTTCCCTTGACATATGAAAATTATTTCAATAAAACTTGGGATGAGCATAAAAATCTCAGTAAGGGTTATAAAAACATGGAAAGGAAACATGGGTACATATATACATAAGAATGAAATCATAATTTACCCATAAAACATAATCACATTAACATACCTCATCAAATCTTGAGTAAATCATAGAAATCATAAGACATAAATGTAACTTGAGGTATTCATAACATTCTTACGTAGAGAGTAACACTCTTGGTTACGTTTGGAATACCCATC
The DNA here is from genome assembly GCA_963277665.1 of Viscum album. Taxonomy (NCBI): domain Eukaryota; kingdom Viridiplantae; phylum Streptophyta; class Magnoliopsida; order Santalales; family Viscaceae; genus Viscum; species Viscum album. The sequence goes on along the minus strand of OY728157.1, from coordinate 1,624,915,171 downwards.
ACAGTATATTCCCTAAATCTCTTCGGAGAAACCTTAACGTTTCACTCCTTCGCGTTACCCAATGCATTGGAGAGCTATATCGGGCTCACCCGCCCATAGTTTATCACGGAACCACCCATCTTCATAATAATGCCCAAGAACCTCAACATAATCGTATCACATAAAACATGAATAAAGGAAACATAAAATTTCCACCTTTCAATCACAAGATATCAATACAACACATTGATATAAAAACATTATGAAAACCATTTTCAATACCAGAATAAAAGAAAATTAAAACATGGTATTTATTTTTTTCTTTTAAAAAGAAGGTATGGCTTGTAGAGGAAGCCGAAACTCAAATAACGGTCATGGCGGCGGAGAAGTCGTTGTCGCCGCATAGGTACGACAAAAACATTCCCTTTTGCCGTTTTGTAAAACTCTTCGTATAAATAAGATTCATTTTGGATAAACATAATAGTCAAAGTGATTTATACACCATATAAAAGAAAGTTGTGTATAAAATAAAATATTCCTCAATGAAAGGAGATTGAGACGAAGTCCCATACCTCATATCCGAATTGACCCGACCGTTCTTTAATCTCCTGAATAATAAACATGAGTTAATCTCTACTTTCTTAAGAACCTTTTTCAAGTTAATTATTCCTTTTATACTATGTTATGAACATCATGTAATCATTTAAGTTAATAATGTTCATTTTGTCTGCATTTGGTTCTTAAGTCAAAAATAGACTTCTTACACTTACATGTTGTTAATTTGGTCAAAGGTTCGTTATATCCAGAATTTCATTCCTGATTTGGATATCATATATATCATAGATATCTAGAATATACATGTATTTATAATATTACATAATCATTTAGAGGTAAGAAATGAAATGCACCGTTCATGGAGACGGTAAGCCGTACGTACGCATGAACGCTACTTTCATTTCTATTTCATATTTTATAGAATGGAATCATAATGATATAAGAGTATATTATAATTCAAGTATAATAACATATATAATATCATTATATTTATCCTTTACACATCCCACATTTGGTATTAATGAATCAAATCACTTTCAGGGGGCGGTAGTCCGTACTTCTTAAAATGAAAATATCGTGTTTACCCATAATGGAAACAATAATGGTATGCCATAACAGAAAAATACAGAAGCTTAAAGAAGAATAAACATATTATATATCATATATAAAAATAGTGACATCATAATGGCCACCTTTGAAGGTGTTAAATGAGTATTGAACAATCATCATTTCGGGAGGCAGAATTTCTCCATCCACAAAAACCGTGTGTTCTTTAACCATTTGATGTAGTTGTGTGAGAGTTTAGCTTGAATAAATCTTTTAACAACATCCTAGTATATTTAATATAATGGTTTTGTTACAAAATAATTAAATAAAAAGAGTTTAGGTGGTTGGAGAAGAAAAATAAAACAAATGAACATGAGAGAATGAATTACCTTTAAAAGTGTAACTCCTTTTGATTTGAGCCTAAAGGCTTCCATTGAAAGGATTATGCCCAAAGGTAATCCTCTAGTATGAGGAGATGGATGTGGAGAGAGTAAATGGGTAGGGGTTGGCCGAGCCAAAGGCTTGAGGAGTGTGTTAAATGAGGTAGAGTTGGGGGCCTTTTATAAGAGGAGAGGAGGGTCACTTTTGGAAATCATGAGACTATTATTTTATTTTCAAAGATGTTTCGAATTTCTAAGATCCCACACTGATATATTTCGAATATAAGATGATAAGTCTTCTAAATATTCCCATCCAATATTTTTCGGACAAGTGTAGGTCTTAGATATTAAATTATCTTTCCATTTTATTTAAATCGTTAAATAATGAGGTCATCACTGCATCATCATGATGTCATAAATAATTTAATTTATTTAATGTCTAAAAATTATAAAAAAATAATATGATGTAGGAAATCGTGTTAGATTTATAATGAATATTTATAGACAGAAATATGATTAGTATAACCCCTTCTAAAAATTGTTTTAGTAAAACAATTTATGTTAGTGTCATTTTCACCTTTATTTAAAAAAAGGCATTAAAGTCATTATCTCACCCAAGTGGCTCCATGGGGTCCCCTAAATCGACCCAAGGGTTGTCATGGTCGGCCATGAAAAAACCAATAGGGTTAGGAAATTTTTCAAGCTCATATCATTTTATTAAAGAATTATTTTTACCTTAAACTCACTAATTACCTCTAATCGCGATTAAAAACTTAATAAGTTACTATTCACCAAAAAAATTATTTTAATCCCATTGAACCACATTTTACATACTACTGACAACCATGTATGTCGGATTTTAAAAATTCAATACACATTAGTGGTAAACCTTCATTTAACTGAAAACTCAGTTTGCTTGATTACCACTTAGTGGTTTCACTATTCATCAAAAATTGGAGTTTTTCATAAAAATACCAAAACTTCACCCTAAGATATATTTGATATTCTGAATTCAAAAATGAAGTCTATTTTACAAAATTCAAAACATATAAGTCACATTAATTAATTTAATAATTAATTCCCGCTGTCAGAGCAAATAGCATGTTTTTATGAAACAATAAGTATCAAATGATTGACACCAGTTTAAGTCCAATTTCAAAGTAAAAAATTGATTCCAATGACCACCATTGGATTAAATGGTGAAAATATATTCTAATTTAACTTAAAAAAAATTCAAAAGATAATATAATCATACAATTAAATTATATTAAAGGAGGTTTAGAATTAAAATACATCATTTTTAACTTATTCATAAAAAAATGAACTTTATCGAAAAAATACCAAAAATTCACACAAAGTAAATTTTGATGTCCCAATCAAAAATAATAATTTTATTTTGAAAAACATAGCTTATAAAATTGTCAAAAGATAGATTTAAAAATGGTTTTCCATCAAAAGGTAGTAAAACAATCTTTTAGGAATATTTGTGTATTCCATGCTTAAGATTGGATTTATTTTCAATTGAAGCCTCTAAAACACTATCTTAATCATTAATAGACACAGATAAAAATATATATTTTTCATTACTTACTTGGGATGTTACACTAACAAATAATGAAGGTGATAATGATCTCATGAAAAATATAGATAATAAAAATGTCAATATAAAAACTCATATCAATGATGGCCAAGTGATCACACTACTACAAATAAGATAGAAGAAGGAATTATGAAACCAAAGTGAAGGGACTCAATAGTGATTAATTCTAGACAGAGATGTCAAGAAGGGTATTAATCCCTTTAAAATACAATATAGTTTCCCTAGGATTCAATAGATATAGATAAATTCCATATCAATAATAAATTATACATGAAAAATTATTTAAAAACTTTCTTTCTAATATACTATGGATGTTAAAACCTTTCACAATGTTAATTTCTGGATTTATATAGTTTTTACCAAAATGCATCGTCTTTGGTTTAAATAACCCTGATCGAACCATTTATGATGTGATAGAGTTTCCCATTGTATAAAATGTTTATTCTCTTAACTAGTTCATGAATTATTACTAGAAAGAAATTCATTCCATTTTAACCATTCACGATGTGAATGTTTTCCACAGAAATCATTCAATTCAGATAATGAGAATTGAACATGAATCACTCTAAATCATTCCAATCACAAGGATTAATATCACTATAACTTTTAATAATTTTTACACGATAACTATTAATTTAAAAAATACTACATCACGGTACATTAAATCATTTCCCTAGAAAAAGTCACATTATGTCCATAGAAAGTGTTTCATTTCCATGATATAAAAAAAATAATAACCCAAAAAATAGAGGATCAAGAAAATCTCAATAATACATGTATTAAATAAATTTAGGTATATTACATAAAATCTATGTAATGATGGGTAAATTTTAATTTTTGATAGTGATAAATGTCTAGTAATGACAATTAAATCAGATTAATTTTCCAACAATAAGAATGTCATTGTGTATATAATTTATTTTACTGATCTAAACAATTAATTTTTGGGTTATTATATTATATTTATGATGATTATATTATGTTTTATAGGAGGTGGACTAAAAAAATAAGTTATATTAATAAAATATACATTCATTTTTTTCTATTTTCAATGTTACATACAAGTATGTACAATATTTTTAATTCCTATATAGTGGATGAGAAACATATTGAATTATTTAAATACATAAATTATGTTATTACTTCTAGATGTCTTTTATTTTTAAAGCAAGACTTATTTTTTCTAATTCAACCAACTAGTTACTGTGGAATGAAAGACATATTTTTAATATATTATGAATATATAATATTCTTTGTTATTTATTTGTTATCATATAATAATCAATATTTAAAAAAAATTGATCTCTCTTTAATGTAATTCAATATATCAAATGATTATTAATATTATATATCAAATGTGTAAAATGAGGAGATGTTTTATTTAATAATTTTGTATTTTTTTTAAAAAATGTCTATAATAATTATTTCTCAACCCCTAGGACACTATAAATAAAAGTGGGGTTGGATGAAAAAATATTTGAATATAATAAATTGGTAAGTCAATTCATATTGAATTTTGTATGACTAAATTTCTTAATGATTCTTTCAAAAAGTCTTGTAATCATTTAAATTGATTTTTTCTAAAACTAATTTAAATAAGAACCCTAATGAGTTGTTTTAAATTATTTAATTTTTTTGGTATTTGGTGTAAAATTCATTATCATTAATACAAAACATAATTTATAAAAAAATTGATACTAAAAGTGATCCACAAATATTTGTAGCATCTTTGAATAGTATTAATAATTTTATAGATTACAAATATTAGAAATTTTTTCAATAGAAGAATCATATCACGATAAATTTAAATAAAATATAAATAATAAGAAAAATTATGATTCAAAAAATGATCATGATGATATTAGGGAATTAGTTTTTTCAATATAATGAATAAATAAATAGAAATGTTTTTGTTTATGGGGAGTATATATATTTTAAAATTTATTAAAGAGATTGAATATTAGTTCAAGATCATAGTAATGATAAATTAATTGAAAATATTGAATATTATATAAAAATTAAAAAATTTATTTTATATCACAACTGTAACTTCTTGGGATGATTGAATATAAATCCATTATCCAATCTTGTCATCACATAACCTCTAGCAGACCACCACATATGTTAGATGATAATGGAAATAAGTAATGGTAAAATGATGATATAATGAGGAGATTCTACCATAATAATCAAATCATTATAATTTTATATCAAATATATAATATCACAGACAATATCATAGTTATTATAAATATATATAGAGAACAAAGGTGGATAAATATAACAAAAAATCAATGTTCTACTGCCAAAAATACATACATGTTTTCATGTCCAATAGATTATAAAAAATGAATGTGTGTAAAAATTAAAAAGGGAGGTAGGTATAAAATCCAACACTCTTACTATATAAGCATCCTAAGTACTAGCTCAGTCATGTGCACTTATGATTCCATGTACAACAGACATCATAAGCAATAAAACATGTCCATGTGAACATGAATATCTAACCAAGAACCCTAATATAATGGATTCAATGTCTTGTTTTGAGATATACTCAATAGTAAACCACTAATGGTCTCTAAATCATAAACTAGTCTCTATAGAAAAAGGAAAAATGTGAATGTATAATGAAAAGATGGAGGTAAATTAATGAATAAAAATAACAAGTCAGTTCAGGTTCCATAAGTATATCTATATGAAAATGCATTATTCGTTTTATGTAGGAATATCTTTGACTGAGGTTATCATTTAACAAATGTGATATAGAACAATGAATAAATTATTATTATGGATTAAGCATGCTTAAATTCACAATATCTAGAATTTGATTTTTCTTTCTAGTTACATCCTCCGAATAAAAGTTATACATTCAACATTCATAATATTTATGTCTTTATTAATAATATAAATACAACATAAATATCCAGTAATTAATTTAATATAATCCTTGTCATATCCAAGTAGATCCTCAAAATGAAACCAAATAATCACACCATGATGGTAAATATTACCGAACCCAATGGAATATATCCACAATGATCCATAAATAGTATCCTATGTATCTCTCTCAGTATAATTTAAATCATTTTCCAGCCGATCCCATCTAAGGTATCTCACAAATGGTTTTGATTATCACTCATGGAATGGTGCAAACTTACTTCCACTGATCTCAACCATATTTTCTCCCCTAGGATTCTGTATCTATAACATGGACCTAATTATTTAGCATGTCGATCCCATCAACAATATGAAAAGTATCACTCTTGGTATATAAATTATTTAAAGAAATGAGAACAACATTGGTATACCATTAAAAGAACCACAAGATATCCCAATATTATAGAAAAAAATTACATCCATAAAAATGTATAAAAAAATAGAACATGTGAATAACATGAAATTATACCAATAATTTGGATTCATCACTATTCACACATATAAACATTTCAATTAAAATATTTTTCATGGGTAACAAAGTATATATCCTAAGTATTTGATAACTCAATACAAAAATAAAAATTATTTCCAACCACATAAACACATCATTAAAATTATATTTAGTCATCCTTTCCATGATAAACAAATTCCAAAAAATATTTCAATATTCTAGTACTTGTTACTCTACCCATGGAATATAACTCAACATATTAATGAAGTATTAATAATTCATAACAAAAAATTATACCATATAAACACATCAAATTTTTCTATTATAATTATGTTGATCCCATGTAATTTTTTTGGCCAATAAGGGATAACCTCTATGGGTTTGAAATTTATGTTAATTAACTTGTTACATTATTTAAAAAAATTCTCCTCATTAAGGGGTTTTATTAAAAAACGATTAATTATTTATAGGTAGTCAAAGCTCACATGATTAAGGGTAGTACCAACATTGTGGGTCATGACAATCAATCCTATAAAATTAATTTGAATATTTCACAAGATTTATGGTATTAAGTCTTAAAAATAATAATCACATTTATGGAGCATCACATGGTGAAAAAATTGTGAAACAAACTAGTTTAATTTACCAAAAAGGCATTTAGATAGATCTTATATACCACATACCTTATATCCTTGATGACCGACGAGAACAATTTCAATCCTCGATTCAGTATAGTTTTAGAGAAGTTGAATAATTAGATAAAATCCAGGGAATTCTTGTTAATTAGGAGACACTATAATATCCCATTAAAAGAGAATATATGAAAATAAATTATGAGTGTTGAGTGATAGTCATAAATAGGGTTCTCTAATTCACTTGATAATGATCAAATCATAGAATGAATAAGGGATATATCATCATACCATGATAGGGGAGGTGGATATTCCCTCGTGCTATTTTTCACATAAAGGGGGAGAATAAATATATAAGTATAATGTAAATAAGGAAATATGGGAAAATGGATAGGATACAATTGTTAATGAGCCCCAAAGTTTAGTCGCACTTTTTCCCAATTTTTCCAGAAACCCTAAAATAACAACTACCCAATAAGTGGATCCATTGAGTTCATGTACATAGTTTGGGATAATTTTCACAATCCTTATTTTTATTATATGAAGGGATATAAAAAAAGATACATTCTAATGAAACTACGTGTGGGTGGTTTGAAAAATTATTCAACACCCTCAACCCTACTAAAAAGGTCACATGGATTCCGTTGGTGGGCCCAATGTTTTAAAAAAACATGATCTTTTTTAAATTCTTCCTTATTTTCATTTTTCATTTCCCAACACTCCCAAAACTCAACTATACATATGATTCACATCTTTGTCTATTAAATTTTTTTGAAAAAAAAATTAATGTGTTCCAACTCCTGTAATTTCATTTTCAAACAGAGTTTGTAAACCATCTCATCCACTAAATTCTATAATTAAATTTTTTAAATTTCATAATATCCAAGAAAAACAAATGACGCTACAATATCCCATCCTTAAAACATAATTTCATTTATAAAAATTGGGGAATTAAAAAAACAACACATTATGTACATGTGTTGTGAAGTTCTATCAAAATTGGCCGCGTATGAATTCTAAACTGCCAATGCACCACAAAGAATCTCTTTTACCAATTATATTTAAACCATTAAATCATGAGTGAAATTTTTTAATGTAAGTAGGAAAATGTATTGATGATTACCCAATGAATTCTACATTTAGACTTGATTAAATCATCATCTATTTAATTACTCATTATATGGTGCTTTTCCTTTATATGTTTATGCCTTTAATATACAATTATGAATCATTGTATCCCCCCTTTAAGAATATTCGATTATTCATGCCCCTAAAATTATAATTTTTATATAGGAATGAATATTATATTAAGAAAACAATTATTGAATTGACCAAAAAGATCATAATCGTGCTATCTTTTGTGTAAAATCTATAGTAAAAACCTACTACACTGGTCACACCCAAAAACATTCCATTAATAGGTTCCCCATTTACTTCATAGAAAATATGGGGAAATAAAATTGAAAAAAATGGTCGAATACACATAATACAAAAATCATAGATTGATTGTTCCATTCAAAAGCTATATATACTACATTTATATATATGAACCACGAGATAATAATCGAGAATAGTCAGGGATCCTATATACATGGATCTCCAAACATATAACATTTCATTTGAGCCTAAGAAAGTTCTAGGTAACCACAAAATTTTCCAATGGAATTATATGTGTCTCATCAAAGGTAGTTTATATTCTATCATTTAAAAGTTGTAGATTGGTAAAAATCATAATGTCCACTCATCATGAACACACACTGATCCCAAAGTGTAATCTACAAGCTGGTCATGTCAAGGAAAAATGTTTTGTGTTCATGTATATATCCAAGGATTCCGAAATGAGAACCCAAGTGTCAATCCAAACCCACCCTGCCTCTTGGAAAATCCATACCACCATATCTAAAAATTATGTAGAATATATAATTACCGATTAATTATATAAAATTACTTGTTTTCAGTATAAAAATTTCTCTCTTAGTGTATTTAAGTTGATGTTAAGATGGGGGAGTGATTTTCATATTGATATGAATAATCCAAGAGGATCTAAATAGTTATCAAGAAGACCTGATACAATATCTCCAAATCAAATATGATGTGATCTGTATGGTTTCATTCCAACCCATATAAATAATTGAATGAAATATCATTCGAATAACCAATGGTCAAATCGTTATGGTATAATCTCTTCTTCACCAACCAATTCATCCATCAAACCATAAAATATTACATTATCATTGGATTCATAACATTAAAGTTTAATTGCAACAATCTATGTCCATATTTTTTCATTTCCTTCACAATTGATTCGTACACAACCATCAATTTAACATCATGATTTCTAAGAAGGACTGATTCATTTCTAAAATGCACCATATATATGTAACTGAAAAATAGAAAAAAAAAATCATATGGTCCCAATCAATTTTGATCCTTCTACTTTCGTGGATACAAAATACTTGTTTTCCATTACATTACATACCTAATGAGTGTCCCAATTCATTGTTTATGGGAAAAAGTCATTCCATTTAACACACTCCACCAAACACTACACACAGGTTCTAGGCATTTCTAGAAGGATTTACCATGTATGAAATGAAAAGATAAGAATAATAGACACCTAAATATACTATTGAGATGAGTTTATTTATAATTACACATGAAAATCCTCTATAGTTATTCTATTACACAACATGGCATTAGGGACAAAATACCAAATGGCTAACCATCATGTCATGAAATTGATCCTCTTTAGAACACTGTCATGAGTATTCGAATAAATCATGATTCCATTAATTATTAGTGGAATCTAATTTCAAGTGGAATATTATTTAGGAGAGACAAATCAAGGATTTAAATTACTACCAAAAACATTTTAAATTTACTATATATATTAGGTACTCAATATGTATTGTGTGTATCAACCCATAAATCCCCCCGATTTCATTTCGACAATAATGTTCTATAAAATTCGTAATCAATTAATCACTATTAATAGGTATTTTATGTTCCATGATAAATATCTATCAAGGAGTCACACAACCAAATATGATTGTAAAAAAGACTAATGAACTCTAGGGTTATCTAACACAAATAAGAATGAAGATGAATTTCCATAAAACCTACTTTGTAGGAAACCATGCCCTAGGAATGTATAATTTTTATACATAGTGTATTTAACAAAACTCACTCTCAAATAAATAGACAAAAGATATCATGAACAATCTTCTACCTCAGGTGGTATTGTAAAATATAAAATCCAAACTAAGAGAAAATGGAACCAAATTGTACCATATATAAAAAAATCACAGAAATATTTCATGGTTTTATGTTCATATGGGCTCTACCATCCTCATCTATCCACTTTTAAAAGTGGATTGAATAAACCAAAATGTATGTCACGATAAGAAGATATCACAATGATCTACCACCTATCATTTAGGTTAATTTTATAAATTAATAATCCCATGGGAAAAACATATGTTCCCATTATGAGGAAACATCTTTTGGTATAATTTAACTACGATTACATGACTTTCAATTTAATGACACAACATTAAGGTTTTTTGAGACTATTCATTTATTTACACGTGACCATTTAAAATTTTATGTACTAATTTAATTACATCAAATAATATCCATAAAGAAACCATTATATGGTTTTGTATTTCGATAATTATATAAGGAATTTATGTTACTTATATCAAACATTGTTTTATGGATTATTTATTTTAAATAATCTGGTTATAATTTGTTAATGTATCATGAAAATTAATTTTATCAATTTGTTATGAACAAGTATTTCTCACAATAAATATTAGTAACTGATAATGTGATTTAAAATATATAGTGTGACTATACATTATGATTAAATTGAAATGATAATTAAATAATTTCTCAAAATGTAATAAATCTAAAAAGTGGGAAAATGGATTTTATTAATTAAAGGGTGTCTGGTCACATAAAATGTCATTTTATGTATATTTTTAAATGAATATAAATGTTTGTGGACACCTAAAATATCTCTCCCTATATCACATAAATATTTCTCCATCGAGAAAAAATATGGAATAAAAATGTGAGGTGACCTATCAGGGACCCTATAAACTATTCTAGGTTCATCTAAAAAATCTCATTCTATTTAAATAATTTCATTTGAAAGCCATCATCTATGGTGTATCTCATATCACAAGAACCATTGTCGACCTAGATGGGTCAATTCATGATTTTCCCAAAATAGTATACCCCAACTAAACTACTTGGGTGTATATGAGTATTTAGGAATATCATTAAATAAGTTTCTATTCACATGTAATAGAGTTACATGACTTTTTAAATGAAAAAAAATCTGTTTTATAAGTAAAATATAACGGTTTCAATGTATATCAACATCATAGAATATGGTTTGTTAATATGGGTTTCCATTTACAAATTTATAAGGAAACTATAATTATTATCAATTGAATAATAAATTTCTTTTAATCATATATATATATGTTTTCAAACATATAACAAATACTTCACAGCTCAAATATCTATGTATTAGTTAATTATGGTGTAACCACCATTCAATGTAGGAAAACACTATTTTCATTGATGATGGTATATTATTAGAGAATTTTATATTTCAAAAAAATAATCATTTAGAATTTCAAAAATAATAAATATAATTCAACATATCTAATAGTAACTGAAGAATATCATATCTTTGAAAATCATAGAAATTAATCACATAATTATAGAATGACGTTACACATTATAAGTAATCAAGCATCTTGACATATAAATCTTATAAGTGGGTTTTACATGAAAATACACTCATTATATAGATATCATGTTATGTATACATATATGATTCTAAATTAAATGTGTATAAATTAACTTTCAAAAAATTTATAACATGTTATATAACCAAAATGATAATTAAAACAAAAGGCACGTAATTTAATCATTGAAATCCCACAAATTCAATATATATTGAATTGAATATGAATTGAATTTTAAAACCTTTGTTCCAATAATGATGAATGTAATGTTTCATCCTTTCCATACAACTAAATTGGTAAAATACAATGAATTTTATTAATTCTTATGAAGTGTAAAGCATGCCAATCACTCAAGGAGAAATAATGGTAAACTATAACAACAAACAACATGAACAATAATTCCATCCATAGACAATTGTTTTTCCCATATATTTTAGGTGATCATTACAAACACAAGTATTAACCAAGAATATACACATTACTTAAATCATATATACCATCCCAGAATAGTAAAAAAAATTAAAATAAATGCTTCGACACCAAATTGTAATGTCTTGACCTGACTAACTACGAAACCAGAAGCTAGATCGGTCATCACATTACCTTATGTGCGACTTATTATATTCCAGAGGCTACTATAAATAATTGATGGTCCAAAGATAGTATAATAAGGAGAATATACCCTCATAATTAGATCAGAAAATTAGTGTATTATATCTAAATAATCACAAACAATAGTGTATGTTGTATAAAAACATATATAGAGAAAAAAATATAAATAAAACAAATGAATAAATTTGGCCCACACCAATGATAATTCCATACAAAAATGTCCAAAACATGCATCATAATCCAATGTAGCAATCTTAAATAAGGTGATACATAAAAATAAAAAGAATAAAATCCCAAGGGTAACTTCATGAACATACCATGTACTTTATCAATCAAGTGATCTATTCTATCATGTTCATTGCATATCACATTCAATAAAACACGGACCATCAGATATTAGGTTTATCTCTGGTACACCACTGAAATAGAGACCTTATAAGGGTGTTATATATACTCATTAGGCCAAAAAATTAATTTATACATAATAAACCATCATATATATATACATATATAATAGTTTATTTGTATAATGGAATGTTAAAGACTAATGAAAGAAAAAACATAATGAGTCTTCTCTTGTTCCTCAAGGAAACCTGGATGAACATACATCCATTGTCCAAATATGGAATGTCTATGATATGGGAAAACTTCTATAAAGGTTATATAATGAAATTGAGTATTGTCATATATTGATTTAGCATCGATATGTGTAATAAGACAAAGCATGTGATTCAGCCTAGCGTTGGAGTCCCTAGAATATAACTAATAAATTTTTAATCTTTCCCATATTTTTCATCATTTGTATTAAAATTAATTGATGATTCTCCCTTGTAAAATTTGAAAAAATCTTGTTCTCGTTAAAGGTGAATCTCATAAAGGATCCCCAGTATCACAAATAAGTGTACAAATTCTCACCTTTTAGAGAATTCCATATATGGAGAGCCATAAGTGGAGTCCCAAGTATTACTCTCAACCAAATGTATAACATTTACCCTCTTATACATTTTCTGATATATCATAATGAGGCCTGAGTATCACTCATCACATGTTGTGACCGGCCATCCTCTAATCCCTTCTATTGTTTCTTACCTAGGACCGTGTATCATTGTCATCGAGCTATATAACATACATAGTTATACCATCCAAAATATAACATGTATCGCTCCCACCATATAAAATGTCAACAACTTATGATCCCTTCAATCATGTACCTAAAAAATAATCCCATGTATTTCTCAGGGTGTTATAATATTGTCATTCCCATTAAATTTTTAAAATTGAAGATTCCGTGAATATTACCATTCCATTTTCCAAATGACAGGGATTCAGTGAGGGTCACACCGATTTACAATTTCAATTAATACACATATCATGAGTAACAATTTCTATATTCTAATAATTTCATTACTCATTAAAAAAAATAAATGATGTCCATGATCTTAAACAACTCATTAAAATCGATTTTGTGAACTTCCCTTTATTATAGAACCTCATAAATTTATTAAATTATATATGGTTAGGTGGTATTATAATATATTATAACACAATACATGTAATAATGATTATATAGGCCATAATAGAAATTATTTCATTCAAAAACATCATATTTTTTCCAAAATATTATTTACAAAACTTCATACAAGATTATTGGGATATTAAGGGATAGCCTATAAGGGTATCATATTCAAATTAACTAACTCAATACATTTCATAATTCATTAAACATAATCAATAGGTTTAAATATAAGACAATTAATTATTTAGAAGCATTCAATGGAACCACTGTTATGGATAGTTCCAATATTATGTTTCTCTGGAATCATTCATGAAAAATTAAATTTAAAGGGAAATTACATATAATGTATTCTATTTAAAACATTAATAATCACATTTATGGAGCATCCATTTGAGATACTTGTGCATGAAAAATTTTATAATTTATAAATCACTACAACGTTTAGGGAGAAGCAATATAACACTTACATTATACCATTTATTTCACACATTTCCCAATCAAAGGCAAGATTTTTTCGAGTTTGAGTGATATTGGAGAAATTGATTTACATTGTAAAAATAGGGAAAATTAGGATTAAAACATGTTTAATTGAAAAATGGGTTATAAAAAATAAATTATGGGGTATGAGTCATATAAATATTGAGGAATCTGCAATGTACTTAATGAAATATGAATTGGGTTTTGTATGAGTGATATCTAGACAATGATAGCGAAGTATAAGAAGAGTGTCTTAGAGTGATGTTTCATTCACAATATATGGAAACGAGTGGTAGAAAAAAGGTAAGGAAATATGGGAAAATAATAATTTTACCACCTTTAATGAGGATCATGGTTTTCCAACAGAGTTGTATCAACAATGTTTCAACCATCTAAGAGCCACTTCCAATTATAGGGTGGTTGCATGGTTCATCGGAAACATATTGGAAACTATGCGTAAATCATTTAATTCAGAATGTAAATGGAAATATTGAATGCTACAAGTAAATGTGAACAAGTGAGAAATATTTCCAAAAAATATGAAACCCTCATACTGTATAAATAGACACCAAGTATTCTTCTTCTAGGATATAATGTTTCATACAACTTGATATCCCAAACTAAATCATTTCAATTTTCAGTTTTTGGATCCCAGGGATCCTGAAACTCAATGGGACTCCAAATTGACCACTCATTAATTTCGATATGTATAATAAAAGCATATTACTAAGTAAAAACACTGGTGATGTCATTATTAAGATCAGTTTGTAAAATGGACCTCCATGAGGAGCCAAACATCAAATTCCATTGGAATTTTATGCAGTCCAAAAACATGGGATGATATAGCCTTGTTGATTAATAATTTACTACTAAAATTATAAATTTAAATATTTTGGATTATTTTATTGATTCAAAATGGTTTAATATTATAAATAAAAAATTAAATCATTTTGGTTGAAATTATTTGTTGAATTTGGTTGAATTTCCAAAAGAAAAACAAATAAAATTATGTAAATGGATTTTTCTTAATACTTTATGTTAAGAAAGAAACATTGATAAAAATAAATAAATACTAATTGATCAAGGTTATTCTCATGAATAAGGAATTTAATTTTATGATTCATTTTCTCATTTTATTAGGGTAGAAGATATTTGTATTTTGTTTTCTTTTTTGATATTTTAAAATATAAAATTATTTCAATAATTTGTAATATTTTAATTTAATAAATGAATTTATTTATAAACAATTATATTTTAAAAAACACCTAGATTTGAAAAAAATAATTTTTAACTTTTTTTAAACTAAATAAATAAATATATCATCTAACTAAGATCCTCAATCATGGTATGAAATATTAACTCTATTTTTATTAAAAAAACATTCTTTGTTAAATGTATAGATGATAGTATATGACATTAAAAATAATGTATCAATTTATAATCTTGTGAAAAATATTTTAATATGATAAAATAATAGATCTAGAAATAATTTACTTTATAATGATTTATCTAATCTAATGAAAACTGAGTTTGATATTTGATTAAAGGGATTGTTGAAATTTTTCATACCTTAAACATTTATCAATTTAATGACAATATTATCATTATTTAATATTGTATTTATAAAATCATGTTAGGATGTTTTTCCATGATTCATGTAAGACTGTGAAGAGGCCAATTAGTATAAATTCTATGTACGATTTTCAATAATCTAATAGAGTTTTGATAATAATCTGTACAGAGGCATGATAGGTAAGTTGTGGTATATGACTATATCTAGAATAGATATAATGTTTTATATCATTTAATTTGTAATATTTTAGATGAATCATACGGTTATATTTCTTAATTTAGTTAGAAAAAAATTATTACCTATAATAACTAATAAACTGGTAATGGATTATTTTTTTCAATCAATATTTTTTTTGATTTATTAGATTTCAATGATTCTAACTTCTATGGTTATAGGATTTATCATTAAGTTATTATAAATAAGATTAATTTTCTCAGATAAAATATATTTTTATGTCATTCAATGAATAAAATATTACACGAACAATATAGAAAAGTGTCTTAGTATTTTTATGATGTTTTTTTTGTTCCCAATGTATATGGATTAAAAAATATGTGATTTTAATATTTGTTTTATAAAAATGAAAATTTTTCTTTTTCAATTCATGTGTAATTTTAGTTTAAAAACCCCTTTCAAACACTTTTGAAAAAAAATTATATAGTTGATTTGATTTTATATTAGATCATAAAAATAAATTTGATATTAGATTAGAATTTTTACAATGGAAAAAAACATAATTCTTAACTTACTAATCATATAGATTTCCTACAAATCTGTGAAAATGAATTTTGAAATGAGATTGTCAAAATCATTATAATTTTTATACTATAATTACTAATGGTATAAATCCTTACATGTGTACTCTTATTATTTTTTATTTTTGAATTTCATTAAACTACATATAATATTTTAATTATGATGAAGAATATTTTTTAAAAATTTAATTTTTTTGATTCATGATAAATTTTAAAAAGTAAGATTATGATTTTTTAATTTCTAATTGAATGAATCAAATTTAATTTAAGAAATGGTGGTGATTTTTACTTTTTAATATATATATTATTGCATTAATTTTTTTGGTTTTGAGAAATTTAAATTTCCCCAAATTTAATTAAATGATAATTTTTCAAACCATTATAAGGTCATATTTATTTTTATTATAAATATATAAAAATTAACATTAGATAATGTTTTTTTATTTAGTAAAAATATTATATAATGTATTTAGTGAAATTTTATTTTTAACATTGTTTTTATATTCAATATTTTTTAATTTATTATGTTTATATAAATATATTATTATTAGTATATGAATAAATATATATATATATTGAATTACATATATATATATATATATTATTTAATGATATATTAATCATACAATGATTCTTCATTAATAAGACCATCTTTTGCTGTATATAGATAGAGAGGCTGACCCCTCATAGAATTAGATGATATCTTTCTGCCACAACATCATTATGTACCATTATCTTCCCCATCCTAGCAACACACATGAACAAACATACTTCTTTATTGGTGTATCTCCTTGGAAGACACATCTCATCTACATTAAAATACAATAATACACTATTCAAAATGATGCAATTGTCATATTCAAATGAGGTAATCTTAAAAAAATGTAAACACATTTATAATCTACACAAAGAACTAGGAAAATAAAATTATAAATCATTTTACTATCAAAAATGTTCTATACAACACACCACAATGAATCCTATTTTGACACCGATAAATTTGTATCCTAACACTAGCTATCCCTAATGGATTTGGAATCTAACAAACATGGTAGTCACACTAGTTCATCCGTCATGAAAAATCAGATACATTTTATTTAGGGTGGTACAGGTAGAAAACATCCTTCAATTCGAATGTTTCAAATTTGGTTTCTAGTATAAAATTTAACTTGATTGTACAATATCCAGAAATTTTGACTTTATAAGTATAACATGCATAGTGGTAGTATACAATCCTTAGAAAATAGTCAATGTATCCCCTATTTTGAAATGTAGATCGACTACTACATCGGTACAGATTATTGAAAACTGAACACAATCTAGATGAATAAGATGATAGAAGCATCATAAAATAGTTTTATGTATCATAATGCTAGTGTGAAAGGAGTTTGATGGTGGTGAGGAAAATACTTCATAGTATCATGGGATTTCCATTTAATGGTAGCACAATATTCCCCTATAGTAGCAGCACTTCATATTGAAATTAGTCCAACTGTTTATATAATTCAACAATTACTAGAGTTTCTTCTTTATAGTAGTGTTATAGTAGTATGTGGAAATGTAAGGATAGTTTTTTCATCTATATAATTATAGAAACCTCCCTCTATAACTTGTAGTCTTTCAAAATTTATTTTTTGGAAATATTCAATTGAATTGTTTAATAATGTATGTTTAATATTGTTCATACTAAAAATTAATAAATATCAAACACCATCACCTTAAATAATTAATAACTATTTTTTAACCACCTCATAGAGAAAATATCTAATTTTTTAATTGATTATATATTTTTAAAAATTTAATATCTTAATTTGTTATTAATTATTTATATATTTTATTTATACAGAAACATGTATCAATGATACACTATTTTAAATATTTGATAAAAAATTTGGTTTAATAATTAGATATATAAATTTTTTTAATTTTTTTATACATTTTTATGGTAAATATCATATTGGTATTTTTTTGAAACTATTTTATCCAATATTAAAGGATCACTAAAACACTCTGATATAGAGTGTGTTATTCAAAATTATATGTAAGACATTATAATATGTATTATAATTATCAATCTTTAGGAATACAATGATTAGTTAATTATATTCTCCTAATAGATCATAGAATTAATAATGTTGAATTAATCCTTTGGAATAAAATTTATGGATGACATAATAAAAATGAATGGATCCAAATTATGTAATCAATTGGTGATTTTTTTTCTAGACATACTATTTAGAATATGTAACACCCCAAGATTTCATAGTGTGTTATTTCTTCAAAATAATTCAATAACATGCACTACACGCAACACCGAGTTCAATCACACCATGACTTACAAAAAAAAGCCATTCAAAAGAGGTTATGAATAGTATTATCTAAATTTTGAACTTTATATAATCCTTATAATTTTAGAATCCATATTATGAGAACAAATTCATTTTCAGTATTGCACTTTTATCAACTATTAATAGTGAAACCTTTTTAAATACAATATTTTAAACTTTTTGACTAAATGGTGACATCAAAAATTTAAAATGAAACATCCCAAGCTTCCACGGTACGTTTCCCTTCGAATAATGCGATATCGTGTGTTGTACGCAACCTCGAGTTCTAACACACCATAACCAATCAAACTAGCCGTTATGAATAGTAATACCTACTTTTTGAAATCATCTATATTTTATATTTGAAAATGGACTTCATTTTTGGATTCGGAATATCGAATTTAGCCTAAGGTGAAATTTTGGTACATTTCGGATAACTTTCATATTTTGATGAATAGTGAAAATTACTAAATTTTAATTAAAAACAACTTTTTTAATAAAAATAATTAATATTGATAAATTATGAATTTGAGTGGTTTTAAAGTATATTTAGAATATATTTTTACCGTTTAATATAATGTTGGTCATTGGACATAATTTTACAATTAAACCGAACATAAACAAGTGTCAATCTTTTGATAGTTATTACCTCTTAAAAACACGCTTTTTGTTTTGACAGCGGGAATTAATTTTAAATTAATTTCTGCCACTTCTGTGTTTTGAATTTAGAAAAATGGATTCCATATTTGGAATCAGGATGTCCAAATTGTGTAAATAGGTAACTTTTATTTTTAGACATTTTGAATAATTACTGTGGTAAATATTTTATTTACCATGGTTAAGGGTAAATCCGGTAAATAAGGGTTAAAAAATAATATTATAATAATACAAAATTACCCTAAAACGTGTCCTAACCTTATTGGTGGACACATACCCGACCATGAGCATCCTTGGGTCAATTTAGGGACCCATTGGAGCCACTTGTATGTGGCAGAGACACTTTATATTAATAAAGTTAAAATAAAAATAAAAATTACAAAAGCTTACATCTTTTAGAAGAACAATTTTTACATAGGGTTATACATGTTGGATTTTCGATTATAAATATTCATTAGAAAGATAACAAGATTTCCTACATAATGATATTTTATTTATAATTTTTAGACATCAAATAATTTAAATTATTAATGACACAATAATGATGCAATATTTACCTCATTAATAAATCATTTAAATAAATAAGATTATAATGATTAAAATATTATCTAAAACCTGTCCAATTCTTATTGGTTGATGTTATTTAGAATATGAGTCATCTTATCTTCGACCTCAATGATTTTTGGACCATTATAAACCGAATAAAAATATATTATAAAGTAATACTTTCACACTTTCCTAAAGAGCCCCTCCTCTCCCTTATAAAAGGAGACCACTTCTACTCATTCCTCACACCTCTCAAGCCACTTGGCTCGTCCAAACTCTGCCCAAATAAGCTCCCCACATCCCTCTACTCCTCCTTGAAGCTTACCCTTAGGCAGAAAGCATTTCAAGAAGTCCATTGGTTCCAACCAAAGTGAGTTACCTAAATTAAAGGTAACGATTTCTCTTAAAATATTTTCATTTATTTTGCTTCTCCAACCCCCAAACTCTTTTTATTTCCTTTATTTTGTAACAACACCAGTATCCTCAATATACTAGGATGTTGTTATAAGAAGGATTCAAACTACACATACACACAACTCCATCTAATGGATGATGAACATAATGTTTCTGTGGATGGCAAACTAACGCCTCACGAAACTATGATTGTTCAAATACATCTTACCACCTCTCATGGTGGCCATTATGATGGAACTGTAATTAAATATGATATTAATGATATATATTGTATATATAAGCTTCTGTAATTCCATTTTATTTCATACCATTATTCGTTTCATGTTGTATATACATGCGATAATTTCATTTGAGGAAGTGCGGACTACCGCCCCCTTAAAATGATATGACTCGTTCATACCACACATGGAACGTATAAAGGATGGTGTTAATGAACTTAAGTAACATATATAAAATATTATATTATACTGGAATAGTAATATACCTATGTATCATTTGGATTCGATTCTTTTAAAATAAAAATTAAATGGAAGTAACGTTCGTGCGTACGTACGGACTACCGTCTCCACGAACGCGATGAGATTCATTCTCCATCGTATCCATTCAAGTATAATTATCATTTAATGATTTAAAAATGATGTTTAAGGACTTGATATCATTCTGGATATGAATAAGATACAACAAACATGACTTATGTAACAAAACATATAAAAGAAAATGAGTAAGTTAACACACGAAACGACGATAATACTAAGATATTATCAAATCAATATTAAAAGATCATATATGATATCATATTAATGTATATGATTCTTTTATAATTTAATAACAATTATTTCACCATTATACAGGAGGTTAACCTACCCCAACCCAGGAAAAGTACAAGGTAAGGGTTATTTCACAATCTCTTCATTATCCGAGGTTGTATTATACGTAATAATCTACTGGGATCTCTTTATCATCCACATCCATGTTTCTTCGAAATGTATTTCAAAATTTTTTTACTATTTACAGGAATATGGGTTAAAGTCATTTATACCCTTATTTGACTTTTTTTAAGAGGTTTATAAAGGAATCTTTCCGTCGTGTTCAAAACAAGGTCCTTTTTAACCTTTTCGACAGAATTAAGATAAGAATGTTTTTTTTACTTATACGGAGGGTGCGGTTATTTTCCGCCGTTATAAAATCGTCAAAGCTTTCCTTACAAGCTTACAAGAATATTTTCAAGAAAATGTTTTATATGGCTCTTAAATGATTTCAAAAATAGAAAGAGATATTTCTCTAAAAAGTGTTTTGATTTCATCTTTGTCAACACCCTCTAATGGATTTTACGCTTATTTGAAGTTGATTTATTATAATACAAAACTTCTATATTGTACTGAAGGTTTTGTGATATGTTTGACTGTGGATGTGCTATTTTATACCATTCATAGTTTATGTTGAAACTATTGACATTTCGTATGCTAGGTTTAATCCGAATGTTTATGTTATATTTCAAACTTTTCTTCAGATGAATGTGCTAAACAAGTATGTTCCGGGTTGGGGACCGGTAAAAGTAAGCCCTCCAGGTTGGGGACTGGTTAAAGTAAGCCCTCCAGGTTAGGGACTGGTAAAAGTATGCCCTCCGGGTTGGTGTCCGGTTATTAGAGGCACTCCGGGTTGGTGTCCGGTTATTAGAGGCACTCCGGGTTGGTGTCCGGTTATTAGAGGCACTCCGGGTTGGGTTCCGGTTAGAAGTAACCCCTAGGTCTTGGGATGAGGCCTAGACAAAGAAATTAACGTTTAGCATTATGCATTCCAACATTATGAAAGTGGTTATTGATTTTGCATGTGATTATTCGATTAGTAGAATATCCATGTGAATAAGTAAATGGCATTATTTCATTTTACTTTTTCCATACTATGTTGAAGTTCATGTTTAAAAGGCTTTTGTTTTAGTAATTCATTGCCTTAAATGTTTATGCTTATTTTGAATGTTCCGCTATATTGTTATCCTTACTGGGCATTTGAGCTCACCCCTTTTCTATGTTTTATTTTTCCAGGATGTGAAGAAGTAAGTTATGATTGACCTTCAGGGATATTATGAGGGGATTATAGTGTGGACGGTGGAAACATTATGTTGTTGTAGTAGTTTTTCATTTTATGATGTAATGTAAAACTTATGAAATATATCTAGTGTTTCCAAGGCTACTAAACCAATCGGTCTTTCGAGATTTGATCTTTCTTGTGATCATGCCAATGTTATGTAATAATGCACCGACTCTGGGTAACTGGGGTCGGGGCGTTACAGTTGGTATCAGAGGAAGTTTAGTACAAACCTTGGAAGCTAGATTTAGATAAACTCTGATTAGAGCACGTAGACCTAAGATGAACTTTGAGGATTAGTGTAGAAGAACTTCCTAGAATTTTGGTATTGTAGAGATTTTGTGAGTTTTCCGAGCAATACATCCCTGTCTGGATACGAGCAAGTAGAGGCGGCTCTGGCACAGATGTACCTAGGGGTAAAACCTGAAAACACCGCTTTGAGCTAGACTCGAACGGGAACTGGTGCACGACAACGGGCCTTGCTGCACTCTTGGTTACGACACTCCCGGGGGATATGCTTAGGATAATTCTCATTTTCTTTACAAACCATTATGAAGGGTTTGTGAGTATATACATCCTCAAAGGAGACATTTTTTTTATGATTATGGATTATATCCATAAATAGTTCAATTTATGTTAAGTGTTTTATAAGTATGGGATTATGTATTTTGATTCATAAACTGATCTAGTGTATGCCATTGTTTAGAAATGGCCCCCATTAGAAGGAATGAGACCTCCAGAAATGCACATGATCCAAAGAGAAGGAAGGATCATATCTTTCCTGGTCTTAAGCTAGAATTTATAAGAGAAATAGTCTCCATGTATTATCATCATATGAAGAAATAATATCATGTGTTGATAAGATAAGTAAGAGTTTACTGAGTCCTATGGCTTTGAAGGGAAGCAAGAGAAGAAAAGGATGGAAGAGAGAAAGATGGATAAAGGGAAGAGGGAAAAGAAGAATTTTCCCATATGTGGTAACTGTGGAAAGAAACACCCTGGAACTTGCCTGAAAGGAATGGGAGTTTTTTATAAGTGTGGAGGAAAAGGGCACAAAGTACGTGACTGTAAGGGTAAGAAAATGGTTTCAAATGTACAATGCTTCATTTGCAAGGAGTTTGGACACTATGCGAACCTATGTCCCAGTCATCAGAATATGCCTCAAATGATGTTATTGGATAATAATCAAGTTATGATACTACCACAGATGAAGAGGAATGATTAGAGTTCTTATGTTGATTATGTCAATTGAGTATTGTATCAAAAATGTACTTGTTATAATAATTATGGAGTATATAAGGATTGTACTGCAGTACTATTTCATTAAGGACTTGAGATTGTGTGGAACAAAGAAAAGTGACTCAATAGAAGGATAAATTTTTGGAAAATATATGGTTGAGAGAATGATAAATCATAATATAGTTCTGATACTGAGGTAGTGATTTTGGAATAATATGTGATTGTTTTGGATAAATTATATTGGATATTCTTGACTACCTTGGAACTGATTAATGATTTGTATATTCCATCATTGTTGGGGTTTAAAACATTTTTTGGATTAATGAAGTATATCCAGATTTCTATATGGAATAAGGGAGCATGAATGTAATCAATAAGGAATATGGTAATTCAGGATGTTTCAGTGTATTAAAAGAATACATGATGAAGGTATTCATATTCTATTACGGGGTAAAAAGGATCTATATTATGTTTACCTTCCTTATAAATGTTGGACTGTGTGTTTGGACAGAAGTATTTTGGATAGTTCTAGTTTGGATTATTTTGGATTGCCATAAAAGGACAACCCGGAGGTCGGGCTTCAACCCGTCGCGTCCGGCAAGGCTGTGAGACTTGAACCCACAACCGAAGGGCGACAAGGGTGTATCACCTACCACTGGCCCACGAGATGTCCTGGATTAAATAATTTAGTTTTTATTAAAAGACCTTGTAGATGAATTATAAATTCGTTTATTTTGGAACCCTATATGAATAGTATAAATAGATTTTTTTACGAGTGAAAGATGAGTTTGTGGTTGAAATTTATTAATGGATAAAACTCTAATTATAAAGTAAGTATATCTCCTTATGATCTTAGCCAATCTCATAAATAAATTCTTCAACATTAAGAAAATCAACTTAGAACAAAAATGTTTTCCTAGATGGTACCTTAAATCATCACTAATTTATGGCTTTGGGATTGTTGGCCTTTTCATAGCCATGTTCTCTACCACTCTCCATCAGATAATTGATGGTTAGATTTCTCTTCCATATCCATATTTTCCTACCTGGAACCTTAGTATGTGTTATTTTCGGTAATCTTCATACTTTCGACTCTTTATTTTAAATAGAGGCCTCATTAATTCATTTTTCGATGTGGGATTTCAACTAAGATATTTTGAAACGTCAAAAATGTGTTATCCTAATACCCTATGTTTTTTTGAACCAATGGTATTTCAAATCATCATAGATTGATGAATTTAAGGACCTCAATTTTACACTTGTTTGTGATTGATGACCTCAATCACTACCTATAAATATTTACGTTTTTCCTCCAAATATATGTCTCTAATTGCCACCAATGTTCTCCTAATCGAGATCATAATTTGGTGGTGACCCTTTCATTTCTCTTTTCCTCATATTAAGACTAAATTTTAGTAACCCAATTTCCGATGTGGGTTTTCCCACAAATATATTTTCTATTTTCAACCTTTTATTTTCAAAGAACAATTTCAAATTGCGAGGACGCAATTTATTGAAGGAGGGGAGAATGTAACACCCCAAGATTTCATAGTGTGTTATTTCTTCAAAATAATTCAATAACATGCACTACACGCAACACCTAGTTCAATCACACCATGACTTACAAAAAAAAGCCATTCAAAAGAGGTTATGAATAGTATTATCTAAATTTTGAACTTTATATAATCCTTATAATTTTAGAATCCATATTATGAGAACAAATTCATTTTCAGTATTGCACTTTTATCAACTATTAATAGTGAACCCTTTTTAAATACAATATTTTAAACTTTTTGACTAAATGGTGACATCAAAAATTTAAAATGAAACATCCCAAGCTTCCACGGTACGTTTCCCTTCGAATAATGCGATATCGTGTGTTGTACGCAACCTCGAGTTCTAACACACCATAACCAATCAAACTAGCCGTTATGAATAGTAATACCTACTTTTTGAAATCATCTATATTTTATATTTGAAAATGGACTTCATTTTTGGATTCGGAATATCGAATTTAGCCTAAGGTGAAATTTTGGTACATTTCGGATAACTTTCATATTTTGATGAATAGTGAAAATTACTAAATTTTAATTAAAAACAACTTTTTTAATAAAAATAATTAATAGTGATAAATTATGAATTTGAGTGGTTTTAAAGTATATTTAGAATATATTTTTACCGTTTAATATAATGTTGGTCATTGGACATAATTTTACAATTAAACCGAACATAAACAAGTGTCAATCTTTTGATAGTTATTACCTCTTAAAAACACGCTTTTTGTTTTGACAGCGGGAATTAATTTTAAATTAATTTCTGCCACTTCTGTGTTTTGAATTTAGAAAAATGGATTCCATATTTGGAATCAGGATGTCCAAATTGTGTAAATAGGTAACTTTTATTTTTAGACATTTTGAATAATTACTGTGGTAAATATTTTATTTACCATGGTTAAGGGTAAATCCGGTAAATAAGGGTTAAAAAATAATATTATAATAATACCAAATTACCCTAAAACGTGTCCTAACCTTATTGGTGGACACATACCCGACCATGAGCATCCTTGGGTCAATTTAGGGACCCATTGGAGCCACTTGTATGTGGTAGGGACACTTTATATTAATAAAGTTAAAATAAAAATAAAAATTGCAAAAGCTTACATCTTTTAGAAGAACAATTTTTACATAGGGTTATACATGTTGGATTTTCGATTATAAATATTCATTAGAAAGATAAAAAGATTTCCTACATAATGATATTTTATTTATAATTTTTAGACATCAAATAATTTAAATTATTAATGACACAATAATGATGGAATGTTTACCTCATTAATAAATCATTTAAATAAATAAGATTATAATGATTAAAATATTATCTAAAACCTGTCCAATTCTTATTGGTTGATGTTATTTAGAATATGAGTCATCTTATCTTCGACCTCAATGATTTTTGGACCATTATAAACCGAATAAAAATATATTATAAAGTAATACTTTCACACTTTCCTAAAGAGCCCCTCCTCTCCCTTATAAAAGGAGACCACTTCTACTCATTCCTCACACCTCTCAAGCCACTTGGCTCGTCCAAACTCTGCCCAAATAAGCTTCCCACATCCCTCTCCTCCTCCTTGAAGCTTACCCTTAGGCAGAAAGCATTTCAAGAAGTCCTTTGGTTCCAACCAAAGTGAGTTACCTAAATTAAAGGTAACGATTTCTCTTAAAATATTTTCATTTATTTTGCTTCTCCAACCCCCAAACTCTTTTTATTTCCTTTCTTTTGTAACAACACCAGTATCCTCAATATACTAGTATTTTGTTATAAGAAGGATTCAAACTACACATACACACAACTCTATCTAATGGATGATGAACATAATGTTTCTGTGGATGGCAAACTAACGCCTCACGAAACGATGATTGTTCAAATACATCTTACCGCCTCTCATGGTGGCCATTATGATGGAACTGTAATTAAATATGATATTAATGATATATATTTTATATATAAGCTTCTGTAATTCCATTTTATTTCATACCATTATTCGTTTCATGTTGTATATACATGCGATAATTTCATTTGAGGAAGTGCGGACTACCGCCCCCTTAAAATGATATGACTCGTTCATACCACACATGGAACGTATAAAGGATGGTGTTAATGAACTTAAGTAACATATATAAAATATTATATTATACTGGAATAGTAATATACCAATGTATCATTTGGATTCGATTCTTTTAAAATAAAAATTATATGGAAGTAACGTTCGTGCGTACGTACGGACTACCGTCTCCACGAACGCGATGAGATTCATTCTCCATCGTATCCATTAAAGTATAATTATCATTTAATGATTTAAAAATGATGTTTAAGGACTTGATATCATTCTGGATATGAATAAGATACAACAAACATGACTTATGTAACAAAACATATAAAAGAAAATGAGTAAGTTAACACACGAAACGACGATAATACTAAGATATTATCAAATCAATATTAAAAGATCATATATGATATCATATTAATGTATATGATTCTTTTATAATTTAATAACAATTATTTCACCATTATACAGGAGGTTAACCTACCCCAACCAAGGAAAAGTACAAGGTAAGGGTTATTTCACAATCTCTTCATTATCCGAGGTTGTATTATACGTAATAATCTACTGGGATCTCTTTATCATCCACATCCATGTTTCTTCGAAATGTATTTCAAAACATTTTTACTATTTACAGGAATATGGGTTAAAGTCATTTATACCCTTATTTGAGTTTTTGTAAGAGGTTTATAAAGGAATCTTTCCGTCGTTTTCAAAACAAGGTCCTTTTTAACCTTTTCGACAGAATTAAGATAAGAATGTTTTTTTTACTTATACGGCGGGTGCGGTTATTTTCCGCCGTTATAAAATCGTCAAAGCTTTCCTTACAAGATTACAAGAATATTTTCAAGAAAATGTTTTATATGGCTCTTAAATGATTTCAAAAATAGAAAGAGATATTTCTCTAAAAAGTGTTTTGATTTCATCATTGTCAACATCCTCTAATGGATTTTACGCTTATTTGAAGTTGATTTATTATAATACAAAACTTCTATATTGTACTGAAGGTTTTGTGATATGTTTGACTGTGGATGTGCTATTTTATACCATTCATAGTTTATGTTGAAACTATTGACATTTCGTATGCTAGTTTTAATCCGAATGTTTATGTTATATTTCAAACTTTTCTTCAGATGAATGTGCTAAACAAGTATGTTCCGGGTTGGGGACCGGTAAAAGTAAGCCCTCCAGGTTGGGGACTGGTTAAAGTAAGCCCTCCAGGTTAGGGACTGGTAAAAGTATGCCCTCCGGGTTGGTGTCCGGTTATTAGAGGCACTCCGGGTTGGTGTCCGGTTATTAGAGGCACTCCGGGTTGGTGTCCGGTTATTAGAGGCACTCCGGGTTGGGTTCCGGTTAGAAGTAACCCCTAGGTCTTGGGATGAGGCCTAGACAAAGAAATTAACGTTTAGCATTATGCATTCCAACATTATGAAAGTGGTTATTGATTTTGCATGTGATTATTCGATTAGTAGAATATCCATGTGAATAAGTAAATGGCATTATTTCATTTTACTTTTGCCATACTATGTTGAAGTTCATGTTTAAAAGGCTTTTGTTTTAGTAATTCATTGCCTTAAATGTTTATGCTTATTTTGAATGTTCCGCTATATTGTTATCCTTACTGGGCATTTGAGCTCACCCCTTTTCTATGTTTTATTTTTCCAGGATGTGAAGAAGTAAGTTATGATTGACCTTCAGGGATATTATGAGGGGATTATAGTGTGGACGGTGGAAACATTATGTTGTTGTAGTAGTTTTTCATTTTATGATGTAATGTAAAACTTATGAAATATATCTAGTGTTTCCAAGGCTACTAAACCAATCGGTCTTTCGAGATTTGATCTTTCTTGTGATCATGCCAATGTTATGTAATAATGCACCGACTCTGGGTAACTGGGGTCGGGGCGTTACAGAATAACCCTTGCTACTTTTCCTTTATAACAATCATGAAACTACATATACTATTCTATTGATTAAAATTATAGTGATCAATGATCGTAGTATCTAAAATGTATAGAACATCTTCTTATCATCTATAGGTTTTATTTTTCTGTCTATATTTCATTATATTATTTTTATTTCTTCTACTGATAATTATTAATTTACATTTATTCATTCCCTAATATCAAGAAGGCTAGTCTTTTTTATTATAATAATCATAAAAATTTTACTTGGGGTTATAATCCTAATGTAAATGAAGGGTAAGACTAGGTTTGTAATTATTGTATAAATTTAGTATTTTTTTCATTTGGGTATTGTAAAATGATGATTATATAAATTTATTATCACCCCTTAAATGTGATTTATTATTAGTGTGTACTACTCTTCTCCACAAGTATTGAATATTGAATCCAAAAATAAGAACAGTTTTACCTGAACCACTTTGAAATACATTTTATATATTTTTATTTTTTCTTCACAAAATCGTAGTCATGACTCACCACTAGGGATTCTTAATTAATAAAACTATTATGAAATATTTGATTACAATTTCTAATAAATACTATTCACCAGCTCTACATTTTTTTCCATTACAATCAATACAAAATGATCTACGATGCAATAATGAATCATAATACATTTTTTATTTCTAATATAATATAGAAATCATGTATGTATATAGTTTTCTAGAATTTGAAAAATAATAATTCCAATTTTTTTATATATTTTTTTCTTTTACTAATGTAATAAGATAAAAAACATTCTTTTGGGTATGGATGACTAGGTTTCAATTATTTGTATTATCAAAATTTTAGTTGGGACCTTGGGATCTATATTACAAAAAAATAAAATAATAATTATGATAATCACATATACTAGCTGAAATCATTTAATATTACATTATTTTTATTTTTTTGTTCAATTTATATGACGATAATTAGATACTTAAATGTGTTACAATTTTTAATAATATAACTTAAAAAAATTAATTTTCATGAACACAAAATGATAAAGTTCAGATTGACCTAATAAGAAACATAATATAGCATCTATTGGATTTGATAGGATCATGACCATATTAGGGTAGCTAAAAAATGTTATAATAAATATTATTGACCATATAGAATAACCTACTCTTACATAGTGTGAGTCACCTATTTTTAATTTCGTCATTTGAAAGGATACCCATTATTTCAATGGAACTAGTAATCCATTGGTAGATGATCTATGTATTATGTAATTCATAAATATTTTTTGATCTCTAGTAAATAATATAAGTGAAAATAGTAATTTTTAAGGGTGTTCTTTGAAATTACATGATGATAAAGTTTTTTCATTGATCCCAAACACTACAGAGGTTAAAAAATAAAAATCATGGAATTAATAAATTTTAATATATATTATTTATAGAATAAATCCATTATGATTAGTTAGATGAAATAGATGGGATGTAAATCACATTAAAGAAGAAGTAATAATATGTTCTTTCAGTGTATGATGCTATATTTAAAATATTACATATCATGTTGTAGAATATATATGTAATCTAGAAATAAACATTGAGAAATTATTTGATGGGGTTATGAGATTCTTTAAATAGAATAACTTTCATAAAAAATTAACTAATGATAATATATATTAATGACCTATAAAATATATAGAATAGATTTTATGGGTCATATTTTTTTTGGGATTTCATAAAAATAAAACGATTTGAGAGAAATAATAAAAAAACAATGTTTCAATGAATAAAAGAACATTTATTGTATTTACATCATGATTTATTTTTTTGCGTAAAACACATATGTAGTTTATTAATTAGAAAAATAGTTTTTTAATATAAGTTATTATAATAGAGGTTGTAGACGTAAAAAATAACTATATAGTGACTTTGATATAATGATAGGGGAAATTATTTAATTAAATTTATCATGTTTCAATGAGAAAATCATCAGAATAAGTCAAGGTGAGAATGAAAATATTATGTATTTAATACAGTTAATGTTCATGTTTCTAATTATCTGGTTAATGGTACCCTTATTATCCCCACTAAAATAGAATATTTTCATTAGATTTTGGTTCTACCCACTCATTTATATATGATAAACCTTACATGGTTATTACATCACCTCCCTATTGACAATTTGTCAATTTCATAGTGAAATCTTCTAATGGAAATATGATCACATCTCAAATTTGTAGTTCTTTTAGAGTTGAATTAATTTTTGGGATGTTATTAATATATTTCATTATATTGTTCCTCTTTTTGAATTAAATGACCTTTTGGGAATGGATTGGATATATTAGAGTATATTCCATGTAATTTATCATACAATGTAAGAATCATTCGATATTCCAAATTATCCTTTGATCATCGATCACTATGATAATTAACCAATAATAAATTTGTAAATTACATTTATCATTATTTTTTACTATATATTAAATATATATATATTAATATAACATGGTATGTAAGAAACTCAAAATTTATTTTACATCAATAATAGTGGGGTTTTGATTAATTTTAAGAATAATTTCTTATTATTTAATCAAATAATGATTTTTTTGTCTAAAATAGAAATCAAGCCTCATTATAAAACTCTATAAATGACTTTATCTCTTATAGACCTTATTGTGTTTCATAAAATGATGAAGAAATTTTGATGAGATTCGACACAAAGAATTAACTCAGACTATTTCATCACCATGGGGCTCAACAATTATTTTTTGATAATAAATATGGTTTAATGAAACATTGAAATGATTATTGAGAACATAAAAAGATCATTTTTAAGAATAAGTATCATATACCTCGTATTGAATATTTTTTTATGAATTTTAAAGATCTCAATATATTATGAATACTGATCGTTAACAAATATATCATCAATAATGGCTCAAGAAAAATGATATGACTCATGGATCCTTCCATATTAAGTATGATCATGATAAATTTCTAGTAATTTACTTTTAACTTAACTTTACAACTAATATCGTCATATATTTAATCAATATAGAATCATGAGATTATCTTGATCATGTTTTTGTTAAATTTATTCATGGTATTTTATTATATTCCATGATTAAAGAATTGAATGAATAACATTCATGGATTCTATTGAGGACACCGAGGAAGAATAGGTCATAAGAAATATTTATCATGTGTGAAATTTGGATGCAAAAGGATCATTATTAGGTCTTATAATATAATGTATGGTTAAAATGGTGAATCCTTCAAGGATTGAGGTTATTGATAAATTTTGTTAAAAAACAATGAAAAATTAGATTTATATTTTTCTTATGTCAAATTGGTATTTCATACACATTATATGATATTACACTATACAATAAAATACACTCTTAATGTCTGTTGGGAACAGTATTAGGTTCATATTGATAGATTAATATGATAATAATTTCAAAGAATAGAACATATGTTTGGTCAATTCAGTTATATATACATTAACCAATAATACAGAAGGGTATGTGTTATATATTATGTCATCAATTAGGGTATTTAGATATCTACTCTTGATGAATGATATGGTGATAAAATATTCCCTTTTAAAATTATAATGACTGGATAAAATTAAAAAACTCATAATTTGGACATGGAAACATTAATAAATTAAATAATAATATGAATGCATTATTATTGTAGTGAATTATATGATATATATAATGATGATAAGTGATTTATCAATATATTTACATAGAATTATTATGTTATGTTTTAAATTATATAGTTGTTAATCGATGAATATGATTTATCAATACATTAAAACAATGGTATGGAAAACATTTTTCTTGATGCTCTACGTCAAAACGTCCATTGTAGTTTTTCCATGTTGTAAATATAAAGAGAAAAATATATTTTTTAGATGTATCTTGATATATAGAGGAATATTGTCTGATGATTTCATTATTATATTAATTTCATGATTTCCTTCCATGAGAGGAATAATAAGGAACAAAAGGAAGATATTTAATTATAAATAAGATGGCAATGAATGTTCATGAATTCAACCATGATGGTGCTAGAATGATATTGTTTAGTAATTGAGTATGTATTACATCAATTCTATAAATGAGTAAGGATATATTATATAAATATCATAGATCATTTCTATCTATTAATCCAAGATGTGTGATGAATTATAATTATATTAATATGATTTTTGGTTGGATAACATGGATAGAGATATATAATAATAACTTTTCAGAACTCCTTGTGTATCAACATATTATTGTGGAGAGATATAACTCTAATGGGATTTTAAATCCATAACCTATACCAAAATAAATATGGGAAAACATGACCTTGTATTTTATCATTAGACTGCCCAAAAAATCTAAAATACACAATGTTACATGGGTTTTAGCTAGATTCCTTTTGAAATTAGTCCATTTTATTATTATTATAGAATACCGCTATATTTAAATTATTTCCTAGTTACACCATAAGTATATGTTGACATATTATGGAGCATGGTACTCAATCTTGTCTAATCTTAGTTTGAGTGTTGCATCAATTTTCTAAAGATGAATTCAAAATGTTCTTGATACGACGTTGAGTTTTAGTATTGTTTATCACCCTTATAAAATTGTTCAGTTTGAGAGGAACATTAAAATTCTATAATAAGTTAAGATATAATTCAGTATGTATTAATTGTTTTTGGGATCAGCACTGTTCTTTTGATGAATTATCATACAATAATTTATATAACTCAGATTTCATATGGATCCTTATAAATGGCACAACGATATGAAGTGAATAACTCAAATGTGCTAGGATTAATTTATAAGAATAAATATATTTACAAATGATATATATGAGGAAATTAATAACATGGTTAGGGAAATTCAATAGAACATATGGGAATACACATGTAGATAATTATATTTTGTTTAAAATCATCATTGACATATAGAATTAAAAGTCAATGAAAAGGTATTGCTTAAAATATATTATTGGGAAAAATATATGAGATCAAGAATGAAATTAATGATGATCCTTAGATATATTATTTCAATTTAAAATATTTTATAATTTTTATCGTAACATAACACTTGGGTATTTCACTAAATCTCCCTTAAGATCACATTTGTTTTT
Source organism: Viscum album (assembly GCA_963277665.1). Taxonomy (NCBI): domain Eukaryota; kingdom Viridiplantae; phylum Streptophyta; class Magnoliopsida; order Santalales; family Viscaceae; genus Viscum; species Viscum album. The sequence goes on along the minus strand of OY728157.1, from coordinate 1,624,880,463 downwards.
ATGTATCTCTCATAAGGAAATATATAACTAATCTCTCACATGTACGAAACACAATGGTGGTAATATTGGATCAATATTTTTTTTTATTATGGTAAAATTGATGTTATTATCGATCATAGAAATAAATAACTACGCAATAATCCCACTCACCTAGTTAATACATTGTAGTGAGATCACCGAATTCATGAAGAAACATGGGAACTTGAGGATGTAATGAGGCCTACATATAATCATTAGTTTAATAATATATAATTAATATTGAGGGGTAATTATTTTAATGGGACATAATGTAACATCTTGTTATTTTATATTTATGTATATATTAAAATAACTATACATATTTTTCATTTCATTACAAACAACTGGGAATTTCAATGAACAAAAACATACTATCGAATTATTATAATGTAATAGGTTATTCCCAACCATTTGATTAGAGGGTATGAATGAGGTCAAACACATTATGAAAAATATTTATATGAATATTATTTAATATAAAAATAATAAATAATTATAAGGAAATATTATCTCTATTTTACAGAAATTGACTTAATTATTTGATAATTTTTATTAAAAAATGTTTCTATTAAATATTATTTAATGATATTATAATTAATTTCTTCCAATTTTATAATTTCATTTTTATAATTAATATATAATTTCTTAAATTATCAACAAAATAATATATAATGGTTATTTTTTTGTTTTTGTTTTGAAATGTGTTATTTTTCAATGGGTATTGAAAAATATCTATATTTCAAATACTATATGATCATTACATTAAATAAATTATTCTATAAATTCTATTATTTTGTAAATATTATCTTAAAGTGAGATATAAATCATTTTCCTTACAATATAAAAGTTAATTCTATTTTTTATCAGGGTTTTTTAATTTTTATATAAGATAATTTTTATCCAAAAAGTAATATGTCTCTAGAAACATTTTTTCATTGAATTTTTTGTTTTTATATTAAAATTTATTTCTTCAAATAATTAAATTTATTCATAGAAAAATTAATTCCATATTTTGAATCATGAGGTATAATTTTGAAAAATAGTGTAAATTAATTTTTTGTAATTGTGAATGGTGACCCTATTTAATATTTGTCACTATGGAATGGGTAAACCATGTAATTATAGTTCAATTATTTATTAAAGTCTAAAAAAACCGTAAAACAAATTTATTTTATTTAATACGTTTTTTTCATGACTATCATATACTCATAAATGTTGAAATTTCATTCAACATTCCATTTTTAACGACATTTATATAATTCTAAATAAATTAATAAAAATAAAACATTGGTCTCATTTTTTATATCAAAAAGCACTTCATATGTATAAAAACGGGATAAATTTTTTAATAATGATTATTTTGAAACATAATTTTTTTAAATGTTTATTTTATTTTAATTTTTTGTAATTTAATTATTACATTAAATTATTATGTTACATCAACATGTTATTTATTCAATTTATAGAAAAATAATAATAAATTTAAATAACGGAAAAATATTAAAAGTAATAAAATTATGTTGAATTTTTATATTCCATTAATTTAATGACTAAATATTATATAATAGTTACGTTTCAAAATTTTATATTTGATGTCCATAATTTTATTGAGGTATTTAATTTTAAATTTTATTAATATTGTCACAAATGTAAATAAATAATTTTTTTGGAAAAATAATAACATAATGAGTGGATTAAAATTCAATAAAACTATTTAATTAACCATTTAAATTATTTTTGGTTTAATATAAACAAGTTTGTTTGTTTATAAGTAACATTTACTTTCATGGAAGCCTAATTGACCTTTAATGATTAAAATACAATGATATTTTGTTACATGTTAAAAGGTTTAAAGATCCCTAAAACATATAGATATTGGTTAATACATAACAAAATATTTTATAAATATTAATATATATATATATATATATTTAAAAGAATTATCAAACTATATTTTAAATATAACCACATTATATTTTGAAAAAGAAAATTTATATTAATAAAAAACTATATGTAATTTCAAGGGTTCTCCTTCCCTTATTTATAAAATCTGACAACTTATATTTTTAGTGAAACCACATTAAGCCATATATCTCAAATAGTTCCTAAATAATTCCCTTATAAAGATAACTATAAACAAATTATATGTTCTTATATTCTTTAATATACTATTCCATGGGTCGTTATGAGGGGATCTAACGACTATCCTTATAGTATTCGTATACATCCTACCTGAACTCTTTTAATTTATCTCTTCGCATACCACTCCCAAAACAATTTTATTCATCATAAAGGTATATTGTTAGTATACTAAATATATATATGTTATAATTGTTATTTAATCACCATTATTCACAAAATTTCCTATCAAATTTGAAGAGAATGTATCTCTCATGTGTGTGCATAGACTACTACTTCCACATATATATATATAATTCATTTTTCTTCATTGTCAATCATGAATTCTTATTATTACAGATTAAATTTAAATATATAATAATAATAAAATAATTATTATTATATAATTATAATATCAGATCTACCATCTTAACTTATGGTCCGATAAAAATAATAATTTTTCTCATGTGTTCATGTTGAATATCACTTCCACAAAGTGAAACAATTCATTTTTGTGTTTTATTATTACAAAGAAGTTATCAAGTAAGTTTATAATATAATTATATAATATGTATTTGATAATAATAATTATTAAATGTTGAATTATTATTTACCTTTATTTCATTCTACCCATCAAAATGTTTAATCAACATTCATGTGTACATATGGAATATAGTCTCTATGAACAATGTAATTTTGTTTCAATCTATACATTCTATCAAGGAATATAAATATTTCTTTATCCAAAATATATGATATTTATATAATTAATAACATTATCGTTATAATGGAATAAGTTTTAATATACAATTAAAAAACTATTAAAGTGAATTACATTTGATAACTGAAATTTTTAATACCTAGAAATGATGATATTAATAAAAAATTATTAAAAAAGGGAGATTGAAATGTTTTAAATTGATTATATACAATATTAAAAGTCTGTAGATTAATATATTAAAAATTTATAATAAGGTATAAAATTTTTATACTAGATGTTAAAATAAATATTGGCATAGTTTTAACTTGATTTATGGAATATCATTAGTAATATGATTTTATTTCTGATTATTTTATATATTAATTTCCCTTAAAGAAAAACTATATAATACTTATTGAATAAAAACCGAAAAATTAATCATTTATTTATTAATGGAATTTCAATTTCATAATATAATTTCCCTCGCTTGTATGATTATTATTATAGAATCAAATTGTTTTAGAACGAGACAAAATTTCTATTTTTTATTCATGAATAATTTATTCCATATCCGTGTTTAATAAATAAAAATTATGATTTATTTAATATTCCATTATTATTACATAAAAGTATTTCATAAAATCAATTTAATTTTTTTTATAAATATGTGGAATTTATACTTTTTTTAAATGGTTGTTATTAGTGTTTTTATCAAAATTATAACGTTTTTTCTAAACATACAATATATGAATAGAATTTTCCACCCAAAGGAAAACTAAATGCATTGATGAATCCTTTAAATGTTTGAAATTTTATTATAGGGTGATTATCTTTCTAATTTTTTAAAATTTTCTATATTTTAAAATGCTTTTTTAATTTGAAGTGGGTATTTTTCATATATAATTTATATAGAGGTATTAAAAATGTATTCTTTACTATGATATTATCCATTTAGTAACATGGGATATGATAAAATTATATCTAATTAATTCATTTCAGGGTACTCTATTATAAAAATTTATTAATGTTTCACATTCTTCATTATATATTTTAAATTATTTAATTATATGGATTTTGTTGAGAATTACATTAATTGATCATTAAATATATAAGGAATGAATTGGAACGACAAGGGATGGATTGTTATCAGGGATTGATTTTAACTTATTCAATAGTCATTTCGCATCATAAAAAAACAACTAGAATTCCATCTTATATTGTAATTTTTTTAATATTTACCCATTTATTAAAAATAATTTCATTTTTCATAGGATATGATATTTAGATTCATGTTATCATGGTCGAGATGACTTTATCATGAATTCCAAAAATCATCCATTTCCATTCTTGTGAATTCATTTTTCATTATACAGGTTTTTTATATGTTGATATTATCGTTGTATAATCATTTAAATCATGATATTATAGAATGTAATATGTTTTTATTATCCACTATACCATGTTTTGTAAGTCTACATACTCATTAGAACATAAATTGTACATAACAATCAATGAGAATCTATGAACACCCAATATTTTTTCCCTTTGTCAGGGTTTTTAAGAAGGATACATTGAATTATATCAAGGATGAAACAATTTTTATATTAAAATTTCATATTTTTATTTACAATTTATTATTGGTATCATGTATGAATCTATTTTTCCATGATCATAAAATTTATTTATCTGATATTGTTATATTACAAGTAACATTTAGTAATATAATAATATAAAAATCAACACAGGAATACAAAATTTTTATCTCTAACAATTTATTTAGAAAAATAAAACTGCATAAGATGAATTGAATGATTGAGATTCATAGTAAAATATATTGACATCGATTATTAAATTATTATCTTATATATATATATATAATTTATAAAGTGTTTTTAATTTAGTATTAGTGATTTTATATTTCCCATTAATCTAGATAATGTTGTGAAACAAATAACTGAATAAAAAATTATAAATGGATTATATAAAAATTTTCCATTTAATAAATCTATTTAAAATGGTTTTAGAATGAAATTTATTTAATAATCCCCACATAACTATATACAACAGTAGGTTACAACCAAAATAATACTGATCATCCAAACACACCAATTATTGATAAACCTATATAAATTAATTCTTTATGGGTGTTAATTCATCTATTAATGAGTATTAAATTTCTCAAGGTGATTATAAATGGGTTAATTGAATGAAAAATATATTTTTCATTCACAAGTGCTCATAATATAAGAGGGTTGTTTTGGAAGTCTATCAATTAGTAGTTGATGTTGTCTAGATGTCATGTAACATCATGAATTTAATGGGAAAGCATAATATATAAACAATATAATGAGAAAATTAAATTATATTATTTTAAATATTTACGTATAATGAACTCTTCAAATAAAAAATGATGTGTGAATTTTTGACATAATGAAAAAAGTGAATAATTTTGTTGTGTCATATGAAGAAAATATGAAAATATATGTTATTTATCAGAATGATATTATCTATAAAAAAGAGTGTAAAATAGTAAATTTCAAAATTGTCTTATATACAATTATTTAAATGGAATTTTCCATTATAGTATTTGGAAGTTATGAATATATTGTTTGAGGTGATATTATGGTTGACATGAAAAATTAATCCTATCAATATTCTGGAAAATATTCAAGTTTAGAGGTGTATCAAGTATAAATCAATGAATAAACACATGGTTGGATTAAATACCTTTTTTATACATTCAATAAAATTTTCCACCATATAATTTATGGAAAAATATGTGTTCTAGTTTATATAACCTGAAACCTTGAGTTTAAACACACTCTTGAATATTTTTCTTTACGTATGAAAAAATTTTATTCCAAAAAAGGTATTTTTTGTGAAAAATGATCTTTCACTTCATTTTATGTTTTTCAAATTATTCAATCAATTTATTGAAAAAAAATAGTTAAAAGGGGATTAAGTATTTATAATAAATAGTTATGAAAATTTCAATATGAACTTTTTATTTATTTTATTATGAATAACAATCATTGTAAACAATTTTCACCTCCATATGTGAAAAATGTGAAAAATAGAGACAAAACAATTACTAGTTATCTAAATCAAAACATAACATTTTGATATCCTATCTTTTGGGTGCATGACATAAATTTATATCCATTTTTTTACATGACCATTTGGTTCATTTTATTATTTATCATAATTGTAATACTAATTTAAAGATGGAAGAATTACCAAATGACATTATCATGAACATAATGTTTATAATATTTTTACATAAGGACAAAAGGATAATAGATCTATTTAGAAATGTTTATTATGAAATACAAATTAATATTTTTTCTTTAGAATTTATCTATAATTTCATGTGATTAAATAATTACCATAAATTCTTATAAAGAACCTCTATAGTATTTTTTAAATTAATATAATAGAAAATAAATGATTATGGAAATGTTAAAATAAATAAAAAATCAAAAAATTATTATTTTCCATGAATTATACATATTGAATTAATAATATTTATATGAGAGTTTTTTTATTTTTAATTCCAATACTTTTATATTTTTTAAAAGTTACTCTTATGTGAATTAATCTTTTTAAAAATATTAAATTTTTTTAAGGAAACAATATTTGGATAAATAATTTAAAAATCATAAAAATCAAGAAATTGGACCATTATAATATGAAATAACCGAGTATATCATTTTTAATTTCAATACAATCAAAAATAAAAATAATATATAATGTCAAAATGCTTTAATAATAGAAATGTTGTAATTGATGATAACATTAAAATAGGAAAACCAAAGTCATAAAATAAAGGATAATGTTTTAAATGAAACAAAAACGAACATAATTTTTATTGCATGAGTTTATTTTTCCTATAGGATCATTTTAAATAAATCTATATTGATATAGAATCATTTTTATTTATAATTGCGTAATTATATTTAAAATTTTATAAATTCCAATGTTATATTTTCCTACCTTTATTAAAAGAAACCCCATTCTCACAATTATTCTACTTTCATTGTTCCATATATCTCCACAAAATTAATCCCCTTCCACATATAAAATTTCATATAAAAAAATTGAGTTTATTTTCATCTCTAATCAGTATTGTATATTTTATTATAATTTAACCTAACAGAAATCTACGGATGAAGTGGTAATCATCTTCAGAAATTATTTAGAATAATTTCTCATCATATTTCCTATAAATAAATTTTAACCATAATATAATAAAAACTAAAGTTCCTTAAATATAGTTTGATATAATTATAATTTTAATAATACAATTTCTTATCTCATTTCTATCATATGAAAAGAGAAAACCTCTCTCATGCGTATGTACGACTCATCGTCTCCACATGGCAGTGTCACTTCCATTTCATCAATACATTAATTCAATGGTGATAATTGTGTATATAATTAATATTTAAAATATTTTCCAAATAATTATTCTTTTCTAATAATAATACCATATATAACATCTAACCATTTAATTCCGTCAAAAATGATATTTTCAGTCATTGTTACGTGTGGACTACAACCTCTATAATGTGATGTGATCCATTTTTCATTTTATTATTACATGGATGTTAATGATGATAGATATATTGAATATATAATATTTATTTATAGTTATTATTATTATTAATATTATTTTTCCATAATCAAATTACATCGACTAGAATTTCCAAAAATTGGAAACTCCAAAATAAATTCATGCATTTAACACCATGAAATAAATATTTTAAAAGAATTATTAATAAAAATGTGTTGATATACTATAATTGGATTATATATTATATTATAAGTATAATTATTATTCTAATATAGAATTAAAAGAAATTAAAATCAATTATATAGAATGGTAAAATAAGGTAGTATGAATTTCTGACATGATGTAACGGTTTGTCAAATCTTTTTTTCTACAAGAAATAGTCCATATTTTGCACTTGTTTCATTCATGTTATTTTAAAAGTAACAATTTTATATTATATATTATTCCTCCACTTGTATTCTTAGTAAAACAATTTCATATGATAATATTAATTTCATTGTGGTTGTGATTCTAAAATTACCAATGTGGCAAGGGTTTATTTCATAATATCATTATTAATCTGGATTTTTTATATTTAAGACTCTTATAAGTCAATTATTTTATATTTATAGCTTAAAATCAATTTTACTTATCATCCATTGATTATTTATTAAAATTGAAAAATAAATAAATTTTTTCTTTTTTATGGCATCAAAATACCGAATTTATATTTTTAATGAAAATAAAATTTTGTTTATATTATCTTAGGAATTATTTTGTTTTTATGAATATTTTCATTAATAAATTTGAAGAGTTTTTTACTATTCTACAATGTTTTATTAATTTCATTTTTTAGAAGTTTCAATTTCTATATAATGGTTAAATTTATTTTTTCACTTCCTAACCAAATGATGTCCCTTTTATTAAATTAGTGACATTTATATTTTATTTTACCACACATGGAACGAAACCAAGTCACCATAACTAATACCCCCAAATGGATTTGTTATTACTTTACATTTTTTAGTGTTTATTTTTAATTAATATGATTTCAACGGTTTTTTTAATATTTGAAATTTGACATTATTTATTTCAAAATGAAAAGTTTTTTTTAATAAATACCCCAATTATATTTTAATTTAATTTTGTTATATGTTAAAGTCCATTATTGAATATTATTATCTACTGAGGATATAATTTAATGATTAAATAGTTAATTTTTCCAATTAGTTATTATGATCTTATAGACTGGTGAAATTATTTATTTCAATATTTAATTTCAACCCATACAGAGTAATATTTATTATTATGGATTAATGATTAATATTTATTATTAAATCATTTTATGGGTGAATTGTAACATTTAGGTGATTGGTGTGGATGTAAATTATATAGACCCTCAATGAATTTTTTTGTAATATAAGACAAAACATATAGGTTTATAATTTGAGTACATATCGTTTTATTTAGATTTCTCATCACAAGGCATCAAATGAGTGTTTAATGTATCTAAAATTAATCATTACATCATTTTGAAATCATATATAGATGAATATGTTACTATGTTATTTTTTATTATATATTTATCTAATTACCATATATTTTATTTATTTGTATGGATATTTTTTATCATTAATTATTCTTCCATTCTATAATCCATGGACATGATATTTTTTAAATGTCAGATGTTTTCAGTTATTAACTATTTTATATTGAGTATTATTTATTTATTCTATGATTAATTAAACTATAAACCTTCCCTTAATGAGCATCTAAACTCATCCTTTCATTTTTTTCATTCCCCTGAATATGAATAAGTAATAATTGAATGTGTTCAATGATGAAAATTATCAACATTCACCTTAATTTATTTTTTGGTTACTAGTGTAAAAAATAATAATGAATGTATGTATTTAAAAATACTACTATATTTTTCATTAAATTTTAAGTTATCCCTTTAATTTCTAGAATAAAAATATGATTTAAAATCCTATTAAGGGTTTCCAATGTTTGGGTGTCTTCAATATATATAGGGGAAAGCTTCCAAGAAAATGTCCTCCGGGATAATTTATGAAACTCAAGTGTGTTATAGAAAATATAATTTAAAATAACTACAAGACAAAGGATATGAAGACTATTAACACAATAGAAGATAATAGCATTCCTAATTATGATTTTACATTACTAAAATGCTTTATCTGAAGGGATTTCATAATGTTTTTGGGTAAATTCCCTTACCTTAGGTCTATAAAATATAATACACCCCAACAACCTCCCAACCCAAGGGAACACAAGAAAGAATTCTTGATCACTACTAATGAGGTAGATCAAGATAATTATTTTATTGATGGAACACATAATTTCACTTCTAGGTATGAATGTACACTATTTGATTCTTGCTCAATTCTTTATTTTATATCAAACATATTTTTATTAATTTGGAATTACTACACTAAAAAATGATATTGTGTTATCAGATGAAACCCATTGTGGTATAATTATCATATTTAAGATTAAAAAATATACATAAATAAGGATTTTGTGGGAGGATAATTTATAATATTATAAATCGTATTCCATTGGTATGATTTGATATATTATTTTTTATGGATATGTTTTCCAACATAATTATCATATATGTGGGAATGATAAAAAAGACAAATTTCATATCCCAAATTGATCTATTCTCATATTGATGTAATAGTGACCCAGGAATGACATACATTGATATTACATCATTTTAGATTAATATTTAATACTCAATAGAAATTCATTTCTGAGTAACATAATAGTTTACTATTTTTGGAATCATTGAATCAAAATATTCTAACTTAGAGAAGGATATTTACAATCTCCTATAAATATTTCAATCTTTAGTACTTCTACTAATAGCATTTCATTATATCCCTGGGAAATGAAACATATTAAATGGGTGAGTTCAACTTCTTAGTAATTGTAAACAAGAGGAATATGTAATCATATTCATGAACATAAGGTAATGAGAATTTTAACATGAAAATAAAAGTTCATACCCTACATATGAAACATCATTCACATGAAATATTTCATGAATATTTTTAGTTAATAAGAGATTAATTATAAGAACAAATAGATCATAATTAATGAAAGATTAATATGGGAATAAAACTTGTAATTGAGGTGTACACATAAGCATATAATATGATTTTCATAGTATCAAAGGAATTACTTCCAAGACCATCAGGTAGTATTGATTCAATACCTATACCATATTGGTTTTAATGGTTCACACCCATTACCATCTTGGTATAATTATTTCAATACTCATACCACATTTGTAGTAATGGTTCACTCCCATGGCCATATAAGTAGCTTTAGTTCAATCCTCATACCATCATGTTAGACATGGTTCACTCCCATTAAAATATTTATAGTCAAGGAACTTTCCCAAGACCATAAGATTTATCTCATGAGAAATAAATATTTACCTAATGCATTGGAGGGAAAAAATGTCCCAACCTTATAATTGTGAAATCATACCACAATGTGCCAAAAAACCATATGAAATCATATGATAACCATTGAAATAAAATGTTTATTATATACACATACTAATATTATAACCTATGTATAATAATATAGGTATCATAATAATTTCATTATAATCCTAATCCATGAAAGATAAATTTATTTCATTGAAATATAACCCCTAAAATAGAATCATGTTCCATAAAGACCAAGACTTTATTCAAAACCCATTCATAAAATGATTAAAAATGTAATATAAATTTAATTTCTTAAAAGGTCATGACTAACGTCAATGATCACATCTTATATGTAAAAAAATTTAAATAAATTTTCAAAACATTCATTCGAATATTATCCATTGAACATTGAAAAGGGATTTTAATTCATAAAACCATTAATATAATAATTTCTATAGAAAATAACAGTAAAAATTATTATGAAAACATGAAATCATTTGAAATCCTTTTCCCTTGAAAACATATATAATAAGATTAATTTTTTTTAAAAAAACTTTTGTATTTAAAAACACATTTAAAATGTATAATGAATGATTATTTTTTTTTCAAAAACATTAATTTGAAAATACATTGAAGAAACATAAATATATAATTAAATTGTATTGAAATCAATTTTTTTAATATAATTTGAAAACATATAAATAAATATAGAAATTTTTATAAAACAAATTAATTTAAAATACAATTAAAACATATAAATAGATCATTAAATAAATTGTAAACCATTTCATTGATAAGAATTTGGAAACATATAAATAAATCATGATTTTTTTTAAAAAAATATTCTCAAATATGTTGAATAAATATAAATATATCCTCCAAATGTTTTCAAAAACAAATTTTTTCAAATACATTGAAAATTATAAATAAATCTAGATAATTTTTTGAAATTTTTTTATTTAAATATACATTGAAAATATATTTAAAAAATTAAACTTTTTTGAAACATTTAATCATAAAAATTACTATATAACATATTTTTCGGAAAAATTATCTTTTATAAAAATGCAGTGAATGCTTATAGGTAATTATGGAGGGTATCTCCATTCATGTCGTACAAGTTAATAGAAAAATTCATTTTTCATGGAAAAAATGATAAGAAAATTTTCCATTTTAAATGAAGATAATTATTCCTTTTAAGTCACTATGAATTGAAAAATATTTTAAAAGTGTTTTTAATGAACATAAGATACTGGTTTAACAAACTGAGAACCCCTTTTTTTAGAACATGATTTTCTGACCGAAGATAGGGTAATTTTAAGATTTCATTAAAATTTTCATTACTATGTTATGTAACAATGATTATAAATATGGAATTAATAAATGAGTATAACATGAATAACCATATTGGTGGAATATTAAGGAACATTATGAGAGATGGTTTGTATGATTCCATCAAAGGAAGTATAAAAAAAGCAATCTTGAAAAGTGATGGGATTGTCTCAATAAACTCTTATAATTTTCTAACATGGAATAATAATATACATGTATGGAAATAAATTTACATTAAACATAAAATATCATTAATGATATTAAATTTATGATATAACATGTAAAATGGATGTATATACACATATAATAAGAATTTAGATGCATAATAAAACATGAGTCTCAATGATGGAAAATAGTGACAAAACTATTCTACTAATTTGGTACCTTTTGAAAGGTAAACACAATGAAAGAAGGATTCTATAATGGATATGTAGTTACCAATATATTTATGTATATGACACATGGATTACAATAATTGGTTGCACATACACCACAAAAAAGTAATGAGTGGCTAACATAGCATGTATCTCTCTATAATAAAAAGTGATAAGAAATTTTCTTTCCTTGTGTCTGGAATGTCGTTGTACATATTCAATCCACCTGTATAAGAAATATACATTTTTTATAAATATTTTATAGAATCATATTAATTTTTCTTACACCAAATATGGTTTTATTATGATCATTTCAAACATTCTTGTTAACAATATTATGTTATGGTTTCACTTCGGTCAATATTCACTTTATTATTCAAATGCATCTTAATTTGTTATATCATTGGGATCTATAATTTATATAATGATTTATATAATTTAAACAATGATATAAATATCCTACATACACAATATATGTGAATTATAATAATCAATATATTATAAAATTATGAATTAAAAAACACCATTCAGAGAGACGATTGGTTGTCTGTATGCATGATGGTTATTTCTGTTTAACTATCGTGTGGATATGATGAGAGTAATAGAAATATATATATATATATTTGAATACTTATATAGTTATTATAGTATATTTATTATATTATATATACATTATACATTAACTATGACCATCCTTAATACAATCCATGTATTTTATGAATGAACCATATCTTTTTGGGAGGGAGATAGTCTACACAACCTCAAAAGAAATTATCATATTTACATAAGATAGAATGAATATAGGTATGTTCTAAATAAAAATTACATAATTAGAATGATATAATAAATAAAATATATATAATAAAAAAATATTTTCCATCAAAAATTTCACTATGATATTTTGTAATGGGAAAATGAACTATCATTGTTTAGTGAGGGAGTAGTTTATCGTACACAGAAACAATATGATCATTAGTCATTAAATGAAGGTGTGTGTTTGTGTTACCTTAAACCACTTAGAAAACCACATCGTAATATATTTTTTATATTTGGGTTTTTATATAACCATAGAATAAATATATTTGGATGGTATGTATAAGGAAACTAAAAGAATGGACTTGAGAGAAGATGTTACCTTTTAGTCAGGTAACTCTGTTTATTTTGTGCTGAAATTAATCCCAGGATTATTTTCATCCAATGGTGATGCATATTAGAGTATGTTATGATTTTAGGTAAGTGTATTTGGTAGGTATTTGAGTAATATATGTCCTTTTAGTGTTCTGAGGAAGTGGTAGAGATTGTGTTTATTTATAGGGAAGGAATAGGATTCACATGGAACATTTAGATTCGAGTTAAGTGCATACATGATCTTACCAAAAAATAGTCATAACAAGTATAAATAACTCAATATTTAGGATTTATGTTCATGTTAAGTATTTATAATTGATTTTATACTAGTTTAAAGATCATTTGGACCCTTAATTTAATGGTTGAGTCCCTAATTTAGTCCATTTTCCCTTAATCATCATTATTAATTTTAATCACTTTTACTAATCATTTAGAACCAATATTGACATGGTATTAAAAGATTCTAAATATTATAATAAATAAAATGGTTTATTATGTTTTTATATAATCAAATAACATAATCATAAATAAATAAAATTATTCCTATTCCAATAGACGGGGAAAAATATCATGTTTCTAATGTATAAAAAATGGTCCAATTTTCTTAAGATTGTATATTCAATTTTAAAGTGAAATTGATTATAATGAATTAAATTGTATTAATATATGTAATATTTACACATTTTTACCTTATCAAACATTCATAATTTCATTTATCAATATTAATTAATTAAAAAAATGTAGCTATTAAATAATAAGTAATTCTTTTAACTATTCATCAAAAACAGTTGTTTGTTTATAAAATCACAGAAATTAACCTTAGTATAATATCATAATTATGAATTCAAAAATTAAATTTATATTATAAAATTTAAATTATAAATGTTCCTAAAATTAAATTTATTATTAAATTTTTCTCTTATGAAAATAGTGTTTAAAAATATAATTGAATTTTTCCAAAATTTGTATCATTCATAAGTGATATGTTTTTATATAATTATTTATAAATAATATTTGAAAAGTATTAATTGATTTTCTTATATCTATGTTGAACATCTAGGTAATAATTATACCATTTAATTAAATTTAGAAAAAAATTGTAAAAACTCGGTGTTGTGTGCATCGTATGCCATGTTGGTGTTTCAGGTAACAAATGCCATGTCAGTGTCAAATATAATTAATTCCAAGTCAATTAAATGAATATGGTATATTTGAATTAGTTAATTTCATGAAACAACTCAAAATTTATTTTATTCAGGTCAATTGGAATTTTGAACATAACAATATCTCCATTTATATTCAATATGTTTTCATATTTATTTTTAAATGATTATTAACAAATGAATTCATTTTATATTTTTCAAACCATGTATTTTTTTAATGTAGTTATCACTATTAATAAGCTATAATTTAATGATTATGTTATATCTTATTATGTTAAATAACAATATTTTAATAATATATTATTATTCAGTAATCCTTTTTCTTGTGTGTTACAAAAAACATCAAGGAAAGTCATTATTGTGTATAAAACAAGCTAACCTTAGTGTTCTATGTAGAGAAAGGAAAACATTATATTCAATGTAATGTATGATTAACTTGGTTTTTCATATAGCTCAAGCCAAATATAGTGTTTTAATATAAAATAAAATACCATCAGTGTTGTGCGAAATATAGAATATCAAAAAGGATAAATTAATATGAAAAACATAATCCTAAAACTCTCATGGTGTTATATTATACTGAAAAAAAAAATTTCACCCTCAAAATTCATCTAGGTTATCAAATGATTAATATATGAATGTTTTATTCATTACAAACCATAATATTAAAAATAGATATTAATTCATTATTAAAAATAATTGTAAGAACAATAATTGATACCTAATGTAACATATAGCATGATTTTGATTAAGGAGAACATAGGTTGGGAGTGAAGATTTGACATGGAAGAAAAGTGTAAATTTCTCTAGGTAATGATTGAGGTCATCAATCAAAAATATGTGAATGAGAAATGATATTTGTGCCCCTAAAAGTCATAAATTATTTATTATTTGAAAATACAATAGTTTAAAAAAAATAAACTTATTAGAACAATATAATTTTTTATCAATTTTATAACATTGAGTAATTCATGATATATTTCTTTAAAGAAAATTCATTGTTTGGTTTTGCTTTGATCAATTTCTAATACATATATTACCTAATGGAATGAATGTATAGAAATTATCATTGATTCATAAAGAAACTAAATACAATGTTATAGGAACATAAGGCCAATAAATGAATGACATTTTTAACTATTTGTATCTTCCAAATAAATATGAAATAATATATAAACATAAAAATTAACACTATTGATTCATCATTAATATTTCATCATCAAATTAAATTATAAATTAACCAGGACAATGTGTAAGTTAGTGGTAGGCACGAACCCCTTATCATCAATCATTTATGGTTTCAAGACCGACATCCATGCAGGAGATGAATGGTTTCCAACAGAAATATACAATATCCAATTCTAAAACCACAATAAAATAATTTCCAAAATAAATATGAATGAAATCCATGAAATATGTTTAATCAATAATATCTTTTATCCATTGTTTTCAATTCAAACTCCATACATTAATACCTCCTCTAATGGTTAACATAAAAATTATGTCAATAGATAACCTTATAACCCTTATGAAAGATGAATACCCAAAACCATAGAAAGAATGCCCTAAAACAATCTCTACATTGACCCCTCCCCGTACATTAGAGTGTAGATATTGGTTGTCACAATCCAAATATTTTAATACCATTAAATCCATTTTGGAAAACATTCATGTTTACATATTCAATTTGTTAAGTGATTTATTCAATAAAACCAATATATTTTTAAACACCATCCAAGATACCATAAACTACATGTCAATATGTTATTAATTACTTCCAAGGTAATTAATACCTTCTAATTTACATATTGAAATCTGACATATGTTTATCTAAACAACACAATCATAACCTCAGGAACATATTAAGCTTTAAATTTTCCATAATCTTGTGTTTTCCATGGAAATAACCTTGCCAATATATCGTCAGTTCTAGGTGCAGTGAGAGCACGTTAGATGTTGTACCCAACTTGATTTTACCATTAATAACGATCAATCTATGAACTTTCACGATAATAAAATTTCGGATCATCATAATAGAATGAAGACCAAAAAAAGAGGGGTGTCTATAAACCATAAATAAGATCATCATATTATGGTTATAATTAATTTAATTAATTGACAAGAATTACATTGATATAATTCTTTCATCGATGATGTTTCCAGTCATGATCTGTTGAGATCTGTCATTTCATCGTAGAATCCATGTGTAGTATTCCTTTAGTAGTGGTCATAATTTTATCCATGTAACTCTAGACTTCATCAAAGTGACCTCTAGGTACTAGCATGGAAGAGTTTTTTCTTCTGATGTCCGCCTTCGCTCACCTTGATCCGGTGGAGGAGGATCTCTCTCTCGTAGCCTGATAGCGTTCTCGGTGGAAAAAATAATTCTCTACTATATTGAGATATTTTCCAAATCTAATGTGCACAACTACCAAAAAGGCTTGGATTATGAGAAATATATAATTAGTATTTTTAATTACATATGATAATAAAATGATTTAATTACTTGAATGTATTTATTCATTTAATTTAATTCATAATAACAACCCATGTCTAATAATAAACGAAGACTATTATTATTACCTGATATGTGCCAAGAAAATTACTTGTAATATTGTTTCATTAAATAAATAATATTTATATCTCATCAATTTTACGAAAAAATTCATGGCATGTATATTTAATAAACACAATATGTACTTATATTTTTCCATTTTCTTTTAATTCCTCCACCGCATTTCTTAGGCCATGAATAATGGATATTTATTTCTAAAATAAATATAACTGCATTAATCACTAATAAATATTTTATTTCTCCCACAATATATTCTCTCGAATAACTAGTTTCGAAATAAATGTGATCAAGCATCCTTAAATAATTATTAAAACACTTTCGAGAATAATCTTTATTTAACTTGATAAATTAATATTTAATTGAGACACTTGGACACACAAAGTGTGTGACCCTCTAGGCCTCTTTCTCTGTGGCATTAAAAAGAGCTTGCCTAAAGTCCAAGGTTAGCTTCTAGAAACAAAATAAGTAACCCATAGAGAATGAAATTAAATACATAATAATGTGTTACCCACTATGAATTCTTACCATGTAATATAATCAATTTGTCTTGATATCTAAAGTCAAGTGGGTTGCTTGCTATTGTCATCAACTGATGTGCTCGATTATTAATTCTATGACTTTAAAAAAATTGAACTTGACCATTTCTCACCATGCCAATGGATTTTGTTAGGCATTATCAATTTCAACAAAAGGTCATGAGATATATACATCAGTTATGGAACAGACGAGGCAAATCAATTCTCTCATATCTATTATTTTAGTATCACTCATGGCACACCCATCATATCCCACATCGATGAGAACAATGTGTCATCACAGTTTTCATCAATACATCTACGTGTGGGATTTTTATTACCCATTAATAATAATCCTAATGTTTAAGGACCAGTACACATGGCTAAACTACTGAATATTAATAAGGGTGTACCCCATGAGAAGATGCCTCAATGTTTTATGGATCCTCACCCATAATGACCTGTATTATTTGTTTCCCTGAAGTAAAATTATCTGGTCATAGAACATATATTCCAGAACAACGTTATTGCAGTTCTTGATTCTCATCATATCAAGGATCCACTATGACCCTTTAATGAAAAATATATCCTTATGTCATTATCACATGAATTTTCACACAGAAGAACAATCAAGATGTGTAACATATTTTTTAATCTATAAATTAAAAAGTGGTAGGTTATAGGTCACCAACTCCAACAGACTCCCACATGTACTAGGGCCTACTGCTAACATCCTTTAACCCACTAGCTATCACATAATATATATGCTTCTGTAAATATATGGCTGTAGTCATGGGGTCTACCACATTCTCTTCCCTGGAAACTCTGATCACTACAACTTCAACCCTTTGATTGAAATATCTCAAGAGATGATAGTTCCAGAGCACGTTCTTTGTCTGTTGATGTGACCTTGTTTCTTTTCCAAGAGCCACCGCTATAGGATTATCAAAATAAAATGTGATATGATCTTTAATGTAGGGCACCACATCATGCTCTTAGACAATGATATGAATGCATAATGATATCGTGGATGCATCATACGCCTCTATATATTCAGACTCCACTATTGAATCAGCACTAACTGGTTTCTTTGAACTCTTCCAGATCATAGCTATTCCATTGAGACAAAAAACATAACCCGATTGAGACTTCAAATTGTTCTAATCTATCTGAAAAACAGAATCAGCATACTCACTGATGAAAATCCCCCCATCTGTTCTATACACCAGAATCATATCCTAAGTTCTTCTCAGATACCTTAGGATAGTCATAATAATAGTCTGATGATGTTCTCCTAGTTCTACTTGAAATCTTCCTACCATTCTTAGTGCTTAGGCAATATCAAGATTGGTAAAAAACATGCAATACATGATGGATGCTATAGCTGAATCGTAAGGGATATCACTCATTATACCCTTCCCTTATTTTGTGTTAGATAATATTTTCATAGAATTTTATATGCCATGTGTCACTGGAAACAATCCCCTATTGGATTGTTCCAAACTAAATCTCTTTAGAATCTGGTCAATTTATGTACCCTGAGATTGTCCAAGTAGCCTCTTCGATATATAATGAATGATCATGATCCCTAGAATTTATGCTGCTTCACGAAATTCCTTCATGAAGAGATACTTGTTCAACCAGTCATTAACTATCTGTAAGACTTTTACATCATTTCCAATAAGTAATATGTCATCAAAATATACTACTATGACAAAGATATCATTCCAATTAAACTACTTATAATTGCATGTCTCACATTCATTCTTAATGAAAACAAATTATTTTATGGATTCCATAAATCGAATGTTCCATGCCTTGGATGCTTGATTTAATCTCAAAATGTATTTTTGCAATGTGCAAACCTGTTTGGCTTCACCTATTATCACATCCTCTTCTGGTTGTGTCATATAGAAATTTTACTAAAGGTTCTTGTTATTGAATGGTGTTTGGACATCCATTTTTCAAATCATGTAGTCATAGTAAGCTGTTATGGAAATTATTAATGTTATGGATTTAAACATGGATAATTTCATGAAGGTTCCATCGTAGTCAATTACATGATATTGTTTGAATCCTTTATTTAGTATCTTTGCGTTATGGGAGCTAACTTGCCCATCCTTGTCCAGTTCTCTCTTGAATACCCATTTTCATCTAACATGATTTACATCAATTTTATCATTGACCAGAACCCATACATGGTTATAATACATGGAATCCATATCAGAATTCATAGATTCTAGCTATATTACATCTTATGAGGATTCTTCTACTTCCATGTAGGAGATAGATTCATAATTTTTAAACAATAATGATTCAATGTCCTTAGTGACCACAAAACCAAATCTCCCTAGTTCCCTTACATCTCTTTATCTCTTACATAGTACATGGGTTTCTGGAAACTTTTACATGAGAACTATTGGAACTTGTTCATGTACCAACTCATGTATATCTTGAGCATCAACTACTTCAAAGTCAATCATGCTCCCAAAATCCTTTCTGAGTATGTTCCCCTTTTCAATATGGACGTATTTTCTGGTGAAAGTCACTATATTGTCTAAAAGGTTATATAGGTAATATCCTCTTGTTTCCCTGAGATATCCTCTAAAGATAAACTTCATGCCCTGGGGGATGGATTGTTTCATGAGAAGACCTTAACAATTGCCTTGCATCCCCATACACATGTGTGAGACAAAAAAGGTTTCTTTCCATTCCATAACTCGAAGGGAATTCCATTTTCCACCTTGGTTAGTAATCATTTTAATGTGTATGATTCAATCTGTAATGCATATCCCCAAAAGGAGAATTGATGATCTTCATGACTCATCATCAAACTCACCGTGTCCAACATGTTTTGGTTACTCCTTTCACGAACACCATTCCACTGTGGTGTATAAGGAATAGTGAGCTATGATATAATCCCATACTCCCTTAGAAGATCGATTAACTATTGGTTCATATATTCTCTACCTTGATCCGATCGAAACTTTTTTATGTTCTAACTAATATGATTCTATATTCATTATTGAATTACATAACTTTATTTAAGGCTCTAAACATATACATTATTATTAAAACATATCTATATCTACTCAAATCATCATTAATGTTAAGGAAGTAATAATATCCACCTTTATATTCAAATGGAAATAGCCCACACACATCTGTGTGCACCAATCCTAGCAGCTCTGTGTCCCTTTCACAATGTCCACCAAGAGGCGGCTTGTTCATTTTACCATGTATACAACTGTGACATATATTAATTTGTTATAGATTAGTTGACTCTAAATAGCCATATTGGAAGGGCATTGTCAACCGCTTCTCATTTACATGACTTAGATGGTAATTCAAAAAATTGGTGATGTACGAGTCATGTGAGTCTGTTTCGTTTTCAATTTCCAACAATTGGTTTTCATAATTTAATACATACAAACCATTATTTAAAACCACCATACCATAACATAAGTTTTTCATATATAATAAACAACCCTTTTTTCTACACATTAAAATAAATCCAACTATATCCAAACAGGATGTAGAAATTATGTTCTTAAAAACACAAGGCACACAATAATGGTTTTGTAAAACCAAAAACATCATAGTCTTCAGTTATAGGTGGAAATATCCAATGGCTAACACAGCCATCCTCATGAAATTAGTAGTTAGAATATCCACCTCTCTTTTGTAAATCATTCAAAATCAAATTGGTTCCTGCATTTGAATACATATGTGAGCCCCACAAGCTGTATCTAATACACAATGTGTTGAAATAGAAAATTACACTCAATAACGAACACACCATTAGCATCCCCACGCTTCTGGGTGTAGGTCCCCATCTAGTGGCCTTGATATCCACAAGAATAACATATCACCTCTCGTTCCATTCCTTGCCTCTAAATCTTCCTCTTCTTGGAGGGACGATGCTTGTGGGATTCAGACCGTTTATAAGTCTTTGAATCCGTTGCATTGTCCTTCCTTTTCTTATTCACCATAGAAACTGTTGTTTTTTCATGACCCATGTTCTTATCTACCTGGAAAATTATGGTCAAATGTTCTGATAAACTCTTCTCATTGATTCTCATGTTATAGTTGACAATGAAGCTAGAGAAGGTATTAGGCAGTGATGATCAGATGAGATCTGTACCTAACTCATCTGGGAACATAATCCCTAATTTGCATAGGCGTCCAATGTACCCAATGAACATGACTACATGAGGATCATATCATGTGGAATCTCCAATCATATTTGTAAAAAAATCATTTGAGATATCATATCTCTCATTTCTCACCTTCTCTTGATAGATATCCTTAATGTGAGACATCATGTTATACACGTCTTTGTTTTATTTTTTCTTTAAGAGCACATTAGACATGGCCGACAATATAAAACACTGGATACCTATGGAATCATCGATGTGTTTCATATAGAGAGAAAGTTCCACATCACTGGCCTCATTTCCATGTGCAATTAGAATAGGCTCTTCCATCACATACAATTGTCTCTTGTGGTGAAGGATGACACAAACATTCCTCTACCACTCATGGAGATATGTGCTGGTGATATGGTTTTCTTTCTGGATTATAGTACACAATGATATCATTGAAGTTATTTTTCATTCCATTTCTACAATTTTTGTTGAAAAAGGTTTAGTTATTTATTATTAAAAAACTGAGACAAATAAATAAATTTTTACTTATTAATCTCCCACAATATTATTGAATCCAATAGCCCTCACCATTCACTTCAGAATACTCTATTACCTTAATATTCAAGTGGAAAGGATCCATATTTCCCATAGAATTACCCCAACTGGGGTTGTTCATGAAACATGAAGGATTTTATGTAGGAATTATAAATTACAACCGCATTAACTAGCAGCTCCATGATCCGCTGAGTGGACAACCAAATCATGAAATCGTTTTATTTTTGGATTTACACAAACATTTCCTCTTGGTCACACTCAGTCCAGTTGTGGTAGTCATCCCTTGATGTGAACCAATTCATGTCAACCCAAAACCATGAATTTAGAATTCCACGATAATTGAAAGCATCCCATCTATGTTGGTCAATCACTTTGAACAATGGTTCGATTCAATCCAAGATTGTGGAAGGATATACCAACTTAATATTTCTTTTTGGGATTTTATTTTTATACTTATATTTCCATTTTATTATCTCTGATTACATTATTTTTAATATCTAGTGTGTTATAATTATGTTATTAACAATTTTTAGGATAATATTTACGTGTAAGATGGTCTTATTTTAGTTTCATCTTGCATGCTTGTTTAATTCATTAATTCTGTGATTTTGAAAACACGCCCAAAATAAATAAACCACTCAACTTACATAAATAAAATAAATTGTATGATCATGAGATTTATCTATTAGTAGGTTTATCTACATTTTTGATAATCTACCGAAATATTGATGGGAGAAACACCTTGATCCTTTCAGGTCCATGATTATAGCTTTCCACCTGTCCATATTTATATCTCCTTGGATTGGTTTTACCTTGGCTCCTGACAGGAGATGCCACCACCTTCTTAGGAGATCCATCCATTACATATAAATTTATCTCATACATCGGTGAGGGGTAAAAAGTGGTTTTTTATAAAAAACAAACCTTTGGTACACATTCCCTACAAAAATAAGGAGAAGGATTACAAGACAAAAAGATTAATTTAAATAAATTAAAATAAACAATTCACATACGAAGCACATGGTCTAGATCATGATCATCCATACATGAAACGATATTTATGCATAAATAAAACAAGCATTCAATTCTGTAATCATTATTTTGTAAGTTAAATATTGCATGAATCAATTAAATATATTTAATTAATCAATCATATTACCTTAATCCCTTTTTCATGATTTCCTTGAGATTATCATCCATCAAAAATATAATTAAATAAATTCATGTAAATTTATCTTTATACATCATAGGTCCCTTGGAAGAGACCTGTTGAATTCCCATTAATAACTATGTAATGAGTAGAAATAAACATAACACATATGCTAAATTAAACACATATATATAAAAGACTTATCAGGTGTTTTTCCTCAGCATTACGTCTGCTCTATGGTACAAGTCTCAAGGGTTTTTATAATATAAAAATAAATTTTAATAAATATTCGTAATTTGGATGAGTACACGATGTGTAGTTCCGACTACATGACATATACTTTTGTTCCCCATCCATATGATGTACATGCTCGGGGATATGGCGTGTAGATGTACTTTAGAAATTTTCGGAGTACACAATGTGTTCAGTGGGAAAAATGTTGTGTAGTATCCGAATTACATGGTTTCCAGTCAAGCAATATGTCTATGCGGTACACAGCCCAACCCTAGCTCAGATGGACTACATGACAAGTTCGGTGGACCACAACGCATGTAATCTGGAAACCGTGTGTCACCTGTTCTTGGTCGACTCATACTGTCATTTATGACATAGGAATACTCGAACACGTAGCCTTTTTTGTTAGACTGGTTCGATGCATTGAACAAAGAAGACCTGAAGTGTACTTCTGAATAAAAACTATGTATTCTGGTGTTGTATGGCCAAGAACATTTGTCCTCTCCAGATGAGATCCTCTATTTTATTTTAATTTAAATTAAATGAAAAATTCATTTCTATAAAGTGAACGAGAAACATGAGTGGAGGAACAGATCATGAGATTCAAATGTTAAAGAACTGTTAACTTGAATTGAAACAACTAAATTATTAAATGAATAAATCACCAACTAAAAACATAAATAATTATAACCAATGATATAACCCCTTTGATACCACTTGTAGGTTATGGGTGCAGTGGGAGTGTGTTTTTGGGTATACAAAACAAGATTTTAGCATTAATGACAACCAATCTGAGATCTCCCATGATAATAATACACAAGATCTATGGAATAGAATGGAGAATCAAAAATAAAGCAGGATGTCATGGAACCATAAATAGGATCATTATTTGTGGGTTATAATTAAATTAATTAATTGACAAGAATTACCATGATGGAATTCTTTATTCGTTGAAGATTTATGTCACGATCCGATGTCATCTGTTGTAGTGTCGTAGAATCCAAGTGTATGATTACTCTAAAAGTGATCCACACATGCTCCATGTGTATCTTAACATCACCAAAGGGATCAGTGGGTAAAAGCAACAAAGATCTTTCACTTGCGATGTCTGCCTTCGATTGACTAGATCCAGTGGAGGTGGATCATTCTCTAATTGCA
The DNA here is from genome assembly GCA_963277665.1 of Viscum album. NCBI lineage: Eukaryota > Viridiplantae > Streptophyta > Magnoliopsida > Santalales > Viscaceae > Viscum > Viscum album. Next base: position 1,624,855,279 of record OY728157.1, on the reverse strand, counting down.
TTAGAGTGTTCTCAGTCGAAAAATAATTCTCTCCTTTCTTGAGAGCGTTTCAAAATATATAGTACCCAACCACCGAAAAAGGAAAAGCTAAAAATAAATATATAATTTGGTTTTTTAATTACATAGAATTATAAAATTAATTAGTTACTCGAAAATATTTATTTATTTTATTTAATTCTTAGTAATACCCCGTGTCTAATAATAATAGTTGACTATTATTATTACCTAAAAAGCACCCATAAAATTACATTTAATATTATATATTTAAATAAATAATATTTATTTCTCATAATTTCCCAAAAAAATACACGACATGTAAATTAAATATACACGACATGTGACTTTAATTTTCTAATTTTTTTATTTTATCCACCACATTTATTAGAAATTGAGTAATGACTATTTATTCCTAAAATAAATATCACTACAGTAATTGCTAATAAATTTGTTATTTCGCCCACAAAAAATTATATCAAATAACTATTGTCAAAATAAATGTGATCTAGAAACCTTAAATAATTATTAAAACACAATCAGGAATAATCTATATTTTACTTGTAAAATTAATTCTTAAGAGAAATACATGGAAACACTTAGTGTGTGGCCCTATAGGCCTTTTTCTTAGTGGCATTAGATGGATCATGCCTAAAGTCCAAGGATAGAGTCTAGAATCATGCCAAGGAACCCATATAAAAAGATATTAACACTGAAATAATGTGTCACCTCCTATTAATTCTTACTGTGTAATACAATCTATTTGTCTATATTCCTTGAATAATGTGGGTTTCATGATAGTGCCATCAACCCATGTGCTCGATTATTCATTCTTTCAATTTACAAAATTAAACATGACCATTCATCACCATGGACATGGATTTATTTAGGCTATATCAATTCCATAAAAGGTCCTGAGATATATACTTACCTTATGGAACAAAAGTGAAAAATCCTTTCTCACATTATCTATTAATGTAGTATCACTTGTGACGCACACAACGTATCCTACCTCGCTGTGAACAGTGGTTTGTCACAGTTTTCATCATTACATCTAAGTGAACGAGTTGTAATACTACGAATGTTCAGACAGAGATAAGCCTCTGACCATTTATTAATAAAAAAATAAAACGCCAACCAAGTATAGTGGGGGATAAAATATAACTACATATCATAAACATCACAAACATCACCACATCCACTATATCCTCCGTTATATGCAGTAGCAGTTTCCCACTCAGATCTTTCATAATGTTTGAGGACCTTAGCATATTTCTTTCCTAGATTCATCTTTGCCAAAGACAAAAATTCCTTGGAAGATAGCATAACACCACATTCCTTCCCAAAAGAAGATTCTATAGCCACTGTCCATGAAAGATTGGAGTAATCTTTTCTCAAACTCCGCCATGCTGGGGCAGTCATAGAACCCACATTCCCAGACATCTTCAACGCCACACCATGAACCACATCAATGTAAGACATACGAACTATACCATTCACATTTTCCATGTCACTCTCAGAAATATAACCCCACATTCCTAGTATTTTCACTTCTTCATACTGCAATCCCCGCTCGTGCTGATCTTGAGTGTTATACTAAATCATTGCAAGAAATCGTGGCTGCTCCACAACAACCTGCATAACAGGATTCCCAATTGCCGCACCCACATTGGAGAGACCATCCTGCAATAGGACCTCCTTATACATTGTATCATATTCCTCTTCTTGAGCTAATTCCAGAAAACGATTAGCAGCGGAGACCATGATTGCCATCCGTCTAGCAACATCTTCCTGCCCTGCCCACTACTCAGCATAGGTATCTGCTGCCCTTATTTCAGAAACACCAACATCCAGCTACCACGCAGGCACATGCTCCTTCTTTGGGTCACATGAATCCTAGTTAATTACATAAATTGGAATACCACGATCCCACGTTAGATGTTCAAAAACTTTCCTTACAGTAAGGTCATGTGGCCTCTCCTCCACCTCCTTCTGAAATTTGCACCTGTATTGTGGACTCAGGACCAGAACTTCCAGCAGCCTGAACCACAGCAACCCGAAGATCATTCACTGCCTGTGCAGAGTGAGTAACCAGATCCTGAGAACCCTCCTCGTGCTGCGACCCAACACTCCTAGACATCTCCGGACCTGCACTACCCATTCACAAAACCCCCGATGAAGCCCCAAGCATACCATTACTTCGACAAACCGAAATAGCATTTCCAAGACTACTATATTAAAAAAGTAACGGAATCCAAGACTCAAACATAACATCCTTATTCCACCAAAAATCCTTACCATCTGTAATCCATACCCAATTGACAGGAGACCTCATTACATTGACATCTACATAGATCCGTGGGCAAATGGGATGAATGACGACCTCCGTCTGACGATCATAACATAGGTACCAGCCGATCAAATTTCCAATGGAGCACAATATAGAGGGTTTTTGAAAGGAAAGAGGGAGACCAGGGAGACTCACCCAAATCTCCATCGTCGAATGGTCACACCTCAATTGAAAATAAAAACTCCATTTTAGAAAAAATGATTCTCCATTACAGTTTCAAGGGGAATGGGAGTAGGCAGTAATTAGGTCTTCTTCCATCCCAAACCGAATCATCAAATTCTTCTTGTCGATCACGCTGACTACCATGAACTCTTAAAGATCCCATGAATTGAAAATAAAATGATCAAAATAATCAACTATGTGACACTGATGGTGGAACCAAGCCACCAGTGTATGATTGCAGAGGTCTGATGCACAATTAATCTCTACCAAGGAATGATTAAGCTGAGGTTCTCCTTGAAACATATCAGAGTCTTTCGGGAAGATTTTAATCCTCGGAATGGACGGAAAAAAGTCTACTGGCGGGTCTCGTTCTCATAATATCCTTCAACATATTACCAAGTGCGCACTCCATGAGAAGGTTACTCAAAACATTATGAGTCATCCCCCTTAATGGACTGTATTATTTATGTCCCTCAAATAAAATCATTCGGCCATAGAACATATATTCCTGAATATCATTATTTCACATCCGGTTTCTCATCATAGCAGGGCTCCGCTATGAACTTTTAATTCAATAGCTATCCATATGACATTATCACATCATTCTCATAGATATGAACAATATATACGTGATTAGGTATTTTTTTAATGATTAATGTACAAAATAGTTGGTTATAGTGCACCAACATCCAAGATAAATCACATTTCAAATCCCTCAAAACCATTCAACATGTTATTGATAATCCCAAAAGAAAAAACTAAATAAAAAAAATATAAATTTAACCATTCATATAAAATATTTACTGATACCAAATATATAATAAATTAGTTATTACACATTATCCTAATGAAACTAACAATTATTCCATATCCAGTTAAACATTACCTCTTTCCTTTCACATTTTATTTGTAGTATCTTCATCATGAGAAATGTAACCATTACTCACTCCACCTTACAAGTTACCTTCATGTGATTTCATCATGGGACATTGAGTTTCATAATTAATATTTATTACAAAATTTAAAAACCTATCCTTTGGTGATGTATTACAGAATACAATATTGTCATCCATTTCATTAATCGAACACTTCATTTTTCCCTTACAGTCACTTACTCTGAGTCATTCTTGACCAGATCCAAAAAATCTTTTAGTTCCTTAAAAAAAACTAACACAGGTGATTATTTATACATACACGACATATATGAAATTGAATCTTCTTTAGAACATGTTCTATATTACATGACCAATCAGGGAACTCCTTCTTTCTATTATTGGTGAGTTTGAGAGTTGATGAATGTGTGCATTATTAATCATGTTTCATGAAAAAAGATTAAGAATAATCCCAACATCTCTCACGAAAATAACCACCCCCCATGGATGACATTAATAAAATTATCCGCCACATTCATAGTTATTCCACTTCCATTCAGTTCCCATTATTGTGAAAATCTAGTAGCATAGTGTGAGTATCACTTATCATAGTATAAAACCATATAGTCATGAAAATATTTTCTTACAGGATTTCTAAAACATTACACCATACAATATATATGACACCCTTTGTTATTCATATCCAATTTATATCTAAATCATTCATGATGGTTCATGATGATTTTGTGAATTCATAAAAAGTATCCCATTGGATTGTCAAATTAGGTGTGCAGTAAGGCCGATTTTCATTTACCAGATTACCCCATGTTGGTCCGAGAACATCATTTACATATTATTTCCCCTAGATATATATATATTCTAGATCCACATCCACTTATAATATCTATATAGAAATTTATTTCAAGGAAACCACATACCCTATACTATACCCAAATTCCATTTCATTTTCATAAACATTGACTTATCCTTATACATATCCTTAGACACATCTCAATACATATCCCCACAAATATATATAAGTATATAACTAAATTTTAATCATCCTATTTTATAAAGATTTACTAAACCACCCATTTATTCAAAATATAGTGACCCAGGATTGTCATACATGGATATTACATCATTTTTGAAGAATAGTAAGTATATTAAAAAAAATATATGAACAATGACCATAACACATTATTGTATTTGAAAATTTAGAAACAAAGTCTTCTATAATATTGAATGATCTTAAACACCTCCTAAAATGATATCCACCTTTAGAAATTAAAAAAACACTTCTTCATGAAATGAGTAAATAAAACATATGAAAGGGGTGACCATAAATACTATATTTGGGTAAAAAAGGGAAATATATTAGCATAATAAATAGAATAAGGGTATGAGAATATGATGATGAAAATAAAAATCAATACCCTTAATACAAAAGGCCATCTACATGAATATTATAATGAATGTTATTAGTTTATAGGATATGAATCACAAGGAAATAAAGAAAAAAATCCCAGAAATCTTAAAAAAAGAAAAAAACATGGAATTGTAGGAGATGCATAAATATTTAATTTCATTTTCATAGTAGTAAAGAAACTACATCGAAGATAATATTAGTATTATGGGTTAACTACCAATAAAATAATGTTATTCATGGTTACCTCCAATTGTAATCATAGTATCATTAGTTCACTCCTTAAACCATCTTGATAGTCATGGTTCAAATCCATGTCTATCTTCGTAGTATGAGTTTAATCTTGTTACCAGCTTCGTAGTTTTTTTCACTCCCATGACCATTTTAGTATTAGTGGTTCATTACCATGACCATCTTAGTCTATATCACGATATATAAATCCTCACCCAGTTTATTGGTGATGATATAGGTCTAACCAGTATTATAGTGAAATCATACATACATGTGTCACAAAATAAAATGAAAACATATCATAACACATGAAATGAAATGTGTATAATAGACATGTAAACATATGAAATAAAATGAATATAAAATTTATATCATTTTCTAATAGGGAACAATTATCATCAATAGATACCATTAGAGAAAGAAAATTATTTTGAAATAAAATTTTAATTATTCATAAAAAAATATATTTTCATCATTGAAAAAGTCTTTTTAATAAAAAACCATTAGCATATTAATTTACATGAAATTACCTTTAAAACAAACAGTGAAGACCTGTAATAATATAAAAACCCTTTTACTTAAAATCATATTAAATAAGTTTAAAAAAAAGATAATTTGTTATTAAAAAAATATTGAATAATTGAAGGAAATATTAAGAACATTTCTAAAAACATTTCACTAAAAATAATTTTGAAACATATAAATAAATCTACAAAATGTTCCAAAATAAATTTTCTTGAAGATACATTAAATCCTTATAAATAAATAATGAAAATGTTTTAAATTTTTTTTTATCAAAAATACATTGAATATATATAAATAATTCTTGAAAACGATTTGTAAATAATTTAATTATAAAAAATTTCATAACATTTAAATAATGTTGTAATTTTTTTGGAACCCATTTATTTGAAATTATACTGAATACTTATAAATTTTGTTTAAAAAAAATACAATACCATTTCATTGAAAAATTCTTAATTACATATAAATAATGATAGAATTTTCATTGAAACCCATTTTTCATGAAAATTAATTTTAAAAAACATTTTCATCAAAATTACACTTTTAAAAGAAGCAATGTATGTTTCATGGAAATAATGTAGGTAAATCCATAAATTTCATATGATTTAAAAAGATCATTCATAAATCTTGATAAAAAAGATTGAAAATTTCCCCATTTTAAAAGATAAAGAACATTTATTTTAAATAAATGTTAATGGAAAAAAATTGTAAAACTGGATTTTAATGATCATTGGATGTTTTGTTAACATGCTAGAAAGCCCTTTTTTATATCATGGATTTTTGATTAGAAAATGCTTTAAATGTGGCTTTGTAAAAAACATGTTCGTAACTATATTATGTACCAATTAGTAATTATCTGGTATTAATACATGAGTATATCACCAATAACTACAGGTTAAGAAAATTTATGTAATTATTAATATGTGAGGTGCATGATTCCATTAATGGAAGACCAAACATAATCAATCTTGAAAAGCAATGATATTGTCTCAATAGACTCCTATAAGTTGGTAACATGGGGACATAAAATATATATAAGTAATTTAAATCACATGAAACATTAAATGTCTTTAAATAATGTAAATTCATGATATAACATGTAAAATGGAAGTATATTTACCTCAAAATAGAATTTCAGCTCCTTACAAAACATGAGTTCCAACGATTTTAAATTGGGAGAAAATTAATTTATTCATTTGGTAACTTTTGAAACATAATCCACTGAAATATGGTTTGTTTAATGGATATGTAAATACCTATAAATTTATTTATAAGATAAATTTTTAAAATATTGGGATATATATACACCACAAAAATGTAAAGAGTGTAGAACATAGTATGTATCTCACAAAAATAAAATGTGCGAGGAAATCCCTTTACCTTTTGTTTTGAATCGTTTTGTACACATTCATAAAAACTATATAATAAATATAAATTTATTAGAACTAATTAACCTAATCATTTTATTTTATCTTATATAATATATGAATTAATTTTGACCTTATATTTACCTCTTTTTAACAATCTTTTGTGATGGTTTTACTTGGAGAAATATTCTATTTATTATATGCATGTGTATTAATTTGTTATATGATTGGTATTTAAACATTAAATCATTGTTTATAGAATTCCAGGGTAGTTATAAATATCATTCATACACATTATATGTCTATTATAATAATATATTGGTTGTACTTCTGTGAAATAGAATACACTTTTCATGGAGATGATGGGTTGTACATATGTATGAATGTAATATCTATTTAATTTTCGTGTTGATAGATTGAATGTAAAATACATATATGTATATAAATAAATATATATATATATATATTTACAACATTATTAAAATAGATTAATTATATCTTATATATCTTATATATTTAATAAAAGCATTCTGAATATAATCCATGTAGTGTATGATCGAATAATATCACATGGGGGGGGGGGGTGATATCCCACCCTTCTAAAATTGAAATTTTCATATTTAAATAATATTAAAATAATTAAAATAATTTATATATAATAATTATAAATTAATTAATACATTATATATAATATTTAAATAATATATAAAAATATTTTCATCATAATTTCCACAATGGTACATGATAATAGAAAAAGGGAGAATCTTCATTTAAGGAGGTAGAAGTTCACAACACACAGAAACTGTATTTTCATTACCCATTAAATGGAGTTGAGGTTCTATTTAGGTTGAACCATAGGCATGAAAAAAGCCTACATAAATTAGTATTCAGGTTTTTTCCTATAATCGTAGTGTAAATAGAGTTGGATTATGTGGATAAATAAAATAAAAAGAAGGACATAGGAGGGGATGGTACCTTTTAACCGGGTAACTCGTTTTGGTGTTTTCCAAAAGGAATAATTGGATTGGATTACTCCCAAAAGAATAGAAGTCTTATAATAGTAATTTATAATTTTTGGGAAGTGTATTGTGCATGAATTATCTCATCATATGTGGCTTGACAGGTGTGAGGAAGTGGGAGAGTTAGAGGCCTTTGTTGGGAAGTAAAATGAACCACTTGGATTTTTCATAAACAAGTTAGGCATACACATGTTATTACCCATAAAATCCATATGAAACAAAAAAACACAAGAATGACCGGATTTTTGAAGAACTATGATCATAAAATGGTATTTTTATTGGATGATATATAATTTAGGCCTTAATTTGTAAGTGTAGTCTTTAATTATTCATAATTTTTCCATAATCAAAATGATTATTTTTAATCACTTTTACTACTCATTTTGTCAAAAATTAAAATTTTATTACTATAAAATAAAAATTATAATATATAAAATAGATTATTATTGTTTTTATAAATTCAAATCATATAATAAGAATGATTATGATTAATGATAATCCCATGGATTAGACAAAATAATTGGGTTTTAAATTTGAAAAAAATGATCAAATATTTATTCATATATCATATTAAATATCAAATATAAATATATTATAACGAATTAAATTTTATTAATTAATGTAATATTTATCTAACCTGATCCTAACAAAAATATATAATTTCATTTTTCATTATTAAATAATGTAAAAACAATAAAATTTTCAAATAAAATGAATTACTTTTAACTAATCGTAAAAAATAATGGTTTATATAAAAATTACAAAAATTATCTCTCATATGATTTTGATTATATAAATTATAAACTGATAATTATTTTAACATATTCAATTCATAAATGAGTCAAAAATTAATTTTATTTTTTAAAGGGGTTCATTCATGAAATTTATATTTTTAAACATTAAATAAATATTCCAAAAATCATAACATTCATTTAAAATGTGATTTAATTATATAAAAAATATTAAAAAATATTTGAAAAGTTGTTATTACTAATATTATAACATTGTATAACATCTTAGTTATAATTATATTTTATAAATAATGATATTAAAAAATATTTTTTGTAAAAACATAGTGTTGTGTGTGTCTTACACCAAGTCAATGTTGCATGTAACAGTAAATTTTTTCGAGGTTGTGTATAACATTCAAAAAGTTGTATCGATGTGATTTTTTTAACATAGTGATATTCATGAATTAAATTATTATTCAATTTATTATTTCAAAAGGAATTTGTGACCATAATAATATTTCATTTTATATTCAATTGTTATCTATATTCATGTATAACTAATTGGTAACCTACAAATACAAATTATATTGTGTAAACCATTTTTTTCATTAATTTTTTTTTATTTTATTCATAAGCTATAATTTTATGTCTATATTAAATGTTATTATATTAAATAATAATTTTTTTACAATACATTCTATTTATGGAATCCCCATTCATTTGTGTTCTAACAGACATCATGGAAATTTAATGTTTTGTATAACGCTAGAAAACCATGGTGTTCCATGTAGAAAAATCCAAACATTATATCGTATGTTGTGAATGATTAACTAGTTGTTTCATATTACACAATCCAAACATATTTTTTCAATATAATTTATAAAATATTTAGTTTTGCCTTAAATCCAAAATATCAAAATGTTTAAATAAATTTGATAAAAAATCATCAAATCACATGGTGTTACTGATGTAATTGAGATTATAAAATATTGGTTGTTGTAAATAAAATAATGCTTATTATGGTACCCATAAACAAAGAAATATTATCTCTAATGATTTAGGATGAATTCAACCTTGATAATATACCCATTATATGGGTATATACTAATGTATTTTGGGATGTGCTTCTTAGTATTCACCTAGAGAATGTGGATGAATTTTTAATCATTCTCAAACCTAGAAACATAATTATCTTGAAGAGTATATATATAATAGATCTCATATATTTATAGGGTTTAATGATGAAATAAAAATGTTATAGTATAAAAGGGTTTTATACAAAAAATTTCATCATTATGGGGTTTTGTAGTCCTCTTTATCAAAAAAATGAGGGTTAAATGAATCATTTCATTTGTTATTAAGATATTAAAACAACAATGATGAAAATGTTTCTTATAGATGTTATTAATGATCTAATTGATGAATAATGAGGATAGAAATAATTCAGGAATTTTTTCCTTTAATTGGGTTACCATGAGTCAAGGAACATATGTGAGCATATCTCCAAGAAAAAAGTCAATATAAGGTATGGACACTATGATTTTATATTTATGTCATCTAGAAATACCAATTCCAAAAAAACTATGCATAGTCAAATGAATATTAATTATAGATAAACATTAACAATTTGATATTTTATTTTTATAAAATATTAGTTTATATTAAAAACGATATAGAGGTTATGTATATCATATGAAAATAATTTTAGAAGCCCTGAATATAGAGAACATGTATGAAGTAGTCATAAAATGTTAATTCTGGTTCCAAAAGGTGACATTCATGGATAATGTTATAATCTGAAATATAAAACTAGTAGATCCCAAAAATACATTTGTTATGAATAAATAAACCATACTAACCACTATAACATAGATCCTTAGTTTTCCCTTTTATTATAATACTACAAACGCATTTTGGGAAATTAATAATGAATGTCAAATCCACGAATAATTATGACACAAAAGGGATTTAAGATACTCCAGGAATATGAAATTGTAGAATGATTTATGAATTTTTATAAGATTTTTATCACTTATATTGTGCTTACATTACCATGTAGTCTGTATGAGAAATTAGTATATTGTGATTCTTCATAAAATATTTTGTTTGAGTCCTCATAAATAATATAAGGTAGTTTTTTTTTGGTTTATTACAATTAAATATATTGGTGTAAACATAGCCAAAAAAATATTGAGTGTGGGAAAATTTTTTTATTATGTCACATATTAAAAATATTATCGTTATGACGAAATGTGTTATATATATAAAAATGAAAATAACATGAAATATATATTCATACATAATGATATCAATATCTACCGATAGAGATGGTTAGTTATAATAAATGTTTATAAGAAATTTATTGATTGATGTCATGAACTAAAATGATATGACCTTTAGTGAAGTGGTCATGACTGTATATTTAAGAATATGTGGATGTGATATATAGTGATGTGACAATGAGATAAAATTTATCAAATTAGTGATGTTTCCTTTGGTGAAGTGACCGTTAGTGAAATTTGAATCAAATAAAGATGTTTACCATATTTGATCTGACTATGAGTGAAGATTAGATAAATTTTGTATGTTAACTTATGTGTAGTGACCATGGGTAAAGTTTTTACAATTTATGGAAGTGACTATGAGTGAACTCTCTATAGGATAATGTAAAAAAAAATTATCATTACTGATGTGAACATTATTGAAAATTGGGCAGTCTCGATGTAACCTTGAGTGAAGTGATTAAGAGTGAAAATTAATCAAAGTCTATATGTTTCTACAAGTGAACATATTGTTAGTGTAAATTTTGGAAATGTCTAGGTATGTACATTAGTGAAGTAAACATTAGTTAAAATTAGAAAAAGTATAAATGTTGAAAGATGAAAAAAATACAGTGAAGTCATGAAACAAAATGATGTGACTTCAAGAAATTTAATAAAGTAAACACATGAGTAAAATGACGTAACCAAAATACTAAAAAATAATGAACAATAAAGGAAAAAATAATTACCAAAAATATGAAATTTGGGAAAGTGTTGAACAAAAAATTTGACTTATCTAATTCACCTGAATTCCAATATCATATTTTATCTACAATCAATCTCTATTTTATATATAAATTTATATTTATAATTTTTTTTGTATTTTGAACATATTCATCTAGATTTAATTAATCATAAATAATTTATTTTTATTTTTATTCGAAGTAATATTATTTTAATGTAAATGATAAAGGGTTAACTACGTGTTATATGGGTGGAAGTTTTGCAACGATTTTATAGAATAGTAGGAATTATAAATTAAATGATATTGGAATTGGATTAGTACATCTCACATATTGTATGACAGATTTATGGGGGTATATTATTTCAATGATAATTATATTTTGTAATGTATTAATTATTATCATGTGTTATCACTATGAAACATGAAATTAATGTTATATATTATCTAATTGAATCAGTTGGTATATTTATCTTAATAATTCAATCAATAAATATCCAGAATAATTATGATAGATAATCTAAAATAATAATATGGATATTTATAGAAATAATGAAATTAGTAACATATTAATACTCAATGGTTAATTTTAATTGGATGTAGAGTTACCCTAGATTTTTTTTAGTTATCTTATTTGTAATTTCTTATACAGGTTTTACATATTTGGGGAACACCATATGTGGGAATATTGTAGAATAGAGTTTTCTGAATCTATATTATAGAACTAGAAATGTTGTTAACCATAAACTAACCATGATTAATAAATAATATAATTATGATAATTAACCAGATGAATATCTATTGTAATAGGTTTCACACTATATTGGGATCATTGATTAATAAAATATGGATATTTTCATACTAAATTTATATGATATATGTGGTTATCATTTCTAGTGGTACACATTCATTTAGATCTCTTAATAAAAGGATATATTAAGTTATAATAACTAAAATATAGGTATTTTTATTAGGTAATACATAAAAAAATCATATTGACATCATTAATAGTTATGTCCAATGAAATAGTTAGAGACTGCATTATAGGATTATGAATGGTTCTTAGGATGAATAATTTAGAATAAAAAATGTGAATGTTATAGAAATAAATTTCTCCTAATATAAGACATTTTTTTGGATATCAGGTTTTCATCACACATTTTGATCAAAAAAATGACTCTGTGATATGAGGTAGTGGATGATGGGTCAATTAGATCATCATGTTTTTAATATTGAAAAAATTTCTACATTACAGTTTGATACTTATGATCTAATTTTACTATTTTTATCGATCATAGGTTTTGATAACTATCAATATAGTGTTTCTAGAAAAAATAATTTTATTTCATTATATTTTATATGAAATATGGGATTTTCAATTATTATTAAGAAAAAAAATAAATATATAGGCATTAAATATTTTAAATAATTTGGAATATTATGAATGGTTAATATGTTTTATATATGAATACTATGATTTATAAAATTTAATATAAGTTGGGTTGTGTGGATTTGAATGTAATATACAATTATCATTTCTCCATAGTCATATAAATAAGAAACATGATCAATGATTCAATTTACATGGATCTATGGTCACATTTGAGAATGGATCATTTTTTTCATAAGATTAATTTGTTCTAAAAAATGAAAAATTACTCTTTTGGATAAAAACATGGGAGGGATATTTAATATTTTGATATCACAAATAGTTATGTATTTTTATCTATTATTACATAATAAAACTTTTCATTTAGGTACTTTATTATTTTTATCAATTACATTAGTCTCTAAGGGTAGTTTCTTCAAATAAAACACATGTGTGAAAAAATGTATATGATCAATGGGTTTCAGAGTGAAACACATAATCAAAATAATATTGTTATTAATATGAAACATTTTGATTGGGGAAGTTATTAATTTTGTAAAAGGTACATATTTTATATGAGAGATTTTTTTAATAATTTCATAGATCACACCTCCTAGAATAATATAATTAAATGGTGTATCTGAAAGGAATAATCATAAAATTTTAATGAAGGTTCAATCTATGATAATTATATTTAACCTTCCTATCTCATGTTTTGGTTATGTTTTGGAGACTATTATATTCATACTAAAATCTGTTTCAACTATTATATTCAAAATAAACAAAATTGATTTATAGGCTAATAAATTCCATGTATGTATTTTTTTGATTGTTTTGGGTTTTGAAAATCATTTATGATGACTAGATTCTGATATTAAGGCCCACATGTCATAAAATTTATTATAATTTAGTTTTACATTAGAATGTAATAGATTTCATTTTAACCACCACTTAAATTAAAAATGTTTCCGGATTTAGAAAGAGTTTTCCAAGAAAAATATCACATGGATCGAGTAGTTTTTGTGAGATAAATTGAACATAGTGATTTTCAAGACCAATAAATTATAATTGTTCTTGAAATTGAGTGTAATCTAATTATGCATCTAGTTATATAATAATAACAAATTAATGTAACACCAAAACCTCAATGGTTTGGTAGGATTCATCTAGTCAACAGATATGTGGACTTTTCATTGATAATAATGTTGTAGTGTCATTAATTTAACATACAAATAATTAAAACCATAGTTCCAATGAGTGTTATCATTTATAAAAATGGTTATAGACCATATAATCTATTATGGAATCCCTATACACTAAATTGGTTTGGAAATTGGTGGATACATCAAAATTGGTGATACTTGTCCGTTGAAAATGGATATAAAAAATAAGTCCTACATGGATTATAATGATAATACCAAAAAAGTATCCCTAGTAGAAGAGGGTCATTAACTAGTTAATGGTAGTGAAAATGAAGACACACTTTAACTCATAATTATGAGAAAACCCATTTATATTACTCTATCCAAAATAACTCATTTGGATAATGACATGTATAAAATTTCTTCCATGACAAAATTTAATAACAGTAAATTATCAAAGTACATGTATAAGAATAAAAACAAGGGTTATTTACTTCCAATGGAGAATGATTTTGATTTTATTACACTACATTATACTTATAGACATGATCATGATTCTTAGAGGGAGGACACCCAATTATATAATGAAATGATGGATTTCTATTTCATAAATAATATATATTATTCATTTCTATACAAACAACATTATCAGAGTATATTATTTTACTAATATATTATGTGGATGAAATACTACAATTGAAAATGAAATCCTGAAACTAGAATTTTGATGATGTGGATGGGCATTTGTTTCTCTGTGGAATACTAGGGTGACTCATCTTACAAACTCAGTATGAGAATATAAAGAATAGATATAAGAGTATATTAGAGTAATTTTGAACAAAAATATTAGTATTTTTTCCATGTTGTTTCACATTAATAAATTTATGAAGCGATATTTACTTGTGGTTTACTTCACGAATGTTAGGAAATTTATGGATTTTGATAAAGAGTTATATGTGATGTATAAGACTACATATGCATCCACTGAAGTATCTATAATGTATTACATGTTATGTACGCAACATGTTTTATCATATTATCTGTGCATAATAATAAAATATCATTAAAATACTAACGAGATTCAATTTAATGATATAAATAACATCCTTAACTATAAGATATAGACATAGGATATTCCTAAGGAATTTAGAGTACATGGTTTCATTTCATTATTGGGTGAGAGAGAATCTAGATTCCAATACATAAAATATAAAATGAATTATATATATATATATATTGGTTCTTGTTTTTCTTATTTGGGGGAGAATTTAGTTAGATGAGTTCCATATAAACAACCATAAATGACTCGACCAGAGAGATATTTTGATGTCTTCCCCTTGGTACCACCTAGAGGTTCCCTGAATTGGGGGCCCACATGGCCTCATGAATTACTACATGTACACCTAAGGCTACCAACTAGATTTCAGGGCATAGGGTGTGTCCATAGTGATATTATTCCTTTTATCTATTGTAATACGTCTGTTAAATTAATTGATAAATATCATAATTATTTTCATAATTGAAAATATAGTTGAATCTTGTAAAATCATTGAATAAGTAAATAATAATAATAAAAGTAATATGAATCATATAAAAATTATGATGGTTTCATTTCTATAAAAAAAATTGCAAAATTGTATTCATGGGATGTATAATTCAATTTAGTACATGATATACAAAAAAATAAAAATGCCATAATCTCTCCATTGATCATGAGCACCATACCCCTCATATTTTAACAATATCCCACCATAATTCATGCCTAAATTCAATCATGCATAATCTTATGTTCCTCATATCTACAACTACAAAAATATAGTCTTCATGGGTTCCATCGGTGGCCTGGATAGGATATAAGATAAATTTAGTAGGCCATTACCAAAATTTTCTATAAATATCCATTTGGTGCATATAATATTGTGGTGTGTAGGTAATATAATATGATTCAATAATGATTTAATGGTTCAGTTTTGGTTCTATAATGGACACCAAGGTAAAATTAAATTTCTTTTTCTAATACAAATAATTTCAGAAATGTAACCATACATATAGAGATAAGTGAACATAAAAAATTGATGCCTACAGTCATATATGTTGCTGCTAATATTTTCTGTGAACTAAGTCGTAACTCATACATAAATAATATGTGGCATGATTATCAAAATGATATAATTATGTCATGTCTAGTATAATAGTTGTAAGGTTTTTCATGACCGATATCATAATCACATAAACTAGGGATTCCATGAAAAAAATGAAAGTAATTTGGAATCCATTCCTAGTCTCATACCATGTGTGTTATCATGCACATATATCATGATCATAAGGGACATCATGACCATAAAACATTTATAAATGGTATTAATGCCCATTACACGTTTATAAATGTTCTCTGGGACACTATAACATTAAAAATGGGTAACCATTCCTGTATAACATTTATAAATGGTTTCTATTCTTGTATATGTACATATAACTTCCCTATGTGTTGATACTCCCAATGAACATAATTCAAAAGGGTAATAATTTCCATACATCAATATTCGTTTCTAATCATTGGCATTAAGATGAGAAAATTAATTATTTATAACTCATTAATATTCAACAATAAAAGCGGAATAAAAGTTGTTCCATTTAATAAAGTGATATGGTCAGATGACTCATCTACATTATATATATCAAAAAAAGAAAGGTCTATTAACTGTGCTAAAACACATTTATTTTCCATTTTATTTATGATATCATAATTATAAATAATCACAAAATCATTATGATTTTGGTTAAATCATGTATTATTTTTTATCCACATTCAAGATATGATCGTCACACCAAAAGGGGTGACAACATTTAATAGGAACCTAATATGGCTATATGCTTAACAATTAAGGTATCCATTTTAATAGAATATTAAATTTAGTTGAAATGCCCAGTAAAACTAGGATACATCATAATAACACACAATATAAAATATCTACACATTTAGGGAGTAGACCTAGAACACATACCTTATGCATTAGGAGGAGTACTCATCTAGTATCCTTCTTTTGTTTGGCCAATATGTATAAACTATGAAAAAATATATGAACACCCTAAAATTGTGACATATGAGCTTGCACCTCAATAAGTCCATTGAGAGAATGTGAAATTGAGGAAAAAAATTATCAATGAAATTAAAGGCACAGATCAAATGAGATAAATGGTTTTTTATTACAAGATGATATGATGGCATGGGATTAAAATAAATTATTTGATATTAGAGGATAAACTTGAATAAATAACTAGTCACAATTAAATAAAATCCAAGGAGGTACCAGGTTAAAAAAGATTTAATTGGAAATATTTTATTTTAACCAATTATCAGGGTGGCACGGTCTAATAACAAGGTAGGGAAAATAGTACATTAACCATGAAACTTACATTTATTAATGAGGGACATTGCATGATTTCATGGAAATAGTTTGACTAACTATATGAAAACCATTCTACACACCTCTAATAAATGATTTAGGACCCCCTCCCCATGGTTGTTTATGTATAGATTATGGGTTTCATTGGTCCATGCATCCTATATAAACACTCAGAACAACCCTTTAATAGTTACTTAAACTGTGTGTAATAGGTTATATGTTTTCTACTATCCAACCCACTCTTAGTTATATAAACTATGGAACAATTTCCACTTCCAAAATACCACACTCTAGATATAAAAACAGTCATTGGACACCCCAATACATGCATCAAATTATTAGTCATCAATATTATTTTCTAAACAAAGAGTTATACCAATGTATGAAGAACTGATACCTCATATAAAAATGGGGTTCTTACAGTGTTCTCCCATAGAACAACATCTCCCAATGTTCACCTTCCAAGAGATATAAAATGTTAACCCTGAAAAAACATGACCACTAATCCTGAACATCTGATTACCACTCCAATGGCTCATCAAATACCCAACTGTTCATCCATAAAAACCATACTAGAGGGTCCTACTAGCCATGTAGAGCCTTCATGTTGTATTCTGTGATGCTAATAGCATACACCAAAAAAGAATCATCAATACTCATATGTTCTCCCATAGCTATTTTTATAGGAAAACATGGAGATATGAATATTTTTTACCAATGACTAATGAAATCATGGA
This sequence comes from Viscum album, assembly GCA_963277665.1. Lineage (NCBI taxonomy): Eukaryota > Viridiplantae > Streptophyta > Magnoliopsida > Santalales > Viscaceae > Viscum > Viscum album. Next base: position 1,624,836,944 of record OY728157.1, on the reverse strand, counting down.
TGAATGATCAGCTAATTTCCAATAACGTGTGTACATCTATTTTTAATAGCCCTCATTTTATGAGTGAAAAATGTATTCTCAAAAGCATATATGGTACCATAGATCACAATAACCCCAATTAGAACCTCATTATGAAATTAGATCCTATATAATAAATGATAGTGTGAGGGACCACATGTAGATATATAATTTCATAGAAATTTAAAATTTCAAACTAATCAACTAATAATTTCTCCCAAATTGGAAATAAATGAGGTACATTCATCAGTCGATCGAGGAATATCCATACTATATAGATACTTAGATACATCATTGATAATATAGTGAAAAAAATCCATCACGACATCATAGGATTTCCTTTTGAGGGTTTGTAATAGTTATAACTATCAATCACGTCCCCAGTGCCCGTGCTTTACCATTAATAGGTTGAAAGCCTAGTTGTTAATATTAATATCTTATTTTTCATCTATGTTTACCAAAATTGTCCACACGTACCATGATACATTATGGATATACAAATTTTATAATCATAATAATATGATTGTGACTCTCACATAAGTTCTCCTCTCGTATCCATGTGAACCTAGATACAAACATATATAAAAAGTATGTTGTCGTCATCTATAAACCAATCCAGTGGCGTTTCACATAAGAAAAACAATCTAATATGAAATTGAATTTATTCTCTGAAATAGGACACATCATAACTCTTTCTATAAGTGAATAATTAATAGATTGAGATGTAACTATAGACTATACATGATATTCCTGAACACTATGTCTGTTTCAGAAAATAATTCCAATAGCTGATATCCAATATAGTCCTCTAGAACAAACTATATCTGAGTCCACCAATATATATTTTCGAAAAAAACATTTCTGTTCAATGGAATATAGAATATATCTATGTATAAGTGAACTAAATATTCAACCCATCATCAATTCATGGGATTTAAGTCATGTTCCGTAAAAATATACTTGATGATTTTATGGTAATTAAGTATCTAAATGACATTCAATGAAGTTAATGCCTACATAAACATAAAACACATAAAATAGCTCATAACTCACAATTTTGTATCTTGTATGTTCTCTAATGAGGCCTCAACTAAAGTGACTCATAATAAATGACCCCATCATCCTGCATCATAAATACTCCTAGACCTATACCTAAGGTATCATGATATTTTATATAGTCCGTTTCTATATCCCGAAGAATATGGAACTTCACGGAATTCAGTCTCCAATAAATATTTTTAAAGGCACTCTGGTAGGCTTCTGGCCAAATAAACATCAGGCCCTTCATAGTAAATCACATAAGATGTTCTTCTATATTTGATAATTCTTGTTTATAAATCTGGTAGTAACAAGATATCATTGATAAACTCTATATATAATTTCTATTTCGGGTACTCCCAATTATCTACGCCTATAACCTTCTCTCGATCAAATGAAACCCCATCCACTGAGATAATACATCATAGGATGTCAAAATTTTCATTATAGATATATAATTAACTATGCTTATTATAAATTAGGTTCTCCATTAGTGTATTAAAAATGATCTCTGTTGTGTGGTGTGGACTCTTTCTGTAAGGTTATTTACCATGGTGTCATCTATAAAGACCCCCATGATGTAATCTAGATAGGGATGGAAGATAATATTCATCAAATACAAAATCATGGAATTTCCTATTTTATGGAATCATGGAATATTATGATACTCATATAAACAGTAATGACTATGGGAATCCTTACGAAGAATGGAATAAGGTCTAACTAATACCTTATGATAAACTGATAATAGTTCAATATTAATGAATAATTTCTCTACTCAATGACAATCAAAGATATAATTAAATGTTCTATGGGATATTATTTTTAATGTGAGATTATTTATTTTTCGACAATCTATGAAAGCCTAAGGGTTTTATTTTCCTTATTGGAAAAAAGGACACATGAAGTCTAAGGTAAGGTAGTGGATTGTATAAAACATTTAGACTCTAAACCATCATGTTTCTTATTGAGATTATGTAACATAATATTAGACATCTTGTATAGAGGATTAAATACCAGTTCTTCTCTATAAACAAGATAAATTGAGAACTCTATCTATATCATAGAATGTATTCCAATAATTCATAGGGGAAGCCATTTCTAAATTGACAAAAAATTGGAGGGAACTGAGTCTGATATAATTTCTACTCATTGATAAAAATGATAGAAATTTTTGTAGTTTATCAACTTATAAATTTATTCTTTTGTCCACGAAAACCTACATAGACATCTCACTCACGCGTTTGAATATAATTTCCACTCTTTGGTGATTTAATGGAAACCATCTAATAATGATAACCTATATAGACATTATTGGTAATTAACCATTAAAACCTAATAATGAAGTCAAATACAGTCATCATTAGGATTAATATGTCCTATTATAGATTATGACTACCTGCCACATGAAGTTAGTCCTAGAAAAATCATATAGTGTATATTTAATCATAACAAAACTAGAGTACTCAACATGATGTCTAGGAATCCCCAAAATAGACACAAATTTGTTAGAGTGTGATGGACCTTTATTGAATAAGAAATAAACAATATTTTTGCTACCTCAATGGAAACCCAAATAATAGATGGATTGACACCTTTATCCAATGGTATAGGAAACACAAAATACATTTTTAAAAATTACACCAAACCGACAACATGGAGAAGGTCTTCTCTACTGGAATTGTATATTTGATTTTTGGATAACATGGTTATGACCACCTCTTCTTATACATCTAGTAGTTCTTAAAATCCCTTCCATGATGGATTCAACAGATCTAACATTTGAATTTTTTTCTATCACACATCCTCACCCGCTCATCATAGTTGTTATGGTCCCATAGAATCATAGTAAATACCTTATTCATCCACATCAATGACACTATAGGGGCTATCTCAGACAAATGATTATTATACCCAAGCATCCCACACTATTGAAAAACCATCTAATGGTATGAGGTTGTTACATTACTACCTCTTCTCACATGCATAGTCTGAATGGGCCTCATTCGAATAATAATGTAACCACTACCTTAACTGATATATGAACTACCATTTTTCACACAATTTTCGTCCCTCAGGTTATAGTCATTTAAAAGATTTTGGTTCACTATACCATATATGGTATCCAAAAAGAAATTATTATCCTAAGAATAAAAATAAATCATAATCCCATCCAAATATTATATCACTTTTACTATATCATCAAAAATATTGATGGATGTAATGAACTAAATCTATGAAAAATGGGTTGAATAATCCATAAATGTAATAAAACATTTATATGGGGTAATAAACACTATATAAAATTCTTCACTAAGGGTCATAGAGAGGAAAATTTCATTGATGAATTACTTGAATTCCCCTAAGATACTTCATGACACAAATGATCCTAATTTAGAATATCCCATAAATATTTGAATTATCCTTAATGAATATTAATATCGTGTTTCACTATCCCATCAAGAGGAGACTCGATATACAATAATTTAAACCTATATGTATTCATCCATATCTATAAAACATGTGGTCCTTCATTCGCTAAATTGGCGGGAAATGGTGTACATAAAATCCCAAGTAAGCTCTCCAATTGAATGGAAAGAGTTCAAATATCCATCTTTTTTTTTCATAATGATTCCCATATTTCCATTATAAAAAGAATAATAGTATATGATGGGAATATAAAGATATTCCATCTATTGTTATATAAGTTCTTCCACTAGAATATCATATATGATAACCTAGAGATAATGGTAATCACTGGCCTCCAAACGTATGTATGGTGGATGTCTTGGAGGCATTACGCAACAATTGCATTTCACATGCCTCAATTAAGATTCGATAATTTCATATACCTTGTAAAAAGAAACAGTAAATGTAAACAACCATTCTATGATAAAAACACCCCTCTTTCATCACATAATGTAATTTATGGGATATAGAAACATTATATGTAACACATTAGACACTAACTACAATCCACTATTAATGATGGGTATTCGACAAGCTCTTCATTTAACAAACAAAATTTCATTTGAAATTTCATATTAAATTTCAATTTATTTTTACTCAATTATATGTAGTGTTGAAATCAACAGGTCAACAATTTTGATCCATATTTCCTATAAACCTCAAGAACATATGTGTGTAATCTACTTAATCCTTATCATAACACATTATAATCCCATACAACTAATGGATTAGGGCTCAACGTTTCATAGTTAATTTCACAGTGTGTTTATAATTGCATAAATAGGAAAAACAATTTGTTTACAAAAATGTCCATTATTATGATTTATGATTCTCAATAACCTATATATAATTCTACTCAAATAACATTAATATTATATATGAAACATATAAAATTTCCATGAAATCAGGAAATTCATTCTAAATGGTATGGAATATTCAACGAATGTGAATCCTGATAGGTGATTAAAATGGATGATGTATGGAATTACCTCATATCATGGGCCACTGTAAAATAAAATCCTTAATCATATCAAAAAATAAATCATTCTTAATTTTCATTACCTAAATGTTGAATAAAATCAACTATAATAGGAATGATACCAAAAATCATGTCTCATCCAAGGTAATTTGTACTTTACCCATATGTGGTTTAGCTACACCCAAGCATAGATCATACCAAATCACAATAAATTCATGACATCAGGTCTCATATTCCCTAAAAATACAAATTAAATGAAAAATGGCTTTGATACCACATTGTGTCATACTGGCCCAGGTCCCACTCAGGGGTTCCCTGAACCAGTGGGCCACATGGACTAATTTTTGACTCCCTTGTTGTTGAGGATATTGACTGGCAGTGAGGTCCCATTTTGTTTCAATGAGGGTACTATACCCTCTTGTTATAGTTACACAACATTTATATAAATTGATAGATACTATAATAATATCAATAATAATAAATATAGTGGATGAAGGAATAAACATCCAGGCACTAAATAACAGTCAAAAGTTGGGATTTGTATAATATAAAAATCATATTGTCACATAGATGACATTTTAATGTTATTTTTCTTTAATTTCAATTATTATTTTTTTGGGAGTTTCCTATACATTTTTTGAGAAAATGTTGTGTATTCATGATTTTGTCCAAACCGATAGCCCTTTTAATATTTAAAAAAAATCATTTACAAATGATTCATTTTCCAAATTTTACACCCATTCTTCTTCAAAATTGGCTTCTTCTAGCATATTAAAACCACCATATCACTTTGTACCTCATAGGAATTCATAATCAATATGGATTTGGGATTTTTATTATAGTATCGGGCCATCCCAAACTCCCATTTCCAACATTAATTTTTTTTATTCATTTAATATCTCATAAAATATTTAGGGGTTTTCAGTGATTCTTAATCTCACCTTAACAACGTACCCATGGAACGTTTCAATGCTCTCCTTCACCTTTTTGGAGCTCATATTCATCATGAATTTCAGAAAAACTATGTGGATTTCAAAAATCTACCACATTTGAAGTGGTTTAGTGTTTCGTTAATAACACCTTAAATTTTTACTGTTTTTCCCCATTAAAATCCCTACATGACCATCATAGACTCATAAAAACCTCAGTTGACTTTTTTGGCTATTTTGACATTCATCTACTTGTGTATTTGTGTTGTTTTATTAAATATTTCATCAATTAAGTATTTAATCTATCATTTACTACCATATCCTTAGGGTTTCATCCTTTTTCCATGATGTTATAATATTTATAGAAGTGTGGGTTCTTTCCTTGGGTTTTATTGGGTGACTTTTTGGTCAAATCATGGGGTATTAGGTTGGATTTCACTCCATCGTATAAGGAAATGGTGCAATTGATGTTTCACCCAACGAATTTTTATTTGAAAGAAAAGGTAGGTTATTACATGTGTATGCATCCTAATATGATATTGATGTGCTTAATTCATGTTTTTATCATGATCCTATAACATTTTCTTGGTACATGAACCAATTTTTTTAGTAATTATTTGGAGTTTATTTCCAAAGTAGAATATTTGTTTGAGAATGTGTGTTTTCAATGTGTATCATTTTGTGTAACATTTGAAGTGATTTGATAACATTATAATGTTGTTTAATAAATGAATCTATGTATGAAAACTCTGTTTTGTAATGGTATTGTGGTTTTTTGGTCATTTAATGAGGGTTTTGAAATGGAGTTTTTTCAAAAAAACATGGTTTTACCGTTGGGATTTTTTTTGAAAATTGGAAAATATTTATTTAGTTAATTTTTTTTGAAATGATGTAAATGTACTATTTTAGAGAGTGTGTTATCATAAATGGGGTTTTGAAAGGTAATGTGGTGATTTAATATTTCAATCATTTTTACAATTCCTTATAAATTTCTGAAATGATTTTTAAATTTGCATGAAAGGCACAGAACACATTTGTGGGCTGTTTTGTGTGAGTATGATGTGAAAATGAATATTTGTCTGTGAACGGATTATAATGTAACATTTTTTATCTCTTTGGTGTGTGTGTTGCATGGAAGGGGTATTTTAACGTTCAAATTGTATTTCATGGCTTTTGCAATGTGTTTGAGCACAATAGGGAAAACTCGGGTATCTAGGTGGGTGCATATGTACTATTTTGTTAGTGATACCTTGGGGTTCTTCCCCAGTTTAACATAGAATTATTTCCAATGAAAACCCAAAATAAACATTGATTATGATAATGATGATGTTGGGGGGCCATTATGTTATGGGTATGATCCCGACTAGTGTCTTTTGTGCACAAGAACAGATATATGTATTATTACTTTCACTAAAATATGAGGTACATATGACCAACAACAAGCTACTGACTAAGGCTTATTTACCATTTATTTTTATCATTATATACATTATTCTTTCCTATGGAATATGGTATGTTTTTTTGAAAAATTATGTAGCTCTGGAATTATATTTTAATGTATTGATTTTTAAAATTGTCCCACTAGAAAAATGTTTGTATTTAATGTGGCATCTCTTTACAATCCTTATTAATATTTCATATTTATGAAAACATGCAATATTTGTATCCTAGATTTTTTATCACAAGGAATATTTTATTGGTGGAATATTATAGGGATTTGGATCAAACCCTACATACACCCTTGGGGTTTAGTAAACGTAGTTATTTTTTTCATGTTTGGATAATGCTTTTAGTTATAATGGGTTTGGATTCTATTGGTGCTTCATGGTTCAATGACAATATACTAGCTTGAGGGAAGTTCTCTTTACCAGGATGTGGTTCTAAGGATATCAATTATGAATTTCTTCATTAGTTATAGTTGTTGATAATTGTTTTAAATTTTGTAATTAAATTTGGAATTTTTGTAAAAGATTTCTTGTTTTGAAAAATCTGTATTTGTTATGTTGGATTTTTTTGTGCTCATAAACTTGGTTATGTCATTACAAAATTCCATTTCATTATATCTAGGAACATGTGCTAGCCTGCGGGGATTGGGAATGACTTATGTTCATTTCCATGGGCTGGGTCAGGTTCCATTTTTGATGACGACCATATTTGGTTCATGAAAAAATTATATAAAAGGGATGTTATGATCACCCTTTGGGTCATGTTATTTGGAGAAGAGTCGGGATATTCTTGGTCTAGGACTGTCGGGACATGAAATTGAGGTTTTGGAAATTTTTCCCTACTAGAAAACCTCATGACAAGACACAAGTCACCAGTGGAATTTGGGATTCAAAAAAGTCCATTGGGTTTGTATGGATTGAGGATGACTGATGGAAATGAAAAAATAGTTGGGTTAATTGACTCAGTGAGCTCATAGGGCCAGAAAAGACATTTAAAGCTGGTGATTTTTTCCCTCGAATACTCTCTACGATGGTGATGTAATAGGCATATGTCCACCATGCATATGTCCAAGTTTCCCATTGAAACTATCTTCATCTCTCATCATCTCACGTATCATTGTGTTGGAATCATGGAACATTATTTTAAGGAAAAAATTAGACTTCATTTTAGAAATGTTAGCTTTTAGTAAATTATATTAATGTAAAGTTGAATTTTTCATGATTCTATAATATTAGAACATTACTTTCTAATTTTTTTTAAAATATAGAATGGTGTGTTTACAACTCTTTTGAATTCAGGAAATTATGATAACATTGGTTTTGAAAATTTGGTTCAAGTAATGTTTTCTAAAATATTGAAAGGTATTTAATGGGATTTTTTGTTTTGGAGTTCATGTGTGGAGTTTGGAAAGTGATTTTTATTTGTTAACTATAGGTAATTTTAAATTATTTAGGAATTTTCAGAATCTTTTTTGTAAATTAGAAGGGTTGAGTTTCCAATTTAATAAAAATTTATGAACTGATTTTTTTCATGAAATTAGATGTGTTTTGAAACAGGATGAAATTTTTTTATATTATCGTACATGAATTGAAGGTGATGTTTTACTGAATGATTGGTGATCTTTTTAAAGGATTTATGAATCATTGGAACCCAGTTTTAAATAAGAATATGTTAGTTTTGAAAGGAATTGAGTATGATGAAAGGCAGTTTACATAAAACTGGGAGTGTTTTGAAATGGGATGAGATCATTTGAAATTATTGTGTGTGAATTGAATGTTAGTTCCTATTTTAATTATTTTTCCTTTTAGGGAAAAAAATGTTTTTTATGATGTACATTGAGATTATTGATTTTGTGGTAAGTGGTCGTGAGATAAAAGTAATTATTGGTTGACTGTTTTTTGTTTTGAAAAGAGGAATCAATTTTTGTTTTAGCCTTTGGTATTTAAATTTAAGAACACATACATGGGGCTACATGGGATGATGTACAATTAATGGAAAAATTGAATAGTTCTGGTATATATATGAGGAGGGTTCCTAGTGTGGCACAAAAACATGTGTATGTGAGGCCCATGGGGTACCATTGGTGGATACATTAACCGCAGAATAGTTTATTTTCAAAGAGATGATTTCAATGGAAACCATGATGTCTTGATGAATGGTTTGGGATGGTGTGTATTATGTGTTTTTAGAAATGTTGTCTTTTTATAATTTATTATGTCTAAGAACCCCTTTTGTTTGAAAAGTGTTTGGGGTTTGTGTTTGGTCGACAAGCATGGTTGAAGGGCTGGTTAGTGGTCTCTTTTGATAAAAGATTGGGAAACTATTATGGTGTGTCCCATCATCTATTCAGTTCTAAATTTTTACTCTTTTTGACCAATGTATCATATTTTTTAGGTATCTTGAGTTCTCTCATTGGATAAGGTACGCCTGTACTAACAGTTATTCCATGTCTCATGTGAATATCATATTGTATCACCGTTGGAAAATCATATAGTTGGTCAACATAAGGTATTTATTATCATTTTTTGGAGGTTTATTATAAACTATTTACCTTTCCATGTTTCGTAAATACTTCGGTGGTGGATGAATGCTTTTTGATGTTTGAAATGGGAATTAGTTTCTTAAGATACCTGACTTGTCGAAGGTGAAAGTAGTCTGGGTGGTTAGTGTGGATGGTGTCTAATAGGGACTTTGGTTCCTTCATCGTCTCATTCATGCAGCGGTTTATGATAAACTAGCAGTATAAGAAATTTATTCAGGATATGCTGGTTTGGAAACTTTCTAGAATTCTGTGATGTTTGGGGACATTGTATAAGGTCCCCCTAAATGTAATATTTTTACCAGTTGCAATGTTAATATTCTGGGATTCATTGATATGTTTTATGCTCATTTTAATGTAATGATGAAGGTTGTGAAATCATATAAGAGTATATATTTTGTAGTAAGTGTGTATCCCTTTGGAAAATGTTGACTTCTTATTTTTAATGGAATGTGTTTATATATATCCTTTACTCTTTTTGTTTCTCATCCAATGAAACAAGGGGTTATGTTTGAGAATATTCAAAGCACTTATTTTAGTGAATTGTCAAGTCATTGTAAAGTGAGTTTGAAATTTTATAAGTCTTGGTTATCCCATTTGGGATCATGGTATATTTTTCATTACACTAATGATAAATTCTATTTGGGGGGTTTCCAAATCCTAATTGTGAAGCTGAATATTCATCAATCATTTGATCACTAGTCGTGGTACGAAAGTGAAGTTGGCATGTAGTTAGGATAAATCCTAGGGTTGTTCAATACCCTATACAGTGTCTTATATGTATAATGAAATATGGTAATAGTTTAAACCTATAGTTTCAACGTCGTTTTTGATCCCGTTGGATGGGAAGAGGTGGGGGGACCTCCTTTCCATTTATCGTGCAATGTAATTCCTTCTCCAATTTGGTTTTCATTGAGTTTTGGTAGAAATAGTTTGATATTTGGATGGAAAATTTGAGCACATGGGTAGTAGTAACCATGCCCTAGAAAATGTAGATAAAAGGATCCCCATAGTTATCACATGGTTTCCCAAATCGTGCGGAGTCACCGTGCGGCTATCCCAAGTCATCAAATTTTGGGGTTATTTTATGTTGGCCCATGCTGGTTAGTTAATATGGTTGGTAATAATAGAAAGTTATAATGGATTTTTACCACTGGTACTGGGGAGTCTATTCCAACATCAACCTGTTAGTGTGTTCATTTTGTCTGTGGAAAAAAAATTATGTCTCTTATGGTGGGGGTCCTATTTGTGTCCCTCGCATACTAGTAAATAGGATTTGTACTTTTTCATGGAATGGAGGTTGGTAGTATTGTTCATATATTTCTATCTACTAAAAAATAATTTGGTAAACATATGGATTTGAGATCTCCCATTGGTTTTTAATGTAAGGAAAATGTATCTTTAATCGATGTCGTTGTTCATTTGTGTAAATTTCTATAGTCTTATTAAGATAGTGTTTGAGGAGTTTTCTATTGGGATAAATTCATATTGTTATTAATTATTTCAATAAATCGGTGTATATTTTAGTTTTTGAGATTATTACATCCCAAATTTATAACTGGAAGTGTTTTGGCCTTTGGGGGAAAATTGTGGAATAGAATTCCATTTCGGTCTTTTAGTTGGGTTTGGTTTTTTCATTTTGGCCTTATTTCGAATTCAAATGTTCATTAGCAAGGGATTTCTCATAGAGGAAGTCATTTGTGGGAGCGTTTAATTAAATAAATAATTTATTTATTTTTTACTAATTAAATGACTTAAGCTGCTTAAATATCCATAAATACAATTATATGTAATTTCTTGGGTTATTCCTATAATCATAAGACCACTTAAATAAAGACACCACTATTATTCATTATAGGATTTAAATCAGATGATGACTAACCACATGATCAATTTTAATCAACTTTTATTGAATACAAAGGGTGTTCTCCATCATTGGAAGCTATGTTTTTCACTAGTGAAGAATCCAATTCATGATAGGGATGTTATTTTCTTCTATTTAATCCCCATTAAAATTAATAAATCATCGAATAAATTATATAATATTTTTTATTACTTTTTCCAATCATTTTATTGAGAACATGTTTTGAAATAATTTATTGTTTCAGTTTATTACCATTTTCATTCAGTGTTTCTCACCAAAAATATATTTTATCTCAGTATGTTGTCCAATAAATCATAGAAAATTATTGTTATTGTTTTTTTGTTTCCCCCTACCCCATTATTCATTGTGTTCATCACTTTTTGGAATGCGAGGGCACAAGTTGTCATTGTTTAGGTGGTTTGAAGAACAAATGATCACCTGAAATCTAAGCAGTTACCAGATCGATGATTCAGATTTAATCTTTTAGGAGGATTCAGATGCATTGAGGAATACAGTTGATGAATCTAATGGACTTGTGATCCTATAATGATCATAAACGACACATAGGGCACATGAGGTGGTGGTATCTATGAGTGGAGGAATCTGTTATCATTTTTTGGCCAATGGAATGTCAAAACTAATGTCCATTGTTTTTTTTACAATTTATGGGTTGTAATCCAATGATTAATCAATAAAACAGATGGATCAGAGATTCAAATAACATATCTATCATTCTATAAAAAACAATTCTAAATTTTTTTAGTCTGATGAACACATATTATTTAATCCACTGGACCCCTCATCTAAGGTTTTCAAGTGAGTTAAATATCACATGCCATGTGGGATACCCGCATTAAATTTGACTCATTTTGTGAAGACCAGAGTCTGTATTGGAAGTATATAGAAATTGAAATTAACTAGAACACACCGTGTTATGAACCATTGAGGGCGTACATAAGCCTGTACAGATTCGCATGTGCAGGCCCTGTGTTTTCGAGAGACATGATGTAGTGCACTTACATGTCTTGTAGTAATATAAGACAAGAAATCCATGTGAAATCGATGACAAGAACATGTAGTATAGAAAGAGAAAACATTTTGTTGGTCCATTGAACATAGTGTGATTTATTTTAAGGAAACATATACTACTGGTAACTCCTCTGTTTGGCCTCTGATTTTACCTTTCAAATACCCTTCTTTAGTGTTTTCAACATAAATCATTATGATGGATTTTTTTTTCATATTTTGAGATACGATGTGTGATGTAGTGAGTCTAGTTCTCCATTAGGTGGTTCTTCATCATGGTAGTGATCATGAAGGGTCATAAGTGAGTTCTACCATCTGGATGAACTTTGTTGTGGTTCTTCGGTCTTTCTACTGAGTGAAATTTCCCAAATGGACATGGGTGTGGATCATCTACCTACTCATTTACAACCCTTTATTGATTAGGGTGTGGGTCATATATCTATCAATTGAGAGTTACACCTCTATATTTTACGGTGTGGTTCATCTATATATATATTGTTATCCCCCAAAATACTAGGGTTTGGGTCCTTTATCCTTTAAAAGGACACACTTCCCTGTGATATTACAACAAGGGTTCTATATCATTATATTGAGGGGTATGCCCTTAATAAACTATAGCATGTGTCATTTACCTTTTTAGTGGAACCCAGATATGGACTATTGTGTGTGACATTTATCTATTACATAGTTTTTTAACAATGAAGATATATGTTTTAGGTAATCTATTTGGTGGTCATCCCACTCATCTATAAAGCATTGTGGTATTGTGTGGGTACTCCCCACATTTACAATTTGGATATACACACATGAGATGATGTGTATAACACACCATGAAATTAATATATATTAATTTTTAATATATTATTTTTTTTCTAACATGTTTTATATTTAATATCGTGTTAAGCATGTTTTAAACACAATAATGAGTTTACATGTATTACACGTGAGGTCGAGTTTTACCGATCTACAATATATTTTTAAAATACTATTATTTAATATAATATAGAATAGCTCATATGTTTAAATTTATGAATTGTATTAACTATCTAGATAATATATGTGGTACAATTTATTTTTTACATTTTCATTTTAAATAAATATAGGATAGAACTAAATATCTAAGAAATTTTTTCTTAAAAAACTATTTTTATGAAACCTATGGAGTTTTGTCTTATAATGTAAAATTAATTAATATTATAAAATCTTATTATTTTAATATATATATATAAAATGTTCAACCATTTATTTATTACATTCTTAAAAATTATTTAAAAGGCATAAGATATGAATAAATATTTTTAATACATAATAATTTTATTTTTCTCAAAAGGATATTTTTTTATATTTTTATGGAAAACCTATTTTAAATACAATTATTTAAAAATTTATAAATTATATGAAAAAAACACTCTACCTAAATTAATAAAGAAAAATATAAATTTATATTGGATGTATTTTTATATTTTTCTGATGAGTTTCATGTTTTGATGAATAGTGGTATGATATAGCATTTTAATTGAAAATAATTTTTCAATATTAATAATTTATAGCGATGAATTATATTTGTTCATATTAATAAATTTTTCACTTGATTAGTTCTTTTAATCTAAAATAATAATTTCTCTAAGATTATAAACTTTGTAAACAAATTTTATGAGATTATTAATTTTATTATGTTATATTCAATGAAAAATGAGTTTTTTCACACATATGTCTATAACAAGATTATTATTTTTAATAAGTTGTAAAATAAAGGATATTTTGTAGATATAAATTCTAATAATAAATATTAAATGTTTTCTGAAATCATGTTAATTAATTAATTTATTTTTGGAAATAAATAATTAAATTAAATGCCCAAAAAAAATTTGATATAGTAATTGCTTAATTAATGGATGAATGAAATATATGATTTTAAAAATATTAACAGAAATAAAATTTGATAGTTTTAAGGTCATCCAAGAATTTTATTGGTTACTTAGAATTGTTAATAGTGTTTTAAAAGTAATTTTTATAATTTATCTTATGTTATTTTATTTTATATAAGACAATGAAGAGTATAGTTTCAAAAGTGATATTATTGATATTTTAAAATAAATAATAATTTATTAAATGATATAAAATATATAAAAATCTAATTTTCTGCTAATAATTTGGATAAAAATTTGAAATTCTATAGGGAATCACCAATGATATTTTTTAATTTTATAGTTATTGTATTTTCCCTTTTTATATAAAATATAAGACTTCTCCATAAGAGTTAAAGGTATTAAAATGTATAACAACAAAAGGATAAGGATTTAAAATTTAATAAAAAATTGTCTAATAAGTATTTGATGAATATATTTTTCCATAATCACCTTAAGATTGAATATGAATTGTTTTATTGAGTATTGTACAAGAAAATAACTTATATATTATGCAAGTTTAATATATTTTCAAAATGTTACTATAATTCTATTAAATATATTTTATTTGTCAATGTAGTGGAAGAATTAGAATAAGAGTGATAATAAATATATATTTTTATCCTGATGAATACATTTTATTTATATAGAATTATTTTAAAATTTTATAAATTATATAATTACGTTAAAAGATTCATCAATACAAAAAATGTATTTATATTATTAACATATAAAAAAATAATTTATTTATATAATATTAATTTTTAATATAAATTAGATGGGTTAATTAGTTTAAATAATATTCTAGATCTATAATATATCATAGATATGCGTGAAAGAACCTTCTTTGACATCCCATATTGTATTGATATAGTTAATGTAAAACAAAATAAATATTTATAAATTTCACAATAAGGGTACATTATTAAATTATTATTTTATTAAATTATTTAAAAATCAAGGAAATATTAATTATTTAAAATGGTATAATACATGATCTTATATTTCATACCCTATTCATTTATATTCCATTTGGATATTTGTATCTATTCATTTACATTATTATATTTTAATTTTAAAAAAAATATTCAAAAGTGCCCCACACAACATTAATAAAGGGTAACCTCTTACATTACATATTCACACTACATTGAGCCTTAAAAAATTGAAATACTCAATACCATTTCTCCGGAAACATAATTATCAATGTTATAGAGATTTTTTATTCCAAAAATACTAACCACAAATATCTTATGAAGAGATCAATAAGAAGTCTGTCGAAGAAGAGGTAATGGTTTTTTCATACTCATCCATGTTTATTATTTTTTTCCAATATATTTATGTTTTGATAACATGTTAATGTAATAAATTCATTATATTTTATATTATGATATTTTATTATGTTTATGGTTCAATCGTGTTACATATTTTGCGAAGAAAATGAAAAAAAATCAATGTGCGTATGTACATACAACTTACCATCTCTATGGCATGGTGTAATTTTTTTTAATCACCACATTATTTTGATGGGTATAATTATTGTTATAATGGATATAAATGTTGAATGTGGCAAAATATTGATTATTTATAATTAATATCCAATCCAATTCCTTTCATTTTCAATATTAAGGGGGTAATATCATTTCTCGAGCATATATACGGCCTACCATTTTCCATGACATGATTATAATTATTTTCAGTGATAACAATTTAAGAATGATTATAAACATGTATATAATTAAAAAAATATAAAATATATGAACACAATATAATTTTTTTATGAATTATACAAGTTATATTCATGTCGAAAAGGGATTACCTGGAAAAACATGAATATAAAAATAAAGTAGTTTACACTCAAAACAAGGGTAGTAGCATAATATTATTAAAAAAATTATATAGGGATATAATATATGATATCATAAATATGGACATGTTTCAATTATATCATAAAAACCTATTTCAAACCATTATTCATGAAGATAAATTATATTCAAAAAATAAAAGTATTTTGTAAGGGTACATATAACAAAATTAATATTATTCACGATTGTTTACAAATAAAAATCTCCAAAGTAATATTTTTCATCCACATACATTTTTCATTAATATATTTTCTAAAATATTTTTACAATTTTCCACAATTTATTTAAATAATTTATCATGTTTTCGTTTTTATAATAATAATTTATAGGATTCTTTTTTTCATTTTTCAAATTTGCTTAATTATTATTTTTTCTACAAAAATACAGAAGGAATGAATTTTAACATATACGGTATGAGTTAATTTTCCCACTATCAAGATACATTAATGTTTTGAAGCTTGTTTTAAAGTTCAAAATTTAATTTCAATTTTAATTATTTACTCTTACATTTTTTCATCCTTTTTAATATATTATTTCAAACTAAAAAAATTGGATTTCACTAAAAAAATTAATGATTTATATGAGTGTTTTAACCTGTGTAGTCATATTTTATTACATCATATGACTATTGATTTTTATATGCTATTATACTATCTACCTTATTTTATTGAAGTGTTTACTATTATTTTGACTATGGATGTGAAATTTTTAAACCATTCATTCTTTATAGTTGAACTATTTACATTTAAAATGATAGTTTTTAATACGAATACAAATTTTTTTTATGTTTCACCAATTTCAATTTAGGAATGCATTTTTCATGTAAAGATAGTGTTATGTCTTTCTATATACCCTGGATGTATCAATTGGTCTCATAGGAAAATAAATATTTGGTATTAGTTCATATCTTACCCATTTATGTCTTATGTCTTGGCTAATTCTTGGACAATATGTATTTGATGTACGACATTATGAATTGCCTCATTATGATATTATTTATTGATATTCAATGTGATTATTTGACTAGAATAATATATGTTGTTATGTTTTCTATATCATGTAATATGTTATTATTTATTCTACTCGTGTTATAATCATGATATTTTTAAATGGATTGTGATTCTATAATTTTCCTTGACTTGTTATTTAATAGTATACAGTTATTGTAGCATACATTTTAAGCTTTCCCATTTTGAGCATATGAGCATTCCGATATATTATGTTATATTTTTTCTAGGATACCAAGTTTTATATTATGATTGATATTCACAATTAATATAGTATAAAATCAGTTCTCTAAAGATATTATGTGTTCTATGTTATTGTTAACAATGTAATATATGCTTCATGTTGGTAAATTGGTTTTCAAATCTACTAAATTTATCTGCCCTTTAAAATTCATATCCTATATCTATGCCTATTTAATAATATAATGCATTGGCTCAAGGATTCTAGGTTCAATGAGTAATAGTAGCTATTAGTGAACGTTTTAAAAAAACCATGGAAACTAGACTTAGTAAACATAGATTATCCAACATAATCCTAATATATATTTTAGGATATGTATAGAATGAATTCAATGAATTTTGGTATGTTATAAATCTTGTGGGTATTCCTTGAAATTCACCCTTATTTGGATAGGAAAAATCAATTTTCTTTTAGAAAAAATTTACCTTGGGGTCTAAACACAAATAAGTTACATGTAGCCTGACTCGACATATCATAAAAAATGACATTAGTTTGTATTATGGACATAGTTTGACACTCTAATGGGATATTCATTAGACAATTCACTTTTTCATTACCAAATATTAAGAAAAGTTATAAAATTAAAATATTCCCAAAGATACCTTGTTTATGGTAAATATATTATCTAAAAATAAATATTTCAATTCATGTTTATATTTTACTTGTGTTTATAGTATAAATTATGTTTCATAATTATATAATCTATGTAAATTTATTCGATCATTTTAAATTTGGATCCTAAAATAAGGAACATGATCTTCACCTATCTACTTGATCCAATGAGTAAAAAGTATCATATATTTTATTATCATAGGCCAATATATCAAAAGTAACTATTCTCTCAAGAATCCTCATCATAAGAGGACATAGAATAATGTGATAATGAGATGGGCAAGAAATTCTGAAGGTCCCATGGCATAATGGAAATTGATAAATGAATAAGATGACAATCGAAAGATGTATAATGGTAATAATATGAATATTTATTTTCCATATGATTTAATTTTTTAATGAAATAACCTGGTACATTCATGAATGGAATGAGAGTATTTTATATTTGCATAGAAAAAGAACACAAATTTCATTATTTTAATTAATATAAACACATTCAATATGCACTGATTTACCAACATGGAGATGTGAAACTATGAAATCAATGTATAATGGGAAAAGAAAATATATTCCAAATATTGGTAGTGGTTCATGGTCATGAATACGATTCAAAAACATATGAATAGTATTGATTAATGTCATTATGTTTTGGCATCAATAATTATGTTATTTGAGTATTTTTTGTACATTATGTATTTGTCACAATAATTTTGTAATATATGAGAATTTTATTTCAGTACTTTTTCATTAAGGATATTAAATCATTTTTCGGGTGATACCATGAAAATTTATTTAGTAGAAATTAAAACCTTGTAGAAATCACATGGTTAATGGAAATAGAAACATTAATATGTTCCCAATGATGAGATAATTATGATTGATAATGAGATGATTGATAACGATATTGTACTTTGGATACTACTACATACCATTGATATGGTTCTAAACATTTGTATCGTGATCCACTAAAGAGATTAGCTAATTATGATATGGTTTATGTTGATCATTTGATTATGTCTAAGAGGCTACTACATTAATTCACCATATGATACATGATATGCTAAGAGATGAATTTGAAATTCTACCTGGAAAAATTAAATGATATGATTTTGCTTATGAAATATAAATATATCATGTAATTACGTTTAGTTACATTCATAGAGAGTGAAAATATTTTTCATCTTCAGAAAAAGTCACATAAAAAAATATTATCTTATCATCATCATTTTTGATGATATCAATGACCTTTTTCCTATTACTAGTTTATGGTTCAATGGTCATCAAATTTGACATGAATACATTATTTATCATTCTCCATCACTACATAATGGCCATATTCTTCTACCATTCCCATGATTTCAATATTGTTCACTTAATTTAATTTCTAGTTTTGTAGTGAAATTTTCATTTAATATTCCCTCATACTATGAATATGTGTTAATAACCCAATTTTTTATATGGGGTTTTCATCAATTTTTTATTTTAAAATATCAAACCCAAGACTATCATGATAAGTTTTAAATTAAATTAAAATGATTTAGTTTTTGATGGGAGAATGTAACAACCAAATTCTTTACCATATTTTTATTTTTTAATTAATTTATTTTTATAGAAATATTTATATGAAAAACAATGTCGGGTTAAACTACATACAACAATGTGTTGTCTTGTGTATCATAGAATGATGAGTTTTATGGAAAAATAATATTTTATTAAAATATTATTATTTAATGTAATATATCCTAATAAATAATTTGGATGGTATTAATAGTATTAACATACATATTGAAATTTATGGTTAAAATTATTGGTTATAAATGATTTAAAATATAAAATATAAAGAAGATGAATATATACCATTTTTTTATGAAGACCGATGTTTTTTCTCCCAAGTAAGTCTTTTTATAATAAATTAAAATAATTATGATCATTAAGTTGTAATAATTGGATATAATTATTTAATATGAAATTAAATATTCTTATTATACATCCAATAAAATTCATAGGAATAAGATACGATTTATGATTTTTTGTACTAATAATTATACTATTCTAAAAAGCCAATTTTTTCATCTTATAACACGGAACCTATTTTAAATATAATTTTGGACTCTTTTATATATGATATCGGAGAAAATAAAATTCTTATTTTAATTCCGAATATAAAATATTACTTGGATTTAGTTGTTGTTATTTTTTTGATAAGTTTCATTTTTTGAAAAATAATGTTAAAAAATATACATTTTAATTGAGAATAGATTTTTCATCTAAATAAGTTATATTTTTAAATTATATTTTATTAGTTTGTAAATTATAATTAGATTATTTATATACAACTTAATGCAATTTTGGTCTGTGGAATCAATTTAAAATTTATTTTTAATATTAAAACATTACAATATTGTGTATGTTTTTACTTCAAAAACATGTTTTTTATTCAAACAAATGAATTATTTTTAATTTAGTTAATGGAACTCTTTTTTATCAATTTCAAAAAATGTATTCCATATTTTTAATCATTGGATGAAAATTATATAAATGATATTATTTTAGTTTTGGACATATAAATAGTAATTTTAGTAATTTTTTAATTTTCCTGCATGAGTGTAAATTAGGTAATTCATGGTAAAATTATTTTTATATCTATTATAAAATTACCCAAAAAATTATCCTAATGGAATTTGATGTGTTTTCTCAAAAAATATAATTTTTTTTGAGATTATAGAATTTTTTATCTAATTGATTTAAATTTTTACAATTGTTATGGAAATTTATATGAACGGATAATTATTTCACACTTTTGTTTCTTATAAGAGATTTTCTATAATATGTGGTAATTTAAATGAAATGTTATTATATAAATATTATTTATAAATATTAAAGGTTTTCCTAAATCCTGGTAATTTATTTATAATTTTTAGTAATAAAATATTACCATTAAATGGTGACACATTAACAATGTAGTAATTTATTAATTAATGGAAAAATCAAATAAATGTTATTAAAAATATTAAAATAAACGAATTTTAAGTTATTTATTGACATAAATGATTTATATTGAGGTATATGACATTTTATTAATGTTTTTGAAGTCTTGTTTCAAATTAATCATGTTGTTTTTAATTTTTTATAAGACAAAATAATGAGTCCTATCAAAATTGAAATTAATGATATTTTAAAGAAAATAATATTTTATTATACGATATAAAATATATAATAACATAAAATATTTCAAAATAACTTGAAAATGTATCACAATTTTATAAATGAATCATTTAGTATTATTTTATATGTTTATATTAATTGTATTAACCCTTAATGATTATATTTTTTTGATATCACGAAATGATTTAAAGTGGATAAATAAGGACTAAAAAAATAAGAATAAAAAATCAATTAAAAACATGTTAAAAAATTATTGTACAGATGGGATTATACCTATTTTACCTTATGATAACATTTTAGAGGTTTAATAGAAACATGTTTCTGATAATATCTTATATATATTTTTTAAATCAATGATATTTACAAAATATCACTATCTTGGAATTTATTATTTTTTAGGTGTATACATATGAAAATAAATCTATTATATGAATAATAAATATGTTTAATTTGACCCTAATGAAATTATATTCATTATAAAAATTTATTTTTAATTTTTCTAAATTTTATAATTTCCATTAAATCTTCATCAATACTAAAACCATATTCATTTAATCAATAATTAAATTAAAAAATTGATTTTAATAATATTAATTTTGATATACTATTTTATGACTTAATTTATCTAACCAATTTCATAGATAAAATAAATATATGAATGATTTAGGAAAGATTTATATTATAAATTAAACTTTTTCTTAATTTATTAAATGTCATATTAAAATAATATTACCAAAATTAAAAATAATGGAATATTATATAATTAATATTTTATTAATTTGTTTATTAATTATAAAAAATATTTATTTATTTCAATGGGGACATGATAAGGTCATAAATTTCTTCAATTGTTCATTTATAAATAATTTTAATGTATTTACCTATATAATATCCTATTATGTTAAACTATTTTAATAATTTTCAAAAGTTACCCTCACCACAATTATAAAATGGAACATCATCCCTTATGTCATCATAACAAATTTATCTTTATATATCAACAAAGTAGTTCTCAAATATAAAGAAGAGTCATTATACATGTTATATAGGTTATGTTCCTATAATAATATCTACCCTAGATCATATAATAATAGAGGCATAGGTTGTCCACCAATGAAGTGATAATCATTTTCAATTACTAATCCTTTTTTATTTCTTCTCCAACAAACACATTATGTGTTTTTTACATTACAATGTAATAAATAAATATAACATATTATCAGTTTTTGTTATTATTTTGGTAAATATTATTTTACCTTTTATCTATCTTATAAAAAATTAAATCATCCCATGTTCATATGTACAGCTTACCATCTCCATGATGTGCTACAATTTAATTTTTCATCACCAATTTATTTGAATAGTTATGATGATCTATGTAATAGATAAAATAAATAAATATAATAGGATAATAATTATTTATAACTAATTTTCCATCCAATTTCCCTCCCTTTTAAAATTAGGGGAATGATATCATCACTCATGCTTACAAACAACCAACAGTTTCCACGACTCGATGGGTTTCAATTTCCATGATAACCATTTAGGAATGATTATAAAAATTCATATATTGATTAAATATAAAATATATGAACTTAATAAAAATTTTTATATGATATATATTTATATATGAACTATTCATAATAAATAGAACATACAGGAAAAAACATGTGTTGGAAAATGATGTTGTCAATATACAAAAAAGGGTAATAACAATATATTATTATTAGAAAATAATAATAAGATAATATAAGATGTAATAAATATATATATGGTTTCTGTATAAATTAATAATGTCTTTTAAACCATTATAAAATGAGATATTTTTCAACTAAAATAATATATAGGGTAGTAGTTAATTTCACAATCTAAAAATTATTCTAGATTATATATATGTAAGTAACTGCTAGGGAATATTTATCTACCCATTCAATGTTTCAATTAAATGTTTTCCAGAGTAGTTATTGTATTTTACAACCAATTTTTTATTTCTTTTACACATAATATTCTTATTATAAAATGGTTTTAAAAATATATTTTTTTAAATTTCGAAATGAGGTACTTTATGACTTGATCAAAAAAATTCAGAAGGAATGTTTTTTACATATACAACTTGAGTGGATTTTTCTCCAATCATAGCACCTATATGTTATGAATGTCAATAAATGGTAATAAGGTTATTATCAATTATTATTTCTTCTTTTAACATAGAAATACCTCTGACATAAATATTTTTAGTGTAAAAAATGAGAATTTCCAAAAAATAAAAATAATGGATTAAATATATTAATTTTTTCAATATCAAGATGCCATTTCAATTATTACTATTTATTGAGGGTAAACTCTTATCGTACTATCTACCATATTTTATTGATGGTTTGATTATTAAATTGAATATATACAAGATATTTTGAAACTATTCATAGTTTTCTGTTGAGGTATTAACATTTTGTCAGTTATTTTTTCAATACAAATGAATATGTTGTTTATGTTTCTCCAATTTTATATATGGTATGAATTCGAATTTGTATGACATGGACATGGAATTATATATCCCCTTTATTCATTATTATGTCTAATGACACAAACAAGTTATGATATTGGCTTATATATAACCCTTTTCTGTATGGTGTCTTGGCTGAACCCTTTATGAAAAGTTTATGATGTACAAAATTATGAATTCCCACGTTATGAGATTAATTATTGATATTACATATAATTATTCAACTAGAAAAATATATGTGGTAATTTTATCAGCATATTATGATTATATGTTATTATTTAATTTTCCCATATAAAGCTTATGGTATGTTTAAATGGAATTTAATTAGTTATTAACCATTCCATATTATTTAATCTTATATGTTTATGATAACTTCCATTTTATGCGAATCCTTTCTGGTCATCTGATCTTACAATTTCTTTTGTTTAATTTTCACCAGGATTAGAAGAATTATATTTTCATTAATATATAAGGTTACTCTTGGAAAATATTATTTCTCTCCAAGGATTGACGATGTATTATTTTATTGTTTCAATTATAATGTATATTACAATTATTTTATACAAATTACTAAACATAAAATAAATGATAATTCAATTAGAATTTTTGTCATGTATATATTCTAATATAATTAATATAATTCACCCATTATAGGATTCTATGAATAAGAAGTTATAGTGGGATTCATTAATGGACCTTTTGAAATGCAGGATGTCTTAGTTCATGGGTTGTTCTATTAGATAGAGATTCACATTCTCTCTAATCTCATATTAGTTTATGATAATTTAAATAATTGGTTTTGTTTATTTATATCTTTATTTGTGTTAAGATTTTAATTTCTCTGATATCTCATATTTATCTCCAATTATACCTAAGGTATATCATTGGCTGTGAATATAGTCATCCTTAAATGTAATTTTCAAGAACGTTTCATGTCTTAAGAAGAGATATGAATTTTCGGTGGTGATTACACAGTTGCATAGGGGATACCTGCTATAATTTGACCCTATAAAATATTTGGTGATTAGTGATATATATGCAGGATCACATAGTATTTAATTTTATATATAATTTCTAGAAGGACATATTTTCTGGTTGGGTGTGTATTTTTCACATTACTTTTAGAATTATGATTTCATACACTTTATATTCCCTGTAGTTGGTTACAGTCTTGTATATTAATCTATTTATTATTTTATTTTCATTTTATTAATCTATATTTATTTCTGTGGGTGGGTGGATACATACATATAAGTAATTATGAAAAGTATTACGACATTAGTTATATCATTTGGTGGTTGTGACTTGCCCACATACTATAATGGTTGGCTCATTGTCATTTTGGATCATCCTTTTTTATGACATGCTAGCCTTGGATGGGCCAGGTCATGAGTTATTTATTATAAATTTGATTTGACTTATGGGTGGTGTTTTAATTTTTAACCCCATAAGATGTTTCCTTGGAAACATGGGATATTTTTTTCAAATTGTCTTGAGTGTGGATTTCATGACAGGGAACCTATTATCTCTAGAGAAAATGATGTATATATAAACTTGGACTCTAACTAACTACTTCTCAACTATACATATTGATACATTAGTTATAAGGTACATTTTTACAAGCATCATATGTGATTGGGTATTTTTTATTTGTTTTATTGAGTTGGATACCAATGTATTTATTCAAATCATGTTATGGTATATCATGATTAAATTTTTTGGATGCAACCATGAATAAATAAAAAGAATTTACTGATTCATGATTTTTATGATCATCTGATAAATGATTTTGCCTCAGTACAAGGGCTATCATGTGAGATCTTTTCTCCCATAGGGATGTTAATAAACCCTAAAAATTGAGTCTAACAACTCGAACAACTGAATAATATTTGTTTTCATATTTTTGTGTTATTTAATTTTATACTCCACAGAACTATATCATTTAATTAAAAATGTTGTTATTTTTAATATTATACCATTGGGTTTCTAATTTTATATAACCCTTGGTAAATATGATCATTGGAAGCTAGACTATTTATGTTACGATTACAATTATTAAATACAAGTGATAATGTTTTATTAATATAGAATGTAGAGTTGATGGCCTCATCTAGTAGACACTGACCATATGAAGCCCATCTGTCCGAGATTTTGATCGAGTTTGTGTAACTAGGATTTTCCTAGGAAAAATCCCAAGCTATGATTTGACATTTGAATCTTGAATTGAATCTCCTAAGGGAAAAGTTCATGATGATTGAAATAACCACTCGAGTAATGTTGTCTATGTTTCCCCAGGATTTCATCACCATTGCCCTCCTTACGCTTATGGGGCTATGAAGGTGTTATAAGGGGCTTTATAAAGAGACCTTAGTTACATTGTGTAATCCTTTGGTGTAAATAAAGATTTTATTTCATCATTACTATTTTTTGGAAAATATTTTCATAATAAATTATATTTTTAATTAAGATAATGTTGATAAATTTATTATAGAATTAAAAATTGTACTTTTCAAATATTTCTCCTATATAGAGAATTATTATGGTAACATTAACATCATTTTCAAATTTTACGTGTCAAAAATAACCTAGGATAAATTTTTAGAAATTTTCTAGTATGTTTTAATTTTATGAATAGTGTTTTTAATGAATAGTATTTGTTTAATATTTTATTTTTTAATAGATTAAAAATATTTTATAATTAAATAAATTTTTCTATGAAATTATTTTAGAAAATATATCATATGATGTTGTAATCAGGGTGAAAATTGGGGTTAAATAAGATCAAAATAATTTTTTGGTGAGTAGTAACAAACCCTAATGAATAGTAATGAATATTAAAAAAGCCAAAAAAATTATAAACATTAACCATGAATCTATAAGTACAATTTTAAAACATTTAAAGTGAAAAAACTATCATAGAATATGTTTTGGTATTTTTGTATGTCAGAAATATTTTATTTACATTTTTATAATTAATTTAATAATTTAAAATGTGAATGAAATTTCATAAAATATAATAATAAATTGATAATTTATTGTCTTATGGTTATACTATAATTTTATGGGACCTTGATTACTTTTTCAAGGTGTAACAAAACATGTAATAGATTTAGATTTTTTTTAATAAATAAGGTTTTCAATTAAAAATTAAATTAAAAATATTTTTAAAAATATTTTTATTAAATTTATTTCTTTTATGAATTCAGATCATCGATAGCAGGTTAGGGTGAATTTTTGATATTTTTATAAATTTTTTTGTTTTTCAGTTAATAGAGAAAATACAGTTTTGATTTTTGGTTTATTTAATGACATTATTAATGATGTAACCATGATATGATAATTCCGATTCACTTATTAATAGTAATATATGTTTTTAGGTGTCCTATATTTCCAATACCACGAGAAAATACCATGGGAAAGAACATGATTTAGCAAATACAACCGATGAGGTGTCCATATAAATTAATTAAATATTCCTTCACTTTTGTTATAAATACCAAGTCATTCCTTCATTCTATTCATTCCATAATCACTCTAAATAATGCTCTATTATTTGTAGCTCTCAATTAGTTCTCCCAAGATTCCCTTAAACCCCCCCCCATGTATTCAACATTCAAGATTTTGAAGTTAATCTTGAAGGTAAGGGAACCTTTCACCCTCCTCTTTTACATCATTACTTCATTTATGTTGTGTCTTATAGTTTCCATATTATAATGTTCTGGTATGTTCCTATATATATTATTTACATTCCATTTAATTTTATGATAATGTAAGACCATTTCCACTCTCGTCAATTTATTTTCTGAATTTCTATGTGATGTCATTAGGCTGCCCTATTTTTGTAAAAGAAATCACATTTTCTCATTTTCTATCGGGATTACTTTTATATGTGGTATATCGGTCAATTATCCAAAACATTCTCATCTTTCAATTTTATTCTATCTATACATTATAAAATTATTAATTTAAGGATTGTAACCCCTTGTCCCCTCTCTTTTTTTTGAAACCATGTTATATATGGGTTATGTTGAAGAAATTTAGTCTCATTATTTCTCTCCATTTCTCAATAAATATTCTTATTTGATTTATTTTAATACCCAAACCTATTTTATATCTGTGGGTATTATTCATTACATTAAAATGATATATATTTTATTTGTGTTGATATACATAAAACCCTCATAACTTTTCCATGGTTTAGAAATGACATAATGGTCACGTTTTACGCTATTTTGAAATGCCACGATTTTGAAATGAAACCCAATTATTTTACTATATATGGGTTATTTATGAGCTATTTTATTATTATAAAGTTGGATTACATGAAATTAAAAACATATTAATGGTGAACCATGAAATAACTCTAATTCATTGGGTAAATAATTTAATCTCTTGAGATGCCAAGTATTAGGTTACCTTGGTGAATAACCTTGGTAGATTTTCTAAAACGTTGGGGATATGCATTGGTGATATGTTCATGAATGTCTAAATTAAATGTTATATCCACATATTCATGTTATGATTGGTTTTTATTATTATATTCTTATTTTTCCATTTATCATTTATTTATGTAAATCACTATGATCTTATTGATATCACAAGTAAATGGTTACCCTTGTTTACCCTTACTAGGCCTTCTTTGCACCCATTCCATTGATGAATATCTCCATGTTATAAGAGGAAAAAACTGTACATAGAATGATCTTATGATAAATATCTACAAGTGGATTAGAAAATTGTTTTATGTTTTCGTGTTTTATGTTCCTGATTTCCAAGACACACGTCTTTAAAGATCCACTTTTTATAAAATGTAAATAAATGTTTTGTAATAAAAATGTGGGATAACAAAGTTGGTATGAAGGGAATGTTTAGTTATTTAAGGAAATTATGATATGAAAACATTAGGATGTACTTGATATAAAAATTTAAATATAGGAAAAATTACTCGTAATTTGATGAAATATCATGTAAGTGGTTTTTGAAAAAATAAATCCATGTCTGTATATGACCAAGTGGATGTGGTTTTGGAACATATATACATAGGAGGAAAAATTCAGACAAGTTGTTTTGGGATTTTCCTAGGGTATCAAGGTATACGACAATTGGCCTTGCTGAACTCTTGGTTATACTCTACTGTGGGATATATATTGATAATCCTTTGATTTTTATGAATCATTATGAAGGATTTATATAGAAATGTAATTGTTTAATCATTATGTTTTATGAAATAAAATTCTTTATTGTTAAAATATTTGTAAAAGAAATAATTTTCTCACTAAGGTATTATTCTTTAGAAAATGGCAGGGAATAGAAGGAACCATGCATAATGTGGCTATAATTTACCTTGAGCTTACGACCCTAAGATAAAAGCATGAATTGAAACCTTCATGGGAATGATGAACCAATAGACTCATGTTATCGGAAATAAAATTAATCACACTATGAGTCCAATATCACCATGAAGTGAGAAACATTTTGTTGTTTCCTTTCTATATCAATAAAAATTAACCATTAGTGGATCTATCGACCCAATGATTACTAAACAAAGGATCCACACTATTGAGTAGATATTTTCTTTTCTCCACTGTTCGAAACTAGAGAATGTCTCTATGGTTGTTTACCATATAGTGGAAAATGATTATCAGTGGTCGAAACTTATTAATAACATGATTCCAAAAGTGGAGGTTGAATCAATGGAGTGGGAAGAGTTCATAGTGATATTTTTTATGTATTTCCCTGATTCTATGAGATCAAGAATGGATAACGAGTTTCTCGAGCTGAAGAAGAATGAGGAAGAATCTGTGGGAATCTACGAAATGAATAGCACAAGATTTCACGTTACACCTCTAACATTTTCATGGATCTAAATAGCAAGGTTGATAGATTCTTCGGTGGTTGGAGACCTCATATGTGGATGAATCAAGACAACCGAGACTATGATATCTATTAAGAGATCATGCAATGTGCGATGAAATTTAATCTGGAGTTTGGTGGGATGAAGTGGTCTCATAAATCCAAAAACAAGAAATGATTGATGGAACCATCCATAGGTTTAATTTTGATCAGGGAAGAGGAGGTATGAAAGTACAGAATCCCATGTGTAATAAATGTGGTAAAATTAATTCGGGGAACTACCAACTTCATAGAGAGAACAACTAATAGTGTGGAAGAGATATCTATATTTTGAGGAATTTTCGTAGTGAGGAGAAACCTCATCTTCCCATCAATAAAGACAAGGGAAAGATGGTGAAGTCCCAACCTGATTTCCAAAACTACATTTTTTGAAAACATGGGAACTTTTCCAACCATTGTCAAAATCTGAGGGTAGTTGAGGGGAATCTCCATCATCCTCAATAAACGCCAAGGGAATAAGGTCATACTTTTGAAATCAGAATGAATAATGTTGAAGCAACAAATGATGAGGTCATAAGTACTCTGGTTGTTCTATCAAATCTATCAAATACATTATTTTATTCAAGTTCTACACATTTCTTTTTATCCTCTACATTTATAAAGAATATAGATTCAACCCCCAATTTCTAAAGGTATAGTTATGAGTCTATACTCTTGGTGGGATTATCAAATCATCGACAGTGTCTAGAATCTCTATTATTTTTTTGGTTAGTACAATATTATCACAAATATTTTAGTCATTACCATGATGGAATTCAACATTATACTAGGGATGTAATGGATCTCAATTAATAATGTTAAGATCCAATATAGAAGTAATAAAATATCTATAGTCTTGGATATGAATCCAATAGTTATATTATAAGGAGAGATATCTCAACATGGTATTTGTCTAGATGAACATTCTATATCTATATTTAAGGATTTTACCAGTGAAGAAAATGAAGGAAATGATAGTTAATAATAGAAAATGTCCCCATAATCTATGAATATTTTGAAATATATTATGAGGAGTTTCCCTGACCTCCCCCTAAAAGAGAGGTAGAGTTCTCTACAGAATTTGTACGTATATCCCATCTAATATCAAAGACCCCAAATACTATGCAAAATGTGGATCTATAGGAACTAAAGATAAAACTTCAATATGTTTTGGTGAAGGGTTTTATCTGAAATAGTGTGTCTCCTTAGGGAGCACATGTTCTCTTTGTGTAGAATAAGGTTTGATCAATGTGGATATGAATTTATTATAGAGAACTTGATGGGGTCATAGTGAAAAAAATACCTTCTTCCTAGAGTTGAGGACTTATTTGACTATCATCATGGGGATCAATTATTCTGTAAGATTGATCTTCATTTATATTCACATTAATTGAGTGTTAAGAAGGATGATATTCCAAAAACTTCCCTCTGGTCAAGATATGGTAATTATGAGTTTGTTGTTATTCCCTTAAGACTAACTAATTCATCATCTATTTTTATGGATTTGATGAATAGAGTCATTAAATAACACCTTCAAAACGTTGTGGTAGTTTTTATTGATGATATTCAGATATATTTCAAAATTCATGAGGAGAATGAGGATCATCTAAGTGTAATTTTTCACACTCTTAGAATGGAGAGGATTTTTGGAATATTTGGAAAATGTAAATTTTGGTTACAAATAGTTTATTTCTTGGGGAAAATTATTACCAATGAAAGAATCACTGTTGACCCAACTGAGATAAAATTTCTAGGGGAGTTATTTAGAATACAAAAATCACTGATATTCATAGATTCCTTGGATTATTAAGATATTATAGGAGGGTTCTGAAAAAATATTCCTGATTTTCTAATCAATTAAAAAATTTAACTCTAAAATGGGTCATGATCTTCTAGACAAAGGAGTGTGAGGAAATTAACCAAGAGATGAAGAAGAGATTGTTAACTGCACCCATTTTAACTCTACACTAATGTCGATATGGATTCATTTTTTAAATGATGAATCTCTAAAATGGACTGGCTATCTCCTCATGCAAAATGACTAATTTATTGCTCATGAATCACAACAATTAAAGATTCATGAGAAGAAATATCCTACGCATTATCTAGAGCCGGATGTGGTTGTTTTCTCTCTGAATATATGGAGGCATGATCTTTAGCAGGATAAATGTGATATATAACCAAACCATAAATGTTTGAAGTTTTTTTTCACAAAAATTATTTGATCATGAGATGTACGATATGGTTGGAACTTCAAAATGAATATTATTGTTCAATTCATTATCATCTTGGAAGAGAGAACAATGTCACTTATGCATTAAGTTAGAAAGACATAGTTGTTCATTCCATGATGAGGATTCAAAAAATCATTTGATCAATGAACTAGTAAATATGGAAATGTATAACGGCCCGACCTTAGATACCCAGAGTAGGTGCATTATTATATAACATTGGCCTTATCACAAGAATGATCAAGTCTCGAAAGACCGATTAGTTTTGTAGCATTGGAGATACAAGATATATTCATAAAGTTTACATTACATCAATAAGTGAAAAACAACAACAACATATTGTCTTCATATCCCCTCATACTATCCCTACAGGTCATTCATAAAATACTTCTTCACATCCTGGGAAAAATAAAACATTAAAAAGAGTGATCTAAGATGATCTGTAATGATAAAAATATAGGGGAAAATTTCATAAATAAACATAAAAATTTAAGGCAATGTATAACTAAAACAAAAGCCTTTTAAAATTGAACTTCAGCATAATATGATAAGGATAAAATGAAATAATTCCATTTACTTATTCACATGGATATTATACTAGTCTAATAATCAAATGAAAATATTAATAACCACTTTCATAATGACGGAATGCATAATGCCAGACTATCATAACCACGTAGCCAAGGCCTCGTGCCAAGACTAAAAATAATATTTTTTTAAGGCCTCATACCAAGACACTAGTTTGTCTCATGAGACCTACTAATGCATCGAGGAGCTATATCCATCTACACCCATCACTTACTTAGTCTGATGCATTCCTCATATGAAAATTTTGAAATATGACTAAACATTTATATTAAACTAGAATACGACATGTCAATACGTAATCGGAAAACCATGAATGGTATAAAAATAGCACATCCACAGTCAAACATAACTCATTCGATACAATATGGAAGATTTTATAGTATCAGATTAATCTCAATCAAGAATAATGAAGGATATTGACATAGATGAAAATAACCGTCAAAACTATTAGAGAGAGATATCCCCCTTTTTCTTGAAATCATTTAATAGTAACACTATTTGTCAAGAAGCCATTTAAAAATAGATTTTTGAATCAAAGTGTCTAATACCACTTTGAAACTTTTAAAAGTAATTTTAATTTTAAAACTTTAATGTCCATATAAATAAATTCTTAAAACCATTTTTAAAACATGGAAATGAATGAGAAATATTTAGAAGAATAAACACTTAAAAATGTTTTTTAGTTAGAGTTTATAACCAAAAGGGAGACACTTGAATACAAATAATTGAGGTAACCAAAACATTATAATATCATGGGAATAATGGGATTCATGAAATTCTATGTCAAAGTACATTATATACACCATATAAAAGTGATTTGGTGTATAACAACAAAAAAGTCTCAATGGAATGTAAATTAAGATGAATTCTCTTATAAAGACCATATATTTAAGTTAAAGATAAATAAAAGACATAATTATGTGTGAAAATATAAATAAACTCAATATGATTGGATATTTACTGTAAATGAATCAGACGACATTCACACATATTCATGTAAAAACAAAACCAATGAATTTGATATTTAACTCAACAAATGGAGATTGTGTTAAAATTACTCTTATCAAGTTCATAACGATGACTATCGAATTTATCAATGGAGTGATTATGTGTATAAAAAGTATATCCATAGAAAGGTGAGTGGAATTTATGACATAATCAAATGAATAGTGATTCTACACATAATCCTGGAGTAAAATAATAAATGAAGTATGCGTAAACCGAATGAGTGAAAATTAAAATTTCAAATTCCCTTATTGATTTGGTAACATAAAAACCATACACCCATGAAAGAAGGATCATACAATGATGATGTAAATATACATGAATTAATTTATATTTCACAATGAATAAAAACATGGTCAGTACACACACCACATGTAATATATAAGTGGTGAACAATGGAATTCTTACGGAATTTAAAGTGAGATAAGAAACCCCTTACATTGTAATTTTTCCTTGGTAGACGGTAGGTTAACCTCCTGTATAATGGTGAAGTAATTGTTATTGAATTATAAAATAATAATTTACACTAATATTATATCATATATGATCTTTTAACATTGATTTGTTAATAATATCTTAGTATTATCGTCATTTCGGGTGTTAACTTACATGGTTTCCTTTATATTCTTTGTTATGTGAGCAGTGTTAGTTATGGATAGGTTGTATCATATTCATATCCATAATTATATCAAGTCCTTAAACATTATTTTTATTTATCAAATGGGAATTATACTTGAATGTATACGATGGGAAATGAATCTCATTGCGTTCGTGAAGACGGTAGTCCGTACGTATGCACGGGCGACAATATCATTATTTTGATGTTAAAATAACATATAATTGGATGGTATATAATATAGACAGAATAATTATCATGTTATATTTATTATTTACATTACTTACACTTCATTATTATACCCATCCAAATAATAATTTATTGAATGACAATTACACCACGACGTGGAGACGGTAAGCCGTACGTACGCACGTATGGTGACATGCCATTCAAAGGATGGATAGAATAATGAATATGGTTGTACCATATTTATAATAACATCATAATATATATAATATACTGTATTTATTATTTTATAATTGAAATAACAAAGACATAATAAGATGATGAAGAAAGGAACTTGAAAGTGGGTGGTGAAAACATTATCTCTTTTTCGGGTTCTTCCTTTTGATTTAATCAAAAGGGCTCTTTAGGATGCCTTTCTAATCAAACTAAGGCCTCTAGGATGTATTGAGGGAAGTTGAGAATGTATTTGGGAATGGTTTGGCTTATCCAAAAGGCTTTTAATGTCTGATTTAGTGAGAATGGGGAGTGCCCTTTTATAAGAGGGGAGAGGGGCACCTTTGGGAAAGACAAAAATATTATTTTATAATAAATTCATATTCGGTTTCTAATGGATCAAAAGTGTATTATTTAGATATTAAGGTGGGTATGGGTCGAACACCACTCAACCAATAGAATTTAGACTGGTTTGGGTCATTATATAAACCTTATCATTAAGTATTAACTCTTAGTTAATTTGTTTCACTTTTGCAATGTCTCTTTTTATTTTTATATAATATGGTTAATAAACTTATATATAAATCCAAGTGACCCCCAAGTGGTCCATTAATGTTACACCTATTATGATATAAGTCTCTTTTCCTAACCTTAGATTTTTAGTAATTGAATATAAATTAATAATAGAGTATTTGTTTTAAAAACTCCTTTATGTCAATTTTGACATTATTGGGTATTTTGTTCTTGATAAATTCATAAAAGCTTTATTACTTCAAAAAGAATTTATATAATCAATACTAATATGTCATATTATCCTAGAAAATTAGTGTAATTTATAAAAAGTCTCAAATTACATTTATTATGATATTTATAATATCAATTATTTTAATATTTCATTAATTAGGTAATTACTACACCACCATTGTGTCAGAAATAAATTAAATTATTTAATGTCTAAATATTATAAATAAGATACCATTATGTAGGAAATCTTTTTATATTTCTAATTAATATTTACAATCTAATTTATCTTATGTATAACCCTATATTAAAAATGTTTTCGTAAATAAACATTTATTTTAACTCTGTTAACTCTTCATTGAATTAAATAATAATAAATGTCCAAATCTAATACAAGTGGACCTAAATGATATTATTTTACTCCTAAGGTTGTTTATGGTTTAGATAAACTTTTACAATAGAATTAGGACATGTGTTATGGTAATATTAATATCATTTTTACCCTTAATTACCCTATTTACTTTTAACTGTGGTTAATAAAAGTAAAAAGTTATTATTCACCGAAAATTATTTTAATCTCATTGAACCACATTTTACACCTTGATATTAACCGTGTCTCTTGGATTTTCAGAATTCCACTCACAGATGCGGTAAAATTATGTTTTATGAAAAATTTAGTTTTTTAACTACGACTTAGGTGTTTCACTATTCATCAAAAATGAATGTTTCCAGAAAAATACCAATAATTAGCCCTAAGATACATTTGATATTATGAATTAAAAAATTATTTCTATTTTATCAAATTAAAAACATATCACTTTCATTAATTAATTTAAAAATTAATTCCCGTCGTCAAAATAAATAGTGTGTTTTTATGAGATAATAACTATCAAAAGATTGACACTTGTTTTTGTTTGGTTTAAATGTGAAATTAAATACAATGACCAATATTTTATTAAATGGTAAAAATATGTTCTAAATATACTTTAAAACTTCTCAAATTAATAATTTATCATTATTTATTTTTTCGATTAAAAAAATTTGTTTTTAATTAAAATTTCGTAATTTTCACTATTCATCAAAATATGAATGTTATCCGAAAAGTACCAAAATTTCATCCTAAGCTAATTTTGATATAAATAATCCAAAAATAAATTCCATTTAGAATTATAAAATTTATAAAATTTCAAAATTCAGGTATTACTATTCATAATGGCTAGTTTGATTGGTTGTGGTGTGTTAGAATCTCGAAGTTGCGTACAATGCACGCCATTGTATTATTCAAAGGGAAACGTACCGTGGAAGATAGGGGTGTTACATTCTCCTCTCCTTCAACAAATTTCATCCTCGCTAATTTTTTTTTAATGTTGTGCGTGAGAATATAATGGAAAGTCCCACATCATAAAAAGAGTCAATAAAACTATAACTTTAAAAGAAAGGGAGACAGGTATAAAGGTCACCCAAGATAACCAATACTAGGATTCCATGTTGGAAAACATGGATATGGAAGATAAAATATGTGTTATGTTCTGATGGAGACGGATAGAAAAAATGATAAGGAGAAAGTTAACAATAAGAAAATCAAAAACTTGTGTTGGGACAAACAGTCATTAGTCTCCTAGTAGGAAAAGTAAACAGAAAACATTTTTTTTGTTTTAAGTTACATTACATAAGAAAGAGGAATTCATTTATGATATTGACTAATAACATAAAGAGATATACTTAATTTTTAAGTAGAGTTTCATTCTTTAAAAAAAATTACCACTAACTCAATTTTTTTTGAACAATTAGTATTCAAGAAGACTTGGTCACAATGGAAAAGCTATAATAAACTTCTATAGAAATACAGGATCCATGTTGGATGAACTATATATTTACCTTGTCTTTAAAGATTAATCAAAACCAAAATGGTTTGTATAATATCTAATGATCCCCTAAATAAAAATTCCATTAGAGAAAAAAAATAATCTTAATTTCTAAAAATAAACCATCAATACCCTAAAGTTAATTAATACCATTCAATAATCAATTGTCCTTAAAATCCTTCAATATAATCCAAAATAATATTGAAACCCAAATCATATAAGATTTTAGTCTTTCATGTTAAATTGTATCTCCAAATGACATTAATTACTTTTAAGGTCACATAATTAAAAGTTATTAACATAATAATTTCCATAAATAACCCAAATCACTATAAATCCAGAATAAAAACATAGATAAAAACTCCACCATTACTCCTCAAATAAAATCCCATACTATTCTATTTTCCTTGGGAATACAGTGTTCACAAAAAAGTGAACAACTTCAAGAAAAACATTTATAACTTAATCACCAAATCATTTTTCTATACTAAGGGTATTGATGTGATAAGACATAATATCTCAAACCAAATTATTATTGATCAATAAAATAATTTAACTAAAAATAATAGTCACACTAATCAGGGACTTCACATAGTCCAGTGGTAGGTGATAAATCCAAATCGCACATTTTTTGTGGATTTGATTCCAACAGCTTTGTCTGACGTGACGGGTTGTCACATGGTCTGCGTGTTGTCCTTTTTTCTAAAAGTATATTTTGTATCATTAACATAATGAGATAAATTCCTCAAAATAACCATAACATAATTTTACCACAAATCTTATCTCATACCTTGCATTTCCATCCCAAAATATAATAACTTATAATTGCCTCAAACCCAACGAACATATAAAACCAAATGGTTATTTATAACTATATCCACAAGATAAAAGATAATTCTTCCACAATTATCATTCTCACATGATAAACTACAGGGTTAAAAATACAAGAGATAATTCTTCAAAAGTAAACCCATCAAAAAGGAGCACTAATACTTTTTAAACATTTCTCCAACCATTTATTCCCACATATCTTATTCTTTGACCAATAAAATATCCTATAGAATAGGGAAATCACTGGGGTAATGTCCAGGTCCCCTACATTTATGGAAAATTAATGTAAATGGATTCATGGGACCATTTTTATCTTCTTCCATAGTACTCTTCATTTTTCTTCAGCAATTATTCACTTTATGTCCTTCCTTCACGCACATAAAGCATTTCATTATCCAATTGAGACACTTTCCTGGGTGTATCCTTCCACATTTCCTACATGATAGAAATTGAGGATTCCTTTCTACATGGTCTCTACTGCTGGAGATCTTATCATTCATTACCATTCTCTTCTTTGTTGAGTCCGGGAATTTGTTAATATATATATTATTGATCAAGTTTTTGGAAAATCGATTTGGCATAAAGAGGATATCTCTTACGCCTATCAACATTCCATTTTGTTTCTCATTGCCAACACTATTACCACCTTGTACACCATTCTCAAAGTCACAATGACTTTCTTGGAATCAAGCAATTGACTAAAACCATAAAGTACTGTGTGAGTAACAATAGTCATAAATTCATTTTGAGATTAACATGTCCCCATATTCTCAATTTGAAACACATTACGATTAACCAGGTTCATTTACTCTCATATTATATATATAATCCTTCAAATCAGTTTTTAACGAAAATGTAAATTATCCTAAGCATATCCCCCGGGAGTTTCGTAACTAAGAGTGCAGCAATGCCCGTTGTCGTGCACCAGTTCCCGTTCGAGTCTAGCTCAAAGTGGTATTTTCGGGTTTTACCCCTTGGTACATCTGTGCCAGAGCTGCCTCTACCTGATCGTATCCAGATAGGGATGTATTTCTTGGAAAACTCACCAAATCTCTACAATACAAAAATTCTAGGAAGTTCTTCTATACTAATTCTTAATGTTCATCTTATGTCTACGTGCTCTAATCAGAGTTTATCTTAATCTAGCTTCCATGTTTTGTACTAAACTTCCACTGATACCAACAAAAACGCCCCAACCCTAGATGCCCATATTATGTGCATTGTTACATAACATTGCCATGATCACAAGAAAGACCAAGTCTCGAAAGACCGATTAGTTTAGTAGCCTTGGATAAACTAGATATATTCAAAAAAAATTCGTTACATGAATAAGTGAAAAACAACAACATATTTTCTTCATATCCCCTAATATTGTCCCTGAAGGTCATTCATAAAATAATTCTTCACATCCTCGGAAAAATAAAACATTTAAAGGGGTTTGCTCAGATTCTCAGTAAGGATAACAATATAGCAGAAACTTTAATAAATAAACATAAAAATTTAAGGCAATGTATAACTAAAACAAAATCCTTTTAAACATGAACTTATGAATAATATGGTAAGGATAAAATAAAATAATTCCATTTACTTATTCACATAGATATTCTACTACTCGAATAATGACAGGAAAATATTAATAACCACTTTCATAATGATGGAATGCATAATGCCAGACTATCATAACCATGTATCCAAGGCCTCATTCAATGACTACAAATAAGATTTTGTCATGACCTCGTCCCAAGACACTAGTTTGTCTCCTAAGACCTACCGATGCATCAAGGAGCAATAGCGGGCTCCACTCTTCACTAACTATTTCAAACGCATTCCTCATATGAAATTTTTTTAATATGACATAAAATTTGTATTAAACTATAATACGAAATTTCAATACTTAATCGACAAAACATGAATGGTATAAAAATAGCACATCCACATTCATACATAACTCGTTCGATAAAATACGGAAGATTGTATTGTATCATATTAATCTCAATCAATAATAATGAAGGATATTGACATAGATGAAAATAATCATCAAAACTATTATAGAGAAATATCCCCCTTTTTCTTGAAATCATATAAAAGTCACAGTATTTGTCAAGAATCCATTTAAAAATAGATTTTTGAATCAATGTTTCCAATACCACTTTGAAACTTTTAAAATTAATTTTAATTTTAAAACTTTAATGTACATATAAATAAAATCTGAAAACCATTTTTAATACATGGACATTAATGAGAAATATTTAGAAGAATAAACACCTAAAAATTTATTATAGTTAGAGTTTTTAACCAAAATAGAGACACTTGAATACAAATAATTGTGGTAATCAAAACATTATAATATCATGAGAATAAATGGATTCATTATATACTATGTCAATGTACATTATATACACCATATAAATGTGATTTGGTGTATAAAAACAAAGAATTCTCAATGGAATGTAAATTGAGATAAATTATCTTATAAAGACCATATCATTATGTTAAGGATAAATCAATGACATAATAATGTGTAAAAAATAAAAATACACTCCATATGATTGGATATTTAGTGTAAATCAATCATATGACATTCACACATGTTCTTGTAAAAACAACACCAATGAATTGGATATTTAACTCAACAAATAGAGATTGAGTTAAAATTACACTTATCAAGTTCATACCGATGACTTGAGAATTTATCAATGGAGTGATTATGTGTCTCAAAATTATATCAATATAAAGGGGAGTGGAATTTATGACATAATCAAATGAATAGTGTTTCTACACATAATCTTGGAGTAAAATAATCAATGAAGTATGCGTAAAGCTGAATGAGTGGAAATTGAAATTTCAAATTCCCTTATTGATTTTGTAACATAAAAAACATAAACCCATAAAATAAGGATAATACAATGATGATGTAAATATACATGAATTAATGTATATATTACACAATTAATACAAACATGGGAAGCACACACACCACATGTAATAAATATGTGGTGAACAATGTAAATCTCAAGGAATTAAAAGTTAGATAAGAAACCCCTTTGTAATTTTTCATTTGTCGAAGGTAGGTTAACATAATGTATAATTGATAAATAATTGTTATTTAATTATACAAGAATCATTTACACTAATATGATATCATATATGATCCTTTAACATTGATTTGTTAATAATATCTTAGTATTATTGTCATTATGGGTGTTAACTTACTCGTGTTTCTTTATATTCTTGGTTACATAAGCCGTGTTTGTTATGGATAGGTTGTATCTTGTTCATATCCAGAATAATATAAATTCTTTAAACATTATTTTTAATCATAAAATGAGAATTATACTTGAATGGATACGATTGAGAAAGAATCTCATCGCGTTCGTGGAGACGATAGTCCGTACGTACGCACAAGTGACAATATTATTATTTTGATGTTAAAATAATATATAATAGGATGGTATATCATATAGAAAGAATAATTATCATGTTATATTTATTATTTACATGAATTAAACATCATTATTATACTCATCCAAATAATTATTTATTTAATAACAATTACACCACGACGTGGAGAGGGTAAGTCGTACGTACGCACGTATGGTGACTTTCCATTCAAAGGATGTATAGAATACTGAATATGGTTGTACCATATTTATAG
Organism: Viscum album; assembly: GCA_963277665.1. Taxonomy (NCBI): domain Eukaryota; kingdom Viridiplantae; phylum Streptophyta; class Magnoliopsida; order Santalales; family Viscaceae; genus Viscum; species Viscum album. Next base: position 1,624,795,513 of record OY728157.1, on the reverse strand, counting down.
TAACATCACATTATATAGAAGATACTAGATTTATTACTTTATAATAGATATAACAAAGAAAGAAGAAGTTGAAAAAGAATGGAACTTGAAAGAGGGTGGTGAAAACATTACCTCTTCTTCGGGTTCATCCTTTTGATTTGATCAAAAGATCTCTTTAGGTTGCCTTTATGATCAAAATGATGCCTCTAGGTTTTATTGAGTGATTTTTAGATAGTATTTGGGAAGGGTTTGGCTGAGGCAAAAGGCTTTGAATGTGCGAATTAGTGAGAAGGGGGAGTGCCCTTTTATAAGAGGGGTGAGGGGCACCTTTGGAAAAGTTAAAAATATTATTATATAATAAATTCATATTCGGTTTATAATGGCACAAAAGTGTATTATTTAAATTTTATGGTGGGGATGGGTCAAAAAGCACTCAATAAATAGAATTTAGACAGATTTGGGTCATTATATTAACATTATCTTTAAGTATTACCTCTTAATTTATTAGATTCATTTTTACAATGTCTCTTTGTATTTTTATATTATATGGTAAATAAACATACTATATATATCCAAGCGACCCAAAGTGGTCCATTAATGATACACCTATCCTGATATATGTCTCTTGGCTAAACCTTATATTTTTAGTAATTGAATATAAATTAATAATATAATATTTTTTAAAAACTCCTTTATGTCAATTTTGACACTATTGGGTATTTTGTTCTTGATAAATTCATTACAGCATTATTAGTCCGAAAAAAATTTATATAATCAATAATAATATATCATATTAACCTATAAAATTATTTTAATTCATAAAAAGTCTCAAATTACATTTATTTTGATATTTATAATATCAATTATTTTAATATTTCATTAATTATGTCATTACTGCATCACTATTGTGTCATTAATAAATTAAATTATGTAATGTCTAAAAACTATAAATAAAATTAATTATGTAGGAAATATTTTTATCTTTATAATTAATATTTACAATCTAATTTATCTTATGAATAACACTATATTTTAAATGTTTTAGTAAATACACTTTGATTTTAACTCTTTTAACACTTCTTTGAATTAAATAATAATAAACGTCCTAATCTAATACGAGTGGACCTAAATGATAATATCTTACTCCTAGGGTTGTTTTAGGTCGAGATAAACTTGTAAAATAGAATTAGGACATGTGTTATGGTAATATTAATATCATTTTTACCCTTAATTACCATATTTACTTTTAACCGTGGTAAATAAAAGTAAAAATTTATTATTCACAAAAAATTATTTTCATCACATTTGAACCAAATTTTACTCCTTAATATTAACCGTGTCTCTCAGATTTTTTAAATTCCACTCACAGAGGCAGTAAAATTAAGTTTTATGAGAAAATCAGTTTTCTTAACTACCACTTAGTGGTTTCACTATTCATCATAAAAAGAATGTTTACAGAAAAATTCAAAAAATTAGGCCTAAGAAATATTTGATATTGTGAATTAAAAAATGATGTCTATTTTACCAAATTCAAAACATATCATTTGCATTAATTAATTTAAAAAACTAATTCCCGTCGTCAAAAAAATAGCGTGTTTTTAAGAGATAATAACTATCAAAAGATTGACACTTGATTATGTCTGGTTTAAAAGTGAAATTACATCCAATGACCATAATTGTATTAAATGGTAAAAATATATTCAAAATATAATTTAAAACCACTCAAATTAATTATTTATCACTGTTAAATATTTCGATTAAAAAAAGTTGTTTTTCATTAAAATTTAATAATTTTCACTGTTCATCAAAATATGAAAGTTATCCAAAAAGTACCAAAATTTTACCCTAAGATAATTTCGATATTACGAATCAAAAAATGAAGTCCATTTAAAATGATAAAATTTATAAAATTTCAAAAAGTGGGTATCACTATTCATAACATCTAGTTTGATTGGTTGTGGTGTGTTAAAATCTCGAAGATGCGTATAATGCACACCATGGTATTATTCAAAGGGAAACGTACTGTGGATGTTTAGGGTGTTACAACATGTTAATTAAAAGATAAGGGTAATCATCAACTATAACTGAAATTATTTCTCAACCGTCATTACTGGTGATGATAAGGAAATCTCAGAAAGAAGATCATTTGTCACAAAATTAGTTTGTGGTTGTGAGGGATGGGAAGTTTCCTGAGTTCAATATTGATCAAAAAGGTATACTAAATTATCATAGAAGACTATGTGTTCCATCTATTCTGGAAATAAAGAATGAAATTATGGATTAACCTCATAGTTCAACATTGTATATATAAATTGGTAGTACAAAAATGTATAGAGTCTTTCATGATCATTATTGTTTGGATAATATGAAAAGGGATATTGTTGACTACACTACAAGGTGCTTTGTACGTCAGCCTCTGAAGGTAAAGAGGGAACTTCCAACAAAAGGGTTGTTATAACCACTACCAAACCATCATAGAAGTTGTACAATATCACAATAGGATTTATCACTGGTCCCCTAGGAACTTTCAAAGGAAACAGTGTGATATGGGTTATTGTGGACTTTCTCACCAAGAATACCCATTTTATCTCCATTAGGGAAGCTTTCTCTCTTGATCAAAATTACATGATTTATGTGAAGGCAGTGGTAAGGCTTCATGGAGTTCCACATTATATCGTATGTGATCATGATCCAAGGATCACATCAAAATTTGAGTGAAGTACTCATCATTCTAAAAGCAACAAATTGAATTTCAATATGACCTATCAACCCCAAACTAAGGTTGAATCGTAAATAACTATTCAAACACTCAAGGACAAGCTACGAACATGTTCAATGGATTTTAATGGTGTTTGGTTTCAACATCACCCTCTAGTTGAGATCTCATACAACAACAACTTCCACTCGAGCTTTCAAATGGATTCCTATAAATCATTATATGGGAAGTGATGTAGAACACCTACATATTTGGATGAATCTGGGGGGAGAGTTCTTTTTGGGAAAGATATTGTCTAAGAGATGACAGAAAATATCGATGCCATCCAGAAAAACATTAAGGCTTCTCAGAGAAGGGAAAGATCTATGCCAACAACCATATAAGAATTTATTTTTATTTTTATAAATTTTAAAATAACCTTAAATGATTCATCAATATTAAAAATGTATTTATTTAATTAACATATAAATGAAATAATTGATTTAAATAATATAAATTATAATATATATTGGATGAGATAATGTGTTTAATGAATTTCATTGATCTATAATATATGTTAGATATGTGTGAATGAACCTGATTTGACATCCCATATTGTATTGATACATTTAATATAAAAAAATAAATTGCTCTAAATTTCACAATAAGGGTACATTTTTTAATAAATATTTTATTAAATTATTTAAAAATAAATGAAATATTAATATTTTAAAAATTATAATACATGATCTAATATTTCATACCCTATTAATTTATATTCTATTTGGATATTTTTTTCTCTTGAATTGCTGTATTATATTTAAATTATAAAAAAATATAAAAAAGTTCCCCAATGAACAATTATAAAGGGGAACCTATTACATTACATATTCACACTACAATGATGCTTCAAAATTTGGAATACTTAAAACGATTTACTCTGAAACATAATTATCCATGTTATAGAGATCCTTTTATCCAAAAATACCAACCTCATATCTCTTATTAAGAGATCTATAAGAAGTTTGTCGAAGAGGCGGTAATGGTTTTTACATACACATCCATGTTTATTATTTTTTATACAATCTATTTTTGTGATTATTACATTTAAATGTAAGAAATTAAATATATATTATCTTATTATATTCTATTATGATTATGTCTCTACCATGTTTCATATTTTATGAAGCAAATGAAAAACAAAATCAATGTGCATACATAGGTATGACTTACCATATCTATTGCGTGGTGTAATTTATTTTTCATCACCACATTATTAAGATGTGTATAATTATTGTTATAATGGATATATATATTCAATGTGACATAATATTGATTCTTTATAATTAATATACAATAAAATTCATTTCCCTTTCAACATTAAGGGTATGATATCATTTATTGAGAGTATATACCACCTACCATATCAATGACATGATAATATTTATTTTCCAAGATAACCATTTAAGAATGATTATTAACATATATATAATTAAAAAATATAAAATTTATGAACACAGTATAATTTTTTTTATGAAATATCTGTGTCTTATTCATTTTATAAGCAATTACCTAAAAAACATTCATAGATAAATAAAGAAGTTGACACAAAAAACAATGGTAATTGCATGATATTATTAACAAAATGATATAAGGATATAATATATGATATCATAAAAATGGACATGATTATGTTATAAAATAATATTCAATTTCAAACTATTATACATGAGGATAAATTGCATTAAAAAATGAATGTATTAGGAACACGATAATTTAACAAACTCAATATTATTCGTGATTGTTTACAAATAAGTTTTTCCAAGGAAATCTTTTTTCCACATACATGTTTCATAAATAAAATTTCAAAAATATTTTTACTATTCTACCACAAATTATACATATCGTTTACCATGTTTTAATTTATTATTAAAATAATTTATAGGAATATTTTTCTCATTTTTTAAATTAGGAACATTATTATTTTTTAAAACAAAAATACAGAATGAATGCTTTTTTACATATATAGTATTAGTGTATTTTTCCACTATCAAGATACATTTATGTTTTTAATCTTACATTAAAGATTAAAAATTAATCTCACTTAAAATTTTTACCCTTAAAATTGTTCTTCCATTTTAATAAATTATTTCAATATAAAAATGCAGAATTTTCATTAAAAAATGAATGATTTTATTGGAGTATTTTCACCTATGTGGTCATATATTGTTACATCATCCGAGTAATTGATTTTTATATCTTATTATAATATGTACTATATTTTTCTTATGGGAATACAATTGTTGTTACCATGGATGTGCTATTTTTAAACCATTCATTCTTTATGGTTGATCTATTAAAATTTCAAATCATAGTTTTTTAATACGAGTACTAATTTTCTTTATGTTTCACACATTTCATTTTATGAATGCGTTGTTCATGGAATGAAATTTTAAGGTCTTTCTATAGACACATGTTGTATCAATTGGTCACATGAAGAAAAACAATATATGGTATTGGATGTTATCTTACCCATTGATGTCAGCTGTATTAGCTGAAACTTGTACAATTTTTTTTTATGTATGACATTATGCATTTCCTCATTATGAGATTATTAAATGGTATTCAAAGTGATTATTTGACTTGTATAATATATATTTTTATGTTTTCTATATCAAAGGATTATATGGTATTATTTATTCTATCCATTTTATTATGATGATATTTTTAAATTCCATGCTTTTCTATTATTCACCTTTACTTATTGTTTTAGATTATACAGTTATTGTAAAATCAACTTTATGCTCACACATATTGAGAATTTGATCATACCACTTTATTATGTTAAATTATTTACAAGATTCCATGATGTATATTATGATTGATATTACCAAGAAGGCTTGATCATGGGAATAAGACCCATGACCCCAAAATTTATTCAAAGAAAAATAAAAGTTTCAGCAAACAAACAGGGGGAAAAGCTACAGTCCAACAGACCACGCCAACAAGATCAAACAGAGAAAACAGAAGGTCATCTTTTTCGAGGACGACCTCGACCCCTAGATCCCCCCCGACTGGCCGGGAGGCGACCACGCCCACTCTGCTGTCCAGCTTCCATAGCCATAGTCAGTTCCTCAGTATTTTAGATAGGGGAAGCTTCCCCATGCAGGCCAACATCAGTGCAAGTGTCTTCCTTGTGATCCGCAATAGCATGATTCTCTTCATGCACCGGCCAAACCTCTTGTGTATCCTGGACCACCTGCATCTCAGAAGAAGAGCAAGCAGTATTATAAGCAGTAGATTCCACTACCACTGGGATCTCCATCCCCTTATCAGCAGCAGGTATCAAGGTGCTATCTCGATTATTGCTACATCCTTCCTTCTTAAGCCCCTCCAGATTAATCATATCAAACTCCGGAGTATTAATCGACTCCAACATAGAAATGAAATTAAGTACTGTCTTTGGAGATTTCGGCTCAGCACTCAAAGTATCCTTTGGAGCAGCCTCCATATCACCAACATGCAGAGTTGAACTCTCCAGAATATCCTCTGTCCCAATATCAGCATCACCCTTCAATAATAAATCATAATGGTTAACCTGCTGGACCACATCCTCTCCTACAGTACCACTATCCACCATCACAGCACCATCCAGTCGCGCTCCCACAGTAGTTACCTGGGCTGGATCAGCCCTCAACTTATTCGACGTCACCAATTGAAACCCATCTTCATCAAAGATCTTCATCTTACCCTTCATACAAGCTGAAGCCACTACAGCACGATCAAACTCAGCATTGACATCATCCTGAACAGCAACCTCATGCTCTGATTGGACCCCGTCCTCTTCCTCAACAAGCATATGTTCACCCTGCTGGGCATCAACCGCAGCCTCCTGCTGAACTTCAGTAACCATTGTAGCAGCATCCGTATGCACTAGATGACACCCTTCCTCCTCTTCAGCAATATCAGCCCATGACCTGCAAGCATCACCCCTGGTAATTCCAACAACAGATGGTTCCAATGCCTTATCAACTAATCGGTCATCAGCAGCAGCCGGCTGGACAACAGACTGCTTACCCAAACCAAACTGTAGAGCCTCAGCAAATGAGGCAAGGCCTACCTATGGAGGCTCCTTTACTCTAGAAACCAACTTAGAACCATCCTGCACCGCCGAAATCGTTTTGAACTGCTCAGAGGTATGACCCACCAACTTACAAAGTGTACACTTCAAATTCCTACGACATTTCATAGAAGTATGACCAATACAAAGACACGATTTACAAAAGATAGGCCACCACTCATTTTGAACAGCAAGTTCGAGCTTAAACTCCCTAGCAACAAGGAAAACATTTTCAATCAGGACCTTTGCTAGATCAATTTCTACCAAGAACCTAGCAAAATGGCCAAATCTAGGGTGTTCAGTCTCCTTATCCACCTTAATTGGACTCCCAATGGCTGAGGAAACTTCCCATAAGACTGAAGGATGCCAAAAAAACCAGTTTAAACCCCTAATGCGGACCCATGTTTGAGTGGAAGAGTTCTTAGTGGCAAGGGGATGGGATAAAGGATCCCACTGCTGTACCATTATATACCCAGGCTTCAAAGAAACAGGTCCAAAGCTCCAGGCTATATTCAGCAATTCATTCGAAGGAAAAACGACATGAAACATACCTCTTCCGATGGAAATAAGATGCCAATCCGAGAACCCCCAACTTCTGGCCAAGCAATTGCGCAATTCATCAACCCTCACTGGAGCTTTGCTACGAGTTCTCGACCATCTAGCGAGCAGTGAGAACCTACATTCCTCAAGGAGATCCTCTAGAACTTTCAGATTATTTTCAACAAAAGAAATCCAACCATTCTTGGTGATCCTCTTATTTAGAGAGGCTGAATCAGATAAGGATTCAGAGAAAAACATGTTTCGGGAAGCCAAGCCATCATCCTTCCGCCGAGGGTTTAGCAGACAATTCTTCGCCGCCAAATCAATAGCATCACCCGGAGCGACCATCTTCGAGGGAGGAACGAAGACATCCTTAGGATCAAAATAGCAATCCAACAATGCCACCATCAATCACCGAGTAGAAATCGCCGAGGAATCGCCTCTCGAGAGATCTCCCGCATTTCCCCCCTTCTATCTCGACATTCCTATATTCATTCTTATGATTGATATTCTTAGTTAATATAGTACAATATTGGATCTCTAAAAGATTTATTGTGTTCAATGTTATTTTTTTCATTGTAATTTATAATTTATGTTTGTTATCTAATTTCCAAATCTACTAAATTGATTAGTCCTTTAGTTTTCTTATCATGAATCTATTTCAATGTCATATTGTAATGCATTTGCTCTAGGATTCTGGGATCAAAGAGTTAAAAAAGCTATCAGATGGCATTTTGAATAATCCATGGAAACTATACATAGTAAACATATGTTATCCAACATTACCCTATGATATATTTTAGGATAAGACAAGAAGGAATTCATATAATTTTTTTATGTTATATATCTTTTTGGTATTCTTTGAAATACTTCCTTATTTGGATATTACAAGTCGATGTGGTTCTAGAAAACATTTACCTATGTGTTTAAACACTAATAAATTGTATCTAGCCTAACTCGACATATCCTAAAAAACATCATCGATTTTTATTATGCACTTGGATTGAAAATACAACGTGACATTCTTAGGGCAATTCACCTTTTCATTAAAAACCATTATGAATTGTTAATAAATAAAAATGATCACAATGAAAACATTTTTATAGTATATAGATTATCTACAAATTAATACTTCAATTTATGTTTTATAGTCTAATAGTGTTTTGATTATATATTATGTTTTATAATTATATAATATATGTTAATTTTTTCAATCATTTAAAATTTAGTACCTAGAAGAAGGAACATAAAACTCACCATTATACGTGATCCCATTAATAAAAAAGATCATATATTTTATTATCTTAGGAAAATATATCGAATGGAAATATTTCCCCAAGAAACCACATAATATGAGGACATTGAATAATGTGATAATGAGAAGGGTAAAAAAATATCCACAACCCATGGCTTGAGGGAAACTGATAAATGTATAGGATGAATATATAAAGATTTATAAATGTAATAATATGATTATTTATTTTATAATATGTTTTAATTATTGAGGTAAATACCCTGGTATATTCATGAATGTAAATGGATTTTATTAGATTTGTGGAGAAAAAGACCATAAATTTAATTTTTTAAAGGGAAAAAAATTCAATCTGCAATGCTTCATTTGCATGGAAATGGGAAAAAATGAAATAAATCTATCGTAGGAAAAATAAATATATTGAAATTTTTGGTAGTGTGTCATGGTCAAGATTAAAATTCAAACACAGATTAATAGTATTGATTAGTTTCATTATTTTTGGCATTAATAATTATGACATTTGAGTATTTTTTGTAAATTATATATTTGTCACAAGAATTGTGTAATATATAATGATCGTACTTCAGTAATTTTTCATTGAGGATATTAAATCATGTGTTGGATAATACTAAGAAGATTTAATAAGTAAAAAGTAAAATATTTTTAAAATCACACAGTTTATGGAAATATAAACATTAATATGTTACCAATGATGAAATAATGATGATTGATAAAGAGATTATTGATAATGATAATGTAATTTGGATACTACTACATACGATTTATATGATCCAAAACATCTGGGTCATGGTCCTTTGGACAGATTATTTAATTATGATATGGTTAATGTTGATCATTTTGTAATGTTTTAGAGGTTACTACATTAATTCACTATATTATACATGATATTCTAAGACATGAATTTAAATTGTGAAATGAAAAACCAAATGACAAGATTGTGTTTATGAAATCAAAATTTATCATTTTATTATGATTAGTTATATTTGTAGAGATTAAAAAAAATTATCATCTTTATAAAAAGGGATTACAAAAATTATTATCCTATCATCATATCGTTTGATGATATCAATGACCTTTTCCATAAGACTAATTTATGGTCTTATGGTCATCGACTTTCACATGAATATAGTATTTATCAATCTCCATCACAACAAATCATTAATATTCTTCTACCATTCCCATGATTTCACTAATTTTCTACTAATTGAATTTCAAGTTTTGTGGTGAAATTTTCATTTAATATTTCATCATACTATGAATATGTGTTTATAACACAATTTTTTATGTGTGGTTTCATCAATTATTTGTTTTCAAATATTGAACCCTAGACTATCCATAGAAATTTTAATTGCATTGACATGATTTAGTTCTTTAAGGGAGAATGTAACACCCAAATTCTTTAAAATATTTTTATTTTTTAATTAATTTATTTTTATAGAATTATTTTTATGCAAAAAAATCATAGGGTTAAACAACATTCAACAATGTGTTCTCTTGTGTCACATAGAATTACAAGTTTTATGGAACAATAATATATTAATAAAATATTATTATTCAATATAATAGAACTTAAAAACTAATTTGGATGGTATTAATAGTTTTAAATAACTTAATAAAATATATGGTTAAAACTTCTTGGATATAAAGTAGTTATAATTTAATATAAAAACCAAATAAATATAAACAAAATGTTTTTATGAAGTGATATTTTTATGCTCCAAAATAATTTCTTTTCTTCATAAATTAAAATAATTACAATTAGTGAATTATATTAATTTAATATAATTATTTAATATTTAAACAAATATTCTTATAACTCATCCAAAAATATTCATATGAATAATATAAGATATAAGAATTTTTTTTCAAATAAATATATTTTTTTGAAATCCCAATTTTTACATCTTTTAATGGAGAACATATTTTAAATACAATTTTGGACACTTTTATATAGGATAATGGAAACAATAAAATAATTAGTTTATTTTTGAATATAAATTTTCACTTTTGTTTAGTTTTTTTAATTTTTATAAAGTGTTTCATTTTCAGAATAATAATGATAAAAAAATATTAACATTATTTGACAATAGATTTTTCATCTAAATAAGTTATATTGCTAAATTATATTTTATTGGTTTTTAAAATATAATATGATTATTTTTATATAATTTAATAATTTTTTAAATGGAATAAATTTAAAATTTATTTTTAATATAAAAACATTACAGTATTTTGTTTGTTTTCACTTTAAAAACTTGTTTTTTATTCCAAATAATGATAGAATTTCAAAGTAGATAATGAAACAATTTTGTTCTCAATTTTGAAAACATTATTCCATATTTTTAATATATAGATAAAACATTATTAAATAATTTTATATTTCTATTAAACATATGAATAGAAAATTCAATTATACTTTAATTACCCTGTTTACTGGTAAATTAGGTAATTAAGTGTATAATTAGTATTATATCTGTTATAAAATATCCCTAAAAATTAATCGATTGGAATTTGATGTGTTTTTATCAAAAAGAATAATTTTTTTGAGATTATATCATTATTTATCAAATTGGAATAAATTTTTACATTTATTATGGAACATTAAATGAAATGTCAATTTTTTCCCACTTTTGTTTCTTATAACATTTTTTTAATATTTTGTAATATAAAAGTAATGTTTTGATATAAATATCATTTAAAAATCTATAATGTTTACCTACATCTTGGAATTTTATTTAACTTTTTTATTAATAAAATATTACCATCAAATGGTGACACATTATAAATGTATTAATTTCTTATTTATGCGAAAAATCAAATAAATGATATTAAAAATATTAAAATAAATTATATAACAGATTTTTTGACATCCATGATTTATATTGAAGTATTTGACATTTTATTAATTCTTTATAAGTCATGTTTCAAATTAATCTTGTTTTTTTTAATTTTGTATAAGACAAAATATTGATTCATGTCAAAATTGAAAATGTTGATATTCTAATGAAAAGAATATTTTATTATACAATATAAAATATATAAAAACATAATTTTTTCAAAATAACATGTATAATTCTCAAAATTTCATAAATGACTCATTTAGTGGCATTTTATAATATTATAGTAAATATATTAGCCATTAATGATTACATTTATTGATATCATGAAAAGATATAAAGTGGATAAATAAGGGATTAAAAACTATATTTATTTAAAAACTATTAAAACCTTGATAAAAAGCTATTAGACTGATAGTATTTTACCTATTTTACCGTCTGATAAAATGTTAGTAGTTAAATCGTAATACGTTGTTAAAAATATGTTAAATATATTTTATAAAATCAACGATAGTTAAAAAAAGTCACTCTATTTGTATTTAATATCTTTTAGTTATACACAGAAGAAAATAAATCTATGATATGGAAAAAACTATATGTTTATTTCGATCCTTATTAAATTAGTTTCATTATATAAATTTATTTTTAATTTTTCAAAATTATATAATTTCCTTAAAATCATCATCAATTCTAAAATAATTTTTATTTAATCAATATGCAAATAAATTAATTGATTTTAATAATATAAAATTTTATATACTATTGTATTATTTAATGTATCTATCCAATATTATAGATATAGAAATATATGAAAGATTTTGGAAGGATTTATATTATAAATCCCACTTTGTCTTGAAATATTAAAGGTGAAATAAAATTCATAGTACCAAAAACGAAAATAACGGTAATATGTATGATTAACATATTTTTAAATTTTTTAAAAATCATAAAAAATATTTATTATATTCAATAGTTTCATGATATGGTCCAACATATCTTCACCATTTGGTTTATAGCTCATTTTTAAATATTTACCTATAGAATAGCCTATTATATTAAACTATTTTAATAATTTCCAAAAGTGCCCCTGACCACAATTATAAAAGGGAACATCATCCCTTACATATTCATAGAACATTAATATTTATATATAAACTGTGTAGTTCTAAAATCGCATAAAAAATAATTATCCCTGTTATATTGTTTATTTTCCTGTAATAATATCTACCCTAGATCCTTTAATAATAGATGTAAAGGAAGTCACCCAATGAAGTGATAGTCATTTTAACTTACTCATCCTTGTTCATTCCTTCTCCTTCATAAACATTATGTGTTTTTTACATTCTAACATAATAAATAAATATAATATATATTTTGAGTTGTTATTTTTATTATTGTAAAACATATTCTACCATTTATCTATTTTACAAAAAATTAAGTCACCTCATGATCATATGTACATCTTACCATCACCATGATGTGGTGAAATTTAATTTTTCATCACAAATTTATTTGGATTGGTATAATGATATATATAATTGATATAAATAATAAATATAATAGGATATTGATTCTTTATAAATAACATTTCTTCTTATTCCCCTCCCTTTCAACAATAATTCAATGATATTGTCACTCGTGCATACGTACAACCTACAGTTTCCATTACTCGATAAGATTCAATTTCCACTATAACTGTTTAAGAATGATTATAAAAATTTAAATAATGATTAAATATAAAATATATAAACTAAATACCATTCCTTATATGAGATATATATATATATATCTGACATATTCATAATAAATAGAACATACTGGACAAAACATGCGTAATAAAATGATGTTGTCAACATACGAAACAAGGGTAGTAACAAAAAATTATTATTAAGAAATCATAAGAAAATAATATATGATATAATAAATATTGATAGGTTTTCATTGTATATTAATAATTTGTTTCAATCATTTATAAATAATGATAATGATTATTCAACTAAAATAATATATATAGTAATAGTTAATTTCATAATTTAAAAATTATTACATATTATCTATATGTAAGTAACTAGTTAGGAATATTTATCTTTCCATTCAGTGATTCTTAAAACTATTTTCCAGAATAATTTTTCTATTGTCCTACCGAATTTTTATGACTTTTACATATATTATACAATATATAAAATGTATTTAAATAAAAAATTTGTCATTTTCGAGATGATGTACATTATGAATTGTTCGACAATAATACAGAAGGAATGATTTTAACATATACATATTTAGTTGATTTTTCTACCATCATGGAACATATATGTTTTGAATTTCTATAAAAATTAATAATTTTGTTTTCAATTTTATTTATTTCTTTTAAAATTGCTCGACCTTTGAAATAAATGGTATCAGTGTGTAAAAATTAGTATTAAAAAAAACAAATTAATGTATTTATTATATTAATTTCATCAATATCAACATGCCATTTCAGTTATTATTATTGATTCAGGGTAACCTATTATTATACAATATACCATATTTTATTTATGTATTTATGATTAATTTGAATATGGATGATCTATTTTGAAACAATTTTTTGTTTTCTATTGAATTATAATCATTTTTTTATTATTTTGTCAATACAAATGATTTTTTTGTTTATGTTTCAATCATTTCTTATGAGGTATGAATTTTTATTATTATGATGTGGATATGGAATTCTATATCCCATTGATGCATTGGTATGTCTAATGATTAAAAAAGTTATGATATTGGCTTATAAATAACCCTTTTCTGTATGGTGAGTTTGCAAAACCCATTACGTTATTTTTTTTGATGTACAAAATTATGAATTCCCTTGTTATGAGATTAATTATTGATATTACATGTTAAGTTTCATATTGAATAATATATTTGGTTATTTTATCTAGATCAAATGATTATATGTTATTACTTACTCTGGCCATATTATGCTCATGGAATGTTTAAATGGAATGTTATTCAGTTATTAACCTTGCCTTATAATTTAAGATTATATGTTTATGATAACATCCATTTTATGCCTATCCTTACTGATAATTTGATCTCACAATTATTTTTGTTTCATTTTTACTAGGATTACAATATGTATATTTTTATTGATATAAAATGTTACTCTACGAGAATATGATGTCTCTTAAAGGATTGATAATGTTTTATTTTATAGTTTCAATTATAATGTATGATTCAATTGTGTTATATATCTAACTAAACATAAAAACCGATAATTCCATTATAATTTTATTATTTCATCTATTCTAATATAATAAAATAATTCCCTAATTCCAGGATTATGTGGTAATGGAGTTACATTGGGATTCATTAGTGGACCTTTTGAAATACTGGATTTCTCATTTATTGGGTTGTTCTATGACATGGAGATCCCCATTCTCTATAATCTCGTATTTGTTTATGAATATATACATCATTGGTTTTGTTTTCTATTTATATCATTAATTTTGTTATGATTTTTAATTCTATTATATATAATATTTATCTCCCAATATACCTATGTTCAATCATTGTCTATGAATATAGTCATCATTAAAATGGGATTTTCAAGTATGTTTCATGTCTTATGAGGATGTAGGAATGGTCGGTGGTTATTACATAGTTTCATAGGGGTTACCGGCATTAATTTGACCTTATAAAATAGTTTGTTATTAGAGATATATATTCAAGATCTCATAGCATTTAATATTCCAAATATTTTTAAGAAGGACATATTTTAAGGATATATGGTTATATTCCCCATTACTTTTCGAAGTATGATTTCGTACACTTTGTATTCCAAATAGGTTGTTACATTCATGTATATTACTATATTTATTATTTTATTTTTATTTTATTAATATATATTTATGTATGTGGGTGGTTGGATACAAACATACAAGTAATTAAGAAAATTCCTACCACATTAGTTATGTCATTTAGTGGTTGTTACTTTACCACATCCTATAACGGTAGGCTCAATGTCATTTTGGATCAACCTTTTGCATGACAAGCTGTCCTTGGTGGGATAGGTCATGAGTGATTTATTATAGATGTGATTTGACTTATGGGTGGTGTTTGAATATTTATCCCCATAAGATGTTTCCTGGGGAACATGGGAAACGTTTTTCAAATTGTTTTTAGTGTGGATTTCATTATAGGAAAACAAATATTTGTAATATAATGATGTATATATTTACTAGGACTATAAATAACATCTTCTCAACTATACATATTGATACATTAGTTATAATAGAAATTGGTACATTCATAATAAATTATTGAGTGTTTTTTATTTTCATTCTTGAGTGTGATACCAATGTATTTATTATCATCATGTCATGGTATATCCTGATTACATTTTTAGGATGCATCCATGAAGAAATACAATGAAGTCATCAATTCACGATTTTGATGACAATCTGATAAATGATCTTCCCTCATATTAGGGGCCATCCTGTATGATATTTTCTCCCATAGGGTCGTTAATAAAACCAAAAAAATCATGTATACCAACACAGACATCTGAATAATATTGGTTTCCTATATTTGTGTGTTATTTAATTTTATACTCCACAAAAGTATATCATTTAATTAATAAAGTGATTTTAATTAAAATGATACCATTGGGATTTGAATTTTATATTACCATTGGTAAATATATCCTTCGGTAAATAAAATATTAATATTACAATTATAATTAATAAATATAAGTGATCATGGTTAATTAATACTGAAGGAAGAGTCGATGGCCGCATCGAGTTGACTTAGACAATATGAATCCCATCAGACAATGCTCTTGAAGGAGGTTGTGTCACTAGGCTTTTCCCAGGACCATGCCCAAGATGAGATTCATCATGTGAATCTTCTATGGAATCACCAAAGTGAGAAGTTCAAGGTAATGAAAATCACCACTCGAGAAATGTTGTCTGAGCTTCCCCAAGATTCCATCACCATTTTCCAGTATACGCATATAGCTTATTCATGAGTTGTAAAGGGATATGTAACGAGACCATAGATAATTTAAGTAATCATATTTTATAAATAATTTATTATTTATTCATTCCTATTTTTGTAATATCTTATCTTAATAAATATATGTTTATTTTAGATAATGTTGATAAATTTATTTTAGAATTAAAAATTGTACTATTCAAATGATTCTCTTTTGTAGAAAATTAATATGGTTAAATTAACATCATTTTCAAATTCCAAATTTAAAAATTAACCTAGGGTGAATTTTTAGAAATTTTCTATGATGTTTCAATTTGATTAATAGTGTTTCATCATTAGTTTTTTTTGAATAGTATTGAATTAATAGTTTATTAATGAATAGTATAAAAATATTCTGTAATTAAATAACATTTTCTGTGAAATGATTTTAAAAAATACATCATATGTGGTTGCAATAAAAGTGAAAATTGGGGTTAAATAAGATCAAAATAATATTTTGGTGAATAGTAACAAACCTGAATGAATAATAAATAATCCAAAAAAATAGAAACATCACTAATGAATTTATAACTACAATTTAGACATCATAAAAGTGAAAATACATTCATTGTAAATGTTTTTTTATTTTTGTATATTAGAAAAATTTTATTTAAAATTTTATATTTAATTTAATAATTTCAAATGGAAATTAAATTTAATAAAATGTAATCATTATTTTTTACTTTATTGTCATATGGTTATATGAAAATTTTATGGGACCTCGATTACTTTTTCAACGTGTTACAAAACTAGAAATAATTTTAGATTTATGTTGAATAAATTATCTTTTTATTTAAAAATTAAATTAATAATATTTTGAAAATTTTTTTCATAAAAGGGAGTTGATTTTTAAATTCAGAGAATAGATATTAGGTTTGGGTGAGTTTATGATCTTTTTATAATATATTTTTTTCAGTGAATAGAGAAAATACAATTTTGAGTTTTGGTCTATTTAATGACATAATTAATGATGTCATCATGATATAATAATTTTGGTCAACTTATTAATAGTAATATATGTTTTGTGGTGTCTCATGTGGCCAATACCATGGGAAAATACGATTGTCAATCCCATGGTTTTGCAAATGCCACTGATGAGGTGTCCCTTAGAAATTAATAAAATATTCCATCACATTTGTTATAAATTCCAAGACATTCCCTCATTACATTCATTCCATAATCCTTCTCAATGATGTTCTAGTATTTCTACATTTCAATTATTACACCCAAGGTGCCCTATAGCCCCCCAAGTTCTAAACATTCAGGATTTCGAAGTTAATCTTGAAGGATATGGAACCATTCATCCTCCTCTTTTAATTCATGACATCATTTATGTTATGTGTTCTAGTTTCCATCTTATTATTTTCAGTTATTTTTTTATATATCCTTATTAATTCAATTTCATGTCCAAATAATGAGAGACCATTTCTACTCTCGTCAATTTATTTTATGTATTTTTATGTGACGATGTTAGGCTGCCGAATTTCTGTAAAAGAAATAATATTTTCTCTTCTCTTTCAAAATTCAATTTTTATGGGGTATGTCATTCAAATATACACACCATGATCATCATTATATTATATTCTATACCAATACTATAAAATTATTCATTTATTGATGGTAGAACGATGTCCCGTCTCTTTTTGTTTTTTTAAAACTAGGTAATATAGACGTTATGCTGTATAAATTTCGTCTCAATATATCTCTTTCTTTATCCAGAAATTATGTTATTTTATTTTTGTAATTATCCAAAAAAATATTATATCTAAGGGTATTATTCAGGATTCAAAAAATTATAAATATGTTTCTAATGTTGATATACACAAAAACCTCTTAACTTTTCCATGGTTTATAAATGACATAACGATCATGTTTTATGAACTTTTTGAGCGTCACAATTTTTAAATGAATGAAATTTTCTTATCATTTTATATGGGATATTTATTAAATTATTTTTTATTATCAATTAGGATCAAATTAATGTAATGAAATATTAAGAGTTCACCCTTATATAACTGAAATTCATTTGGTAAATAATTTAAACTCAAGAGTTGACAAGTTTTATGATAGATTGGTGAATTACCATGGTAGTTTTTATGACACCTTGGCGTTAAAACTTGGTGGTATGTTCATTAATATCTAAATTAAATGTTGTATCCACATATTCAATTTATGATTCATGTTTTATTATTATTATATTCATCTTTTTCCACGGATCATGTCTTTATGTATATCATCGTGTTCTTGTTGATATCACAAGTAAATTGTTACCCTTTTTTACCCTTACTTGTCCTTCTTCTCACCCATTCCATTTATGTATATCTCCATGTAATGAGATGAAATAATTTTAATTAGGACATTCTTGTGATGAATCAATAAAATTAGGTTAGAAAAATGTCTTATCTTGTAATGTTTTATGTTCCTGATTTCCAAGACACTAGAATTTAAAGATCCTCCATTTGTAAAATGTAATTAAATGTTATGTAATAAAAATGTGGGATAACATAGTTGGTATCAATGGATAGTATAGTTATTTATGGAAATTAGGTGATGAAAATATTTGAAATAACCCGATATAAAACATTAAATATATTAACAATTCATGGTATTTTGATTAAAGTTAATTCATGTGGTTTCCAAACAAGTAAATCCGAGTCTATATGCGAACAAGTTGATATGGATCTTGAACATATGTACATAGGAGTGATAATTCTAATAAGTAGTTTTGAGATTTAATCAGGGTTTCCTGGAACATGAAAATAGGCCTTACTTCACTCCTGGTTTGGAACTCTTGTGGGATATCTTTGGTTAATAATATGATTTTTATGAATCATTATGAAGGATTTATTTTGAAATGTAATTGTTTAAGCATTATGATTTAAGACATAATATTTTTTTTATTTTAAATATTCGTGAATGAATAAGATTCTCACTATAGTTTTATTCTATTATAAAATGGCAGGTAATAAAAGAATCCATGAAAATTGTGACTAAAATTGATCATGCGATAACGACCCTCTGATGGATGCTGGAATAGATACATTCATTGGAATGATGAACCAAATGACTCATGTTATGGGAAATAACATGAATCATACTGAGATACCAATCTCACCATGAAGGGAAAAAATATTCATTGAGTCTTTTCTATAGCAGAGATCCCCAACCATTTGTGGATCTATCATCCCACTGATTGTTGAATAGTTGATGCACAATATTTTGAAGATCTTTTCTATGATCCACTATTCGAAACAAGAGAATGTCACCGTGGTTATTTAATACTTATAGGGATATGTTGATAAGTGTTAGTAATTGATTTAAAACATGAGTCAAGAGTGTAGGTAGAATCAATGGATTGTGATGAGTTATAAGAGATATACATTAGTAAGTATTTCCCTTGTTCCATGAGATCAAGAATGGAGAAGGAGTTTCTAGAGATAATGAAGAATACGAATGATCTTATGGGATGCTATGAAATTAATTTCACAAGGCTTTCACATTACACATCTAACATATTCATGTATCCAAATGGTAATCCGGAATGATTCCCTAGTGAATGGAGACCACATTTAAGGGAGAATCAAGCCAACCGAGACTATGAAAGTTATGAAGAGATCATAAAAGTGCGATGAAATTCAATATATAGTTTGGCAAGGCGCAATGTTCTCATAAATTCATTGACAATAAAGGATTTATGAATCCAAGTAAAGGGTGGAATTTTGATATGGGAAGAGGAGGCAAGAAACTACAACATCCCACCTGTAATAAATGTGGGAAAATCATTCGGGGAACATCCAAAAAGGGAGGATGAACAACAACAAGTGTGGTAGATATGTCCATATTACAAGGAATTGTCATAGTTATTTGATGCCTCAAATTCCCAACACAAATGACATGGGGAAGATGGTGAAGGCCCTACTTGAGGTCCAAAACTGCATGTGAGGATCTTTTGGTCACTTTTCCAATCAATGTCAAAATCTGAGGGTAGTTGAGGGGAATCACCATCAGTCTCAGCAACAACCAAAGGAACAAGGTCATACTTTTTCAATCACTATAGCTATAGTTTAACACCAAATAATGTTTTCATGGGTACTCTTGTTGTTCTCTTAAATATAACAAATAAATTGTTTTATTCTAGTTCTACACATTCCATTATATCCTCCAAGTTTGTAAAGAATTTAGATTCCACCACTAATTTGAAAAAAGTAGATATATCAGTCCAGAATCCTGGTGGGATTATCTAATTATCTGTAGTGATTATATTATCTAGTATTTACTTTAGTGAGCACAATCTTATGGAAAATCTATTAGTCATTACCATTATGGAATTCAAAATTATACTAGGGATGGATTGAATCTCAATGAATTAATCTACGATAAAATATAGAATAAAGTAAATATATGAATTCATGAATTGGAAACCAATAGTTATATTATAAAGAGAGACTTCTCATCCTGATGTTTGTCGATATGAACCCCCTATATCCATATTTATGGATTTTATCAATGAAAAGGATGATGGAAATTAGAGATAAGGAAAGAAAATGGTCCCATAGTCTAGGAATATGTTGATGTATTTTATGAGGAGTTTCCCATAACTCCCCCTAAAACAGTGGTAGAGTGTTCCATTGAAGTCGTACTTGGATCCCATCTAATATAAAAGACCCCATATAGGATGGAAAATGTGGAGCTAGAGGAAATAATGATTCAACATTAATATAGTTTGGAGTAGGGTTTTACCTGACAAAGTGTGTCTACTTGGAAGGAACCTATTATCATTGTAAATAAAAAATATAGATCAATGTGGCTATACATTGACTATAAAGAACATAATGGGATCTCATTGAATAAAAAATACCAACTTCTAATAATTGTTTACATATTTTAAGAACATCGTGGGGATCAATTATTTTCAATGATTGATCTTTGTTCTTGTTATTATCAATTGAGGGTGAAGAAATAAGATATTCCAAAAACTACCCTCCGTTCAATAAATGGGATTTTTTATTTTGTTGGTATTCCCTTTGAATTGACTGACACACTTGTTACTTTTATGGATTTGATGAATAGCGTCTTTGAGTACTACCTTTATAACTTTTTGGTAGTTTTTATTGATGTTATTCAGATATATTTCAAAAGTCATGTGAAGAATTAGGATCATATACGAGTAATTTTTCACACTCTAAAAAATGATTGGCTTTTTGGAATGTTTAGAAAATGTAAATTTTGGGTACAAAATGTTTCATTCTTTGGTCACATTGTAACCAAATAAGGAATCATTGTTGACCCTATAGAGAAAAAAGTTTTAGAGGAGTGGCCTCAGCATAGAATAATAACTGAGATTCATGGATTCCAGGGATTAACATGATATTATCAAAGGTTTTAGGAAAATATTCCTGATTTTCTAATACATTGAATATGTTTACTCGAAATTGGTTCAAGTTCATCTAGATATTGAAATGTGAGGAAATTTTCCAAGAGATGAAGAAGTGATTGTTTATCGCATCTATTCTCACTCTACACTAATGTGGAGAAGGATTCATTATTTTTATTGATTAATCTCTGAAATGGATTGGTTGTGTACTCATGAGAAATGACCAATTCATTACTTATACATCACAAATAATTAATTACTCATGAGAAGAACGATCCTATGCATGATCTAAAGATGGATGAGGTTGTTTATTCTCGGAATATATAGAGGTACTATCTCTATAAGAAGAAATGTGATATATACACTGACCATAAAAGCTTTATGTTTATTTTCACACAAAAGGAATTAATCCTGAGATATAGGATATGGTTGGAACTTCTCAATGAATTTTATGGTTCAATTCATTATCATCTTGGAAGAGAAAACAAAGTCACTGATGCATTTATCAAGAAAGACCATGTTGATCTTTCCATGATGAGGATTCAAAAAAGTCCATTGATTAATCAACTAGTAAAGCTGAACATGGGAATTATAAGGGAAAGGACATCATCTACTCTAACTGAAATGACTTCTCAACTGTCATTTTTAGAGATGATCAAGAACACTCAGAAAGAAGATCCTTTGTCACAGAAAATGTTTGAGGCTGTGAGGGATGGGATGTTTCTTGGGCTCAATATTATTCAAAATGTATACTGAAAATTTGTACAAGACTATATGTTCCATCTAATATAGAAATAAGGAAGTATATGATGGTTGAAGCTCGTTGATCAAGGTTATCTATACATCCTAAGAGTAAAAAAATGTATGCATTGCTTCATGATCATTATTGGTGGAATAATATGGAGATGGATATTTCTGCCTACACTACAAGGTGCTGGGTATGTCATTAAGGAAAGGTAATGATGAAACTTCCAAAAGGGGTGTTACAACCACTACCCATACCATCATAGAAGTTGGACAATATCACAATGGACTTTGTCACTAATATCCTAAGAACTTCCAAAAGAAAACAATGTGATGTGGGTTATTGTGGACCCTCTCGCCAAGACATACAATTTTATCCCTATTCAGGAAGATTTATACATTGATCCACATTCCCAGGTTTACGTGAAAAAAGTGGTAAGGATGTATGGAGTTCCACATTTTATAGTATCTGATCATGATCTAAGGTTCACATCAAAATTCATAAAAATTCTTCAACATGCTCTGAGCACTGAATTAAATTTCACTACAACATATCACCCCCAAACTAACAATCAATCATAAATAACTATTCAAACACTCAAGAAAATGTTGTGAACATGCTCAATGGAATTTAAAATGGTTGGGATCAACATATACCTTTAGAAGAGTTTTCATAGACCAATAGCTTCCACATTATCTTTCATCTGGATCCCTACAAATCTCTACATTGGAAGCGATTTAGAACACCTACTTATTTGGATGAATCTGGTGAGAGAAAGAATCATGGTCCATATCTTGTCTAAGAGATGATAGAAAAAATCCATTCCATCCAGCAACACATTAAGGATACTCAGAGATTGAAAATTGATCTATGCCAACAACCATCAAAGAGACTTGGAGTATGATTTTGGTGACACGTTCTTTATATAAATTTTACCTTGGAAGATATTCAAAAGCATTGGAAATATTGGGAAGCTTCTCCCTATATACATTGGCACCTATGAAATCCTTGATCATGTGGGAGCTGTGACATATAGACAAGGTTATACACAACAAGGATACCCACCATGTTAAGGTGTTATAGAGGAATGATATATGTGAAGAATCCATGTGGGAACCAGAAGTGTCTATGAGGCTGATGTACCCACCAATTTTTTCTTCTAACGGTATAGGTTAAAATTTATTGGAAAAATATCTTATGGGGGGAATAATGTAATGGACCAAAATTTTCAATGATATTTGTTTCCAAAATATGTGTGTTATTTTATTTCATATTCAAAAAAAATAATATCAATTAATTAATGACGTCTTTATAATTAAAATGATACTATTGGGTTTCAACTGTTATACGACCATTGGTCAATATGGCAGTTGGTCAATATGTTATTTAAAAACTAAAATCACAACATTATGATTATTTTTTATAAATACAAGTGATCATGGTTAATTCATAATTATTAAGAGTCGATGGCCTCCTCCAGTAGACTCGAACCATTAGAAGCCCATCTGTTAGAGCTTGGGAAGGAGGTTGCGTCACAAGGGTTTTATTTGGACCATACACAAGATAAAATTAAACATGTGAATCATTAATGGAATCTCTTAAGGAAGATGTTCAAGCTCATATAAATCATCACTCATGCAATGTTTTCTGATCTGCACTAGGATTCCATCACCATAACACAACCTACACTTAGGTTCTATGATTGTGTTATAAGAGTGTATGTAACGTGACATAGTTATAATGTGTAATAAATTTGTATAAATAATGTTATAATTTCATAATTCCTATTTCTGGAATGCCTTTTCTAAATAAAATATATTATAAAGTTATATAAATTTGATAAATTTATTTTAAAATTAAAAAAATTATACTTTTCAAATATTTCTCTTATATATAGAATTATTATGAAATAATAAACCTTCTTCATGAATTTAATATGTCAAAATTAACCATGGATGATTTTTTAAAAATATTCAAGGATGTTTCAAGTTAATGAATATTGTATTATAAATATTGTTTATTTGATGAAGATTATTTGATGAATTCTATTTTTTGGATGAATTCAATAAAAATATTTAATTATTAAATAATTTTTTCTATGAAATGATTGTCAAGAATCCGTCACACATGGTTGTAATCAGAGGGAATAATTCAGTTAAAAAAGAAAAAAATAATTTTTCGATAAACATAAACAAAACATTATGAATACTAATGAAAAATAATGTATAGAAAATAACAGAAAATAACATAATCTTCACCCAGGAATTTATAAATCCATTGTAGAGATATTAAATATTAAAAAATGATCATAGTATGTGTTTTGTTATTTTTTTATGTCGTAAATATTTTAATAACTATTTTTAAATTAATTTAATAAGTTAAATTGAATATTTATTTTCATAAAATGTACTGATAAATTGATATAGCATTTTTGTATGGATATATGATAATTTATGGGACCTTAATTAGTTCTTCAAGGTGTTACAAAATAAGTTATTGTTTTAGAGTTTTTTTTGACTAAATAATGTGTTTATTTAAAATTCAAATTCAAATTATTCAAAAAATGATTTTCGTAAAATTAATTACATTTTAAAATTTGAGGCATTGATATTAGTTTTTGGTGAATTTATGATATTTTTATAAAATGTTCTGTTTTTTAGTGAATAGTGAAAATACAGTTTTGAGTTTTGGGGTCTTTAATGACATCATTAATGATGTAGTAATGATGTTATAATTTTTTTTGACTTTTGATTTGTACGATATTTCATGAGGTGTCCCATGTTTCCATTACCATGAGAAAATACCAGGGGAAAGCACATGGTTTTCAAAATACCACTGATGATGTGATCCTTGGAAATTAATAAAACATTACCTCACTTTTTCTATAAAAACCAAGTTAATTCATCATTACTTTCATTCCAAAAAAACTCCTCATCAAATATATCGTATTTTTACAACCAAATTATTCCAAACAATGTTCCATCATTCCCCAAAAGGTCCCAACCAGTAATCTTTTGAAGTTTCTCTTCAATGTAAGGGATCCTTTTACCCTCCTCTTTTATGTCATTACTTCCTTTATGTTGTGTCATGTAGTTTCTATCTTATTATGTTGGAATATGTTATTATATATCCTACATACATTAAATTTTATGTCCAAATGATTAGATACCATTTTAACTCTCATAAATTGCTTTTATGAATTTTTAAGTGACTTCATTAGGTTACTGAATTTTCTTAAAAGAAAATGCATTTTCTCTTTTCATTCGAGTTTCCTTTTCATGTGCTATGTCATTCAAATATTCAAAAAATGATATTATTTATATTTTTTTATTTTCATATAATGTATAATAATTTATTTATGTATAGGGTACTATTTTCTCATCTACTTATATTGTTTTCTAAAACAATGTTATATAGTCATTATGCTGTATAAATTTCGTTACAAAATATCCCCCTCTTTCTCTCCAGAAATTTTATTTTTTTTGTGTAAATGATACCTGATTTTATTACATGGGGTATTCATAATGACATAATAATGGTATATTTGGTTCTTTACTTGACATAAATTAAACCTAAACTCCATTTCCATGGGTTATAAATGACATAATGACCAAATTTTTAAGCACTTTTGAAACGTCACGATTTTGAAATGAAAATCATTTATTTTTTTATCTAGGGGTTATTTATGAAATTTTTTATTATGATATATGTGTGTCACATTAAAATAAATTCATATTAATGGATTTCACTAATATCACTCAAATGCATTGGGTAATGAATTTAATTTCTAGATATGACATGTTTTAAGATAACTTGGTGAATAACCTTGGTAATTTTTATGACTGCATGGGGACAAAATGTGGTGATATATTCTTGAATGTCTATGTTAAATGTTGAATCAACATATTCAAGTTATGATTCTTCTTTTTATTAGGATATTCTTGTTTTTTAATTTCTCATGTCTTTATGTAAATAATAATGTTCCTGTTGATATCCCAACTAAATTGTTACCCATGTTTACCATTACATGGTATTATCCTCACCCTTTCCATTGATGTATGTCTCTCGGTTATGAAATGAAATAATTGTACATATTATGAACATATGATGAAGACCAATGGGATTTTTATTTTAATATTCTATTTTTTCATGTTTTATGTTTCTTATTTCCAAGACACTAGATTTAAATAAAATCTATTTGTAAAAATGTAATGAACATATATGTAATAAAAAGGCAGGATTCCATATCGAGTAACAAATTATAGAATTACATAAGTATGATTACACATACATGTTTATAAAACTTCATGAGTTCCGACACTAGAGTCCCCTAAGGTTCCATTGTGATCCAGATTCATAGGTGATGGATGATTAAACTGATTTAGTGATCTGAGTTTGCAAAATATTGTCGACCACAACAAATCAGATAGATAATATTATAGAAAAACATATCTAGGAAGTAGCTAGGATCTTTTGGAGCCTAGTCACATATATTCATGATGGGTGGATACTCACATGGAATGTCGTCGATCACTGGTTTCATGAGAATTATTACCCTTAATGCTTGTCCATAGACCAGATTCTAGATCTTCTAAGCTATATCGACGAGGTATTATAATTTCTATGTATTCTAGGAGGTTCATTAAATTTATGTGGTTAAATAACATTATGTTAAAATTTGGTTCCCCAGTTCATTCCATCAATTTTTTTGTTTTATAGAGGGCACTGTTGTTAGAGATATTCATATCTAAAGACATCTTGTAGATAGGGATATGTGTGGGTGTTAAAGGGATGAGTCATCTTCATCAGATAAAAGACTCCATATAAAAGGTTAATGTGACAGGAGGTCCTTACATAGCTAGACATAGGCATGTGGTGACATAACATAGGTATAATTAATAAGAAAAATGATCTTCGGAGACTGTAGAGTCTATATATGCGATGTGTCAGGTCCAGTGAGAACAGGGTTTACTACCACAACAAGATGAGAATAGAATACAAGTAATTTATGGGATGCCAAAACATGGGATGTTCCATGATCACAGATCTATTAGGCATGGTAATGGATGAATCTAGGGAGGCAGAGCTGGTAGATGAGTTGGTGGGGCTCATATAGGAGGGGTTGTTGGTGGGGGATGAAATTTTTAGATCCTTCAACCACCATCAACAGGTGGCCCACAACATGTTTTTTGAGCTAATAGTTGGGGACATCAGTAGATACACTCTATAATATCTTATTAATTGGAGTCTCATGAGATAATTATTAATATATTCTATATTAATTCTACTCTTTATTAGGTACTATTAGACACAATTGTGAGTTATTCCATTAACTCATTACTCATAGTGTGATAATTTTAGATCCTAGTTAAGATATAAACCCAATAGATTTTACCAATGGTTCCTACAACCAATGATTTTATGATATAGTTTATTTACCCAGTTTGGAAGATATTTTTTGGTTGATAGTGTTTCTCATTGGAAATCAAAGTTACAATGATGATAACATTCAATGTTGTCTTTGGTATGGATTGTATTTCCATAGTAGGAGACTAGATTTATTTTCAAAACCCATTAGTGATATCCAATTTAACGAATGGGGAATGATTCTCATATATGTGAGGGAGAGAGATCGAAATTGATAAATATGGTCTTATGTGTCATAATATCAATCCCATCACCCATATGTTTTGATTTTATCCCTTGGTGTAGTGGGGTCCTTAAGCATTTGGATTCCTTCAGTCAATGATAATTTTATGGATGTATTCACCAAGGGCATTGCATGAAAATATTATAGATAGTAGATGGTGTTTTTCATATACTCGAACCCTAATACCCTTACAAAATATTTTGTGGCATTTCATATTTCCTATAACAAGCTCTGGGAGGTACTATTGTAGTTAGTGGAATTTAGATAGAATGGTTTTTTTAGAAATAGATTTTCCCACTGTGCAGCTACTGTTCTATTCATGAAAATGGTTGATTAGAGATTAGGGATTTATTTTTGTTATCATTAATAAAACCTAGAGATAATTAATAAAAATTTCATCTTTCCTAGGAATGATGCAATATTTGAACATTTATGAGGTGTGGTATGGTTCCTAAAGGTTGATCTCATGTCCGGATATCCCAAATAGAGATTTATCAAGGATAATATTCTAATGATGTAATTTTATGTCCATACTGACACAATATGATCCTATATACGAAATTTGATGTGGAAATTGGCCAATATGTGTATAGATTTTATAAACCTGATATTATTACCTTACCTAGATGGGTTTAATTTATAATTATTGAAGATAAACTCATCTAAATTATAATATATGTGGGGCATATAGAGAATTAGTGGTTGGAACTATAAATGATTTTGGATTATAATTTTTATGGTATTCTGTCAATGTGCTATTGATAGATTGATGTTTTCCATAATATAGGGAGTTCCATTGTTTAGTATGGACTAGATGTGAACCATATAATGATTGATTCAATTATTTCATGGGGGATAATAATGAATGTGTTAGAGGTATATAGTTTTATTTAATATGAGGAGTACCATTCACGGTTTATGGAATAATTATATAAAATTACTCCCCTTGTACCAAAATAACTTATAATGGGATGTCATATACAAAGATTGAGTGGTACAAGAGATACATTGATGAGTTGAGACTAAGGCTAACATGTTCTCATATATATATACTACCATAGGATGGAATCATGGACGTAGTATATTCCAATTCCTATTGAGATAGACTCATCTATGAGAATTCGTAGAAGAAGGTAGTGACCACATACTATTCAAGGTGGTTGAGACACTGTGAGTTGAACCATGTGACTCAGGACTTAGATTTTTTAAGTGATATTCCTCTCTCTATGATTGTGGATAAAATATCATTGAAAATATAAGATTTTGTTCTCAGACCATCATAGTGATAGGCTATATTTTTAATAGAGAGACCTGAACATAAGGATGAGGTGCTATTTAGAGTCACCATTTTACTTTGATTTATGATAGTCTATACTCATCAAAAGTAAAACATGGTGGATAATTCCCCTTTCATGGAAACATATTATTATCTAATGGAGGAGGAAATTGGAACTGATATATGGATGAGTACATGTTTCGATCAATAGACGGATGGCCAGACTGAGTGCACTATCCACATGAAAGAAGATATTCTAAGGGCTTTTATTTTTAACATTATCTAGAGTTGTGAGGATTTCTTTCCCTTAGTATTGTTTTCATATAAAAATAAATATCTCATTAAAATCATCATATATCCCTTCGATGACTTGTATGATATACCATAATGGTCACCCTTGTGATGGAGTAAGATTGGGGAGGCATCTCTAAGTAGTATAGAGATAATACTACAGATGCTGGAAAATGTATAAGGGACGCATGAGCAGATGAAGGTACCTAGTAGAAAATAGATATCTTATGCAGATATTTTTTGTTGGACCATGGAGTTCGAGTTGGGAGACCAATTTTTTTGGAGTCTTCCCACTATAAGGATGGTGCATCTTTCGATCATGAAGAATACTATACTCAATGTTTATCGAATCATTAGATATCATTCCAGTGTTTGGATTTGATTCATATAACATGTCCTTGCCCTATAGTTAGACTAGTTTCATGAAATCATCCATGTGTCACAACTAAAGAGAACTATTTTTTATTGGAAATACATTATTGACATGGGCAATATGGGCATCGATAATTGATCCACCTTCACATACCACGTAGTAAAGACTGAGTATTGTCATCAGTGGTTTTTTTCTCATATGGAACTATTCCTTTGTTATTGTGATGTGGTAGTATATTATTATGTAGGAGATCACTAGGATGATGTAGACCTGGATGAAATCTCAGTATCCCTATATTGTTTCATTATTTTATCTTTTTAATAACGAAAAAATGGATTGATAGAATAGTTTAGACACCGTATTTTTTCATTATATGACATTTAATTATATGAATGAAATTTTTTAGAGCCAGATTCTTAGATGACCTTTGATTATGAGGAACATTGAACATATTAATCATGGATGCATAATTTTTCAGATTTTATGGAATATATCTTAGTTTTTTATTCAAATCAAATGCATTATACCATGGTTGAATCCAAAATATTGTATTTACTATATGATTTACTTGATGTACATCGATATGGGATGACCAATGGAGGAATCCATTAGTGGGTGAGTTCAATTAAATAAATTATAAAATTATTATTTTGAATTCACAGTCATAAAATAATTACCTATGTAAATATTATGTTATGGAAAATTTATAGAGTAAGACACATAACACTATGATAATTGATATGTGGATTTCATTGTTACTCATAAGCAGTTTATGAGTGTGTGATGATAAAAAACAAGATTATGGTGAATCAAGGTGTAGCAAATCCATCTTTTCATATCCATCATTAAAAGATACATTTGAGAAAAATAATAAATTTTAACCAATGAATGGAATTTAATTAATTGTATAATCTACCTTTTTAAATTAAACATGCATGGATTAAATTATCAAAATTTATCTATGGAATTTATTAATCTATCCCATTATCTTGTGTAATAAAATAAATTATTCCCTCAATATATTTTCTTACTTTACAATTCTTCCCACCTCATATACCCACAATCCATATTCTTTTTCCAAGAACAATTGGAAAATTATTGTTTCACATTTCTTCTTGTTTTTAACACGTTATTTATTCTTATCCATTATAATGATACTATGATGTTGTAGTTCACTATTTTTGTGGTGGATTTGAGCATTATCTAACACACAAAAAATCATAAAATTTCTATAAATGATTATTAAGATGTTTATTTTTTTCGATCATGATACATAGCATGATACATGGAATAATTATTATGAACCTAGGATCCATTAATGATAAGTAGTGAAGTAGAAGGTGCTAGAGGAGGTTGTGTCTTCATGTAGAGGAATCAGATTACAATTTGTATCTAATGGAGTTTCATAATCAATGTTGGGTGATGTTTTTCTCAATTATTTGTCATTATTATAGTAGATAATGTGGCTGGAGGGATGGATCTATAGAAAATGTAGATTATATCACATTCTATTAAAAACTAACCAAATGGGGTGTAGTTTCATGCACACACATCGGGTAGTCCCCTCGATATGTCATCTATGGTTTATATATGAACTAAATATCTCATGTCATCTTGTACCCCCACACACCATGTAACTCGGTGTGTGAGGCCTAGTGTGTACTCTAACATTTCATGGACGTGGACACTGTCAGAATATTGCTATGTAAATGAGAACAACCAGTGTACACAAGTATAAATAGATTGACATGGGTAGTCCTTAGGTGGCCATGATATGTCATGTACTACCTTAAAATATATTTATTATTACATAGCTAGTGATCCATTTGGTGGTGACAGATAATACATTCTAGTTAGTCGAACCACACACTATGTGGGTCCCTTACATTCCCTCTTTGAAGAAAATTATATCCCTTGTATAGCCTTTATTTTAACTAATATTTTGGCCAACGAGTACCCTAATATATATTTTTTCCACATATACCATGTTGGTTGACCTCATTTGTCTCTTGATATATGATTCATGATATTCAATGAGTGGTACTTATTTAGGTTGTGCACTATGATGGAATTGATTAGGAAGAATCTTAATAGAGTATCTTCACTATGTTTGACTAGTACATGGGTTATCTGTAAATATATTGACTGGGACACCTCAATGGAATATTGTATGGGTGATCT
Source organism: Viscum album (assembly GCA_963277665.1). Classification (NCBI taxonomy): domain Eukaryota; kingdom Viridiplantae; phylum Streptophyta; class Magnoliopsida; order Santalales; family Viscaceae; genus Viscum; species Viscum album. The sequence continues at coordinate 1,624,763,166 of OY728157.1, read as the reverse complement.
ACCTATAGTGTGGTACCCCCCCCCCCAATATATTAGGGTGCGGTTATTCTACCTACTGAGTGGTACCCCATTGATGGACTAGGGAGTGGTTCTTTTACCTATGGAGTGGTACAATTTTACGGACTAGGTCATCGTTATTCTAAATATATTCAAAGTTGTACCCTAGGGTTGACATGGATATAGGTCCTCTACCTACTAATGGGTACACTATGATAGGCAACTGTTTGGGTCTCCTATATACCACTGAGAGGTACACCCTTCTAGATAAGGGTGTGGGTCCTATACATTGGTTCCATGAATTTTGACTATGTCGTATAGTATCAGAAAAATGATACTACCGATAATTACTATTTGAATAGACATGGGAGAATCTAGGAATCATTGATGGACTATTGAAACATTTGTAATAATCTTTTCCAGGGATGGTATTGAGATAGATATCCTGTTTCCCTCTTAGATCAGGTTATCTGATGAGAAGATCTATTTTTATAGTTGGGTTTCATTTCTATTTTTATTGGATGAGATATCTATATATATACTTACTCTTATTTATCCCCCATTGTATTCTAGGTGTCATACTATTTATTTATATACTCACCCCTAAATGGTATTTTCATGTACATGTAATGTCTTATCGTGAACATGGAAAGGATGACAGTGACTATATATGAGCATAAGGGATACTCAGGTGCATTTCACCATTTACGATGGTTTGGGTTTGGAGATCTAGAGCCATACACTCTATGTCATTACATATATAGTCAGTGTTTGGTAAGGACATTATTATTGTTAGTCATTTATTTTCCACTATAATTCATTATTATTTTGTCATATTATTTTTTTTCACCATTGGTTTTTACTTGTGTAGATATTACTAAATATTTTTGTATATTATCATTTATTCCTCTATATTTCTTCATGGATATGGTTGGTGTGAACGTTGAGTAACATAAAAAATACATACTATATTATTTATTCCAGTTTACACTTGTCTCCATCCCCTAGCATTCAGTGGTTGGGCTTTGTGATGTTGCGCCTCAACTTTATTCCAACATGGAATGGCCTTAGTGGGTTTTCTAATGACACTACTAATGAAATTGTAAATAGTGAAATTATTTTTATAGTACATCTATAGCCTAATTTCTACCAAAATAATATATATGGGTTTCGAATAGAGTGGGAAATCCAATTTCCAATTGATATACTAACATGAAAAAAATATCATTATCATCTTCAACAATAGATTCAATTGTGTTGTATGTTTTGAAATTTTATCTATAATAGACAGAAATTTGGGTATTTATAAATCCAATTACATTACATTAGCCTACACTAGTTTTATTAGAAAATATATCATATAGTTATATACACTTAAATGAATAGTGTCACAAAAACGAATAAAGATATTAAAAAATAGTGCCATATTCCCCAAAAAATGAGATATTTGATCAATTAAAAGGTTCCATGTTGTCTTGCAAAATTGACCTCCACTTATTATACCATCATATAAGATTCAAGTGATATGAAATATCAATGATGTAATTCTAGAGTAGATATCAGTATTATGATAATATCATCATTTATTTTTATTTGTTTATTGAACCAATAATAATTATGGACATAATGAACCATATAAACCATAGGTACCTACATTCATTTTTGAGGTACTTAATCTTGATATTCTACATTTATATTGATGTTCGGTTGGCCACAAGGATTATATGGAAATTGTATTAAGTATATTTCATTATCATCATTAACATGAAATGTTATCAATGTGTTACTTCTATATACATGAAGTTAATTTCCATTGAAATTTAACTTTCTAAGAAGGAATATTCATTTAATTAGGAAATATAGAAGAATTAGCCTCTTAGAATACACAAATTTTATTTAAACAACATCTTTTTTAATGATTATAACCATATTATTGTTCCTTTGTTTGGTATTACTCTATGATTTCATAACCAATGATTATAGTATCAAGAAATGATATTCAAATCCTATAGAGTGAAATCTGTCATAAAATCATTATAGAGATTATAACTAATGTCACCTTTAAACACATTATATATTTTGTATTCTGGTTTGGATTATTTTGTATTTTATGATGTGTTTGTATTAGCTCTATTATTTTTATCATGTAGGTAAATCATTATTTGGAATATGGTTTGAGGTAGTTTCATGTACAACATAACTGCTATCTTGTACATAACCATTAAATAGATATATTTTCCCATGCCTACATGACTTGGTGTAATTACAACATCTACAAAAAGTTTTTAGCTTTAACTAATGATATGAGTTTGAAATAAATCATTTCTCCTTGATATAAGAACTTGAGTGAATTAGTATGGATAAATTACCTTTAAATGATTGGTTTTGACTACAAATACACTTTTGGTATATAAAATTAATAGGAATATGTGTTAACTCATAAATCATATTGGTAAGTGGGTTTAGAAGATCATAATCAATAATAGATGATGAGTATCGTTACTGACATGAATTTTTTGGTTATGTAGAGTTTTATCTCAAGATAACCACCAAGTGTTATTTTTATCTATTAGTTGGGTTAGTATAATAGTCATATAAATCATACTTAGATTGGGTGACCATATTATCAATATTAAATGATGGGTAGTTTTTTAATGTGATAGAGCGTGATGAAATAACATTGTCACATTATCTGAATTAATAAATAATTCCCCAGTATATAAATTAGTACATTCTTAATGCATATCTATATTCATAAATGTATATTAATCTTGGAATTTCAAAAAAATAATTGAATGTGATGAAAGCATACTAATGGAGGGTTAATATAAAACAAAATATTTTAGAATACATTATGAAATATTGAACATATAAACATGTAAAAGAATATCATCAATGACCGACTAGTATGTTTTTGCATGTTCATATACCAATAAATATCTGGAATTAATTATAATAGATATTCCCATAGTCCAATTGGAATCATTATTGTTTCATGTTATTATTTGGGTCATTATGGATCTACTCACCACGTTGATACACTAACTCCCAAACATAAAATATGAAATTTTATAGAAGATTAAAAATACATATATTTGATAAATAGTTAGGATTAAGGAAATAATTTTTTTAGTGTATATGATTGATATTATCAATTGAATTCATAATTTTGTGGATTTTTATATTAGGGTCTCAAAACTGAAAACACCACGAGTAAAACATATCATTTCAAGATGGATGTGAAATAAAACACACAATTTAGAAATAGGATGATATTATTAGGGAATGATTCTTGATTATTATAGGAAATATAGAAATCATATTTTTTTGGGGGGAATCATCATATAATAATATCTCTTAAGAGATAATATAGATGTCCGTATTTGAGGCTTTTTATCACCATCATAATTATTCCCAAAATTTTTTGTTTGAAAATTTGTAGAGATCAATGATTTGACAAAGTATTGTATTTTATAATATCGAAAATATCTATATGATATTAATGTGGAATTAAATAACCTATATAAATTAACACAGGCCATTATATTTCGATGTGGGAGAAAACATGTTGTTGATAGTTTCACCATGACTTGGTGATAGATGCCTGAGGAAACAAGGGGAACCATCACCATGGTATCCAGTGTTGAACAAGGTTTTTGAATGGATGGGAAATATTTTATATATGTTTGTCAAACCATAATGATTTATTGGAATATACATCATCTTCGACAATCCTCTACTAATGAAGTGTCAAAATGATCCTTATCATGTGATTAGTTAGGGTCATATTACTATTTACTAGGATGATACTTATATCCGTTATCCCATTAGGATTCTAAACATATAGGAATCATCTTTAGAAAAAGATCAATTTTCATCATGTGTATTTTATTCCATTATGTTCATTTTCAATAAAATAATTAGGAAATATAATAATTTACATAAGAGTACATTCCTGATCAATTTATGGGACTATGTGGTTTCTAGACATCGAAGGATGGGAAACCCCAATGTAGGAGAATATAGCAACCTTATTTTTAGGGATATGGTTGTTTTTTAATATTATTTTTTATTTCGTTATTTGGGATAACTTTTTATAATATATTAGAGGTCTAGCAAGAAATAATTCAATAATCATTATATACAAAACTAATGACCATTAATATATAAATCATGACAATGATTTTCTTCAAAGTCTATATTTAGAGATGTTTAATAGAATATATTTATTTATCTAGGTGATGAATTTAGGTGACCAATGGTATGAATAACATCACATTGAAAAATAGATTTCTAGAGAATAAAACTGAGACAATGTTATTTTCTATGTATGTGACCTCTCAACTATTCACAGTGTGACTGGTGAACTAACACCATGATTATTCTATATCCTAATTGTTTTAGTCAGACATATAGTTGTAAGGTATTTTTTGGTTGCATAATTCTCCATCTATCTATTCAAGGATACCCTAGAAGTATTTTTAGTTATATCTTATATCTGGACCCTGATTCCAATAATTATTTGAATTTTTTATTATGGATAAAAATGAGGAACAAAAGGTAGATTTTTTTTAGTGAATGATCATAGATCATTTGTCCAAAATGATTTTTAGGTTGTTGGATACTCATCAACAAAAATATTTTAGATAATTATATCATGAGAATTTATGCATTACACATATACCTTTTTATAAAAACATAGTTAGTAAATCATGTCTAAATCATTTTGGAAGAATTTTCAGAAGGGATAGTTTCAAAATGGTGGGAAAACAATAATTATAATGAAAAATAATAGAATTTATGTTTAAAAACAATTATTTTAGATGTAATCATAGAATAATGTTATTTTTTTCTGAGTTCAGGTTATTTTTTGAATGAATTTTGTCAAAAATTCATGTGTCAAATTATTAAAAACATGTGACAAAACATTGTTAGATGTTATATTGCCAAAATAGGGTATGTAGGTGAAACATTTATTACAATATGACTCACCTAAAATCAGTATAGGGGGTTACGTGGTTTTTTTCATAATGTTGGGGTGTTAGAAATGAATGGTTATGGCACGTTATAAGAAGTGGATTAAATCATTTTATTTGTCTTCTATATGTAGAACTCTTTTTGAGTTTTAACATAAACAATTTAAGTATTTTTATAATATTTTATAAAAAATGTGTATGTCGTTTCTTTTCATAGTGTAGTACTTTTTTAAGTTCGTAGGGGTTACCTACTAAATGGTATAGTCACCCACTTATATGGATAATAATTATGTTTTTAGAAGTCATTTACTAAGATACCAGGAAGGGGAACATTTCTCACTTCACTAGTAAAGTTCATTTATTTAGTTGTTTAACTAATTATGTTGGATCTATAGATTTTAATCTTCCTGTATTGAAGAGGTTCCACCATTGATATGATTTCATTATTTTTTAGAGTCTTATTCCTGCATTTTTTTCTCTTCCACAGCTACTCTGATATAGTTCTATTATTTTATTTTCATTTAGTATTATAGTTTGTTTCATTATGAATCATGTTGTTGTTTTTTATTATAATTTATTTTCATAATAGTTTGGTTTATTATTTTTCAAAAATAACCCCCCCCCCAATTGATAAAAATCCATTTTCATTAACTACCATCCTTCAGTGTTTTGGGAACATCACCTTAGGTTAATATAAACTTTTCATCCTCTCATGAAAATGATTTTGGGTGGGTTGTATTACTTATTCTATGAAACCCTAGTCTCATCAAAATTTTAAACAAATCCTTCAGAAATTCAATCTCATAAGAAGGATGGTTAATATTGGTGATGTAAATATTAGTTGGTTGCAAACATATAATAATTTGAACGATTCATAGATTTTTTTTCTCATAATCTAAATGAAGGTCATATAGAAAAATTGGGTGTTATACGCTTGAATGATTTGTTATAAATGTATGATGTTATTATAATAATTGATATATCCATTTGTCATTTATTCATATGTCCTTATGTTTAATCTAATTTTACAGTCAAATAATTCTATCCCATCAATGACTTACTTTGTGTTTTCCCTAACCAATAAATAATATAAGGTATTATTTTTTGTAATAATATAATTAATATATAACTAATATAAATATGTATTCAATAAAAAAATTCTGATATACAATGAATTTATTTCTGATGTATTTTTAGATACTTATTAGTTGGATTGATTTGAAAAATTAAATCTCAATGAATGTCATACAATAATTGACATATTTAGTATTCTAAACTTCTTATAAATCATTTTTATTTATGGTTAGTATGATTACAATAATTATAACCTTCATATATTAATACCCAAATATGAATTTCGACAAATGGAAACCCCTATCTTGGGGGTGGTTTGGTATGTTGTTGATCATGTCATCAAAAATAGTGAAACCAGGATTAAATTTTCTAATTGAAGGAAAATATAATACCATCTAGATACCAATTTTATCTGGTAGTGGAAATAATGTTCCATTCATATATAATTCACATATGATGTTTTTGAATATTTTTATAAGTGGAATGTCAGGTAATTATCAGATTTATGAATTCAATATGATGTATTCATCAACATTGTTTGTCATATTTGGAGAATCAATAAATGATGAGTGTCCAATATTAGAATTTAATGTTCTATGTCTACCACTAACTCGATGTCATGAAAATAATGTATTATATACGTATAAATAAGGTTTATTTGGTACATCTTGTTGTAGAAATGTTCAAATAGAGATAGGAATATGGTTGATGGATATCGCACCAGGCCCATGGTATTATAAAAAATAATTATACTTCAACAGAGGAAAATGATTCCATATATCTATGAAATTGAAATTATATTATTCTCTTAAAAAATACTTAGGGAAGTAGGGTCGCACATTAAAAAAATTGAATAATGATAAAATTATTGACAAAATTATTTTTCAATATAACAAAATACTTATGAAAATTATAACCAAAATACTTTTGACGGATTCAAAATGAGTTTTGAATTATGGAATAAATTAAAATAGGTATTTTATTTAATGTGGGAGATTATATTTTTCCAATAAAATGTTTATTCATGAGATACATGTATAAATATTTTTTATTATTGATATATATATATATGATGTTATTTATAATTTAAAATTTAATAAATAAACGTTTTGTATATATTTAAAATGAATGAGAGGCATGGATAATAAATATTTAAATATATATATATATTATATATTATATATTTTTCTTAATATATTCCTTATATATAATAATTTTACTAATAGAATAATAAATATTTATTATTTAGTTTAATCTTTTCAATTAATCTTGTCACTAATAGAAAATCACATAAGTTCCACTAGAGGATCATCAGACATCCACCCTATAAGATGATGATATCCTGATATTAGGTCTGTGTGGTAAATGATTCATATGATCCTCTATTAATCTATCATCCCCCCTTTTATCAATTAATCTCAATTTATAGGTTTTTATAAAGCCTTTAAACAATCAATGTCTTTATAATGTGTTCATAAATCCATTCTACGGTGTTAATTCCCGATGGTAGGGTTCTATCATTCACTAATCACTATGACCATCCAAAAATAGTCTCATACAAAAGAAGTAGATAGCTGATGTAGTGCGTGTTTTATACATACCTTGTAATTAATTTTATTTTCATGTTCGTTATTAAATATAGAGGTTAAATTATTTTTAAATTGACTTCCACTATATACAGTCAATATATTTTCATATGATTAAAACCATGATGATATATTGAGTTCATAATGACACACTATATGGGACATCTGTGAGACATGCATATTGTAACACCCTAAGGATTTAAAAATTTAATATTGAATATATGAAATAATGAGTCTCTAGAAAATTCCAAATTGTTATAACCTATCTAGTAAACATAATGTTTCCAGCACTATGATTTAAATTTACAAAAATTAAATTACAAGATTTTGTTAAATAAGATATTTATGATTCAATAAGATTAAAAAACATTTTTTTTGAATACTAACATGAACCTTATGAAGAGTAATACACCTTTATTAATCATAATCTGATTCATAGTAATAGTAACATCACTCATGAAGGTATTAATAAAATTTAGACTCCTTAGAAATGAAATTGATTATTTTAGAAATTAATAATTAAATGATGTAATTTTTGTTTATAATAAAGATTATATAAAATTTTATATTACTAAATTGATTTTAAAAAATCATTTTAATAAAAGTTCTTCCTAAATAAAAAATTTATCCTCTTTAATTTTAGGATAATTTAATAAGACCTTATTTAATTTATCAGGGTATTATAAAATTTGTTTTAGTTTTAAAAACTGCATTTTTCTAGTAAATGATGATTTTAATTAATAATTAATTTTAAATATTTAAAATATACTTATTTATAAATTTTGTTCCTATTATTAATTCTACACATAAAATAATTTGTCGGTTAATTTTTCAGAATTTTTCTAAAATACGTGAATTTTTGGTGAATTGTAAAATATGGAAATTTTCAGCAAAAATACATTAAAAGATAAATAAACTATTATCTGAATAAAGGATGATGTGTGCACACTTTCTTCGAACTCACTTGAACATGTTATTTTTTATTTTCATAAAAATAAACACTATTGGTTTCCTTCTGCAAAATAATAAAATAATGAATAAAATATTTCAAAATAAGCCATCTTCTAGTCTATAAAATCCATCCATCACCCCATATTCTCATCACTCTAATATTCCATGAAGATCCTAATTTTTATGCCTAAATAATCTTCAATATTCCCTCCAAACATCATGGATATCATGGTCCTTCCAAACGACCAAAATCCATTCCCATAAGAAGGTTTTCACGGTGGATATTTCAAGAGGTAAATCCATATATTCATTCATTTAAATTCATTTCATGTACCTTTATTTTGTTATCATCTACTAAAATATTATATAAAAATGATCACTATAACACTGGTATCATATATATACTAGAATTATATCATGGTTATTTAATAACCAATTTCAATGTTCTTACTCCCTATCTTTTATTTTTTAAACGAAATCATTGTCCATGAGGTGTCAATTTACTACCTTTCTGGACAACAAAGTCATGTTCATCAATTTCTCATTCAATAAAAGTAATGATACCATTTATATGGTTTTACCATAATATAAAATATGTATTATAAACTATTTAATATTCTGTAACTTTTATATGTACATAATATTAATTTATTCAAGAAACCTAGTTCGTAAAAATCAAAATACCGCCTAAATAATCTATGTGATTACCATTAAGATTTAATCAAATGATTCATCCTCATATAATGTAACCAAAATAATCATAGAAACATTAAAAAATCACTACATCAAGCAATAATATTTATATTCAATTCAAATGAAATATATTCATTCCACATGAACACCCATACTCCTATACAAGTATACCGATCATGAAAACCATGTAAATGAACACTCTAAAACCATTGAATTCAATATTATACACTATAAATATGGAAATAAATCATCTTAATGAAATTATTATGAACAAAATAAATTTATAATCGTATCTGAATTATTTTATTAATAATTGTAATTTTATATTCTGGGACCTTATGTCTAATACTGAAACATATTTGGACATAAGGTAATTGTTTTCTATAAGAAAATCGATTTTTTCAGGTTAATCTTATTCTATTCATACCTTAATAAAATTTTTTATTGATACATATGTCCTCATAATAATTCATTTATTTATTCTATATATGTTTTTAAAAATCATAATCCTTCTTTATTTTATGGGGAGATACATGTTATAGAAGGATCTATCAAAAATTCATCCTGATAAACATGCTCGTTTCAAAATAAAATTCTCAAATCCATACATATTTTCAAATACACTAAATTATAAAATTTAAGACACAGATAAATTTTTAAAATAACTAATTTTAATATATAAAGAAACCATAATGAACTCCTTGTTTTATTAAACGATTATTCTTAAATAAATCTTCATTCCAAAGTAAATGTGTATTTATATCAATAATTACTCAATTATTTTATAGGAGTGTTTTTCAACTAATTCATCATTTTTTTATTCGTTTGTTGAAAAGAGGTTTATTTTTTATGATATCATCCAGGATATTTTATTTAATTGTTTATGAATAATTGTATGGTGTATTTTCTACCTTGATACAATTCTCTATATTACTTCGAATTGTTAGTATTTTTGTTTAATGTTTGGGTAATTATATTTACATTTATTTTATTAGTTAAAATATGAACTTATATGATTCTATAGTTTATCTAAATTCATATGAGTAATTTATTTGACTTAGTAGGTGGTGTAGGGATCCCCTATTTATCCACAATGCATCGGTAGATATTGTGAGACAATCAAGAGTCTTGGAAGAAGTGCATGACTGTATCGTTATTTATGGTCATGGAAAAAGGCCATGATATTATTGTAATGATGTAAAAAATTATGAATTCAGTCATTATAAATATATTAATTGAGAGTTCATTTGGTTATTTTACTATTTGAATAGACATGAGTACGTTTTATTGTGTTATTATTTATTCTTCCCGTATTCCTTCTATATTGTGTTCAAAATTATTTTTTAATGGATTATCTTTTTAGTTTTTCACCATGCTTAATGCTTATGATTATGACGTGATTTACTATATTACATTACCTTACTGATAATCTCAGATCACCCTTTTCATATTTTTTATTTTCTGAGGATATCAATAATTCCATTATGAATGACTTGAATGGATAATATTGGATTGAAGGATGTTTGTAATGGATTATATACATATTGAATTTTTATTCAATATGTTATGCGAAAAATATTTGTGAATTTGGTTTTCTAAAACTAAAAATCTATTTGTTCATTATAGATACAACTTTCTTGTAATCATTTTAATGTAATGAAATATTGCACCGACTCCGGGAAACTGGGATCAATTCATTATTTTTTGTTATAAATATAATTTTTTTAAAAACATGGATAATAGATTTTGGAAAAATATATTTTGAAAATAAAATTTCAAGTTAGTTTTTGAGTATAGAAAGAAAAAAACACACTAGAATTTTGGTAATGAAAATATTTTAAGAATCATTTTATAAAATACATCACTATATGGATTCTTAACGTGGAAGTGGTTCTGGAACAACAGTTGGAAAGAGTAATAAATCTAACAATGAGTTTTTGGATAGTCCTGGTTTATCCTACTACACAAAAATGGGTATTTCATTGCACTAGGTTTGAAACACCCATGGGGTATTAATCTGATAAATAAAATTTTCCATACAAAACATTATTAAGGAATTAAATGTATATTTTTTTCAATGAAACCATGTTTTTGATTATGAGATTAACTATGAATAAGATTTCAATTTATCATATTTATTTTTATATATTGATAATATTCATTATGATTCATATACTTATATATTGTATTACATTATTTAGAAATGGAACCCAGTGGAAGGAAGGAAAACCCCATGATCATGTGTATCCCTTGTAGGTATTTCCATACTATGAAATATTATTATGATGGTTCTAGAGTTGCGACTGGTGATGAGAAACATAAAACTATACTTGTATAGTTGACTTAGGTTACAATAAATATCCTTACTATTATGTAGAATCTAGATCCACAATTTAGATGATCTATGTTATACTTATTTATTCAAAAACATCCTCCATCATTCAACTAGACTTCAATCACATTCACAGCAATGTAGAAGATACATTATTTAGAGAAGATATTTCTCTCTTTTAGACGTAACAAAAGAGAGAAGGCTATCATGAAAGATTATTCCCTATCTGGAGATGTGAATCATTGGGTGAAATTAATTAAATACATAAAGGTGGTGCAAGAAATAAAATAAATAGAATATAGTGAATTTAAGGAAATCCTCTCATAAAAGTACTTCCCTCATGAACTATGAGTATATATGGAATGTCAGTTTCAGAATATAAGGAAACAAGATGATGGGAATGTTGAAAAATATGAATCTAACATCACATGATTATAGAGACATGTCATTGACTACATATTTTATATAAGGATGAAATTTTATCGACTATTTGATGGTTGAAATCCACTATTCTGAAGGGCAATGGTCTCCCAAAATTACTCATCATACAAAGATATAAACTCATGTTCTATTAAGATGGAAAAGTAATTCTTTATGTATTAAGACATTAATGGAATTTTATACAAGAAGAGGATCATTAAAACTTTTAAAATGGAAATAAAGAAATTAGGGCAAATAGAATATTAGACATTCCACCCTGTGAATGTTAATGGAAGAAACCCATCGGTACTTGCCTAATGTGTATGGTTTGTTGTTATATGTTTGTAGAAAAAGATATCAAATCTCATGATTGTAAGGGGAATAAATAATCAAACATTTTATGATGAAAAAATTTCAATGATATGGGAAATATTTATAATTATTTTCATAAGATTTAAAGAGACTTTTCCCAAAGAAGGAAAAGAGGGAAGGGCCAAGGATTTGATTTCACAACAGCAGAGGTTGACGTTACTAATATTGTGATTGAAGGAAATTTAACTATTTCCTCAAACATTTCCAAGATTTATTTGATTCTTGATCAGAACATTCATTTATATCGGCCTAGTTTATAAATAAAAATAGATATTACCAATTGTATTTAATATAGGATTTGTTAGTTAAATGTTCTAAAAGAATTATATTTTCAAAAATGATGTATATGGGATTCCCCAATATAGAATATGAACATTCTTTATCTTAAAAAATTTTCATCAAAACCATTATTGGTATTTATATAATTTTTTTATGGAATTGATTTCTAATTATAAATATAATACATATTGAATTAAGAAGAATTTACAATTTTTATAAATGATGTGTAATCCCTAATCTATTGTAAATAAAAATAATCATATATTTCTCATCTAGATCCACACTCAATAGCCCAAATTAATTCAATTCATGGGGATGAAGTGGAATTGATAACATTGAATGTGGATGAAAATGATCAAATAGATGATGTACCTATTGTGAATGACTATATTGATTTTGTTTAAAGGATTTACTTGGACATCCTCTACAGAGGGAAGTTATGATCTCAATTTATTTAATTCCTTGGTCAGGACATATATGGAAGTATCCATATAAAAATACACTATCCAATTAGTACAAGTAATGAAACAAATTGTGTAATTGTGTGATAAAAGATTTATTCACCATAGTGTTTCTCCATAAATGGCCCTGGTTATTTTCATTAAAAAGAAATATGGATCCATGAGGATTGTTTGTAATATAGGGATATCCGTGATATAACAAAAAAAATTCCCTATCTAGAATTTTTGAGTTATTTTATCAACTTAATGGAGCCCAATATTTTTTGAATATTGACTTTCGATCTAGATATCATCAATTGTGTATGAGTATGGATGAAATTCCAATGAGAGCCTTTAGAACTACATATGGGCATTATGAATTTATAGTAATGACTTTTGGACTAAATAATGCACCCTCTATCTTAATGGATCTAATGAATTGTGTTTTCATGTAATAATTTGATGGATTTGGTGTGTTATTTATTGATGAAATCATTATATATTCTTATTTACACAAAGATAATGAAAATAAATTGTGTATTATTATAAAAATTGTTAAAATAAATGGATTATGTCATATGTTTATCATGTTTGAATTTTGGCATCAGTCACATTCATTCCATGGTCATATTGTGTTTATGGATGGAATCTTATTTGATCTTGTGAAGTCAAGGGCATCCAAGGAATGGCCTACTCCAACAAACATAACTGAGGTATGTAGTTTCATTGTATTAGTAGGATATTATAGATGTTTTCTTCAAAACATTTTCTATTTAATCAACCCATTGAACAACCTTACTCGTAAAGGGGTTAAGTTCATATAGAAAAAATATTGTGATGGTTTTTTTGATGAATTGAAGATAATATTAGTGAATGATCTGATCTTGACCCTACCATTGGGAAATGGTGGATTTATGATCTACTGTGATGATTCAATGAATGAAATTTGATGATCCCTTATATAGAATGATGGAGTTATTTCCTATGCATCAAGGCTATTTAAAATTCTTGAACTAAACAATCCACCTCATGATCTTGAGTTAGAAACTTTAATCATTCCTTTGAGGATATTGAAACAAGTTCTCTATAGAGAAATATGTCAAATACATAAGAATCACATGATATTAAAATATATCATCCAATATAAATAACACAACTTGAGGAAAGGGTTATGGATTCTGATACTCAAGGATTACAATCCTTCCATGCACTACCACTAAAAAAATCCAAATAAGGATGTTGATTCATTGATAAGGAATGATTAGAGTGATTTAAACAAAATGAGGATTCAATGGAATCCTGTATTCTAGAATATAGTAAATATGTATATGAGAATTATCAAATAGGGTGAAACATCATTACTTTCTCAATTCTCTTCCAAATCATATTTATTGGATATAATTAAAACTTATCATTATGATCACCAGAATCTTCAAAATAAAATTTATTGTGTGAAGATGGGAAGTTGGATAACATAATGTGTTAAGATTGAATTTTAAAATTTACTATGAGGCTTTGTGTTCCCACTATACCCAAGCTCAAATTTGAGTTATTATATGATTCTGATAGCTTGAATTTCTTTATTTATCCTAGTAGCACTAAAATTTATAGTGATTTGAATGAACCTGTTTAGTGGGACAACATTATGTGGAATATTGGTAATTATGTACAATGATTTTTTGTCTATCAACATGGTATGTCTAAAGAACAAGATCCTAGAGGGGTCAGGAAACCTCAATCTATTCCTACATGGAAATGGGATGACATCATCATTGATTTTGTTATTGTATTTCCCAATACTCCTAGAATGAAGGATGTAATATGGGTAATTGTTGAACTACTTATGAAATAAAAAAATTTCCCCACCATATGAGTGGATTTTCAATAGGGTAAACATGAACGACTCTATATCAATGAAGTTCTGTGACTTAATTGATTTCATATCCCAATTGGGTATATCCAGAATCCATAATATACATCAAAATTATGTAAAAGTCTACAAAAATCCATAGATACTAACATTTAATTGAGTACTTCTTATCACCCTCTAACAGATGTGAAATCAAAATTAAAGATCCAAAATTTAGAATATATTCTAATATAATGATAACATGAATTTCAATTTTTTGGGATAAATATTTACCTTTTGTGGAGTTTTCCTTCAAAAAAATTCTATTATAGAATTCAAATGGAACCATAAGAAACAATTTTTTAAAAGAGATGTTGTAAAAGAACATGTTGGGATGAAGTTAATGTAAGGTTGATTCTGGGTCTAGATATTGTGGAGGAAACAACAGTAATGGTAATGTCTATTAAAACATATATCAAAGAAGCTCAATGTAAGAAAATGATCTAGAATGATAATCGAAGGAATTATTTTCAGTTTCATGTTAGAGATCATGTTTTCATTAAAGTGTCTCTATGGAAGGGTGTTACAATGTTTACGAAAAACACAAACTCAATATAAGGCCCAACCTTAGTCCTTACTTAATCTTGAGTTATTTCAAGAATACACATTAAGGATCTTTTCAGGTTTAGTGTTCTAGAGAATTAGATCATAAATCCTACATTACATTCCACATTTAAACAAGCCGGTTACATAAAAGACAATATCCATTTTTCCCATCAAAGGAGACATATTTAAAATAAAACATGCATTCTTTTGTGACACTTCCTCGACACTATCAACACATCATGAACATTTACCTTTACATATGAAAAAAATTTCAAAAACATGGGATGAGCATAAAAAGATCAGTAAGGGATATAAAATTATGAAATGAAAACATTAGTCCATGTATGCATAATAATTAATTAATTATTACATTACTTAATAAACATAAGCACTTTAATATAACACATCCACTCATGAATGACTCATAGAAATAATAAGACATAAAGGTAAGATGAGGCATTCATAACATTCTTACGCAGGGAGTAACCCTCATGGTTGCGTTTGGAATACCTATCACAGTATATTCCCTAAATATCTTTAGAGAAACCTTATTGTTTAACTCCTTCGCGTTACCCAATGCATTGGAGAGATATCACGGGCTCACCCTCCATTAGTTTATCACAGAACCACCCGTATTCATAAACAATGCCCAAGAACCATAACATAATTGTATCAAATAATACATGCATAAAGGAAACATAAAAGTTTTACATTTCAATCACAAGATATCAATAACACATTTATATAAAAAAAACATTATCAAAACCATTTTCAATACCAAAATAAAAGATAAGTTAAAAATGGTATTTATTTTTCTTTCAAAAAAATGTTATGGCTTGTAGAGGATTTCGAAACTTAAATAATGGACATGGCGGCAGAGAAGTCATTGTCGCCAGATAGATAAGACAAAAACATTCCCTTTTGTCATTTAGTAAAATGCTTCGTAAAAAGAAACATTTTTAATAAAGATAAAATTCAAATGGGTTTATACAACGTATAAAATAAAGTTGTGTATAAAACAAAATATGTCTCAATAAAAGGATATTGAGATGAAGTCTCCTACCTCATGTCCGACTTGACTTGATCATTCTTTAATCTCCTGAATAATAAAATAGAGTTAATTTCTAATTACATATAATCCTTTTTCAAGTTCATTATTCCTTTTATATCACTTATTACAATGTATTGAAAATCAAGTAATTATTTATGTTAATAATGGTCGTTTTGTGGACCCTTGGCACTTGAGTCAAAAATAAACTTCTTGTAATTACAAGTTGTTTATGTGGTAAGATATACATTATATACAGAATTATATTCAGGATGTAGATATCATATATATCATATATATCCATTATATTCATTCATTTATAATATTACATAACATTTAGAGGTGAGAAATGAAATGCATCGTTCATGGAGACGGTAAGCTGTACGTACGCATGAACGCTACATTCATTCCTATTTTGTATTTAATAGAATGAAATCATAATGATATAAATTTATATAATATTTACATTATTATATCATATATAACATCAATAACTCCATCCTTTATACGTCACACATATGGCAATAACTAATCAAATCACTTGAGGGGGCGATAGTCCGCAATTCCTAAAATGAAGATATCGTGTTTACCCATAATGGAAACCAAAAAGGAATGCCATAAATGAAAAATACAGAAGAATAAGGAAAACATAAAAATAATATGTATCATATATAAATATAGTTACATCTTAACTTCCACCATTAAAAGTGTTAAAAGAAGATTTAACAATCATCGTTTCGTGAGGCAGAAATTCGCCATCCACAGAAACAGTATGTTTTTTAAGCATTAGACAAAAGTGTGTGTATGTGTAGCTCTTATAAATCTCATAACAACATCCTAGTATATCGAATATAATTTTTTTGTTACAAAATAATGGCATAAAAATATTTTATGGGGTTGGAGAAGCAAAATAAATCAAAAGAACACAAGTGAAGACATTTCCTTTAAATCGGGTAACTCCCCTTGGATTGAACCGAAAGGGTTTCATGGGGAGAATCTTGCCTAATGTAATGGATCTAAGATGACGAGATGAATGTGGAGAGATTAAATGAGTAGTGTTTGGCAAATCCAATGGATTGAGAGGTGTGGGTAAGGAGGTAGAGGTGGGGGCCTTTTATAAGAGGGAGGAGGGGCACTCTTGGAAGGTCAGTAAATGTTACTTTATATTGAAATGGGTTTCTGATTTTAAAGGTCACACATTGATATATTTCACGGATAAGGTGATAAGGGTTCGAAATAAACCCATCCAATAGGTCTTTGACATGTGTAATTCTTAGATTTTACATTATATTTTCATTTTATTTCAATCATTCATTAATGCGGTAATCACAATATCATCATTGTGTCATAAAAAATTAAATTTATTTAATGTCTCAAAATTATAAAAAAAATACTATGATGTAAGAAATATTTTTAGATTTCCAATGACAATTTATAGCCCAAAGATCAGTTATTTAGTCAAAATTTAAATTGTTTTACTTAGGTGTGACATACCTTTGTGATATTCTCTTTCCTTTAAAAATAAAATGGTAAAGTGTCACTGTCACCCAAAAGTGATTCCATGGGGTCCCAAAGATTTGCACAAGGCATCCCATGGTCGGCCATGACACAATAGGTAGCATTAGGTCACATGTTGGGGTCATTTATTATTATTATGATATTATTTTATTACCCTTAACTACCAGATTACTAATTAATCACGATAATTAAAGATAATTATCATCGTTATTATTCATAATGTCCGAATACAAAAGATTCTTAATTACATAATTTGAAACTTCTTATATAAAATATGGAATCCATTTTGCCAAATTCCAAACACAGATATTTGAATAATTAAATTAAAAATAATTCCCTTTGTCAAAACAAATAGCAGGTTTTTTTAAACAATATCCATGAAATGTTTGGCCCTTGTTCATGCCAAATTTAAAAGTGAGATTAATCCAAATGACCCCAATTGGATTAAATGGTAAAAATATATTATATTTTCACTTTAAAACCAATTAAAAAAATAATCTATCTATATAATTAAATTAGATGAAAAATCAGTTTTGAGGTAAAATGCAGTATTATTCACTATTCATTAAAAAAATCTACATTGTCCGAAAAATACCAAAAATTTATCCAATGTAAATTTCAATGTCCCAATTTTAAGGAATAAGTATTTTTTGAAAAATATAGATTATATATTTGTAAAAAATTTTGTTTAAAAAAATTCCACCAAATGGTGGTAAAACAATCCATTAAAAATATTGGTGAATTATATGCTTAAGATTCGATTTATTCTAATTTAAAACCTCTAAATAAATATATAATTCATAAATAGACATAGAAACGAAAATCCATAATTCTTTACATTCATGGGATGTTACATCCTTCCCCCCTTTAGTAAATTGCATCCCCACAATTTATTTACTTATCTAATATG
Organism: Viscum album; assembly: GCA_963277665.1. Classification (NCBI taxonomy): domain Eukaryota; kingdom Viridiplantae; phylum Streptophyta; class Magnoliopsida; order Santalales; family Viscaceae; genus Viscum; species Viscum album. The sequence continues at coordinate 1,624,744,115 of OY728157.1, read as the reverse complement.
TGAGGGTATTTATTTCTCATTGCATTTTCAGATTCCAATGTTGTCTCTTCAATCATGTGGTTTTCCACAAAACCGTTACTTGATGAATCACCTTTTTCCCTGATACTAGCTCCATGTGGTCAAGAATTTGGACCGGGTTTTCCTAATAAAATAGATACTCTTCTAGCTGAACTACCTCTAGACTCAAAAATGAAATGGATATAGCATGTACTTCCTTAACATTGAAACATGAAAAACACTGTGTACCTGACATGAACTCAGAGGTAAAGCCACGAGGTAAGAAACTGATCCAAATCATTCCAGAATTTCATATGGTCTAATGAACCATTGAATTATCTTTCCATTCATTCCAAATCACATCACACTTTTCCATTTTCAATCTTTGAAGAAGACATGATAACCTACCTCAAAAGAGAGATCCTTCTTTCTGTTGTCCGCATAACTTTTCTTGCTACTTTGAGTTTTTCTCATGTGTTTCTGTATCAGTTGAACTTTTTCTGCCAACTTTTATACCAATTATGGTCCCATAACCTTTTTTTCACCCACTTCTTCCCAAAATCTGGAGTCCGACAACGCTTCCCATATAATTCCTCAAATGGTGCCATCTGTATACTGGAATGAAAACTGCTATTATAAGAAAACCCAACCAATGAAAGATGAGGGTCACAACTTCCCTGATAATCCATCAAAAAGGCACGTAACATATCCTCCAATGTATGATTTTTTTGTTCTTACTACCCATCTGATTGAGGAAGAAAAGTTGTTCTAAAATTTAATTCACTACTCAACGACTTCTGAAGGTCTTTCCAAAAGATAGAAGTAAACCTGGGATCACGATCAGATACAATAAAGATGGGAAATCCATGTAACCTAACTATCTCTTTAAAATATAAAAAAGAAATTTTATTTAGGGAAAAAGTATCTATTATAGCAAGGAAATGAGCAGATTTAGTCAAGCGATTAACAATAACACAGATTGCATTATTACCTCGAGGTGTCTTCGACAATCCCACAATGATGTCCATTGATATATTATCATATTTACACTCTAGCACTGGTAATGGATGAAGAATCCATTTTAGTAAATGCATCCTTGATTTAACTTGTTGACAAGTAAAACACTTCACATAATAATCAGCAATATCTCTTTTCCTTCCATCCCACCTGTAATACTTCTGAAGATCTCTATAAATCTTAGTACTTCCTGGATGAACTGAAAACGAAGAACTATGAATTTCAAATAACAACTCTCTCTTCAACTGTGAATGACATGACACACACAATCTTTTCCCAAATCTCAAAAAACAATCATTATCAATGTTGAATTCAGGCAACATACCCTTCTAAACCAGCTCTACCTTTTTATGCAACTCACTTTCTTGCTTCCGTGATTTCTTAATTCTGTATAATAAAGAAGATTTCACTGATACCTAAAACAAAATAGAAGAACGTCCTACAACAACAACTTTTATGCCAAATTTCATCAAATCTATAACCAAAGGATCATGTTTCAAATGTAACATGGTTATTGAGGGATTAATTTTACGACTCAAAGCATCATCAACTTTATTTTCTTTTCTAGGATGGAAATGAATTGTAAAATCATAATCCTTGATTAATTCCATCCATATCCTTTGTATCATGTTCAATTATTTATGAGTGAATATATACTTTAAACTTTTGTGATCAGTATATATTTCACACTCTGCACCGTACAAATGATTCCTCCAAATTTTAAAAGAGAAAACAATAGTAGCTAATTCCAAATCATCTGTAGGGTAATTTACCTCATGAGTTTTCAACTGATGTGAAGTTTAAGCAATTACATGATCATTTTGCATTAGGACGCAACCAAGTCCTTTCAATGAAGCATCACTATAGATAACAAACTCACCATTCCTGGAATGTAGTGCCAAAACTGGAGAATTCACCAATCTTATTTTCAATTCCGGAATACTATCATCACATTGTTTTGTCCAGATAAACATAACTCCCTTCCGAGTTATCTTAGTTATTGGACTAGATAACTGTGAAAAATTTCTATCAAACCTTCGGTAATAGCATGCCAAACTATGAAAACTACGAATCTCAGTTACATTTGTGTGTCTTGGCCAATTTTCAACAACCGTTATTTTTGCAGGATCCACAGTTATTCCATCTTTAGAAACAATATGACCAAGGAAAGAAATTTTTTGCGACCAAAAATCACACTTTCTGAAATTCGCATAAAATTTCTTTTATTTTAAGGTTTGAAAAATAACCATTAAATGACTTTCAGGCAAATATTTACGTTTATAAAACAACAAAATTTCATTAATGAAAACAACAACAAAATTCTCCATGAACTCATGGAAAATTATATTATTAAGGTCCATGAATACAGCTGGTGCATTGGTTTTCCGAAAAAGGCATAATTAATAATTTATAATTGCCATATCTTGTACGAAACGTGATTTTCGGAATATCTGCTTCCTTTACCTTCAACTAATGGTACCCCCGATCTCAGGTCAATCTTTGAAAAATACCGAGCTCCCTAGAGCTGATAAAACAAATCATCTATATGAGGCAAAGGATAGTTGTTCTTAACAGTGATGTTATTCAAGGCTCTATAATCAATGAAAGTCCTCATTAAACAACTTTTTTTTAACAAATAATACAGTACCACCCCATTTTGATGTGATAGGTCTAATGAAACCTTTCTCTAATAAATTATTCAATTTCTCATTCAACTCTAAAATTTCAATTTGATCCATTTGATAAGGGGGTTCTGAAATTTTCTTAGCATTAGGAACTATGACAACAGGAAATTCAACATCCCGATCTAGTATTATTCTAGGAAACTAATCAGGAAAAACATCAGGATACTCATTTACCACTGGAACATCATTAATCTGAACGGGTCCTTTGATTTCAACAATATGTGAAAGGTTACATTAATTTCCATATTTTACAAATTTCTAAGCCTCTTGATATGTTATCAAAAGTAGGGGCTCATTCTTGTACACAAACTGAACGTCTTTCTGAAACGAAACTTCTTTTTCTCTACAATAAATCATTGCATGGTAATTTGAGATCCAATCCATACCCAGGATAACATCATACTATACTAGAGGTAAAATGATAATGATTTCAAGTAGGTTCATTCCACGAATTAGGATAGGAATATTCTTATAAATTCTTTTTTCCTCAACCTTTCCCCCAAGTGTTTTTACCATATGTTTAGGAGTCATTTCTTGATATGGTATTCCCAAATTAGTAGAAAAATTTTCAGAGATTAATGAATGTGTAGACCCTGAATCAAACAACACACTGGAATTATATGAAAAAATAAACAAAGTACACGATACCACATCATTTGATGTACCAACAACTATTGAAGTATTTGCAAAGGATTTAAACACCCCTTTCTACTTGTAGTCTGACTACTTCCCATAACTCGACCTCTTTGTCGGACACTCGTTTGCATAATGACCCATCTCATTGCACGTGAAACACTTCACTAACTGTAAATAAAATTTGTTCTTACCATCACCCTGATATTTTTTAGTGAAATCAGTAGCCTTAGGTCCCCTCTTACCACAATGGTAGTAGTTTGTAGAATTCAGATGACATTCCCCATCATGCCTTTTTCCACACTTATCAAAAACTGAAAATGTAGTTTTCATACCATCAAAACTGATTGAAAGACTCTTCATTTTCTCCTGCCACCTCAGTCTCTTCTTCTGATGGTTGTTATAGAACACTTGATCATCGGAAAACTACACTTCCACATTCTCGGCATATCGAACAAGATTTTCATAACTCTTTTACTCGCAAGAAGCTAAAGGTCTTCGATATTTTGGCTTTAATCTTGAGTAAAAATGATTAATTTTACTATCAAGGTCTCAGATAAGATTTTGATCATACCTTGCCTTGAGTTAACTTTTTTTCATAAGCATCCATTGAGTCATCCACTTACCTCAATTACATGAATTGTTTTTCCATCCTATGTTGAGAAGCCTTAGGAAAATAATTTTCAGGAAACATTCCATTGTATTCATCCCAGTCGAGAGGTTCAATCTCATCAGTGTCCCGGATATATTTACCCATTGACTACCACTGATCTCTTTCACCCTACAAACGGTAAATAACAAGACTAAACTTTTGATTGTCTGAACACCTTATTACATTGATAATATTCTACCATGATTTAATCCACCCTTCATCTAGCACATGGTAAGATGATCCTCTGAATTTTGGGGGATTTTGCCTCATGAAATGTTCCACCACTAACATGTTCCTTTGCGGTTGATCTGGATGATCTCGTGCATGGAAAACACCACCATTTATCCCTTGATTCAGCTGCTCCATTACTAAAATAAACTATTTAGTTCCAATTCTGACCATCTCAAGAAGCTGATTCAGAAGGTAATTTCCTTCTCTATGCCTTCTTAGCAGTGCTTCCATGTTTCCTCTGTGGAAAACTATTCTGAACAAACATTTCTTAGATGAACCAACATGGTAATGTACAAATTCTATATCATTTCAATTTGACCATAGACTAAATAATTTTGGATATACATTTATTATAATTATAACTCCTAATGTTATCTAAACCGACCTTTGATACCAACTATAAGGCCCCAGCCTTAATCCTTACTTAATCTTGAGTTATTTCATGAATACACATTGAATATAATTTTAGGTTTATAGATTCAATTAATTAGATCATAAATCATGCATTACAATCCACATTTAAACAAGGGAGTTACATAAAAGACAATATTCATTTTTCCCATCAAAGGAGACATATTTAAAATAAAACATGGATTCTTTTGTGACACTTCCTCTATACTATCGACACATCATGTACATTTCCATTGACCAATGAAAAAAATTTCAAAAACATGGGATGAGCATAAAAAGATTAGTAAAGGATATTAATGTACGAAATAAAAACATTAGTCAATGTATGAATAAGAGTTAATGAAATTATTCATTACTCATAAAACATAATCACTTTAATATACATCATAAAATCATTAATAACTCATGGAAATCATAAAACATAAAGGTAACTTGAGGCATTCATAACATTATTACATAGCGAGTAACCCTCATGGTTACGTTTGGAATACCCATCATAATATATACCCTAAATCTATTCAGAGAAACCATAAAATTTAACTCCTTTGAGTTACCCAATGTATTGGAGAGATATCACAGGCTCACCCGCCCTTAGATTATCATGGAACCACCTTTCTTCATAAACAATTCCCATGAACCATAACATAATCGTATCACATAAAACAAGCATAAAGGAAACATAACATTTCCACATTTCAAACACAATATATCAATAACACATTGATATAATAAAAACATTATCAAAACCATTTTCAATTCCAAAATAAAATAAAAGTAAAACATTGTATTTTTTTCATTTAAATAATGTTATGGCTTGTAGAGGAAGCCGGCACTCAAATAATGGCCATGGCAGTGGAGAAGTCATTGTCAACGCATACGTAAGACAAAAAACATTCCCTTTTTTGATTTAGTAAATGATTTGTAAAAAGTTTGCTTTTTAATATAGGTAAAATTCAAAGGGGTTTACACAACGTATAAAAAAAATATGTGTATAAAACAAAATATTCCTCAATGAAAGGATATTGAGACGAAGTCCCACACCTCGTGTCGGACTTGACTCGACCATTCTTTAATCTCCTGATTAACAAACTAGAGTTAATTTATACTATTTTAAGAACATTTTTAATGTTAATTATTCCTTTTACATCACTTATTATCATGTTATGAACATTATTTAATTATTTATGTTAATAATGGCCGTTTTGTCGACCCTTGGAACTTGAGTCAAAAATAAACTTCTTGTAATTACAAGTTGTTAATGTGGTCAAATATCCATTATATCTAGAATTATATTCATGATGTAGATATCATACATATCATATATATCCAGTATATGCATTCATTTATAATATTTCATAACATTTAGAGATAGGAAATGAAATGCAACATTCATGGAGACGGTAAGCCGTACGTACACATGAACACTTCTTTCATTTCTATTTAGTATTTAATGGAATGAAATAATAATTATATAATGGTATATTATAAATATAGTATGATATAATATATAATATAATTAACTATATTATTTATACGTCCCACATATGGCATTAATGAATCAAATCACTTGAGGGGGCGGTAGTCCGCACTTCCTAAAATGATGATACTGTGTTTACCCATAATGGAAACCATGAAGGAATTCCATAAATGATAAATAAAGAAGCATAAGGAAAAAATAAACATAATAAATATCCTATATAAATAGATTGACATCTTAATGGCCACAATTAATGATGTTAAACGAAGATTGAACAATCATCGTTTCGTGAGGCAGAAATTCGACATCCACAAAAATAGTATGTTCATTAACCATTAGACGAAGGGGTGTGTAAGTGTAGCTCGAATCCTTGTCAAAAAAATATAATTTTATAATTAATATGATTGTTTTGTTACAAAAAAAGGAATAAAAAGAGTTTAGGGGATTTGAGAATCAAAATAAAACAAATGAACACAAGTGAAGACATTACCTTTTAATCGGGTTACTCTCTTTGGATTGAACCAAAAGGGTTTCTTGAAGAGCTTCCTGCCTAAGGTAAGGATTCTATGATGAAGAGAGGGATGTGGATAGATTAAATGAGTAGAGTTTGGACGATCCAATTTCTTGAGAGGTGTGGGTAAGGAGCTATAGGAGGGGGCTTTATATAAGAGGGAGGAGGGGCACTCTTGGAATGTCAAGAAATGATACATTATATTGAAATTAGTTTCGGATTTTAAAGGTCCCAAATTGATATATTTAGAGGATAAGGTGATAAGGGTTCGAAATCCACCCATAAAATAGGTCTTTGAAAAGTTTTAGTCTTATATTTTACATTATCTTTTCATTTAATTTAAATCATTCATTATTGAGGTAATCACTGCATCATCATGGTTGCATAAAAAATGTAATTTATTTAATGTATAAAAATTATAAATAAATTACTATGATTTATGAAATATTTTTATCTTTCCAATGACTATTTATAGTCTAAGTGCTCATTTATGTAGACAAAATTAAATATTTTTTAATTAGGTGTTACATACTTATGGTGATATTCTCATTTAAAAATTAAATGATAAAGTGTCACTATCACCCAAAAGTGATTCCATGGGGTCCCAAAGACTGAAACAAGGCGTCCCATGGTTGGACATGACACATCCAGTAGCATTAGGACACATGCTGGGATAATTTGATATTATTATGATATTATTTTATTACCCATAACTACCCGATTACTAATTAATCACGATAATTAAAGATAATAACCATCATTACTATTCATAATGTCCAAAACCAAAAGAGTCTTAATTAAATAATTTATACCTTCTAATTCCAAATATGGAATCCATTTTACCAAATTCCAAACACAGATATTTAAATTATTAAATTAAAAATAATTCTCATTGTCAAAACAAATAACGGGTTTTTTTTAAACAATATCCATGATAATATTGGCACTTGTTTATGCCCAATTTCAAAGTGAGATTAATCCCAATGTCCACCATTGGATAAATAGAAACAATATATTAAATTTACACTTTAAAACCAATTAAAAATATAATCTATCGAAATAATTAAATTTTATGAAAAAGAAATTTTGAAGTAAAATGCAGTATTTTTCACTATTCATTAAAAAATTAACATTGTCATAAAAATACAGAAAATTTATCCTAAGTAAATTTTAATGTCCCAATTCTAATGAATAAGTTTATTTTGACAAATAGAGCTTATAAAATTTTCAAAAAATTGATTTAAAAATGGTTGTCCATAAAAGGCGGTAAAACAATCCTATAAAAATATTAGATAATTATATGTTTAAGATTGGATTTATTCTCATTTTAAAACTCTAAAACACTATCTAATTCACAAATAGACATATATTTTAAAATCCATAATTCGTTACTTACTTGGGATTTTACACTCCAACCCAGGTATATTAACTATATAAATATTATTATGAGATTTGGACTTGTGACATAACTTTTCACATTTCAACCTAGCCTATATAAATTAAACAATGTGTTTCATGTATTGTTGTTGAGAAAGTACATGTGTGAACCAACGCATGTCCTCTACTCTAAAGGTATATAATTGGACCCTGACATATCTATTTGTGAATATCATATCTAGCTTTATAAACTATGGAACATGTGTGGAGGAGTCGTATGAACAAATAGTAATGTTACATTGATAAAATCATGAAATTGAAGAAGCAATATGGGATCCTGAGAATCATATGATAAAGGACTCCCCAAACATTTTCATGTTGTAACATTTTATAATTTTGAGAATTAATATTTTTTAATGCTAGATTATGTGGCATTCTATGGATTAATAATTTTAATATTGAATGCATGAAAAATTATCCTCTATAAAACAACAATTTGTTATAACATATCTAGTAAACATAATTTTAATACCTCGTGAATTTGAACTTGAAAAAACTTTCATACACAGTTGCATTCAGTACGATATTTAGAGTCTGATAGGATTAACAACATTTCTTGGTGAATAATAACATAACCCTTATGAGTGGTAATGTACCCTTGTGAATAGTAATTATATCATTATGAAAAGTCCATCACCCAGTAATGTATAAAAAAAATTATATTCCTTACAAATGTAATTGAGTATTTTTGAAATTAATAAATACGTGTTGATATTTTTTTAGGAAAATTATTTAATTACATTAATATAATTAATACGTTGATTTAAAAGTTATTTTTATCAAAATTATTAATAAAATAATATTTTTTTATAATTTTTTAATAATTTAACATGAACATTGTAAATTTTCATGGGTATTTTAAAATCATTTTTAGTTCTAAAAAAATGATAATTTGTGTAAATGATGATTTTAGAACTACATTAAAATAAAAAAATTTATAAAATTATCTGGATAAAATGTAGTACATATTTGAATTGATAACATTGAAAAGTATATAAGATGAACCAATGGGTTTTTTTAAAACAAATGAATATTGGGTGAATAATAAAATACAACAATTTATAGACTAAATATATTATAGGAAAATAAAATATTCCCAACATCTTTGCCGATGTTGGAAAACATGGTTCAAAATAAAATGCACTAATTTTTGTTGTTGTTCTCAAGAATCTACACTATTGGTTTCCTTAGGAAAAATTTTTAAATAATGAATACAATATTCAAAAATAACTCATCTCTTCTACTATAAATTACACCCTTCACTCCCACGTCTCCTTAATTCTATATGCCTTAAAACACCAAAATTAGCTTCACTAATAATCTTCAATAGTCCCACACCATTTCTATACAATAATATTATTTTCAAAAGACCAATAGTCCTTCCATAATATGGATTTCAAGGTTGATATTTCAAGAGGTAAATCCCCATATTTTTTCATTGAATATAATTTAATGTTTCATTATTTTGTTATCCCTTACTAACCTCATCTACCACATAGATATTGATAACTCCGGTATCCTCTATATAATGGAATTATATCATCTTAATTTCCTAAAATTTATCAATATTATTATTCTTTCTCTATTGTTTTATAAATTATATCATTTTCCATGACGTTTGAATTTACTACATTCGTGGATGATGAAGTCTTGTTCATCAATTTCACATTCAATACTAGTCAGGAAACAATTATTTCTTTTTTCAAAAGGCTATAAATTATGAATTTTACATATTTAATATTTAGTAACAATTATAACTACATAATATTCATTCATATGAAAAAACTACTTCATAATAATCAAAATACCACCAAAATAATAGGAGTTATTGCCATTAATATTTTGACTAATGATTCATATTCATACCATGTAACCCAATGATATATATAAACATTAACACATAAAAATATACATAAAAATATATATAAATTCAATTCTTGATAATTATATCTATTCTAGCGCAACATCCATACACATGTAAAAGTATATTAATCGTAAAAACAAAAAAATTGAACACTATGGAATGACAGTATTCAATTTTATAACCTATCAATAATGACGTAAATAAAAATAATAAAATTATGATAAAATAAATATATTTATATTAGGTTATTATTTATTTTATTAAAAATCTAATTTTCTATTCCATGACCTTATGATCCAGAGGAGAACATGTTCGGACATAAGGTATGTGTTTTCTACCCCGAACATCTATTTTTTTAGGTAAAACTTATTCGTGAAATATTTCAATGAAATTATTAGTTAAAATTATTTACCAATAAAAAATACTTTTATAATGATCTATATATTTTAACAAATCATAATTCTTCTTTAATTTATAGGGTTTTACATGTTTTAAAAGGATCTTTCAAAAATTCTTCCTGATGAGGAAGCTCATTTCAAAGTCGATTTGAGATGTCATACCTATTAAAAATTCACTCTGTAACCTATTTTATGTCACAATTATTTTTATAGAATCATTGATTTTATTGTTAAAAAATTACATGAATTTACTTCATGTTTTATTTAATGATTTTTCCAAAAGATCTATTTTTTCGAGGTAAAAGTGTATTTCTCTCAAGAACTAATCGATTATTTTATAATATTATTAAGAAAGATTTCAACACTCATGATTATTCTTATTTTTAAATGGGGTTAATTTTTTGTGATATCATCCACCATATTTTATTGAAAGGTATATTAATATATTGATGGTTGATTATATATCTTGGAACCATTCACCATATTATTCTGAATGGTTATTTTTTATGTTTAATGTTTTGGGAAATTTAGTTTCCTTTCAAAGGTTAGTTTCAAGATAAATTTATATTTTATTTATTTTTATCCCCATTCATAATTGTATTTAATTAGACATAGTATGTGATGGGAAGGGCCCTCTATATCCCCTCGATTCATAGGAATGTCTCAAGAGAAAAACTACATTCATTTTACAAGTCCATGCCAATATTCTTATTTATAGTATTAAAATTAGGCCTTAATATTATGGTTATGATGTATAAATTTTTTTCTTTCCCTAGTTTTATAGCTACTAATTGATAGATCAAGTGGTTATATTACAATAACAATACACATCCTTATGTTTAATTTTGGAATTATTTATTTAACTCTTATTTATATCATGTTGTGTTCATGTACATTTGTTAATGGAACTAGTTTTAATTATTCACCATAACTAATAATTATTTTTATGACATCTTCTGTTGCATTTCTTAACCATTCTAATCATCTCAGCTCATCAATTTCTTGTGTTATATTTTCAAAGGTTATAAAGATATAATTTCTAAATGAATTTTTGGGAAAATATAGGAGTCATGGATGTTTCTAATGGTATATATATATATTATTTTATTTCTTATTGTAATGTAGATATTATATATTTTTTTTTTCAAAACTAATAAATAATTTATTCCCTTGGAAAAAGAATTTCTTGTAATATAGACAATGTAATGATATTTGACACTAGCTCTAGCAAACGGGGGTTCTATATTTTCAAGCAATTTATGGTTCTTGGTACTATAATGAGAGTAGGGTTAATATCTACATCATTGTAAACCAGTGTGTGTTAATGATTCATAAAAAGAATTAATTTATTTTATAGATTGGATTATTTGTACCTTGGTTATAATATCGGTCTATTTTGGGTTATTTTTAACTTTTAGATAAATGTCCATGACATGATATTTCCTATAATATATTTTATGATTAGAATGACATGTTAAATGGGTTTTATATTGGATATATGAATAGTTTACTTATTCATTGCCGATATTAAAATTTATTCTCATATACCCAATGGGTATAGTTACCCCACTATTATCTTATAGAGCCTCATTTATTTTCAGAAACCATTGTACTATTGTAAGGTACACCTAAGGTAAATTTTCACACTCAATTCCTATATCCTGTGTGTTTTTTATGACTGGGGGACTGTTATAAATAGGTAATTTTATTTTCTTAAACGGTATTAAAATAGAGTTCCTCCAATGTGTAACTCATAAAGGTATTTAATATATGTATTTATAAGTTGGTTTTTATTTTTTTTATTTAGTGGAATAGAGGTCTATGAATGTGTTATAACATAATATTGATGTTATGTTGTGGGGCCAGTTGAACCTATATAAGGATGAATTAAATAAAAATTTGAAATTGATATTTATATTTGTTTTTTACTTATATTTATTTTCTTTAATTTGGGTGGATTAATTTTTAATTTTATTAATTTTTTGTATTAGATGATAATCCAAAAGAGGGAAGTTGGGGTACTCATGAACTATATTATTCATAAAGGGATCATATGAAATAAATAAGTTTCTTTCAATTTCTTTGGAAAAAAAAATATAAATGATGGGTTTATGTTTCTAATATATCAATTAAACGAAAATATTTTTTCCAATATATTCTATCATTGTTTTTCTACTCATCTAACCCATGAATGTTAATGGTTATAATGTTATTTTTCTTGTGGAAATTTATATATGAAACATTTATATGATATATTTTTGTCTCATGTGATGATGGAAGTGTAGATTTGTGTTTATATGAGTAGGGCTATCATGAGACCCAGCAGGGTGGTTAGAGTACAGTTGAGTTGATTCCATCATGAGGATTTTCTAGAAAAGGTGGGCCATAAAAATAAAATACCATAGTGATATAGAATCAGTAGATTTCATGACATGGGATCATTATATTAATTTGGTATGGTTTTTATTGAGTACAACATAGAATGATGGGTGTCATTAACTGAGTCCAACTAATGGATATGAGGTAGGACTAAGACTGGTACAATGATTTGGTAGTTGATATTCATCTATATCTGTGATAAGTTTTTATGGTTGTGATACGTAGTAGAGAAGGAAGTGAATTAATGGGATTGAAATTAATATAGAGGACATGTATTTGGTTATCAGGATTATATGTGAATATATGTTGTCAAGTATTCAAATTAAACAAAATATAGTTGGACGATGAAAGTCCGAAGTAATTTTGGATAATGTGATAATGGTGTCCAATTACACATTATAGTTTCGATTAAATTTTGTTATTATATGATAAAAATTTTAAACTTATTCTACTAAATAAGTTAATTTATTGTGTATGTGATTATTTTAGGATGTGATGCAATCATGTATTAAATATGGGAGTATGTATGATTCTAGATAAAACGGGACATCATTTATGATATGGGATGTGATGTTGACATATGGACCATCCAAGGTGATGATGGATGATGAGGAGTAGCTATATAGTTATACAGTGTATATGGAAGGGACGGGTATGATGTAATCATTATGTTAGGAAGTTGGGTCAAGATGAGACATGGTATGTGATTTCTATGTCATAGAGTTTCTATGGATGGTATTGGTTTATTATGCTTGGTATCCATATATCCCAGTTTCCTAGAGATGAGAAAGATGTGTTTAGAATCATCTTAGTGTTGTGAGGATTCAATAATTGGGATTATTTGGATGTCTTTATGTGTTTATTATTAGTTGTGTGAGATTTATGTGGTTTGATAAATATTTTTTATTAGGTTATAATTTATCTTGTAATTTAAAAACTAGTTTTGGTTTGGGCATGGATCAAGCATGTTACTTTGGATGTTGTAATGTTTTCTGATGTGTTGGTATTGGATGGGTAATGATTCATGGTTGTTGTATTGCGATAGAGGGTTTAGTTATTGTAAAATTATGTTTACTTTTGTTACGATAGGAATTTAATATTATTTAAGTGTTTATATATATGTGGGGGAATAAAAAATATTTTTTGTATTTTTTGGGGTTTTCAAGTCTTTAAGAATATTTTCATAAATTAGGATATGTTTTGAATAACTCACCATGAGGTGATTATTATTTGTACTAGTGATTTAAAAATCACTATTTAATGAAATAATATAATGTGAGTATGTGTGATTTGATTACACATTATGAAAAAGAGGATTAAATATTTTGAAAATAATGTTAGTTAAATTATGGTAATGTAATTGCTCATTCAATTAGAGAAGAAATTTTTATTTTCCATGTATGTATGAATTTACCACAAAAAATTCTTTCTAATTTGTCTATGTGTCAAATTAAATTAGAAGAATCTTATCTACATTAGAATATAAAATATATCAATTACTAAAAATGAATAAATATAATCAATTTTTGTAATTTTATCAAATAAAAACATAATATTATTCTTGTTAAAAATATTATAATATTAATTTCAAATGGGTATAAATTTACTATATGTTATGTTTTATATAATTAACAACATTTAATATAAAATTAATAATGTGGTTAAAAATGTTTTTTATAAAAAATATTCATTATAAACACTAATATTTCGTAATCATATTAGTCATTTATTAATAATTAATTTATTTCTATTTATATATATATGTTAAATCATATTTATATATTTTTAATTTAAAATGAATTATTTTAATTTAAGAAAAAGAAATTTAGAAGGTAATATTCCTTGAAGTTTAATCATTTTATCATGACAAGTAATATATAATATTTTAGATTAATTTTATTTCAAAAATTAATTTTAACGAACCATAGTATTATTAAAATATTGACATAATATATTGAAATCCTTTAAAAATTAACAATTTTTATATTTATAAAGATTTATTTAGAATTTATCTCACATAACCAATAAAACCCAATTTAGAGAAACGTTTTGTTTTTGATAAACATTTATTTATGTTAAACATTTATCAATGAAATTGAATATTAGAAAAATATTTTCTTATTGATAATAAATATTATTTATTTGGGTATTATATAAATCCAAAACAAAATATTACTATTAAAATGATTATATAGAGGGAAAAAATACTATAAAATGAAATAAAAGGTTGTTTATGTAATTAAAAACTTTACAGTGGGGTTTTTAGGTCAAATTAAAATTTAGAAATTTATTTATAAAATATTTAATTATATTTTTATTAAATGAATAATTAATTAAACATTTAGTTCTATGTCATAAGTAGATAATGTTATAAAATTTATAATTAAAAAAAATCAAAATTTTTCTTCAATGACATTAATATCAATTATTGTTGAAAAATCCAATAAAATAATATGAGTCTAATATTTAAATTAATAATTATAAAATGATATTTATTTTAAAATTATAATAATATAATATTTATTTAATTATATTTAAAATTAAAATACAATATAAATACAAATTTTATTAAATAAACCTTTTAATTCTTTAGACATTCTTATTCTCATTATTGTATGAATTTATAATTTATTAAAAAAATATTTACTAGAAACTTTTTTATTCTTAAATTATATTAATAGTATTAATCTAATATTACATAGATCATTTTATTTCATTGTTACGTTTTTATAATGTTATTAAACATGAAATTTATTTAATGAAAATATATAGTTAAATTTCAATTATATATTAAAATTTTTGACCATCACTATAAGGGATGTTTTCATATTATATGACAACAATTTGTGGTATTTAAGACCACCAATTTAGAGTTTTATGATTTTGTATTGCGTTGTGGGTTGTGGGATGTGAATATGGAATAATGGGTATTCATGATCCATGGCTTCATCAACTATTGAGCTAATTACTAGGGGAAATGCTGATGTCCATAGAACCTTTGATATGCATTTGGGATGTTCATTAGGGGAATTAAAATGAATCAAAATGTTTATGTGGTTATGTTTTAATGGTTCCATATTTAGTATGGTTTTTTTGATAAATATGGTCTCTTTTATTATAAAAAGAAGTGGATATATTATTACACTAAAAAATACGACACATCTAGTAAAGTTTCACGTGGGGATGGTTGATGCTAGCTAAAGTGGGTAATAATTTAGGATTTTATTGTTGGTTATTCATGTTTTTCATTCACAAGAATATATATATATATATATATAATATAATAACATCATTAATATTAGCCTATAATGTTCTCAGTATTACCATACATGGGACCTCCAAGATGAATTTTGACAACATGTTTCTTGATATTAGATGTGTTAGAGACTCATTGTGTAGAACTTATTATACATTGTTCTTTAGATGGTGTAAAATTGAGAATTAATTATTTTACATATGGATATTATAGTTCTTCATATCACGGATGATTGATATTATACTCTAGGTTGTAAAATATATGATATCATCACATAGGTGATGTTATCTATTCCTGTATAACTAGAATGACATGGTAAATAATTGTCTCATTTTGCTTGGATATATTTTGACTTGTTTTTTTATTTTTATTTTAATTTCATCCATTATAGTTTTTTGAGTTGGTATTTTTATTTATCACTAGAATGTATATTCTACCCAACAAAACCCTATAGACACTTACTAGTAGAAAATTACCCTTTCGATACTGGGTGACATTCCTACGTTCTGGAGTCACAACCAGTTCTGGGAACATTCATTTGTTAAAATTATAGGATATTATTAGAATGTTGTCATTTTTAATTTCATTTGATTACTAAATGTTATATAATGAGATGACTTCACCTTGTATATTTTATCATATAATCCATTGTAAATTTATAAATTTTTTTGGGGAAACACAATGGTACATAGGTGGGTTTCTAAGACCAGAAGAAAACAATGATTAAGATTTTTGTGATGGGTATATTTTGATTGAGGATCTTTAGATTCCATTAAATATTACCATTTTCATTCTCCACAGGTTTCTTGTTTCTCTATTTTATTAATATAATTTCCTCACATATGATTCCATTAAACCCATGATTACATTATTTTATTGTCGTGTTTAAATTTTCTACTTCTAGAGTTCAATTAAAAATGATTCACATGTTACATGATTTTATAAAAAATATGTGTACTTTTATATTCTTAGTTGAAATTATCATGTATGGGTTTTTAATAAAACTATATTTGTGGAATATTTCTTGTAACGAAATTTTATATTTTTTCACACTGTAAAAACACACATTGTTGAGCACGTATTGATTTCAACAATACATATTTAATGGGGGATATTTTTGTGCACAATACTCTATCTCTTTATGATGATTTTTATGTTCACAAATACCCAATAATTTTTTTCAAATGATTTTACATTAATCATTTATCAGGAATTATATTTTATATATTCTTATATTTGGATGAATATTCAAGTGTTTACACAGCAATGAACAATTGCTAAACCATTCAGGAATCAATTTAAAGTGGTCTGGAAAAACTATTCATACCTTACGTTTGGAAAGAGTAGCATAAAGAAAGAATGAAAAGTGTATCGTAAAGAAGGAATGATAAGCATAGCATAAAAAAGGGAAAGGAACCCGTTGTTTACTCTTTACAGATTATCAGAAATGTATGGTTAAACAACCATACGTTATCAGAAAATATGAATGAAAGGAACCCTACATGAAGAAAAACCCTACGTTTGGAAGGAACCCTACATTTGGGATATTGAGAAAGTATGGAAGAAGAAACATTACGTATGTCAATAATGTTGTTTTTGTTTCTCAAACGTATGGTTAATCAACCTTACTTTTGTAAACAACCTTATGTTACTTGAAAAAGGATCAATCGTAAATCATATGTTTGAATTCTTATAAAAGAATGATATATGTTTGGATATGGAAGAGAGGCATATAGATGGTTAGCCTTATGTTTTATGAATGTGACATGAACCCTACCTTTTGATCTATGTTACATTTCAAAGGATTCTTGAAGTGCAACTCAACCTTATGTTTGGTGTCGGGAATTTTAAGTTGATATTTTTGTTCAACGGTCTGCAAGCGACTGATCAGCCTAATTTTAAGTCGGACTAAATGCTGATTTTTATGTGTGTCCGTGACAGATTAAGAACCGTTTGAAAGATTAATTTAACCAGAACGTTTCATGTAGAATGTTATGAAGTTTTAAGACTTCTCAGATTAATAAACATGTTTGAATATTTCGAGTAAAAGGGTGATTTATGTGGATGTGATTTTGCAGAGGAAGAGCTCTATATATCTGTTCTCATTTTGAATTTCAAAATATACAATTCACATCATAACAAAAACATGTGTGATAAAAGAAAAATTTTATAGAGATCGATATAGTGATCAAGAACCCGAGTTCAGATACAATCATTGTATTCAAAAGAACGATCTACTACACAAACAACTCTATTTCTGAAAATCCAAAACAGAGACAAATCAAGATACAAAGATCTACTGATTATGAAGAGAGGCTACACTCTGTTTTATTGAATAATAAGGAAAAAATAGAAGATTCATCTATTTTTAAATGATAATATTTTGAGAATTTGTTGCTGCTTAAGTTGCGATTATATTTTCTATATCTACTGCAATTGGATTGACATAGAACTGCTTTGACTTTAAGATCAATATTTTTGAAGATAACGATTCATCTGATGTCAATTGAATTATGTTGCTATTTTGAAGATCAAATAGAAAAGTTCTTTCTAAATGAATACACTTTTTCTTCAGTGACCAGCTTTTCGTACTAAGATGAATAGGTTCGTGTTTGAACCAGAAGACTTTGTTTGCCTGAAAATTTTAAAGGTTTCAACTACCTGTATTCAGTTGTTGGATGGTCTACAGGACCAGATAGTGAAAATAACCAATATCGTGGAGTAGAGCGTTGTTGTAGTGGACTAGGGGACCTATGTTCCCCAATCCACTATACATCTGTGTTTCCCTTATTTTAATTATGCCGCTGCATGATCAAATATGATTAAGTAAGGAAGAGAGAACTCGATCAATCGAAGAGTTAATGAAAAATCTGAATGATACAATTCACCCCCTCCTCTTGTGTATAATAATTATATTCAAGATCCAACAATTGGTAAAGAGGAGGAGCCTCTAATAGAGCCTTTGAAAGTGAGAAGTGATTAAATATTATACAATAGTGCATCATGACTAATAAAAGAGAAAGGATGTCAATGGTCATAACAACATATTTTAATGGGGACCTCTATGGATGCTGGGAATCACACATGATAATATATCTGAGAACCTCAGATATAATTTCTATTCAATGATTTTTACTCCTTATGAAATTCCTAAAAATACTGAGACTTGGAGTGCTGCTACAGAGGTAGAGTATGATATGAATTCGAAGGCTATGAATGCAATTATCTACTCTCTAGGACCAGATTAATTTAAAAGAGTATCATAGTTCCCGACAGTATATGATATGTGGAATATATGAGCAATGGTTTATGAAAGGATAGACAATCTGAGACAAATGATATATGCTACTACCGAAAGGAAATTTGATAATTTCAGAATGTTTGAAGGTGAAATCATTCCACAAATTAATGGTAGATTGGTTTAAATTGTCAATAATATAACAACTCTAAGAAATCCTATCAAGCTAGCTAATCAATTATTAAAAGTACTAAGGGTACTTCCTACTCGATGGAATGGTATCTCTCCTACAATCTTACAATCAAATGTTGTTAATAATCTAACCATGAGAGATATAATTGGTAAATAGGTGATGTACGAATTTGAAACACAAGATGATGAAAATGAACATAAATTCTACATCGAAGAGGGTGATAATTTCTTGAACATAACATCACAACAAAAGAATAGGAAGATGAAGAAGAGGGAAGTCAAAGCCAAATCAGAGAGCTCTGACTCATCAAACTCAGATGAATAACTGGCTCAGCTAGTTAGAAAATTCAGAAAATTCTACAGCAAGAAAAGAGGCTTCAAAAAATCCTTTACAAAAGATGATAAGGAAGTAAGATGCTATGAATGATTGAATATGGGACACATCAGCCCAGATTTCCAACAATTTAAAGATATAAAGAAGAAGAAATAATTCAAATGAAATTACTATGAGAAGAACGACAAAAAAGCTATGAATGCCACTTGGAGTGTATCTGACGACTCCATTATCTCCCCTGAATCATGTTCAAAGAAAGAAGAAGTAAATTTGAATGAAAACATATGTTTCATGGCAGAAACAGATGAGGTACAATCATATTACTCCTCTGAATGAAATAGTGAATCAAATTTTTAATCATGCTACACAATTGAAAAGCTAGTAGCCTACTGCAATATGATTCAAAAAAGACACGACTCATAGTTTAAGAAACAAATGTCACTAAAAAACATACATAAGGTTGTTTTAGATGAAAGAGATACAATGCTGAATCAACATAAGGAATTAACTGATATATATAATTATATTAACACTAATTATATTAATTTTGAATCAAGAATAAAAACACTGTAGGATGAATTTGAATCTTAAAAATATGGTGCATTGGTTTTTACAAAATGAGAGAATTCATTAAAATGAATTCTTTGAAAAACTGTCATTAAATATGAGTTATTTGGAATTGGTAGTAAAGGAGAAAAATGTAATATATACAATAATTATTTTTTTCCTTGAACTAAAAGGATTTATTGTAACTTTTGTGGGACAAAGGGACATATAGCTAAACATTTTTTCATAAGACAACCTCAAATTTTTGGTATTAAGAAAGCCTATGTTTCAAAATTCTTATATGATTCCACATATTTAAAATGGAAAAAGAAAATCTGGATAAACAGATTGTTGCTAGATAACACCCCTGGACCCAACAGAATATGGGTACCAAAGAAAATTTTTTACATGTCTTCGTATGTAGCAGACCACTAAAGAATAAAAGATATATGGCACATGGATAGTGGTTGCTCAAGTCATATGAGTGGGAACCTAACAAATTTTATAACACTCACTCAAAAGGAAGGAGGAATTGTCACATTTGGTGACAATTGCAAAGGAAAAATTATTGGCATTGGAACTGTTGGAGATTTAAAAATAGTCTCAATCAAAAAAGTACTTTATGTACAAGGATTAAAACACAACCGGATAAGTATCTATCAACTTTATGAAGATGGATACACTGTTGATTTTACTAAAAAATTTTGTATTGTTTTTAAAGATAAACTATTTAAATTTAAGGCACCATGAACCGACATTGTCTATACATTTGTTTTAAATTTCATGTGTAAAAAATAAGTAAATTTCTTGACTATTAAAATAAGTGAATCGTGTATCCGGCGTAGGATACTTGGGCATTGTAATATATATGTTTTATATAAGTTATCTAAGAAACAGTTAGTTTTTGATTTTCCTAGTCCTAGATTTGAATGTAACAGATTATGTGATGCTTTCAAACCTGGAAAGCAATCCAAATCATCATTCAAATCTGTTAACAATGTTTGTACAACTAAAAATCTAGAACATATCCATATGGATTAGTTTGGACCTTCAAGAGTAGTCGGCATAGCTGGTACATTATATGTTTATGTATTAGTTGATGATTATTCTAGATTTACTTGGATTTTCTTTTTGAAATTTAAAAATTAAGCTTTTACTTTATTTGAATGTTTTTGGAAATATGTTAAAAATTTAAAAGGTTATAATATAATCTCATTATGATGTAATCATAGTGGGGAATTTGAGAATCATGAATTTAATTCCTTTACCTCAAACAAGGGTATTAAACATACTTTGTCTACACCATGAACACCTCAACAGAATAGGAGTATAGAAAGAAGAAATATAACAATTCATGAAATGGCTAAAACTATGCTAAATGAATATAGCCTACCTATATATTTTGGGGAAGAAGATGTAAATATTTCTTGGTATATAATTAACAGAGTATTAGTAAGACCTATTTGAAAAATAAACCCTATGAACTATAGAATCACAGAAAACCTAAAGTAAATTACTTTAAAGTATTTGGATGCAATAATTATATCTTAAACACTAAGGACTATCTTGGTAAGATTTATCCAAAATTGGATAAATGAATTTTCATGGGATATTCTGCTATTTCCAAAGCTTATAGAATTTTTAATAAAAATTAATGGATTGTTGAAGAATCAGTTCATGTTAAATTTGATGAATCTGATCCCTTTGAGAAAAGGACAGATCAAATAGATGAACTTGACCCTAACAATAACATGAGACATGATAACTTAAATAATGTTTTTGAAAATGATATAAAAGAAATTCGGTCTAGTTTAAAGGAACATGATATTGAAGAACCTTTAAATGTATTGTTTAAACAGTCTAGAACCCTAAAGAATCACCCTTTAGAAACTTTAATAGATGACTTATAAACTAGTATTCAAGCTAGATGAAACTTTTGAAATCTATTGGAATTCATTGCCTTCTTATCCCAACTAGAACCCAAGAAAATAGAAGAATATTTAGATGATGAAAGTTGGATAATAGCCATGCAAGATGAATTAAACCAGTTCAAATGAAATGATGTTTTGAAATTAGTGGAAAGACCTCAGAATTATCCAGTAATAGGAACCAAATGGGTCTTTAGAAATAAACAGGATTACCAGGGTATAATAACTAGAAATAAAGAAATATTAGTAGCTGAATGATATAATCAAGAATATAGAATAGATTATGATGAGACTTTTTCACATGTAGCAAGGTTAGAAGAAATTAGAATACTTTTAGCCTATGCATGTCATATGAATTTTATATTACTTCATATGGATGTTAAATCTGCCTTTTTAAATATTTATTTAATTTTGGAAGTTTATTTTGACCAACCTCCTTATATTGAAAACTCTCAAAACCCTGATTCTATTTTTAATCTTACAAAAGATCTTTATGGCCTAAAATAATCACCTAGATCTTGGTATGATAGATTACGTTCTTTTATTTTAATAAATTATTTTACTGTTGGACTGGAATATCCAACACTCCTTAAGAAATCTATGAAAAAAAGGTTTAATTGGTTCAAATTTATGTTGTTGATGTAATTTTTGGATTAACTAATAAAACACTTTGTCATGAATTTCCAAAATTATGGAAAAAATAGTTTGAAATGAGTATGATTGGATAATTAAATTTCTTTTTGGGACATCAAATATTTCAAAAATATTTAGGAAATGTTTTAAATCAAAGAAAAAAAATTTCAAATTTACTTAAGAAATTTGGACATGAAAACAACAAGACATTTACAACTCCTATGTGTACTTATATAATAATTGATTTGGATGAAACTGGGAAATCAGTTAACAATAAGTTATATAGAGGTATGATTGGTAGTTTGTTATATATTAATTCTAGAAGGCTAGATATAATGTATTTAGTATGTCTTTATGCTATATTTCAATAAAATCCTAAATAATCTCATTTAACTTGTGTAAAAGAATTTTTAGATATTTAAAAGTAACTATTTTTCAATCTCTCCTCTATCTTAAAACATCTAATTTTAATTTGATTTCATATTCATATGCTGACTTTGGAAGTTGTAGATTAGATAGAAAAAGCACTTCAGGAACATGTCAAATTTTAGGAATGTATATAGTGTCATGGTATAATAAGAGACAAAATTTAGTTTACATGTAAACTGCAGAGGAAGAATATATATCTGTTGGCTGTTGTTCTGCACATGTTTTATGGATGAAAAACAATGTTATGGACTTTGGATTGAATTTTAATATTACACCTATTTTATGTGACAATACAAGTGCAATTAATATTCCAAACAAATCCTATTATTCATTCTAGAACGAAGTACATTGATATAAAGAATCACTTTTTAAGAGATCATGTTATTAAAAAGGATGTAATTTTTGAATTTATAAATACAAAAATTTAATTAGCAGATATTTTTACTAAACCACTTCCCACTGCATGGTTTGATTTTATTAAGGAGGAGCTAGGTTAATTTAAATTTAAATAATTTTTTATTATAATTTTATATATTATTTATATATTATTTATTTATTTTTTTGATTAATTGTTTAAATTTTATTTCGTTTTTTAATTAATATTTAAAATTAATTAATTATTTGTTTTTCGAAAAAGGTTTAACTTTTTTTAATTACTGTTAAATTCGCCACATATAAATTTTATTTGTTTTTAAAATAAATTTAATAATTAGTGATTACACGGAATCAAGGCTGTCAGAGCCCATTCAAATTCAAAACTGTTTCATTTCAATATAACAAAAACCCTTTCGAATCTGGAAACCACATACATTTACAAACCCCTGATCATCGAATCTTAAAACCCTAAAATCATTGATCCTTCAGAAATCAACTACTTAATGGCAAAGACCAAGCTAGAAGATGAGGACGAGAGTAGTGACGCGAAAAAGAAAAAGTCAGTTGGGAGAAAAAAAATTCAAGGTAAAATTTATAGATCTAGAATGGCTATTCTAGACTAATATATTGTTGAAATAGGCTTTGACTTTTCATGCCCTTGAACAAACATTCAATAGTGAAAGGTCTGAGTTTATGTATGAGGTATAACTGTGTTATTTCTTCGGAACAGTTCAGTTCAGACATGGTGAGGATGAAGACAATATGATTGCGATGATTTTGGATAGATGTTTCACAATCTCATCTGTTGAAATAAGAAAAATAATGAATTCCCTCATGAAGGAGTATATCATTTTTATATGAAAAACTCTTGAGATGATGTGAATAAGTAAGAGGACATTATAACCTTTTTTAGAAAAAATACTATTAAAAAATGATGGTTACAGATTTAGAACCGGATCATAAGAACATGGTTAAATTTGTTCTGACTGGATTAGCTCCCAGGATGTCAGAAATGGAAAATATTGTGTACCATGATATGTACATAATGTATTTTCTGTTAAGTGACATCAAATTAAACTTCCCATGGTACAAGGTAAGGTACCTCAATTACTGCTTCCAGAGCGAGGAATGAATGATCTTCTATACTTTTGGAAGGTTCATTTCAATGGTTGTTGCTCAAGAAAGGATTGGTGGGACCTGTAAATGTGAGAACAAGGTGTCATCACGGTAATACCTTTAGTTCTAGGACACTATGGAAAATTGGTTAT
Organism: Viscum album; assembly: GCA_963277665.1. Taxonomy (NCBI): domain Eukaryota; kingdom Viridiplantae; phylum Streptophyta; class Magnoliopsida; order Santalales; family Viscaceae; genus Viscum; species Viscum album. The sequence continues at coordinate 1,624,719,224 of OY728157.1, read as the reverse complement.
TTCAGGAGCACCATAAAAGGAAAAATATTACCAGTGGGAGAAGAAGAGGAAGAATAGGAAGATGAGTAAGAAGATGAGATAACATTGGCTCAGCCTGAAAATGATAAAGAAAAACAACCTGAAACTAGAGAAACTATAACCTCAAGGAGACTTCATTTTGAAATTACAGAGGTTGAAGATGAAGTAAGATAATAAGGACATCAAGTAACATGGAAATGTGCTGCAAGATCTGAAGAAGACATAGTGGTTTCTCAACCACTATTTGTTAAAGATATTTTGGTCTTTATTATTGTGAGGGACAAGCTGAATAATGTTAATCCCCAATAAGTTGTATCTCAAGTTGCAATGAATTTTGAAATAGAGAGACCTGAATCTACAATTGTTGTTCAACCTGAAAGAGTTTTATCTGTGGATGGAATCTAAAATGAGGCTCCAATTGAAGTTGTGAATGTGGTAGTGCCTGGAGGAGAAGTGGCTAGTCCTCAGGCTGTTCAAGAAGAAACTGCTATTAAAAATCATGATCAATATGATATCATTATTGAAGAACATGCTGTTGATGCATCAGATGTTGACACTAAAGTTTTCCAGTAATGTATTTATTATGAAGAGTCTAAGAAAGACTCTGAAGAAAAATCTGTAGACCAAACTGAAAAGGGAGATGAAGAAACAGTTGTAGAATCTTTTCCCTGATTGTTGATACTTAAAAGAACTGATGAAGAAAATCAAGCATAGAATACTTCTACTTCACCCAATGAAGCAGTTGAAGAAGTTTACAAGAAGTTAAAAATTCTAGAAACAGAGAATGTTTCTTTAAGGAGAGCTTTGGAATTTGAAAAGTTGAAATTTCAGAGACTAAAATCCATCACAGTTTCAAGAAATGAAGTTGATTGATTAAAAAAGGAAATGTTGACAGATGTGGTAAAAAATGAAATCATGAAATTCTTTTGAAATCAGATCTGTTAGATTTTAATGATTATATGAAAACTCAGTTTGAAACCATAAGGTTCAGTGGTTCCAGTGGTTTCAGTACATCACCTGACCTCATAATGAGATTGCAGTTTATTGAAACTTCAATTGGAAATATGAATGAGTGGTTGACTGATCTTCAATGTAACAGTGATCCATTATTAGTGTTTCTGGACAATCAGAAATTTTTAGTAGATCATCTGACATCCAGTGAGCTCGGAATCAGAATAATGTTAAATTTCATGTCAGAGAAGCTGCCAGTGTTTATAACGAAATAAGTAAGAATGCCTGAGTTTTTCAGAGTCAATTTAATCGAGGTTATTCATATGACTCATAAGATAAGAGATCTCATTATCAAACTTGTAGATGGGATTATGAAGAGACTGAAGGAACAACTTACAGAAATCAAGGATATTGTTCAAAGAAGATAGAACCTATCTTAACCCTAATATCCCTTGATTCATGTGTATATCATTATCATGAACATGCAACTATTTTTGAATGGAAATTTGTTTATTTATCTTTTTGTTTATTTATCTGTTTTTTTATCTAATTTTACTGATTTACATTTATATATGCCAGTATACAAGATTACCTTACTGGTAAATAGTTAATTATAATATTTACCTACAGTTCAGTGCCACATTAAATGTGTTCAAATCCATGATTTATCTTTCTTTATTATATCACAAAAAGGGGGACAAATTTGGATAAACACGTCATTTTTAAGCTTTTAAAATATTATTAAAATTATTTCCTATATATTTTAAATCTTTTTTATTTTTATTTAAAATGTTTTGGATTTATATATATTTATACTTATACAGCATATTATTTTATGTTATTAACAACCATTTATTATAAATGGGAAATTTTCATTTAATTTTTATTCAGAGGGAGAAATTTGGATAAAATATTAAAATTTATTTTTATTCATTACTATTATATTTTGAAAATAAAAATAATTTTATTTCCATTATAAATAATGGGGGAAAATTTACATTTAATGATAATACAATGTTAATTTATTGAAATATTTTTGGTAAAATTAAATATTGTTTTTTCTTTTCTAAATTTTAAAAAATAAGTAACTAATTTTGAAAGACAATTTCATTTAATTAGTCTTATTATTTTATGGTTTTTGTGATCATCAAAAAGTGGGATATTATTGTGCATGTGTTGTTTCCAACAATACATATTCATTGGTGGATATTGTTGAGAACAATACCTCTCACTTTATGATAATTTTGATGTTTAAAAATAAACATTAATTTTCTTATAATTATTTTACTATAATTATTTTTTAGGAATTATATTTTATATATTCTTCATTTTTGGATGAATATTTAAGTGTTTACACAGCCTAGAACAATTTCTAAACCATTCTGGAATCAATTTAATGTGTTTTGGAAACACGATTCATACCTTACGTTTGGAAAGTGTAGAGTAAAGAAAGAAAGAGAAGCGTAGGAAAATGAAATAAAGAAAAGAATAGAGTAAAAAATGGGAATGGAACCCACTGATTACTCTTTACAGGTTATTAGAAAATTATTGTTAAACAACCATATGTGATCAGAAATAATGAATGAAAAGAACCCTACGTGAAGAAAAACCCTACATTAGGAAGGAACCCTACGTTTGAGATATTTAGAAAGTATGGAAGAAGAATCATTATGTAAGTCTTTATTGTTTTGTTTGTTTCTCAAAAGTATGGTGAATCGACCTTACTTATGTAAACAAACTTAAGTTACTTGAAAAAGTATGGATTGTAATCCTTACGTTTGAAAGCATATAAAATTATGATATACGTTTGGATATGGAAGAGAAGCATTTTGATAGTCAACCTTACATTATATGAGTGAGACATCAACCCTATGTTTTGATATATGTTACGTTTCAGATGATACATGAAGTGTAACTCAACCTTACATTTGGAGTTGGGAATTTGAAGTTGATATTTTTGTTCAATGGTCTGTAATTGATTCATCAGGATAATTTAAAGCTGGACTAAACGCTGATTTTGAAGTGTGTCCTTGATAGATTCAGAACCATTTGAAGGATTGATTTAACCAGAGAATTTCATGGTGAATACTATGTAGTTTTAAGACTGCTCAGATTAATTCACATGTTTGAATATTTCGAGTAAAAGGGATATTTTTTTGGATCTGATTTTGCAGAGGAAGAACTCTATTTATCTGTTCTCATTTTGAATTTAAAAATATACAATAAACATCATAACAGAAATAAGTGTGATATAAGAAAAAGTATATGAAGATCTATATAGAGAGAAAGAACTCAAGTGGGGATACAATAATTGTATTCAAAAGAGATATATGATCGATAGACAATGTTATTTATGAAAAACGAAAATAGAGACAAATCCAGATACAATGATCTAATGATTATGATGATCGACTACACTCTATTTTATTGAAGAAGAATGAACAAAACATAATATTCATCTGTTTATTAACGGAAATATTTTGAGAATATTCTGCTACTTAAATTTCAATTATATTTTCAATATCTATTAAAACATGATCGACTCAGAACTGCTTTGACTTGAAGATCAATATTTCTGAGACAACAATTCATCTGCTGTCAATTTAATTCTGTTGTAATTATCAAGATCAAATGGAAATTTTCTTTCTAAACGAAACCAATTTTTATCTCGAGAGACCAGATTCTCGTACTATGATGAATAGGATCATGTTTGAACCAGAAGTCATTGTTTTCCTGAAAAGTGTAAAGGTGTCAACTGCCTATTTTTAGTTGTTGCATGGTCTGGAGGACCAAATAGTGAAAATCACCAAGCTTGTGGAGTATAGCCTTGGTGGAGTGGAATAGGGGCATTCGGTTCCCTGAACCACTAGACATCTGTGTTTCCCAGCTTTTACTTATTTCACTGCATGATCAAATCTGATAAAGTAGAGAGGACAGTACTCTATCATTCAATGAGTTAAAGAAAAATCTGAAAGACACAATTCACCACCCTCTTGTGTAAAATATTTATATTCACGATCCAACACACATTTGGGTGTTTGTAGAATAATATTTGCATTCATTTTTTTCTAGATATGTTTTCTAGTTCTATAATATATGAAAATGGGTTGGGTTCAAGAAAATTGAGGATATATAATATGGTTTTTCCTTGTAACATTCATAGTTTCAAGAGTATCTAACTATTTGTATCATGTTCTATTTATGTACATGTCATTTTCATTTTTAATATTATATTATATAGTATTTGATGAATGTTAGTTTTTTTGTTGGAGTTATTTCTATTGTGATTATACATAATTATAAAATAAAGGGTGAATGATTCTCATTCCTCACATGATACCCATGGCACTAGAAGCCAACTCACAGTCATCTAGAATTCACTTTTTGTTTTATAGAATTTCAATTTATGTTTTACTTTGTTATGAAATACTCATAAATATGTATTTTAATGTCTTCTAAAAGTTATATAATTTTGAATTATTATTGTTATCATATAATCTAATTAATTTGGACATTTATTGACTACATGACAGTATACATGGAATTTAAATATATCTCATCAGATAAACTCATGAGTATTTTAAATATACATTCTAAAATGAATGAATATATAACATTTCATTCATCTTAGTAGATTAAACATCAACTATTACTCAATTAATCATGTAATGGAATTTCAATAGACTAATTCAATCATGGATCAAATTATCTCCACCTCAAGGATGATGCACAAATAGTTATCAAATTATAAATATTTTTAATTGAATTATCTTTTTCAATCTCATGTAATGAGGATACACATAATGAAAATATACCCCCTAATGTATAACAATTATATTTTGATGATCTATGTGATATTATTTCATGGGTTATTCCATAAAAAATTCCCCAAAATATAATATCATCATTTTAATCTATATTATATATATGAGTCTTCTACTTATGAAATTCATAAGATAATATCCAAAACCATAATACACAATGATAATCACAAATTATAGATAACTACTATTCATAATTTGGGCAATTTATATAACTATACAATTGATATAATATATGAATTAAAACAGATGAATTATAAAGAGGGATTTTATTTATATTTAACAAGTAATACATTTCATTACCTTTTAATCCAATATCATTTTTATCTAGTACACTTATATTACACCTAACCACATGATTTTTCTACATTAAGGGTTTTTTAATTTGACCCACAAAAATTTAATTTATATATTGGAAAACAATATTTACATTACTCTTATTAATTATTTCATTATATGAAATTTTTAATGGGTTTTATTATTTTTTTAGTGACACTGGGGTTCATTAGATGATAAATAGTTCCATTTTTATTAAAAAACCCACAACTTATCCCTCCATTATAATGATGTCACCATGTGCTTTAATGAACATTTATATCCAAAATACACATTCAATAAAATTTGAACAAATATTTTTCTTCCATTCTATTTTCTATGAATAAATATTTGTGTTTTTGAGAACTCATAAAATTAATAGCACTATCGTTAACACAAAACAAGAAACAAGATTGGGGTGTCATTCCTCATCTAAAAATGAGAAAATTTCATCAATTTAACCCATTAAAATGAGATTATCATGACAAAATATGATCATGAATATATTCATCGTCTCATGATCATAATGATATTCTTCATAATAATCTATTTATTCATCGTTTTTGGATTGATATTTATTTTTATTTTAAAAGAATAATAAAAATACGTTCATGTAAAAATCATGAATCAAGTGAGAAAACTATAGTGGATGAATAATTAATCTTACAATCAATTTATATGGCTTCATATGGATAATGTATATAATCTAGATTTATTAAATTTAACACTATTAAAACCCATTTTAGGGAGTTATCCATGTTAGAAATCATTATAACATTAATATATTTTAGATTTCACTCAGTCCAAGGAACATTATGATATGTATTTTTAGATATTCATTTTGAGTATGAAACTACCTCAAACATTTATTTAAATGATAATTACATTCCTCACAACCTCATGAATAAAATACTATCTAGATATCGCTTACTTTGACAATTTTTTCATTACATTTCCACAAAAAAATATCAAAAGTTTCCTACTAACACCTGTGTATATATTAGAATCATCCATATACAAAATGAAAATAGAATCACCAATTATACCATAAATTGTAATGCACCATATTATTGAAACATTAATTATTTTATTAATGGAAATTTTTTAACATTCCAACCATACTAAATACATTTATCACATCATCACCACATAATTTTATATATACTTGTTATAAGTCATTAAAAAATAATACAAAATAATTCAATACTAATATTTTTTATCTTTTCAGATTTTGTGGACAATATTAATGTATTTCATTCTATCTTCATCCATTAATTTCAGATATAAATTGTTGAATTTTGATAAATTTTTTTGATGTTCTGAGTTAGATTAATAAAAAATTTATTTTTTTCTACAAGATGATCATTGAATAATGAAGCATAATATCTTAATTTAAAGTATATATTACATTAGTAGGTTATATTATTGTGGCTGAACATAGTATTGATAAATATAATTTTTCTAAAAAATAGAATAGAAACATTTTAGATAATATTCATTGTTTGAATGAAAACTAAATGAACATTAATGGATTTATTTATAAAATAAAAATGTATATTTTAATTATATAAAAAATATTGAAATGCCTTTGTTATGAAAATAATCTAAAATTAAATATTATTTCCATTATAAGTTGGTTTATTTTACCCAAATTTCATTATTTACAACTATTTTCAATCTGAATTCAGTCTTTTCTATCATTATACATTATATATATAATGATATATATATATATATATATATATTTATTATTAGTATATGATAGTTTTAATATATTAAGTGTAATGTTGGGATTCACTTTTATTTGAATCATGAAAATATATTTGAAGGGTCTCCTATGTTCAGAATACATTATCTATGTTTTATGTATTTGATATTCCGAAAGAGTATTTGATTCAATATTGTTTAAGCAGAATAACAATAAAGAAGAATAACATAGATATAATATTTAGAGAAGTGAAGAATTATAAATAAGAAGCTCCAAATTAAATAATATATTTTTAGTAATGAATTATAACCTTAATTTTTTTATTACGTATAATTTTTATAATTCTTGGAAAAAGGAATGATATATAAGGTGTTAGAAGAAGTTCCTTGGAAATTATATGAATTTCATTGGGAATTATATTTTTTGAATCGTGATTCCTTTATAATGTTTTGAAGTAGTTTTTGTTTTTAAATTGATCAATCAATAGGAAGTTCAAAAGTCACATCATATATTTGGGAAGATTTAAATTATTAGTAGGATTATTGATTATCTTTTATTCATATTTATTGAATATTTTCTAGTGCGTAGGACATTTTATACAACACTGTAGTTGATTCAATACAATGAAAATATTTATCTACAAGAACCAAATTAAATTCCCTGGAAAAAAATGTCATATAAATTTTTATTTTACATTAAGAATTGTAATCAATAACTTATTAATGTTGGTATATATATTCTAAAACTCTATTATTACTATGTGTTGGGTGTATATATAAATTTTCATTCCATTGACAACATGCCTCATCAAGCTCAATTGCACAAATTTATAAGAAACATTAACCTCCTGGGGGAGATAGCATATCCAACTAGACATACAGGAATGGGTAGTGAAATTTCATTGTTCCCATATTGTGTGTTCAAGGATGTGAGAATATCATGTGTATAGTGAATGTGGGGGTTCTTAAGGAACAACACAATTGTTTGTAATTTACCATGTTGGTGTGTGATCAAATTTTTTCTCAGTACTAAACCCTAGTTCATGGTCATGATGTGGAAGAAGCACTTAGTATTATAAAAAATTTCATGATTAAATGGTAATGTTGTTTGGGAATAATTCATACACATTATTTTTAATCAAATTTAAAGGATATAAAGAAACTTTATATTACTAAAACCCTTCAATATCAAACTTCTGATCACTAAAAAACATCACCATCAACTTCATATCTTCCATTGTACATCAACTATCCTCATACACTATTATAATATGTTTTGTTCACATAAAGAAGTAATAGAAACCACCCAAATACCATTAATTATTTGTGAGGAAACATTTAATCGGGTATTAACCAACCAATATGTAGTTGAGATCAAATATTATATGATATCTTACTTTTTGGCAGCTATCTCTAGTGGTCGATCCCTGAAGAATAATACATGGTAGGTAACATGAATCTAGGAATGAAATATTAATCCTATATGGATTAATATTTTTATTAAATATCATATCACTATGTTAATAATGATTTAATACTGAGATATTTTTCTATTTGAGATCATGGATGAGATGAAATTTGAAATGAAGTATTTTGAATATAATTCTCATCACACATATGTGTGTATACAATCATTAAAGATGAATATGATTATTATAAGATGTAATTATTTTAAATATCATGTAATGTAAACCTATATGATGATTCAAAATAAATAATAAATCCAAAATATTTTGTAAACTTATTTTTTCGATGTTATATTAGTACCTAACACACCATAAAATGAAGAATTTGGGTGGTGAAATCAAATTGATATTTTAAAGGAACCATCGAAATAATTATCGATACTCCAAACTATGATACATGATTGATATTATTGAGATCTCTCCATTATTTAGTGAAAAAATACATAGTTTCCTTATCCACTCATACCTTTAAATGACGATGATCCCCATACTCTTGTTTGGTGTGTTGATGAACAATGTAGACACTATTATGAAAATACTACTAAATTTTCAAACTAGATATTGTTAAAAAAACAAAAATTGATTAAAAAAGATATAAATACTATGTGTGAATTTATATGAGGAAAATATTGAATTGATAATCTATGAAACATCTCTTACATTAATTTTGAATAAAACAATGTTTTTTATATGGATTTCATGAAGTGGTATATCTGGAGAGATTTTTTATGTGAAAGAAAATAAGGAATCATGAAATAAATATAACATATTATTCAAATTTTAATTTATGAGGATGTATATTTATTTATGAATGAATTTATATCATATTAATGATTTGACGATCCATAGGAACATTAAATTTATGAAAAACATTGATATAATATATTAAATAAAAAACATTGTTGAATAAGGTTTTATATATTAAGAAAAATGTAACGAATTTGACTTCTTTTGATGAATATCCTAAATAAATGTATTGAAAATAAAATATTAATTATTAAAACTTATACGTTATATGGTATATATTAGACTCCATGAATGATACATATGCCCTGATTTCATGAAGATACTTTGAGAATACAAAAATAACATTTAAAATATCACATTGATTATTGATTGTCAATATCGGAATAAGGATTCATGATTAGGATGATTTATTCCTATAATCATTTGGATCAATTATTAAATTATGAATTTCCCATATTCTACATAATAATATTATTCTGGAATAATAAGAATACATGGTAGCCTTTTGATTGATTCATATCAGAGATTCAAAATTGACTTCAACAATAAAAAAATACCTTCTAATAATTCAATTGGAAAAGAAGATCAATTAATATATTATAAAAGAGACATTGTTCAACAGATGAGATAATTTTACAATGTTTTTCATGTTTATCTTATTTGAAATATTGAATGAGAACCCACTAATTCATTATACATTGTTTTTACAGGGATAATGAGTATAAAGTAATACCCATTATCACGATTAAATTTATGAATAAAATAAAATTGTCAGTGAATGATATAAAACCCTCCATCTATCATATACATATTCAGTATTATAGAGGAAACCCCCATTAAAAGACCTAGTTTTTTATTATTCAACATTTTATTTCCAAGACTGCTTTTACACTGACCAAATATGTTCTATAAGTTAAAAATATAAATCCAATCATTGAATACAAGAGGTGAAAAAATGACATAAATGTTTATATTTCATCCCATAATGATTCAATCCACCTCTAAAAATGGTCATATAAATGTTAAATATTATTTAATTGGTATAAAATCTATATGTTCCTCATCTTTTGTATTAGCTTATATATTTTCCAATTATAATATATAAATCAAAATTCGAGTAATTATATATGAAATTGATCAGAATCTCATCTACTGAAAAATCCTAGGTAATAGATGAAATAAATTGATAAAATTAATATGAATGTTCCCATATTATGTAATGAAAAGAAGAATATGTTTTCCTGTGTTTTGATTTTATAAAATATATTTCCAATGATGATAAAAATTACCAATTAGTTAATACTAATACCCCAGAAATAGAAAATGATCCTACATTAAAATTTCATGAATTGTTAGAAAATAAGTAATTTCTGTATAGTTAAATATAATAATTAAAAATATAAATAAATATTGAAATAAATATCTAAAAGATGCTTTTCTAAATAATATCACATATCTATAAAGTGAGGTATAAAAATATACTAGAATAGAAGGCGATGATGTGTATAGATCGCACCAAACAATATTATTTTAAAATTATGAGTACAATAGAGTATATAGTGTTTTTCACTCTAGTTAGGAAGGGTTTTCATGTCAAATTCCAAAGGAAATATAAGGACCTTGAGATCATTGAATGAAATATCTACCTATTGGATATAAATATCATAAATATATATTATTCTAATACTATATATTTAGATATAAAAATCAAGAGAATAAAGTTTCTTGCATATCTATTTCAAGGTATGAATGTTATGCATGTACATGGTGTCTAAAATATATGTTTTTTAAGAAGGAATTTCAATGGTTTGAGATATTAATAAATTACTGAATATGATATGTCTAGAATTGAAAATTTAATTGTTGTGTATTATGACATATTTTTTTTCATTGTCAAATGAATATGTAGCTACATTTAGAGATAATTATATAGAATATTTTAATGGAAAATTCATCTAATAAATGACAAATTATTGTTTTCATAATTTTAAATTCGATCATAAGAATATATTAAGAAATCGGTACCATCCATACTAAAAGATAAAAATATTTTTAAATAAGATTCTTAAGAAATATATGTTTTCAATAAAAACATATTAACGTATAGATGTAGTGAAATGATGAGAAACAGACAAAAATTTTGAAGGTGGATAAAATAATAATTGTGGAACATAGTACCCCAATAATATACCAACAACCAATGATGTAGCCACAAATTCGTTAAACAGAAAATGCTAGATATTATTGATAGTAAGAAAATGAGAAAACAATGATATTGGATTACTGCTTAATGTAACTGAAACTACTGATTTAGGAATCATGAATTGGATTGATTGAATAATTCCTCAAAATTTAATGAACTTAAAAATATCATTTCAATGGGTTGAAAAATAGATAATATTAAAAAATAGTTATAGATTAATAATAATATGATTACATGAGCATGATTTGATGCAATTAAATATAATTTTAATTATTGAAGTGGACACAATTTTTATGTATATATATCTTAACAATAATCAATGCGAAGTAAAAATGTAAGACCATAGAATATTCAATAAAGAACCATGTGTGTAAGTATGATTAATTATACAAAACACTTCACACCAAATAAATTTTTGAAGAATTAATCCTTGAAAAAAATATATAATAGATGGAGGATTCACAAATAGATCCTTGAATATTTTCAAAAGGAGTGCTATATATTAGAATAAGGTTGTGAAGAAATAAACTTATTTAAATCCATGTAAATTCATTATGATGTAATCTGAGTTACGGGAAACATTCATTCAATTTGTATGGTATATTTTTAGAGGGAAATATTGTTATGATAACAAAAATAAATGGACAGTGAAAATGAAAATGAGAATATTTTACATGAATAAATTGACAATAATAAAATTTTGTCAATAAAAGATAACCAATTAATCTCAAAATTATTATATTTAATATTAAATAATGTGCAACACATTTAAAATTATATTATAATAAATAATCCATAATAATAATTATTATTGAATATCATGTAAGGTGATCCATGTGATACTTATCCCTTTATGGGTTATTTAAAAGGAAATAATCCACACCAAGATTAAAATAAAAGAATCCATATAACCAAATACTATTATGAAATTTAGAAAATCCAACAAAAAGTCTACATTTAATAATGGATGATAAAATTAATGATTCCCATGGTAGTGATGAAATGTTAATAATCATTTCTCACACTAAGGATAATATAATGTTATACTATATTCCTTAATTTTACAGTAATCTATATTATTTATGGGTGAAATTAAAGGTTATGTTGCTTCTTAAAAGTATAAAAAAAAATATCATGCAATAATTTTACTCAAAATAAAATAGAATTATGTTTGAATGATATATGAATTATCAACTAAAATAACATATGAATAACATATCCTTTATAATGATGTTAAGAAAGAGGACATCACTATAATAGTTTCATGGAGAAATTATAGATCTGATAATTTATTAAAATTTAAATTTGGGAATTTTATTATTATAATTTCATTATACTTTATGACATTATATTATGTCCTGTTACATGAAAAATTGTTAACATTATTGTGGGGAAATATTCGTAAGTACTAAAATGAAAATGGGATGTTTTTTAAATTCCATGTCACTATAATTTAAATCACTATCATTATACATGAATTGAATTTAATATGTGTTCTATGGGGTGATAGAAACATATATTGGAAATATTTTTTAATATTCACATTAACGAAAATCAACATATTTCATACATAATATATGTGTAGAAAATATGATGTAAATTCTTATGAAATATTATGATGTATAGTTTGGTATCATTTTATTTTTTGAAAATGAATCATTTGATATCAAAATCAAACTATTATGTTTTATAACCCAAGAATGGGTTATGTATAACGTCAATGGAATTAATGATGGATAGATTATAAAAATAAAATTATTTATTTCACTCTTCTAAGATTATAATGATTATCAATATGTTGGAGAGAGTAAAATAAAAATATTTTGGAAAAAATTCATTGAGCAGAAAGAAATCATATGTGAAAATTGGATGAACATATTAATTGGGAACCATTTATTAGTATTGAAAAAATATAATAAATGAGTTTATTGAACCTGATTTTGGGGTTTAATTTTTGTTCAATGAAAATCCATTATCGTATGATTATATGTTAAAAAAATCATAATATAGAATATTTTCATGGAACATGGTTTTGGGGAACCAAAGAATATCGAAGATAATGTTCCCAAGATAATGAAATATTCAACAGAAAAGAATTGATGACTTGAATAATAGTTGTTAAAGGTAATTTTTCTAAATCATAAAAAAATAGATGAATAATAAATATGATTGAAATTCTATTCAATAAACTATTTACATTTTATTTTGAATACATTTATGAGGAATATTTTTTCCAAATTATAATTTGAATATGTTGATTTTTTGAAGACAATCAATCAATAATAATTTAATATTTCAGATAATATATTTTGGATGATGTACTTTTTAACAATGAAGATTTTTTAACATGTCTTCATGTTTAAATAACATTTCATAGTTGGTATAATTATTTCTATAACAATAAATATAATTGAAGACTTTTGAAATATTTTTTTGAGTGAATAAAAGAGAATTCCATGAACAAAGAGAAGATACATGGATATTTTAATGATTACTTTTTTTGATATAGTCATTATATTTTTCTGGAAAATTTTCATACATATTAATATATACATATTTTTTTTAATAAAAAATTCATCATCCATATACCACAAGTATTATCAATGTCAATCAAACAAATATAATATCAGGCTCAACCATATGGATGTGTTATCTATTCCATATATCCATGGATATTATGGTAGTATGTAAATATTGATTTTATATGGAGTGTACATAGAGTTCTGCACTATGCATGAGAAGGGTGTACATGGGATCCCAAGGTACTACGTGAGGGTGCGATGTCGATCATTAGGGAACGTGTAAAATTGTATATATGGTTCCAAACATGAATATTGTATTGATACATAGAATAAGAAATGGTGATTATTTATATAACTTTGAAAAATATAAAAATGATGTGGTTTTATAGTATTCCCATTTGATTGAATCTATTATAAAATAAATAGATAAATCATTATCCACTAGTTCACTTCATGATTGACCATCTAATCGCATTATTGAATCATTGTAAACCTCATGTATACCAATACACTCGACATCACAACAAACAAAATACACATACATAGAATACCCATGTAAATGTTATTAAATACACTCTAGAACATATATCTAGGTGTCATGCACCATTCATGTGGGTACACTTATATAATTATATAGAAAAGAAAAATCTTTCAAGAGATCATGAATCGTAATGATTATCATCAGCGATCAGTTCCATAAGAAATATACATTATTTATAACCTAACTCAATCAATGAAATCATCATCCAGCAGGCATTGATCAATTCGAATAAATTGTTACTAATGAGGTGAAAAATTGTTTTAACTGGTAATATTAAACTATTAATGTGTAAGAATGAGTTTACATTTCAAATGTATAATGTTTCATGTAATTAGCATCACATGAACATTATGATTCTATCAAAAATAAATAATAAAATAATGTAAAGACACCAAGATCTTCAACTTTATGTTATGTAATCCTACATGTTGTCATAATATATTGAGGTCATTAATAATATCATGAACTTGTATAATTTCTGGTTAGTTATTTCGGTTACCTACAGGAAATGAAATGTGGACCGAGGTAGTGGAAAACAAAATCTATGGGAGATAAACCTCATTTATATATTTTGATTCACCCAAGTGAGATTCATTATTGAAATTGTTAATAGAAATTATTTTTTCATTGAAAAAATAGTGACTTATATAATCTAAAATTCATCATAAATAAGAATAACTTCGCACATAATTTTTTGAAATAGATCCATGACCTAACACTATTATATGAATGATATTATTTAATGAGAATTAATATATTACAAAATATATTTCATTCATATCTTTTAGAAGACATGTACTATTTTTTTATTTACATGAAACCCATATTGAATCAGGATTTTTGGAAGAATCACTTCCTTTACTGAATAATATGAATATAAACATCCACCCCTAGCATGTGTAAATGATTAGATATTGTATTATTTTCTAAAATGATGGAAAATAATAATGCACTCAATAAAAAAACCAAAATGTTTAAATTTTCATGATGATGGATGACCACACATTCATGAGTGAAAGAAATTATTATTCATGGTTTTTGGATTAATGAAAGCATGGTTTCTAAAAAAACAACATTACGATATTATACAAAAATAATACTATTTTTAGTTTGAATTTTATTTAATAGAATTAAACAAATAAGTCAGGTTCTCTTTAAGAACAACCAAATGCAATAAAATAACCTAAAATATTAAATATGACCCTTAAGATTACCTAATATATACCTTGGGATACAATAAATGTCAAAAATACATGATTTCATGATGTTATATTAAGAATATGACACAAATATAAATTATCTCTTGTTAATTGTCGAAGATAATCATTCAAAAGAATGATTTCTGATAAGTGGATATATTCCTATTGTCATTTTGATTGAACAACATTACTTATACATCAATTATTCTTTACACTTATATTTAAATGACTAGATACGAAGAATAGTAAACCACTTGATTAATTTATATCAGATCCAATCCCTAGATTATTATATTCATGTAATCTAATCTGATTATTTCACTACTAGAAGAATGAAAATTTTTATATTATATGAAATCCCCAGGGTTTTGAAAGTAAATAAAAATGAATAAAACAAAGAATATTTAATTAATGAATTCTTTTCCTAAGGATACGGTTATTATCTATCCATTTAACATAATTTTTCATCTTTTATGATTTTAATTTCAAAAACAGGAATCTATTGTTATGATTAGTATGTTACTTGGAGTCTTATAAAACCAATTTTTTTGGCGAATAGTATCATAACCATATTGATAGTTAAATAAAATCTACTATAACCCTTATCAATAGAAAATCATATTGCTATTTTTTTATTATGTTAATAAGATGATATTATTTTGATTAATTTTTCATAGAGATATAAAATCAGTTAAAATTTTTAAATTACTATTTTTAGAATAAAATATCATTTTATTTAAAAACTATATTTATCAAATTAAAGAGCTTAAATATAAAAATGGATTTTATTTTTTAATTCTACTCATCAGGAAATGGTTAAAGGTAATGTTTTTGGATTTTTATAAATTTTTTATTTTTTGGAATAATATAATATAGTAATATACACTATATAAACAGTAGTAGATAAATACAATATTCCATGAATTGTGGTTGATATAAGAACCCTTTTTTCGAAATCAAATGCTCCATTTATTATTTATGGTCACATAAATCAATACTATTCAATGTCTTGATAAAAGAATTAGACTAATTATTAAAATAATGTAATGCCCATTCTCTCCTCCAATATAAATATCACAGTCGTCGCCCCCCTTTCTCTCAAACCTCTCAAACAATGATAATTATCCATATTCATCCAAATACCCTTCAAAAGGACCATCTCCATGTATAATACCCACTGGTATAACCCCATTTTCAAAATAAATTTCCTTAAGTAGGATCTCAAAGAGAAGAGATCAAGAGGTAAGAGTCCATTCATATTTTTTCATTTTATTTTCAATTAATTTTCATTTTATATAATCCCTTAAACTACCATAAATAAAGAGGAATTAAAGCTCAATTATTATATATATTCCATGTATTTATCGTGTTAATTGAAAAATTAATCATCATTTTTCCTCTCCTCTTCAACATTATCTAAAAAAACACAGTACATGATTTGTTGATTTACCAACTTCTTGAATGATGTGTCTTATATTTCCATTGAATCTTTCACATTATGATTTAAAACCATTTAAATTGTTGAAAAAGATTTTAATGTCTATTTTATATCCTCTTTCATGTTACTAATATAACATATATACATAATATTACGTTATATAATGAATCTAGTTCATGATTATCAAAGAACCACCAGAATGATTTAAAAAGATATCACTAATGATTTATCTAATGATTAATCCTAATACCATATAACCAAAATTATTTATGGAATAATTTAATATTTTGGATACATATTAACACTATTTCTTTCCACTTATAGTGTTTCACATCTATTCGTGTAAAAAACTCCTTACAATCGAACCATGGGAATCATGTGAAGCATGAACCTGAATAAATGGAAATAAACCAATGTTTTAAATAAAATGGATAAATTATATTTAAAAATTATAATAAAATTTGTTAAAAACATGAATATTTTTTTTAATATTAATAAATATATTTTAAAAATTATAATGTATATTTTGATAGTTTTTTTGAAGACGAACATGATTTAAGGAAATTTTTATCCTAGTTTGCATTCTTGGTGTTAACCTGCTATTTAATTAATGATTTGGTAATAAGATTTATTTTATAATTAATATAATTCATATTATGTTTAATTATGATTATATATATTTTATAATGATATTAATTTCTTTCTACCATTTCTCACATCAATTATATGGACTTTCTAAGGGTCTAGTTTTTAAAATTTAAATTTAAAAATTCTATTTTACAAAATTCAACAGTACTGTTTTAATGAAAATATTATTCTTTTATGAGTATCTTATTATTCATGGAAATTAATTAAAATGAAGGGTGAGACCTTTATCTCTCTACAATGCATTGTTTATTTGTATGATGGAGGGAAAACCCATGGTTACTATAACTGTAACTACAATGGTTACCCCATACGTTAGTCATGAGGGTTAGATTATAATGTTTCCATAATGGTTAAAAATCATAAGTAATACATGAGGGTTATAATATATGAATTTTATTCCTTAATATACAATAATGATTTTAAATATTTTCTCTAATGTTTTACAAAATATCATTTTCAAAAAGTACATATATATGGGAGAGATGTATATATTTGTGAAATTGAATTCATGTTCTTATATGTTTTCATTGACTAATGGTTTCATTTCATATATTTATATCCCTTGAAAATCATTATATTATACTTAAATTTTTAATGATTTTAATATTTTATAAGGATGCCTATGATAAAGAAGGAAGTAAAGTTAATTTGTATGTAGTTTTATCAAAGAAATCATGTTGTTTTTTTAAATGTTATTTTTTTAGTTGAATATTATATTTTTTTAATTGTAATCACTTTATATGCATGTGCAATGATATGTATGATTTCTAGTATAATGTAATAAAACCTTAAACCGTAAATATCATTTAGAAATTAAATAAGTAAAATGCATTTGAAATAACTATATTATGTAATGTTTAGGGTCATGTCCATATAGTTGGTAAACGAATATGGTTAAGATAACATTGAGGGTAAGAATGATGCTAATAGAATACCATCAATAATTATTACATTATTTTTATTATTAAATGATATATAATTTAAATATTACTATGTTTCTTCATCTATGATATATATATTGAGAATGTTTTATC
The DNA here is from genome assembly GCA_963277665.1 of Viscum album. Taxonomy (NCBI): domain Eukaryota; kingdom Viridiplantae; phylum Streptophyta; class Magnoliopsida; order Santalales; family Viscaceae; genus Viscum; species Viscum album. The sequence continues at coordinate 1,624,700,614 of OY728157.1, read as the reverse complement.
ATGGATGAAACTTGAAAGATAATGTTTGATGGAATTGAGAGGCTAATTTCATTACAAATCGTCAACCGAAAATTATTTGAATTGGATATGAGGAGTTAATGATATTAATGGTTCAGTTGACAAGGGAAAAAAATTGTATTCCAATCCATGTAATAGAATAAATAGGGCTCTCATAAAAGAAGGTGTTGGTAGTGGGACATTTAATGAGGAAACAACCTCTTATTTTCAGTAGAAACTATAACATAGTAGCAGTTGATGGATGGATATAAGACCGCTAAAAGATATTCAATGTTATGGGATGTTTATATAATCAGTAGATAGTTCTTTTAAGATTTTTTATTATAGGTAAAGGATACCATCAGTGGTCAATGGTCAATAATATCAGGGATAAAGAGGATATTTATGCCATAGAGTTGGATTAATTTCAAAGTCTTTTTCATTGAAAAATATTTTAAAAATGTGGTTTGACATAGGATGGAGAAGTAATTAATTTAATTTAAGATCAAATAGGATGATTCAATGGTGATGTATGATGTAAACACCACTCAACTGGTGTTGTATGCTCCAAATATAATTATTGATATTGATAAATAAATTAACTATTTTTACTCAGGATTGTTACTAAGATATCTAAGGTAATTGGCTTCCCATGAGATCAAATGTTATTAGAAATTTTCAAATGTGTGGAGATGGTAGAAATTGTGTTTTATGATAAATATTTGTACCTTGAAAACAAATATAATAAGATAGCATGATGGAAAGTGATGGATAAAAATTAATCAGTGAAATCTGATGTTAAAAATGTTTTTTATAGTTTTTGATATGTGTGGAAAAAATAACTATGGGTAATGCCCTACTGAAACTAAAAGTTTTGTCGATTTAGTATATTTAAACATAAGGATCGTGATATTAATGAAAATTATCCTATGACTAATCATGATATGAAACTTTAATGTGTTTTAAATGAGGTGATATGGGTCATTATGGAAATGCATGCCCAAAGATAGATCCAATTGATACAAGGAAGCCATAATATTAGAAGAATGGTGACATGAGATCCTTGGAGACTACCATTGTAGATGTCGGGGAATCAAATAAAGTTGTATCGGTTACCAGGTTTGGTCAGAAAATTTTTTCTAATGTTTTATTTGATACAGGGTCTATGCATTCCATTATTATTTAGAATATTTTTGGTAAATTAGAAATATCACCTCAAAAAATTGGTTCCAGACATATTGTTAAAACACATGGGGAAGTATTGAAATAAAAATGATTTATAAGAATAATTATATTGTGGCATGTTGAAATACATTACCTTCCATACTTATTGAATTTACCTTAGTATATATTGTACTCATTATTTGTATGGATTAATATTCAGTTTATCATTCTAATATTGATAGTAGAGATAAAGAGGTTTTTTTCATAATGATTTTCAGCTTTAATAAAAAAATCTACCCATAAAATTCATAATATATTATGAATATAAGAAACTATTTAAAATTAGAATAGAAGGTTATCATTCAATTATTGTTTGAAATAAGGGAAGTGTTTATATAAATTTTTTTCCAGTGGAAAATGAATAACTAAATATTTTTATTGATGATTATCCCAGTGTTATAACTGATCAGAAAGTTTAATTCACAATTGAATTAAGTCAATATATTATTCCAATTTGAAAACCCTCATACCGAATGAGAAACATATTATTTCGTAATTTGAAATTTCAATTATAGTAGTTTCATGATAAACACTTAATTCATCCTAGAACATCGCCATGGAGATGTTCAGTTTTGTTCGTTAAAAACAATTAAGGATTCATGAGGCTTGGAATTGGTTTTTGACACTTGAATAACATCACCATTAACAAAAAGTATCATTTTCCACATATTGATGATATTACATTATTATCATTAGGAAGAACATTATTTTTTTAAGTTTGACCTATGGACAAGGTACCATTAGTTTAATGTAATTTATGAAGACATTCTAAAGACTATGTTCTGTACTAGATGTTGGAATTATAAATTTGTTGTCTTTCCATTTGGGTTAACTACTGTACCCACTGTACTCATTTATCTTGTCAAAAGATCATTTTATGAAATCTATGATTAGTTTTTGGTTCTGTTTATTGTTTTCATTATTGTAGATTCTAAATGTAAAAACGATCATTAGAAACATATAAGGTATGTTTTGAAAAAATTATAATAAACGAAACTGTAAATAAAATTTATGTAATGTAAATTTTTATGTCATCAAATTTATTTTCATGGGAATATTGTAAATAACGATGGAATAATAGTTTATCCTACCCAAAAAAAGTCGTTGATGAATGGAAAAGATCAAAAAATTAGATTTTATGTTTTCTGGGATTAGTTGAATATTACTAAATGTTTTTAAAATCATTTCATAGTTATCTAGCCCACAAACGAAGCTATCACAAAAAGGGGTTAAATATTTTGGGAATAACAAATATTTGATTTGTTTTCAGAAATTAAAGAATATATTGGTTACTTCTCTATTTTTGGCCCTACCTAAATAAATGGTGAGTGTATTGTCTAAAATTATGATTCATTAATGGTTTATTGTTGTGTTTTGATATATAATGATATGGTAATTTTTTATTCTTACACACAACTAATACCCTTGGAGTTAAATTATCCCACAATTGAAATGTAAATAGCAGTAATGGTTTTGCTTCAAAAATTTCGATGCATTATTTAAACCGAGCCAAATGTGAAATATATACTGACGATTAAATTATATAGTATATATTCATTTAGAAGTAACAATACCTGAGTCATAGATTATGGAATGAATTGATAATAATTTATTACTGTATGATCAATTAACATCCGGGAAATGAAAAAATTGATGGATTCATTGATTCAAAAACAATATCATTCATTAAACATGTTACGATTGAGACAAAGCCCCTTGATTAATTATTTGGTGAAATTTGTCTTTGAATTTATTGTTGAAGAGAATTATTTTATTTTGTTTTTGTTTTCAAATTAGTCATATTAGTCAGACATAATTAACAAGGGTAGAAGGAATATCGGTAGTTACAAAAAAGGAAGAAATTTGTTAAAATGGGTTTGTTTCTAGAATTTATCATCGATAAAGTTTTTGTATTGAGATTTTTAAAATGATTAACTGTGACTTTTTATTTTCATATGAATAAATACGTTTTTTAGAATCATAGTTCTATGTTTTTAGTTAATCCTTGAAGAAAAATAATGTATAAAGTCTTTTAGGTGTATTACTGATGGTATGGAATGAAATGTGATATTTCAGATTTTACTGTGATAATTTTGACATATCAACAAGTTACATTAGTGAAGTGGATTATTAATACATTAACATTAGTAGAGTGGAAATGGGAAAATATATCATTGAACTTCATTGTAGAACTACCAATTACATGTCATTGTAATAATAAAATCGGTTTTATTGTTTATTAACTTACCAAATATGATATTTTACTTCCTATTCGGGATACTTTGGATTAGGATAATCTTTCTTGAATATACCTCAAATATATTGTGAGTTTACGGAGAGTTACTCATTCAATTTTACCTGACCATGATCCTAGGTTCACTTATTAATTTTTTAATTGCCTTTAGAATACACTAGAAATAGAATTAAATATGAGTATAACTTTTCACCCCCAATCTTATGGGTAGTCATAATATAAAATTCAAACTATAAAGGATGTGATTAAAGTTTTTCAATTGACTTATAGGGATGTTGGGATCAATATATTTCTATAGATAAATATTCATATAAAAATGGTTTTTATTCCTGTATACAAATGAAATATTTTGAGGCATTATATGTGATGAGGTATTGAAATTCAGCTTTTTGGGATGTTGTTGGGGAGAGTAAGTTGATGTAAAAAAATTAGCTGAGTAATGAGATGTGATTGTGAAGATGATCCTACAAAACAGAAGGTCAGCTGAGAGATAGTATAAATGATTCACAGATAACAGGAGGATATAATTTTATTTCAAGGTAGGTGATCATGTTACTCATAGAGTCTCACTATGGAAAAGTGTTCTGAGTGTTGGTAAGAAAGTAAATCAATGTACATAGTTCATTGGAAATTAAAAAATATTAGATAAAGTTGGAAAAGTCACCTACTAATATCCATGGCCTCTGATTTTATATTAGGTATACAATGTTTTTTAGTATTCAATGATGAGAATGTATGTTCCAGATTCGTCTCATGTTTTGAGCCAAGAAGAAGTTCGCCTGAAATAGAACCCTTCTTTCGATAAGAAACCAATTTCTATTCTTCAACGAAGAGAACATGTATTTCATAATAAGGTAATCCACCAGGTAAAGGTTTTGTGTAGAAACCACATGGTTTAATAAGAAACATGGTAATCTGAAAATTCAATGAGGTTAAGGTACCCTTATTTGGTTAATTAGAAAATTTAAAAAAAATGATGACATAATATCCTGTATGTGGGGAGAACAGAACACCACAACCGTTTAAAAATTAATTGAAATGAATGATACACTGAATCTCTTCATAATTAAAAATTTTCATAATGATATTGTTATAAAGTATCCATTATATAAATTTTTTTAACTTTTATAATTTGAATTTCTAAAAATGGACATCTACGGTTGTGATAAGTATGTTATTTAGAGTCTGATAGAAGAAAAATAATTTTTTAGTGAATAGTAACATACCATTATCAATAGTATTATGAATAGTATTATACCACATATTAATAATAAATAATATTATAATTTTATTTCATTATGGTTATAAAATAATGAGATCATTATTAATTTTTCAGAGTGATATAAAATAATATATAGTTTTAAAACTGTTCATTTTGGTATAAAATATAACATCAATTAATAATTATATTAACCATATTTAGAATATTATTTTCATAAGGGGGTTTCATTTATTATATTTACATGTTGAGAAATGTTTAGAGTGAATTTTTGGGATTTTTCTAAAATTCATGAAATTCTTATGAATAATTAAATACAGTCATATGCCATATATATTCATTATTAGTTTAATACTCTATTCCTAACATCATGGATAATGTAATAAGAATTGATACAAACACACATGCACTATATAATTTATATGGTCACATAAATAAAGAAAATTAATATTCTTGGGAAAAAATATTAATCTAATGATTCCAATAATGGAAAATCCCTCCCCTCATATACTACAAATAAAAAACTCACCCACCCACCCCCCTATCTCTCACATCTATCATGATATTTGAATTGTATAATATCTAAAAAAATACCCTTCCCAAGGCCCTTCCCTGCATCCAAGGCCTTCTTGTCTCCCATAAAGTAAAATACCAAAGGACATAAGGAGGTTCTCAAGGATAATAGGTCAAGAGGTAATAATCAACTTACATTTTCTTGTGATTTCATTTCTATTACTTTTCATTTTATATACTACGTTCACATACTATTATCCAAGAAGAATTTATGCCCCATTATTATATATAATCTATTTTTGTCATATTTATGTAAATATTCATCTATATTATTCCTCCCCTATTCTAATTATTCTAAAAATAAAAACAGCATCCATGATGTCCCGATTTACCCACACATGGACGTTGTGTCATCATTTTCATTTACATCCAAAAAATACAGTTGTTAAAAAAATGTTTGAAGTATATTTTAATGTCAATGATATATCATCTTCTATGTTCTGGTGTTAAAATAAACACACAATTTTATTTTATATAATTATTCTAGTCCGTGATTATCAACACACCGCCAAAATGATCTAAACAGATATCCCTAATGATTTATTTAATGATAAATCCTCATACCATATAACAAAAATGTTTTAGGGAATAATTTAACATTTTAGAATCATTTTAACGCCATTTAATTTTACTTATATAGTATCTCTTCCATTCATCCAGAATATTATTTATTATCAAATAATGGAAATCATATGAAGCATGCACCTGAAATAGTGGACATTAAAAACTGTTATTAATAAATGGGATGAGTGATGATATAAAAATAACATATAAGTATTTATAATCATGAATATTTTTATTTAAAATAGTAATAAAAATATTTTAAAAATTATATTGGATTTTGAATCAAGTTTGATGTAAGTCGAAGCAAAGGTAAGGGAATTAGTAACCTAATTTCCATTCTATGGGTTAACTTTATATTTCATTAGTTAGTTGGTACTATGATTATTTATGAAATTAATTAAATTCATTGAGTGTAGTATTATGCATATATACTTATTGTAACCAAATTTCATTCATTATATCAATTCTCACTTCAGTTATATGATATTTTAAGGGAGTTTTCTCTAAAAATACTCTTTTAAAAATCTATATAACAAAATAAAAAAAGAAATATGTTTATAAAATTAATCATGTTTTATGATTAATTTATAGTTATTAAGAATGGTCTACAATTAAGGGTTCTACATATAAATCTATCTAATACATTTGTAATGTGTTATTTTGAGGTCATTCATATGGTTAATTCATCTGTAACTGTGATTGATACACTATATGTTAGCCATGAGGGTTAAATATTAAGGTATCAATGAGGGTTACAAATCATAAGGTAGTTGTGGGGGTTACATTGTAATTTTTTAATTCCAAAATATACCATTATGGTTTTATATTTGATCTTTATTATTTTATGGAAATATAATGTTTAACAATGTTTGAATATATCATTGTTACATATGTCTTTTTGAAAATGATTTCATATGATAATAAATATTCTGGGATTAGTGGTTTATTTCGTTTTATTTATATCCCATACTGAGCATCTTATGCTCATCCCATATTTATATATATATTTCATAGGTTTTAAGGATCTGGAAGAGAATAGTGGTTGTTGTCATTATTGTTATGATGTTATTTCGAACAAATCAAGTTGTTATTTTCTCTAAAAAAATTATATTTTGGAAGAAAGGGATATAGTTTTAATGGTACCCATATTTTATTCTTTTGGGTTGATATGTATCATTTTATATAAAATTATAACACACTAAACCAAAAAGATATTTGTTATTGAAAAAAGTGAAATCTAGTCGAAATAGCTAGATTAAATAATGTTTATGGTCTGATCATTATAGTATATGAGGAAATTATGTCATCACTGGTGGTCATACATCATGGTATTAAAAACCTAATTAGTTGTAAAATGGGAAAAATCCCAACTCTTTATTTGTACCCATCAATTCTAGGATAACATGTTCATGGTCATAACATTTCTCATGGATTATTTGATTATATTAATGTTCAAAATTTTTATTTTGGATAAATCCACCACACATAGGTGATGTATAAATACATATGAAGGTGAAAATAATTTATAATAATGGTGTTTTAAAGTTATTTTTCTATTCCACGTCTTTATGTACACAGATAGAATATAATCGAAAATGAGAATTAGAAATCAGTTCATTAAAATATAGATGAATTAACTAATGGGTTAAAATGTTAATGGGTCATTCCATAATGAATAACTACTAATAAATCTGTTATTCTATCCTTACATGACGCTTTTAAATTGGAATCATTGAAACTAGTTCACCCATTATTGGATTCAATTTTATTGGATTCTTTTTCATTCGTTTAAATTAAATATTGAACTAAATATTAAAGGATTTATATAAACATATTCTATAAATTAAATTAGTTTGAAGATGATGGATAAAATATCATTTAAATAGTCTATGAAAAATATTAATGTTTCCCACATATTTTAAGAGTATTATGATAATTATTTATCGTGATTTTTTTCTGTATAATATAATTTTAATGATATAAAAGATTTATTTGATGTTTAAATTACAACTATAATAAATGATAAACATTCTACCTCATAGTTTAATTATGAAGTATCATATATCAATTTTTAATAATTTGGAATATAAAATTCGTAAAAAGATTAAAATTATGCAATAAAAATATATATTTTTTTTATAACAAGGTATAATATTGCAAAAATGGTGAAGAAAAAGAGATAATTAAGGGGAACACAAGCTGGTTATGTTTTTATATATCACAAAAAAATGTATTGTGTATAGTATAAGTGTAAAATATATTGAATAGTAATTCTACATTATTGGTATGTAAAATAATTATGAAATTATAAATAAATATTAAACCATTTAAATTATTCAGGAAAATATATCTACATTGAAATAAAATATAAAAAACATAATTGATTTCAATAAAACATAATTGGAACCAAATCTAATAGAGTCAAGAATCATGACAATCTATATCAAACAAATAATTTTATATATGAATATGGTGTTCTGAAAATAATTATGGAGTTTTAATATATATATTCATTGGTCAAATACTATATGAACAAACTCAATACGAAGAATCTAGAATTGAAGATTTAATATCCTAATATTATCACAAATATTACCTCATTAATAAAATAAAAGAATATGTGGCTGATTTTATATAACAATCTAAGGTGGAATCTTATACTAAATTTTAGATATGTTTTTAAAATTGTAACATGACATAATTTATGGAGCATTACCAGGAAGATGTGTTGAAAGAGGTTCAATTCGTATCTTAATGTAAAAATCTAAGAATATATATTTCTATAAAAAATATTGGTTTTCAAAAAAAGATTTTATGTATATTTATTGATTGAAATGATTTGAAAAAAGACACCATTAATGAGGAGTATAACATGAATATTTAGGATTTTTATTCACTAATAATAGACAATAAAGTGGTTATGAATAGACAATGATAGTGAGTTTATTAAACTGGAAATTTTGGGGAACATTTAAAAGATAAAGTAATATAATTATCTCTCGGTAAATGTTACTGATGAAACGTATTTTTTAATTATTCATTATTATGTTGTATATACCCTAATGTTATAAAGTAAATGAAAATATCATGTAATGAATGAGAAACCTAATGAATCATATGAAAAATTAATAGATCAATAAGTATATGTTTTGTTCTAATATATTTGATAAAAAATGAACATTAAAATTTTAGTAGAGTTAGTTGTAAAAAATTTGATGCATGTATATATAAAAATCTATTAAATAAGAATGAAAATAGATGATCAGAAAAAATTTTAGATGCAAAATTGGGTACAATTATGATGAATTTTTCAAAATATATCTCAGCAAAGATGTTTCAGAATTTCTGTTACATTTAAGAAATACTCATGAAAGAGAATATTCAAAATATTTCCATGAATATAATCATAAAACATTTATATATATCATAAGATCGATGTAGATAATTTTAATCATGTGAAGCCTAGAAGATTCTCTATAAAATCATCTAATGTGAAGAAATTATATATTATAGAGTGTCCAATAGATTTCGAATGATGAAGAATGAAAAAAGAATGAAATGAAAATTCTTGTGAAAAATAAATGGATAATATTTCACACAATGAAATATAACATCAATAGAGTTCTCAAAAATAGATAACAAATGAAGAACAAATGTACTATATTGAATAATCAATAACTATAGAAACATTTCAAATGATTTTATAAAAAATAATCAATCCCAATAACTAGTCTTGATTAATGTGAAAACTATACTCATTGATACAAGAACCTCAATGGATTATTTTAAATGATGTAATCCACGCATCATGAAAATAACAGCATCACAATTGTCTAAGAATATAATGAAATCAAAAAAATTTATTGACAAAAATTGTTTTATAAATAGAATTATTATTAAAATAGCCTTGTAGAAGTGAAGAAACTCGCATCCATGTTTCTAAAACATAAAAAAATGATGTTCCACCTTATTCAGTAAATAATTTTACTTCTTTTCCTACAATATATGGACATAAAGATAATTATTGTTCCCAAATGATAATTATAGTATATTTATCTTAAATATATGATGTTAATATGAAAATTTTTCATTTTTGTTCTCTATGAACTAAATATAAAATAATATCTATATAATATATCTACCATGAAAATTTTTAGAATAATAGAAACTATTATATGAAATTTTACTAAGATGCATACATATATGATATTTTATATATATTTGAATTCATGAATGTTTTCATGAGTATTTGATTCAATCTTATGTCTTGTTATTATCCCATATTTCGTGAATTTTTTCAAACATCATGATGGGAGAAAATTTCATATAATCAATTGTACGAATATGGGATGATATTTTAATGTTCGTGGGTGGTATAAAATAAAACCTACTATATATAATTATTTTTATTAGTATTTTTGAAATATAGTGCAGGAAAAGTAGTGTGAAAATATTTTGAAATGATTACATCATTTGATTTCATTTTTTTTAAACTATAATACCTAATACAAATAATTTAGGGAATTTATTAGGAAATAAAATATTAGAATGTTTGAATGGTTATAGATTATTAAATTTATAAATTTCTTATATAATAAAGATTTTAATTATTTCTACACATATCATGTCTTATATAATTATTGGCAGCGGGTAATGTTGTTAAATTTATAAGAATGAAAAATGTCATTCCACCATATGAAAGTCATAGTATTTAAAACTAATAAGGGGGAGAGAATAAAATGAAAAAATCAAGGTGAATAGGGGAAAAAATAAATATATAATATATGAATATTTTATATCAATATTGGAATGAAACATTCAATATTTATTAACAACAAATAAAAAAGGGGTTTTTTTCATCCTGTATATTGTTAAATAAATTTTTTTATCACTTTAAAATTAGTTTTATAAGTCGATATGTTGAATAATAATCATAGAATATTAGATGAGAACCGCTGTTTGTTTTGGATAACCTAATCATTATAAGTGGTGTTTTCCCATGAAAAGTCGACATTCTGGTTATTTTATGGGAATCCTTCAATCTTATATGATTTAGGTACATGTCCTAATTCATTTGAATATGTAAAAATTGGAAATATTATAGATGGTGAAACAAATAAATAATATTAAATTATTTGTCAATCCATCTATAAGGATTGTTGCTTCCTCGACAATAATGTAATTATTTTCATATTTGATGATAATCAATCCAAATGATTTCATAGGTCACATCATATATTTTGGATGATGTATATTTATAATATAACAATTGATGAGCTGATGTAACTATTTTTAGATAATGTGTCATATGGTATAACATTTTCCACAATAATGAATATGAATACAGACTAATCCAATATTATTTTCATCTGGAGATTTAAAAGTAATGAAAATAGTCAAAATAAATTTCTATACTACACAATTAATTTCCTTTAAATGTAAATAATGATTCCTTTGAAATTTTCATACATATTAATTACTATGTATTGGGTCTTAAAAAATTTCTAAATATAAATGGGTTTTGACATATCATATCTAAAAAATTGGTAGAATTTTTTTCTTTATTGTATATAAATCCATGGTTGTGAAAATAGTGGTCTTGAATTGCTGCCATATAGAGAATGTGTGGAGGTTCATGTGGTGTGTTTATAAATAATTTAGAGGTTATTGAGTGTTATTCAATAGTATGGAATTACACCCACATGAATATGTGAAAATGTGTTCTTGGAGTGATACCCTATGATCTATTTTAGTGGAAGTTGATGTCCATGAATTATTAAGAATTCCAAAAACAAATGGTAAATTTATGTGTTACTATGTAATTCAAATTATTTTTTCTCCATTTATGAATATATAGAAAAAATACTTACCACACAATTTCATTATTATATTATCTATGATTGACACAGTGAATAATCATCACCCACGTGGAAAACGTTATGCCTGCTCTACCCTTTTGAACAATAAAAAAAGATAGTGTTCATAAACATAGCTAATGGAAACCGCAACTAAATATTTATATATTAGAGAATATTTTTTATGTGAGTACAATAAAACTCTTTTATAATCAATATTGACATATATATATATAAGATCATATCCATTAATGTCAATGTCTATTAATTAAAATTAATATACAAGACATGATCTATAAACTAAATACATTCAAGAAATATCCTTCTTACATTCATACGTGTATTTGTTCAATATCGTACCACCAAGAGAAAAGATAATGTTACATTACAATATTCTTTTATCTTAAATCATTAATGAGTTTTTATTTCATTTGTATAATAGTTCATGAAATTATCATTGAATTCAAATGATGACATAATTAATAAAGAATAAATCAATTATATTAATACTCCTTGATTTTCATATCAAGTAATTGAATCTCATGTGATGTTTTAATATTATGAATTATTTTGTAATATAGAAGTTTATTTTATTTTTTGGGTTTGTAATAGTAATCCATGAAATAACAAGAATTATATATGAAAGGAATTGAAACATAAGAGGTATGAGTGATGGACCCTATCTTTAAAAAATAACTAACCTAATCAAGAACCACTATTGAAATTATTAAGTGGCATTTTCTTCCATAAAGGGGTAAAAATTTCCACAAGAAACTCATCTTCATAAAGAAGAATATATGTGCAATATTTTTTATCAGTGAAGAATTACATACTAAAACATTTATTAGAAGGATATTGTTTCTATTTACACTCATTGTTTCAAAACAGCCGTCTTTTTTTCACAAATATGATAAATATAAGTAATGTATTTTTATGAATCTAATATTGAATCATGATTCCATGATGACTCTCTTATATATGTAAAAAATAAGGGATTTGTCTATTCATATATTGTCATATGGAGTTCATCACATTTTAATTTTAATTTTTGATTTCGGAAATAAATAAACATCACATAAATTTATGGGTTTGTTAGTTGGAGGAATTGGATATGTTCATGAGAATAGAAAAATCGTATGAAAGGATTGATGTTTCCTGAATAATTTAAATTGTAATAAAAATTATTCATATATTACCAAACATTAACATAATAGTTTTTATTACTTTGATATAAAAGTTTAAACAAGAAAAAGTTGACTGGTTTTCAAGAATAACATAAGCCCATCTAAAAAAATTAAATTTTAATTATAACACATGATTTTTTCTAGTTTATTTGTGATATTACATGCATGTCACAATCATCATGACTGTATAATGATGTATAGTGACTCCAATAATAAAATTTAATATCTCATATTGATTATTGAAGATGAATGTATCATGATGATTTTATGGTCATGTGTGTTTGTTACTATTATTATTTGGATCGAATAAATTCATTAAGGTTTATATTCCTATGTAGATTCATATTATTATTATTAAAGAATAGGAAGAGGAACCCGATTTATATTTATTTATCATAAACATACTGTTGATTTTTTTTATTTGAGAAAGCTTATATAATTGTTGTAGAAGAAGTAATAGATAAATTATTATTTTTTAAGAGGGACTCAGATCAATAAGTTATATCTTCTTTTGATGTGGTACAAGCCCAATAAGATATAAAATATGATAAAATACCTACTCTTTATTTCTACCTGGTCCATTCTAATATAACTAGTTAATAGTAATAACCATTCTCATTATTTATTTTATCATAAGATTTAATATGTGTTTTCACTGGATAAAATCCACCTCCCACATGGGCGACAGTCATCCATGGCATAGAAATCATCATCAATAATATTTGAGTTCTATTTTGATGTTTTTTGATATCATATTTTAATTTTAAAAAATCATTTATAATCTAATCATGTATGAGGGAAGTCAAATAACTGAATTGGTGATCAGTTAATAAATGGGATAAATTTTTTAATATTGTTCCCTAAAAAATTTATCCCAAATTGATGTGGTACAATTCTTATATATTATTTTTTCATTTATCTCATATCCCCATGTCTGAGCTCTATAAGATTATATTTTATAATATTCCCTATTATTATTATAAATTCAATATAGGATGTTACCTTGATAGAAATATATCAACCGATAAGTGTAATTAAATTTACTCGATGACCATGGTGAATATAATAAATAAAGAATTGAAAATTAATAAGATTGTGTCTATATTATATAAATATAAATATGACTATTTTCCATTGTATTTATTATATTAATAATATTCCAATTAACCAAAATCATGGAGAAGTAGTTCTAACTACTACAATAGAAACAGACTACGATTTACATAAAAATTAAATAATGGTGAATCAACTTTTTCGAGACTAAAAAATGTAAGAAATAAAATTAATCTGGATATATTAAATCAAAAATATATTATATTAAATATATAATAATTTCACATGTCTTGATTATAAATTATAAAAAATAGAGAACATAATAAAATATAATGTGATGGTGTGTGTAGATCTCAAATTATGTAATAATAAAATTAGAGGAATTATAGAATTTAAATATTAGATATATATATATATATATTATATGTATTATATTATAAACATTATAAAAAATTATGAAGTCCTTGATATCCCTGACAGAATAATCCATGAATTAGAAGAAAATATAAAAAATAAATTTTTTGTTCAGAATATAAATTTTGATATTTAATCCAGGATAATATAGGATTGTAACCATTTTTTATGAGAGAAGGATGTTAGGTATGAAGAGGGTTTTCATAATATATAATTGGTTTTTGAAGAGATAATTTCATTTTTAGAAGATCAGATGAACTCACCCAATATGTGTTATCTTAAATTCATGATTGAATCGGCTAATCAAATCTAACATATTGTGATTTCATATTAATGGCAGTTATTGTTTTTTACATTGATAATTTTATTGATGATAAAAACAATATAACCCCATTTTTATGTGGAAAAGTATCATTGACTAATTTTATGAGTGATCATAAGAAGTAATAATGAATGTGGGGAAATCTATATCTCAATTTATCAATTTTATAAAACATTTTCTATCAAAAATAATGATTTACATTACAATTATATACAGCATTGGATATATATGGATCATGAAAAAACTACCAAAAAATCCAAGGTGTATATAAGAAGAAATTATAAATTTTTATTCACATTTTCATCCCAAAAATTAGTGGTTAAGACTGAGAAATATTATTTTGATTATGATGGAAATTATGGGCATCATGAAAATCATAATGGGGGTCACGGTTTGTGGGTCAATATTAATTCGGGAAAATATTAATTAAATTTTCATTGAATTTTGGGTATAATACCATAAATGTTAATCCATAAAGAAAAATCATTTCACATAGGGGATAAAGATGGAGGAATATGAAATATTCAAATAGAAAGAAAAATCTGATTACATCAAATAATTTTAATCCACATCATGATTTTTGAAATGTTTAAAATGGATATAGAAACGAAATAGGTTTATATACATATAAACATATATAAAAATTACCTAAATGAGATAATCACTATATATTTAATAATATACTAGGGTTAAAAATATATAGAATGATTCAAAACAGATCACAGACATAAATTTTCAAAATAATTCATCATTTTCCATAATATACATGAACAATAAAAATAAAAATAAATAAAATACGAATTATAAATGTAGAGATAATTATTATAAGGAGTATGTGAGTGAATTTCTTCATGATTATACGTGTGTAATATCTATGAAATCTCCTAATATACCAAAATTCATTTTTTGTGTTTTATATTTTATGTATAGAGATAATGAAATTTAGAAGAATCACAAGAAAAAATGATTTGATTTAGCATGGTGAAATAAAAGTTTTTGGGAGTTTATCAACAAATGTTATACAAAAAATTATACGAATTATTTTGTAGTTTGAGGATGTAAGGAATCATTAAATATGGTGGAATAATTATAATTACATCCCTATAATAAATCATGAATAACATGAATGATTCACCGGATTTTATATGGGAAGTTATAGTTGAAGTTAAAAATAACAATCCTAATTAGAAAAATTTTAAAATAATCAAATCTCACCATGAATAAGATTATATAAATAAATGAAAACATGATGAATCATGAGAATTATGGAAACAAAGTGTCTCATAGTTTGGAATAATTCATCAAAATTCATCCATACAATAAGAATAAAAATTTATTCCAATATATTCTATATAACAATTTCAATTTATTTCAACTATATAGGATTATTGTAATGACTTTGGTTTTCAAATCAAGAATTTATGAAATATATACTATAGAAAGACTTTTATATATGATGTTGTTATATTGTTTTACAATATATCAATTCTTATAATAGAGTGTATCTAAACAACATGTCTAACTCGATGACATGATAAAAGAGATCATCCCTTGAAGAGAATTTTTCTGATATGATTCTAGACATTATAATTTTTACACATTTAAATTTGGTTATGTGATGATGAATTTATCACTATGTATTATATCTTGAGATCAAATCACATTGATTGAAAAAATCATATCATCAATGTGAAGGTAAAATCTTCCCAGTTATTTGAAAAAAATGGAATGATATTTTAATGTTATTGGTCATTATAAAATAAAAATACAATGTTTTAATTAAATGATTTTAACATTTTCCTTATGTTGTGATAGAAATTTGTGTTAAAAATCTCATCAAATATTTATATCAATTCAAATTATATGGATTTAATGAGAATACATGTACAGATCCTCTAAGGGAAAGAATTAGGAGGTGGTAAGAATTATTTTTATGTATCATATTATGTTTTTTAATTAGGTAGTTTTCATCAAACTAAAAAACCATGTTTTATACACATTGGAATTATTATACAAATATATAGTGGGAAGAACAATAATTCATTTCTAAGAATGAAATGCTACCATCTTCTCTTATAAAATTATTTTTATTTTAAAAATTATGGTGATAGAAGAAAATGAATTTTTTAAATATAATGATATATAATAATGAAATCACATTTTCAAATTAGATGAGCATATTGAAATTAAATTTAATATTTCTCAAGAAAATAAATACAAAGAGGGAGATTATAGATTACACATTTCATTTAAGGTATTTTTTATCAATATAGAAGAATTATATGATGTTATTATATTGAATTACAATCATAATATTGTTAATGTGCTTCAATGTTTTCTTTTAATAAGACATGATTTATTATGAACAAGTTCCAAACCTTAGGTGATAATCATGGAAACTGAATTGAATCCATGAGTAATGGATGTTTATGTTACGTGTTTTAATTTATGAGACAAAATGAAGGATCAAAATCTTATATGAACAAGTTCCCAATAAATTAGGTTTATTTAATTTAGAATTAATTTATTTTTATTGATGTTTCATCAATAATATTGGATGTCCTTAAGGTTTTAAAGAAGGTCATTCAACAAAAAATTTATATGTAACCTCTAATACTTTTTACGAATTATATTTTAAAAATTTTGATTGATGAACATGTACACATGTATTAAGACCATGGTATAGTGGGAAGAACATTCATACTACCAATTATTATAAATAACAAATGTTGAAATATTTATTTTTCGAAAATAAATTGAATTCCATAAAAATTAGAAATTACTATTTTATTTTAAATTATTATTTATTTTTGATAATTTCATATACATATCATGGAAGTTTTCATACAATGTAATAAAAATTTATAGAGTGGTTATAAAAAAGGTGGCATGACACCAAAAAAAAGTTTTAGTGAGCTGGATCCCATACATGTGGGTGTAGAATCAACCTCATGAGAGGGATAGAAATTACGACTGAAGTTTTTTCATTGTGTAGTTCCAAGCGAGAGAGAATAGGTAACTGTATATGGTGATCACTAATGTTCCTACAAGTGTGACATAGGGACCAATGAAGTGTGTGTGGTGGAATGTGTGGTCATGTGTGTAATAGTGTTCTAGGTGTTGAGCCCTAGTGTTGGTAGAATAGATATAAAATGAATTTACAACTTCTAACAATTCCATGAAAAAATTAAAAAATGGTGTGATATCGTGGCATGAATATGACTATTACTCAATTTAATATCATATGGATAAGATTTTGACTGCCTTTTCACTAAAATCAACACCACCCAATCACTTTATTGCATCATATTCATCGAAAAAAAATTAACATTGTATCCATCCTACCGTCACATAGTATACTCTTACCCAGTGTACCCAGGCATGGGTAATGGTTTCCAAACAAAGACTCTTATGTAAGGGGGATTATACCCTAATTCTTGTATGATACTACTATTACATAGTATGTAGTGGCCCTTATGTGATCTCATAAATAAAAAAATATTATATCCAATGACAAAAATTTTTGAATAAGACATGATCAATCACCTGATGATATGCATGACATTCTTATTTTTATTCATAATATGTTCTAAGAATATTTTACAACAGAGATTACAAATTGTTATATTTAACTGATTGAGTATCAAAGAGCATACATTATTTTTAACATCAAAATAATTATATTACAGGTAATTCTCATCAAAAACTTGTGAGGATAATATCAATAATTAATAATTCGATTACATGAAGATGACATCATTTATGATGTCATATAGAGACCAATGTTTTTATGAATAAGTATAAAATAAGTATACATGAATATTAAATAAATTTAATACTGACATTCTTGAAGAATATAATAGTTTAGTCACTTTGGAGATTTGAAACATAACAATATTACTTCTTTAATAATCTTCAATATCTCCCACTATGATATTCTCAAAAAAATCACTTATGAATACCCATCCTAATACATTCTTCATAAACATGGAAATTAAACAGAATAATGAATGGATTCACATTCTTAGTATGGTTAAACCTAGGATATATCATTATATGATCATATAATATTATAACATGAACATAAGAGTATGTGACAATGAACATTATGTAAATAGTAATTACCCAAATTATGAATGATAATAATCATGATTCCCAGAAAAATATTATGATATCATTAAAAATGGCTTATAAGAAAGATAAATAATCATAAATATATAATAAACCACTACATCATTCTATTAAAGTGTGACACCATCATAAATATAGGAAACCATTTTATATTAAAATGATAAATTTCAATGACCAAAAACCTTTTTGATAATAACATATCACATATTTCCCATTATGGACCAAGATACAATTGTTTCCAATAAAAGATCAGGACTCACCATCTTCTCACAGTGCATCAAGCCACAGTTATTTCCAATATTAGATCAACCCATTAACATGTTTCCCATTTTTATATCATTATATATTATTATTTACCAAATCCATTGGAGGGAGACAAAGGACACACTGATTTTATAATTAAAACCACACTTATGTGTGCCATAATATCATAAAATCCCATTATTTCATTGCCTGATAACCCATGTCAATAAAACATGTCTCATGTACCATTCATTAATTATCCATATCAAGACACATGAAAAATAAATTAGTTTTATAAATATATCATCTGTAAACACATTAAAAATGTAAGAAAAATATATGTATTGTTTAATTCATTATTATCCTCTTAAAAATTTAATAAAATTAATGGATTTCATCAAAAGACACTACTAGAAAAACAGGTATTTGCGATGGGTCATTTGCGACGGGATCCCGTCGCAAATGGATTTTTGTGACGGGGGCCCGTCGTCGATGACCCGTTGCTGTAAACGGTGTCGCAACAACAGTTTTTTGCGACGGGCCCGTCGGTAAAGCCTTTTTCCACGACGGGGAGAATCCCCGTCGCAACTAGTACTCGGTATATTTGTAAAAAACTATTTGCGACGGGCCCCATCGCAAATACCTATTGCGACGGGCCCGCCGCAAATAGTTGTTGCGACGAAACCCATCTCAAAAAACTATTTAAAAAAAAGAAAAAAATAATAAAACTATTTGCGGTGGGAATAATATCTCGTCGCAAATACTATAAAAAAAATAAAAAACTAAATTATTAATAAATTATTTTAATTAATATAATAATAATCCAATTATAATTCAAAAATAAAAAATAATAAAATATTAATAAATGATTATAATTAATATAATAATAGAATTATAATTCAAAAATAAAAATAATAAATTATTTTAATTAATATAATAATAATATAATTATAATTCAAAAATTAAAAATAATAGAATATTAATAAATGATTTAATTAATATAATAATCTTAGAATTATAATTCATAAATAATAAAAATATTAATAAGTAATTTTAATTAATATAAAAATAATAGAATTATTTTACATTCAATTATTAAAATAATTCAAGTATTACAAAAAAAATAAGTAAATTATAATATTATAAAATTTTAATATATATATAAAATTTAATATTATAAAATATAAATAATATTATTATTCATATTAATTTTGTTATCTAAAAATATAATTTTATTAATATTTTATAATGAGACAGAAACTACGAATAGAAAAAAAATCATATTTTGATTTCACAAATTTTATAACATAAATACAAACTCTAATCTGAAGGAGGGGGAGGGGGGGATCTGTAGATGGTGGTGGAGAAAACACCATCCCTAAATCATGAGTGAGTCGGCGCATGTACTCCATCTGCTCCTGATGCTGCTGCTGCCACTGACTCGTCTGCTCCTCATACAGCTGCTGCTGGCGTCGACGCTCCTCCTCATGCTGCTGACGCATCTGCTCCTGCTCCTGTCGGAGCCTCTCTATCAGTGCAGTCTAAGATCACAACTGATCCTCATACTGTGTAGCAGAAGAAGATGCATGAGCTCCTCTCTAGCTGGACACCGACATCGCAGCACTACCATAATAATCTCCTGGAGTCAGTCGAGAGCTGAAACCAACTACTCGGCCCTTCTCGAAGGCATACTGGGTGGCCTGCATCCATGCCGCCTCATCAAACTGACGGCCAGTAGTCTGATCTGATGACTCGGTCTGACTCTCAGGTCGGGCATGTGACGCTGCGGCCTCATATGACTCCTATAGTTACAATTTAAAATTGAAATTGTGAATATATTATATGCAGTTAATTGTTAAACTTGAAAACAAATAATACTGACCACGATGTGATGCTGACGATCACCTCTGAGCTCTCCAGTAGCATGATAACTATACATCCTCCGATATACGTCGTACTCCATAATATCGGGGTGCTCTACAGCCTATAAGAATAAAAAATAAACTGTTAATATTTATAGTTATATAAAATATTTATAAATAATGTACGTACCGGATGCTATCTATGAGTACTGAAAGAACGACTCCCAGCTCGATGAGTCACCTCCTATCTCCCCCGAGTTTTCCTCCCCACCGATGATCTCCTCTGAAAGGCACCACTCAACCTATGCCCACATAATCCATCCCATACATGGGATGAAATGTACTCTGGTCGGTGTGCTCTACATGACTCGTCAAAATCTGACACTCCTTATTTCTTCATCGCATCTTTTCTTAAATTATGAAAAAACTGACGAAGGCGATCACACATAGACACCTCCCATGCCTCGTAGATGGCGTCATGCATGGTATCTTTGATCGAATACCATAAAACCTACAAATAAATCAAAATATCAAGTTATAAATGAAATAATTTTCAAAATAAAAATTATTTATTTATGTACGTACCAACCAATGGCCGAACATGGCCTGCTGCACATCAATGGGAATCTACTCCCATGTGGTCCACGACTGAGAGAAATAGTTGCGCAAAAATAGTGTTGCCCTGTCCGACTATTATATAAGGAAAACTGTAAAAATAATAAACATTTATTATGTGAATAGATTAATGAAATCTTAGTCAAATCCAAAGGTTATCACACAGGTTATCACACCTCCGTGTGCGTGGATCAAACCCAAGACGTGGACGTCGCTCGGGGACGGGGTCAGGAATCATCAATCGTGCAAGACCGCGCCACCTCTGTGTACTCCCTGGAGCGCCTACAGGCTGAGGGTTATCTGTCAGCAACTCATCCGCATCGAAAGTCAGGTCAGCATCCGCCAACTCACAAAATGTGGCGTCGTCCATCTGAAACAGAAAATGTTAATATTGTTAGAAAATAATTGATAATTACTATTATATATACATATATACATATTATGATTGTATATAAATACCATGGAATTATATCAGTTTTCATCTTCATAATCATCTTCATATATGTCAATGTCATCTTCATATTCCTCCTCAACATCATCGATATCCATTCGAGTTACAGTTGCTTCATCTCTTACCATTTCAAATTCATATATGACATCATTAACATCATCGTCATCACCGACTCATAAATGTGGGGTGTCGTCATCGATACTCAGGTCTCTTTGTAAAAAGATTGATTTTGAGTAATCTCTTGAAAAACATCAATTCATTGCACATCAGTGAAAGCACATTCACTTTGACTAAACTGATTGTCTCGAATTTTGATTTTTATTACACTCCACCAACCAGTCAAGTCTCTTGATGTAGCATAGTACTTTACGTAATAAACATGATATGCCTGTTGAGCCAATAATAATGGTTCATTTACTAGGAGAACACTTTTACATTTAATATCGATGATTCCATGAGTCGGATGAACACACACGCCCCTCTCTATATCCAACCACTGACATTTGAACACGGTTATGTAATCTTGTCCAAGATAATAGAGTTCAATTATTTCATCAAGTATTCCATAAAAGTCAACTTCATTTTCTCGATGATGAGATCCTCTCAAGATAGCTCCACTATTCATTGTTTTTTTTGATTCTCCATATTCATGTTTGTGGAATCGAAATCCATTCACAACATATGCATTATTGGTTTTCACAAGTTTGGAAGGTGGGTTACTCAATACACACAGCTGTTTGTCAATTTTATCAGCATGTCGAGACACCTGAAAATTTGTGAAATAATTATCAATATATTAAACTATACATTGAATGAGTTTCTAAAAGATAAAGAATTTATGTTACCATTTTTTGAAACCACTGAGAGAAATTTTTCAGTCGACGTTTTTCGAGAGCAGCTGCTGTAATTTGGGGAATTTGTTTCTTAATATGATTATCACACAACCTATAAAAACCAAAGTTATTTACTGCAACATAAATGAATGAATAAATGATATAAACACTTACAGTACAACTGATGTCATCTCTTCACAGTTGAGCAGAACATACGTATGAGCTCTATGATGTTCATCATCTGAAAGCCAGCATTCATAAACTCCACTGAAACCAAGCTCTGACTGGTTGAAAATAGATAATTGATTGTTGATTTCCTCAATATTTCTCTCGTTTCGTCCCATTCGGTTGTGTTTTGAAGGATACTCAGATTCAAAATAATGGTAGCAGAAAAATGATATTTTCTCTTGCAAATAATATTCTACAATAGATCCTTCAACAGATGCTTTGTTACGAACTTTTCTTTTCAATTTTTGCATGCATTTATCAAATGGGTACATCCATCGAAACTGTACTGGACCTCCACATTTGGCTTCATATGGCAAATGTAACATCAAATGTTCCATTGAGTCGATGAAAGACGGCGGAAATATTTTTTCCAGTTTACATATAATTACAACTACATCTTTTTCAAGTTTTCATAGAGCATTATAATCTGCTGTAGCCGCAAAAATTTCCCGAAAAAATGAGACATGTCTTTTATGGAATCCCAAATCACATAATTGAACAGACCTCTTAATATAATGGGTAGAATTATTTCCATTATAACATGACAATCATGACTTTTTAATCCAGTAATATGACCATTCTTTACACATCTACCCAAATTGGAAGCACAGCGATCTAGAAGTCTCAAATCTGCAATCCACTGAAAAATTAATAAACGGTTTTCTTTAGACAGTGTATAATATGATTATGGTTTCAGTAACCTTTCTGTTCTAACATTCTCAAATAGTTGCAATTCTGGTCGCCTGCAAATTTGAGTAAGATCTAAACGTGCATTTACATTATCTTTTCTCTTTCCTGGAATATCCAAAACTTTATGAAACAAATTATCAAAATAGATCTTCTAAATATGCATGACATCTAACATGTGTCGGACCAACAAATCATACCAATATGGCAAATCCTAAAATATGATACTTTTAATCCAATTGTGTTTTTTCCCAAAACTAGAAATTTTCTATTGGTTTATTGTGGGACCAAAAGTGATTGAAGGTAATGAAAATACAACTGACTTTAACTCCGAAACTGATAGAATTTATGGAGGTCCATCCCTTTTAACTGTTCCTTTTCTGAAATGAGATCTGTTTCTGCGAAAAGGATGATCAGCTGGAAGAAATCTGTGATAACAGTCAAAATAACAAGGTTTCTTTCCATGAATGAGCATAAATGCTTTGTTCTCTCCCATACAGTAAGGACATGATTTCTGACCATGTGTACTCCAGCCAGATAACAACCCATAAGCTGGGAAGTCACTTATTATCCACATCAATGCTGCTCGTAGTATGAAATTCTGTTTCGTTGCAACATCATATGTACTGACACCAGTACTCGACAATAAATTTAATTCATCAATCAATGTTTTCAAATAAACATCAATATTATTCTTCGGATGTCCTGGAATTAGTAAAGTCAAAAAGATATATGGCTCCTTCATCAACATCCATGGAGGTAAATTTTACGGAGTTAAAAAAACAGGCCAACATGAATATTGACTACCATAAGATCCAAACGGACAGAAACCATTAGTGGAAAGGCCCAGTCGAACATTTCTAGCTTCTAAAGTAAAGGATGGATGCACTCTATAAAAATGTTTCCATGAATCACCATCAGTTGGATGATTCATGCTTTTATCGGTTGAAATATTTTCTTTATGCCATGACATCATTATAACTGTATTCTTAGACATGAATAAACGCTGAAGTCTGGATGTAAGCGGAAAATATCTCAACTGTTTTACAGGAATCAAGCCAGACATCCCGTGTTGTCCTTCTTTATATCTCAGTTTCCCACATGTGGGACAACTATCCAACGACTCATTTTCCCAGAATATAAAATGCAGTCATTTGAACATGCATGAATCTTCTGATAAGTAAGTCCCAAATTTCGAACCAGCCACTTACTCTCATAGTAATTTGCAGGTAAAACATTTCCTTCGGGTAACAGTGTTTTAAGCAAAGAAAATATCGGGTCAAAACAGGTGTTTAACATTCCGTTATCTGATTTGATAGCCATAAATTTTGCAAGTTCTTCTAATTTTCTCATCTTCCATCCAGGATATAATGCATCCTCAGCAGACTTCATCAACTCATAAAATTCAAACGGTGCCATCTCAGGATTTGAAGCTATAACAGCCGGAGTTTCTGTATGTTGAACAGATGAACCAGCAACATCATGTACTAAATCATGAAACCGGGATGGATCCGGAATCAAGTTGGTATCACCTGCTCAGGAACTGCGTTCACCATGTTGATACCAAAAAACATAATCTGGATGAAAACTAAAACACAAGAGATATTCTCCCACTTTGTCAAATGTGTCAAACATTATCAATGCACATTTTCTGCAAGGGAATTTTATTTTTCCTTCTGAAACAAATTCTGGATTTGATGCGGCAAATGATAAAAAATTCTCCACACCTTCTACATATACTGGATTTAAACCAGAACAGTTTGGATTTCTACTTGATTTATCCATATGCGGTCACCTAATAATGATTGTTGATGACCCTGTTGTTCCATATTTCTCTATAAAATATAAAATCATTACTAATTATTGGTAATTATTACTAATTATTGGTAATTATTACTAATTATTACTAATTATTGGTAATTATGTGTAATTATTACTAATTATTGGTAATTAATACTAATTATTGGTAATTATTGTTAATTATTACTAATTATTGGTAATTATTACTAATTATTGGTAATAATTATTAATTATTACTAATTATTACTAATTATTGGTAATTATTACTAATTATTGGTAATTATTTCTAATTATTACTAATTATTACTATTTACCGGTAATTATTACTATTTACCGGTAAGTATTGATAATTATTGTTAATTATTACTAATTATTGGTAATTATTACTAATTATTGCTAATTATTACTAATTATTGCTAATTATTACTAATTATTGCTAATTATTACTAATTATTAATAATTATTACTAATTATTACTAATTATTACTAATTATTACTAATTATTACTAATTATTACTAATTATTACTAATTATTACTAATTATTCTTAATTATTGGTAATTATTGGTAACTATTCGAAATTATTAATAATTAGTGGTAATTATTAGTAATTATTACTAATTATTACTAATTATTGATAATTATTTATAATTATGACTAATTATTGGTAATTATTACTAATTATTGGTAAGTATTACTAATTATTGGTAAGTATTACTAATTATTCGTAATTATTACTAATTATTGGTAATTATTACTAATTATTGGTAATTATTACCAATTATTGGTAATTATTACTAATTATTGGTAATTATTACTAATTATTAATAATTATTCCTAATTATTGATAATTATTGGTAATTGTTTTTAATTATTAGTAATTAAATGAATAATTACCAATAATTAGGAAGAATTACCAATAATTATGAATAATAACATTATTAGTATATTTTATTATTAATATTAAAATAATATAATTTTCTAATTTATATACAATTCTCCTTTCATCTGTGTGTTTTCTATCACCACATACAAATAATACATGTGGAGACAGCAAACACACAGATGAAAAGATAATTGTATATATATATATAAAATTATATTATTTTAATATTAATAATAAAATATACTAATAATATAATAATGTTATTATTCCTAATTATTGATATTTATTACTAATTATTAATATTTATTATTAATTATTAAAAAAAATTACTAATTATTCCTAATTACCATTAACTATGAACAATACTAATAATTTAAATTTATTAAGTAATAAAACAATGTAAACATAATTAAATTACAACTAATTAAGAATAATTGAAACTAATAAAAAATTAAAAATAAATATTAAATTAAAATGAATATAAATACCTTGAAAATTGATCTGAAGTTGATCTCTGATCGTTCTTCAAAACTTCAATATCAACTCCGGAGAAAAAAATTAAACTTGAGAAAAACTGAACTTTAGAAATAAAATTTTTAGAGAAGAAGAAGATGGAATTTGAGAATGATTTGAAAAAAACAGAGGGGGGTATTTATAGGTTAGATTATTTGCGACGGGTCCATTTGCGACTGGTATCCCATCGCAGATACCTTATCCATCATTTAATACGGTCAACAGTTAAATAGTTATTTGTTATGGGTCCCGTCGCAAATAACTGCCTGCCGACATACTATTTGCGATGGGGGAATATTCCCGTCGCAAATACCTTTTACCACCGCCGATTATTTGCAACGGGAATATTCCTCCGTCACAAATAAGTTTCTCGCGATTTGGCGCGCAAAGCACGCCGGTCCTTTTCCGACGGGGAATGTTATCCCATCGCAGAAGGCTACTTACTTGCGACGACCATATACCCCCGTCGCAAATAAGTTTTTAATAGGGCTATTTGCGACGAGAATAAATCCCGTCGCAAATAACCCATCGCAAATACCCATTTTTCGTAGTGAGAGTAATATTATTTTAAATTATTACATGG
Source organism: Viscum album (assembly GCA_963277665.1). NCBI lineage: Eukaryota > Viridiplantae > Streptophyta > Magnoliopsida > Santalales > Viscaceae > Viscum > Viscum album. Next base: position 1,624,673,124 of record OY728157.1, on the reverse strand, counting down.
AATATTTCTTAATTAAAATATCATATCCACATTGGATAATTATTCCCCAAACTAAAATATTTTTCAAATAATTTTATTGAAAACATCATTTAAAATATTATAAAGGAGTCATTCAATACTATTTAGAACATCTTTCAGGGAAAATAACTTTTCCTCCTTAAAAACAATTTTTTTAAACATTTACCAGTTTAAATAAAATTTATCAAATAAAAAACTAAAAAACTAATCAATATAACATTTGGTGTTCGTGATAGAAAAATTATAGTAGAAATTGTAAGGAAAATAACCTTAAGATTAATTTCAAAACAAACTATATAAAATAAAAACATGGGTAAAAATATCATTACTTCTTAATTTTAAGAATATTAATAAAATAAGTAATGTTTTGAAAAAATGGTTTCATAATAAAACAGGGATTCAATTGAATAGAGAGATACATACATTTTTTCATAAAAACAGTATTTTGAACTCTTGATTTCCTAATAAGAAACAAATAATAAAAAAATATATTTATCATGCCATTAATAGAGTAGGTGAAAATTTAAATTTTTATTAATAGATAAATATTAAGATTTCAGCATTAAAACAATATCATAAATATTCCTAATCAATAATTTGATTTTACAAAAAACAAATTACTACTATGGTATCTTTTGAAACGAATTCCATATTTAAAATAACCTAAAATATTAATATCATGAAAATAATTTTATTCATAATAAATCAATTTGAACTAGATCTATATAATCCTCATTGAAAAACATATCTTTATTACAATACATAAGTCATAAGTAATTTAATGTGAGTTAGAAATTACTCACTTCTTTAGTTACTTTGGAATTGTTAATCCCATATTAATAGACATACTAAAATTTATTAATAAAAAAATATTTTTTAGTTGTTGAATAATAAAATAAATTCATGGTTAGTATATAAAACTAATAAAAATTAGTTATTGAAAATGGAACTTGGCTCACAAATGAAAATAGTTAGACAATAATCTCATACCACAATTCATAAATTATTTCCCACACATTAAAACATCATGTATCAGATATATAATTTTATTATAAAACTATTTATGGATGATAATTATTTATATAATACCATATAACATATATCAATGTCAACTAATAAACTGTTTATTAAAATCATTGTTATTAAAATAAAATATTAGGTTAAAGCATCTATATTTTTTATTTCATTTATAAATTTTTATTTTTTGTCATTTTTAGATGATAATGGGTTTATAATATAAATTTTTTTAACTATTATATATATATTATTAAATATATATTTTTAATAATATTCTCATAAGGTTAAAGATATAAAAAAATATATGACATTCATGGATACTGTTGGTCAAATGTAAATGTGAACCTTGTTTCCATTTTCGTAATACGTTTAAAGAAATAAAGGTATATAATATATTTAAATTATATAATAATTATGATATCATCTACAAAATTTATATCTATAATATATATCATTCCTACCATCGATGTAAAGTGTATGTGATAATGAATTACATCGCTTCGTGAGGTGGTGGTATTCCATACAAACGATTGATATTATCATATCCCCCAATAATGCAAATTATGAAGGTATATTTGATATTATATTTATATAAGTATATTATCTTGATTAAAATAGTATAAATATTTGAAAAAAATAATAATATCTATCAATGAATGATTCTTATAGAAAAAACTATGACTGTTCAAGAGGTTGTAGTTTGTTGTATAAATGATCAACAATTTAATTTTCTATTTGATGTAATTTGTGATAGATATAGTTTATTACATTAAAATAATATAATATTAGTACATATGAGATAGTTTTTTTATTATATCTGAAGTGTTAATAAATAATTTAAAATGAAAAAAAAAATGGAAATACGATGAATAAAATTTGTAAAGAAAATTACAATCTCTAAGAATAAGATATATTTGGATATATTACAAAGAAACATAACTTTTGTATAAGAAATATTATATCTATAAAAAGCATATGGATGTATTGGATGTATTTTGGTAGGATTTTAGGTTCTATATGTCATGATATGTGTGGTTATTTGAATGGTGGTGGTGGCCTTTCATAAGGAGGAGAAAAGAAGCCAAAGGGAATCAATTTGATAATTTTCCAAAAAAAATCCAACATAATAAAGACATTCCAATGAAAAAAGATTATAAATAACTATATATTGTCACATGGAAATGATAATATTTAAATATTTAACTTAAATTGTAATTTTATAGTTTTATTGTCACTTTAATCATAATCATCATAGATTAACCCCTCTTTAACCTTATTTCTCCATAAAAATGATAAATAATTTCAAATGCATTCACAATTAGTTGTGTTCAAAAAATAAAATGACAACATAATATAAAAAAATTAGGACGATTCAAATTTTTTTTTAGTTTTCCAAATTCCATTTACAAGTTTGGCCATAATTATTAGAGAAATAAAACCTCATAAGTTATGAGGATTTGTTTTTCCAAAGAGAAAATGTTCAAAATACTATGTTTTTATATGAAAATTACATATTAAATAATTAAAATCAAATAAATTGTAATAAATAATTTATAAATGATTCAATGTTACATTTAATAACAATTTAGAATAATTTTCTTCTTTTTAATTCTCTAAAATAAATTATTATTCTAAATATAAACAAATATCATTCATTATTAGTCAAAATTAATATACATTCAAAAAATCTAAAAAAATAACTCTAATATAATTATGAAATATTGAATCAGTTTTTATTATATTTTTAAAAATAAACGTTCTAAAATTGGAATAAATTATTTTCTGAATAATTGGTAAAATTTCGATAAATAATTTTCATTGAATAATACATATTTTAAGTGTGAAAATATATTTATTCATATAACTTATTTTATATAAAATATGATAAATGTAATATACTATTATGAATATGCAAGATATAAATTTATTTAGAATTATGTATTATTATTTCTAAATTTATTAAGGATAAACAGATTTTTTATGATCAAAATAGTTTTCCAAAAAATTATTTTCATTGACTTCAAAGAAGTTTTATGTTTATTTAAAACTTATTTTTTAGAAAATAGTTAATTTTATATATATATAATAAACATATATTTGTAAAATTTAGTAAATCATATTCATACCCACATTTCTAACACCCAAATGACTACTATCTTGATAAAAATAATAATTTTATAGTATGTCAAATTTAATTTCAACATAGTGTTTCATGTAATGTAGTATAAGCTTTATGATTCATGTAATTTATGCTAAAATCTATGTTACTTGTTATTAAATATTAACTCATTGTTACATGTAATTATTGAGAAACTTTAGATTTTATGTTATTAAAGATAACCAACATGTTATGGGTTATATAAAATAATAAATATATTAAATTTATTCCATATTTCAATTTCAATAAATTTTGGGGTGTGATATATTTTCCCTTCAATGTGAATTTCACTCTCAAAATTTATAACGTTGGTACCAAAAAAATAGAATACGCCTACCTCATTACATTATTGTTCTCCCATGTAACTTCATCATGCAGTTGATTTAAAAAAACACTTACCACTAGAGTGGTGTTGTTTTATAACAACTTATTGGTATGATCAATAATATAAAATGATTTTTCCATATAAGAAATTAAATTATCCAGTTGTAAACCCCTTTAATTTAGTCTATTTTATTGATATTTTATGTACATTGTCAAGATATATACAAAGAACACATAATGAACCTAGCGTTGGTTTCATGAATTCTCCAAACGATAATCTATTATCCTGATATGTTCATGTATTTCAAATGGATCGATATTCCTAGTTCATTCATTTCCCTTATTTATTCTGTTAATAAATTCCTATAAATACCACCTCATACTATTCAAATTAAATATCTATTTTATGGTTATCAACATATCATATATATAAACTTCTTTTTGTCATTATATGGCACTAAATCTATCTAACCATATATTCCATTACTTCAACTAGATGAACTGCTAATAACATTATTTCTACAACCTCCTTACAATAAGACGAATTTCTGAAAATCTCCCTATAATGGGAATACTAATTATAAATATGAATCCAGAAGTGAATGTCATTTTTGTATGAACAACCCAATTACAGTAATTTTCTAATCCCGTATAGCATATAAATCTATAGAACAATATCATATCATATCCTCTATGGTATAAATAATTTTGGCTAATGTACAATCTATTAAAGGATGATACGTAGAACTAATACACAATATTGAATCAATATATTACCAAAAAATATTCAAATATATGTTGTAATTCCTGGATCATAATTTTACAAAAATTAATATTTTACTCAATAAAACATTACCACTCCCTTAATATATATTCTAGAATGGAAATACAACGATAAATCATCTATGATATAACAATGTGTAACGACTTCTTAATGTGATTGACTAAAACCAATAATCTGTAAAAAATAAATGATATGTCAATCCCTTAAAGGATTCCATTAACATTAATCATATGTCAAAAATGTGTAAAGTATTTTATCCATAAATAGAATTATCACTAAAAAAATTAAACTCAAAGTGTTGTATTGAATTAATGGTCACTCCAAATATCATTAATCCTAACAAGTATCATCCCATAAAACATGAAAAAAGGATTTCAATGAATGGGAGTTATGATCAATGATAAATTCATAAACTTTTTAGGGTATCATTATGTTAAAATTACATGGATACATATACATGTCAAAAATAGAATTCACTATTTATTCTTAATATAAGATATTATCTTATAAAAATATATTTTCAATAGAAGGTTGAGGAAATCCATATATCAATATAATATCAAATGTTATTTCATTATTCTATAATCCATTTGGATTGATATAATCACATGAAATTTTACAAAATGTAAAATAATAGTACATTTATACTTCTTATTCAAAGAATATATAATAAGAAGTTGCGTACTAATTTGATAGGAAAAGTATTATATGATTATTAAGATTCACATAACCCATTGTTATTTCATAATATTTCACAATCTATATTATCTTAATAGGTTTTTGTGCTTTATAATCCACCTTAGATCTATTTTTTGTGAAATTTATTTACAAAATTCCAAATAAATTGTACACTTGATACAGTAGTGTTATGGTGGTTCATTTGATGTTGTCATCTTTTAATATATTATCATTAACATACCCATTATTAGAATTTGGATATTATCATGATTTATGACATTCCATTACTCATTTATAATACATTCTATTTCTATTAATGAAATTACACTATTTCATATTCCAAAAGTTTTGGCATTGTGGTCGATGTAATTTTATTCCAACATTCCAGTTTCTCAGATACTAGATATTCAATTTCATATTAAAACATTATGAGTTGTGGGAATCTAAAATAAACTTTTCTAATGTCAATAAAAATAATATTATTATTTTTTTCTACTAAATCCACATATATTAAGGTAATTTTAAGGAATTGGTCATATGAAACCAAATAATAGACCAATTTTTCTATCAACGATAATGATTATAATTTATGTATACCATCATTTAAATGATAAATTAGTTTCATATCTACCTATGTGTTAGTAATAATTTTATTAAACTCAATTAATTCCTTATTTATCTTTACTCATACAATATGGGGGAATTAATTAAAAATAGGTCCTTTAAAATAATCAATATTCCAAGGATTTAACTACAAATTATTCCCTCGTGTTCATAAAAAGAGTCCACGATTGATCTACTTCCCCATGAAAATGAAAAAATTCAAAATTTAATTTCTCTTTCTAAGAAAACTAAATAATATATAAAATAATTTTGTTATAAATAATCTATTTATGAGATACTAGTGTATCTTTGGATCAAAATAAGAGGGTGGGAAATCCCTCACAATAGACTCAATAGAACATGGTTCCCTATTTTTCTTATTTTTTTGTTTCAAAAAATATTCAAATATCGAGAATGTTTTGTGAGAATCTAAATATTATTTTTTATTATATCACCCATAATGTTTGGTTTCTCAAGAGAAAATTAATTTAATTTTTCATTTATTTTTGTATTGATATGATTCCTTCATGTTCAATCAGTTGACCAAAACTATATAGTATATCATGAGAAACATAAATCCTTGTGAAAAAACACACATGGAAAAAAATTGGGTATTATAACTATAAATAATGAAACATTAATATCAATTTATGTAAACATAGTATTATCATATGTTATTAATGTTCATTATTTGTGTCCTTTATCATGGTTCGGAATCGATTTTTGAATTTCCAATGTATATACCCCAAGACATTAAAAAGTAGTGTGAATAAAATCCTATTACCATACATCAGGTAATGATCGATTCCATCTAAATGCATCCATTTTGGACTAATTATTCCCATGTACATTTGTTCTAGATCAGAATCCACCTATTGTATCTAGGCAATGATGTAATTTATTGGAAACCTCTTACTCTATCCTAATATAAAATTCAAGTTTATATTACGATACATTTAATAAAACTTAAACATATACTCTGATGTATCCATTCACATATCTCTGGACATATAATTAAAAAATCTTTTTGGAACTTAATATATTTTATCTATTAATAATATATCTAGAACGAATAATTCATTCCTCAGATTCCAACATTAGAGACCCAACTACTTAAATAAAAATATAAAATATTTTTATTTGAACATTATGATAGTAAAATTTAATTGTATTTGAATAGATCATACACAACCATAAATTTCAATGAGATATATTAAACATCATTTACAAATATATACTCACATATTAGTCCTATTAGGAATATCCTATATAATCTCCTCTTCATGAACTGTAGAATAAATCATAATAATTTGTGACCTGTTATTCATAGTAATGGTTAACATTGGATGAATGAATAAGTGATGATATTAAAAAAATATGTGAATAAGGTTTAGTAATAATTAACATGATTTTTTATGTTCATTCCCAAGAAATCATATATATTAAACACGATTAATTAAATGAAACTAAGTCATTTTAGAAAATACAACCCATTATAGAGGTATGTAATCATTAATCAATCCTCAACTATAATGTCATGTTATAAAAGAATGTAAGCCTCATTAATATAGAAAAATAAACCATATTTTAAGTTTAATACCTATGTGTTTCAACATAGATGGACATGAAATAACACATGTTTATCATTTTGGACCAAGATACACATATTTACCCTAGTGTAACAGGGCTCACCTATTTATAATAGTGGATCTAGACTTTCCTATTTCCCATAGTAGATGGATACCATAGACGTGTTTCTGAATATTACATCATAATATATAATATTTACTTAATTAATGAGAGGATACATTGGTCCCACCTATATCATAATAAAACCCATACAAATGTCTGTGTCACAATATAATAAAACATTCATCATATCATCATATCATAACCCGTGAAAAGAAAATCGGTTTCAATAAAATCAATTAACCATAACATAAACAATTAAAATAAATAAAATATAAGAAAATTTAATATACCTAATCATTAATCATCCATATAGTGAATAAATATGGTATCATTCATTTGTCTCCCTATAAAATCATTAGTATACATTTATGATTCCATCTTAGATGGAAATTAATTTTGATAGATTAGTTGAAAAATTTCATGAACAAATCACATACCTATCTTGAATAAAACTTTTTAAAAGAGAAAACATATTTATAATCATGTTCCTCTAAAGTATACATAAAAACATATACCAGATGCTTTAAAAAACATTTAAAACATATCATGGTGTAAATAACCATTCTTCATTGAAATTTTTATTTAAAAAAAATATTATAAAATTAATTTCTATCTAATATAACATTTGAAACATATAATGTAAGAATTAAAAATTGTGAGTTAATTTCAATAGTAAATTACATTCATATCATACACATTGAACCATTTATTCCATTCACATTTTTCGTAAAATCCAAACATTCAATCTTAGGAAAAAGACAAAAATATCCATAGGGAATAATTTTATAGAAAAGTAAATCATGTGTATACAATTTCATAATAAATCAGTTGTAAAATGTTTTAAATGTTGAATATATTTTATAAAAAACTTGGTTTGAAAAAAACTATTCCCGACAAAAGAGAGTGATAAAGATGATTTTTCATAAATAAATCTATTTGAACTCTTGTGTATAAATTGATAATAAAATGAAGGAAAATAATTATTACTTTTTAATAACATGAAGTGAATAAAATTCATTATTTTATTTTGGAAAATATTAATGTATATCATCCTTAAAATTATAATATAAAACAATACTGAAAAATAATTTCATTTTTACATCAATATTTTACCATTTTAGTATGTTTTGAATAACTATCCCCATTAAATAATAACATAAAATAATAATTTAATATATTAAAATCAGTTTATTCCATATATAAAATGTCAAATAGGTAATATGTACACTTAAAATAATATGATAGGTGTATAACATAACTTATGATCCAAAGATGACAATTTGCGACTTAAATACCCCACTGTTTGGTATAATTTTATCCATAATCCCCATAGAATCGATATCCTCAAATGAATTTGTAAAACCCAATATTTTTTGGTTATGAAAAATAAATTACATTCTTGTTTAGTATATATGGAACATTATATAAATTATTATTGAATAGGGAATTTCATTAACAAAAGTGAAAAGTGAGTCAAAAATAGGATATCTTATGTCTTCACTTCATTTGTATTGATTCGAACCACTTATATAATAAATATAATTTTCACATACATCTATTAAAAACATTAATTTTATTTATAATACTATATATTGTTTTTTTATTACCATTTTTCGTATTTTTATTAATATTTCCATATTCACATCATTTTTTGGTTGATAACTACTTCATTATTTTTGTTTATTTTGATCATGTATTTTAATTACTTTCTATTTGATCATAGTTTCATAATATAATTAATAACATATATGATATAAATAAATTATTTATTCTTGATATATGTGTTTATAATAATCCATTAATACTAGTGATAGAATTTGAAATACACCATTCTTCGAGATGATATGTCATAGGTAAGAATGAACGTTATTTATGATTTATATATAGGCATAAAAATTGAATTGTAACTAACATATTAAATTTAATTAATCATTATGATTTCACATTTTTCATTTATATATATTAACTTATCTTCAATTAATTTCATTTGAAGCTTATGTTATAATGAATTACATCGGTTCTCCATACTGTTGTTTGTCGTACACATTAGCAATTTTATCATATCCACCAAAAAATGAAAAGTAAGCAGTTATCATAGAAATAAAAACTCCACAATTATATAAATTTCATTAACATAGTATAAATATTTTAAATTTATCATTATATCCATCAGTTAATTTTGGTGATGGACACTGATTGCATCAGTTCACGATGGTGTAGTGACCCGCAAATATGACCTACCATTTTATAACCCATTTTAAGGATGTGTAGATAGATTTTGGTTATTAAAATCACATTATAACAAATAATATTATTTTTCATACTAATTTTATTATATATTTTTTTAATAAATAAATTACAGTTTAAAAAATAAAATGAAAATAACCATCTTAGTGATAAAATTTACCATTTCTTTGATGAATCTCATTTGGATCTCTTATTTAGGACCCTACTATTGACATTTTTATAGTAATTATAGATATAACAAATTGTTGATATTCATTATAACTTTAATCTTCTTTGTTTAATACTCTAGTAAACCAATTTCTGCTTCATTCACTTTAATAATTTTTTGCATTTTTTATATTAATTAATGTGATAAATTAATTATAAATTAAAATATGATATATATTATTATGTTTCCAAACAAGGAATCCAATTTTTAAAAGTATATTTAAAAATGGGGATGTTGTTAATTTAAAATAAAAACAAAAAAGGGGATAAAAGTCATTTTTTTAAAGAGAAAATGGTAAAACTTTTTAAAAAATTATATAACAAAATACATTATGAAAAATTTAAAAATTTATTAAATTGGATGAATTTATATTTTATGTAATTATTATTACTTTTAACACTATCTTATGATAATTTTAATATTTTTTTTATGAAATGAAATTTCTTTTTTAAAACAAGTATTTTTCACTAAATGTTGAAAAATTTAACTTTTCATAGAATTCTCAACAATTCACTCCAATAATGTTTTGAAATTATGATTAAAAAAATTATATTTATTTTTTGAAATAAATTTAATAAATTTGGAAATACTAATTTTATAAATAGTTGTGAAAAATTAAATAATTTTTTTTCGAAAATGCAATTTTAGGAAATATATTATATTTATACTTATCTTTATTCTAGAAAAAAATAAGATAAATGTTACAAATTTGATTTGATATATATTATATAAATATCATTTAAATTAATAAAAAATAACATGATTAATTAATTTTATTAAAATTTGTCTCATTGTTTAAAAATTCTTTTCCACTAAAAGTTTTCTTTTATCTTCAAATAATTAATAATTTCAATTTTTTGATAAATTTTTTAAGGAATGAAATTAATATATTTAAAATTTTAAGCAATATTTTTAAATTTTAGTTAGTCGTATTCATACACACCATTCTAATGACTTTTTGATAACGATAATATTAAATATTAATATTTTAAGAGTATGTCATGTTTCATTTAAACTTGTTGTTGAATGAAATGCATCATAAACATGGTGCTACATGGTACATATGCTAGAATCAATGTTTTGGGCAATAAAATATACACATGGTGCTTAATTTTAACTAATATAACTTAATTTTATGTTGTACAAAATGCTAAAATTGGTGTTCCATGTAATGATAAAAGAATAAAAAATTATTCAGAAAATATATTTCAAAAAATATCAGTGTATTATTCATAAATTAACTAAAACCCAAAAACATTTTTAAAATAATAAATAAAACAATAATATCATGACTCAGAATAATTTCTGGGATATTATTTTGGTATTTAACATGGTATGAAACACAGTTTCTATGTATTGAAATGAATGATCAATGTAATAGGGACCTCATAAAAAAATAACAAGTCTAAAAAACAGGAGATTCTTTTTAAATTGTTTATTGATATATATTTTTAAATGATTAAAAGACAGTGTTACATGTTATAATAATATTCATTAGCAGTGTTTTTTATGAACACTTATTTTGACAAATAATAACCACAAACTTAAACTGTAATTTCAAACAAAAAATAAAAAAATATGTTGTTCAAAATAATAATAAATTTATATAAAAATATGATAAACAATGTTTATTTATTTACATAAAGATAGTATAGAGTAATGGATCTATAAACTAATTATTTCCTTATATAAAATGAATATTTAGTTCAAAACTTTTATTATTTGGGGTAGTATATCCCATGTGAAATTTCACCACAAAGTAAAATTAAAACCCACTCAACAAATATCACATACCTTTTCATGTATTTATGAGGAAGTAAGTCAATACATCATGGAAGACAAGGAACCCATTTGAATGTTTTTAGAATTAATGATCACGTCATATTCATAAATTAGTATTGAGATAATACAATATTATAATAATATTATTGGCTTTGTTTCTATAAAAAATGACAAAATTTTGTTGATCCCTTGAGGAGAATAATCAAGACCAATTTAAGGTAAAAAATTATATATTTTATAATAGTTACATGATATTCCATGCATGACATATAAAACATTATATCATGTAAATAAATTTACAATGTGGCACTAAAATTTATTATAACATGTTGATTATTAAAGATTAAAGCCCGAAGAATAATATTTGAAAAAGTTGATATATTCCAATTATCATTAGTATTGAAGAAGAAAATTAATTTTTTTCATTCTGCTATACATGCATATTATTATGTATTAAGAAGAATAATATGTATCATTGTCATTGTTTTATATCAATGATAAACTATTGGATTATATATTCAAGTAATCACCCCTGTTATTCTAGGATACGATTGAGATTAATTATTCCCATAGTCTGTAAAATGATTAGGATATAACACATGATATTTATTTAATGTGGTAGAATCCTAATTACTTAAATAATGATGAAGAAACACTAAGTTTTCATTACGATTTTTCTGTTATACTATAATTATTTCTTGGCCATAGATCATATCATTCATTCATTCATTATACAACTGAATTTGTGCTTTTTTGTTATAGAAACAACCATACCATTGGTGATAGGACCCCCTACCCAAAAATTGTACCCCTCCTTAGCTGGCATTTTGAAAAGGGAGGGAATGACCCACGTAGTCCAACCTCCAGTAGGCCTCAGGTTAGCGACTATCACCGAGGGTATAATAAACACACAAATGGGAAGCATTACCCTCTAAGAGAACACATGAAGAAGATAGAGATAAGATAGACACCAACCAAATCCAACTCATAAATAAAGTATAAAGGAATAACCAAGATCATATGTAATGTCATGCAAAAGTACTACAACCGAAAAGAGAAAACTTCAAGTACCCAGAAGAATATAAAACAGAAGCGATCACAAGCCAGAACAGCTCCTACAACTACAAGATTTAGTAACCAGCCTGATCTCCAACCTTATCCAAGTGACCTGAAAAAAAAATTCTATATACGTAGGGTGAGTATAACAACATACATCATAAGATCCTCCAAGAAGCCACTCGTGAAAAGGTAATGAAAGTATACTAGAGAACAGTGAACAACAATGAAACTAACTAGTCACCTAAATAGGTATACTATGTTCCCAACCTCACCATGGATACACTCTCCAAGTAATGCATACAAGAATATAGCATATTGTAATGAATATCAAGTGTAAACCTCTACTACTTCCCCACTGGTTTGCTTCTTTACCCTAACGACATACATCTTGTACATCTCTCTCCAAAGTCTTATTCTTATAAACTTGGGATAAGATCCACAATCTGCACCATGTGCACCACAAAGGCTTTCTGACAGACACCTGGGCTAATAACCACACCATCCTCACATCCAAAAGTAACCAGGTAGCTTTCGGGAGCCACCAAAGCCCACATAACTTATATAATACGTCGTGTATTGTACCTCAAGCCATTACATCCCATACACTGTGTAAGGATCCTCAAGCCATCACAACATATACACATTACACCTATAGTAGTCCATAGGATACTACATCCAGAATATATGTGTTGAAATAAATGCAAGACATTATAGCCCTCTACACACATATATGGGGAAACTAACCACTGTGCCAACAACACTAGTATCTACCAAGAAAAATAGCGGGGTCAAAGGGGGTAGTCAACCATTCACCCTCCCATCGTAATGTTGCAGAAAACACCCCTCCAGGGATCAGAAACCTCGGGGAGTCAGTTACCCTTACCGACAGGGTGGAGTAGCGTATTGAAACACAAACAGTACATAATATATATAACTTACAACAACATTATGGGAATAACCTAATCTTATCCTCAACTTCAAATAACATCTCTCGGACTCCGGGCTAAAATTTCTATGACTAGGCATCCTATAAGCACACAACCATCTAAAGCACTTCATTAGGATACTTCATTCCCTTTTTCATCAATTCCAATTTACGTTAATTAATTCTTTTCTCATTAATTAACCATGAACAAAACACACATTTAAACATTATTGGCATCACATTCAAAAACCACTGTCCCTTAAAAATTTCTAAAACTCTTCATTAAGTTTCATCAAACTCCAACCCAATTTGATAACATCATTTATTTAAACATTCATTACAGAATTAATTTCTATATTCCCAGGAATTCTAGAAAAGCATAATATGCTACTAAAAACAAGGGGGATAAATACGGTGAGTAGATATACTACCCATCGAGTCTTTGCATCCAATAGAAAGAGTGTAGTCCCATTCTCCCATGAGTGTCTAATCACGAAAAGAACTTGGAATACCTCGCGTTTCATCGCCCCTTTTGGAATAAGGGTAAGAAAAACCATCCGCCTTGAGTAGTGGGGAAATGTAATGTAGATAAACAACTAAGGATCAACAACATCCATCAATCACATCCATCCCATTCCATCAGCCACAGTGTCCTCCCTAACACCCACATGTCTAAACTGACACATATCACCAATCTAGGCGTCATCCTCTACCACAACCAAAAGGCCTCCCTGCCTCCCCATATCACAAGGTCCCTCCATGGTCACATCACAACACCAGATATCACATCACCACATCTAGTGTCAAATTACAACATATGAATCAAAAAAACAATCAATACAACAAATGGGCTCTTTTCCCTTTAACAGGGCATCTATCCTTCAAACAAAAAACACCAACAATCACATAAAATGGGAATTTAACCCTAATTCACAACAAGAGGGTAACTCTGAACCCTCCAAGTTTACCAATCAAGTTCATAAATCCATCATGAATTAACATATTCAAATTGATGGTTCCAACATAATGAACCAAAACAGTATGTTGTCACACGGACTAAACATGCTTACTATGCCAATTTAATCAATCTCAAATTACCACATGAACCGGATTCGTTTTCATGCCTCTTTATTTTTAGCCAATTGATTATCAATTCATTCCAGCTTTACGATCTTTATCAAATTCATCAAGAACAACATGGTAGCAAGCAAGGCATAGATATCACACTATCTAGCAAATATAAGAGAACAACATGAATTCAAAGAAATTTCTTAATCCGGTTCAAGTATTTAATTAGTTGAATTTCATTATGATCTAAAGGGATAAATCATGCTAACTCTACGATTGCACATGAAAAATTAGAGAAGCCACAAATCCCCTACCTCAAAGGTTTTTGAGGAAAACCACAATGGTCGATGAACGCCCAAGAAACTGGGTCGATTCTCTAGAAATCCTCCACAGATCTCCTCTCCTAACACAACAAAATAAAAATCTCATCACAAATGACATCCACACACCTAGATCTACCCATAACGGGCTATGATCTAAGAAGACGAGAGAAGAGGAAATGAAGATGTAGGTAGATCTAAAAAACCAAACAAAAGGATCACATACCTTGAGAAACCGGATTCGATCCACGAAGAGAAGCCTCCAGATTGCCTCAAAAATGCATTGGAGAGGTTCTTCCACCTCCAAGGATGGGTAATCCTGAGTTATGGCCAATTAGGGGCTTAATAGAGGTGATTAAGGGAAAAACGAGTTAGATCCCGAGTTTTATGATCAAAATTTATGTGCCAGCACAGTTAGGCTACACAGTTTAACAAACCATGAACTAACAGTGTGTTAGCTTCTTCGCCGACAATCACACCTCCCACGCTTAGTCTACATGGTTAGAAAAACTGTGCACTAACCGTGCGTTAGCCACTGCCTCTATGTCCAGCCTTGCATGGTTTGGCCACACGGTTTAGGAAAATTGTGCGCCAACCATGATAAATCTATTACCCTTTATCTTTTCTCAAAAGTCCACCCAAACACACCCCCATGTCACCATGAAATCCCGAAACACCTCTAGTACCACATTATCACAAAGGAATGTACCGTAGAGGTCTTGGACATGACATCAGATACCTCTCAAAACATTCTCGTCCTCCACAATCCAAAACCCACAAAAAGAGAAAATGAAACAGGTTCTGAACAACCACCCCCTGAGATCCTCTAAAAAGAGAGTGATCCACTAATGAAAAAATGGTAGTTATCTCATAAAACTGAATGTTTCATAATCACAAAAGTTACAATGATATAAAAAAAGAGTTAAACATCAAAAAACTCTGGTTACTAAGCACGTATCTATGTCTCACATTCCCAAGTACTCTCATCCATGCAACTATGTCGCAAGAAGACACAAACTAAAGGGATGTATCGCCCAAAAAACACCTTATCCATGCGGTCTTGGATCTCTAGAGGTAGATCCTCAAAGATGGAATCATCATCAACATCAATCTCTCCCCAATCGATGATGTGGGAGTCATCATGAAGATAACTATGTAGCTGTGATACATAGAAACGTCATGTATCTGACTCATCTGAGGGGGAATCACTACAAAATGCGCTACAGCTCCAACACGAGCTAACACCTTGAAAGGCCCAACAAAGTTAGGTGAAAGCTTACTCACATGACCAATACATCGCTGCCCATGATGGGGAGTGCCCTTCAGAAGAAAATGATTCCCAACATTGAACTTTAAGGGTCTCCATATTTGACCAGAATATGATTTCTGACGATCTTGCGCTATCTTCATCCCCTCACGAATCAGATGAACCATCTCTTTTTTATTATACACCAGTTCAGGTCCAATAATTGTTGACTCTCTGACCCCAATCTATCACAATGGATAATGTTATGGCCAGCCATTGAAGGCTTCAAATGACACCATACCGATGGTGGAGTGAAAACTATTATTGAATGTGAACTCCAACAAGGGTAAGTGCCTCATCCATGAACCTCCAAAATCAAGAACACAAGAGTGTAACATGCCTTCAAGAGTCTGGATGGATTGCTCAATCTGAGCATCTATTTGAGGGTGAAAAGCAGTGCTAAGGCATAGTTGAGAACCAAAAGCATGTTGGAGACACCTCCACACCCTGGAGGTAAAACGAAAATCTCAATCAGAAATGATCATCCTGGGGACACCATATATTCTCACTACCACCACCAGATACTACCTCAACACAAATTCCACTGTGCTCGACTCCTTGATTGTTATGAAGTGGGTCGATTTTGTTAAACGATCCACTACAACCCATATAGAATCATGTCCTCCCAGAGCTCGAGGTAAACCTGTAACAATGTCCATTGATATTTCCTCCCACGTCCACTGAGTAATCTATAATGGTTGGAGAAGATCACAAGGAACACGATGTTTGGAATTCACCTTCTGGCAGAATAAACATCGAGACCTAAACTCCGCAACTGCACGCTTTAGGCCAGGCCACCAAAACTGACTCCTCAAGGATTGGTACATATTTATCACACTAGGATGCACCGCTAAAGTATAACCATGAAACTCTCTGAGGACCATCTCACACATCTCCAAGGGAACAAAAATCCTTCCATGATACAACACTCTGTGTTGTTCATCTTCAGAAAAACCATCAGGGGCCTCACCACAAACAACTCGGTCTCTCCAAACCTATACCTATAGATCCCCCAACTGGGACTCTTCCATCCTTTTCATGAGGGATGACTATACCGTCATCAGTAAAAGGCAACCCCTACCCACAACTTATCCCATGTCAAAATGAAAAGCTGACAGTTCCTCCATTACTCTCCTGGAATCACTGGATTCACGCACAACATCATTATGTGACTTTTGGCTCAGTGTATTAGCTACAACATTCCCTTTTTAAAGTGTATATGATATATCTATGTCGTATTCCTGCAAGAACTTCATCCACCGATGATGTTGCAAGTTCAAGTCACGTTGGGATATAACATTCTTCAAACTCTTATGGTCGGTGAAGACCACAAAGCATTCACCAATGAGGTAATGTCTCCATAACTTCAGAGCAAACACCACAAATGCTAACTCAAGATCATTGGTGGCATAGATACTTTCATGGGGATACAACGGCCAAGACCCATAAGAAACAACTGACCTCTACTAAATGAGGACACAACCTAACCACAGATGTGAAGCATCGCAGATAACATCAAACTGATCTCCCTTAGCTAGAAGACAAAGGACTGGAGCACTTACTAACTACTCTTTTAGATACTCAAAAGCTTCCTGACGATGATCAGTCCATATGAATGCCTGATAATTCTTGTTCAAAGCTTTTAGGGGAGTTGCAACTCGGGATAAATTGGCTACGAACCTCCTGTAGTTGCCTGCAAGACCAAGGAAACTTCACACCTCTGACACTATCTTGGGGGCTACCCAAGACACAACAGCTTCTATCTTCGATGGATCCAAAACTACTCCTTATTGGGACACATCATTCCCCATGAAACAGACCTCTCGATCCCAATACTCAAACTTCGACAACATTCCACACAGCTGATGTTTATGAGGAACTCCCAGAATGGCTTGTTGATGCTCTGAATGCTCCTCTTTAGATAAGGAGTACACAAGGATGTCAACGATGAAAACTACAACGAACTTGTTCAGGAACTCATGGAACACAACATCCACCATTCTCATGAACACATCTGGAGGATTCGTCACGCCGAACGACATTACAACAAACTCATAATGCCCATGATGATAATGGAAAGAAGTCTTCGAGATATCTTCATCCATCACATGCATCTGATGATATCCTGACCGTAAGTGTTTCATTGAGAACCAAAATTCACCTTTCAGTTGGTCGAATAAATCATCGATCCATGGAAAAGGATTGTTGGTCTTTACTGTCACTTTGTTGAAGCGACGATAATCGAAACACAACCGAAAAATGTCGTTGGCCTTCTTCACGAATAGAACTGGTGCTACAACGACCCATACATTACATACATTGTTATTACATCATAATTGAAGCACACTTATTATAAAATATAACAAAACCATGAAAGGACTATATAGTTATAGTGTCCTTATAAACTGAGAAAAATAAACAACTGGTTCATAAAGCACCTACATTTCCTCTCATTTATTTCATCATATCTAGAATCCCTTTTGGCATATCCTACTTAATAACCTTATTCCTGACATGGGGAAAGAAAACATACAAAAGGGTTAGCTCAAATGCCCAGTAAGGGTAAACAAAACAAATATCAATCACATCATATTCATAAGAACATAACACGTTGGAAATCTTAACCTGCAAAAGAGATCATAATTTCAAAACATGGTATAAATTATAGTAGTGAAATGTAATCACAATAATCATAACATAAAACATGAAACCTTTTGGCATACACACATAATCATAGAGAATAATTTCTTAGTTTTCAAGGCACATTTCCAAGTCTATCTTAGCGGATAATGTCCATTTCTGATCTGAGTTCACTCCTCATTTCAGTCCTGTTTCACTGATCCAGATTAACCTGTTGTTCCAGCCATGTCTATCTCATGAGATATAAATCTTTACCCAATGCATTCTAGGAAGATATAGGTCCAAAAAATATCATAATTACCCCATTTTTTGTGTGCCACAAGATCATAAATCATACATCATAGCATAACCCATTTAATAAAAATGGGATTCTTAAACATCATGCCATCATTACATAATCCATATAAGATAAAAGGACATCATAAAAATAATTCAATAATAACATAATCAAATCAATGTAAAAATAGGGATAGAAACATAACCCTATATTATCTTAGATGGAATTTTATTTGATAAAACACTTGATCTTCATTTTTGAGGAAAATATCATCTCTACTTCGAAAACATTTTTCCTTTCGTAACATGTTATACAATTTTAAACTAAAATAAGATTATTAAAAATAACCTTTAAAACATGTAAAGGAAAAGTCTTGGAAATAATGTTCTAAAAATTCATTCATGCCGTATAAGTAAATAAAAACATTCTTCTCGTACTTTGACCGAAAAAGTCAAAAAAGTACCTCGTACTAAAAAAAATATTCATTTCATATATTTTACTAATATTCACTAAAGGGTAATATTGGTTTTAAACAATTGTAGGATGATAGAAATAATATTACATATTGATGAAACATGGATGTGGATGATAAATATTCCCAAGTAAATTATGAAGTAAATACAATCTCGGATAAAACTTGAGATTACAAGATTTTCCCTTACCTTAGGTCCGATTTGCTTCGTAAGTGTCTGAACCTCCTATATAATGATTTAAATAATGTCATTGACGTATTCTAGAATCATAATAATTGTTATGATATCATATATGGTCATATTCTTAAATTCTTGTTAGTAATATTTCATTCCTACTAGTTATTCGGGTGTTTGTTACTTTTTGTTCTTATGCTTGTTTTGTTGAATAAATTCTTATTATTCTTTTTAGGTTATAGATACCTCATTTCCACAATTTTATTAGTGTAATATATATCATATTTATTCATTCAATTCATTTATATAATCATTATTCTATGAAAATCATGTAGAACGAGTCACATCACATTGTGGAGACGGTATTATGTACATATGCACGAGCGATGATATCGTTCCCATGATCGTGGAATTATATTGGAGTGTATGTATACTATTTCCGAATCAATATAAATTTAAAATAATCATATATTGTTATTATTTACACCATTATATCCATCCATGTAAGGTGTTGGTGGAAAATATATTTCACCATGTCGTGGAGACGGTATTTCGTATGTACGCACGCGTGGTGATTTCGTTTTCCGGAGGATGGATAGATGGTGACATAGAGTTGTTTCATACATATAATAACATATAATTATATTTTTTATACTGATGTTATTAATTAATAATTACACTACTAAATAGGAATAACTGTAAGGAAAAATAATGTTGAAAGAATCGGTAATGGACATTACCTCTTCTTTGATGCGCCTCTTTTTAAACTCCTCATAGGACACTAGGGTTGGTCTTTGAAGAAGACCAGGACCTCTAGGATGTTTCTAGGGTAGTGGAGAAGTAAATTAGGCAGGGTTTTGCCGAGCATGACTGCTCAATGATGTGTGAGGAAGAGAGGGAGGAGGTGCCCTTTTATATGGGAGGAGAGGGGCACCTTAGAAAAAACTAAACATATTATTTTATTATAAAGCCATAATCGTTTTTAAATAGCTCCAAATTGATTTATTTAGAAGATAAGATGGGTATGGTTCCAAAACCTCTCATCCAATTGAATTTATAAAAGTTTAGGTTTTTATTATAATCTTATCATTTAGATTTAACTTTAAGTTAAATAATTTTACTTTTACCGTGTCTTCTTGTATTCTTACACTATAAGGTTGATAAACTTAATATAACAATGAAAACGAACCCCATGTTTTTTACTATTAATATATATATCTTTATCTAAGTCATTTAGACAAGCCATAGATTTTTAGGAATAAAATAACAATTAATAATATAATATTTTTTTTTAAAAAAATATTTTATGTCAATTTTTACACTATTTGTTTATTGATTTTTGTGAAAATCATAACAGAATTTTTATTTAGGAAAAAGTTAATTAAATCAATAAAAACATGTCATATTAACCATGAAAATTATTTTAATTCATAAAAAGTCTCAAATTACATTTATTTGTTTATTTATAACATCAGTTATGTCAATATTTCATTAATATTATAATTATTACATCATAATTTTGTCATATATAAATTAAAGTATATAATGTCTAAAAATTATAAATAAAATACAATTATGTAGGAAATAGTTTTATCATTATAATGAATATTTATAGTAGAATTTATCGAATGTATAACCCAATATTAAAAAAAATTAGTTATTAAACATTGATTTTAACTATTTTAACTATTCATTAAATAAAATAATATTAAATGTCCAAATTTATTCTATGTGGGCCTAAATGGTCATATTTTATTCCTAAGGATTTTTATGGTCGAAATAAACTTATCCAATATAATTAGGACATGTGTTCGGGTAATAATAATATCATTTTTACCCATAAATACCCTGTGTACTCTAACCATGGTAAAAAAAGTCAAAAGTTAATATTCACTAAAAATTATTTTCATCTCATTGAACCACATTTTAGTCTTTGATATTAACCGTGTCTCTTGGATTATCGAAATTCCACTCACAGAATTGGTAAAATTCTGTTTTATGTAAATTTTCAAATTCTCATAGGAGGTCGGTAAAAGACGGTGAAGTTTAATAAAAATTTTATATATCTAAAATTATTATAAAATGACTCCAATGAATTACATTGAACAAATATATGTATTATGTATCAATTATGACCTAAAATAAATTTAAATAAAAAAATATTTATTTAAATAAAAAGTTTTTTTCTAAATAGTAACCTAGTGTTTTATCTAATCCTAAAAAATTGAATGATTTCAGATAAATACAAAAATTTTACCCTAGGATAAATTCAATACTCCGAATCCAAAAATGAATTCCATTTTAAAAGATAAAAATTACAAAATTTCAAAAATTGGGTATTTATATTCATAATGCTAGTTTTTATAATATTTTAATAGCATATCGTTGTTTAGTGAAACTCGGTATTGCGTACAACGCAAGCTATCGAGGAAGGCCGCGGTTGCGTATAAAGAAAGCCAAGCTAGTGTTGTCTGTAGTGAAAGATTATTTTGATGATTTATATAACATAAAAACAAAATATTTCTCATAAAATTCCCAATTGCTACATTCTACCCCCCTTAAAAGGAATTTCTCCCTTGAAATTCGTCCCTAGGTAAAAAACTGATTAGGATACTCCTCCCTCATCATATCCTCAAGCTACCATGTTGTTTCTTATAATTGGTGGTTACCCCATAAAACATTTACCAAGCGAGTGGTCTTGTTCCATAGGACTTTTTCGTTACGATCCATAATCTCTATCGGCTATTCTTCGTAAAAAATATCTTGCTCCAGCGATACAACTTCTGAGCTAAGTACATGTGAAGGATCAGGTATGTATTTTCTCAGGGGAGATACATTGAAAACATCCTGAACATAAGAGATATTCGGTGGATGTGACAATCAGTAAACTACCTTCCCAACACAATCTAGTATTTTGAAAGGACCGATATAACAAGGGCACAGCTTTCCCTTCGTTCCAAATATCCTTACTCTCTTCCAAGGAGATATTCATAAGAACTCTTTATCACCCACTTCAAACTCTAGTTCTTTTCCTCAATTATCAGCATATCATTTTTGTCTACTCTAAGATGCTATAATGTGTTGTTGAATAGATCTGACCTTTTCTGCCATCTCATCAACAAGATCAGGTCCTAATAGCTTTCTTTCCCCATATTCATCCCAACAAGTTGGAGTTCAGAATTGTTTCCATAGAGAGCTTCATAAGTAGCCATCTGAATACTGGAGTGAAGATATTATTATAAAAATATTCCACCAAAGGTAGATGTTGATCCCAACCACCTTTGAAATCCATAGAGCAAGATCTTAACATATCTTGTAGAGTTTGAATTGTTCTCTCAGACTGACCATCTGTCTGAGGATGATAAGCAGTGCTGAAACTCAACTCTGTATCCAGAATATGCTGAAGACTTCACTCAAACTTTGAGGTAACCCTCGGATCCTGATCAGATATAATGGAAAGTGGTACTCCATGCAATCTTACCACTTCCTTTAAATATATCCTGACAAGATGATCCAGAGAGAAATCCTCTCTAATAGAAATGAAGTGTGCAGACTTTGTAAGACGTCCAACTATGACCCAGATATAACTATTGCCTTTGGATGTTTTAGGTAGTCCAGTGAAAAAGCACATATTGATGTTTTCCCATTTCCATATGGGTATGGGTAATGGTTGTAACATCGCCTTATACTTCTATCTCTCAACTTTATCTTGCTGACAAACCATGCATCGATAGACATATTCAGCGACATTTCTTTTCATGCCATCCCACCATAAGTACTCTTTCAGGTCCCTATACATCTTCATGCATCCAGGATGAATAGAGAATTAAGAATTATGGGCCTCATCCAGCAGCTCCTTCTTTAATTCTGGGATGGGAGGAACACTTACCCGATTCCTGAACATTGTTATCCCCTCATAATCATGGTCGAATTCAGCAACATTTCTCACATTCTTTTTTAACTCTACATCTTCTTTCTATACCTCTTTAATAGTCACATGTATATATGGTTGAAAATTCATTTGATAAAGATAAGACTTCTCCCATTCCATAATAATTCCAAGATTCATCCTTTTTAAATCCATAAATATTGGATCTTTTGTAATCCTCATCATGGATAAGCTAGCATGGTCTTGTCGACTTAATGTGTCTGCCACCTTGTTTGCATTCCCAGGGGGATAATGAATTGAGCATTCGTAATCCTTAATCAGCTCCAACCACCTTCTTTGGAAGATATTCAGCTCATTTTGTGTGAAGATATACTTTAAACTGTTATGATCAATATAAATATCACACCTTTCACCATAAAGATAATGCCTCCAAATCTTTAATAAAATGATTACCGTAGCTAACTCCAAATCATTAATTGGGTAATTTTTCTCATGGATTTTCAACCATCGTGAGGCATAAGCTATCACCATATCATTTTGCATGAGAACACACATCAATCCATTCTTGCTTGCATTACTGTAGATCGTAAACTTTTCTCCACTACAAGGTAGTGTGAGCACAGGTGCACTGTATAACCTTCTTTTTAACTCCTTGAAATTATTTTCACATTCCTTCGTCCATACGAACTTAACTCCTTTTCGATTCAACCTAGTGAGTGGATTAGATAATAATGAAAAATAATTCACAAAACGTCGATAATATCCCTCCAAACTATGAAAACATCGGATCTTAATTACTATTGTTGGTCTCAACCATCATTCGATAAACTCTATTTTTGCTGGATCCACATATATCCCCTCTTTTGAGATTATGTGACCAAATAATGCAACCTTTTGAAACCAAAATTCACACTTGTTAAATTTGTCATAAAGCCTCACATTTTTTAGGGTCTTCAATACACTTCTCAGGTGATCATCATGTTCTTCCTTCCTATTGGAATAGACAAGAATATCGTATATAAAGACTACCAAAAACATATAAAGATAGTCTCTAAAGACTCTATTAATCAGATCCATAAAGATAGTTGGGGCATTAGAAAGACCAAATGGGATCACTATAAATTCATAGTGTCCATACCTTGTACGGGAAGCTTTCTTTGTATATCCTCCCTTCTGACCCTTAATTGATGATACCCTGAATGAAGATCAATCTTGGAAAAGTATTGATCTCCATGTAGTTGGTCAAATAATTCATCAATGCGTGGGGGAGGATATTTTTTCTTGATAGTGATCTTGTTATGTTCTCGATAATTAAGGCAGAGTCTCGTTGATCCATATTTCTTCGTAACAAACTGAACAGGTGCTCCCCAAGGTGACACACTAGGGTTTATGAATCCCTTATCAATATTCTATTGGAGTTGCTTCTTCAATTCCTGTAACTAAATTGGGTCCATTCTATAAGGTGTCTTTGAAATAGGCAAAGCACCTAGTACGAGTTCTATTGAAAACTCAACATCACGATTTGGTGGAAGACCTTGAAATTCCTCCGGAAAGACATCATCAAACTCTCGTACTATGGGCATATTCTTAATCGTGATTTTCCCTCCAACCATCTAAGATAAATAACATTCATTTAGTGGAATAAAGACCCATAAGATTGAAGAATTTTCCACTGGAAGTTTATGTTCATCCTTGAATCGATAGACGACCATAGATTGATCTGGAATATGAAATGTGACTTCCCTTCTTTGGAAATTGATATGAGCTCCATATAAAAAAGCCCATCCATGCCAAGAATCACATTAAATTCCACTATAGGAAGGATCACAAGATTTGCAGGATGCACTTTCCCACAAACATCAATCGGAGAATAATTATAAACTTTTGATGCGACTGTTGTGCCATTAGGGGTTGTCACAGCTAGCTCAACATCTAATTGTTGAGGTAATATGGGGATTACATTAGAAAATTCTTTAAAAATAAAAGAGTGGGTGGATCC
Organism: Viscum album; assembly: GCA_963277665.1. Classification (NCBI taxonomy): domain Eukaryota; kingdom Viridiplantae; phylum Streptophyta; class Magnoliopsida; order Santalales; family Viscaceae; genus Viscum; species Viscum album. The sequence goes on along the minus strand of OY728157.1, from coordinate 1,624,647,483 downwards.
TGAATAAAATAAAACATTCACTACTTTAGAGTGGATGCTATGTGTACCTTTCACCACTTCTTTCTCATACTCCACATCGTTGAGAGAAATTTCCTATGACTTTCCTTTTTCATTATCCTTAAGAGTTTGTTGACATCGATCATAATCAACAACCCTCGGATTAGGGCATTGATTAGAATAATAACCCATTTCCTTGCACTTTTAACATTGAAGTGTAGAAGGTGCACTCTGTGTAGCCTTTTCTTTGATCGCATCACTAGACATCCTATTCCCATTATTGTGGCATTCAAATTCCCGATGACCTTTTTTTCCACATTTGAAACATTTACTTGTCCCTTTTAGACAACTCCCTCCATGTTTCTTTCCACACTTTGAGCATAAGGGAAAACTCATCTTTTATTCATTGTGCTCTTTAGATTTCCGTTTGATTTCCATTTTCCTATTCTTATCATACCCATATGACTGATGGGTTACTCCAAACTCCATCTCAAACTTGAGAGAACATCGAACGTTTTCTTCGTAACTATTGAATTCACTCAAGGCTAATTCCCTTCGAAAACTGGTATTAAGACACTAAATAATCGATCAATCTTACTCTCATGTTGGATAACAATCCATGAAAGGTTCCTTGCATGTCTTGTAAAATTTTCTTCATAGGTACCAACAGATTCATCATCCTTTTGCATTAGTTCAAGAAACTCCTTCTATATATTTGTTCAAAGAATACGATGGATTTACTTATGGAAAAATATGTTCTTGAAAACATCCCATTACCTGGATTCAATTTCATCTCTTGGACTCGTATTCTTGATAATATTCCACCATTGATCAACTTGACCTTCCAAATGATATACTGCTAAGATGAATTTATCATTTTCAGAACATTGATAAACTGCAAATATCATTTCAGTGGTAATAATCCATTGTTCAACTACTAATGGATTAGTAGACCCCTGAATGAGGGTGGACGCTGCCTCATGAAGGATTCAACAGAATGTTGCTCCATCCATTGCTCGTTTGGAATTCCAGCATGATTCATAGATTGAAAAAGGTGTGTGAGAATGGCTACAATATTTTTCATTGCAGTCCCAATAACGTTTGTTTTCTCAGGGGGACAATCATTGCATTGCACGTTGCATTTCGCGTTAACACGGTTCCTTCGGGTTCCAGCCATTGACTAAAACCAAGAAGAATAGTGTGAGAAACACAAATTATAAAAGGAAAACCACACAATCAAGAATAAAATTTCACACATAAGGTCTTATCATAGGTTGTTAATGGCCATTTCTAAAACACTAATATTTTGTTCTATGCTTAGACATATCCTTAGGGTTCTTACAAAGGCTTTCACATTCGAGTTTCTAATGGTTGACTATACCTTACCTCTGATACCAACTATAACAGTCTGGAACTACTTCCAGTGGACTATAATTGATACCTATCAGGGAACTCCATGGGAAGCTACACCCCCTGGGTGGGACACACCACCATCCCCAGTGGCCTCCATATCCTCATAAAGCCCTTGGGCAGAGATCTCAGCTTCTTCCAACACTCACATGTGAGAGATCCCAAGGATCAGATACATTCCTACCTTCATTACCTATGATACCAACTATAAAGACCCATACATTACATAAATTGTTATTACTTCATAATTGAAGAAAACTTATTACAACATATAAAAAAACCATGAAAGGACCGTATAGGTATAGTGTCTTTTAAAACTTGGAAACATAAACAATTGGTTCATAAAAATCTACATTGCCTCCCATTTACATCATCATCTCTAGAGTCCCTTTTGGTATATCCTACATAATAACCTTCTTCCTGACCTGGGGACAGAAAACATACAATAGGGTGAGCTCAAATGCTCTGTAAGGGTAAAAAAAGAAATATCAATGACATCATATTCATAAGGACATAACAATTTGGAAATATTATCCTCTAAAAGAGATCATAATTATATAACATGGGATAAATAATAGAAGTGAAATGTAATCCCAATAATCAAAAATTAAAACATGAATTTTTTTGCTCATTTCCAAGACTATCATTGCGGACAAATTCCATTTCTGAACTGAGTTCACTCCTCGCTTTAGTCCTGTTTCACTGAACCGGATTAACCTTCCATTCCAGCCATATCTATCTCATGAGATATAAATCATTACCCAATTCATTGGAGAGATATAGGTCCCACTCATCTCATAATGATTCCATTATTATGTGTGACACAAGATCATAAATCATACATCATAGTATAACCCATGTAATTAAAATGGGATTCTTATACATCATCCCATCATTACATAATCCATATAAGATATAAGGAAATCATAAAAATAATTCAATCATAACATAATCAAATCAATGTAAAAATAGGTATATAAACATAACTCTATATTATCTTATATGGAAAAAGTTTTTGATAAAAGACTTAAACTTCATTCTTAAGGATAATATCCTTTCTCCATCAACTTTTTTTCCTTTCTTAACATGTCATACAATTTTAAACAAAAAGAAGTTGATTAAAAATAACATTTAAAACATTTAAAGGAATATTCATGGAAATAATGTTCTATGAATACATTCAGGCCGTATAAGTGAAAAAAACATTCTTCTCATACTTTGACCGGAAAAGTAAAAAAAGTACCTTGTACTAAAAATGACAAGATATTACTTTAATATTTTTTACGAAAAACTCTATGAAGGGTAAAATTGGATTTAAACAATTTTAGGAGGATATAAATAATATTACATATTGAAGAAACATGGATGTGTATGATAAATATTTTCCAGTAAATTCTGAAGTAAAAGCAATCTCGGATAAAAATTGAGTTTGTGAGATTTTCCCTTACCTTAAGTCCTATTTTGTTTCGTAAGTGTTCGAACCTCCTGTATAATGATTTAAATAATATCATTGACTTATTCCAGAATAATACTCATTGTAATTATATCTTATATGTTCATATTCCTAGCTTTTTATTAGTAATATTTCATTTCTACTTGTTATTCGAGTGTTTATTACATTTTGTTCTTATGCGTGTTTTGTTGAATAAATGATTATTCTTCTTTTTAGGTTATAGATACCTCATTTACAGAATTTTATTAGTGTAATATATGTCATATTTATTCATTTATTTAATTTATATAATCATTTTGCAATGAAGATCATGTAGAACGAGTCACATCACATCGTGGAGACGGTATTCCGTACGTACGCACGAGCGATGATATCGTTCGCATGATCGTGGAGATGTATTGGAGTGTATTTATACTATTTGAGAATCAATATAACATTAAAATAATCATATATAGTTATTATTTAAACCATTATTCCAATCCATGTAAGGTGGTGGTGGAAAATAGATTACACCACGGCATGGAGACGGTATTCTGTACGTATGCACGCGCGGTGATTTTGTTTTCCGTAGGATGGATAGATGGTAAAATAGGGTTGTTTCATACTTATAATAACATATATGTATATTAGTGATACTTATGTTATTACTTCATAAGGAAACAATTAAATAATATTATGTAGAAGAAGAAATAAAGTTGAAAGAATCGGTAACTGGCATTACCTTTTCTTTGAAGCGCATCTTCTTGAACTCCTCTTAGGGCTCTAGGGATCGTATTTAAAGAATACCAGGACCTCTAGGATGTTTATATAGAAGTGTATAATATAATTTGGCAGGGTTTTTCCAAGCTTGATGGCTCAAAGTGGTGTGAAGAAGAGAGGGAGGAGGTGTCCTTTTATATTGGAGAAGAGGGGCACCTTAAGAAAAACTAAAAATATTATTTTATTATAAAATAATATTCGGTTTTTAATAGCTATAAAATGGTTTATTAAGAAGATAAGGTCAGGATGGGTCGAAATAGTCTCATACAATATAATATAGACACGTTTATGTTTCTATTTTAAAATTATCATTTATATTTAACTTTATGTTAAATAATTTTACTTTTACCGTGTCTTCTTGTTTTGTTACACTATAAGGTTAATAAACATACTATAACAAGAAAAACGAATTCCAAGTTGTTTATAATTAATATATATAACCTTATCTAATTCTTTTTGGCGAACCATATATTTTTAGGAATAAAATAACAATTAATAATATAATATTTTTTTAAAAACTATTTTATGTCAATTTTGACACTCTCTGGTAAATGATTTTTGTGAAAATCATAAACGAATGATTAGTTCGTAAAAAGTTAATTATATATATAAATACATGTCATATTAACATATAAAATTAGTTTATTTTATAAAATGTCTCAAATTACATTTATTTGTGTATTTATAACATCAATTATGTCAATATTTCATTAATAAGATTATCACTGCATCATCATTGTGTCATAAATAAATTAAATTATATAATTTCTAAATATTATGTAATAAATACCATTATGTAGGAAATAGTTTTATATTTCTAATGAATATTTATATTCTTAGTTATCTTATTTATAACCCTATATTAAAAAAAATTTAGTTATTAAACATTGATTTTTACTATTTTAACTATTCTTTAAATAAAATAATATTAAATTTCCTAATCTAATCCAAGTGGGCCTAAATCATAATTTTTTATTCCTATGCTTGTTTTAGGTCTAATTAAACTTATCCAATTGAATTTTGACATGTGTTAGGGTAATAATAATATCCTTTTTACACTTAAGTACCCTATCTACTTTTGAATGTGGTGAAAAAAAGTAAAAAGTTAATATTCATCAAAAATTATTTTCTTCTCATTGAACAAAATTTTATTCCTTGATATAAACCATGTCTCTTAGATTTTCGAAATTCCACTCAAATAAGTGGTAAAATTATGTTTCATTTAAATTTTCAAATTCTCTTAGGTGGTCGGTAAAAGACGGTGAAAAGTTCAATAATTTTTTTATATATATAAAATTATTATAAAATGACTCCAATGAATTACATTGAACTTATATAGTTATTATGTATCAATTTTGACCTAAAATAAATTTAAATAATATAAATAATTATTTAAATAAAAAGTTTGGTTTTAAATAGTAACCCAGTGTTTTCACTATTTATCAATAATTGAAAGTTTTCAGAAAAATAACAAAATTTCACCCTAGGGTAATTTTGATACTATGAATCAAAAAATGATGTCCATATTAAATGATAAAATTTAAAAAATTTCAAAAATTTGGTATTAATATTCATAACTGCTAGTTTTAAAAATATTTTAATAGCATATCGTTGTTTAGTGAAACTCGGTATTGCCTACAACACAAGATATCGAGGAAGGATGTGGTTGCGTATAAAGTAAGAAAATCTAGTGTTATGTGTAGTGAAAGATTACATTGATGATGTATATAACATAAAAAAATATTTCTCATAAAAATCTCTATTGTTACAGGTGCACCCAATGTTGACAGACTTGGTCGAACAAAACCACATTGTAACAGACCATCAAGTTGTATATGTAGTTCTCGCAACTCAAAAGGGGCCATCCTATATAGAGACATAGATATAGGAGATGCTCCTGGATGTAGTTTGATCTCAAAATTGATCTCTCGCCGAGGGGGTAAGGCTACAACCTCTTCTAGAAAAACATCAGGGTACTCCTCTACGACCCTATGAAATGCCAACTGTCGATCCTCTGAAGAACTTAGCATTATCTTAGTCACCATTGTTGATAAGGATGGAACACGCCTTTGACACATCCGAGGATCTCTATCAGAAACAAACACCACCTAATCTCCATCTGCACCGATGAAGATGACCTTCTTCCTGATGCTATACATGATAGCCTACACCGAATACAACCAAACCATACCAAGGATGACATCATATGGATGTATCTGTAAACATAGTAAATATTACCAAGAGCGGTGTTTCCCCAAAACTAGATCACAGTCTCTACATACTTCAAACAAGCTAGCTGGGCCTCTAACTGGATTAGTCAATGCCAACGGCACTGTAAGCCTCTCTACATCAATTCAAAAAGCATAGACAAGGGTAGGTGATATAAGGTATTGTGTCGCTGCTGAATCAAACAAGGCATACACCATGGTATAAAACATGAAAAGGGTTCATTGAATGACATCTGGCTCGTCTGGAGCTAGTAACGCTAGAGCATGAAGCTGACCACGACCTCCTCCACGACCTCTATAACCCTGATGATGACCACCACCATGGCCACGCTCTGCTATCTTAGGATGGGGAGCATCATGGGGTTGTCCTCTGCCCACCCCATCTCCCCTCTGCTGATCGAAAGCTGGTGCAACCTGCTGCTACTGCCTTGGCTAGAACTGCCTCAATGGAGGAACCTAGCACGGAGCGCCCGGTGCACGATGACCGCTCTGAAAGGTTGGGCACTCCTACTTGTGATGGCCATGAACACCACAAGAAAAACAAGCGCCAGATCCCTTGGCATAGGCATAAGAGTTTCTACCTCTGGAGAAACGAGATGTGAACGTCTAGGACCTACCCTTGGCTGAACGAAAACTCTTCTGGCTTGAAAAAATGGAACCCCAGACGACAACTCTACTCCGTGAGGAATCGTGTTGATTCCCCTATTGTGAAAATCTGGTCCTGGCCAAAGTCATCTCAACAACATCGGCCCTCACCAACACCTCAAGATATGTCTTCAGCATAAATGGGGTGACCTGGCACTATATCTCTAGACTCAAAGCCTCCTCTAAATGTCTCTCCTTGGCCTCCTCATCTGGTAATAGGTCTGAAGAATATCGTAGAAGTTTCCTGAAATTGATTCTAAACTCTCGAACACTGGAGCTCCCCTACTGAAGGGTAAGAAGCTCCTGGCGACTAGATGCCTTTGCAGTCGAAGAAAGGATCATGGCTCTAAACTTTCCTCAGAACTCCTCCCATGGGATTGCCAACTCCTCACGGTCCCCAAGGAACAACTACCACCACTGACTTGCTTCTCCATGCAACATCATCACAACCAACGACACCTAATGCTCCTTCCAAGCGCCGATCGAATTGAAGCTTATCTCGACCTCCTCAAACCAGTCTTCCATGACTACATCTGATACGAAGCCCTCATACTTTTGTAGACTCTTGCACTGAAACACTCTGAGTGTCTTTCTCCAAGCTTCATCGTCGTCAACCTCTGCATTACGACGACCTTCTGGAATAGCCTACTGAACATCTTCTACGCAAACCTTACAAGGACATCTTCCTGGAGCCATACCTACAAAATAACATGAAATTAGAGCACCTATGCCTGGAATATGGAAGACTCAAAATTAATTAATTAATTTTTTTCTTTCATTTGTATTAGGTTAACCTATCCAAAGGTATACACATTCAAACACATTCATAAAGAATAATGATGCATGATCCTTTCCTAGGTCTCTACCCTATAACCAATATCACCTAGTTTAGTAGCCATTGTAAACTTAAAGGACTGTGCAATAGATCATAGGGGGACCTAAACTCTTATGTCTCTATTGGTCTTTAGTGTTTACTCCACTTGCTAAACATGAGTGAAATCGTTGCCCTACCAACCCATGAAACCTTACCTGTGCCTAACTCCAAACTCCATCCTATCCCTTAACTAGACCTATGATACCACTCAGACACGACCCCCTCCTCACAAAGTGTACCACTCCTAGTCCAGCCATGTGAAATGGGGGATAATGACCCCTAAGTCCCTCCTCCAGTAGGCCCCAAGTTGGAGAATTGCACAAAGGGTATAATAAACACACAAATATGGGGCATTACCCTCTAAAAGAACACATGAAGAAGAGAGAGATAAGATAGATACCAACCAACTCCAACTCAGAACTAAAGTGTAAAATAAAACACAATTGAATATGTAATTTCAAGAAAAAGTACTACAACCGAAAAGGGAAAACTTAATGTACCCAAAAGAATGTAAAACAATAGCGATCAAATGCTAGCATAGCTCCTGCAACCCCATGCTAGTTATAACCGGCCTGATCTCCAAACCACGCCAAGTGACATGAAACAGTTTAGATATATGTAGGATGAGTATAACAGCATACTCTGTAGGATCATTCCCAAAGCCTCTCGTGCAATGGTAAAGAAACCATGTTAAAGAACACTGAACAAAAGTGAAACTAACTCATCACCTAAACAGCTATACTATGATCCCAGCCACACCATGGCTACTCTCTCCAAGTAACGCATACAAGAATATAGAATATAGTAAATAATATCAAGGGTACCCCGCTACTACTTCACCACTGGTTTTCTGCTTTGGCCCAACAACATACGTCAAGTGCATCTCTCTCCAACGGCTTACCCTTATAAACTTGGGCTAACCTCCACAAACTGCACCACGTGCACCACGAAGGCTTGCCCGCAGACACCTGGGCTAAGAACCACACCATCCTCAGAACCAAAAGTAACACAGTAGTTTCCAAGAGCCACCATAGCCCTCATAACGTGTATAATACGTCGAGTATTGTACCTCATTCCATTAAAGACAATACACTGGGAAAGGATCCACAAGCCATCACAACCTATACCCGTTACACCTATAGTAGTCCATAGGATACTACATCCATAATATATGTGTGGAATTAACCGCAATCCATTACATCCCTCTACACAGATATATGGTGCAACTAACCGATGTGTCAATAACACAAGTATCTACCAAGATAACAGAGTGGGGTCAAAGGGGGTAGTCATCCATTCACCCTCCCATTGTAATATTGGGGAAAACACCCCCAAGGACTCAGAATCCCCGGGGTGTCAGTTGCCCTTACCGACAGGGTGGTGTAGCATATTGAAACACAAAAAGTAAAGAATATATATAACTCACAACCACACTATGGGAATAACCTAGTCTTAGCCTCAACTACAGCTAACGTCTCTTGGACTCTGTGCTGCTATTTCTAAGACTAGTCATCCTATAAGCACACAACCAGCTAAAGAACTTCATTTGGTTACTTCATTACCATTTTCATCAATTCAAAATTCCGTTAACTAATTATTTACACATTAGTTAACCATGAACAAAAACAACATTTAAACCTTCTTGGTATCACATTCAAAAACCACTGTCCCTTCATAATTTCTCAACCTCATCATTAAGTTTCATCAAACTCTAACCCCATGGGTTAACATCATTTATTCAATAATTTATTATAGAATTAATTTCCCATATTCCCATGCATTATAGAAAAAAATCATATGCTACTAAACACAATGGGGATCATCACTGTGAGAAGATATACAACACGTCGAGTCTTTTCCGCCTATAGCGAGAGCATATGCCCATTCTCCCTCGACATGCTAAATACAAAAATCATGTGGAATACCCCGAGTGGCTTCGCCGCTTTCGGAAGAAGGGAAAGAAAAACCAGCCACCATGAGTATTGGGGAAATGTAATGCAGATAAGCAACCAAGGATTAACAACATCCATCAATCACAACCATCCCATCCCATCAGCCACGGTGTCCTCCCTGACACCCACCTGCATAAACCTATGAATCTCGCCACTCTAGGAGTCATCCGCTCCCACAACCACAAGTCATATCTCCCTCCTCATATAACAAGACCCTTCCAGGGTATCATCATAACCCCAGATATCACAGAACCCCTTCCAGGGTCACAACACAACACAAGCAGTAGGATAACAATCATTACAACAAATGTCCTTTTGGAACTTTAACAAGGCATCCAACATTCAAACAACAAAAACCAACAATCACATCAAATGGAATTTTAGCCCTAATTCACAAAAGGTGGGTAATTATGAACCCTTCAGGGAAACCAATCAATCAGGTTCATAAATTCTTCTTGCCTTAACATGTCAAATCGGTGGTTCCAACATAATGAACCAAAATAGTAAGCTATCACAAGGATTAAACATGCTTACTATGCCATCTTAATCAATCTCAAATTACCCCAAGAACCAGATTATTTTTAATGCCTCTTTATTTTTATACAATTAATTATCAATTAATTCTAGCTTTACATTCTTTATCAAATTCATCAAGAACAACATGCTAACAAGAAAGGCATAAAAATCACACTATCTAGCAAACATGAGACAACAACATGCATTCAATGTAATTTCTTAATCTAGTTTAACTATTTAATTAGGTTAATTTCATTAAGATCCAAAGGGATAAATCATGATAACTCTATGATGGAACATGAAAATTTAGAGAAGCCACAAATCCACTACCTCAAGGGTTTTCGAGGAAAACCACAACGGTCGATGAACGCCCAAGAAACCGGGTCGAGTCTCCATGAATCCTCCTTTGATATCCTCTCCTAACACAACCAAGGACAAATCTCATCATAAACGACATCCACAAACCTAGATCTACACATTACATGGATAGATCTATGAAGACGAGAGAAGAGGAGGAGCAGATCTTCGTAGATCTACGAAACCAAACAAAAGGATCACATACCTTGAGAAACTAGCTTTGATCCGTGAAGAGAAGCCTCTGTATCGCCTCCAAAACTCTTGGGAGAGGTTCTTCCACCTCCAAGTAAGGATAATCCCGAGTTATAGCTAATTAGGGGCTCAATAGAGGTAACTAAAGGAAAAACTATTTAGATCCAATATTTTAGGATCTATCTTTAAGTGCATGCACGGTTAGTCCGCATGGTTTAAAAAACTATGCACTAACTATGCATTAGCTTCTACCTCGACAATCACTCCTCGCACAGTTAGTCTGCATAGTTAGACAAACCGTGCGCTAACCGTACATTAGCCACTACCTCCAAGACCAGCCTTTCACGGTTGGCCACATGGTTTAGGAAAACCGTGAGCCAACCTTGCGAAAGCTATTACCCTTTAACATTCCTCAAAAGTCCACCCAAATGCACCCCAAGCCACCTTGATTTCCAGGAACACCTCTAGTACCACATTTTCTCAGTGGAATGGACCAAAGAGTTCCGGGCCAATACACTTGGGATGAAGTCATTCTTTTGGATAAAAAACTCTTCAATAATGATAGTTTTATCTTGAAATAGTTTTTTATTCTACATGTGAATTTACATTGATCAATGATAAACTAAAAGGGGAGGAGAGAAATTAAATCAGAACATTTGGGAGGTGATAAAAAATATAAGGACCCAACTAAATCATTAAATAATTTTAAGTGAATAATTTTGATTATCATTCAAATTTAGGACATTTCCAAGGTTGAAATTTTATGTAATTTGGTTATAACTCATACATACCAATCCCGGATAATACAATGTGTTAAATTTTAATAGGAATTTATTTTTTCCACAATATCATACTTTTAAAAAAACATGAATTTTTCATGAGAACACATTTGATACATTCAAAGATACCTCTTCATTTCCATTATATAAACCTAAATCCAGGTAAAATATTTTAAAAATGTGTGATGAGAAGAAATAAATAAATAAGGGACATAAAATATTCATATAATTAGTCCATCAAAAAAAATAAAAACACATTACTCTATTTATTAAAAAACATAAAATTTTACTTATTTGGGTAATTGTAATTCCAATAAAATGATCATTTTTTATATAAAAAAAACAAATTATTTCCTTGAAAGCTCATTCAGATTAATACAATAATATTATAGTAACCCAATGATTTCATCTCATATAAAACATATATAACCCTTCGAAATACCTCCCATGTCGGAGTAACCATATGCCTAACATTTTATATAATTCTCTAGAGAACGTGATCATTACCCAATGCATTAGAGTAATATATAGAAATAACCATCTTATAAAATATAAATGGCTCACTTGACACTCTCTTGGATGAACAATTGTATATAATTTAAAAGAAACATAACATGGAAAAAAATGTTTTATTCTTGTAATTTTCATCCCAAAAAGAATTAAAATATATTCTAAACATGAATAGAAATAATTTTTGAATATAAATATATCATATTATTTTAGAAATAAAATTCAATACAAAAATAACCAAAACATGGGAATGATTATTTTTCATATAATAAAGCCTTTTTTAATTAAATGGATTGAAGAAATAAAATAGAAATCATCATGACAGGGAACGTGGTTTTCACTATATACATAAAAACTAGTATGTTTCTTTTTTCCTTTTTATGAACATTCCATTTTAAACACATAACAAATAATTTTGAACACAATTGATATAAATTTATACTAACTATATGAATATATCATTTTTTTAAACATTTACCAAATAATTAAGAAACATGAACACCGAAAAAATATTTTTTGAAGGAATCATTAAAAGAGTATTTTTTTAAATGAAATGTCCCATATCACGTTGTCAATATGAAAATAATAATTCCCTTTAAATAATAAATATATAAAATTAAAAAACCAGATAGTTACAAAAAATATATATAACATGAAAAATATTTTCGTCATACAATGTATAAAAAATATAGGTGGATAAAATCAAAACATGCCTCAATTAATTGAAATTATGGCGATGTCCCTTACCTTGACTGTAGCATGACATTTATGTCTTTACCTTCAAAAAAATAAAATTAAATATAGTATTTAAATTGTTGAGAATATTTTTAATATTTATTAGTACTTTTATATGACATATTATCCTATTATTTAAAATTTCTTTATTAGTTAAGTTTATGTCTGATGTTTTTAACATATTATGCTTATATGTCCTAAATAACATTGGTAGGATAACTATAGTGAAATTGGACAATATGTAAACACATGAGTAAAAATTATAATTAAAAATGATCATATTTAAATATAAATTTTATATTTTAAAAAAATTAACAAAAATATGATTAGGAAGAATCGATTGAAATTACAATCATGGACACAATAGGTTTTACACATGCCTGAGTAATGTTTCCATTTATCAATGATTATTATGGAATAATGGTAGCTAATATATTTTTATAAAATAAGGATCCTAATATCATATATAAAATAGTAATTATTTATATATTCTTATATAAATATCATTATTTCAATATTGGTGATGAACAAAGGAATCACATCTCAATGAGGTGGCTCTAGTCCAGAAGTCCAAAAACAATGTAATCATTTATTTAGTGAGTGAAGAGGTTTGAAAGAAAATGATGTATTATTCCATTATAATTATAATTATTCCATGAATATCAAAATAATTTAATTTATATAAAATATAATCATTATATATATATAGTTATTAACTTCCATATAACGTGTTAATGAAAAATGAATCAAATTGCATCATGAGGTAGTAGTTCATTGTTCACATTAGCGATGTTAGAATGTTACCTAAAAATGAAATGAAATAAGTTTTATATATGATGTAATTACTTAATAGATATAATTATATTATAAATTTCATATGAATACATCATATACATAATCCTACCCAACCATGAGATGTGATAATTGAAAAATGAATGACATAGAAGCATGAGGTGGTTGTCAATCGTGCACACAAAGGAGGACTAAATAACACATATAACATAAGGGGGAAATTATTTATGTTATATAATAAAAAAATAATATTTAATAATAGTTAATATACATATGATACTTGATAATAATTTATTAAGAATTCATGAAGGGGTGGCTAATAAAAAACACACATTTATGAATATTACATCTACCTCATGTATGCTCTTTTTGTTTTCTACAAAACCCTTCATAGGAATTATTTTTTCCTAAAATAATGTTATAAGATGATAAGTGGGATTTTTTAATTGTTATGGGAACAGAATATATGAACCAATGTGGTTTTATGGTGTGTATAAGAGAGGTCAATGGGTGATTGTTTCAAGTAGTGAAAGGTCACCCTTCAAATTTTTTAAAAACATTGACGGATCACACTTTTTTCCTATGAAAAAAGGATTAAAAATTCTATAAAAACTAAACATATCTATTTAATATAGGAAATTATTCAATGAAATAAATTTTATAAAATCAAATAGTTCATGTTTACAGATATCATTTTTATTTAAACCTTGGTAAACCCATTCTTATCTTAACCTCTATAATTAATTTGTACTACATTCACTGTTATATGTTGTTACAAATTTACATGGAATTATTATATAATATAAAATATTATGATTCCAAATATTAAATCAATTTTTCAAAATTTATGTCAAAGAAATGGAAAAAATTAATATAAAATTATTCATACAAACATACATTGAGAAACCAAGATTTCAAAGACTACATTTTTCATGAAAATAATGAATTTATATTGCCTATATTACTAATACTAGTCATTATATAAAATAAAAATTATTTTAAATGATATATAATATATAAATTTCATTATAATAATTCATAATTCTTTATTATTTCATTATTTAAAATGAAAATCATTATTATTTTTAGAAAAAATTATTTGGTAACATATTTTTATACAAATAAACAAAATTAAAATAAGAAACACTATGAATATGATTCAAATTACCTAATTTTAATATATATAACTAAATAATTATGATACATGGTACAATATAAAAACCATATTTATCCATTTTAAATTACAAAATTTTGTAAAAATATTTTTTTATAATAAAAATTCAGTATTTTTTACTACTAATTGATAAATTTATATTTTCAGAAAAACATCGCAAAAATTTATTATTTTTCTGATTATTTAAAAAAAAATTAATCATTTTTATAAATTAATATTTTAACATTTCGAAATTAAAATTTTAAATAAATCCTTATAATAAAATTGTTTGGTAACATCTATTTTATATTTAATTATAAAATATAAAACACTTTTAAACCTAATATAAAAATAAATTTGTTATTAGTAAATTTGAAATTTATATCTTCTGTAATTTTGTATTTTGTTATATTATCCCCCATTTTTAAAATCAACCTCTAAAATAGTTGGGAAATATATTTCAAATAGAAATTTATGATTCTCATCTTGCCACTTCAATCATATAGTATTTCCACAAAATTATTGACCCATAAAATTAAATTATTCAATTAAATATCCTCTCTATGGACAGGAGTCTGAAAATTATATTTTTAACAACTTAGGTTTTCCCCTATTATAATTTGAAATATTTCTAAAAATATTTCAGAACACAAAAGATGACTTGGCTTAATAATTTCAGGGTCAGTGATCCTGATCTTGGTCATGATAAAAATATTAAATATTTTTTATCATTAATGGAATGTTTCACATGAAACATGTATAAAACCTCATCAGTGTCTTGGATAGTATTTCCAAGACCACGAATATATTGAGAAAATCGTATTTACCCTCGGGGAAATATAAAAATTGTCGTTTATAGGTGTTGAGTTGGAGGTGAGTCGAGATAGTCTCTTAGGTTGACATTATTGTGTATAAAATTACAATAATACCCCCTTTCTGATCTCCCCTTAGGATTCATGCATGAGGTTAATTCCCCCTCATCCCATCTTTGTCAACCTTTAATCAGCAGTCAATCCAAGGTGAGGATGTGCCGCCAGATCTCATTTTCAACAAAGAACTTCTATAGATTGAGAATTAGTGCATCCAAGGCATCGTTTTAAATCAAAGATTCATATTTATAACCTTCAGTATGGAGGTTATTTAGTAATCAGGATCCCCCTATTTATTTATTGTTTTATGTATTTATAGACCCTAAACCACTTCTAGAGACCCCTCTATGTTTTATCAGTGTATTTTCTGCTAAATGGTGTTGATTCAGACTATTGGTAGTGAAATACTGTTGGAATATCCCATCAAAGAGGAAAATAAAATAGAAACACACACTATGTGTTCATTCCATTTGGGAATAAGGAAATTTTAGAATTACATTCTCTTCGTTCTTCATATTTTGGTAATAAAGAATATTCGTAAGTAAACATCGTGTACTCTGAGTACATGATGTGTAATAGGGCATTGACATGTGTCTTGGATTGTGAAAAAAGGCATGGAAATATTTCTTTTGGAATGTACATGAAATATAATATCATGTACAGTAGATGAATTTTTACATAGTTAAACCACATGATTCTCTAGAAATGTGAAATTTCATGGTAAGGAAGGGATATTAGAGTACATGTCATGTATTCTAAATCACACGTCACTTATTTTTTCCACCATAGTTATTTTTGGTATTTTTTTTCCTGTAAGTCATAATTTATCATCTGAGTAGTCAATTCTATGTATTTGTATGCATATCTATTGAAGTTGAATGTGGATTAGGTCTAGTTGGTTTAGTGTGATGGAATTGTTTTTTTTATTATTTAGGATAACGAACCCTTAACTTTAAAGGTTGATTGGGTTCCCTTAGTGCTTGTATTCTTGAATTTTGGACTAGTAGGGTTGAGTGGGTTCCCTAGTCTATTTTGGAAATGTTTTGATGGACATGGTTAAGTGGGTTCTCTTGGTTTATTCATTATGATTATTTTCAGTGTCATGTCCTCTTCACTGGATTGTGGCCCCTCTTTGGATGCTTGTCATACTTGAATCATGAATGCTTTTCTACTTTTTGGAGTGAATTCTCTAAATATGATTTAATAGAAGACTTTGTTTATTTAGATTATGTGTTACATCGAGATGTCCAACATGATCCTCATGTCATTTCATTTCCCCGGTACGCTTCTTGGAATTGGTTTTACAAAAATTATCTTGGGCATTGATCGTCTACCCTGGATGATTGTTCTTTGAGGGGATGCAGCCCCCAGTGAAAAAGGGGAATATACCCTCTATATGTTTATCAAGATCCTTTTTTTTATTTCTATAACTTATCATGATTTTTTCCATAGTGTAGTCGTAATTTGGCATGAAAACACTATGTGGGTATAGATCCTCTTCTATGAATTTTGTACCATATATGGGATGTTGTGTGATACCACTTTTTATTTTCGGTGTTTTCAGCTAGTTTTTTAGTGTCCCTGAGAGAAACCTAGGTTGGATCCCCTACCTGAGGGGTTGGATCTTTATTAGTCTAAGGGAGAATTATTCCAGGGTGCTTCCCATCAAGGGTTCTGTGACTGATAGGTATCATTGAATTTTTCCTAGTTGTGTCATTAGTGTTTTATTCCATATAGTGAAATATCTTCATTCAGTTCCTTTGTGTGCATCGAGGATGGCTCATCGATAGGGATCTGTCGATGATTTTACCTTTAATTTTTGTGACCATTATGGATGTATTGGTTTATCTGGAGTTCACTGGGGTATGATCCTACCATTGTGCCTCATTTTGGAGCATGTTAATCTCTATTAGGTTGGAACCTCATGAGACCATTGTGGATTTTTTAGGAGACTATGTTGATTGATATGAACCATCTATGTTCGAGACCATGAGACATTTAATTAGATATGAGTATAGTTGGGTTTGTTTTCAGATTCCCAGTAGTATGTGGTGATTTTTTAACATGCATGAGTTTTCGAGATGACTTGTCATGTTTATCTAATGATGTTATTGAGCTAGAGTTTCTCTCCCATTTGGGCTCCCTCTTAGTGGGTCTATTTATCAAATACCTATTAACATATCCCTTTTTAGTTTTTTGATTTTTGGATTCCTAATGAGTTATATTATACTCACACATGAATGGAATTTTTCCACACATGTTGTTTCTTTTGCAGACCACATATCCTTCGATGGAGTACTGATCAGACTCAAAGATTGTTAGGAATTTCATTTTGACAAACATGAGTTCTTACCGGATCTGGACTGTGGAGCTTACCGGAAAGAGTTTTACAGGGTACCCCTCTATCTGAGTAGATTTTACAATTTCTCAGTTTTCTTTTGGTGGTCCTTGTATTTTAACATTCTTTTAATTTTCTATATATCTGGTTTGGGATTTATGTAATCATGAATTTTAGTTTCTGGTTTTATAAATGTAATTACACTATTGTATAGTAGTTTATGTCGGTGCATGTATTTAGGTACGATAGGCTATTCCCATCAATGAGTGTTTTTGGCTACTCTGTTCTGGTCTATAGACTATATCCTATTAGAGTTGGTCCTTGGGATTCACATATCGATCCTCGTTGGGTTTCATTGTGAATTAGTAGTGTTATACATGGTTTCACATTGGGTCCTCATTGTCATAACCTTGGTTTGAGTTCCATAGAATATGTTTTGGGATGTATTGAATTTTATTTTAGTCTAAGTAATCCAGTGATAGTACAAGAATCCAAAATATCAATTCAAAAGGACTCTAAAAACGAACCATTTGACTCTTCATACTAGGAAACTAGTCATAGGGAAATAATCATGAATCATATATGATTATGATTTGGATTTTTTTGTCCTTATTGATTTGTCCCCGACGAAATACTCTTTTACTATTGTGTGTCCTGAATTTATTTTATGAAATTCCCATGAAAACATCCTTATAGGTTCCCACAAATGGGTTTGGATTATGACTTGATGAGTGATGAGGTCGCCTTTATAGGGAATATTCAAAATGTAGGTTATACTCTGATTTTGTAGCTGGTGGAGTCATCACCCATTGAGAAGCACTTTTACCATCCACCAAGTGTTCAGGTGGATGTGTATTGTTAAATGAAGCTACAGATGGATCAGTTAGAATAGTATGGTGATACATCAGTATCAAAAATGTACCATAGGTTTTAGAGACAGTGTTCGCCCGAGGTCTAGGATGAGTATGTCCAAATTTTATCACGTGTGCAATTAAAGAGGCACCATCATTTTTGAAGGAATACACATTACCAGACTCAATATCTGTACTGGTATTTGGTTCAGAAGAGTGACTGGAACATCTATTCTTGTGAAGGATTTAGTAATCTGATGAAAAATTATCCGACCCGCTATATAGATGGGGAGAACTAGTAGAAAGACCACCATGGTGGTGGCATCAAGTTCAATAAAGTTTATCGAGCAATGAATGGTACGTTGAAGATTTAATTTCTAATAGTGGTTGGAGATTTCTCCTTCCACCACCACCCTCATGAGTTCTATTCAAGGAAAAGTTTGCTTTTATATATGGATTAGTACAGTTGTATATGCTAGAGGGTTTTGAATCAAACACTTAGTATTAATAGATTCTCTCTATGTGTCCTTTCATCATTTAGTGATAGGATTGATAAACAATATTTGAAGTTACTCTTCCCCGTCTATTAATTTCTCTTAGTTCTCAGTAGAGAAGTTTAAAGGTGTTTTTAGAGCCCTATGTCGGTGTTTCTATTCATCTATTCGAATGAATTATGATGAAGTATCTTTCCTTTAGGGATGTATTTTTTCACACGATGAAAACTATGCATGTAAGCAAAAACTGCGCAATGTGTAATGTATCAAGGTGTAGTGGATGAGTCCCTTATAATTTTATGTTCAGATTGGTTACATGAGTGAGGTTGGTATTTGAAGGTCCCGATTATTCCCAATGTGAGAATATGTGGAGGAATTTCTATTTTGTGAGTAACCACATGTTCTAGGGAATATATTTAATAGAGAACACATTAAGATATTATTTTTTCTAGCATATATTTAGAGTCTTAGGAAGGATTGAAACTTTCCTCTACTATGATGCGTCCGATAAATTCTATCTAAATTATTGTGAGTGATTCAGTTCTTCCAAAAGAATATTTTTTCAAGGTCTGTTGGATGATTTCCTCTGACCTGTGAGTTTCAGTTTGGTTTCATTTGTTGGAGGTAATTTGGTAAGGGACTTTAAGACCCTTTATTTACAAACAGGAAACCCTGTTTGTTCTCTAGGTGGTAGAGATTGTTTTATATATGCTATAGAGGTTTTTTTCGATTGTCTTGGGTGGATGTATATAAATTGATCTGTTCATAAAGTACTTTTCATTAAAGTGGGGAGTGAGTATACCTTTAGACTGATGGAGTTGACACCAATCAATTTGAATAATATTCCCCCGGTGTGGTCCCTATCCCATGGGATCTTTTTGGTCTATAAATATTTTTTTTAAGCTGGTTGAGGTCTTTTGGGACTAGTTAGGGTAGTTATAGACTGGAAATGGTTGCACTAGGTGTTCGAGGAGGAGGTCTTGTATTCGGTTGGATAACATCAAGGGATCAGATTTTTAGTTAGGGAAACAATTTATCCTAGGTGTTTGTAAACCATCTTCTTCGTTGTAGGTGATTGGTTTTTTCCACCAATCACATCCTAGGAAACAATTACTGATTGTTTCATGATGTTCACCTAGTATTATCTTGGTGGTTTGTGGTTACACTTTAGGGTTCCCCAGTGTGTATGATTGTGCGAATCAAGTGAACCCTTAGTGTCTTTTTTTTGGAATGATGTGGTGTTGTTCCTATTTGTGCATGTATGTTACAGAACAGGAATGTTTGGTTAGATCGCTAGGAATGAAGTAAAATTAGATAGCTTAGGTATATTAACATGTTCAAAATGTATCACTTTTCATGGAAGAAATCATTATAGGTGTGAATGATATAGTAACATGGGGTGTTCCCTTTCAATTTTGGGAAAATTTATACAAATATTTCAGAATCCATGTAGTGATTCAACATAGGAATCTGAGGGTTGGACTTCCTTGGCATGGTGATGTTAAAAATATTAAAAATAATTTATCACTCATGAATATATTCACTTGAATTTAGTTAACTTAATGGTGGAGTATTTGATCATATTTCAAATACCATGGTTTCATTTACAACATCATGTTCACTGTAGGAACAATATAATCTTTTTTACTTTTTTGTGTCAGTTCAATGGTCAGTCATGTCAGGTGATAAGTGGAAATATATTTTATGAAACTAAAACAAATACCCCTCCCCCTTATCCACTTTTTGTGCAGATATTAGCATGAAGCCTCATGTTACTGTCATCATCTCCCTTTGAAAAAAAAGAAAAACCAAGCCGATGAGGTGCTTCAAGATCCCATTTTCAATGATGATCCTCTCTAGATCAAAAATCCAGGAATCATGGGCATCCTTTTGAACCTGATACATCATTTTTTCCCTCATTTTAAGTGGTTTTTTAGTCTCGATCCCCATATTTATGTTTTGTGTATTTATATCACATAGGAAACTACTTGGGACCCCACAAGGGTCAAGATATGTGTTTTAGTGTAAATGGTGGTGATAAAGGAAATTTTCATAGAAATCTTGTCGAATGTTCCCATTAACACATCATGTAAACTAGCGCCACACACTGTGTGTTCATCCTTTTCAAGGAAGAATGACTTTTCAATAGTACATACTATTTTTTATTCCCATTCATGGAGGAAAGACATTTTATAAGTAAACGTCATGTACTATGAGTACATATTATATAGTATCACATGGTTGTGTGTCTATCCTCATGAAAAAGAATATGAATGTAATGTTTCTTGAAAGTACATGTCATATAGTTTTACCCAGGAATACTCCATTTCACTATAGACATGTAAATATTCATGGAAAGTATGAGAGACTAGTGTACACACTATGTACTATAATTAACACACCTTGTACATTTTCTAACATTGAGATTTTGGATATTTTGTTCCCTGAAAGTCATAATTGGGAATGGGAAAGGTTGAGTGGGCCCCCTATACCATTTTATTTGTGATGTTTAGACATACATGGTTGAGTGGGTACCCCTTGTCACTATTGGAGACGTTCCGACTGACCGAGATGAGTGAGTCCCACTGGTACTTTCAATATGAGGTTTTTTGTAATCACATCCACTTCACTGGATTATAATCCCACTATGTATTAATTCACTAAAAAAATAATTCTATAGCCACCAGTTTGTAACCCTGGCTAAAGACACCAAAACTATGTCTATATGGTGCTACATTGTTTTAATGAACTATAGATCTTTTTGGAATTAGCATACTAACATGAATGAAGACATGGTTTTAAGATATTGAAGTAGCTTTAACCATGAATATATTTTATCCATGGATATAAACAATAGTTATATGTATATGTCCCATGTTTGAAATTGTGGATATAGGCGTAATACCATATTTATGAACTGTGTCCATAGTTTTTAGATTACATTAATAAAATTGAAGCCACAAACATAGCATCTTCTTGTATCCTATGTTCCAGTCTCATAACTAGCTGTTTCCTATAAGTAATGCCTTGGTCTAAGATATAAAAACCAAAATTCTAGAACCCCATATTGACCAAAAGGTATGACCCCAAATTATATCTCCCCCACATGGACTACGATTCATCATCCTTCTATATTTTCAATAGTTACACCATGTTAGCCTCCACATTAGGATTCACCGCAGTCACATGTTCAAGGATCACACATTTATATGCTCATTAGAATGTCTATTGGGGATTATATTGGGGTAACTCAACTTCAGCTGGTAATATTTTATTCCTTAAGTGGTTTATTTCATCCTCCCTCACCAATGTTAGAGCCATAAAGTGGATCACTTCCAACATATAGTTAATCTTATCATGTTGAAATTTACTAAGTTATTCAATATGTGAGCCATAGACACAACCCAAGAAGCTCAAAAATCCCATTCCTCTAGTTGTTCCAACAGGGCTTGGATGTAGTTGGACATTGTGTGTTGGGAATGATAATCCACCCACCTGTTCCCAGGTTGACTATACAATAATGGATGGTTCCCATATAACATACCATATAACATTATGGTTTGTGTGTGTGATTGAAGCATCTTAGGATATTCCTCTATTACCTTCACTGACTCAACTGGTTTAATATAGTTTTATCTGACCCTATATAGTCATTGTATTATTGAGAGGACACATAATTTGGGAACTACATGACATGTGAAATGGAGATTTACCTAAAAGTTCTAAAAATGAAATATCCGTTTTTTAAGTGGTATTAGGTTACCATATTCCTACTCTATGGGTGATAGATTAGCCTCTAGATTCATGATAATCTCTTTAAGAATTTTGTGTTCCATTAGGTCCTTCCACAATGGTGATTTTATAGTGGGTTTACTATAATAATCATCTTAACTCCACATTCCAACATTTCCATAGGATGCATTGGTTCAATGATGGGTTCTTTTAAAATATTAGGGATTAATTAACCTAATATCTCATTATAATAAACGAGACTGTAAAAATTCAAATAGTATATTTGGATATGATAGACAAAACTACGTTGAGTTATAAAATGATGTCATACCTACCATAAAGATGGAGGTAATTTCATCTTCCTTCTACATTTGAATGATGGTATCGCTAGGTTCATATCCGAGATCATATACTCTGCTATCTATAAGCATGAATCCTAGGTCAATAATAATATACTATAGAACCTGGTACCACTCTATATCTACAAGAAGCTCAATGACCACCACTAGAAACATCTCAAAATGGAGTACAAACTCTAAAATGAAAAAATAATGCAGTAGATTATATATTTCCAAAAAATATTTATATGAAAAAAATATTAAACTTTAAAGTCAAATTCATGCAATGGGTATATCTCTAGTTCCCCCAATGCTCTACACCACATGAGTGAATAGTGAATCACCCAATCTTTTTATAAGTAATGATCATTGAAACATTAGGAACGATAGGGAATCATGATATACCTCTCTCACTTATAGACAACTTGAATGATATATACAACATCTCTTCTATAAATGATATAACATCTTATCTAGAGTCTCATCACTCAATAAACCCTATATACGATAGAAATAAATGTCATTATGAAATGATGTGAAAAAATAACAATTGTAGTTATATGATTCAGCATATTACTTTTTTTTAAAATATCCCTTTCAACACATCAATGGAAAAAATATCCTCACAATATTCTATATTATTTTCATAACACATATCACTTCACTACATTTCATCCTTATACCATGAAAATGCATGTAGCCTCACACCCGTGATGTAGCACTATATTCATACCATATTTCTTCAAACTCATGCTATACCCTACATTCTCATACAATATTCATCCCTAAATCTTGGAAAACCAGTTCATGAAATAACACTATATTTTATTGAATGAACCTCTTAATTAAATTTTATCCTCGAAGTTGTCATAACATTGAGTTCTTCAATATATAACATACATAAAAAAAATAACCCAGCAAAAGATTATTTGTGGTCACATTCTTATATTGATTTCTTATATTGACCCCCATTCAAACCTGACTCCCTCACTACCCATTAAACACACACTCCAAAAATCATTCACCTCAGTTCCCCCTTCCCCCTACACACCCACCATTCACCCCCATTGGCCCATTTCCCCACCCTTAACCCCCACTACCCCCGGATGCACCAGTACCCCTATACCCACACCCCAATTTCCCCACACACCCTGCACCCCCCATAAAAACCTCAACACCCCCCCATTAACCAATAAAACCATGTGTATCCCAATCCACCCATCATACCTATTTACCCACACCATTCCCACATTAGGCCTAACACCACTGATGACCCCAACTATCCCAACACCCCATTTCACCCCAACTACCCAAACACACTCCCCCGCAACCACACCCCCTAGCTCCACCCACAATACCACTCCCCCACCCTTTATAACTCCCCCCCCACCCAAACCAATCACACAAACATCCTCATGAACCCTCCCCCTTCCCCACTACACCCCCCTCCCCAACACACTACCCACATCATGAACCTCGAATTCCCCCTACACATCACCCATACTTCCCCCAGCACCCCACCTCAATCATACCACATTCTTCCCCCACAATTCACCCATACTACCCCCACCCCCACCAGTACCCCCACTATGCCTGACCCCCTACCATCACCCCAATATCCCCCCTCACCTTCCCCCTACTACCCCCACCACCCAACTACACCCATACTTCCCATACCCTTCACCCCTATATCCCCCACATCCTGCTTCACTCGCTTAAAAGAAAGGACGGACATGAATCACTTGAATGTAAAATGGTTGAAGGTTGGGGATATGAACATTGGATTCTTTTGCAGATTACATCAAGGGATGAGATCTGAAGTGGGAAACAATTGATTCCCCTCACATAATTTTGATCACATCAATAAACCAACCAATCATCCCATCCATAGGATAATTACTAACACATTCATATTATGACACAAAAGGATTCCCCTGAATGGTCATTCCTTAATGTAATTGTATCATTATCAATTGAGAGTTATTTCTCCACTGAGATATCATTTATTAGGAATATCACTACATTAATATGATATTATTTATTCGAGGGGGATATACATTTTCATGAAATAAAAGAGTAAATGGTGAGGAAACACAATAATTAATTTTCTTTCCCATTCAATTATAATCCATATGATCCCAATTCATCGATCACATGAAAATTGATCATTCTACCGAGTATGTTGAAATCAATGAGAACTGAAGAAGGCGATCCCCTAGTTCAAACAAATTACTTATGTATTGAATAGTATATAATTCCCAGTATGGTAGTAAATTATATATAGTTTAATTTCATAGTCATGTTACTTAAGAAAGTGTCATGTTTTCATGGTAGGTTATTTGTGTTTGATGAAATGAAAAAAATTCATTATGTTTTTTATTTCTATAAAAGGACTTTGATCATTTTTAAAAGGATGCGTAAAATATCATTTATAAGGTGAATGATGTTTCAATTTCTAATATTTTGTTTGAAAAAATTTCTACTACTCCATGATGAATATTTTTTGAAATAATGTAAAAGGGTAAAATTGCCATTTCAATCATCCATAACCATATTTTATAGCATATAAACAATATATAATCATCAAAAAAAGTTTTACAAATGCATGAGAAATTATGAAATTCAAATTTAAGGGTTAGGATTAGGGAATCTAACTCAACATCAATGAATGATTTTTTGGATGATGACTACTCAAAATTTCTTTTTTCTACATTCACGCATATACACATCACATATATATAAGTACCCCTACCCCCTATGTACATATATTCATGGCCATATATGTAAAATCGGGTACATTAATAATTGTATATACATGTATATCCACTTTACACTAACACGTTTATAAAATTTTCAAATCTATATATAAGCACACCTAGCCCCAATATATCTATTATTACATCCTTGAGTGAGTATATATAATGAGGGAAATTATATATGTATATTCCTACCTATGCATACCCATGTATGTTTCCTTCGATAACAGGTTTTTATCCACATAATCAAGATACTAAACACACTAAAAGATATAGGAAACCAAAATTCACAAAATCTCAATTTAAAATTGAGCCATAGAATAAAAAAGGATGAATCCGTAACTATATATGATGTAAAGAACAATCTGTTTTGATGGTGGTGGATAAAATAATCCTCATCATAAGAAACCACCAATAGAAAAATAATTGGAAAATAAGTGAGATATAATGACTTTTTATTTATATGTGACTAGTGTGTCAACTACACATAAAAAGATAAACATGATTTCAATACCAAAACAGAAAATAAAAATAGATAGATATGTACATCATAACAGTAAATAACATGATAAGAACTAAACTATTTTTGTTCTAATTATATCCAATTTCATCTAATGAATACACCATAGATTGGTTTCCTGAAGCACTAGATTACACAAACATGGACATGATGGATTTTACGTCATCATTCATTCGATATTGGAAAAAATTTACAATAATCTACCACTTTCACATTTACATCATAGGTTTTGTTATAATCATGTCAATAATTGTGAAATTATAGCATTAAATTTGGATCTTATTTTCTTATAAACACCCATAATCATTGTGATAAAACACAATACCAAATTTTATGTTATTTATATTTTCACTAATAAATGTAGGTAGAATCTATTTAAAATCCAAAATTTTTTAATTATTTGACCATTACAAGATAAATTAATTAAATTTAAAATTTTTGGATTAAAAATAAATCGCGTGGTCTTATCATCTGTTTGAATAAAGTACGTATGAAACATAAATGTTTTATCTCTTATAATAATCTGGAATCTGAGTGGGATTTCATATAGCTCAATTCTTTGTTTAATATTACAAGATAAATTTACATTAACATTAATATGAAAGAAATGTTCGATTATAGGTTTATCCCATCTATAATCCATTTTTATACGTATTTAAATATCTTAACAATGTAGTTTTATGACTATATGAACAATTAAGATCTGACAATACAGTTTCATAGGTTGGATTAACACTACTCCCCCACCGACACAACCTGTATAGATTGGCTGGTATTTTTTCAAAAATAAATTATAGAATGCATCTATAATTAATTATATGGAGTCCATATAATGTAATAATTATTTTAATACTCTATTTTGGAGGAATTAAATATTCCACAATGAAGTAATCATAATATTTCCAATAGTATTAAGGGAACCCACACTAAAACACATGAAAATTGTCTTTTTAACATTAAAACACAGAGTAAATCTACTAAATGATACATATATATATATCCAACATAGATATCATTCTCAAATAAATGTCCTCTCATGGTGTTGACATAATATACATATTATGGATAATGATACGACTATTGATTATATCTTTTAACCTATATAATTAAAAAAAATTATATGAATTTACACTTTTCTATATTATCATTATTTAATTTTACATTATTATCAATTTATTAAAAATATATTATAATGGAGGGTTCACTACATCTTGATAGATTTTGGGAAAGAGATAATATATTTTATTTTATGAATATATATCTAAACTAATTTATCATCTCTTTTCATAATATTATATCTAATAATGATGTTTGATATGGGCTGGTGATAGTTTCCCACCAACGTATTGGATGATTATTTCTTCTCTATTATCTAGAAATTCAATATCCCCTTCCCTTAGTTGTCAAATATATGATTTGGGATCTATTCGATTATTGACATATTTCCTTGAAAGTGTATGCTTGATATAGGGTGCACTACTTATGATTTATTTCATGAGATTTCATGACATGAGATAAGATGATCATATAGCCAATCTAAATGTACAACCAGATACTCCTTGTGTGTAGAATAGTCCAAACATGATTGTGGGATTGATTTAATAGATAAATAAATGCATTCATATAAATCCTATAATACTAGAGGTAGTAAGATTAATAAACATTTTTTGAGAATAAATTATGTTTTATAAATTGGTATAGAATAATGATGATATTGAAATATTTTTATCCTGAAGACAAGAAACAATATATATCTAAATTAATCAATTATTATTGCATGTATTTTCACATTTCCTTCATTCATAATCTAAAAACCTCATGCTTTCATTCTTTCTAAATTATCAAATTTCTAAAAAATTATATGTGATAATCGAGGACCATATTTTTTCGGCCTCCATGAGGGGTGAACCAAAATTTACACACTATGATTTAATTTAAATTCATATAAATATTATTTTTTTATTTAATCCTCCCAATAAGATTCCATAATCAAATATCCATTAGAATACCATATTAATATATTATTTCAATTTACAGATGTCCAGTAACATTATTTTTTGTTACTCAATTCACATCAACATGCATTAGTGAAAATAAAATCCATTATCATTTAGATAATTATAACATTGATCCAATATAAATAACCCATAAAATAGTTCATTAATTTATTCAGTCATAGTATGTGTACTAGATAAACACCCTTATGAATCAAATAAATACAATATAACTCAATATATATAAAGAGTGAGAAAATGATCATAAAATATATTTTAATTAAAAATATTCTAATTATATATTCATAAAAATGTTATGAACTATGCCTAAAATGAGGTGAAATATAACAACATGTCCATCCTAACACCATGTTACATAAGATTAACTAAATGCACATACAATAGTAATATTCAGCTAAATAAGGAATGAAATAGTAACTGCATTAGTTTTTAAGAATAATTGAGTAATACATAATATTAACTATTCATTTTCACAATTTACATTGTACTATATTTAATGATAGATAAAAAGAACATAAGGTTATTAATGTGTATGAATTATCGTTGTATTGGTAATGTATGAATAAAATGTGTGGTCCTAAGTGAAACATTTGATCAAATTCATTGCATTATGAGATTAAAGGATTTCCTCATTATTGTTATTTGAATGATAACAAGACTAGGTGGAGAAGAATATACATGATTTTTCATATCAATAATAATAACTAATGTTAAAAATAATAGTGATTCAATGATAATATCTTCAATTATATTATATATGGAAATCATTAAACTATTTGAATGATAATTCAAGGTAGATCATAATATTTTTTTTGAGGATCATTATATGATATTTATGTTGTTTAAAATACTGAATATCACACAAATATCATCATATAATTTCTAAATTTGAATTATTAATTATTATTCCACTTGACCTCGATGGTATTATAAGGAAAATTCAATGTAAAATAAGTTATAGTGGCAAGATAATATTTGTATACTGACCTACTAGATTTTAAAATCTAAATTATCAAAGGAAAAAAATTAGTGGAATGTGATTGATGTCACTACTATTAAATGTTGTGAGTTTTTATGTCCTTGAAAATGAAAAAGTGAGGTATCAATTAGTTTTTTTTCTAATGAAAAATATTATCAAATAACGTTAGTCTAGTGGGTAATTTTTATGAAACTTATTTATTTTTCCTTAATAAGGTAATGAGATAATCTAGGATAACTAAAATATATCAATGAAAAACCTAACAATTTAAAATAAAATAAATCGAATGAAATAAATCATACCCAATACAAGGATATGAAATCAACGAAACCCTTCTTGGTGGAATAAATTATAAGAAATTTATGGAAATATAACCATCATGGTTAATATTTTTCTAGATTAAAAATTATTATGTCGTTGGGTAATAGAAAAATTCACAGTTAATTGAAAACCTACGATTGAAATCAAATAATGATTTGAAGAAATAAAACAATTTTCAGTCAAACAAAAAGAATGACAAAACTGGTGACATGTAGAGGAAAATATAAAATATGGGTAGAATACATATATATTATACCATGAGATTAGGATCAAGATAGCCCGAATTCATATGTGGAGGTAAATAAGGGGTCGGTGAGACGTTAGGGTTGTGTTGGAGGAGGCAGGACGTCAGGAGGTGGGGTGGTCACATAGGACGCATGCCGTAGGAGGTGGTGGGGTGACCTCCTTAGAGAATTTTAGTCAGGAAGGCGAAAGTGAACACGTTTTATGGGTAGGATCATCCAAAAGTAAATGGCCGCATCAGATGATTATAATGGGATGAGGTTATGTGGCTTTGCTGGGAGAGGATGCTCCTATAGAGTAGAGCTGAACGGGGGGAGGGGGATTTTTAGTGGGTAGGGTAGAAAGAGGGTGAGTATAGTGAGTGAAAAGTGATAAAAGTTATAATTCTATAGGTATTTGATGACTCATGAGAATATATTATCCTATATAAATTGGTTTTTATAGTTTATTTATCAATATTTGTTTATATCATCATTTTTATTAGTGATTGTGTACATGTTGTGTGGATGCATTTCCACTTTTTAGAGTTATTTGTCTCAATATTATTTGACCACACACTTAGTGAATTTGGATCATGTTACACCTAAAGAGGCCTGATATGATCCTCACATCTTTTTGTTTCCCTAGTAGGGTTCTTGGAATCATTGTGACCAATATTTACCTGCTCATCAATGCTCTACCAATGATGATTTTTTAAATAAGGGACATAACCATTAATGAAACCTTGGCACAGACCCTCTATCATTATATCATGATCTATTTATTTCTTCATTTATCTATCATGAATGAATCTTCAGTTCATTCAGAATCGATGTGACCAAAAATGTTCGGTTGTTGTTCCACTCCTAGGATAGTTATCCTATATTTTGTCTATTGTACAATAACTATTTTTGTGTTCACTATTTCCAGATAGGGTTATAGTATCTACAAGAAGATGCTGGGTGGGATCCCCGAGATAATTATTTGGAGCCATATTAGTCATTTCCTGACATATTTTGTCAGGATAACCTTCTATCATGCCCTCAGGGATATGTACCACGACAGCTCTTTAGGTTGTGTCATTATATCATTGTTCTCATTAAGTGGAATCTATTGGTTGAGTTCCTTTAAATGTGTTGATGTTAGCTCATCTATTGTAATTTTCCTCGATTTTCTCCTCTCATTTTTTTGTGATATCATCAGTGGCTATGATATTTGTGTGTTCTCTGATGCAATATCCTACCTTTTGGCCTCTATTCAAAGTCTATTGATTTTTGGAAGCTCACAAAAATCACCAAAACATTTCTCTTCTATAATTAGAAACTTGATATAGTTGTTGTGGATAATCTACAGTCAGGACAATAAGACATGGAGTCAAAGATGATTATAGATGTGTATGTTTTTTGATCTACTAATGCATGTATCAAATCGTTTAAATTACAAGGATGTCATGATGAATAGTTGTGTTTAGCTGAGGATGGTATCGATATGAAGTTTCTATATTGTTTGGGATCCCTTTATCAGGATGGTTTAACTGAATTTTATTAGGTTCTCCCTTTTTGGTATAGGATTTCGGGGATCCTACTATGTATTTTCATACTCAGTCCTACGTGGTATTTTCCTGCACATGTTGTGTCTTATCCATACCATATATCATTCTATGTAGTCCCAGTAGAACCTAGAGCATATAGAGAATATTAATTGGAGTGTTTATAGTTTTTATAGTAGATGGACTACATATCTTACTAGAAAGAATTTTACAACATTCCCCTCCGTCTATGAATGTTTACACTTTTATAGTTTTATTTTTCTAGGACATGTTTTTCCATTTTCGTACTTTTTATATACCATTTATTGAGATAAATGTATGAATGAATCATAGTTGTAGTTATTATATATATATATATTTCTACATATACATGGATGTTTGTGTGGGTGTGTGTGTGTGTAGGTATGAAAGGTTATGGCCTCTCAAGTGTGTGATATCCTACTCGACACGAGTCTCTAGACCATTGTATATTGCTATATGGGTAGAGGTGTCAATTTTCAAACCCCATTGGGTCGAGTCGTGTTAGAATTATTCATAAAACCAGATCTCTTCCTACTAAAATTATTATGGGGCCCCAAATTTGTTTAGTTTTTCACATATTTCATAATATTTAAAACATGGAATACAATGTGTAATTGAGGTAAATAATTATGTAAATACACCAAGGATAAAAAATATATTTCTTTTTCAAGTATTTTATATTGTTAAATGAAACATATAAATAGCTTATCTTTCATAGAAAATATGCATATCAGTTTCCAATGGAGAATCATTCATAATAATAGGATATCAAAAAAAAATGTTGTTTCCCAGGGTTATCGACATTAATTTTCATTTTACATTGATCTACCAAAATATTTTATTGAATCAACTAAACCTTTGTTACCATTTCATCTTTGATCATTATTCCCATAATCATTTTTTCTCATACATCAACCCTAAGTCTTGGTGAATAACACCACATTCTATATAACACCTCAAATGGTTCCATCTGTAAAATTTAATGAAAAATTTAATTGCATTAAATCTCTATTAATAAAAGATATTTATCCCGACATCCATGGATATCCATTAAACATGAATGATGAATATTCTGTATCATCTCAACTAATCAGTTGGACTATTCATCTGATTGAGGATGGAAAGCTTTACTAAAATTTAATTTAATACCTAATAGAATATCTTGTCTATAAAAAAATTAGATTTGAACCTAGGATCATATTATTTTACAAAAGATATTGGAAATCCATATAACCATACAATATAATAATGATAAAATTGCGAAAGATGATCTAAATTTATTATATCTTGTTGTGGAATAAAATGAATAGAATTAGCTTATCGATTACAATAACCCAAATCGAAATCTTAACACATACATTCAAAGTAAATCCCTTGATGAAATCATATGGTATATTTTAAAACTTTCACTATAGTACTAGAAAATGTGTAAGCATACCCATTTGAAATTTTCATTTCTTATTAACATGTTGATAAGTATTAATCATCATGATTAGTAAGGAATGCCTCTTTTGAATACATCCTAGGATTAATACTCTCAATGGTCTCTGGGAATATGAATATTTCCTAGAAAATTGAAAAATGTAGAACAATGAGTTTCACTCATCCTATCATTCCTCAACTAGGAATATTAAAGAAGTATAAAACATTTACCCAATCATAAAAAATTATCATAATCAATATTAATATCAATAAATGTACATTGTGAAATGATTATAAATTTTTCTATTATGATTGATCCTGATTATGAGTATGCTTAATAATGTCTATCAATGATTACTATACTAAAACATAAATTAAAATAAAGTAATTTCCTAAATCTATAAATTCATTAGATAATGATCTTTAAATAATTATACAAAGAGAAACATTCCAAATATAAAATGGTTAATGAAATTTAATTTTTTGACTCAGAGAGTTTGATAATTGCTTATATTTTCTAGCATAGTAAATAATCTTGTAATCATAATCCTTGATTTGTTCAAGAAATATTGTATGTCTCATGTAATATTTTTTCTTTATGAAAATTTACTTCAAATATATATTTTCAGTGTATAAATTATAATTTAAACTATTAAATTTTTCCTCCATTTTGATTAAAATAAAACACTTTTGTATCTGATTCTAAATCATGTGTATGGTAATTTAACTGAAGGTTATTAAACTAACGTGGAACATAATAAATTATATGATAATTCTACAATAGGACATAAACATGTACCATTAATGAAAAAGTCATTGTAGATAAATAATTACCGATTTCGGAAATGATGTCCAATAAATTGATCATTCACTAATATTTTTTTTAGTTCTATAAAACAATCAAAAAATAATTTACTCTAAATGAACATAACACTATTTCGATTTAACATAGTTTAAAGTCTAGTAAATAGATATGATTTTTCAGAAAAAATATAGATTTAAGATGAAAATCCTAGGAAACTACGAATCAAAATGATATTTGTGGCTCCTATCGATTTATAAAAAAATTGATGGGTCAATAGTTGGTCCATATTTAAAAATAATATGCACAAAATAATAAATTTTTTTAAAACCAAACACCACACTAGAAAAAACCTCTAGAAAATTTATTTTAATTTAAGTATTAAATATCCCAGATTATGTGTATTTCATGGTCCTCGTTACATTTAGAATATAAAAAATTTTCGTCAATTAAAACAATAAAATTAATATCTCATGGAAAAATTCATTCATGATGTCAAAATGAAAAATAATTTTATTAAACATCATGATAGTAATACCATGAAACTCATAGTTCTCATATTTAGTCCAAAGCGTAGTCTTAATAATGTAAACTTCTATCATCTTCAAATGATTATTCCCGAACTATAAGTATCGCATAAAAAAATAATGTCATCTATGAAGCTGATCAAACAAATGAACAATATGCGGGAAATGATACTTTTATTAAGAGTGATGTAATACGAATAAAATTAGTTATTGTAATGTCACATTTTCCAAAAAAATTTATTAACAAACAATTTTATTTACCCCATAGTGATGTTAATGATTTTATGAATCCTTAATTTAATTAATCCTTCAATTGATTTTTCATTGATAAATGATCCACTTGAGACATTTTACGAGTGGGATTATATATAGGATTATAATTAGATACTAAGTTAACAGTAAACTCAACATCCTGGTCCACAATAACACGAGTAAAATAATCAAGAAAAACACACATATATTCGTTCACTACTAGTACATTACTAATTTGAATACAATACTTATTATCAAAAATATCATATATTTAATATTATATATAATCACTAATCATTTATATATCTCATTGTTATGTTATTAAAGTCATGAAATCATTGGTTAAAATTTTAATTGAACTAAAGAAAATATAATACTGTTAAACTTGTATATAATCCATAATAAATGATTTCAAACTCCAAAATGTCTAGTTAAACTAGACATTCACTAAAACCAACGACTTATAAAAAATGAATATTATTATAAATCATTGTTTCTTTAATACTCCCACCTATTGATATTACCAAAAAATCTATCTTAATTTTATTATGTATTTTGAAAATTTATGGATTAATTTCAAAAAAAATATTGAATTTGAATATCCATATTTTAATAGATAGTTATAATAAATATAATTACACGTTTAAAGACTATCACCACTTCATTTGATGACATGAAATCAACCATATAAGTAGAAAATATTTTTCCACACACAATTGTTTCTAATCATCATAATTTATAGCCAATGTTTCTAATATAGGGAACAATATTGAAAAATGACCAAAATAATTTTATCTAAAAGTTATTATTATTGGATGGATATTGGTTACCCCATTATTTTCATATTTGAGAATATCTTCCAAGAAATTTTGTGAGATATGGAGAAGCATTAAACAACATTAATACTTTTCATTCTTCACATGACATTCAACAATGTTTTTACTAAACATTACAAATGATATGACCATAATTTTTATTGATGGAAATTTATTTATTGTTTGAATTCCCAATACCTAAAAACATTAAATTTTACATACATTTGTTGTCATAAAGAACATGAAAGTCGCAATAATAAATTTCAACTTTTTACCATAATAAAACACATTCTAATAGAAATTAATTATAATATATCCAATTATCATCATATACTCTGTTTCAACCCTATTTAATATATATTTATTTTATTATCATCTTCTTCAAAAAATTATTCAACATATCAATCAAATATTGGAATGTTTTATTACATCCATAGAATCGGTCTAATTTGTTTCTCAATTGTTGGAATAGTTTTCCCATTCGGAGTTGAACAACAATATGGATAAATATTTCATCGAAAAAAACCTTAAATGTGTCCCATTACATGGAATCAATATCATATTTCTATATTGTTTTGCAATCTATAGAAATTCATTGATCCAAATAACCATACAATTTATAATTTAAATGAATTACCTTTTGATGTTCCAACCATCTGATCTCATCAAATAACTTCTCAAATAATTTGATCCATAATTTTACTAACACATGGAATATAATCCATAGAAATTAGGGGGTCTTCCACAGGAAATGATCCAAAATGGAAATTTGCATTCAGGGAAAATAGATTTACTCTCTATCATGAATACCATAACTATTTAAATCTTGGACCAACTAATCCATAACTATAACAAATAATTCAGTTCAAATTTCAACCATCTAATTATGTAGAATTAGGGAGACATTTTTTTCAATTACATCCATCTATAACTTATCAATTTCCTCGGTGAGAAAATATCAAGATTATAAAAAAATTTGATGACGAAACATGTTAAAAATATAATTTTATGTCATTTATAATTAACCATAATGTAATACATTTCATGGTAATGATATTAACATTATCACATACTCTAAATTTATCTAAAATATTCTCCTTTACAAACTATATAGGTTATACATTAATCCTTAAAAATCATGTGTTTCAATAAAAAATTTAATATTTTTCACATTAGGGTTATTTTCAGGTTTATAGTTTTAGATAATTCCATCATAACTCATACATAAAATACAAATCATACAATATGATAACTAATGACATTTTTCCATTTTTTCAACCATATAAAAATATTAAATCAAAACATGATATTTATTCATAGAAACTCTTCAAAAAATTCAACTTCATATTTTCTATTCTCTTATGCATATTTAAATCATATGAAAAACCTCTTAAAAACATGGTATAAGAAGAAAAAATTTATTAAAAAAATTAATATTATAAAAAAAAATTCTACTGTTATACGTGAAGAATAATTAAAACTATTCATAAAAAACATAAGTATTTTACAAAAAATTTATTTTCATTCCCTAAAAAATGATATTTATTTTACCATCTCAAAAATATATTTCCTTAAAACTCTCTTGAACGAATATAAAATTGATGTTTTTACATAGGGACAACATCTCATTGAACCATTATATAAACGTCAAATAACCCTTGAATATTTGAAAACCCATATATCCAACTTCCAATATAATTATTTGGTGAGAATAATAATTTACCCAAACAATAGATAAATATCATTGAGAAACCATTAAATAATCTATAAATGTATCACCTAGAACTATATTGGTGCACCAATCATATAAAATTTCCCAGAACCACCACATGATGTATTCTATGATTTACCAATCCTCAAAAAATGTTTGAAAACCTCTTTTAATCTTATATAAAAATTACTTTTGAATAACAACTTTCCATTCAAATTTAGAAAAACATTAAATATCAGAATAAGAAAATATGGAATGTTAATTATTATGATAAAAACATTTTTGGTTTCAAATATGTTTTCAAATCTCGTAATAGTTATTGTATTAGAGAATTTCATTGATGTACCATAGATTAAAAATAAATCATTTTATTTTTAATTTTTCAAAATTTCTATTATACACTCATAAAAATGACTGTTTAAAAACATTCGAATAATTTAGAATTAACATGATATATTTTTATGTCTATATAAAAACAATTAAAAAATTATTTGGAAACTGGAATACAAAAAATAATTACTGTTAGAATAAAAGCATTAATAGAATAATTATTTAGATGAAAAGACATCTATCACATAACAATTATTTAAATAATAATACACATGAATGAATAACATTTAAGACATTAAATATCATTGTAATTGGAATATTCATGATATAACATGTTTTTTAGGGCTCTATATAATCCATGTAAAAGAATATAAGGGTATAGCATTTAATCATACTTCATAAAAAAATTAAGATATTGTCCCTTATATTGAGTCCAATAGTTTACTCGTGTCTTTAGTATCCTAACTAATTATCATAAGTGAATTATTTACATGATAGAGAAAAAAACTAGGTTAATTATTATTTTTAATTATTTTCTTGTTATTTTCAATTACATTATCATTTATGTTTATGTAAAATGTTTTGACCTTTACCAACTTATCATTAAAAATGACTTTTATAAGTAGACTACGGTCAAATAAATAAATTTTTAAAAATATGCAGATTTATATTAATTATAATATTATATTTTTGACAAAACAATTATAATTTTAAAACCATTAATGATTAATGAATTTCAAAAATGAACTAAAATTATGATAAGATAGAATTTAGTTCATAAGTATGGAGGGTAATGTTTCTATTTTTAGATGATGATTATTCAATAAAGGTAGGTAATATTTTATATTTATAGATTTATAAAAATATTATAGATAACATATTATTAAATATTTATACTTATATTCATCATTATTTTAATTTTATTATGGAAAAAAATTGATTCATATCATTTTGTAGAGGTGTTCGTACACATATATATAAATGAAGTAATAATGTCATTCAGTGGGTGAAATGGAATTAAATAGATTCAAATATTAGACATATAGAATGATAGGTTTGTCATTAAAATAAAAATATGTAATTAATTTTATTTTTTTTAAAATATGTACCCATAATTTCTACAATGTAATTTGTTAGGGAAAAATGAATCACATTACATTATGAAGAAGTACTCCACTATAGTCAGGGGAGGCATTACTGTATCCACTACATAATGTAATGAAAATTGGTAAATATTTAATAATTACTCAAGTGAAATAATAGTTTCATATATATTATATATAAATTTTAAACCCATAATGATAATGAACTTTGAGAGGCGATAATAGAAACACGAATGACATCAATTAGTGAGGTCATTTTCCACAATACACACAAATGTTGATTTTTAAACCCATTTGATGGAAGTGGGATATTATATTCGTTATTAAATTAAAATAATAACAATTATGTATATGGAAAATACTTACTCTATTATATAGTCATGGTTTATGATTAAATTTATGGTATTTAGACAAAAATAAAATAAAAATGATCATTGATGAATGTTCTAACTTCGTATGCTATCCTTCATTGGTTTTAACCATATTCCATCCAGGTATAGATCTATTCTAACTACATGTCTTCTAGGATGATAGTATGGAAACTAGGAAGTAATGTTTTTACTTTTCTTCTAAAGAAATCTGGTTTTATAATGTGATGATGGGAGGAGACGAGGTTGCCTTTTCCCAATTTTTGAGAGAACGTAACATGGTATTACTGAAATGAATCGACTGTTCCATCATATTTTATATTTCATAATTGAAAAAAATGTTACATTATAGAAAATTATATGACTAAGAACCAAAATACATCCAGTAAATATCTTTTGAAAATGTTTATAGGTAGTTTACCCCTGTATTTTTAGTTTAACCCCTTATATGCACATTTTAACATTAACTACGATGTTTAATTTTTACTACATTACCAATTAATTTGTGCAAAAAATTATTTTCTATTATTATGTAGAATAAATTAATATTTTTCTTGAATTTGGAATCCATTTTTGAAAATTAAATTCATATATGATAAAAAATCTAATTTAGAATTAATCACACACCTGTGGTGAGAATGCATGCTTTAAAGAGGTGATGTTTTCATGAAAAATAATACTTTGTATTAACTATTTGACTAAATAATTTATGAATATAAAAAAATATTTACAAAAATATTATTTAATAATATTATTTATTGAATTCATCATTACAGATTAATTTAATTATTTAATAAACATTATTAATTTTAAAACAGGTTTTTGGAAAACCGTTTTTTAAACCCAAAAAAATCATATACTAAAAAATATATAATGTTGATTAAAAAGAAATTAAATTGGTTAATTATAAATTAATAATACTTATTTTGAGTAAAATAATATTCAAAACATAAATATACTTTTCCAATTACACAATTTGTTGAAGAGAAAGGATATTTTTACCAAAATTAATATATGTATACATTTCACTGAAATAACAATATTTTTCAAACAAATTTCAAAAATTTCACCAAAAGACAATTTTTATATACTGATAACCAAAAATTTGTTATTTTTTTGGAAAATAAATTTTTTAAAAATATATATAGATTATTTGTATAAAAACATATAGAAAGAGTTTAGATAAAACAATTTTATTTGGATTAAAAAAATATTTATTTTTTATAACTATTATAACAACCAAATTAATGTTAATAAATATGAAAACGTATATTCTATATATACCTTGGTTTTTTAAAAAATCTAAAAACTTATGGAAATTATATTCCAATACTAAATCTCCCCCCTATAGTGACGTCAAATCATATTTTTGAGCTTCATCAACATATTTAAAATTGAATTTCTACCTATATGAATCTAATTCCTTTTCCTATTAGTTTTCACAAAAAACTATTCATTATTATTATATTTTTTATTTTATTTAATATAAAATATAATAACTTGTGAAATATTATAAAAATATATGATATTATTCTATGTACGAATAACTTATGTAATAGTTTCATTTGTGATATTTCATCCATGATTTGAGGAATGGTAAATGAATATAATCTTAAAAAAAATAATGATTTGAAAATATATATGAACATTAAAATAGATATATAATAAAATATTATTATTACATTAAAATTATAAAATGATTCTACGATTCTATCAATAATATGTAAACGATCACTCAGATACCTTAATCTTCACTCGGATTGCCTTTATTGGTATTTAGTTGGATTATCGACATGATAAATTAATTATACTCTTGTAGGATGACATATATTAATAGAAATAAAATAATTATTTATTTATATAGTATAGTTTCTTATTGTATTTTATAATATTAATAAAAAAATTAAAAATAGCATAATCATGATCATATGGATATATGGTGCAATCTATATTATATAGATTTATTTAATGTGTATAAATACTGTTGATTCACTAAGTAAACAACTAAATAGTATTAAAATGACACATATATAAAGACAATATTTATTATATGTTAATATCAAAATCTAGAATAATATTTTTGGAGTGAGAGACCAAAGGGAATAAGAATAAACTCTATGTGTATGATAAAATTATGATGATAATATTATAATTCTATCAGGAGATAAAAAACTTATTATGATTTATTTATTATCTATTAATTTATTGATCATAAAAATATATAAAAACATCATAAGATCAAAATAATGTATCCAAAAAAATTTTAGCTTCAAGAGGAGTTTATTTAACATTTCAATGGAAACTTCATATTTTCCCATAAAAATGTAAACCTTCAATATGTTACAAAAAAAATAGAACATAGTATATATATTAATAATATAAAAATGTAGTCTAATATAATATGAGATTAAATAAATTCATATAATATAAAGAATCCATCAGAATAAGAAAAATTAAATTTCAAACAACGAAATGGATTCTATGATAACATCCAATTAAACATTTTTAAAAGACATATGAAGGATATCAATCATTCCAAATATATTTTTATAACCAATATTCTAATGATGGTTAGTACTCAAACATAAGTGATATATGATTTTTACATTGATCAGATTTGATCTACACAATTATAACATATGTGTTCTATTCCTTCAATATCATCCAGAAAAAATACATCAGTATCTTGATTTTCCTAATGCTCATCTTCAAACAACCTAATTGGATTTATCCCCACACAATGTGATTTATTGAAATAAATGATTAAAATCATCACATTATAGGTTCCCTTATATCTCTTTGACCTAATAGTAAAATAAGAAATTATTTTACGACAAAATATAGGATATTATTATAGTGATAAAATGATATAATTTCTATGAAAATCAAATTTAAATAAAATCTATATGATAATATCATAAATAAATTGATATAGTATTTTTCTAATCAGTATTTTACTTAGTTTAAAAATATTCATAACATCAACAAAGTTAACTTTGTTTGATCCATAAAAACATGACCTGAATTTATTGACATTGACAACAAAATTAAATTATTACAATTGATATCATAATGTAATAGCATAATGTAAATAAAATAGTATCTATCAAATATTAAAATATCTTAACCATGACATTGTAACACCTGGGGAATTTTTTTATTTTTTTCAAATTAGTTTATATATTTTGATATTTTTACACTCACAAAACACATAATATTACTATTGTATGTAAAAAAGCACTATGTGTGGACTCCATTACACAAAACACTATGTTAATCATGTTCTATACAAAATACACAGACCCACTAATGATATGTGTGACACTATGTATGGATTGTATTACACACAAAACAAAGTCCATTTGATATCTTTTATAATAGAAAAATATTAGTTTTACTAAATTAAAATATAATAAAAATTTTATTATTAAAATATTATTATATCTAAAAATATCATTTTTAATTGAATTAATGAATTATATTCACATTATTTTTAAAATAGTATTTCTACACTTACATAAATTGAATACTTTTGTAATAAATTTGTAGATGTTAATGAAAAGACTATTTTTATATAATGAAATTCCTTTTCTATGAATACTATTGACAACCACCATTTTTCACAATAAAACAAAAAGAGCACAATTTATTAATTTTTTCATTAATTTTTTTATGTTGTATATTAAATAATAATTTTGAATATTATCCTATAGTTTGTATTGGAATATGATAAGAATAAATTAAATTATTTTAATAAAACAATTTATTTTTCTATGAATTATATTTCCCACCATTTAAGGGGAAAAATATTTTAAATAATATTTTTTATAGAATAATTATTTTATTCTTACAAAATAAACTTCATTTTATAAATCAATATTAAAAACATACATTTGATAATTTTTTTTTATTTTTCATAGAAGTTACATATTTTGATGAATAATGATCAATAATGAATGTTCATTCATAAATTCATTTTTTCATCATTATTAATAATATTATATTTTATATTGAATTAATTTAATTTCATCTTATGTCACTTATAAATTTGCAATACCATTTTAGATAATTTTTATCAATTTTACATTGAAATATGACATTTATCTATGAAAACATTTGAACGATATTACATTAAAAACATGTATTATCAACCCAACTGTGGGATTAATTTGATTTTAATTTATTATAATTCATTTATATGAATTTATAAAAATGTATTCAATATATGAAATCAACAAAAATTAAAATTTTTAATATGTTCCCATAAATTTTTGACAAAATAATATAGAAGGTTAGAAATACTAATTATAATGGTTATGAGAAAAAATTGC
Organism: Viscum album; assembly: GCA_963277665.1. Lineage (NCBI taxonomy): Eukaryota > Viridiplantae > Streptophyta > Magnoliopsida > Santalales > Viscaceae > Viscum > Viscum album. The sequence continues at coordinate 1,624,604,465 of OY728157.1, read as the reverse complement.
TTAATAAGCGGCTAAAGAATTAACATATCAAAAAAATGACATATAAATATATCAAAAGTCAATTTTAAATTCAATTTTTACCCTCTAATAACTTTTATTTAATTATTACCATTATTTGATGCAATTTTCATCTAAAAAATGTTCGTGGAATTCCGTTTTAAAAACCTTACATGAATGCCACTCGACCTCCATGTTACAAAGGCAACAACCCTCACACGTATTCACACATCTAAATCCCATTGGATCTATAAAAAATGATAAAAAATACCAAAAATTCAATCCATTAATCCTAGAATCCTACCATTTTTATCAGACCCAATCAAGGAAACCCTTTGATGAAAAAAAATAGTTGTTAACAAAACAAGAGGCAACATCCATCCTCATGGTCCATTGTTTGTTTTATTAATCCACCCCCATAACAATAATTATTACATTTATATGTAAACAATCCGATATAATAACTATACTAATATTTTTTGAATCTATGTTTTATACCTACACATAGAAACACATCAATCTAATGGGAAATTAACATATCGATCGTTTTTTTGTGTAAAATTACTAACTCACAAAACGACGTTGTTCGTTTTCCAATAACAACTATCATGTATGGGAATTATAAATTAAATAGTATTTTATTTTATATTTTTTTATTTTTTATTTTTATTTAATTATTTTAAAAAACACACATTCATGCCTTCTATTTTTTTAAAATATGTAAAAATTATATTTTGAACGGGTGGACAACTGTCTCCTTAAGGCGATGTGATTCATTCACAATTTAAACTATTGTATTAAGTAAGGGTTTTATAAATTTATTTAATATATATGATGTAATAATTTAATTTTTTTGATTATATATATATATATTTCAATTATTTTCATTCATTCCATATGATAAGTAAATGGAAATAATGTTCATGTTTACGTACGACCCATTGTCTCCAAAGAAAATGTATTGTAATTAATATATCTATATTTTATGGTATATTAATAATATTTAGATATTAAATATTTTGGAATTATAATTTAATTATTACATTCCTTAAATAAGTATACCATGATATATATAAGAGCGTAAATAATAACATTCAATACAAATTAAAACACAGCACTGATATTACCCGAAATGTAAAATTAATATGGAAATGATAATAAATAAAAAATATATAGACATATAAAAATAATGTACTGAAACACATATACTTATTTTTTCCTTAGTAGATTTATAAAAAAAATTAATTTATAATATAGTAGTTTTGAATGAGAATAAATAATGTCGAGATTTAAAGTAAGGGTTTTCTTGTCAAACGATATTTTCCATGAGACACAAGCCATGTTCACCTCATATTTCCTATATATATTCTCTATAATTAATATGTATGTATTCTATGATTACTATTATTGTATTTATTTGTATTTTAATATCCATTTTGTGATATTTCATTCACGGTGTTAGGTTTCAAAAGATACCAAATCTGTATTGTATTTTTTTCTCAATATACCATCATTGATATGCATACACTATTATGCACCTATATTTTTCTTTGATTCGTTTATACATCCATTGAAAAGTTATATAATTAATCTATATAAGTTCATTATAATTTATAATTCATTTAATGTTATTATATCTATTTTTTATGATTCAATTACCATAATGATGAAACAGTTAAATTATACAATGTAAAAGTTTATCGACGTTTTTTATTATATTTATTCCATTAAAAAAAATATTATGATACATTTTTCACAAGAAGTAATTAAAATGTTAAAATATATTTAATAATGTCGTAACCATTTAATGTCAATATTTCGACACACTTTTCACTTAATATTATTATGAAAATGATTTATAAATATCATTCATTATTTCTCATTTCATTCAGAAATATCTGTACTTTGAAAACAAGATTTTCTAAATATGTTTTCAAAAAATATATAATATTATCAAATAATGTATATATGATATTTTTACTGATGTAATACCCATTTAAAATGGTTTTATAATGTTCCTAATTATTAATTTCTAATCATGACACATTTCTAAACATTTGAGGTGAAAATGGAATGTCACACATGTACAAAATTACCATCCATAATACCTATCATTTACATGATGTTTCCAATATAATTTTATGAGGATACTTTTTTTCAAGAAATTATTTCCTAATATTATCAAAAAAAATTTATCTTAAAATGGATTTCAATGAAAAGGGTGTTTTAATAAATTAATAGAATTAAATATGTGTTTGAAATAAATATTAATGAATCCATTATTTTTTATAAAGTTTATTTTTAAATAAAATGATTTAAATGATATAGAAGATTCTATTATATTATTTCAATGTATTTTCACTGAAATATTTTTTCAAAATGATTTCTACCATAATTTATATATTTTTATGGAAATGTTTTTCAAAATGGTTTCATGATTATTTTATATATTTTTGTATGAGAAATGTTTTCAAAATGTTTTTATGATTCATTTATATGATTTTAATTAATTAATATTAACAACTTAATAAAAATTATTTTATATTCAATTAAGGTACACGGTATTCAAAATGTATTAAAACATCTTTATTATTATTCAAGAAATCATTAAAGGAAAATGGTCGTCAAAATATATAGTTTTTATATAAATTTAAATGCATAAAATATATTTTACACAATATGATTTTTAAGATATTTCTAAATTATATTCCATTTAAGAGGTGATTTTTTAGAGTTACACATGCCATTTAGTACAATGGGTCTAATGGTCCCATCCATAGGTTATATGCTTATAAAAATAGTATATTTTTAATGGTATGTATGATAATAAATATATATTCATTTAATGGTTTATGATTTGATGAAATGATTATGAATATTATCTCGTTTCCATATGTTTTAATATTATTACATTTTTGAGATACCACTTTCATTTCATAGTTCTGAAATTATTGTTTATCTTCTTATGGAACACTGATGTTTGATATCATTATGAGATGTCTGAGAACTATGTCTCCCACTAGTACATTGGGTAATTATTTATATATAATTAGAGATATATTACTAGAATGTGGAATGGTCATGGTACATTATTGGTCATTGACTATATAGTTGATATATTGAGTGAACCCTAACTACTAAATTGGTTATTTGTCACGAACCGAATCTGGTCGCCGCCAAAACTGGCACCAAACCCAGCCCGTGACATGACCTGAAGGGCGTTCCCTATCCACACGGGCTGGCACAAGTGCCCGGGTATCATTTATTTAGGTTTGGGAACGATTTACCCGAATATGAAGGCATAAACCATTAAAAACAATCAATTAACTGAATCTGAAAAATTTATACCAAACGATGTTTAAAAAAACCAGAACTGAATACATAGGTTTAGTGTCAATACAAAATGTCCAAAGACACAATGGAACAGAAACAAAATAGCCCCATGGACTCCACATGACAAGGGGTCATCACCCCCAAGTCGTCTCCACTACTCCGCCTCAAGGATGAGGACTAACATCCTGAACCGCCATCACCCTTAGCCTTTCCTTTACCTGGGTCAAAAAAAAGGTATACTTACACCCAAGGGGTGTAAGTAGGGTGTGAGCCTAATCCCAATAGGATACCACCCTTTGATTCAAGGTGCATGCAATACAAGGTGAAAAAGCAAGCAGTTTTAATATGCAATTAAAAGCGGTGAAAAATTCCACGAAATGAAACTTTAAATTGAAAACATTTTTCAAGATAAAACTTTCAGAATGTTAACACATTTAAATAGGAATATTAGATACTGTATTATAATTCCAATGACACCCCAAAACAAGGGCAAACACCACAAATCCACTGAGCAACAAAACCGGGAACACCCCTAGGCACTAGATAGTCTCAGGCCCCATGTACCTCGTACCTCAGTGTAATGTAACCATAGTAAAATCCTTTCCTATGAATGAGAAACTAGTAGGGAACATACCCATAACCTAGTGGTCCCCAATCGTCATCCACATAGTTTAGTTAGAGTTGTCGTTATCAAAATTCTATGTGAAACAGGGACAAAATCCATCTCGTCCACTAGCCGTACTAGTACAAATCCGCCCCACCTAGGTACCCGGGATTCCCCCTTTGTGCTCAAACAATTTCAGGATTTAACACATATCCATTTTAATGTAAAACACCACTACTGGTCACATACACCAAATACAGTAGCTATATCATTTCATACCACTTAAAACAAACAAAAAACTCTTTGAATTTGAATAAATCAATTTCACAAAATCTCATATAGTTTTGCACACAAAACCCCTTAAGAAACCCACTTGTACACGATGTTCACAATTGTAAGTTACCAAAACAGTAAAGTCAGCCCAATAAATATCAATTAAAACAACAAATCAATTTTTGGGAATCCTCATGTTAAACAAGAAGTGTTATCTTTGTAAAACCTTCATTTTCACACAAAAGTGGAACCAAAACTTTACTTTCTTTACAAACACAATTAAAACCCATTTTTTTCAGAAATTAACAAAGGGGATAAACATTATAAACAGTATTTTATGTCTTATTACAGAACAATAAAACAACTAAGTATTTATAGGGAATCCCCAAATAAACAAACAAAACACTTCTTTGGAAAACCCCCAATTTCACACCAAATTGGCATTTTAAATTCAATTGCAATGGAAACATCATTAGAACAAATTTTTTTAGCTATAATAAAATTATATAAATTATAAAATATGATAAATACAGCATGATAATACACAAATATTGCATCAAAATTGGAATCACCTACCAAATCAAATGAAACGATTGAATCCTTTGTGCGAAAACACAAACGCACCACCGCCGCACCTCAAGAAGGGTATATCAATCCTAAAATAGAAAATTGTACCAAGAAAACCCAAAGTTAAACCATAGGTTCGAACCACTACCCACTGGTCATTGTTCAATTCAATAAAAAGGGAGGAAACCCTAAAAAAAATAGAATTAAACCCTAATCAATTTGAAAGGGGAAAAGAAATGGACAAACTTACTTGAGAAATCTAGAATGAATCTCCCCAAAACACTAGTATCTGAAATTGAAAACAGCCAAAACTCAGGGGATGTTCTCACAAGAATTATTAGGTCATTTAGGAATTGTAATGGAGAAAAGAGTATTAATTGAGAGAGTTATGATTGAATGAACATACCTCATCAAATCTGCACGATTTTTGAAACCCTAAGATGTTCGTCCCTAAATTGCGATCTTAAGAGCTCCAAATAGGGGGGTAAAGAGGTTGGGGGATAGTCTGGGAGTAAGGGCCGCATATGAGGCTTGGAAACACCGAAAAAACGCAAATATTGAAAGAGATATTAAAGAATTAATGTTTATTTTTAATGCAGAAAATGGGCTTTCGGGAAGTCCTAATTCCCTAACTAAGAACCCAACTAAACCATGGTTATGGATTTCCAAAGCCTCCATATTTTAATTTTTGTGTTAATATATCAGGGGAGGTCATCTTGGAGTTGGAATTAGTGAAAAATATTAAAAAATGAATATGTTATAAAAGAATCAAAATTTATTTGTTTTAATCTGGAATTGGGCTCACGGTTTGGCCCAATTTACAAAAACTCACCTATTCTCCATAAAACCATTGGAAACCCCCAAAACAAAGCATTAATGGAAAATTAAAATAAAAATAAATTTAAAATAAGCTATGTATGTGACATTATTAGAGTAAACCATAACTTCCAAGAATTTATGGGGAGTAAATCCATACAACAATCATGGCATTGGAAATGATTCATCGACTACAGTGGAATCCATTTTATACACTTATGTGTTGGTCTCAAATTATATGTTTATTACATTCTAGGATTTAAGGAATTATTATATTGATTAAATTATAAATAATTTCTTCTAAACTACCAAAATATATTCCATGACTCATGTATATGAACAAGATAATTACTGTAATATCATTATATTTAATTGTCATTTTCTTCTTACCCTTATGCTCATCTTATGCTTACGTATCCTTATTGGTTACCCTTACATAGAATATAAGATCACCCATTTCTTATGTATATTTTCCCAATGGTATGAATAATGATTATAAGTATACATAATAAAGGGGAAGATATTTTATTGAAAAATTGAAGATAATTCACCATATTGGATGATTTTTCCATGCTTTTAAATAAAATAAATTGTTATTGTCCTCGATTATGTGTATCAATAATGTGTGTAATATTTATGTAAAATGATGTAATATTATTGTTTGGTAATAATCTGTGTCCATAGACAACACAATTCTTTAAAAATTTCTTGTATTGTAATCATTTCACTAATAACTCAGAATTAGGGGTTTCAATCTGTATACACATGGAAATTAGAAAAGTAAAAAATTAGAAAATAATATAATAGGGTGTATTGTGATTTATCAATATAATGAATCTATTAAGATGAAATTAATACAATCTCCTAAAAAATATTTCTATTTTTGATAATTAAAAAAATACATTTCGTTATTTAACATATATATATTAACAGATAATAAATCAGATAATAAAATTCAATATACATCAATAAAATATAAATTAACATAGAATTTATAGTAAATGTAAGGAAAAAATAAATTCCTAGAAGAATCATTCTAAATCTTCTCCGGAAATTAAATCAATTAAAAATAATAATAATTTCTTCATAGTAAGGTCTCTACCTCATGGAAAATGTTACCTACCACTGGGATGTAATTTCTCTAAAATTTTCACTTTTAGATATACTACATTGATATAAACCCCAAGAATACATTTGATTTTATTTTAAAATTTATCTCCATTGAAAGAAATTATTTATAGAATCATATACCATTATTTAAGATTATATATTCATTCCTTATAGAATACTTATATTTCCCCATTTTTAATTATAAAAAAATAGATCATCATTTTTTAATAGACCATTAATTAATTAATCCAATTATATTCAATGTGGTATATATTATGGAAATATTCATAATACATCTAAAAATATCAATTTAATGTTATTTTGGAATATATTATGTGCCTACATATAGAATTGACAATGTTTAATATAAAAAATGACTGTTATCCACATTTCATGACGATTATTTCAATGATATGATTTGATAATAGAATAAGAATAACATATTATTACATAGAAATTATCACACCAATAATTTTTTAAAATATTTTTATATTTACGAATAATTGGGATTTATAATAATATTGAAAACATGATGTTGATTTATAATGTAAGTTCCCAAAAATTTCTGATCTTATCTTGTGAATGATTTTGGTAATTTATTTTAATTATGTAACATTAATGGGATTTGTGACTTGGGGTGATATTTGGTGAAGTATAAAAACTGTTCGAAGAAAATGAGCTATGAACAGTTGGTGCACCATTTCTATCAACCCTTCAGTTCTCTATGGGAAACGATGTGTTCTCTAGTCAATTGAGGGAGAAGATTATGCATGGATAATGTATTGTCTGGGAGTCTATGTGAGAAGAACTTGTGAGTCCCCCTGGATGCAGTGGCGATCACTATTAGTGAACATTTCACCTAACCTTTTGACTAAACCTTGTATGGGCCAATATTGATATCCTAAAATTGTTGAACTATATCATTTTCAACATTTAATGATTTGTTTCACCTCATATGCTTTCATAATAAGGATTTTTTATTCTAAAGTGTAAGGGACGGTTCTTCAGTTTTCATAGAGGGATTACAAAGCCATAGGAATTCCATTCATCTAGATCAAAATCACAATTCAAATATTAAATCTCAACCGATTAAGGGGATATTATGCTCATGAAATTTAAATTTATTCTTCTATTCTTCTTTCATCCTTTGGGGGAGTATATCCTCCATTTTCTTATATGAAACCAATATGGTAAAATCTTGATCTAGAATTGTACGTCATTATATAGTTTGATTATATATAAATAATGGGATATTTATTTGTGGATTTATATATTTAACACATATCGTTATCATTGTGATTATTTGATTTTTTGAATTTCCATTGAGATAAATTCCATAAAAATTAAAATGTAGGTTTGAAAAATATAATTCCCTTATTTGGGGATTTGATATTTATGTAAAAAATTGTAAAATTTCTTAGATACTTTTGAAATTAATTTTTTTGATTTGGGTTAATTAGATTGAAAAATTTATTTATCTATGCTTTGCTAAAATTTTTTATTAATTGGGGAATTGAAAATTATACAAAAGGGATCCCTATTAGATAATTAATTTGGGAAAAATGAGGTAAGAGATATGGTTTTAATTTAGAATATTAATTGGGGAATAATTATGGGATATTGAAATATATATGTTTATATAGTTAATTGAGGATTAATTATGTGCCTTTGATTATATGATAGAGTTAATTAATTATGGAATTATTAAAGGGAAGTCGATATTAGAATGAAATAACGACTTGTGGAAAATTAATATTAGAATGTGAATTGTGAAATGGATTAATAAATAGGTGAATTAATTAACGGTTTGATAAAAATAGTTAATTTTTGAGTTAACAAATAGAAATGATGAGTTAAACTAATTTTTTAATTAGTAATGATATTTAGGTGGATGATTAGTTGATAAATTAATTATTTTAAGAATACAATTATAACACGGTAATTCTAAATTTATAAGTATAAATGGTAACATGGTCATTATAAATTTTTGTAATGATAATATGTACAAGATCATTCTATGGAGAAGTAATCATGTTAACAAGATCATCATATATACATTTTTGATATTGTTTATATTGGTAATGTAGATTTTAAATGTGAAATTTAACAATGAAAGTAATAGAACCCCACGGTATGGAATCACATGAGGAAATTCGAACGTTGAAATGAGTTAAATTAGTTACCGATATTTAATTTTACTTTTGAATACTTAGAGCTATGACAAGAATTGGATATTAAGATATGATATTTCCTAGGGAAACCTATGACCTTAAACACTAGACAAATAAAGCTTAGGGGTATGTGTCTCCTTGAGAACCATGGAATTAATGTTGTAAGACATGAATAAATGTTAACCTAATAAATAATTATTTATGGATTGTAAGTATTTCATATAGAAATGTATACACTATATATTTAAATGACTTTTTCTAGACAAAAATTTTTGTGGCATATTATGTTTTATGAAAACCATTATAGGATTCCTGATCAGTAAGTGAATAGATTATGTTTTTGGAGGACTGGATAAGGGAAAAATCCCTCATATAAGTCATTAATTAGATATGGAGCTGGGAGGAGGGAGTCAGACATGGTTTGGGACTAGTTTGGGGAGTCACAATGTCATTATTTTCAGTTTCATTATATACACTTGACACTTATATTGGAACAAAAAATTTTCCCTTTTAGTTGAGTAATGTAATTACTATTTGTTTATCTTTTAACAAAAGTATTGTTCTATTTATACATGCTTCTAAATTTTATAGTTTATTTCAACTCATTTTTTTATTGTGATAAATAATGGTATTGTATCAACATGACATGCTTACCAGACCCTAACTTTTATTCAAAAACCTCTAGAATATGGAGAGGTCCTATTGAAGTCATGTGGAGAAACGGCTCGGTGCACCATCATGTGGAAGCATGGTTTGGATATTTCAATGTTGTATTAGGGATGAACTTTTCATTCTTATTATTTTGTCTTTCTATTTTGTAATGGTAGTCAAGAGAACATGAAGAGTCTAGTCTTGGTAATGAGCTTGTGTATGGGAGATTTATACCCTTGTACCAGGAAAAACCCATGTACTTATGGTGGGATTTTTCATATTTCTTTTTATTGTTGTAGCTGAATATTATTTTACCTTGTGTGATACACATGTGGCGTGATGTGTTTGATGATTCTAAGAATTTTTTAGTATTGAGTCATGGCCTAGAAAGGGACAATATTTGAGTCTAAATGCATCAATCTAGGCACTAAATGTTATTTTTATAAGCATCATTTTAGAAACTCACAAAAAATTGCTTATGGGTATATTTTTAGACGTGAAATTATGTCCTAGTTTGTGGGATTAAAATTAAAAATTATTCCTAACATGAATTTAAAAAGATTTTAATGTGAAGAATATTGAGAATAATTTGGTTTAAAATCAGAATATAAATTATAATAGTATATTTAACCTTGTTCACCAAAATATAGATGTAGGATTTTTGTGGGTAGTGATACCACCTCTGTTTTGACCATGTGGAGTAGTAGAAGAAAATTTATTTTTTTATTATATCCTCTTATATAATGGTTATAAGGCTGTGTTATGAGATATGAGATGTTTTTTTGGGATTTGAAAAGAGAATTCCAAAATGACGATTATTGATGGGACAATTAAGGGACGTTCATTGGAATGAATTTTCAGTTAGGAAAATTGAGGAACCAAACATGGATGTTGAATATGAATGGGATCAGTAAAAAGAGAACATCTCCCATTCAATGCAATACATGAAAAGAGACCCATGTTAAGTTGTGACGTTTTTGTTGAAGTTGATAAGGGAGTTTTAGTTAGACCATCCTGGAAATTTACTACAATGGGTTGACCTCAAGGAGATATATTATTGGATGTGTCTATATAGAAAATATTTGGACATTGGGAGACTCTAGCATTGAGGATGGTTAAGTGGGACTCTTTTATTCTATGGGGATTAGAAAAATTCATGTAGGAAATTCCCCTATGAACTGGAAAATGCGATAGTATGTTATGTATGAAATTATTGGAGAGGTTCATGGAACACTTTTATCCATATATGATAATATAACATAAATATACTTAGTTCATTCATCTAATATATGGGATCATGTTAGTGACATACTATGCTAGATGTTACACATATTTGTGTTGATTTACTGTGAATTTAGTAGCAAATGAGGTAGCTACTGTGAAACATTTTCTTGATGGTCTTATGTGAGATATTAAGTACCATGTAAATATATTAACAATGAATATTTTTACAAATTTTATAGCAAGGATCCTATTGTTGAAGGGAAGCAATGTGATGCTTACAGTGCTGGATACGAAGTTGTTACAACAAGATCAATGGGTGGGACATCCCAGTGTATGAAGACCCATTTATGACTACATTATCCTTGTAAGTGTAAAGTATAGTATGTAGATACAAGGTTTGGTTGGAAATGACCTTACTAGGGTGATCTGGAATTTGTGTTTTAGGTCATGACACTATCATCAACACTATTCCCAGTGATCAGTATATTGTCAATCTTGTGGTAATATTGGACACCTATAGAAGATCCACCGGTCGCTGCAATATACTGGTAGTAAAGAAGAAGCAAGTTTGTGTCATAGTATATGAAGAGGATCCACTACATGATATCAGGTTTGTAGTTAGAATAATACTAGCTGCTAAAGTATAGGTAGTGGATGTGGTTCTTCTTGGTAGGAGCTCTCTCATCAACACAGTGGTGCTACTAAGTAGAGTCAGATAGCATCACATGGAGTAGGGGAAACACATATACATGAATTACAACTTAAACAAGTGGATAGTGAGGTTGGACCATCAGTAGTGATAGGTATTATTCTAGTAGGAAACACTTTAGCATATCCTTTATTTGATGTTAGTTCATTTCATTCCTTTATAACTTCAAAACATGTAAATAGTTTGATCCTGGAAGTAGATTTTGTGAGCAATGTTATGAAAATAGATACGATGTTTCAAGTAATGTATATAGATATATATATCTTTGTACGAGATGTTCACTATATTTTGAGGAATAGGGTTTTCTATTGGTTTCCTATAATCTTTATATGTTAGTATTTGACCAAATAATGGGTATTGACATTCTGGTGACATTCTGATCCCACATCAGCTGTTACTGTAGGAGAGTTACATTTACATACATAATAGATGACAAATATATTAGTAGGGGAGTGTGGGATATCTAGTGAGGCTAAACAGGTCCAATTACTCATAAACATGGATAGCTCACAACCCATATTTCATGACTTTTTTCTAAGATTGTGGTGTTAGAAAATACATCCTTCAAATAGTTGTAGAACTATTTCAATATTTATTCTGTTATTACTTCTAAGGTATACCACCTAAGAGATATATGGATGTCACAATGGAGATCATGTCAGGGGCTGGAACAATGTCTATTCCAATATATATAATGACACCAACTGAGCTTCAAGATTATATGACTCGGGAGTTGGAGGATTATGGATTTATCCATCCACATATATCTCATTGAGGATCCCTTGTTTTGTTCTCAGATAAGTTTTGAGGCAGCTTAATTTTTTTTTGATTGTGGGATGTTTAAAAAAATTATTCTGAAATCTGATATCCTCTTACGTGTATTGATGATCTGTCTGACCAGTTGATTGGAGCATGTGTGTTGTTAAATTATAATTTGAGATCAGTGTATAATAATTTTATAGAATGTACTAATAATATACCATGGATTTATATCATAATAATTTCTATTATGTATGAGTTTCTCTTAATATAGTTTGGTTTAACAAAATCACCAAATGTGTATATGGATTTGAGGACCATGATCATTCATCCATATATGGATCAGTTTGTGGAGTTTTTTTGGAATAACTAATTATGTACCCCAAGACTCATGATGAACATTCCCAATATATTGAGATCATCATTGGTACAATGAGATGCCATCAGTTATATGAAAATGATTCTATCTGTCTAAAATGTATTTACCTAGTACACATCTTATTGAAAATTATCTTCGTGTATGGTGTATTTTTAGACCTTTCAATAGTCCAATAATTGGTTTTGTGGGGGAATCCAAATATTTGTTTTGATATTTATAAGATTTTTAGGTTTAGTTAGATATGACAAGAGATTAATCGAATACATTTCCAGTTTTGAATATCAACATTAGCGCTTGACGAAAATGAGAGTAACTTCTGAATGGTCAGAGTCTTATGAGAGTGATTTTTAAGATTTAATGAAGTTATTAACCTTGGGAAAAATATTTAATCATACCTAAGTTAGCTGAGGAGTATATAGTTTATTATGAAACATGTTGGATTGATCATCTAGCTGTGCTGATGGAGGGAGAAGCAGTTGGGGTGTCTATGTCTCGTTAGTTGAGGAATCATGAACAAAATTGTAGTACGCATGAACTCTAGTTGGATGTAGTGGTTTCAAATCATAAGTTATAATGAAACTATATTTTTCGATTGAATTTTAAAGCCTATATATTTTAAAAGAAATTTATATATTTATTTTCATAGCGTATATGAATCTTATACAGTTGAGAAGGTTTGATTATATACTGCCTTTGGATTTTTAAATGAAATATTTTCTTGAGACGGGAAATAGTGTGGGTGATGCCCTGAGTATGTGAAATTAGACTCAGATTTTATGGGAGTTGATTTCATAGTGGAATATGATAACATTTATTACTGAAATTCATTTTGTTGTTCAATAGAGTCAGGAGATGTTCACATTGGTTTTAGTGTCAGCGGAGTCTATGATTTTGAGACAAATCAAGGAAAAATAATACGAGGATCCATAGTTTTTTTTCCTTAAGGGAAATATTTGATCATGGGGATACACTTTCAGATTGGATGACAGATGATGATTAGTTTATATATGAGAAGAATCTTGTTGTTTTACCTACAATCGTAAGGTAAGTGATCATGCATGAATTTTGTTCCTCAAAGTGGGTGGTGCATCTAAAATTAACCCAAATATTCTATGACGTATGATGATTGTGTTTGTGCCCAAGAATGTAGAAAGGGATAGTAGGGTTTTTGAAAACATACTTCACCTACCGATATGTTATGTTAGAGCACCAATGACCTGTAGGTTTATACAATCATTTCCTTTTTTGGAATGGATGTGGGACAACATGACCATGGATTTTGTGAGTGGTATCATGATGATTCTTAAGAAGAATGACTCTCTTTTGTAAATTGTGGATCAACTGAAAAATCATTTCATAACAAAAAGGGAATCCTTAATAGTAGATTTGTTTATAGCACTGTTTTTTAGGATGTAGTTTTTCTAGATGGAATTCAGAATGTTCTATATAGGTTCTTGATTATATTATTTAAGAATGTGTTCATGACATCAGTGGATTTTTGGAATCCAAATTGGCATTAGTAGAGTTCACTTCTATCAAAATTTATCAAGAAACTATACAAATGTAACATACAAGGATCTTCATGGTAGTCTATGTATATCATAACTATGCAGGATGGAACCTGATGAGATAGAATTTTTGGAACTGTGTCTCATGAAATAGACATTAGATAAGGTATTAATGATTCAGAAAACTATGACTACAGAATATGGTAGAAAAAATTTGTAGGCTGATATATGAAATGACCTCTAGAGTTTACATAGGGTCATCATGTATTCCTCTGGGTGTTGCCTATGATGGTTCACTAAATTATGTAGAGGTAAGGATTTTTGGAGCCTAGGTTTTCGGGTCCTTTTGAGATTATGGAGAGAATCATGTCAGTGTTTAATCTTTTCAATCATCTATAAGTATATATCACTATTCATGATGTTTTCCATGTGTCACAAAATTTTCAGTATCACCATGTCCCATATTATTTGATCAAATTGGATGACATTGACATCGAGATAGATCTGTTTCTTCAGGATCATCTAAATTGTGTTAGATCACAATGAAAATACTCTGTAGGGAATTTCCTCCCTGATAGTTCTTGTGTTTTGGAAACATTCATGTCTAAAATAATAAATGAGGAATAGAGAAAAAGATATGATTGCTCAATGGCCGGATCTTTTTGGATCAAAATCTTATATAGGATTTGAACTACATCCTGATGAAGAGAAGTTATAAGGTGTGGAGGTTATAAAATCTCAACCTTTTTTGGAGTTATCTCAAGAAAAATATTAGATACTTTTGTTTATAGATAAGTACCTTTTATTGGAGTTGTGATGTGTTGTGAATTTTGGTGATGTCTATAATAATATTAGAAAAATGAATTTGTGCACGGTAGGTGCATGGATTTTGAAAACTGTACGGATGTCAAGGAGAAACCGTGTGTTCTCTTGACATTTGAGGTAGTAGCATTGGCAATGTTAAATCACAATTTTGGAGTCCATTCTGAAGACCTTGGGATCCCCCCTGATGTATAGGCTAATTCATTGTTAGAACTCAATTTTGCCACCAATGCTACTAAACCATGTGTCTCAAAAGTGATATCCAAAAATTGTGAATCTCACTCATTTTCAACATTTAATGACTTCTTTCGACTCTTATACAGCCCTAACTGATGATTTTTCATTCCAAAGTCTAAGGTATGGTTCTCCCATCAACTCAAATGGATTAAAAGTCTATACAAAGTCAATTATTTTAGATTCAATTCCTGAAACTAAGATCCTCTCTCCACCAGGTATGTGGATCTAATCACAATGCTTTTTATTTTCATTCTTCACTCTTTCCTTTATTATTTGGTGAATGATATCCTCTATTTTAACAGATACAATCTTATGTTGTAATATCTATATATATAATAGGATATGTAGATCTAGTTTGATTATATATTTATACTGTGATAATAATTTAGGGATTTTGATCCAAAACTCATTTCTATGTCATTGAGCTACTCAGAATTTTGGAATATCCAATGTACAAAAATTCATCAATGCATCAAGGTTGGCGGTCAAAATAAAATTATCATAGGTATGGATTTGATTTATATAAGTAAAATTTAATAATTTATAAAATCATTCATCAATTTATGTTCATGAATTTTATTTATTAGATTGACCAATTGATTTATTAAATCTTTCTTGAAATAAGTAATTAATTTGGTCATTTTTCAAGAGAATAAAGGGTTACACAATAATATAATTAATTTTGGGAAATTTATTTTAATAGGTTGGGGATTTAATCTTGATATAAAATTGAGGGATTATTTATGATATATTTAAATGGCTATGTTTTGATAATTAATTATGGATTAATTGTGTTACTTTGATAATATGATCTATATAATTAATTGTTGGATTAATTATGGAATGTTTAGATAAAAATGACATAACTAATTCAGGTAAATTAATTACGGAATATTAATTTATTATTGATTAATTAATTGATGAATTAATTACTAGATTAATGAACATATATAATTCTTGAGCTAACTAATGGAATGGATGTGTTTAACTTATTATCAAATTATTAATGAGATTGAGGTTGATAATTAATTGATTAATAAATTTTATGTGATAAAGAGAATTAGAATAAGGTTATTCTAATTTAAAAATTACGCATGGTATGATGGTCATTATACTTATGAGTTCCGATCATATGAACATGGTCTTTAAAATTAGAATATATACATGGTAACATGGTAATTATACTTATGAGTATTGATAATGGGAACATGGTCATTATATTATGGAGTAAGAACAGTTACATGGTCATATTACTTTTGTTTTTGATATTTGGTAAAATTGAAATTATGTCTTCTAAATGTTAAATTGTTGAATCAAAATAATGGAACTCTGATTTATGGAATCACATAATAATATTTGACGTCCATCATGAGTCGAATCGGGTACTGAGAAGTCACAGCAGCCTAGAAAACTATGAGATCTAATATGAAGCATTTATTATGATTTGATATTACTTGTGGAACACATTGGTCTATGGGATAGGAAACAACAACTATTGTGTTTAATGTCTCCCTGGAAATCCTAGAGTTAATAAAATTAGTTAAGAATAAATGAAAATGTAATAAATGGTTTTATATTTATTATTCATATTTTATATAAAACAATATACACTATCTTTTGACTAGAATTTTTTATACATTGTTGGTGGTGGCCTACTGAGTTGTACTCACACCCTATTTGTGATTCCTAAAGAGTAGCTAAATATAATATATTTTTGGAGAAGTCGATAAAGGAAATGGTCATGGGATATGAGGATGATTTGGTATGGAGCTCAGAATATGGAACCAGACATGGATTGGGACCCGTTTGGGGAGTCGTAGTTTATTTATTTTCAATTGAATTATTGACACATGAAACATATATTGTCACAAAATGTATTCACATATATTTGAGTATTGTATTTATTATTTTGTTATCTTGTGACACGATTCTTTTTATGCTTATATATGCTTCCACATTTGTGTATTTATTTCCCCTAGTGTCTTACTCTGATAAATGAGGGTATAGTCTTCCAATGACTATCTTACTCAACACTCTCTACTAGTCATAAGCCCTTATTGTATAAGGTGGACCACTTCAGGTCATGTGGATAATAAGCTTAGGGCACTGTCACATGGAACCTAGTTTGGGACCGTACATATAACAAATTTGGGGTCAGCATCCCCTTTGTTGTGTGATCCTAAAAAAATTGTATCCTATAAGGTTGTATTTCACTAGTTAGTGGTGTGTTGGTTACATAGAATAATAAGAAATAGTTTTGATATCACAAATAATCCAGGTTGTAATAAAAATAAATATAAAATACATGATAATATTATAAATTGAAAATTGTTGATAAATAAAATTTCTAACTTCTGTATGTTTATCATTAACAATGGGAAGTGAATTTAATCGTTACTTAATCTTTGAAATAGAAACTATTGATTCACCATGAATGTGATAATCATCAAATTTTTTATCTAGATCCATTATATAACTCAGTCAATATATACTCTAATAACTTATTAGAGTTATTTATTTTTCTATTAATATAATTATCAATGTTTCTATGAAATCATAATGTTTCAACAAATCTATCTTATTGTAAACTTCTGTGATTCATTTAGAATTTATTAAACAAATACACAAAGTAAAATAATGAACATAATATATTATCAATTAGTTATTAACTAATTTTATCTTCTAATAATTCATCTATATAATATTATTATATTCATAATGATCTAATTTTCATGAGGTACCTAATATAGTACATATTCTAAATTAGTTATTGAAACCATAATATTAATGTATATCTGTAAAACTCTTATAATAGGTTAATATTGACCATTCTCATTTATAATTTATGAATAATCCAAGAAACTAATATTTTTACCCTATCATACTCATCTCAAATTCATTTTTCATAGGGTTTTACTAAATATTTACAATTAGTTTTGGTTTGAACGCCAAATAAATCATTGAAAAATATATTATATGTTTATGTTATAATGGGTACAAATTTTTATAAATATCTATGTATAATAAAATTAATTAAATAAGTTATTAAATTTAAAAATACCTAGATAATATATCATAATTTGGACTCAAGGTATTTTATATTTGTAATCCACATTTGTGTTTAGGAATAGATGTTCGAAAAAAATTATATCATCAAATCTGAGAGGGGTTTCAAAATAATCCTCCCACATCTCAAATACATTATTGGTGGAACTCATTACATTCAATTGAAATATTGTATAATATTGATGATCAATAAAGGCTTCTAAAGTGTTAATAGATTCTAATATTTCTCTTGAATAAAAAGTTATTTCTACAATCAATTATGTTTTTTTATTATAAATCTCAGTTACAGTTTTTTCCTAAAAATAAATAGTAGTTTCATTATTATCATCCCATTTTGAATGAATAATTCAACTATCTTATCCAAGGGATTATTTGGATGTTCAAACAAGGACAGAATATTGTCGTGTACATAAAAAATATGTGGTTTTAAGAAAATAATTTTACACCCAACACCTAAGTAATCATCTGCAATTTTATAATTATACTGATATATAGAATGATGGTTTCTCAAATTCATGGAAAAATGATCATAGGGTTTTAACCAATTTATAACCATCAAAAATTATTTTTAGTGGGGTGATTCCTTTATATAATATTGTTTCTAGGGGAAAAGGAATGGTATGCCTCATATTCCATAATAGTATCTTATATGGGATTAAAAAATGAATACTTATGTCCTAGAAACAATGGTCAAACTTAAACAAGTAATATTGAGTGTGTTAAAAAAACACAATATATATTACTTTTATAATCTGTTTTTTTAACATTGTATGAGGATATATTTTAACAAATTTTATATGTATGTTTTTTCATCAATATGTGTTATTTGAAAAATATAGATGAATTTATTTTGTTCAAGTATCCATTAAGAATTATTTAATTAAAATTAAAATCATATTTTTTAAATTTATCACTAGTGTCCAAAATGAAAATGATATTAATTAAAACATTAAGATTACCATGTATTTTATTTCATTAATTCAAAATTCATAATGTGTTTAATTTAATGACATGTTAAGAATAATTAAATTTATAGTATTATATAAAAAACTAATTGAATATACCCCAAAATACATAACAACCCATCATTAATAAAACATCTACCAAGTAATTTACAAAAGAGTTTTATTACTTATTTAAGTTACACTGCTATATTGTGGTGTTCTCTATTCCATAAAATTACATGTAATTAAATTTTCACACAGAATGTATCAAATGTAAAATTAAAAAATCTCCCCCAATGATTCAGAATGATAGAAATTTAGAATGCATTTATCATTCTGAATGATATGTGAAAACCTCGTAAATCAACATTACATCTAATTTTTTTTGTATGAATATAAAATCCAGTACTTATCGTGCAATCCTAAAAAATGTTATAAAAAGAATTTTAATATATTGATCCATATTTTATAGATATGAAAATGTCATTATGAAAAATTTATAAAGTATTAAATGTTATGAAATAAAAAATAGAATAATTTATAGAATAATTTTTTTATAATATTGTAAACATCCACAGTCTGTTGATAAATATTCATATTCTTTCATTAGAATTTAAATAGTGCAATGATAAAAATGTCATCTAATGTTTAAAAAAATTATTTAGTATCCTCTTCTTCAAAATCCATGACTAATCCTCAAATATACATAGAATAAAAATTCACTAAATAATATGTTCATCAAGGTTGAGGGAATAACAATTATCATTATTATTGGAAGATAAGATGTCAACATGATCCCAAATTCTGATTCAACATTTGTCATTCTAAAACATCATGTCGTATCTGTCATAAAATAATTAACCTACTCGAATATGATTTTTCATATTTTAAAGAGAATAATAAAAATTTGATAATAATGACACACTATGAAATAAATCATTTTTACAAAAAATATATTCTTACACATTATGTTCGGATGTAACATATACACCTTTCACCTTTTTAACATTCTAAAAGGTGTAATTTTTCAATTAAAGTATAATTAAAAATAATTTTACAGAGACAAATTATTATAGCTTCTGTTACAAATATTTTTTTGTGAAATATATGTGTCTACATCATAGTTATTAAATAATCATTTCTTTTGATTGTGTTGGAATATAAATTTTTTGGAGCCCAAATATTTCCAATACAGTATGGTAGAGAAACATCCCACTATATAAAATTAAATGACCGATAAGTTCAAAAGATATCAATTTTAATCTATTATATATAAATATTAAAATATCATCATCTAAAATAATTTTTATTGAATAGTATAATTTTTAATATAAAATAATTTATTGTTGAACTATTACTTTATAAAACTAAAAGCAATTTTTTGTGATGTTCTTCTCAGTTTTAACTATTAAAATATTTTTCAAAATTATCCCCATAAAATATAAGTTTATAAAAAAATTTAATCTTTGATATTTATATTTATTTTTATTAAATTAAAATTGATCAGTATATACTGAAATATAAATTGATTTACCTAAAAATAAGTAATAATGTCTTTAATTTGTTTCAGCATTAAAGAATTATTTTATTTAATATAATGTTATTCTACATTTAACATATTATATATTTTCTTCTTCATATCCATATAATACATAGTTTAATCATTATGAATGAAATAAAAAAGCTAGAAGAAATATAAAGACAATTTTTTAGAGAATCATTTATTATATTATACGTGATTAACTTCTCATTCCTCATTAATTATTTTAAATTTTTAAATATATTTCAGTTATTTTATTTTGTGTACCATTTTTTTGAAAAAAATATTTTCAGAAGAAAAAATAGTTTTTTTTGTATCACTAATAACCCATATCACATTCCTATTTTATAGTCATCACGATTTCATGTCCATCATTTTAAATCTTAGACAATTTTTCATATTTTCTTTGATTTTTTGTATCAATTGAATATAAAATATGATGATTATTTATTTTTATACTTTATAATATAATTATTATATAATTAAATTATGATATTTGTATTATCATTCAAAATGATATCATTTCTGATAATTTAATACATATAACATGCAGTTTAGGAAATTATTCTTTCCTAAAAATTCCCATCACAAAAATCTGAATAATATTTATTTGTAAATTTAATTGAGGTATGATTTTATATATTATATCCAGATTCCATGACAAAATATGTTATTTTAATAGAAACAAAATTTTTTAAATGTATTTCTAAATGTATTTTTCAATACCACAATCACACATCATTAATGGTTTGATAAAATCTACCAAATTCATCAAAATATGCTATTGTGTAGCATCTATAAAAATACAATTTTATTATAATTATATTTAATAAAATTCATTTATTTAAATATTATATTTTTCAACTATGATTTACCTTTCACTATGTGAATAAATCTAATTACAATTTATTATCAACCATTGATATAGTAAAGTTATAATTTCTCCCGATAGAAAAAGAAATTAAATATAGTTATATCATAACATCTATCATTTATCCTCAAATTACATAGATGTATTTTAAGGAATTTCCACATTTATTCTAGAAAATTTAATCCCAATTTCACCAAATGAAATTTTACTATATATGTTATTCTTAAATGATCAAATTAGAGTGATCAAGAGTTTATTTTTTTTCTTATTTTTTTTTCATCATCATTTGAGTAGAATTAGTAATGGCTTTCACTATATTTTTATTATTTCAATGCATTATATGATAATAATGGAATAACATGTTAATAAATACAATTTTCTTTCAACATCAACATTATTCATAAAATATCAAATAAAATATAATATAGAATAAGAGACTCTAATTATCTAATGATTCAATTGTTTCCCTTACAATAAAAATATATAATTACAGTTTCAATTTATTATTACAATAAATGATAATATAGGGAATGTTAGTGAATAATAAATAGATTTAAACTAATACTACGAATATAAGATAATGTAAATCATGAATCATTGATACTATGAATTTTCCCAAAATATAGTAGTTTCAAAAGTGGGCGTGGGGTGAATTGGAACTTCCAATAGAATTTTTAATATTGGAATGGAAAATTATAAATTATTAATAATTTTAATTATTTTAACATAGTAGATTATAAATAACATTCAAAAGATAAAAATAGTGTAAAAACATTAAACATAATTTTTTAACATATCTTATATAAAATACCAACTATAATAGGAACACTAAATTTTTAAATAAAAAATAATAATTATTAGGATAAGAATATATAAACATATTTAAAATTAAAATTAATGATATGAAATTTCATAGAAAATATTTTTCTATTTTTTATCTTATAATTAAAGGAATGTGAATAACTTAACATACTGGATGCATGTCATGAACCTAAAACTTATTCAATAAATCTATTCATAATGAACAATTTCGCCCCTTGAATAATTTTTGAGAATTCTCTTCGTAATGGAATAATTTATGCCCAATCCCATCTTCAATCATCCCGATTGGAATCTATCTAATAAATAAGACATTATAAATCTCAGAGACTGGATTTAAATTGTATTCAATTTCATGAATTGTTCTTTATTACACCAGATAATCAAGTAGTGATTATAGGATGAATACATATAAATATTAGAATATATATCACAAATAAAAAGATACAAACTAATCACATATAATTTTTTTTAATGATATCCAAGGAGTTATTAAATAGAGTCTATCAAAAAAAAGATTCATACTGTATATGTTCATAGAAGTATCATAATTTAATAAATTTAATCCTAGTAGAAATGAGCTTGTGGTAAATATATAAAAATAAAGTAGATAATAGTTATAAAATAGCAATGGATTTAATATTTTAGAACAATTTGTAAAAAATATATATGATTGATTCTCATATGAAATTTTAAAATAAAAAAAACATTGTGGTATTTTATTAGAGAACCTTATATATTACTCTACAATGAAATTAATAATAAATCCCATAAAACAAACAAATATATTAAGGAATTGCGACATAAATAAGCTAAACCTTAGACACTATGTAATAGAATGAATACAATATATTATATCATAGTCTTGAATAATATATAAGAATAAAATGAAAAAAATAATAATTTCTTATAAGTAATTAAATGAGATTGACTCATATAACAGTATAAAATGGATATTTTAATAATCATATATACATATTTTCTAATTAATAATCATTTACATTATAAAATTACCATAAATATGTGATTCCAAGACATATTACATAAATGGGTCACATCATAGAAAGATTTATCAGGAGTTTAGTCTCATGATACCTTATTATTTATCTTGGGGATATGTAATTTTGGTCCCCATATGTCACCTAATAATTCCAATGAATTAATAATATTCTAAAACAATTGAACATAATCAACCTGACTATATAATAAAAATATTATTCATATTTGAATAATTTACATATATAATTTCAATACATTACCTAGTCAAAATTATAATTTAATATCAAGGTAAATATATGGTATTATAATTAATGTATATCAATATTAAAATATTTGATTCATATATTTTTTAAAATAGATGAAATTAAATTAAAAATATCTATGGAAAATTTATTGTGGATATAATTATTTTCATCTTTAAATAATATATTAAAAAAATAAAAATATTGTTGGAACCACTCTGTGTATAAGGTTGTATTTGTTGTCAATAGTTGTCAATGCAGATCAAAATGAAGGTGATCATGAAATACTCCGATGAAGTAGAGGAGTGGTTATTCAGATGATTGTTGTACTGTTCGTAAGTTCAATGAACATGTGTCAAAGGTGATACATTGTTTACAACAATGAATATTGTGAGGAGTAATCCATCCAAGGATGATTAAGGCAGGATGGTGTTTTTGGATGAAGACCATGCAATTCCTCCTTATTTCATAAGGACCATGGGCTTTGATGAAGACCATGAAATTCCTCATTATTGCATGAGAACAATGGGTTTTGATGAAGACCATGCAATTACACATGATTGCGTGAGAACCATGCTAGAGACTTCTATGACGGTTGATGAAGGAGGCAATGTGCCAATGCGTTGACCTATGGTGGAGTTTGTGATAAAAGAAAAAGAGTTGCTGAAGGATACAGATCACCAAGAAGAAGTGTTGTTGAGGTGATCGTGCTTGTCGACAAAGCAAACAAACGACATTCAAATTTGTTGACAAAGGAGATTCCATGGTGACATGTCGAGTTCAAGAGTTGTGGTCAACGACCTATGGTTTATTCAAGAACCTCGACAGAGGAATGGATGATCTGGAGGCGGTACAAAAAGAGCAGATACAAGGTGGCGCCGTTTTCCAGTGTTTGCCAAATTTTTGGGCCTCAAAATCGGAAAATGAAGACATGGATTGTCTGAAAAAGGAGGTTCGCACAAAAAGGAAGTCATGCGCGAAATATAAGAGACTTGCGCGAAATACTGACGTTAGGCGCGAAAAACAACGGGATGCGCGAAATAGTGGATCAAGGGTTTTCGCGCAAACAGTGTTTCAGAATCAGAACGTTGAAAATGGTAAAGGCATGGGCTGCGCGAAAAACCAGAGCTGTGCGCGGAAAAATGGGAATGTGCGCGAAAAATGTTGTGCGCAGAAAAGCTGGGTGAATTTTTCGCGCAATCAGCGTATCGAATCAGAAATAGAGAAAATTGGCAAAGGCAAGAGGCGCGCGAAAAATCCGAGATGTTCGCACCATGTGCGCGGAAAATCGAACTGGTGCGCGTAAAGTTAGCTGTGTGCAAGAAGGGGGAGTTTTACGCGCAGGATCACAAACGTCTATAAATATGAGGTGAACCCCTCTCATTCGGAGAGGCTCGACACTTAGACAAATCCTGAGCTCCGGCGCGCGGAAAAATTAAGGTACAGAGGGTTGCGCGAAAAAGAAGGCGTTGCGCGAAAAAGGGATGTTTTGCGCGAAAAAGAAGAGTAGCGCGAAAAGCCTTTTACGCGACAAAAGTTATTTTTACGCGCAAGGTTTGAATTTTACTCGCAAGCCCCTGGGAAGGGTGCGCGGAAAATTTGGGGGTCCCGCATGCCTTTTGACAGGTGCTTAGCACTCTCAAATCTGCTTTGCGAAGAGAAGAAGAACGATCGTGCAACCAAAATCTGATCTGCACAGAGAGAGAAATATATCGATACACTCAGGTGTCAGAACTGGGAATTGAAGGAAGAGAAGGAGATTTAGTGCATTCAGGTATTGCACTGAAGTAGAATATTGATTTCAAAAGAGCATCAACTCAGGACTCTGATGCAAGCAAAGTCTCATGCTGAACAGGAGACAAAGACTTCAATGCGTATCTATTGAAGAGACCTTCACGTCTATAAACTGAGTGAGACTTCACCAACGGCAGTGAGCCAGGGGGAGTCAACGGGAGTGACCCGAGGGACGCAGTGAGCTATCCCTGAACAATTGTAAAGGCAGTGAGCCTGGGACAGAGTGTTTGTACCCGAACATTTGTATCCGCAGCTAGTGAAGCATAGTGGATTTAGGTACGACCGGCAACCTGTCGGCGTATACTCCTTGGACGTAGCCCTCAGTGGTGAACCAAGTAAAAATAGTTGTGTCATCTGTCTCTGCATGTGAATGTTTAATTGCTGATCATATCCATCATACAGGTTTAAGTAGTTCCTACCAATGTGGGAACAAGATCCACAACTTTAAGGAGAAAAAGTTGCCACCCTGATTCACCCCTCCCCTCTCAGGGTGTCCCGGGGTCTTACAAGTGGTATCAGAGGGAGGTTAACGTATGTTGTATATTCTCTAGTAATTCTATTGCGAAGAGGATTTGATTTTCTTTCCTAGAGTCAACAATGAAGAGCAGTCTTGATAATGACGCAGTCATTTCTGAGAAGAAATCTATATCCACCAAGACTTTGACAAATAGGAAAAAGAAAGAGAAGAAGATGATGAAGAAGTCCCCCACATCCAAAGAAGATATAGTGTCTTGTTCTCCATGCCAATCCAAAAATAAAGAAACATCAGGCATGGAATGTATCGAGCAGGTGACTCAGAATTCTTCCAGAGGGAAGGATGACACCCCCAACTCATGCTTTCAAGAAAAACTCAAAACATATCTGCATGATATTCCAGAAGAAAGGGTTGTTATTATCTGTAGCCTATTTCAATCTATGCAGGTTGAGATCACTAGACTTGAAAGGGAAGCAGACAATATGGAAAAGGGGCTGGAAGGAAAAATTATGGAAAGTATGAAGCTCACCAAACAGGTGAAAGCCCTTGAGGAAAAAGGTGAAGTCAGCAATACTCTAGAAGAACGGATCCATGCACTTGAAGCTGAGTTGAAGAAGAGCAATGAAGTCAAGAACTTTTGTTTGGAAGAAACTTCCATTAAATTCAGGGAACTTTACTCTTTGTTACAAAACAAAGTTACGATGCATGAAGATGAGGTTGAAAGGGTGAAGAAGTCCTGTGAAGAGAAGATGATCACTATTGAAGATCAGAAGATCATCCTCAATATTGTGAGTCAAAAATTGGAAGCTCAGTTGACCAAGATTGAGAACACACATATTGAGACTTCACAAAAGATTGAAATGAGTGATGCTTGAACTCAATGTTCGTTGGAGGAGTCTAAATCTGAAATTCCTCCAACATGTGATAAGAAGATTATGACAACTCTTGATTATCCACATCAAGAATCAGTTGCTGTCGGTACTCAATGCTCAATGGATGATTCTATTGTCAAAATACCTCCAACATGTGATAAGAAGATCATGACTTCTCTCATTGATCTATCACAGGCAACTGAGAAAGTGAAGGTACCATCCAGACCATCTTGCACTCATGTTTCTAAATACAGTCCGACAATCAGTGCAGGTGGGAAGAAAAGCTCTAAACAAGTATGGATGAGGATAGGTGAGAAGAAGAAACCTACCACCATGAATAGGGTGGATGGGAAGAAAAAGGAGGAAGCTTCTTCCTCAAATAGAGCACAAACAACTAAGCAAATGGCCCAACAACTTAATACAGAAGACACAAAGAAGAAAAGATTTGTGGGTCAATGATGGTGCTGCAATAGATTTGGGCACTGTGCACTGGATTGTTTTTATAATCCCTTTCATGGAAAAGCACAGGGAAAGCCTATATCAAAGGGGAGGAAGCCGGAGAAGAAGAAGCAACATCCACAGGTCCAGAAGCATCTGTTTACAGCAAACAGATTTGGAATTCTTGATAACATCTGTGATGCATGCAATGGCAGTGGTCACAAGAATAGTGCATGCCTAGGTCAACAGATATCCAGAGCTGATAAGAATAGAAGACCACACAAACCATCCAAGTACGAAGAAAGTACCTTGGGAAGAAATCAGAAGAATATGGCGAACACACCTCTCCCCAAGAAGATATCAAGTAGGCAAGCTGAGAAGACCCAGGATTTTAGATCCATGAAATTGAAGGGTCATTCATCCAAAGGAAACACTAAGTGGGATGAATCTCAGAGGAACCCATGTGGAAGACCTAAACCAGCTGCAAAAGTTCCAAATGACATATTGGTCATCTGTCCAGAAGATTTGAAACGAATGAGAAAACTTGAAGATGAAAAGGACAGGGCTGGTGATAAAGGAAAAGGAAAACTTTCACATGATGAAGACACGGTGCTTGAGAGATTGCAAACAAAGAGAAGCACTCGTGTCAAAGAAGTTCTGTGTGAGAGATGCAAGAAATCTGGTCACATTGCAAAAGATTTCCTAACCTTAATACCAGAACAAGAAGAAGTCTTGAAGAGAAGTAAGAATCTATCATTCATGATGGCTGCTAAGCAGAACAATTCTCCACACAAAGCAGAAGAGAATGTGAACAGAGCCATGCCACACCAACAGATGTCAGAACATGTGTTCAGAGGAGCAGGCATGAAGACTGGAGTGAACAGAGGAACTTGGTTGAGAAAAGAACCTCAACCAAGCAAGTCTTCGTGATGAAGCAAGAATGATCCACCTTATTCCCGTAATCATTTGTGTATTGTATTTGTGCTAACAATGCAGGTAATTGAAGGTGAAGCATACTCTCAGGGGGAAAACCTGAGAAGTAGTGAATGCTGTCAACTCTTGATAGCGAAGCTGAAGAAGTTTCCATCCTTAGTGGATTCTTCAATTGATATTCAAGGATTATGATGATGAAGGATCACTCTTGATGAAGGTGATGAGGAGTGTTTCCCTTGAGGGGGAGAAGAATGAAGAAGCTTCCATAATCACTGTCTCAATCAATATCAACTCCAGCTGGACTCAAAGGCAGTTACTCTAGGAATTTCTTGAAGAACACGCCAATGGAGAAGGTATGTCATTTCTCAACCACTATCCCCTGGTTACTCAGATCAAAGATTATTTTACAAAGGGGGAGTAACTGAATTGATCAGTGACATAATGTGAATGGAAGTGCCCCAAGGTCACATATCCTGCCGATTGCACTTGAATGTTTTTGATCTATTTGCTGAAATGAGTGCAGGAGTTTCAGGTTGATTATTATCTATCATATTTGATCTTCTTCTACCTGAAATAAAAGTGGTAAACCCTTGAAGACAAGATAAATGAGTTATCATCTCATGTTGGTATCATGATCTGTGGATAATGGACAGCCTTGTTGACTTAATCAAATCCTCTTGTTTTCTACATCGAGCATTTCTCAAGTAGACTTAGAGTGAAATGATTGATGAAACATTGCTTAAGTGAGGATTGATACCCTCCCTACCATGCGCTTTGTATTTCTTGTCAATAAGGGGGATAGAAAGTGAAATGCAGAAGATTCTCATTTTGACATTGACAGATTCATTTCAGAAGATGTTTAAGGTATTGACAACAAAATACAAAGGGGGAGATTGTTGGAACCACTCTGTGTATAAGGTTGTATTTGTTGTCAATAGTTGTTAATGCAGATCAAAATGAAGGTGATCATGAAATACTCCGATGAAGTAGAGGAGTGGTGATTCAGATGATTGTTGTACTGTTCGTAAGTTCAAAGAACATGTGTCAAAGGTGATACATTGTTTACAACAATGAATATTGTGAGGAGTAATCAATCCAAGGATGATTAAGGCAGGATGGTGTTTTTGGATGAAGACCATGCAATTCCTCCTTATTGCATAAGGACCATGGGCTTTGATGAAGACCATGCAATTCCTCATTATTGCATGAGAACAATGGGTTTTGATGAAGACCATGCAATTACTCATGATTGCATGAGAACCATGCTAGAGACTTCTATGACGGTTGATGAAGGAGGAAATGTGCCAATGCGTTGACCTATGGTGGAGTTTGTGATAAAAGAAAAAGGGTTGCTGAAGGATACAGATCACCAAGAAGAAGTGTTGTTGAGGTGATCGTTCTTGTCGACAAAGCAAACAAACGACATTCAAATTTGTTGACAAAGGAGATTCCATGGTGACATGTCGAGTTCAAGAGTTGTGGTCAACGACCTATGGTTTATTCAAGAACCTCGACAGAGGAATGGATGATCTGGAGGCGGTACAAAAAGAGCAGATACAAGGTGGCGCCGTTTTCCAGTGTTTGCCAAATTTTTGGGCCTCAAAATCGGAAAATGAAGACATGGATTGTCTGCAAAAGGAGGTTCGCACAAAAAGGAAGTCGTGCGCGAAATATAAGAGACTTGCGCGAAATACTGACGTTAGGCGCGAAAAACAACGGGATGCGCGAAATAGTGGATCAAGGTTTTTCGCGCAAACAGTGTTTCAGAATCAGAACGTTGAAAAATGGTAAAGGCATGGGCTGCGCGAAAAACCAGAGTTGTGCGAGGAAAAATGGGAATGTGCGCGAAAAATGTTGTGCGCAGAAAAGCTGGGTGAATTTTTCGCGCAATCAGCGTATCGAATCAGAAATATAGAAAATCGGCAAAGGCAAGAGGCGCGCGAAAAATCAGAGATGTTCGCACCATGTGCGCGGAAAATCGAACTAGTGCGCGTAAAGTTAGCTGTGCGCAAGAAGGGGGAGTTTTACGCGCAGGATCACAAACGTCTATAAATATGAGGTGAACCCCTCTCATTCGGAGAGGCTCGACACTTAGACAAATCCTGAGCTCCGGCGCGCGGAAAAATTAAGGTACAGAGGGTTGCGCGAAAAAGAAGGCGTTGCGCGAAAAAGGGATGTTTTGCGCGAAAA
Organism: Viscum album; assembly: GCA_963277665.1. Taxonomy (NCBI): domain Eukaryota; kingdom Viridiplantae; phylum Streptophyta; class Magnoliopsida; order Santalales; family Viscaceae; genus Viscum; species Viscum album. The sequence goes on along the minus strand of OY728157.1, from coordinate 1,624,574,122 downwards.
AGAAGAGTAGCGCGAAAAGCCTTTTACGCGACAAAAGTTATTTTTACGCGCAAGGTTTGAATTTTACTCGCAAGCCCCTGGGAAGGGTGCGCGGAAAATTTGGGGGTCCCGCAGGCCTTTTGACAGGTGCTTAGCACTCTCAAATCTGCTTTGCGAAGAGAAGAAGAACGATCGTGCAACCAAAATCTGATCTGCACAGAGAGAGAAATATATCGATACACTCAGGTGTCAGAACTGGGAATTGAAGGAAGAGAAGGAGATTTAGTGCATTCAGGTATTGCACTGAAGTAGAATATTGATTTCAAAAGAGCATCAACTCAGGACTCTGATGCAAGCAAAGTCTCATGCTGAACAGGAGACAAAGACTTCAATGCGTATCTATTGAAGAGACCTTCACGTCTATAAACTGAGTGAGACTTCACCAACGGCAGTGAGCCAGGGGGAGTCAACGGGAGGGACCCGAGGGACGCAGTGAGCTATCCCTGAACAATTGTAAAGGCAGTGAGCCTGGGACAGAGTGTCTTTACCCGAACATTTGTATCCGCAGCTAGTGAAGCATAGTGGATTTAGGTACGACCGGCAACCTGTCGGCGTATACTCCTTGGACGTAGCCCTCAGTGGTGAACCAAGTAAAAATAGCTGTGTCATCTGTCTCTGCATGTGAATGTTTAATTGCTGATCATATCCATCATACAGGTTTAAGTAGTTCCTACCAACGTGGGAACAAGATCCACAACTTTAAGAAGAAAAAGTTTCCACCCTGATTCACCCCTCCCCTCTCAGGGTGTCCCGGGGTCTTACAAATATAAGGAAAAATATTCTATTTGGGAAGTCCAATGGAGACTCATAAAGGAATACTTAGTGGAAACATTAGTCATGATAGTGGAAATTTTTTTACGCGTAGTGTTTGTTAAAACAATTATTTTTTTCACATATTTGGTATAATGATCATTATTATTAATGAAATAATAATATTACTCTTAGTATATTTTATATAAATTCATGAAATGAAAAAATTGATTAAAAAGTTATTTTATAATATTTAAAATATCCTTATGACTTCTTAATAGATATAATAACATGGAGGAAAAATTATTTTCTCAAAATATAAAAAAAGATATTCAGGGCATATTTTTTTAGCCTCATGAAAACATAATGTGGTAATATAAAATGATAATTTATTTTTCATTAAATAACACTATAGTGAGATAATATATGAGATTTAATATTGAAATAGAATTTAATTCATAGGATATAAACATAAATCGTTATCAATAATGAGTAGGAATGAGAGTGAAACAAACAATTAACCCATGTTTGAATTGATTTAAATTTTATTCAAACCACTATTATGATAGATTAAAATATATTATGATTTTATACTAGAAATGAAAAAATTATTATGATATCATATGTGATCCATTTATTACAATTCAACACTGGTTTAGTTTTAAATTATTTATGAAAATCATCTTTTCGTGTGGGTTATGTTATCCAATTTCCATCTAAATCATTACCCTATAATATTTATCTCGGTTACATAATCTCTATAATTATATTATAGATATATTATTAATATATATTAACTATATAAATTTTTATAGTCATACTTAAATGGTGTACATGAATAATTAATCACATCACTTCATGGAGGTTGTAGTCCACAGATACATACATACAATGTTATTATATATAATGACTGAAACAGTAAGAAATTAATTATTATATTATATTTTATATACCATAATAATTTCATAAATATCATATATATTTATTATATATATATTTTTAACCATCCATGTAAAATGGTTATAAAAAATGAATTACACCACTACTTTGGTACGATATTCCGTACATACACACAAATGTCGTTCTGTCAATCAATATGTTAGATAATAGGTAGAAAATGGGCATCATAAATAATTAAATATATGTATAAAAATTATAAAATATACAATATTTTATTATTTATTAATGATACAAATCGGAAGAGTAATATGAATTTAATACTCATGAGTCCTTAAGTAAAGATATTTCTTCTTTAATAGACCTCATCTAGATCCTTTAATAAGGGCCATTATAATGGAATATTAAGAAGATAGAAAACCCTAAATCATCACTAATGAGTATTAAAATATATGTTTTTATGATTTTTTCTATTTTTGTCAATAATATGGTGTAATTTAATGATATTAAGGAATGTCTTTTTAGAAGTTGAAGGAGGGAAGAATCCCGAATATTTAGACGGATTAAAATATTATTAAGATATTTTTTTAGAAAGGTTTCACATAAAAATTATATTTTTTCTGAAATTTCTAACTAATAAAATATATTTATTAAATTATAATTAATATATATTTTTTTTTTCAAAATCACATAGTTTTAAATATTATTACACAAATTTACCAATATAATATTATAATAAATTTTCTATTTATTATTATTAAATATGGTTAAAATTATATTTAACTTATTATATAATATTAATTTTTATAAAAAAAATATAATAATAATATTTCATTAGTAATGTTTTTAATGTCACATAATTTAATTTTAAATATGTATAAAAATTACAGTGAAAATGTATTTTAGATGAATTATTTTATAAGGAAAATATGAAATAAAATATTATTAAATATATTAAAATATCCATTAAGGAATGACAAAATATTTTATTTAATATAAAATATCAAAATTCCATTATAAAATTAGTTGTCATAAATTAATAGTTTTTTTTATGAAAAATAAAATATTTAATGAAATGTATTTTTAAGATAAAATTGAAATTATATAAATATAAAATATAATGATGAATATAATGTATTTAATTAAATATTTTATAATTAATGGAGAATTATTTATTGGAAATATAAAATTAAATTCACAAAGGAACTCTTTATTGGAAATCATAAATATGTTTTACAGAAATCATTTTTTTCACTATTCACTAAAAAATTTATATTTTATATTTTTTTTAATTTTTATTTGGATAAAATTGAAATGATTATTTCATAAAAGATAAAAATTAAATAAAATTAAATATAATGAAAGTTATAAATAAATCATCCCTTCAAATTGAAAAATGAAATAATTATTTTGAAGAAACCTTTTCTATAAAGCATTATATGACCTCTTTAAAAATTGAGTTCCTTTTTTATAATAATTAATAAATAAAATTGTACTAAGTATGGAAATTATATATTTATTTAATATTTAATTCAATCATATTTAAACCCAGTTATTCTATATATAAATTATAATAGTCACACTAAAATGATAATATTTCTTGTGTATATTGGGATTCACAGAGTGTGTGGTGATGAATGTAAAAAACTACAGATGGAAATTATTATTTAAAACTATAATTTTCAGGTTCTTTCCCCCAAAAAATAAATTTTTAATTTTATTTTTTATTTCAATCATAAAAGGATTGAAATTTGATAAAATCTCATTTCAAAACCAGTATCGCATAACTGGATAAAAAGCATAACAAAATTTGGGAACTGTGAAATATAATAGCTACCTAAAATAAAACAAAATTGGTTTCTATAATAAATATAAAATAGTATGGAAGATAAATATTATACATGGATTTGAAAAATATCATTGATGTAATAAAATTTAGTAGTAGATAACATTTTTTGGAGAATTATAATGACAAAAATACAATTAATCCTAGAGGAATTAAAACCATGAAATTGAATATAAATTCTTGTTATAGTAAAATAAATATATTTAATTATAAATTTCAAAATATTAAGTTATTATATTACACTAAAAGCATAAATCATGAAAATATATACATACATTATTAATTTTACATTATAATTTTAATTAAATAGTATTTTAATCAATTTTAACATATGTTTTTAATGGAAAATCACAAAAAGTAATTTTTCATTATTATTGAAAAAAATCAATCCATAATTGATCATAAGATATAAAAAACAACTATTTATTTAAAATTTAATTAATAAATTAATACCTTGTTAAAAATATTTGGAATATGTATAAACATTGATATGAAAAATTAAAACATTAATTTTTAAAACCTCAATAACAAAAATCAAGGAAATGTTATAATACAATAACCATTTAATATTAATACAACCAATTTATCATAGATTAATTAATAGTCCATGTAATAATTCATAAATCCTATAAATTAATTAAACCCTGAAAATCGGGATTATTACAATGCCAAAATGGATATTAAAACCATGATTCTAAATATGAAAAAATGTTCAACTAAATAGAATTTTCATGATACATTTAATTTATACAATTTTTCCAACGTGGTGAATTTATTTTCTATTAATTTCTAAATATTTTAATGGATTATTAAATATCCATGACAAATACAATAGAGTGTGTATTTAACAAATCATGTATGTTGTGCGTTCATGATATGTGTAGTAATTAACATAAAAAATTTATTCCAACATTCACAATATTAAATTTTAAATCCTGGCCTTCGTCCCATATATTTTTATGATATATATATTCCCATTATTCCATGGGAATTCATTAGTGCAGTTTCACATTTAAATAGATTTGAATCCCAAGGAATTTTTTATTTTCATTATCTAATCATTATTCCCATGATAAAATTGCATGATACATTTTAAAAATAAATCCCATTACCTTTAAGAATGAACAATTTTATATTCAAATAATTATCATGTGTTGGTTGATTATTCCTTCCCATTATTTCCTTCAAACATTTAAATATTACATGGGGATCTCTCATCCTCTTATTTACTTAATTTCATTTGAAAATATGTGACTTGAAAAATTATTTATTCATCCCAATGGTAAAATGTCCTATATCCTCATATGATGTTAATTTTTATGAGTCTAGTACCCCTTAGGGTCTTTACATAATATCATCTATTAATGATCAACCTTATTTACCATATTATGTATCTTGTATATTTAATTTCTCATTGATCATGTACCATTTCCTAAAACCAAGTTATACATTTATCTTGATTCTATTCTATATTTTAAAATTTCATTCCAATATATTATCATTAACCCAAACGAATGCATTTATTCATGGAATATCATATTAATAGTATTTTATTTCATCACATATGTCTCTTACACATCAATTTATTTTTCAATAAATGACGTATTTTGATCAAAATATTTATATAAATATCGAACATCCAGAATAACATTATCCCTTTCATTAAATCACAAATCATGAAAAATCATTTCAAGTGACATGATCTTTTATTTTGATAGAAAATTATTTTCAGTTCAATTAATGTAATGCGGTCTCTATTATAACATCTAGACTCAAGATCCACATAACATGTTCCCCGTGATTGTGGGTTAGATGACCTCATACTCTCCTCCCCATACGTTAAAGCTCCTTACTAGCAGCAAGGGTGTAGATGTTGTGTGGTGGAGATCATGTACCCACTTTTCAAAGTGGAATCTAAAATATGACCATTAACACACAACATGAGACACATAAATAAAAATAGATAATAAATAACCAAAAGAATAAATAAATGTGAAATAATATCATATTACCAAAATCCACCATACAATGTCATATACATAGATTCGTGGAATGATTATGTTAAAAAAATGGAATAAGGGAGAGAATTATACAAACATTAAATTTAAAAAAAAATACATAAAAATACAAATTTCTCTAATATAAACCATATAATATGCTCGGTCCTCAGCTCCTATAAAAATTATATAAGTGATCCCTATTAAGGATATGAAGTGTTTTGCATTAGATTATCTGTAACTCCATTCCATTAGTCTTCTTGGGTACTAAAGGAATCCAGAGTTGGGTTTGAGATAATATCCCAATAGGATACCAAATTTTTTTTCTAGAAGTAATCAAATCAGTATTCATTGATATATAGTGTGAATGAATGAATAAATAAGTAATAATAATCAATCAATAAATAAAAAGCCAGCTCATGTTCCTCATGAACAGTTCGCTACTCTACCTACCACTTCTCATTGATAGAATACGCGATTGATCAGTAATTATATATTATTGAATATATATATATATATATAGTTTATTTATATACTACAACAACCTATTTAAACCAAGTACATGCAGATGTGTGGGGCCATATACCTTGACTACTAGATTCTGGCTAATCTAGGGAATCACTAATACATTCATAACCAGTCATAATGAGCCTATATGTACATTAAAATGTGTAGATTCCCAAAATCACATAAATAGTAAGATATGGCGTGCATGACATTGGGGATGGCGAGTTTTCCAATATTTCAAAAATCGAACAGGGGACGTTGTGTGTCATTTCCACTATCCAAATAGTATTAGTGGTTTGATACGTTATTCTCAACACCTGATTTAAGCGATCATGAAAAAGTAGTTCCTAGAAGAACACATAACAACATTTCACACAATATATCATATGAAAAATGATATTTATATTAATAATCAAGTTACATTTCAACTCATGTACAATTCATTTCAAGACCAGATAATATAATAGAAATAAAATTTTATTAATAATTTGTTAATGAATTGAATAATAGTTGATGGCTTTCCAACCATTAATCATTTCATCAATAAAAGAAATTCAATTCAATTAAAGAAGGAAACCCATGTAGAATAAGCCATTATATTTAAATATATTCTATTCAATCAATGATGACTTTGATATTCTATTTATATGATTTATGTAGCATTTAAAATTTATCATAGAAAATAAGAAAATTACCTAAATCGATAACTCCACTCATGTGTTTGTAATATAATATAGAAGGTTTCATGGGTTCTAAAAATTAATTATATAACATAGTTAAAATAGTTAATGATCCATTGTGAATTCTTACAAGTATTTATAGGATTATAGTCAAATAATTATAATAGGGAAATTGAATTCAGATCCAGAAAGGGGTGTTATTAACTAAGGTCAACTTCCTCTAATATAATAAACAAGATCAATAGGTCTATATCAAAATGATTACTACAATATAATATTATGGAATCAATTAAATGGTGATTAGAAATAACGTACATCTTACAATAAATGTAAAAACTACAAAAACACTAGAATTTTTGTGGAAATGAAAATAACACAAACCATTGGGCTAATGATGAATCCTCATCTAAAAGTCACCACAGAATCAATGTTTGTTTGGGAAAATCAAATATATTGTACAATTTCTTATAAATAATAAAAAATATATATTTTTCCTAAATATTATATTCAATCTAATGATAATATAAAGTAACAAGGGATAAGATCAAACATTGTACTAAGGTGGATCATATGGTTTCGATAGTGTTATATTTGGTCTTCTGATAGAGATAATATCTGAATTCCAAGATTAAGATATATTAGATCTCAGTGGACCAGAAACCAGTTTTAGTTGTTGTAAATGGAAGGATATAGAATAAAACCTTGTATAAGACATCATTAATTGAAAAAACATCATTTTCCTCTAATAATAGGGGCATATGGTTTTGTTGTATGACTAGGAAAAACAATTTTAAAATTATTCCCATGGACTTTCCAAATAGAAACCCTACATGGTTAAGTTTCATGGATTCCCAAAACATTCTCAAACCGTGAGAAATATTACTATCAACACTCGCTAGTATTTTCTAGGTCGTGTACCTAGGGTCACATGATTGCATAAAATTTGTGCACCCTGTGCTGATCTTCTGTTTCACACTACATTGTAAGTAGAAACAATGTAGGATTCGAAGCATGGTTTTTTCTTAATGAAATAACCCATAGTTTTCCCCATACACTATGTTTTTAGGCTCCAAATAAACTCCGGAATCCCCTGTGAACCTAGAAACCCCATTGAAAAACATTAAAATGGACATTTAAAATATTTTCAACAAAAAATAATGGTATGTACCATCATAAAAATTATAGACACTAAAACATCCCATCCATATTGAAACATTTCACCCTATAACCCTTCTAAATGTAAAGAGATTTTTTCAACCTAGAGATTAAACAACTAAACTCATATATCAGATTCAGATTCCTATGTCCATCCATATACATGGTCATGCTTCCATAGCACCTATACCAATGTAACTGACATACCATTAGAGTGTCTTCAATCCCCGATCAACACAATGAATTGGATACCCCATTACAGAATATTCCACTTCAAATTCAACATAATGAAGAAGAAATGGATGGCTTAAGATTGGATAATATCAATGAATCTGTAATTCATGAATGATATCATGCATAGTCCAATACTTCTAGGAAACTATTATCTGGAAAGAAATTGGTCTTCTATATTTCCAAACCTCAAAGGGTACAATGAAAGTAGTTGATATATTACCTAAACAATGCCTAAATCTATGAATCAACCACAATGAGTCTCACAAGAAAACCTAGTCTCCTTTTATGATCTTAAGATGTTATCGATATCTGTTGGAAAATGAAAATTATCCAGAATAAGCTGTCTGAATGAATTTTCTAATAAGATAGAACTGATTTATATTCACTTGAATGAAAAATAGTCCAAACTTATCTTCCAGTAATGCCTCTACTCAGTAAAGAGTTGAACAAAAAGTTCTCTCATATAAGGATTCATAAGGATCTATCTCAAAGGTGGCCTAAAATCTATAATTATAAGTGAACTAAAGGAGGTAAATTAGCTTCCCATAAGAAGCATCAATGTTAAGGACACATACATGTAGAATGCCCAATAAAACATGTATCGTACACTCTGTTTGTCCATCAGATTATGACTGATAGCCTACTCTAAGTATAACATGTGTGCCCAAGGGCTTTTGCAACCCCTTCTAGAAATGTAACATAATGTAAACATATTGTTTAGAAATTGTAGAATGGGAAGATCTGTGAAGACGTAAAACCTCCCTAACATACATCCCCCCTTATTAATATATCTATATGGTCTCTCACATAGTTAATATGTGTTTTACCATCACAAAAAAATCAAGGATAATCAACACAATATCATTTACAAGGGTGATCAATTCAAATTAGTTATATAATCCATGGAATCATTGTCCCATTTTTCCATGACATTGGATAATGGAATCAAATTTCCTTTTAAACACTAATGTTATTCATTCACATGATGATAGATGGAATAACATGTGATGAAATAGAAAATGACATGTTTTATACTAGTAATACAATAACAGTGTTGTAGTTCTCGATACATTTTGGTGACAATAGGATGAAATTCCTAGGATTGTGCATGTAATTTCCACACTAGCTTATCATTATTGTTTATATAGAACCATTCAAACCCATGAAATATTTTATTATCATCCCCATTCAGGGTACAACCTGAAGATATATCATTAAACCCGATACTTTCCCTTTGGAAAATGATATAAGTATTAGATATTTTCCTCATTGTTACACATTTTAGTATATTAGTGGTCAATAATGAGGATCTAAGTATTTTCTAACCATGGTCCTCCAGAACCACCATGAGAACCTCTATGAATAAGGACATGATATTCTATTCACCATTGGCCTCTAGAACTGCTTTAACATGAGTATTTCATATCAAATCATCAACCACATCATTGTCTTTAGTAAGACGGTATCCATGTTCACAATAAAATTAATATTGGTAATCCACCAACATATGCTTCTGCAGATTCATATCCCACTATGTATATATTTACTTTAGGGTATTGTGATCAGTTTATACCATAAAAGATCTGTATGAATATATTGTCCCCAATACATTATAGCATAAACTACATCGGCTTGAATCAAGTCAAACATCATGTATTACCTTTCTTTATAAAAAAAACTAATGAGACTCATACACAACAACTTACTTATCTGGCATCATTGTAACTCTAAGAACGATGCATGATGTGTATAAATATACAATATAACTGCTTAGTAACACTATAAGAATCATTCCGAATATTGAAGTCAATTTTCCCTTTATCACCAAAAATGATTCTTTATATGATTTTGATAGTATGAATTTCACACATTACCATTTCAAGACTATAGCTATCACTGTGAGGAATATGAAATCCTTGAAAAATTGTGTATAATATCTGAATATCCAAAAGAAAATTCGTATGAAAACAATTACTTGGATGATACCAGAAAAGAATAGATATCATACTAACTATAACTATTGAAAATATAGTCTCTAATATAATGTGACCCACGAAATGTATTTTTTCAATCTAAAGGTCACATTTTATGAGCTTATCATAGAGACTCTACCTCCACAGTTTATTTATAATGATCTCAATATATTCAGCATGGTCATGTCTGGAGTTTGAATACACTATGATTTAATTTAAAAATACTACTAATAATTAATCATGATACTAGTTTAAAAAATGATTCTTTAGGGATATAAATGTTGTAGGTGTGTTCATCAGTTCGAACAACAAATCCAGGTACTAATATATACCATACATACTTATAATAGTTGTGAGATGTATGACAAAGTTCTTGACACACACCTAATGCTAACCCGACCTCAAATCTGGATTTCAAAACATTTATTCACTTTGAGATGATCACAGAGTTCATATATTCTTGAAAATTAATACTGATTCATTATCATGATTTTGTTAAATCCATTACAACCCATTTAAGGAAATAGTGTATCACATGATTTTTTTTTGAAAAAGTGACCATTAAACAAACATGATTTGTGTTGGGGAATATGAAGATATTATCATAAAAATCATCTATAAAATAAAATGTCTTAACATATATATATATATATATATATATTACATTACGTTTTTAGAATAATTCATACATTACACAAAACATGCCCAAAAACTATAATATTCTAGTAGAGTTGGAAACTATTAAACAGAATCAGTATCACCTATGTGATCTAAATTATTTACCACTAGGTTATTTATGAATATAACTCTTTTTAGACACGACATACATAATACATATCATCATATCCATATGAGGTAACAATAAAAAATTGGTGATCTCAAATGATCAGTAAGGGTAAACATGGGAGATATTTAAGCTTAAAAATTTGAATATGGGTATTATAACTTGATCATGACATTAGAATATCATACCAAACAAAAAATAAGATAAAAAAAGATTCATGTCATAATTCATGGTAGTTAATAATATATGAGTAATAAGTTAATAAATAACATAATCCATGAAATAATATCATATAGATAATACATTTAATTGTAGCATACATAAACTTGTGATATCATTCCTTATAAGTCAAGATGAATTTTTAGAACATATCACGACACATCTTGGGAACCACACATGCTTGGATGAACAAACCACTATCCTCATTCTTCATCCTTTCCTTTTAAGGGACCATGTTTTCCAATCTACATACATTGAATAATGTTTCCCCATCTACCAACATCATGATGAATACACCTACTGGGAAAGACACAACACCATCCTTAGTCAGAGTCCATTCCTTATAAGATATCATGTTTCTAAAACTTACCGTAATTGGTCATGCCCATTGACTGATTCAAATATTTATCTCATGAGATATTAATCATTATTCTATGTGTTAGATATAGATAAGTACATCCCATCATCATATAAATTAATTCATTCTTGTTCTGCAAGATAATATTTCTTTCATATTATGATAACCCAAAAATAGATATGGGATTTAAAAATGTCCAATAATAATCCTTAAAATGAAATGGGTTTCATAAACATGTAATCATATCATTAACAATGGAAAACAATAGGTTTAAAACTCATTACATCAAATACTAACCCATGAAAGGAAGAAGGTTTTAGTTCAATAATACCCTTAGAAGATGAAAATATTTCATAAATATCACTACCTCAAAAAATAATCCATTTTCAAAATTAATATGAATGTATCTTTTTTATTATCTTCCTATAAAATCTGATTTAACATATATAGCTATCATTATAAATAGAATTTATATATAAAATTTCAACTAAATAAATTTATTGAGGAAAAGATAATTTTATCATTGAAAAATGTTTTTCAAATCCAAAATCCTTTTAAAACCATTATCATGGAAACTAATAATGTAAGATTCGAATATATATTGATAAACATTTCCATGGAAAAAAAATTGAATGCTTATAATGAAATAATGAAAACAATTTGAAAATTATTTTCCTTGATAAAATATAAATAATGTATGAAATCATTTTGAAATCATTATTTATTGAAAAATAATAAAATAGATGAAAACTATAAAAAATCCATTAATTTAAAAACAAAATATGGAATATCAAAAAATATTTGAAAATCATTTTTCCTTCAAAAAAACAGAGAATCGAAAACATTTCCGAAAAAATTTATGTGAAAACATATAAATGAATCATGAAATTATTTTGAAAACCATTTTTAGTTGAAATCATTTAAAATATGGTAAAATTATTTAAAATACCTTTTAAAATTAATATATTGTAAAAAAAGTTCATTAAAAATAAATTTTAAAATCATTTAACGAATTATTGAGAACAATAAATCAGTTTAGAAAAAAATCAATAAAAAAATTTAATATAATAAATATACATAATGTTAAGAAAATAATTTACACTTAATTATATAGTGTAAGATTCATGGAAATGAGGGTCATGATAATGGGTAAGTCTCCACATTTTTCGCATTCCCAATAGTACAATAGAAGTTTGAAAAAATTTGATCCACAATGGAAAAACTGGTACTTCTAAAAAAATTTAAAAGGTATAAAATTTTTATAAATTTAATTTAATATAATATGATATATTTAATACTATTATTAAACCATTTTGTGAAATCATAGTTTTGAAATAATAAAAATTTCTGTCCAAAATGGACAATAATGTATGATTTTGGAAAAAAACATTGTCCTACTTATCTAATATACTAAAGTATGAAATAACTTTACTAATAGATGATTATTTAATGAAAATAAATAGGTTTATATTATTCATGATTTTTTATGATTTATTGATCTTAATATCATCATAATAAATGTATAATCATAATCAATCTAAGAATGAGATGAGATTATTTCAATAAACTCTTACCAATTGGTAACATAGAACTGTACTCCCTATGTATGATGATTATGTTACATGAATATTAAGGAATCATTAAAATTAATATAATCATGATATAACATTTCATTGATTGTATTTACACCTCAGATAAAACTATACGTTCATAACATGACACATGTCTCAAATAAGGAAAATTGGGACAAAATTACTTTACCGATTTGGAATGTTATGAAAAATAAACACCATTAAATAATATTCAAAAAATAGATATGTGAATACCCATAAATTTAACTATAATATTCATATAAAACAATCAAACTCAGTATATAATCCACTCAAAGAATGAGTGGTGAACATGGAATGTATATCACAGATATAAAAAGTGAGATGAAATTCAATTACATTGTGTCATGACTCTTATAGTACACATTTAAACCTCCTCTAAAAAATATAAAATTATTATAAATATATAATATAACCATATTAATATATCTAATGCCATATATATATTTATTATTTTTAGTGATGATAATCATGAAACTGAATGAATGAAAAAAATCGATGGGTATATTGATGCTTATCAACACTCATGTTTACATAAATTTTTGAATTGAGTATATTTACTGAAGCTCCTTCATTGAGATTCCTCACAACTGAGACCACGAGAATCACATTGATGGTGGGTTTATAATTCTGATGATCATCATGATTCATGTGAAGGAAGATGAATGTTACTCTACAATTCTCACAGAGTTCAATATAGCACAACCGCATCATGGTGAACCTTTCCTCCACAACTTGCCTGATGGCCACTAATTGAACAATATCTCCATGAGTCTGGAAAAGACTGATGTACTGATTCCCCTTCATAGCATCCTTTTCCTACATCGTGAGCCCTACAAGCACCACAAACCCTCGTCTCCTATAAAGAGACATATGTCACCCCCTCATACAAATTGGTATCGTAACCATTCATCATCTGATAACCTGTTTCTCGAAGATCCCAATAAACATAAACCCAAAACAAATGGAGCACCCACTGTACATTATCATCATGAGTCATGCATACATTTTTATTCATGGACCCTTCCTACGGTAAGGATTACATTTTCAAAGGCTGCCACACTTCATGAATAAGGGATCCCCATTTGGTTACTCGAGGCTTTGTAAAGTGTAAAGCCTTCATGGAGAACAATCCTAATGAAGATATTTATTCTAAGGAAAGACCATAACATATGAAGATATTACATTCATGAAGAATCACTCCATTATGATGAAGATTTCCTATATGAATCACCACTCGTTCACGAAGATCCATTCCATTACAAAAGTACATTTTCTGAGCAACCCATCATTATGTCACCCCCCCCCCCCATTACCATGGGGCCTTCAATGATTCTGTGAAAGGAATTCATAGTTCCATGAGAGGTGCTTCATGTTGTGTTTCCCTACCATATGATTCATCACAAATTTTCCCTAATAGTTATTTCTTCATTGCATAGATACATAAACATGGACCCATCTATTGACTAATTCTTTACCTCTCTCTCATCGGCCATTACATGTGCTTTCAAATCCCCATGTGTGGGTTAGTAATAGTCATGTATCTCAAATGGGTGTGGAGTGAGTCCCCATCGTCATATCTATAGTAAATTCAATATCCACAGACTATAATCACCAACACATAATCTTATATTGTTTTTTTCTGTATCTGTGTTTATTTTAAGTGTCGTAGAATGCAGATAGGCACTATTAACCTCTCACTCTTTCTCTATCACTTTGGGATTTTTCACCATGTATGCTTTAGAATGTGTCAATGTAATCCCTAACTCACCATTATCCTCTTCCATGTGTATGAGTGTCATGGAATTAGGTCTTTCTCTAACAGACTCAGATCCTCCCACTATAGAAATACAACCTCCTTAGGATTCATTCATAGAGATAATACATATTTGAATCTCATTAGGTAGCTATCCATGCCAAAGGCCCACACCATATTTCATGGACACACATTCATTACATGACCATAGTGTCTATTGTTATCTCATTTTTCTCGAACTGATCATGATTCAAACAATATAATGTTAAATTTTTTTATTACCTCATCTTTAGGATGGAAAAAAATGTGTAAGATCCATGCCATCCAACCTATTAGTTAAATCAATTTCATCATAGTTTCTTCATCAGCACTCATGTTGTAAAACAATATACGCTTTCAAACTAAGAAATTTTTGATTCCTTTTGGGTATAATGGAAGACTCAATGATGTTAATTCCCAGAAAATGGTAAACATTGGTTCCCCCTCCAATGGATGAACCCTCTAATGTGACATATTCCATTATTGGGGCAAGTCTCCTAGGTCCACCTCCCTGAGGTGTTCTGATCCATTATTATGGGTAGATAACTATGCATAAGATTCGAACAACCCTACATCATCCAACCAAGAGATACCCTCTTACAATTTTATAATAACCATGTGTAAGAATCATCATGCCTCAATGTCACTATACAAGTGTACACCCTGATTCAATGACAAATTAATGAACTATAAGGACTTTGATCTATAACTTCTAAAAATGGTACATAACAAGCATCTTTGAGATTCAGGACCATCATCCATTCTCATCCAGATAATTCATATGTGACATTATTTACATGTAGAATCATGCCCCAACCAAGGCTATACTTCTATTGGATCCATATTAATGATCTCCATTTATCTCTAGATGTCTCTTTAGGTGTCTCATTTCCCCCACTAAAAAATACATTAACGTAGATTCCTAACCACTAGGAAAAGTAGGAATCCTTCTTGAGGATCAATCCTACAACTATCAACTTCTTCTTGGTTCCATCTCATTCATCCTCACACATAGACATTAACTCCATATCCTTCATTATTTTACCCCTTCCTCCAATTATAAGTTAATTCATACCATCCATATGGGTAGCTAACATTCAAAAATCCCCACATGGTTTATTCTCGCAATTGATAGTGCCCCTCTTGGGAAGGGAATCTATCCATGTGTAATCCTCAAATCACTCATTTGAACGATGCTGGTTTTGATACATGTCTTCAAAACATGGTTTTTAGGAAGCATCCTAATGGATCAGTCTCATCCAATGGTAAACCATGGCTTCCCCCTTTTGTGGGTGTACTCTCTTAATCCCTTAATTAAGGTGTCTAGATCAACATTTAAGGTTTGAAATCATCCCTTTTTTGGACATTCCATTAAGGGTCCATCCATATGGTTGATTTGATCCATACACCTGTTAATCCTTCAAGTTGATCCCTCCTAGTTATGTAATCACCCAATAAATTTTTTTTGGTGTCCATATCATCATTCATGGTGCTAAATA
Source organism: Viscum album (assembly GCA_963277665.1). Lineage (NCBI taxonomy): Eukaryota > Viridiplantae > Streptophyta > Magnoliopsida > Santalales > Viscaceae > Viscum > Viscum album. The sequence continues at coordinate 1,624,557,779 of OY728157.1, read as the reverse complement.
TTCCCTCTATAGGGCATGTCATCCACAATATGTCCTCATCAATAATTTTGATATATCCATCAGTAAAAACTCTAGGTACCACCTCCTAGGGATGCATAAATATGGTCCACATTCATAAGTGATTTGAAAAATCTAATTTGTCTCTTCTAGAGTTCAAACTCACAACATACTCTATGATAAACATACAAAGCTGAGGAAACATTGGATACATGTCTCTGAAATATGATTCACCACAATTGATGTGGAATGACTCAAGACTCTATTCCCTCAAGAAGAACATTGAAATGGGAAAATATAAGTTACCAATGTTCTAGTGTCTAGACATCCCAGCGATGCCCAATGTGACTAGTCTTCTGACTTAATGTAGTCATCATTACATGACACTATGGAGTATCCTGACAGAAGTATATTAATCTACATGCATCCAAAAATAGATGGAATTAAGAGGAGTTTCAGAAAAATAATCATAAACTATAAGGGAGACCCATATTAAGAGATGAATTATGTAGAGGAATCCAAGGATAGAGATAATTACATCCCATCATCCAGTTTTGATTAAGGAGAGAATATCATTGAAGAAGTGATTAATTCCAACCACCTTTGGAAATTGGAAAATACAGGTAAAAATTACCACTCACCTAGAGTAGTAGAAGACACATGTTCCCCAATGTTGAAATAATCATAAAAATATAACATTATATTATCCAGTATCTAACATTTCTATATTAAAGATTCACTTCTGGAAATATTCTCAATTTTTTAAGATGTGTCATAATTTATTGTATCATTGGTCTCTGTATTTATAAAAAAGGTCAACATGGAATGACATTTTTGTTTGTAAACAAAGCTATCCTCAGTATACCAGGTAGAGATATTTAACTGTTTCATTCATGTAGTACATCATTAACTAGGATTTTTATATATTATAAAAAAAATAAAAAACTAAAAAATTCAATGTTTTGTGAAATGAAAAATATTAATAAGAATATATAAATTCAAAAAACAATTAATTCAAAAATTCTTGGGGGTTGTATTCTACCCCCGTTAAATTGAGATTTTCCCTTGAAATTATTATTTTTATTAATATTTCATTTCTTGAGAGTTTCATTCATAGAAACCCTCATTGTGAAAATAAATTCTACAACTCCCCTTTAAAAGAGAAAGTTGTAACCATAAAAATTTCCCAATGTAACATATAACTACGTTTCCACAGTACAAAACATAGTTTGTGAGGGAATAATATTGATGGTGGAAATGTGTTAATATATATAGGCTGTGATTGTGTTAATAAATTACAACAAAATGAATGATCGGATAAAATATGAGGGCCTTAATGGTATAAATCATGGATTTTTTAAAAGGCCATCAATTGAACATTAATTATGGTATTTGGACACACATTTCTTTTTTACCAATTTCATATCATTTACGAATTATTTTACTAACCAATATTATAATGATATATACATATATTATATATCTATAAATAAAAAATTCATTCTTTAGTTGTGATTTTATCTATTTATAAACCATCCATTACATTATGAAATCAATGTCTAAAATTAACATTGATTCCCGATAAACATAAATATATGTATCACAAAGATTATGGCCCATAAAATATTATAATGTATAAATATTTATCTCTATCAATCATTAAAAATACATATGAAATATATATATATATTACTATCTATATCATTCAAAATCAATATGGTAATACATTAATCATTAATCATAAAATGTAACACTACTATTTCATTATAAGTTTATTTTTATAATAAAATATTAGACAATAACAAGGGTATTATCTATGATAGTGGTATGGGTTAGCCCTTGTCATCTACCATTCTTATGTCCAAGACCCACAACCCTATGAAACATGATTTCATTTGACATGAAAATCATTACATCATTATCTAAAACATCACTAATAAAACATCGACAATAAAAATGATTGAAATCCTTGAAATAAGATTAATATTGAAACATCCTTTTAATCATGTTTTTCATTACAATCACAATAAATCTATACTTACACCATTTTTTAACATAAAAATATCATGACTGGTTAACCATATAACCCGTATAGAAAATTACAATTTAAAACACTAGAAATGAATTTATAAAATTATCTTCACATTGATTCAAAAAAATATCACAAAGAACCACATGGTTGTCGCATACCAAACATGTGAACACCCAAATCAATCATTCCATTGAAACTTGGTAATAACCTAAATGACCATAAATACTTTTTGAAATAACATATATACGTCATTATTCCAATGATTAATGGATATTTTATTTAAATCAAATAAGTTTGAAACTTCATCCTTGGTGGCATAGATCACTTGGTCAATAATCTATTCCAGGGTAATTTATACCCTCTGATTTACATATTTATATCCATCTTATCATTATCCAATCAATATTATCTCAACATCAAGAAATAATTAAGGTCTACCTTCCACTAATCCAAATATCAATTTTCAATTTCTTCAACACCATTAAACATATCCTTTCAATCCATAATGATATGATAAATAGAAAATAATTATATGTATCTTGATTCATATAACATAATCATAGATGTTAAGAACATGTATACTTTATTCATCAAGAATTAATCGAAAACCATTACTCATGAATCGTCAAATTATTCATTAATAATTCATTTATAGAATATGTTATATGAATCATTTTTTAAGCTTTCTCAACATTAATCTATTCAGGAATCTAATGCTTAATGTCAACTGTACTAGAAGACCAACACATACAGTACACTTATGGTTTACCGTATCTTCATCATCATTAGTATAACCTATACTCATACCACCATCAAGATTCTATTTCTGATTCATCATCATAAGAAATATATTTTAATAATATTCATAATTTTCACTTTTGAATAATTCAATGTATACATTCTATTTCTAGTTTACTTGATTTACTAAAACTAGAAATCACGTGGTGAAAAGCACAAATCCTAGAATAAAACCGCATAATCATGAAAAATAATTACTTATAGGATGGATAAATCAAGACACATAATTATATAATCAATGAAACATTATTTTATCCATTGTTATTGATATTCATCCTCATTTTAAATCTATCATAGAGGTTCATAATGAGTATGTGAAATCCCAAAGCATATCCCTTAGGAGTGTCATCCCAGGTATGAATCTAGTGTTATTATTATATATCATATTACATCAAATTAAGCCCAATACCCATTGTCATAGTTGTTACCCCAATCCACAATTGTGCTAAAGACACATCTACTTTTTGTATCTAGATATTGACTTACTTATAGGAAACCACTCTCTCTATCATTGTCAAAAATTCAATGAAAATTTCAAAAATGTTAACTCATCTAATACTTATTTTTCATGACATACGTAGACATATCCATTGAAATATAGCTAGGGGTTGAACTAATTTCTTCATATACTAGTTTCCAATTCGTAACCTAGTCGTTACAATAATAATAACAACTAAAAACTACTCCTTACAAATATAGATATAGGTTATTATTGATAAATACATGAAACATTAAAAGAACCAATGACCAAATATTGTTTTAGTCTGTAAACTATGGAACATGAAAATATAAACATTGGTACATAAGTTAGAAACATTATCCCCCATCTGATTCGTTGTGACCAATTTCCTTTATAGACATATCAATATTTATTAATATTGTAATATTCGTTGGAAGGAAACCTAAAAATTGGTGATCTCATAAAATTGGGAGACATGTAAGTATAAACATGAGCACATGGGATTGGAAATGTGATCCTTACATTAGAATATCATACCCTACATATCATGATATTAGAAACATTAATCATGGAATAAATAATGGCATTACATAAGACATGAATCATAATGAAATAAGGTACAAAATACATGAAATCATATCATATCCATAAGACATGGAATTATTTCATACAGAAACATGTGATATTATACTCTATATGTTAGGAACCATTTATAGATATTATCAAATAACTTCATTAGAACCGTACATATCAGGTTGGACACACTACCTTACCAAATCATTTTTCTTTCTATGTATGATATCAAATGTCCCCATATTCCCACACTGGATCTAATTTCCCCATATTCAAACATTATGGTGATTACGCCTTCTGGTCGGGACTCACCACCACCCCCAATTATAGTCCATTCTTTATAATGGATGAGGTTTCCCTATATTAATTTAGTATATCAAGACCTTCTACGTGATTCATATATATATATATATATATATATATATCACATGATGTAAATATTTGAGAAATGCATTGTGGAGAGATATAGTTCCCACCCATCTAATAATGAAATCATTCAAAAAATTTCTACAAGATAATAAAATTCTCATCATATTATTACACATAAAAAGTGATCGATTTTATAGAAAATCCTATCATAATCCATTGATATGAAATGAGTTTCAGAAAAAATGTTATCATTACATATAATATGGAAAAACGTGTCGTTTCATAATCTTTTAATCAAGTCATGACCTTTGAAAAGAAATAATTTTCATAAGAGTAAAACTTGGGGAGGAGGAATGAACTTCAAAAAAATCCTACCAAAAACCATTTAGGAAATAAATATTAAAGGATACATTGAGTTATTTCCCCAAAAGACATGAGTAACATAAACCGATGTCATATTATATAGAAAATATTTTTAAATTATCCATTAATACAACTTACTAAGGAAAATATCCTTCATTCCTATAATATTTTTTTTAATAAAACTTATATAATATTTAAAAGCATGTTTATGAAAATTTATAATTTAATATTATCAATCATATAGAAAATATCTGTATTAAAATCCTTTTGAATGCTTATAATGAAAGCATGAAAATGTTTTCTATCCCATTTTCCTTGAAATGATATTATTAATTATTTAAATCAATTAAGAGAATTTTTTCCACGATATATAATAAAAGAGGATTGAAAACATTTTGAAGACAATATCATTGAAAAAATATAAATGAAACAAAAAATCATGTTGAAAACAAATTTTTCATTAAAATCATTTAATAGATGCTTGAAAATGTTTTAAAAACCATTTCAATGAAAATATATAGTAGAATCATTAAAAAAGTTTACATTGTTTCTCTTTCAAGACTTATAAATTTCCCATAAAAATTATTTAATACATTTATAATAACATATCATTTTTAAAACCTTTTCCTCTGAAAATAATTATAGAAAAGTCAAATAGACTCATTCAAAACCTTAAAAAATTATAAAACTTTTTTCATTTAAAACAATTTTAAAAAATTAATATGACACCAATATTATGAAAATAATTTTTCCTTAATCATTAAATTGTAAAAAATTTATTTTATATTTAAGTAATTGATAATTAAGATAGAGGGTGTGTTTGTATATTACAAACACTCATTTTATTCCCTCGAAGTTCCATAATGATCCATTATTAGAAAATGATAAGAATATTCAATTTAAAACAATTTTATAAATGGTATAACATTTCTATATATTTCATTTAACATCATATGATAAAATTAATTAATTTTAAAAAATCTTGATTTTTAATCAATTGAAATATCCTTCCAAAATGTGAAATAAAGTCGAAATTTCAAAAAAAAAATCTCAGTTACAATAATTTACAATTAGTGATAAAATGATTCTAAAAATAGAGATATAATTGAAAACTACTGTATAATCGAAATCATGAGTGTTTTTGAAATATTGATCCTAATATCTCATCAATAGAAGCAAAATAATAAATAATCTTAGAATGAATTGTAATTGTAGCATAAAACACATAACACTTAGTACCATTGTACTATAAACCCCATGTAATGAAATAAAATTATGATAGGCTTAGAATATCCAAAAAAAAATTAGATTTATTATATAACATTTAAATGTTATTTTATCCACATAAAATATAATTATTGTTCATAACATGGCATGTGTCTTAAATAATGTAAATTGAGATCAAATTACATTACCGATATGTTATCTTCGGATAGATAAACTCCATGAATGAAATATAAAACAATGGATATATGAGATAAAAATTTAATTGTAATATTACTATATAAAATCCTTTTATTGTATAAACTCTAAGAAAATGAAAATTTTGGTGAACATGGTAAATTTGTAAAGGATTTAAGAATATAGATCAAATTCTCGTACCTCGTCTCTTGACTCTCATCATAATCATTCATGTTGACTATATAAAATATATAATTTTATTATAAATATATAAAAGAGAAATTAAATTATATGTAATACCATATATATTTTAAGTGTTTATTTATATTTCCCTTTTATCATAATTTCTATGATAAGGATTCACATTGTGTAACATTCACCTTGCTATTTTCAAGTGTCTTTATTAGTTTTATATTTGGTCCTTATACTAATATCATGATTACCTGAATGTAAAAAATTATATTAACGTAATTTATATTAATTATTTTTGTATTCCAATAATATATATAAAGATGATGTATGGAAATAGAATACATCGTTGAAGGAGATAGTAGGACATATATGCACATAAACGTTGTTTCCATTTTACTGTCTTATTGAACAAAAAAATGAAAATAATATATAATTTAATATGTATATAATAAAATTAATATAGAATTATTATTTAATATATATCATATAATTTAACTAAACACATGCCCAATTCATTACGTATTGTCTATGAAAAAATTACATCATTTACGAGGGCGGTTTTCCACACTTTATAAAACAAAATTATCTCATTTACACATGATTGAAGGAAAAATGTTTTTTCCTAAATAAAAAATACATTTAAATAAATTACATTTAATATATAATATATATCATATATAAATATTGTTTCTAAAAAAATTCCACCAAGATAAGTGGAAAAGGAAAATTAACAATCATCGTTTTGTGAGGCAATAATTCACTATACCCATAAATAGTGCATTTGTTACCCATTTGATGGAAGTTTGTATAACTACATGTCAAACCATTTGAATAAATAACTAATCCTATTTTTATGATATTTGTGTTTTTATATATATGAAAAAAATAATAATAGTTGAATATTTGTAGAGAGGAAAATAATAGAAATAATCTTGATGAGTGATGTTACATATTCATTAGGAAAATTGTTTTTGTTTTTAGTGAATAGATTCCTTTGATTACATTAATAAAAAATGGAAGAATAAAGTTCGAATGGTGGGATTTTATTCAGTGTATTGGGATGATATTGGCTGATACTCAGGGGATTTTTGGTGTGAATAATAGAGAGAGGTGGTGACCATTACTATAGTGGAGAGGGGGCACACTTGGAATTAATAAATTGAAGTTAGGTGTACCAATGTATTTATCTATCATTTTTAATACCAAATGGAAAAAAATAAATAATGTTTTATGTATGGAGTAAATATCCATATCAAATTCATTCCGTTCTAGGTCATTTAGGCCGTGAACATTATGGTTTGTTATTGTGTTAATCTCAATTATACCTTTATAATTTTAATTATTTATAAATTAATTCCCTAATATTTTTTTGTCAAAGAACATATTGAAATTATATTCAATTATAAAATTATATTATTCAAAATATTGAATCTATTTAACAAATTCAAAACATATATGTGGTTGGAATTATTTTATAATTTATCTGGCGGACAGAACGATGGTGATGGTTTTAAAATAAAAACCTCCATAAGATTTATATGATTTTATAGTAAATTTATAACAAAATTACGTCCAGTGGACTAAATTTTATTAATTGAAATATATTATTAAAATATTATTTAAAACCAATTTAAATATAAAAATAATCATTATTAATAAATTATATGAAATCTAGTTTTGAATTAAATTTCTGTATTTTTCACTATTAATTAAAACATAAAACATAATAGAAAAATATAAAACAATTACCCTAACCTAATATTTGTATTTCATATTTTGATATTTAGTTTATTTTTATTTATATAGAACATAAATGTTCTATAATTTGGATTTAAAATATATTTTCCATTAAAACGCGGAAACAATACATAATAAAAATATATTATTTTATGCATAAAATTGGGTTTATTTTTAACATCATATCATCATATATAATTTATGAATATTGAAAATATTTAGTTGATATATTTATATATATAAATCACATTAATATCACTCTCAATTGGTATGAATTTAATATATTATGGTAAAACAGTATTGTGTGCATAAAAATAATGAAATTTCTTTTATATTCTGTCTATTTTCATAATCATTTATAAATAATTTATAACCAATGAATTCAATATATATTTGTTAAAACAATATATTTTTATATGTTAGTTAAATATTTTAATAACTACTAATTTAATGGTATTGTTACAATAAATAATATTTTAAAAGGATATCATTATAGTTAATTGGTCTTGTGTGTTACATATGACATCAAGGAAAGTCATTGTTGCATGTAATACAAGATATATGTGATGTTCCATGTAGATAATGTAAACATTTCTTTTCATGTAGTGAACTATAAACATGGTTTTTCATATAGCTCAATTCCAAAATATAAAATAAATTATTTTTACTATTTTACAAAATGATAAATATCCACAACACTAAATTAATTCTAAAATTAAAAATTCATAAAATATCATGGTGTTACAATAAAATGTCTTCTTGAGTACTATATGGTCTATATGGTCTATACTATTTCAAGTAATGAACAATTTCACTGTTCCATTGATAATTTCTATGGTAAATTCTACCTCTCACGCAGAGGTATTATATAAAAGTCTTTAGAATGATTCCCTAATAATGATGCCCTACTTGAGGGAAAACAATAGGTCATAATCCCTAACCATCTATGAATGGACTGGATATCTAACCCATAACACTACCCATACTCTATACCTCATGTCCTGATCAGGTCTATTGTTCATAAAATTCCCCCATATCCACATGTTAACCCAAAATTGTGATTTAAATGTCTCCATCGGATGACAAAATATTATATGGGATGTTTAGGGAAGTAAATATTATATTTAATGATGATATCAAATACCATAATTTCATAAGGAAAATATTCCGAAGGAACAGCTAACCTAAATCCATAAGGGATATTCCCTAAAATGGTGAACACACCATGATTAGATACAAAGCAAGTTATAATGCTTCATAACACCAAGAATGTTTCCAATATCATAGCCTTGAATCTCCATAATATACTATCATATAAATGAGTGTGATTATCCTATGTCAAATAAATCTTTAAATAATGTGGAAGCAATTAGAATAGTAACTTGCAATGTAGAATGTTCGATGATCTTCTCCCCTATAATAGGTTGAACTATATGCAAATCACGTTTACCATGGTCCCATGTCAATTCATGACAGCCCTGAGTGAGCTCACTCTTATAGAGATACGAATCAGGAGTCTGAATTCCTATACTATGAACATCACCTCATCTTGATTATTCGAAGGAATATTAGCTTCCTATATGTTGTCATACTACTATCATCGCTCCAAATTGTGGGGCAGCTGCAGATCCTCACTCACTAGGTTCTAATGAAAATTTCCTACAAAAGTATATGATATGACCCATCCTTCCATAAAATCTACATTCTATATGATCTTGTATGAACACATATTTCATGTGTATGGTTATTCTAGTCTTCCAATATATCAAAAATCTATCATCATGTGGATACTTATTGTATCCACATCCCAAAGTGGCCATAAAACAACACTATTTCATATAAAAATGAACACTAATTTCTTTAGGTGTTGAACCACACCAACTCCCCCCATCAAAATCCCTAATATTATTCTCTATAATTAGGTCATGGTTGATGATTTGAAAAAATATATTCATCCAAAATACATTGATCAGCAATGGAATGGGGTATATTATTCCATACTCGAACTTCCATGTAGTCATTAGATCATAACACACTATATTAAGAGGAACTACTACAGCTCAATGACATGATTATAGTTTTTGTTAATAGAAATACCTCATTTCTAAATGTTCATGAATTATCTCCCTCTAGCATCCCTTCATGTCTGGGTGAAGAAATATATTTATATGATAGTCTTGAAATCTACCCAAACCGTATCTCTAAGTTAATCTAGTAGGGTAATAACATCCATCCACTATTTAGGTCAATTGCGCAATATATATACCCAAAATATCCATAAGTCAGTGTCTACTACTATGGAGTTTCCTTCATTATAAGGAATCAATTCTCAAAGGGAAAAGGATTTAATATGTCTTGTGAAACTAGTACCACACATTAGTCATGTATTACAAATGAATAAAATAATTAAAACATGACATTTTTTTAATATTACATTATAATATCATTTAAATACATGATTTTAATTCATAGTAGACAACTTAGATTACTAGTTAACGGGATAAAATATGGGTGATTTGAAATGATGAGTAAGTGTTCATTATAACTGAATAAATAATTAATTAATAAGAATAATAATTATGTCAAGGTAAATAAATGAACACAGATACCCTATTATAAAAAAATAAGATGACAGTGTATACAAAATATGAATAGTTAATAAATGGGAACACATTCCATTCAAATAAATATCTAATAAAAAATCAATATTTCAAGGTAAGAATATGAAACACATTATATTTAATCACTTAACAAAGAATAAAATGTATCCATAGATATTTGGATAAAAAATTTCTTGCATAGATTTTAACTAAACCAAAATGAGGGAAATGCTTAATTCTTGAAATCCATGTTTCCTTCGTACATGGTTTCATTACAATAATGACCATTCAAAACATAGTTTACTATATATTGGGTAAAAAACCATCTATTTTTTCCAACTAATTCAACTCATGAGAATACCAAGGAATCAAGGGTAATTTATAATTTCTCCCCAACTGTGTCATACCTATCCACCGTGAAAATCATATGAAAAATTATATACATTTTAGGAAAAAATAAAATTTATGAAAATTTATATGGATAGTTATGAGAAAATCATGTTCAAATGATCATAAGAAATTTTATATTTCAAAGGGAATAAAGGGAATAAGGAAATTTAATGTGAATACTATCCTTTTCAAAGTAAATAATAGTACATTAATAGGAAGGATAATGAAATAATCAATTCAAAATATCCCCAATGGAGTTGAAATTCATGGAGGTTATCATTATGATTACAAATTTGATAAATGAGATCTGAAAAACATTCATAAGGAAAATATCAATTATTATTTTGAAAAAAATGTTCCATATATTTTACATTGAAGATATATTTAAAAAATTATTATATATCAACATTTTATAATTGAAAAAATGATCTAAAAAATGAAAGTGGTAAATCAATACATGACTTACGTTGTAAAAAGAGCATTATTTTTTCATGTTAAAAGGGTGGAAAATTGGATTATTCACAATGAGAAAATATGATTTCATTAAATGATTTTTTAAAAGTAAAAAGGCTTAAATATATAATTACAAAATCATTTTTAATTGTTTTACAACTTTTTTAAAAAATTTTAATAAAAAATGGTTTTGTATGAACACATGTTCCCTAACTATTGATTTAAAGGAAGCAGAGTCTTCGTTAAAATAATCTAAAAAACATTTTGAGTACCAATGTTTTTGAAAATATAATTAATACATCAAATAAATCATGAACAACCATAGGAGAATTAAATTAAAGTGATTATAAGACAATTATCACATAATTTCCACTAATATAAATTTGTTTATACACAATCCTAAAAGAAATGAGATTATTAAGTAAACCCTTAAAAAGATTATAAAGCTGGATTGAGAATCAATTGATGAGTATATTTTGTTCATCACCTATAAATCCACACAAATATGTGTAAATAAATCTATATATCATTATATTTATTATACACATAGTCATTTTATATAAATTATAACAAGGATGTAATATAATCCAATACAAATAAATTTGGATTGGATATTATTTTCCCCCTGTTAATTTTTATATTAAATACCATTAGATAAAATAATTCTATTTGAAACTAAAAACAAAAAGAAGAAATAAGGATTAATGATACTATATAAAAAAAATAGTATGTAAACCACATATATGAAATTTTGTGATAAACAATAAATTTATTATTTCAAGATAATTTTAACAATAAAAATGTATTGTGGGATTCAAAATATAATCATTAAAAATATTCTCATGAAGAATAATATCTAAACATTCCAAAGTGTCACATGAAACTTTCAATCATTTTAGACATATTATATATGAAGGAGTGACATTAAATGAAACCTATATTATAATGAGAATAAATCTTTTCATAAAATAACAAGTCAAAATTCTGTATATACACTATATAAGATCATCCTTGTGTATAAAAAATTAAGTATCAATGGAATTTAAATTTAAATGAAATCTCAAAACATGAAATTTACTTTTTGGGTGATAATACATTAAAATAATGTATATTTCTTTTAATCATGTAACTAACTAATATTAGAGACATTATCATATTTATAGTATCATATATTAACTATTTATATATTCTTATTACCTGTATGTTAGAAAAGATTCATTTTTTCACTATTCTTTTTGTTAATTGTATTGTTTATCCAGAATGTTTTAAATAGTTACTTATTGTTAATATTAATAATATCATTATTTAAACATTTAAATAATTTAAAACTTTATTTAATTTTCATATATATTTACTATATATGAATTTATAATAATCTATAATTTTTCTAGATAAGGAATGAAATGCACCGTTCATGGAGACGGTTGGTCGTACGTATTCAATAATGATACATAAATTTCAATTTTTAATAGGATAATGAAAATAAAATAATATATAGGTATATATATTAATTTTGGTTTCATTTAAATTTCATATTTTTCTCATAAATGATTTAAAATCATCCTTTATATATTCCATATATAGTGTTAACGAATCAAATCTCCTTTAGTGGGTGGTAGTCCACCCTTTGAAAAATGATGTCATCGTATTATACAAAATAAAGGTTTAAAGTTATGTGTTATAAAATAACTAAATAAATTTAAATATGTTAAAAATGTCATATTTAGAATATATAAATATATTTTCATTCATCAGTCCAAACCATGAGATGTGGAAATGGGAAATTAAACAACTTGGTTTCAGGACATGAGAGTTCACCGTATATATAAAAAGTATGTTCTTTACCCATTAGATCAAATTGTGTATAAATATAGTTATAATACATTACATAATAACATCTCAGTATATTTTTTATAGTAATTTTATAATATAATATTCTAATTAGAATTTCTGAAACAATTGATATAGAAATAAAACAAAAGAGCATGAGGAAGGGTGTTACCTTGTATTTGGGTAACTCCACTTAGTTTTCATGAAAGGGAATCCATGGATAGATTTATGACTATGGTTAAGCATCAATGTTTATGGTAGTGATTTTAAGGTTCTCTTTATAAATATTTTGTTTGATTCAAAATGGGATGAGTATAGTAAGTTAGTTGGAGGAAAAGATGGATTTTTATAGTGTAGGAGGAGTTGTACTCATAAAAATTTTAGAAGAGGGAATTTCATCAACATTATTACATTAAAATTTGGTAAAATAATCAAATAATGTTGATCTATTAGAATATTTGTTTTAAAAATTTATATAAGTGTTCTGGTGGATATGTTTTTAGGTAATTTTTTCCATTATGTTTAAGGGTTAGTAATTTATTATGATAGTTTTTATCTGAATCATTTTAATAAATTTCAAAAAATTTCACAAGAAGTTATAATAAAATACGTTTGATCTTATTATAGAGTATTAATTATCACAACACCACATATGTAATCAATTTTTCGAAATTACAATGATAGATTTGTGTAAATTAATTTAAATATAATTCTAATGACGGGTCAAAATTGTAGTGTTTTAATGTAAAAACTTACATGATATTGGTATTTTTTATATTCAATGTAAATTTCAAAATTATTACAATTAACTAAATTTGATTATCTAAGAAAAATTGACCAAATTAATATTTAAAACCTTTTTAAAACAAAACTAATCCATATAAATAAATTAGATGAAAAACTAGTTTCGATTTAAAATTAATTATTTTATTACTAATTTAAATAAACATCATAGAAATATAATAAAACCACACTGAAAACTATTTTTCAAGTTACAAGTTTTAATAATAAGTTTATTGTGACATATAATATTTATAAATATTTAAAAAAAATTATTTACAATATGCTCTCTATTAAAAGTCGATAATAATGCCATAATATAAATATGTGTTATGTGTAATATTGAGATTGTTCATATCTCATCCTTATTAAATATATTAGATGAATATAAAAAATATTTTATTGAATATATAATATATATATTATATTAATATAAACTAATGATTTAATTTAATATCTATTATTTGGATAAAATTACAGTTTGAACATAAAATTAGTTTACTTGAAAAATATTTAATTTATAATCACGTGATTATTATATGTATTTATAATTAATTAGTAACAAATGATTTCACTTAATATATTTTTAAATAATATATTTTAAAATGTTATTTAAACCCATTATTAATGGATAGTTTTTATCTTTTAATATTAAATAATAATAATTTAAAAATATAATAATTTTTTGAAAAACTCGATCTTTTGTTCAAATCATGTCATCGAATAAACTCTTTATCGTGTTTGATATACTATAACATAATGTCACATGACTTAAAACCTATAAAAGATATTAAATTTATTTAAAAATTTAAATATATTCTAATTCCATGGAAAACTATATTACCTTAAGTGTTTGGTGTTTCATGTCAAATATGTTATCAAATATTGTGTTCATACATTAGATTTTGGGGGCATTACATTTTCCCAAAAATAATTAAATTGTTTTCAATCAATTTAATCTCGGTCATGGTGATTTTTCTTTATTTCCTACGTTTTAAATCCCACATCAGGAGATGGGATTGTATGAAATCCTCTAGAAATAAAAGAATTTTATTTACAAAGGAAACATTCAATTCCATATAACTAGGTCTCATACATGGATATCGTTAGTGGAATGTAGATATACCTACTTGGACAAAAATCGTAATCTTTTATATGGAGTGATTTAGGTTGTCAATCACTAATAATTTAATGTTTAATGTAATTTTGGGTCCTTAGATCCATAAATGTTTTATAATTTAATAGACCACTAGTTCATCAAAAAATAATGAATTACAAATGAATTAAGTATATGATCCTTTTTCAAATGTTGAAAAAATATTTTATTAACCATTAATATAAGAAAATATATTGACATAATATATTTCTACAAACACAATTAAATCCTCTGGGTGTTCTATTAGAAATTTAAAATTAATACATTACATCATGAAATGGACATAAACAAATTACATTGATGCATGAATATCTAAAATAATTTTTTCATGGACCTTAAGGCCCATAAATTATTGACAGGTCTAACTATTTATTTATATCAATTATTCAAATGAAATATGATTAAAATCTTAATCTATAATCCTAAAAAGATTCTCTTATGTTTTATCATTAGTTTGTACTCATCATATTGTCATACTAAATATAATGAAATATTCTACTAGACATTGTGTAGGTCAATGATTGTTGTTTTACGGAAATCATTCTTTGTTCATGAGTTCGAATCCCATGGAATTTGTATATTTTATGGAAATCACCCCATATATGAGTTATCTATTTCTCAGACCATATTGATATAATTTCCAAAATAAACATGATATAAATATTTGAAATAATTTTAATCACTAAATATCATTTTACTTATGGTTTTTAATATAACAGCAATACATAAATAGTTCATCCAATTTATGTCCACATAGGTCCTTTTTTATTGTATAGTTTATCCATGTTTATATAATTTCAAAATCATTCATAATGGTCTGTTAATATAATTTTAATTATCATTAGTATATCCCTAGGGTGTGTTAAACTAGGTGTGTAGTCAGGCTCGTGGTCATGTACCAGGTTACATAGAGTCATCCCAGACATGACAGGTCGGGTTTGATGCTCCTATGTTCATTTTCTAATGAACCAAATCCACTTTTTCTATCGATAAAATTATTTATTTCTAGGAATACCGAAACAAACTATAACTTATTAAAATTATATAACTTTTTTCTATATATTTCCTAGAATTGAACATTAGAGATAAATTCTCTATTCTATTCTTTACTAAATATTTTTCCCAAGATTGCTACTAATCCTTCTCTGATACAAATTTTAGTAACCCAACCCCAGAAATCAAAGATATGATTTCTACTACTATTACTTTTACATGATTACAATGAATCAAATCTTTATGAACCAGAGAATTTAGTTGTCTTGGTTAACCAGATTCATGATTGGGTATTGTATTACAAATCAAAACACTAATTACAACTTAAGGTTTTTATAAGGATAATGATAGTACATCTATTTTATCCTTGCATATCTCTCATAGTATGAATATTGGATTCCTAGGGAAAGGACAAAAAAAATAGGGTGAGATCAAATGTTGTGTAATGGTAAATAATAAAAGAGTCAACAATTAATCATTGAGAATAATAATTATAAAATTGAAAATAATAGAACACACATACGATGCACTGAACAAATTGAGAAGGATGTCCATAAAAAAATTGAATGTTAATAACTGACAAAACATACCATTCAATATATATAAATATATATTGGGAAAAATAAATAATGAAATATGTGAAAATGAATGTCATTACATTTAGTTAATTAACTGAAAACAAAATATATCCAAAAATATTTTAATGAAAAATATACTTGATGAATAATAACTGAATGTAATTGAGAGAAATTATTAATAATTGGATGACCATTTTTCAAGGTACATTATACCTTTACCATGAAGATACTTCCTAAGATGGTTTACAACAGATCATATAAAAATCCTTCTAAGTTGCACTATTAATTCATCTAATTAGAGTAATGATGCATCAAGGGGATAACAACAAATGGGTCCCACCTATGTCATACATGTCCAATTCAATGCGAAAATTGAATACACTATATAAAATATATTCATTATCAAAAATCCATTCTCAATATAATTTAATAATATATCAATATGTCCCAAAATAGTCAAAAAATGTAACTGTTATCAAAATATGAAAAATCATATATAGTTCTAGAAAAAATCATATCCTTGAAAAATTATATTAATACATAGGGGAAATTAAATTTCAAATGATCATAGGAAAGTTTATTTTACATTGGACTAAAAGAAATAATCTGAGTGAATGTGAACCTCACCCTTACTCAAATTTATCATACACCATCTTGAAGATGAAAAAGTATTGTATGAATATAATTGATCCCTTGTCGATTTGAAAAGAAGGATTGTATTAATTGATGAATAGGAATTAAATATAATATATCTTTGAAACACTCTTGAAGAAAATATCCTTTTTATATTGGAAAATATTTTGAAAAATAGTTTGAAATTATATTTTATTGAAAATAATCTTAATAAACATATTACTTAAAAAATATTCTTTTAAACATGATAATAATTCTTCCAAGAAAGTAAAACGACTAAATCAATATATTACATATGATGACAAAAGAAAATTCATTTTTTTATTGTGCAAGGGTAAATAATTTATTGTTTAAAAACGTTAAAAATGATTCCTTTGAAAAGAACTGTAAATGAAAAAAAGGGTAAAAAATTATTAACTAAATCAATTTCAATATGTTATAAATATTTTTGAGAAACTTTTTATAAAACATATTTCTTATAAAAATAGAGGATCTATGACTTAAGAGTGAAATGATATCGGTTATTTTATAATACATTTCTCTAAAATATTTTGAGTATTTTAGAGTATATGAATTTATTAATATTTCAAAAAATGTCTTGAATAACCAAGGTATATAAAAATTATTTTTTTATAATGATAAAATAATTTCATCATTTTAATATTAAAGTTTAAATAGTACAAAAAAATCCATATTGTATTATAAACCATTGAAAAGATTATAATGTTGGAGATAGAATTAATAAATGAGTAGATTATGTGTATCAAATATAAATCAACACATCTAACTAGAAATACATAAATTGATAGTAAAATTCATTATATACATTGCTCTTAGATATTAATGACAAATTATAATTAATATAACATAATGGTAATTAATAGGTTTCTGAAATGCTTTTCTACTTCGTAATTATAAACATGAATCCCCATAGATGATATAATTCAGATTAAAGCTACGAATATCATGTTGCATCAATGAATCCTGATATTATATAAAAATGTTAAATTATATACACTATATATACCAAATAATGTTCAAAACATATTTATTTGTGAATGGTAATAATAAAAAAATAAAATTAGATTTCAAATATAATCATTACGTGTTTTCTCAGGGAGAATAATCATTATACATTCCAAAGTGACCCATAACACATTGGAACATTTGAGTCGCATCATCCATTAAATAATAAAATTAAATTAAACATAAAATATTACTATAATAAATATGTTCAGGATATATCATGTTAATGGGATGTATATAAACTTTATAAAAGAAATAAGATATGTGTTAAAAATAATTATCATATATATGTAAATTTATATGAAATCCATTACCCAACGTTTTCTTTTAGGGTTAACATAATTTAAAATCATGTATAATTTTCTAAAACATGTGACAATGTAATTACAAAGTAATAATTATTCTTAAGTTTTCATATATTTACTTCATAAAATATCTTATCACCATTTAATTAGTAAACTTTTATTAATTTCACTATTTTGGGTTTCAGTTTCCTAGTTTATCAAGTAGGATTTATATTCTCACTTGTGGTTCCAATAACATAGATCTTGATTTCATCATCTCAGAAATTGAAAGTATTATTTAGTTATCATATTTATATAGTATAATAATAAAACATAATGTTTGGGGATATAAATTTAAATGAACTATTTATAAGGATAGTGGGTCTTACATATGCATGATCGATATGTTCATTTCATTGTCATACTAAAAGAATGAAAACAATATATTATATATATATGTATATTATATTTTATGTACTATATCTATGTCATATTTGTTAAATAGGTTTATTGAAGCCATCATTTACACATTCCATGTATAATGTGAATGAATCACTTCGATTTGAGGGGACGTTAGTCCACACATCCAAATACTATGTTGTCGTGTTAAAAAAAGATAGAAATTATAAATATATGTATTGTAAAATAATTAATGAAGTGAAAAATATTATATATATAATGTATAATATATATAAACAATGTTTCCATCATTATTTTCATCCATGACTGGTGGTAGATGAAAAATTAAACAACTATGTTTCTTTTTTTTAGTCTGTCGTACACATAAAGGGTATGTTTGTTACCCATTAGATGGAAGTTTGTGTAAGATGAAAATTAAGAAATAGAAATAAAAAAATAATACATTCAGGTAATGGTTTAGTTAAATAACTTGGTAATATGATTAATTCAATGATTTGGATGAGAAATAAATCTGAGGATCTTGTGAAATGATGTTACCTCTTATTTGGGTAATTATTTTTATTTTTCACTAATGGGATTCAATAGATTGATTAATGACCATTTTTAGGATTATATAAATATTTTTGGGTTTAATATGATCTATTTTGGTAGATAATGGATTATCTACAGTGGATTCATATGTTTTATTAATTGGGAGGAGAGGAGGCCTTTTATAATGTAGGTGGATTTGAAGTCTTCTAAATTATAGAAATGGGAAATCCGCCATCATTTTTTGCATTTAAATAGGATTAAATAATATAAAAAAGTATAGAAATTGTTGTATATGATCTATATATATTAATTCCACTTAATTTTAAGATTTTTTTGGACATTTTGACCATCATGTTTAAGGATTATTCTAATGTTAATCGAATTTTTCTCATTATTTTTGTACATAATTTTAATCAACATCCTTAATATTTTTTCCAAAAACTATTCTAAAATTATCATAAAATATAAATTCATTTAATTAAAAATATTAAATACATTTTTTAAAAATCTAAACAAAGGAGTGGTGTTATTTATTTAAATTCAATCCCATATACGAGTCGATAATGCGGGTTTTGAATGTAAAAATATCCAAGAGTTTCCTATGTTTATATATTAAATTTTAGAATGAAATTCATTCCAATTATATATATTGGATTAATTAATATGAAATTTCCAAAATTTAAATTTAAATATAATTTGAAATATAATTTTAAATCAGAAATAAGTTAGAAAAAAAATCAGTTTTAAATAGAGATTCAATATTTTTTTCACTATTCATTAAAAAATAAAACATCACAAAAAAATATAATAAAATTAACTCCATAAAAATTTTTATATATTTTTATTTAAATTAATATTTCTATTTTGACATATAATTTATATAAAATCCATAAATATAATATTTATAATTGTTTCTCCACTAAAATATGATACAAGTGCCTTAACAAAAGTATAGGGGTTTGGGTCATATTGTGTTTGTTCATATCTCAGTACTAAAAAATATATTGGATGAATATAAAAAATATTTGATTTAATAAATAATATATATTACATTAATATAACTCACTAATTTCAATAATTTAATTTTTTTTGTATTAAACATCCTTGTGAGTATAAAAATTCATTTTATAACACAATTCCCATTTTATACAATTGGTTCTTATATTCATTTATAATTAATTAGTTGAAATTGAATTGACATCATATTTTGGTAAAACATAAATTTTCATAATTTTGTTAATAATATTTATAATGTCTAGTTTATATCTTATTATATTAAATAATAAAATTTAAATAATGTAATATTGTTTGGTAGAAAATGGTCTTGTGTGTAATGAAATTAATTTAAGAAACTCATTGTTTTATAAGATGTATACTAATACAATTGTGTGTACATTGTAATATACCAATATCATAAATAAATTTAAAATATAAAACTACTTTAATGTCTTGGGATATTAAATTTTTTTATGTTTTTGGTGGTTTGAGTCACACACGATATTGAATAAAATGACCATACATTAAATTTTTTGGGAATTAAATACAGACAAATAGTTTAATTATCTACTCTAGAGGCGTATCTAGATTATCAAACATCTATATAATACAGGTGATCCAAAAATCTTTTGTTTTTTTGTATTTCATCTGCCAAAATGTAATGAAAATGCTTCTAATGTAATTATTTAATCAACTCATTTGTACTATGGGAAGGTCAAAAAACAATATTCCTATTATGAAGAATGCATAGAAAGCCCTCTAAGAAGTGATTGTTGGCACCCATATCAGGAATAGGTGGAGGTACCATAGGTGTAACTGCATGAGAAATCACCAGCGGCTTAAGGGGAACCACCACATGTTCATGTTCGTCACCTCATTCAGTACATATGATTGTATTAAATCATATAAGAATGATACAAAAATGCCAAAATCATGTCTCTAAATATATCTTAACAATTTAAATTAATGTTGAAATAAAAGTTTGATTGAACATAGCCTTCAAATATAAAAGATCATACCACATTTACTACATCAAATTTAAGGCCTATGTGGTATAAGATACTATAAGTGAATTTAGAATATAATATACTCACCAACTAACCACTAATAAGGCCAGGTTCTCATCTTGGACTATATTTCACAAGTATAAGACAATCATTATTACATTAAAATTACTATTCGTTTAAAAGAATCCCCTTCAAATAATCAAATCTCTTCAAATGGTTGAAATAGATGGAATCAATTTATGATCCATGAGGACCCATTCTAATTTTATGAACTAAAATATTGTGTCCACCTAACCAAGACCATAACACGTTTCGGTCCAAGTGACCAATGGTCCATGACTTATCATTCCATGATTTACAATTTAAGGTTTCTTTTTTAACCTATGAAGGAAAAAAAATATAAAATTAAGGCAAACACATTATGTTTTAAATACGTTTTACAATCCCTATCTCAAATGTTTGAACATGTCAATACATTATCAGGAAACTGATATAATGAAATAGAAAAATTCACACTAAAAATAAATGTGACATGGAAGAATTCATGGTATATTAATCATATTTCTCATGTATTTATGTGTTTAAATAAACACCATAATTTAATTATTCGTAGTTAAGGTAATCAGTATTCATGTTACACAAATCATTGTATCATCAAAAAACATAAGCATCACTCAATGATGAAGTTGTATAAAAAATAGCCAAATCAATTACCGATACTAAGTAATTTGGGTTTAGAATATACATGGAATAACAATTAAATGTTACAATTTAATTTCTAAATTTCATGAAAACTTAGTCACTTACATATAAAATAAAATCGAATGAAAAGGAAAAAACATTTAACGATGATTCTACTTTGTAATTTCATGAACTGTGGTCCCCCTAAGACGTGCTAAGGGGTAGTGGGTGATATGGATTATAGTGAGACTAGTCATACACTATATGCTACCCACTACTAGTGAGGTTTTTGATGTGTTATGTTGGGGATAATGTAACATATAATCAGAGTTTCAAATTAGATAAAAATATAAACACAGAAAAGTGGAAGCATATATAAACAGACAGAATAATAAATCCTTGGAGAAAAAAATAATTGGGAAAATAAATAATAAAAACAAAAACTAATATGAATATCTATATAAATGGACATATTTCTTGATTATATAAATAAGTTAATATGTGATGTGAAAATACAATCATACTAAACAAAAAATTAAAAAAGAACAAAAATATTATTCACTAAAATCCCCACTCATCCCATGATCCAATTATATGTGTTTAATAACATGGATATAAAAAAGTTGATTTCTTATATAAATAACTGAAATCATATAACATTTTTAGGTTATAAAGGTATCCCATTTATGGTGTTAGATAAAAACCAAATATTCCACAAACAACATTTTACATATGTATTCTAACATGTTCTCATTGCTAACAGTTTGATAGTATAAATAAATAATTAAATAATACTGCATTATTACTAACCAAACAACTCTAGTTCCTCAAGAAAAACTGGTGGATCTATCTACTTCATATCATGGATGGGATATGTTTATGATGAGTTACTATATATATTAATATAATATATATAATTTAGTTATTTATTGCATCCATATATCTGAACCATGTTGATGTAGATGTTAGTTTCCACAAACATTGTGTATTATGTGCTGGCTGGAATGGGGTATAACTCATGCAAGCATTAATAGTCTAAAGAAGACTATAAACTTGAGAAAATGGGTAAATTCATTATATCACATGAAGATATATATACTTCATGAAAAAAATTAGGATGATGAGTGTTTCGTCATGTCTACACTCAATCAAAGGACGTGGTGAATCAGGACAAACATTGAAGAAGTCCTAGTTTTGTGAGAGGTACTTCACCAAAATGGATTTAATGGAGCATGATTAATTCCATTCCAACATAACCCCTACCATATTTTCTCATCTAATATCAAATACACAATCATATTTATAATATTATTCATGGAGAAATACACCTCATGTTATATACTTTTAAATCCACGAAAATAAATTGACATTACAATTCAATTAATCATTTGTTAATGATTTCAAAAATATGATTATCCTTTCCATCCATTAATCATTTTTGCAATTAATCCAAATTATGTAAATTAAATAAAAAAACCCATCATGAAAAATTCAGTTTAATTAAATAAATAACATTTAGTTAAATATAATATTGAAATTCAATTTATAAAATTCATGATGAATTTAGAACATGTCCCAAACATTATGGAAATTACCTTTAAGGGTAAATACAGTCACATGTTAGGGAGAAATCTTAAGAAGTGTCTTGGGCTCAGTAAAAAAAATTATTACCAATAGGAATAATATTTAGTGATCCAATATGTACTATTTTTAATGAATTAATCCATATGTTACATTAATTATAATAATGAAATTAAAGATGGTACACCCAATGGTTGTCCATAAATGTTGTCAACATCATCAAAACAACTAAAAAAGGATCAACAACCATATTTTATTGCGTGTACACCAATTTAATAAGATGAACTAAATTAAACATGGATATGTAAAAAATATGTTGTGATGTACAATGGAAAAATACAGAAAACACATAAACAATTATGTAAAATGATAAAACTACCAACCATAGATTCATTGATGACTGATCGTCAGATGGAGACCTCATATTAAATTTATGTTGGGTGTAATAAACAAAATTTACCAACATACATAAAATGGGAAAAATAACTCACACCAAAATACGGAAATGGGTCTGAAGTTAAAATTAAATTGGAATGGAGAAGATTGAATATCATACTGAGATAGATTCAATGATTTAATTGGAAAAAATTGGACTACATATGGATATGATATCTAAATTCCTAGACTAATGGATATGAGATTTCAATAGAGAAGGAATAAATTACATCTAGTAGAATATTTTTTAGGAAGAAGAATATCCTCTATAAAAACATCAATATGGGAAAAATATATTTTCACCCATTATTATAGGGGTGCACAATTTGGTCAAACCATGCACAAACTGTTATTAAGGAACTATCCTAATAATAACCCCACAAGGTTAAGGGGAATTATTTACCAAATCGTGCATGAACCATGTGATATATCATTATCAAATGTATGTATTTTTTACACATAAATGTGCATAGGTTTTCATAGTAGTAGAAAAACCAAGGGGCCACTACTGCACCTCTATCTCATAATGCACTATTAGAGTAAACAATGGGGGCTAGGATTCTTGATTTCTCCTAACCATGAACCATGTTTTTATCTAATATATGTTATTTATGTGATCTAAACAAGACTTATAAAGACATGTTACACACGTGACACCATTGGGTAAAATTTTATCATACATTTAATCGAAATTTAACCAACAACTAATGATTTTTACATTCATAAAATGATTGGTTGATTGATATTTATCATTAAAAAGAACAATATCACCAAATAATGAATTAATTATATAATTTGTTCCCTATTATAATTTTTATTGATCATAACATAATTTATCAATGTTATTATATTAAAAATATTCTGAAATCCCACACTTCTTATGTTGTCTTTGTCATAAGGGTAATCAAAAATCTGATTACATGTATTGATACTGTTTCAATTCAATCTTTTGAAACACATTTTTAAATCATGAAATACAATAGATTATAACATAATATTATAAATCATAAATTATAATTTGTAAAATTATAAATTTGTGGACATAAATTGAGAATTGGTGCATAAATAATATCATAATATTTTGACTAGTTTCGTTGGTAATGATTACAAATCATATAAATTTTTTCAAATAATTAAAAATGGATTGTAATATAAATTAAAAACTACTCTTGAATATCACATTTAATAGTAGAAATTGTTTTGTAGTACGAGACACTTTACCATGATCTTTAACGATAGACGAGATATACTAAATAATTTTTTATACACTAATTCTTAAATAATAATTCTATTCCATACATCAATTTAGTTAATTATTCAAAATATTCAACATTACTTAATAAATTATAATTTCTTATATTAGAAGAATAATAATACATAATATCAAAAAATTTATTTAATAATGTTCTTAATCCATCTAAATAAATAAGACAAATGGTATCATTATATTGTATCCTTAGTAAATAAAAATAATCATCAAAGTATTATGACATAGTTGAAAATATTCAAAAAAGACTGTTAGAAAAACTATTGAGGAATATAGACGATTAAATTTGAAATCATTAATTAAAAATAATTATGTAAATTTTGTTATTTAGAATGAGAAAAAAAATAAATATTAAAACAAAAGAATAGTTATAATGAAATGAAATGTAATTCATGCATTGTATATGAAAACATATATTCCATTCACACCTTTTATTAAAATTACATCATTCGGAAAGAGATTATATGATTACATTGAAAAATATATTCTAAAATTATATATTGGGGTAAAATATTATTTACCAATCATTGGATATTTTTGAAAAACATTTTAAAATACCTTAATAGATATTTTGACATATAAGAAAATTATTCTTGGTCGAAATAATAGTTTTCATTGAATTTTATTTTAAATAATAAGTACCTAATTAGATAAAAATGATAGGAAAACATTTAATTTATTGAAATATTCATAGTAGAATAATTATATTGTATTTAAGATATCAATATCCTATAATTTCCTCAACATAAACTTAAAACATAAAAATTCAAGAATGAGAATGAGATTTTGAAATAAAATCTTATCTCATGTCTGACATACTATATAGATCACATTAAAATATTTTATGAAAAATATAAATTTATTATAATTAAATAACATAGCCATTTAATTTTTTTAATATCATTTCATATCTACTTATAACATTTAAAAATATATTTATATTTTAATTATGAATAAATTATAACTTCATAGTGTTGGAAATTATTTTCAAGAATGTTTTGATTTGGTAGTTATGATCCATGTATTTTT
Source organism: Viscum album (assembly GCA_963277665.1). NCBI lineage: Eukaryota > Viridiplantae > Streptophyta > Magnoliopsida > Santalales > Viscaceae > Viscum > Viscum album. The sequence goes on along the minus strand of OY728157.1, from coordinate 1,624,531,187 downwards.
TCATTACTACATCATACATAGAATTTTAATTTTGAGATAAATATCATATATATTTATTATATACATATTTTGAATCATCATTTTTAGGAGGTAATGAAAAATTAGCAACATCACATCGTTGAGGTGGTAGTAGAGACATAGACAGAGGAGGTGTTAATATTTTCAAAGAGTGTAATAGTAATTAGATAATTGATATACTATATTATTTGTAAAATAATTTTTCATGAAATATAATATATTATTATTTGATTAATCTTTATAAGAATCTTTTTGAAATGGAGATGAAATATAATTTACACCGTTGTGTGGAGACGGTAGCTCATATATACACCTAAGTGATTTTTTCACATTCTATAACATATTATATTTGTGAAACTATTTCTCCTTGAATAATAAATACATATAAATTTATTTATAATACTATAGTGGTTTTTTTAAGGATGGTTAAAATATATTTAATATTAATGGAAGAATAAATAAATTCAGATATGTCAAAAATGATTATCACCACTTCATCAGTATATATCATTTAGATCTCCTCCCAAGGTCCCTTGGAATGCTATTTAATTTAAAATCACCACATTTTATATTGGAAAATTTTGAAAATGAAATTAATTGGTCTTTAAAAGATAATTGTCATGATAATTTGTAATTAAAATAGAGTATGGTTGTACAATTTTATGTTATGGTAGGGACACACGTTCATTATTTAAAATATTAAAATATTTCTAAGTCGTTTTCAATGAAAATATTCAAATAAAAAATTATATTTATTTAATAAATTTATAAAGGATAAAATACATATATATATTAATAATTATTATGAAAATTTTGGCCTTATGAATTTGTTATATTGTAGGTTAATCATATTTACAAATTTATTAATGCGATTCATTTTTTTTGTTTTTAATATTCATTATGTTCTAAATTATAGGTTAAAAGTTTTTCATAAAAATAACTATATAAATAAAAAATAATTAATTAATTTTTTATGACTCATTTTCTATATATAGAAGGACTTAATATCAAATAATAGTGAAATATTCAGTGAAAACATGTTTTAGAGAAATGAATATTTAAAAATAGAACTTATTTTTTCCCATTCCTATCCAGATGAAACCATAAAATAAATGTTAATTTATTTAACTAAATATATAATATATATAATTCATTAAAATTAGTAATCAATATATATTAATTTAATTTATTATGATAAAAATACTTTAAATGCATTCAATAGTATTTTCAAAATTAATTTTTCAGATAAAAAATAGAATTATAATAAAAGCATATAAAACGATTATTACTATGTATTTAATTACAAATTTTATAATTAAATTACTAATTTATAAATTTATGAATGAATTCTAAATTTCAATGTACATGTAGTTTATATTAATTGATATTTTTTAAATCATTGTGTATTTATAACTACTCACTGAAAAATATTTCTTTTTGAAAAGGTCCTAGAAATTCACCCAAAGGTAATATTTAAATTATTATTCTTAAAAAGATATTCATTATCTAAAATATAATTTCTGAATAATTCTGATATAAATAATATTGTTGATGTTAAAATTGAAAAAACACATTTTTGATGGAAACAATTTTTCAACCATTTTATAACGTCACATATAAAGTGGGGGACTATTTCTTAAGAATTAGTCAATAACTTTTTATTTACTCAGATCATTATATATATATATGTGAAAATGAGTTAACTCATATTCATACCATCAAATTAATTTTTTTATAATAGTAACTTTTAAATAATAATATTTCTATATTATATCTTAATTCACATAATTTTTTATGTTAAGAAATATATCAAGATTGTTGGCCACCCTCTCTAGTTATAATAATCAAAAATCATGTCAAATCATATTAATCATGTCTAATAATTTCAATATGTGTAATTATGATTATCTATGATCACATATATGTTGATCCCATTCAGAAAAAAATTATGTTGTAAGACATTCAAAATAGAAAATTTACTAATTAGGAAAAGATGGGAATGAGGGACAGTTGAGTCACCAATGCTGATAAAATAAGTATAACTCATCGATGATGTTATTACGAAGGACTCATTCATGTCATCATCATAATGGAATCAATGATACTGACATACATTAAGTCTTAGTGATAGTTCAAATGTGTTAGAAACATAATAATTATCTCATTGATAGAAGGAATAACCTACCAATGCACGGTGCTACTAATTCATGGTGATTCCGATTCAAGGTGGTATTGTTACCTGGTACTACTAAAGCATGGTTCTAAAAATGAATGGTGCAACCTATGTATGGTTCTATATAGGAATGACGCTACAAATGCATGGTGCAACTGATGTATGCACTCACCAATTCATGGATACACTATAAAAATGAGACATCAATATAATGAAACATCAATATAGATAAAATAACTCACCTATGGAATGAGTCACCAATGCATTATTCACTGAAAATTTATAAAATTATATACGTTAAAAATTTCTATTTATTTAATACTATTAAGAATGGTCACATTTTTATGAGTTTAATACGGCTGATTAATTAAATTCATTTTTGTAGACATTTTTTATGAGGAGGTATGAATACGAGGTACAACACCTACCTAAATCATGTACATTGTCAAACATGGAGAATATAAAAAAATGACATGCGATGAATGAAGGGGACCATAAAATACATAAACATCAGACTACCCATGAACAACCACTAAACCTCAAAAAAGAGCAATAACACATGAGGAAGTCTTCATTATTACTTTAAATGAACCAGATAACTATTATTCAACCATTATCTAACATCATTATATAATTCAACTAAACATATGGAGAAAAAAATATTATATTCCTATAATATAGAACATAGTAATTTATGACACTTCGTTTCAATGTCTTCTTCTAGAAGTAGACTCCTCATTCAACTATGATACATCAATCAGTCTAGAGCTGAAATATATATCATACAAATACATCTAACCCCTATCTATTATTTATTCCCCTATCGTGTGTCTTATTATTAACCATTAGATTAGTTTGTGAATATTTCATTAAAACATACATTGTCTCTTGTACTAAACTAGTGGATACTATATATCCTCACACAACTATAATTATCCACTTGTTTATCCCTTTTAGATATCGGGTTGAGTTCAAGTGACCTGGATAGTTGTAAACATTTATATAATCGCCAATCTTGGGTGTGGATCAAAATCTTTATCTGTATAGTCTTATTACAAGAAGGTGATCACCATGTAGAGAGGAATATGGTTCAGCATGACATTGAACCACATTTTTTATATTCGATGGGTTTTAATATTATATATATATATATTTTTACATGTTCGTCAGAAAAAGTGAATTTCACAATGATAGTTAGTATTTGATAGTGTTTACAATGTTTTTGTCTTATTAGATGTCACAAACCCCTCCCATCAAAGATGCCCCTCATGAGATGGCAATGTTGAAAGGGAGATAATGACCCCCGAGTCCCGCCTCCAGTAGGCCATTGGGTGGTGACTAGCACCAAGTGTATGAGTTTTCACAAATATTAGAGGAATTACCCTTTTTATTATTTATGATCGGGAAATAGGACAAGTCAACCACCAAAAAGGAAAGAAAAAGTGTATATAAATAAACCCAAAAAAAATCTCAAGTTCATGTTTAAACAATTTTATATCAAGGTACATGTAGAAGAAATCTCAAAGTACAATACCAAAAGTAAACAAGAGTACTGCAACAACTCTAACTGTCTGACTCGTAGGGTCCCGCACGGCCCAGGTAGTCCTCCTGGAAATCTGAAAGTAAACATAGGGTGACCATACATGTATACATAGTAGGGAATCAAAAGCTCTCATGCACAAGTGGGGAGACATGTTAATGTGCCGTGAGAACAATAGAAGAAACCTAGAAAGGAATTATATCAACCCAACCTCACCAGCCACACTCACCAAAATCACAATCACAACAGGTGCTAGTATATAAGAACAAGAGTATTGGGTACCCCGCACCATTTCCCATTAGTTAGCTGCTCTTCCTAACGGCGAACGTACTGACGCTGCCACACTCTCCCCGCCCGCACACACCTGGGCCTCACAACCATGTATCTCGCCCGCACACACCAGGTCCTCAAAACCACGTATCCTGTCTGCACACACCTGGGCCTCACAACCACGTATCATACCCACACACACCTGGGCCTCACAACCATGTATCCCACCCGCACACACCTGGGCCTCATACCGAAAATTCATGGGAAACAGTATAACCTGTCTGAAGAGTCATGGGCTAAAACAACCCCAATCGAAACCTACCCGAACAGTCTTCGGTGTAAGGTCGCCTCAAGCCATCACAACCTAGGGGAGAAGGAGTAAGAAAGAGCTAGTAACTATGGGAAAAACACCCTCTCCCATGAAATGGTAGTGTTTGGCACTAAGTGATCAACATGGGTGGGGTGCGATAAAACACAAAAGATACAGATATATATATGTATACCAAACACACAGCCCAACCTATGGCTTATAAACATAGAAACTGATTATGTGCCTCGGCACTGCTACTATGAAGAATGCATACAACAACCAATCCCCAACCCCATTTAGGTTTTCACATTTCAGCAGAGTTAGTTTATTTAGTTCCTTAACTTCTGGGGATCTATCCACAACCAACAACATCGATCGTTCGTAAAACATATCCCTACCATCCATGAATCAAGTTAGGAAAACACAAGAAGAACAACAAATACCTTCTTATCAACTAACCAACCCCATTGATTATTTTTCCCGTTCCATTACCACGCCCTACAATTCATTAACTCTTCCACTTTTATTTATTATTCTCAACCCATAGCCCTTTCACGGTCAAACCCATCCCTACAGGCCCACTGCCAACTTCCTTAACCACAACTACAGCATACATCATTATCCCTTTAATACCACTTATCTTAGCCTCACTACCCGTCACCTACATAATATTCACACAAACCCATAACCAAGTCAATTGCAGCCCCGCTGCTCACCCGATCCACAACATCCCACAACGCACCCCCATCACATGACACGTATCCAAGCCAAAACCCATATGTTCATTATTTCATTTTTTTTAAACCAGGGTGATCACAAAAGGGTTCTAGATTTTAAACATCCAACATTACTTGGTTAACCAATTTCCACATTCCGCGAAGTTTCCATCCACATAATGGTCTAGAAAGATAGGGAAAATATAATTGTTTATGAAAAGGCCCCCAATGACCGTGATTTTCAGTAGGCATAAGCCTGTTCAATTCACAACATATCAATAGGATAAACAAGGATAAACATAACAACATCCCCATCCTTGTCCATTAACCAGTTATTATCATTATTTGATGGTTCAACTTTTTCTCATGAAAACAAGTGGATACCAAACCCGCATGATGCACAAATTAAAGAGACGAAGGTATGATCCCTACAACAACAGGTTTTGATCACAGTGCTCCTCTAGATAAACATTAGAAGACATCTGTTGGCATCCATCACTTCCGTCAAGTCCTGTAAAAACCTCCTTGGGTAGAAGTCGGAAAGGAAAGGCTGAAGGAAAGACAAAAGATCCATTCTCAGAAGTTCTGACTCGTCATTATGATCTCTTGGCCGCTGACGGATCTTAAATTGGAGCTCGGACGAAGATGTTTTGGAAGGAAGATCCTTGGAGTCTCTAGGGAGAGCTCTGCTCAGAGGAAAGGGGAGGAGAGGGGTGAGTTGAAAAGGAGGAGGGGTCCCCTCCTTTTATAGGCGAGAAAAGAAAAAGTACACAGCATGTACATTATGGTACACGATTTGTACTCCGTTATTTCACATGGTCTCCACATGGATTCCAACACGGCTCCACAACCATTGACTGGTCAACACACGGTTTGAGGGTAATGCATACACGGGGAGGGACTACACGGCGTGTAGATTGGACACACGGCGTGAACCCATTTATTTCACATGGAAAGGGAACAACTCCAACATGGCACACAGCTGTTGACTGGTAACGCGTACGCGGGGAAGGACTACTCAGCGTGTAGTACTAGTTGCACGACGTGCACCCATTAATTTCACATGGTAAGGAAACGGTCTTCAACCCAGGGTGTACCCGGCAAGGTGGTACATGGTGTATACTTTCGCTACACGGCATGTAATCATTTACATCACATGGTGGGGACACGGCCTACAACATGGGGTATACCCGGCAAGGGGGTACACGGCGTGTACTCAAACTACATGGCGTGTAGTTTCAAAATTCTTGAAAGTGTGGGAAAAGTCCATTTTACACCCTAGAACACTTCGTGACCTCCTTTTTGACAATATAATGGGCCGGATAGGTATGGTCCATTACATCAGATACCTCATAAAACATTGTCATCCCCAAGAATTCAAAAAACAACCCAGAGGAACCCAACAAGATACCTCTTATGGTTCTCATTATAACAGGAACACAACTAACAACCCTAATCATATGTGTTAGTAATTCCTTCTCCTATGTTAAGATATTATCCGCCTTAGGTGGCACTGACTTGCCTACACAGGTTTAATCACATCCATATTAATGTGTCTCGATTAATAATTAAGAATTCCCACTTTCATACATTAGGATTTCCAACATACACTACCCCTAACACCGTACAACCCACACATTTCCCGAACATGTGGTTTGGGGAAAATTCCTTCTTTTATGTCAAGATATTATCCGCTTTAGGTGGCACTGACTCACCCACACGGGTTAAATTGCATCCTCATTAATGTGTCTTGATTAAGAGTCAGGTTTTTCCCTTTCCCCACACATCCGGACATGCTACACACTTCTCGAGAACAAGAAAACAAAATTTCTCACAACAGAAAAGCCAAGCATTCCATATATCAATGGTACATACTACAACATCAACACAAAGCTCAGAAGAACAAGGGAAAACAAAATTCAAAACAACTCCGGGTCCTGAGAGTGCATCTGGGTCTCCTGCTCCCAAGTGCTCTCCTCAAGGCCACCATGCCTCCATAACACACGAACCAATGGAATGGTTTGTCCACGGAGCACCTTCTCTTTACGATCCTTGATACTAACTGGTCGTTCCTCAAAGGTCGCGTTGTCTCCCATATCTAATGCTCCCCAGTCGATAACATGAGAGTCATCGTGTAAGTACCGACAAAGATGGGAAATGTGGAAGATGTCATGAACCTTCTCCAACTAAGGTGGCAGGGCTAGCTGATATGCCACCACACTGACTCACCTCAGCACCTCAAAAGGTCTGATAAACATAGGTGAAAGCTTGCTCCCATTCCCAATCCTCTACTGCCCCCATCAAGGGGAATCCTTTAAGAACACATGATCTCCCACCTCGAACCACAAGGGCCTCCTCAAACAGTCATCATAAGACTTCTAGTAGTCCTGAGCCACTTTAATCCTCTCACGTACAAGTTGTACTTTCCCTGTAGTTCTCTTCACTACCTCTGTCCCAAGAGCACCTGTCTCACCAACCTCTGCCCAGCTAATGGGTGAACGACATGGTCTTCCATAAAAAGCCTCAAATGGTGCTATGACAATAGTATAGTTGAAGCTATTGTTGTTGGAAAACTATATTAAAGGAATGTTTCTTATTCATTATCCTCTGAAATCCAGAATGCATGCTCGCAGCATGTCCTCCAATGTATGGATAGTATGCTCTGTCTGCCCATCGGTCTGGGGGTGGAAAGAAGTCCTACGGCGTAGCTGGGTGCCAAAAGCATGCTGTAACCCCCTCCAGAATTGTGAGGTAAACTGAGTATCCCAGTCTGAGACTATGGTCTTTGGAACTCCATGAAAACGCACCACCTCGTCTACGTACCTCTATGCTAAGTTACTCACTAGGCCTGCCGTCTTAATTTCTTATAAGTGAGCTGATTTCGTCAGTCGAACCACCAATACCCAGATAGCATCATAACCACCCCTGATCTCTGGGTAGTACTGTGACAAATTCCATTGAGACGTCATCCCACTTCAACTCGGGGACATCTAAAGGATGTAACAAACCACTAGGAACACGGTGTTCGGCCTTCACTTGCTGACACACTATGAATTTAGCCACAAACTCTGCCACTGCCCGTTTCACCCCAGGCCACAAAAACTGTTCCCTCAGGCCTTGGTACATTTTTGAAACTCATGGATGTACCACCAAGCTGAGCTATGGAAGTCATGGAGAACACCCTCATGCATTGTCTCAGGGACAAACATCCTTCCATGAAAAAGCATCTAATGTCGGTTGTCCTCTGACCATCCTTATGGAGCATTCCCCTTATCGACACGATTCCACATCACTTCCGCCTCAGAGTCCCCCAACTGAGATTCTTCCACCTACTGCAACAAGGAGTACAGCACCGTCATCTCAAACAAATAGCCTCTAACACCTTCTACCCTGGCATCCAAGGGCATGGCAACCAACTCTCCCATCATGTTCCAAGCATCGGCGGATTCTCAAACCACATCCTGATGTGACTTCATGATTAGTACAACAGCCACAACGTTTCCCATACCTTCACTATAAGAGATATCAAAGTCATAGTCTTGGAGAAAGTCGACCCATCTCCGCTGCCGCACGTTCAGGTCACGCTGGGAGAAGATATTACATAGTCTCTTGTGATCTGAGAAGACCACAAAGTGCTCCCCAAAGAGGTAATGTTGCCTCAACTTCTGTGTGAACACTAATGCTGCAAGCTCTAGGTCATGGGTGGAATATTTACGCTCGTGAGGGTGTAACTGCCTAGACCCATAACAGATCACTCCCTCCTTCTACATCAGCACGCACCCTAGACCAAGAACAGGGGCATCAGAAAACACCTCACACAACAACCCTTCATTTGGAAACCTGTGTACAGGAGCACTTACCAACTTCACCTTCAGGTAGTCAAAATCTTCTTGGCACTGCTCGCTCCATAGGAAGACCCGGTTCTTCCTAGTCAAAGCTGTCAATGGAGCAGAAACTCGAGAGAAGTCTGAAACAATTCTCCGATAGTTACCTTCTAACCCCAGGAAACTACAAATATATGCCATGATCATGGGTGATGCCCAAGAAAAAACTGCCTCCACCTTCGACGGGTCCACTGCCACTCCATACGGAGACACTACGTTCCCAAGGAAGTGTACTTCTTATGTCATGAACTTACACTTCAAAAATTTCCCGTAAAGCTGGTTGTGTCGAAGGAATTCCATGACTGCCCTGAGATGCTCAACGTTCTCCTCCTATGATCTTGAGTAGATCAGGATGTCATCGATAAACACAATGAAGAACGGGTCCAGAAACACTCGGAAGGAAAAGTTCAAAAGTCCCATGAACACAGCCAGTGCATTCGTAACTCCAAATGGCATCACTACGAACTCAAAGTACCCATACCTGCACCTGAAAGCCATCTTCGAGATGTTACTATCCATTACACTCAGCTGCTGATATCCAGATCGTAGATTAATCTTAAAAAACCAACCTGCTCTCCTTAGTTGGTCGAGGAGATCATCTATCCTTGGAAGGGGGTAATGGTTCATGACCATTACCAGGTTCAACCTTTGGTAGTCTATGCATATCCTGATACCACCATCTGCTTTCTTCACCAAAAAAACTAGAGAACCCCATGTTGACACACTAGTTCAAATAAAACCCTTCTCCATCAGATCGTCAATCTGTGTCTGCAACTCCCGCAACTCCAAAGGTGACATCCGATAAGGGGCCATCGAAATCGGATGGGCACCAGGTTTTAAGTCAATCTCGAACTCAACATCACGTGGAGGGGGGGGGGGGGGGGTAGAGTCACAAAATCCTCAAGAAAAAACATTGAGGAACTCCCCAACAACCTTCGGGACATCCATCATCTTGCTATTAGCTGGAACCACTGATAACCCGCCTAACAAGGAAAGGAGAGGCTTCACATACCGGCTTCCCATATGATAGCTCCTCTCGCCATAAAAAGATATGTGCTGCCCATCCACGTCAGAGAACATGACTCTTCTCCGGAAGTAGTCGATAACGGCACTAACCGAAAACAACCAGTCGATGCCTAGGATGACATCGTATGGATGCATCTATAATAGACGACGGTCCCCACTAGAACGATGTGGTCCCAACGTCAGGCCACATCCTCAGCAAACACAAGATATGATGGTCTGGCCTCCAATTAGTGTACTCAGCACTAGTGGTACAAAAAGTCTCTCTACGTCTAGTCCCAAATCATGGGCTACACTAGGTGCAACAAAGGAGTGTGAAGCTCCCAAATCAAACAAAGAAAAAACAAGAGTGCTGAACAAACAAATCATACCTTGTACGACCTCTGGTCCTACCGGAGCTGTCAACTCTGCTGTGTGCAACTGTCCACACCTAGCTCCTCTTCCTCTCTAATATCATCCACCTCCCCAAACCCGCCCCGGTCGAGGTCCCTGAGGAGAACCCTGAGGTCGACCTCCTCCCGCAAAGTATTCCCTCGGAGGAGCATAGTCATGCTGCTACTGGAAGGGCCTCTCCGGCAACTAGTGCTGCTGAGGTGAGCGCTGAACCTTCCCACCTCTACCGTACTGAGCTCGGGTCAGACACCGACTCTGGACATGCCCAAAACCTCCACAAGAAAAATACTTCGGTCCTGGGTTCGTGAAAAAGGGATGAGGACCCGATGATCTGAACTGGAACTACTGGGGCCGGCTCTCCATTGGACTGAACCTGGAAGGTCCCGTCACAGGAGACCTGCTACTGACTACCTTTAACATTGACCAGCCCAGCTATATCCCCTCTCAGGGTGCACCTCCCAGTGAGTGCATCATCTCTAAAACCTATGCCTTCTTCTGTACTGCCATGTAAATCGGAAGGGTGAAGGGGGTGACAGCATACTGGAGCGAAGGACGAAGCGCCTCCTCCAATTGTCTCTCCCGAGATTCCTCATCTGGAATGAGATCCGGAGAAAAGCGCAAGAGATCCTTGAACACGACCCCAAACTCTCGTATAGACATACTCCCCTGCTGAAAGGAGAGTAACTCATGCCGCTTCTCCTCCTTGATCATGGAAAAAATGAATTCCTCTCAGAATTCCTTCTCAAAGTCAGACTATGGAACCTCTGCCTCTATCCTCTCTCCGAGGTAGAGCGTCCACCACTGTCACACCGCACCTCTCAGCTGACTGACTGCTAGGGGAACCCAGTAATCCCTCGAGCATAGATCAATGTAAAAGATATCCCAAGCTCCTCAAACCACCCCTTTGTCTCCGTATCTAAAGTACTACCCTCGTACTTTTTGAGGGTCTGCTGCTGGAATGAACGGAGAGTCTTCTACCACTGGCTATCTTTCTCCTCTCGGTCAATCCTTAACTGATAGACCGCCTGAATCTACTGGGCCTCGGCCGTCTGAGCCACCTGGGGACGACGTCCAGGTTCCATAGCTGTACAGTAAACAAGGATCACCTATGCCAAAGTATTAAGGAAATTTCTCAAGGTTTTATTTTATCATTTATTTCAATTTCATTCCCACAACACCCAAATCAAGTAAAACACAATCATGATGATGCATGTACCTTCCCTGGGGTATCTAACCTGTAATCAATGTAGTCTCACTTGGTCATTCGGTAGGCTCAGAGTCCTTTCATTGGATCATGGGGGGCCCTAAAATCTTGTGTCGTAGCCGGTTTTCCCTGGCCTATGCCACACACCAAGATTAAATAACATTGTGGCCCTACCATCCAATGCAATCCTCACTGTGCATAACTCCAGACTCCATCCTATCTCTCAACCATCACCTATGATACCATTCTGTCATAACCCCTCCCACCAAAGATGCCCCTCCTAATATGGAAATGGTGAAAGGGAGATAATGACCCTCGAGTCCTGCGTCCAGTAGGCCCCAGGGTGGTGAAAAGCACCAATGGTATGAGTTTTCACAAATATGGGAGGCATTACCCTTTTTATTATTTAATATCGGGAAATATGACAAGTCAACCACCAAAAAATAAATGAAAAAGTGTATATTAATATACACAAACCAATCCCACATGCATGTTTAAACAATTTTATAACAAGGTACAAGTATAATAAAGCTCAAAGTACAATACCAAAAGAAAACAAGAGTACTACAACAACTCAAATTCTCTGAATAGTAAGGTCTCACATTGCCCTGTTAGTCCTCCTAGAAACCTAAAATTAATCATAGGGTGAGCATACATGGATACTCAGTAGGGAAACCAAAAGCACTCGTGCACAAGTTGGGAGACATACTAATTTATTGTGAGAACAACAGAAGAAACCTAGAAAGGAATTCTATCCACCCAACCTCACCAGCCACTCTAAAAAAAAACACAAACACAACAGGTAGTAGTATATAAGAACAAGAGTGTTGGGTACCCCGCACCATTTCCCTTTAGTTAGCTCCTCTTCCTAATGGAGAACGTCCTGAAGCTGCCACACTCTCCCCGCCCGAGCACACCGGGGACTCACAACCACGTATCCCGCACGCAAACACCTGGGCCTCACAACCATGTATCCCGCCCAAACACACCTAGGACTCACAACCACGTATCCTGCCCGCACACACCTAGGCCTCACAACCACGTATCCCGCCCGCACACACATGGGCCTCACAACGATGTATCCCGCCCGCACACACCTGGGCCTCATCCCAAAGATTCTTTGGAAATAGTAGAACCTGCCAAAAGAGTCTTGGGCTAAAACCACCCCAATCAAAACCAACCCGAAGATTATTAGGTGTAAGGTCTCCTCAAGATATAATATCCTAGGGGAGAAGGAGCAGGAAGGCGCTAGTAACTATGTGAAAAACACCATCTCCCATGAAATGGCAGTGTTTTCACTATGTTTTCAACATGGGTAGGGTCGATAAAACACAAAAGATACAAATATATATATGTATACCAAACACACAACCCATCCTATGGATTCTAAATAGTGAAACTGAGCATGTGCCTTGGCACTGCTACTATGAATCATGCATACAACAACAAACCCCAACCCCATTTATGTTTTCGTGTTTCAGCAGAATTAGTTTATTTAGTTCCTTAACTACTGGGAAACTATCCACAACCATCCACATCGATCGTTCGTAAAACATATCCCTGCCGTACACAAATCTTGTAAGGAAAACACAAGTATCACAACAAATCCCTTCTTATCAACCAACCAACCTCATTGATTATTATTCTCGTTCCATTACCACGCCGCACCGTTCATTAACTCTTCCACTTTTAATTACTATTCATAACCCATATCCCATTCACGGTCAAACCCATCCCTGAAGCCACGCTACCAACAACCATAACCACAAATAAACCCTAATTCATTATCCCTTTAATACAACTTATCGTAGCCCTACTACCCATCACCAACATAACATTCACACCAACCACCAACCAAGTCAACCGCAGCCCCGCTGCTCCCCCAATCCACAACAACCCAAAACGAACCCCCATCACATTCCATATATCCACGCCAAAACCCACATGTTCAATATTCCATTTTTTATAACCGGGGTGATCACACAAGGGTTCTAGATTTTAAACATCCAACTTTACGTGATTAACCAATTTCCATATTCCATGAAGTTTCCATCCACAAAACGGTCTATAAATATAGGGAAACATTTAATTTCACAAGAAATGGCCCCCAACGACCGTGATTTTTAGTAGGCATAATCCTATTCAATTCACAACATATCAATATGATAAATAAGGATAAACATAACAACTTCCCCATCCCTGTTCTTTAACCAGTTATTTTCTTTATTTAATTTTTCAACTATTTCTCATGAAAACAAAATGATACACACCCCACATGATGCATAAATTAAAGGGAAAAAGGTAAGATCTCTATCTCAATAGGTTTTGATCATAGTGCTCCCACTGATCAACAATATAAGACGTCTGTCGGTGTATGTATCTTCCTTTGAGTCTCGGAAAAACCTCATCGGGTGGATATCAGAAAGAAAAGGTCGACAGAAAGACAACAGATCCATGCTCGGATGTTCCTCCTCGTCGTTACAATCCCGTGGCCGCAGACGGATCGTAAATCGGAGCTCAGACGAAGAAGTTATGGAAGGAAGTGCCTTCGAGTCTCTTGGGAGAGATCTGCTCAGAGGAATGGGGAGGAGATGGGTGAGTTGAAAATGAGGGGAACCCTCCTTTTATAGGCGAGAAAAGAAAGAGTACATGGTGTGTACTTTATGTTACACGGCGTGTACTCAGTTATTTCACACGGTCTCCATGCGGCTTCCAACACAGCTCAGTGGTCTTTGACTGGTCAACACATGGTTTGAGGGTAACACATACGCAGGGAGGGACTACATGGCTTGTAGTATAGACACACGACGTGTACCGATTTATTGCACACATCAAGGACACATCTCCAACATGGAACATGGCCATTGAATGGTAACACGTACGTGGGGAAGGACTACACGACGTGTAGTACTGGACGCACGACATGCACCCATTTCTTTCACACAGTAAGGACATGGTCTTTAACTCGGGGTATACACAACAAGGTGGTACACGGCGTGTATTTTCGCTAGATGGCATGTACTAATTTACTTCACACGGAGGGGACCCAACCTGCAACACGGGGTATATCCGGAAAGGGGGTACATGGCGTGTACTCACACTACACGGTGTGTAGTTTCAAAATTCTAGATAGTGCGGGAAAAGTCCATTTTACCCTCCAGAACACTTTGTGACCTTCTTTTTGACAATGGAATGGGCCGGGGAGGTCCGGGCCATTACATTAGATTAGATTCAAAAGTTTTATCAATATTTTATATTATTACAACAAATAAATAATCAATCTTCTTAGAAATTAGTTGAAAAGTCAGACTATTATAAATTCTATAATTTGATTAACTGGCCTGTTATGTTTTTAATTTATTGAGCCTATTAATTAATCATGTTTACATAAATAATTATTGGATGTAAATTTCACAACCTCTTGAGTTTCCAACTCCGACCAACATTTGTTATAAAATGAATGTTCTTTAAAATATTATACTAATATTTTCATTTGTGATTTAGTCATGTTTTATTGAACTCCAAATTTATGTTAATTATATATTTTTTTCCTTTTATTAAACATTTATCTTTTATGGATAATAAATTCGAAGGTGATAGTATGAATAGACCTCCCTACTTTAATAGAACAAACTATACCCAGTAAAAGTAAAAGATGAGAATGAATTTATAATGTATAGGATTTGATAATGGGATAGTTATAGAAGATATATATGATGTTCCAAATACTACTATGAATACCAGGAGTGATTCCACATACACACATAAAATAACAATTGTAAATCTCTGAATGATCTATTTTGTTCCTTATGGGATGAATAATTTAATAGAATATCTTTGTTTACATATTCCTTTGTTATTTGGGACACATTAGTTATTTCACATGAATTAACATCTAAGGATATTGAAATGATTATTAATAATTATAATATAATTTTTGATAATTTTATGATTATGATTTATGAGTATTTTTATGAAAATTATAACATATTTACTGATATTTTGGATACCATGATCATTTTTTGAAGGGAAGGTATTTCCCTGAAGAGAATTATGATAATACATAGATGCTTAATAGATATATGGAGAGGTACTTCTGTATCAATAATAGAATCTTGTGACCTCAACACATTTCCATTTAACGAAGTGATAGGAATGTTTATGATGTGAGAGGAATAACTAAAATTTAAAAAACAAGGGGATGATTACCCCAAAGAAATATGTTTTATTCAAATATACTTCATCCAAATAGAAGTAATAATCTCAAGATCAAACTGATATTTCATTTGATGAACAATCTTCAATAGATAGTGGTGAATAGATGGCTTGAAAGCCATAAGGTTTATAGAATTTTATAAAATGCATATACTCATCAGAAATCCCAACTACAATAGAACATGTTATCATAAGGGGAATTGGAAAAAGTATATGAAAATAACTGAAATATCAAATGAAATAAACTGTTATGAATGAAAAATAAAGGGACATGTAATGGTATGGTCGCTGAAACTAATGTACATGATGAAGAGTGACGATAATGAAAAAAAGTATAAAAATGACCTGAAGGAAAATGGAGTTCTTCTGAGGACAAAAAATGTTACTTAGAGTACTCTCATTGTGAAATGGATAATAAAAAAAATATGTGTTTTATGAAAATCACATCTAAGTTAACACTAAACTATCATGAACATAATTCTTATTATTTCGAAAATGAAGGTGATTATGAAAACAAAACAGATAATTTTTTTTGGAATATTGAAAAATTAAAGAAAACACTTTTAATGAAATAAATGATAAATATAAATCCATGAAGAAACAATATTATTTTACTATTAATGGTAAATCTAATCCTTTAGTAGAATAAGTGAAAATGCTCATCTGCCTAAGAAAAATATGAGCTTAAATTTTCAAATGAGAAATTGAAAAAGGATTTATAAAATTTTTCTAATGTTAATGATATTTTTGGTCAAATTAATGGTAAACTAGTAGCTCCAAAATATACTTCTGGAATAGGATACCAACCAATAATGAGGAAGAAATATAACACAAATTTAGTATTGAATTCTATAGAATCTAGTTATATTCATAATACTATATATTTTTATACATATTACGACCGTGAAATATATTGTATTGTTTCATTTTCATTTGGACAAAATGAAGAATCTTATCCACATACATTACATACTACTTATATGAATCCCATAAATAAAATATAGGATTCAAACCTATTATTACTAATGTTACTTGACCGAAAATATTCATGGAAATGAAATATTATCTTTTCCATTCTATTTGTAGAAAATATGTTTTAAGTGATCATATATAAGTATTTGTTATTTGGAATGTGGATTTTTAGTACACATGATAGGATATAACAAATGCATTAAGAAAATTATAAATATTTTTGGTGTGGATTACTGCTACGGTGATAATGAAATAGAAAACATCATTGTTTGTTGATAGATTAGAAAATCTTACCCGGTTTATATTTCTACAGCACTTCTTGCAGATTGATTAAAACGCAACCCACAATATTTTATATCCCAATATATTAGTATAAAATATGTATTATGTGATCTTATATAAGCCTATGTCATCTGGACAGTGGATTTTCAATACACATGACATGAGATTACTCATGCATAATGAAAATTATAATGATTATTGGAGGGTATGTAAGAAATAGTGATAATGAAAAAGAAACAATCATTGTTCATGGAAAGATTTGAAACTCTATCATGGTTTTAATTTCTCATGTACTTATTCTTGATTGATTAAAAGAAACCTACATAGTATATGTTAGATATTTTATCATGGCTTTAATGTTATATTTGAGAATGATTCATGAAATATTTTTATTCATAAAAATGAATTCGTATTTTTTGATTTTAAAATAAAAATGTTTATGTTTTTTATTTAAAATATTAAATTTATGAAAAATTTTCTTTTTTGAGTTAATTTCAAAAAGATACTTTTATTTGGAATAGTAGATTATGCCATTGAAATATATACTCACATAGAAAACTTATTAAAATGGATTAGTCAAGGATTTAACCTAACATGTGTTTCAAAATGACAATGTTTGTTGTCCTTCTCAAAATGGTAAACATCACAAAATATATTTCAAGACAAAGAAATAAGTTTCAACTTTTCAACTACTCATGTTGGGTCACATGGACTTTTTTTTCCATCTGTAGTTTTACGTCTAAGTGGGATTTATTATGTCTATGTTCTCATAAAATACTATTCTAGATATACTTATACCTTCTTCTCAGCCCACACAATTGATGATTGATCTCATTTAACTATTTATCATAAGAATTTAAACAACCATAGTGGTCCTATAATTAAAACCATAAGAAGTGGTCATGGTTGTGAGTTTGAGAACCAAGAGTTTGAATCATTTTTCTTAAAAAATTATTATAGTCACATCTTCTTTGCTCCAAGGAAAACCCATCAAAATAGAGTTTTAGAAAGAATAAATTGATCCCTCAAAGAAATTACTAGAACCATTCAAAGTGAGTATGGAATACCTATATACTTTTGGGTAGAATCTCTCAATAAAACATGCTATATCATCAACAGAGTCTTAACTAGGAATATTTGTAAGAGAACTCCTTATGAGTTGTAGAAAAATAGAAAACCCAAGGTTTACTATTTCAATGTTTGTAGATGGAAATTATATATTATTAACTCTATGTTTAATCAAGAATAATTTCCCACCAAGAGTGATGATGACATTTTCTAATGTTATTAAATGTCTAGTGAAGCCTATAGAGTCTTAAATATGAGTAAAAAATGTGTTAATGAATCTATACATGAAATGTTTGATGAGATAGATCAACATGATTAAATGACCTCTATAGAACACCATTAGGGTGATATGTAAAATCTAGAAATAAATACAAAATTATCATACCATCATGTTAATTAATGTGTTGAAACATCCAGTTTTTGAAATATTCTCAATTCAAGTCATGATGTTCCAGATCCAATAATAGTACCTAATGTGATTAGCATGTTTTCAATCCCGATTAGAACACTCAAGAACCTCAAATTAGTTTATTTTATTGGGTATTTATACAAAAAACATAGACTATAAATTCAATAAGAAATTTAGTGTTACATCATGATTTTTTTAATATCTTGAAAGTAAGAATGTTGATAATGCTATCAATGATTAATCTTGGGTGATGGATTAGTAAGAAGAGTACAATCATTTTGAAATAATGAATTATAGGGAACATGTTGATATACCCAAATACATCATTATTATAGGAACTAAATGGGTGTTTTGGAACAAAGTAGATAAATTTGGTAATATAGTTAGAAACACATATTGTTTTGTTTCATAATATTATGTTCAATAATAAGGGATTGACCATGAGGAATCATGTTCCCCAATAGAATGAAATGGGGCCATTATAATATTTCTTTTAGATGCAATAGACATATATTTCAAACATTATCAAATGGATGTGAGGAGTTCATTTTTAAATGGTTATATTATTGAATACAGTTTATGAACTTCACCATTGTTTTCCAAATCCCATCATTCGAAATCATGTTTCAAATCATGTAAATAATTACATGGATTATATAAAGCTCATTGAACATTTTGTGATAGGCTCAAAATTTTTCTTATTTATAAATGATTTACAATATCTATTTTTGATCCTAGCCTTCTTAAAAATAGATTTCCATGTATATTATAGGACAAAAAACTATGTAGATGATAATATTTTGGGACACTATAAAAACATTATATGTTTATTTTTCAATGATGATAATGATGGAATTTGAGATGAGTTTTATGGGGGATGACAAATTATTTCTTAGATTTCAAATATTTCATAATAAATAAGGTATTGTTTTGAATCAAAGTAAATATAAAAAGGATATTTTAAAAACATTTGGATTTGAATGTAGTAAGAGTTGGGACACTAAAAATAGTACACCTTATAAGTTGGACCATGATGAATATGGTAAATCTATTAATCAAATCACATATATAGTAATTATTCAGATTTTACTCTACTTAACTGCAATTATGATATATATTATGTCTAGTGTGGGCATGTGTGCATTTTTTTAAGAAAACCCAAAATAATCTCATTTAAATACTATCAAAATTAATTTTTTAATACAAAAAATATTCAACCAATTTAAGAATGTTCTATCTTAGTGGAAAAACATTTTATTTGGTGAGTTATTCTAATGATGAATTTGGGGGATGTATGTTAGACATAAATATCACCTCTAGAACATATCACTTTTTCGGCAAGTCTCCAGTTTCATCGTGTTGTAGGAAACAATATTCTGTTGCATTATCTATAACTGTAGATGAATACATAGTAGTAGGTATATATTGTGAACATGTTTTATTGATGAAACACACTATACTAGTCTATATAAATCAATTTTAAATTTATCTTTAAATTGTGATAACACATGTGCTATAAATATTTATAAGAATCCTATTTCACATTCTATGACAAGAGACATTGATGTAAGATATCATTTTTTGAGAGACAGTTATCAAAAAGGTGATATAAAATTTGAGTTCATTGGTGTTGAGCATCATCAATATATCATCTTTACTAAGCCATTGGACACTAAAAGAATGAACTACCTCACACTTGAGTTAGTAATGATCTATCTAGAGGACCTTATGTTGTCCATTCTTTGATAATTTCTAACAGAATCTGTCATGCTGATAGTTATGTCTTGTATTGTGGTACCTTATCTTGATGAAACTGATTCTATAATAGGCCAACACCGACATATTATCATGAGAACACCATTAGTGTTATATAAATTAATACCTGACCACTTTGATGACTCACTGTTTTTATCTTTTTTATGTTTCTACCTCAAAACATTATCTCATTAATTTTTTTGACCGGTTCATAATTTTTAAATCTCAAATAGGCTAAATGATAAAAATTTGATTTGATCCACTAAACTCTTTTACCTTTACTCTAAATCAGTCATTACTCTCTCTCTTTACTCTGTGGATCATCTCTAAACCTTTCACATCCCAAATATCAAACTGAGCTGTTGGAAGGAAACGTGTGAAGTGATCTCTTGAAGTTGTTTCAGGCGACGAGTCTCATGCAGCTAATAATTAAAAAGGGGGAATAGAAAATATTTTGGACCCGTGATTCATGATGTAGAAAATCATGTAGTGACTCTAGATAATTAGGTTCTTGTAGAATATATATTAGAAAGAAAGCCATGGTTGGTCATGGTGTTACAGGATCTGGGATGGCCGGAGTAACTTTTAGATGATGAAATGCTCTACTACCCAATGTTATTACATGATTTTTATATGTGTGATATTTTCCAGTTAGATAGTTGGGATGTTTTCTGAATTAAGTCTATAGTGAAAGGAAATATATTTTCTTTTACATCATGGAAAAGGGTTGAGTGTCTAAAAATCCCTCATGTGGGTGTGTTTGATGATATTCATGGTACCAATCCTCTTTAGAGTGATGATATCATCATTGGGATATCTCTGAAAAATATTACTATTAATGATGAGCATATGAGACCTATATATTTAGAATTACATTGTAAGTACATAATTTTGTTCAAATTCATTCAACACCAAATCTGACCTAAAAAAGGGGAAATTGCAAAATTAATTCATAATTATGGGTATTTATTAAACCTAATGAATATGGTAATTATGTAAATCTTATATAGATATATTATTGCGAAAATTAGTGAAATGATCATTCCATCTTGCAAGGAAAACTCTGTTTTTATTCAATGATGATCTCATCCATGTATAAGTAGAAATGTTGTGTAGATGAACGTGAGGAAACTATTTACGACTTTAGTGGGATCCACCTAACCAAATAAATTTATAAATGGATGAAAATAATTTTTAACACATGTAATAGAAAATGGGTTTTTTATGAAGATAATATTTACAAGAAATTCCATCCAGTGGACCATCCATCTTTGCAAGAGGATTTGTGGATCCTGGTCTAGGAAAAGGTGAGGAATTTGTTTAATATTCAGATGAGGTTGAAGATCCTACCACATTATTTAGAGATCAAGGGTAACATATCAATTATAAGAGTGATCCTAACACCACAAATTCTCAAAAAGTTTTTCCAATTTGACCTCAAAGTCCACCACTTTGATTACCCTATGCTGGACCTAATCATGGAACCAATAGATATTAGGAGTGCAATTCCATTAGTAGGGTAGAGTATATTAGAAACTATTATAGCTCTGATGATGAATTAGTAGATGAGGATGAAAAATAAAGAAGTGGATAAAATGAAAGTAGTAGTGGTAGTGGTAGGGAAGAGAAATAAATTGAAACAAATGCTGATTGAAATGGATTTGAAGTGAGTTCCTCTCCAAATGATCATGATGTTGTAGGCAGTGGTGAAGGTAGTGAATGTGATAGTTTCTATCATGAGGATGATCAAGGTGGATATATACTGGTGGTTGTTTATTTGCTATATACAATTATTGAATAACCTTATATAGTTGATGTTGAGGAAATAAGAGTAGTTGAAACAAAAATAGATGTGAAAGATCAAATTATCTTTAAACCATAGTTAGTGTATGAAAAAAGGAGTCCTCGTGATTTGGGTGAGTAACTTGTGATTAGATAATACATTAAGGGGGGATTCAAGTTAGAAGAGGTCAAGTTGAGGAGAAACCTCAATCTGGAAGAGTGGTAGTTAACACAATCACTCTTTTGGAACAATCTATGCATAGTGAATGGAAAAGGAATCCTGGGTATATTTTCCTTGGATTAGTATAATATGACTCTAATGATGAGGAATGTCTATTAATTACATAGAGATCATCAGTTAAAGGGAAGTTATTTTTAAGAAACTTTAGGCAGTGGAAGCTGCCTCAGTACCTACTCCTCCTGTTGTTTTAGTTCCTCATGAGTATATCACTAGATCAGATGTTGAGATGTTAAAGGTGATATATATTCAATTGCGGTAGTATCATTTCTATCTCATATATTCCAAGATACTCAATAATATAGAAGATAAAACACTCAAATAATTGATGAATTACACTATCTAAAATCTTCAATTGATGCGATGAAGCAGTCTGTTGAAGCTGGTCCTATTCCAGTACCAACAATAGGTGTGAATGAGACTTTTTCTAAAAAATTAGAAAGGGATATAGCTGACACTCAACCAAAAATAATCAAAATGGCTGAAAAAATATTTCAAAACAACACCTTGATGTTAAATTATATGAGTGGATAAGTCTCTTTAAAAAATTACCTAATCTAAGAGTATACAAGTTTTTTCGAGACTCTACTTAAATCATCGAAGACTCATACACCATATCATCCTTCTCCATCTACCCCTTGTGAAACATCTCATGAATTAAAAATTTATTCAATTAGAAATGTTGTAATGAAAGATATTAATGTTGTTCATGGTGCTTCCAGATTGGACAACCTTTCCAAAATTGAGATGAATAGTAACCATGTTCATGATATGTTTAGGATCTATAAAAAAGTTTGTTGTGACTGCTAATGATCAGATCATAGAGAAGGTGGATTATTATTTCATATTGATTATTACTAAACATCCATTGAGAATCCATTTTAAATATTTGACTAATAATTTGTCATTGTCTCCAGTGACTAGATACTTCAAAGAAAAATTATAGAAATCAAATGACATAACCTCAATTATTGACAAGATCAT
The DNA here is from genome assembly GCA_963277665.1 of Viscum album. Classification (NCBI taxonomy): domain Eukaryota; kingdom Viridiplantae; phylum Streptophyta; class Magnoliopsida; order Santalales; family Viscaceae; genus Viscum; species Viscum album. The sequence continues at coordinate 1,624,507,951 of OY728157.1, read as the reverse complement.
AGAGAATAAAAATGAAATCAAGAAAGATATAATTTATGGTGGTAAATTTATTTTTTATTTTATCATGTTCTTTAATTTATACCTTCATATATATAGTGAATCAATTTTGGGGCTTGTTGTTCCACCTATTCGACCTTCTGGATCTGAGACTCCACCTTAGATGGCAATTTTGTAGGATTTCAGTTAGACTCGTCCAGTTATCAAAGAATAGGCTAAACCTCATCATTTGTCACAAATAAAAATCATCCTTGCACCTAATGTCCCAGAGGAGAAATCCTACCTCCTATGATGATTTATCCAGACACTATAGCTTCTCAACCACCACTTTCTGGACCATCGAATGATCCCACATAGAAAACAATATCCTCTTGACACTAAGTAGAAGGGTGGATGAATTTTTATAGGGCTGGCGAATTGTATTTTTTTCAATTCAGTAGCTATTGTAATAAATTGTACATCATTGTTTCATGTATTTTAGTGCTCGTTGATTTCATATATTTTTGCTATAACTATTATTATCTGATACTTGTTGTTCCTTTGGTACTAGTTTCTATATTGATTAATCTTTTGATTAAATTCATTGATGATTTTATCCATTGATACCTTCCACATTTTTATTATACCAAATGGGGGAGAATAGTTTGGCATTGTCCTTATTTTTTATTCATTTTATACCACTCTTATATATTTTATTTTCCTCGCCTATTATTACATATGTGAATAAAATGATTAAGATTTTGATACAATTAATTTTTTTCATTGATAACATTACTATTTGTTTTACCTCTAATCCTTATTATATATTGGGAAAATTCAACATTAATTGTAGATGATAAGTATAATGGTTATATTACACCTATAGTTGTTATATATTATAATTCCATTATTAAGGATTGTCAAAAGGGGTGACATTATTGGCCCATAAGAGATTGTTGGCCACCCACTCTAGTTTAAATAAACCCAAATCATGTAAAATTTTATTAATCCTATCTGAAATTTTACATATTGTATATTTATGTTTCAATAAATGTAATAATGATTATCAATGATGACATGTATGTTTAACTCATTCAGATAATATTTATATTCTAAGACAGCCCAAATAAGTAATATTCTCTATGTATGAGAAGTTGAAACAAAGAGAAAATTGAGTCATTGATTCTGACAGAATAAGTTATACTCACCGATGACAGAAACACAAAGGAATCACCAATTTCGATAGCATAATGGACTCACCGATATCGACAGACAGAATGTCTCATCGATAGTTCAAATGAGTTACCAAGTGGTCAATTTTCTTATCGATAGAAAAAAAACCTACTAACGCATGGTGCTACTAATGTGTGGTTCTATAGACATGTCATGCTTCTGACTTATGGTTTTATAGACACAAGGTTTTACAATTGTATGGGGATAATGAATCATGGTTATATAGACACATGGTGCTATAGACACATGGTTTCACCGACACACCACTTCTCCGAAACACACAGTGACAGATAGAATGAGTCACCGAGAGAAATAGGTAATGATACTCATAGAAGGACTCACTAATGGAATGATTAACCAATGAAATATTCATTGACATTGGAGTCACTAATAGAATATTTAAATTTTCTATTATTTTATACTACATCTAGTGGTCACATTTTGAGTGTTTTAATATGAATGATTATTTTTATTATTTTTTGAAAACACCATTAATTAGTACGTCATAATATAACATTCAACACCAACATCTATAATCATTATTGTCGATCTATAAGAATATAAAAAATAAATGGAATAGATATGAATAAAGGGGCTGATGAAAGAGATACACACTTGACCGCATATGAACCCCAACTAAACTAGGTAAAAAACTACAAGAACAGATGAGGAACTCTTCATTTCTACTTGATGTGACCTAGAGATTTGTTTTCTAGAAATGTTATCAAATCTCTACAGCAATAAACAAAACCTAAGGAGAATAAAATCTCATATTCCTAGAATAAAAAACAATGTGCTCCATGACAATCTATTTTAGTGTCTTCTTCTAGAGAAGTTCTCCAACTTCATATATGATATTCCAATGAGTCATGATCAGAACTAAATAACAAACTGACACTTCAAAATTCTTTCTAATATTTATTTCTCATTCATGTTTTATTTTATTACATTTTCGAGGAGTGTGTGAATTTTCATATGAAACAAAAACTATCTCTTGTACTAAACTAGAGGATACAATATACCCTCACAAGAATATCATTTCGCACTTGTTTATCCAACATAGAACTAAGGAATAGTTTAGGTGACATGAAAAATTGTAAATTATTTTTTAAAACCCTATATGGGTTGTGGATTAAAACCATTCTATATATAGACTTTATGGAGGTACGTGATCACCCTGTGGTGTGGACTAAGACTCAGCATGAGACTGAACCTCTTGTTTTATATCTTTTGGGTTTTCAAATATAGTTTTCCTTGTTTTCACATTTATATAAAAAACTATATTTCTCTATGAAAGTTATTAGTATTTAGTGTTTATATCTATTTATGATTACTATATTAGTTTTCATAGTTTTATAATCATATCATATTATTTCAACAAAGAAATAATCAATCTTCAAAAACATTAGTAGAATAGTCAAAAAAATATAAATTTAGAACTTTGATTAAATGGAATCATGTGATTTAAATTGGGGGAATGTTATAAAAAATATTTATTAGAATTGTTTTAATAAATAATAATTCCTATGAGAAATTAGTTTATGAGTAAGGTTGTTATAAGTTCACTGCTTTGATTAATTGGACTATTAATTTTTAATTTGGGAAATATTTTATATATACTTTTTAAAATAAATTCTTATAGAAACTCAATTCACCCCATTCATGAGTGTATTAATCTGACCAAATGCGCTTATTAGTATTTTAGATTAACATGGAGTAACATTTATTGTGTTTTTATGTTCTTTTAATTTAATACCATTCTCTACTTATTGAATTTGACATAATAAACATCACTATCAACATCAGTGATTTTTTCCTTTTATAATAAGATTAGAAAAACATATATCATTTAATAAATGTATATCATCCAATAATCCATGTTTTTTGGATCATGAATTTATGGAAATTAATTCATAGACAATATTAAATTGGATGTAATAGTCTATACACTAAAAATGAATGTAAATAATAAAAACATACAAATTATGTCTTGTGATTTATCAATAAAATTGATCAATATGATTGTATTATAATAATCTCTTCAAAATATATGTATTTACAAAGCTTAAAATATCCTATAGTTTACATATATTTTGAGGTTATAATTTTTATAATGAAGTCACATTATATAATGTCCTGGTTCCAGGTGCCGCCCAAAGTTTCCCCGTACTCGGTTGCTCACTTAGCCTCAAGCACATTTCCCCGAACACCCGAGGTGGCTGACAAGATGTGAGGGCCATAGGTGTGATTGTGGGGAAACAATGCCTTCATTGGTTGAGTAATGCAGCAAAAATAAATTAAAAATAATAGGGGAAGAAATAATAATACCATACAATAGTAAACAATAGAATACATAAGGTAAATAAACAACTACAACATATATATATCAATAATGATTCATTTCCCACGTACTAATTAAAGATACAAACATGTCACAATGCCATAATATAGTACCAAACCAATGTATAAAGGAAAACATGTAAACAAATCTTCAAAATATCAAGCCTAACCTTGGTCTCATTCTCTCTATCTCCACCATAGTCAAGTACCGAAAGTAGAAGGGCACTTTCCCTTATCAATACCTGCAACATTATAATCAGTTTGGGACCAAAATCATGACATATGTTAGGTGTGAGACAAATCCTATTAGGAAACCACGTAAAGATCCATGCCTAATAGTCAGTGAATATATATATGTAGAAATTTGAAAAATAATGTAATAAAAATGGAATTACTCAAAAGTAAACAATCCTACAGTTTAAACTACATTCATTTATATTTATTAATTATCCAACACAACATTCAAATGTAACCCTATGGGAATGTTGTCAAAGCATATCCCCTTAGGTTTAAACAATAAATAAATATATACCAACCCCCTGGGAGAGCTCACACATTCTAACCCATTTGTTCTCAAGAAAACAAAGAATCTCTAAGGAATCACTAACTGTCAATTACCGATATATTTTTAAATGATAAATATATAATCTATAATGAAGAACTCAATGGAAATTTCATAGCTGGTCTCATTATAATAACTATACAAACTTTGACAGAGAACTCAACAAAAATCCCCCTATGGTCTCATAGCTTGAAAAGAATAATAGACACTTTCGAGAAGCCCTTAATGTAAATTCCCTTTATTGTCACACTACACCAGGTTCCAACAATGCTTTTTAATGCAATCATTAACAAACAATATTCATCAGCCAATGTAAATTACAAATACTACTTGGATAAACATCAGTAAAGCATCACACAAGCTTGTCAAATAATATTACATCCTTTTAACAGCACTATGAATGGAAAATAGAGCATCCTAATAGGAAATTTTAGACCCAACATCCCATATCAGATCAATCATGGAAAAACACATCCCTAGAATGGTAAACAACCCTATTTGTAATAAAAAACCCAATATCAAGATAACAAGGAATATAATGCATTAACATGGTCAAATTCTATAAACAAGGGATACCCTAAAGTACGGTATTTGGTGGTTTTTGAACATATATTTCAAAGACAATCTACGGAAATGCACAAAACACCTACCATGGCATTGTACATTCAATATACTATGGTGTTGGCCATTGAATTGACTTATAATTTTGTATATCTATAAAAATGTCAAAAATATTCAACCAAGGTTATCTCATGAAAGACGAAAAAACATGAGATGAGACACTAGAAGAAGGAATAAATCACCTTAGTGATTCCAATGCAATCGTTGGCGGTTGATTTAGAGAATGAATGGTCGATCAGGGGCTCCGTGAAGAATCGGTGGAATCTAATGCTCTTGGGTGACATGATCCGAGAAAAAAGATGATTATGTCGATTAGATCTGACCCTAGTCAGTTTAATCAATTAAAAAGAAATATACACATTGTGTTCATTAAAATTATATGATGTGTATATTCCTTTTCCAGGAACTACATTAGGGTGTATCCATGTCACCCCGCCTAGACATATACTCAGTCATTGCACGACCAGTACATTGTCTCTAGTGAAAGCTGGGTACACTTTGTGTACCCCTAGGTACATGATGTTGACCCCTTAAATTTATATATTCTCCAATTATTCATAGAAACACTAGAAAAGAGAAACCCATACATGATTAAAAATTCCTTGTTCTTACAAACAAACCACCTTAATAAAATTTTCCTTCAATTTCTCTTGCATGGAGGTGTAGAAGAAGAATCCTCGAATAGCTCTGGACACTTCAATTGTATAACTGCATCCCTCTCCAATGTCTCATCCTATACTCGATCATGCTTCCCCAAAACTCATACCATATGAACAGACCAGGAACAAAGAACTTGTTCACGGCGGTCAATTATATTTTTATGTTTCTCCTTAAATGATGCATCCCCCACCAGCTCAACCTCCTCATGTTGGATGATATGAGATAGTTCTGAGAAGTAACATCTTATTTGAAAAAAATTGAAGACTTATTGAATAGCACGATACCTCTAATGTAACTGAAATCATTAGGAAACTGGAAAGGCTCATTCCAAAACCTCAAATGGATAGACGTATCTAAGAGGAAGCTTACCTGGTCTCCTAATAATATAGTGTCCTAACCTCAGTGAGACACTTTATAACATCTGATCTCCAAACTCAAACTCTAGAGGTCATCTATGTTATTCACCATCTATATTATATCATGACTGAATGTTGATGCTCCATTCCGTCACAGAGTCCAACAAATAGAAAAGGGGATTACCTTAAGCACAAAGAGGGTCACCCATTGATGAAAATCAAAAAATGACAAACGCATGGACCATGAGATCATTTATAATGAGGTGCACAAGTAACTTGTGCACCGTGTAAGTCACATGCACACCACATATGTGCCACGCATGTCACTTGTATGCCCCATCTATTTTTTTAAAGGTGTTTAGTGGCCAATAAATAGCCCATGTGGGCCCCCCATTTAAAAATGTATTTTCCAGAAGTAAAATTCAAGCTCTGGTCACCCAAGTCTTAAACTCAACTCTTCTGAAAACTTCTAAGGTAACTTTTTACCTAGAATGGATGAAATGAAAGAGTAGGATAAGGGCACATTGTTTAGAATTCATCAACACTTGCGCACCTATGTTTCTAGACCTCCTTAAAATTATAACCACTTGTGTGTCACCCATTCCTTTCAGTGATACATGCATGCCACCCTTTTCGAAACATCATAGGATAATACTAAAGGCTTGAGTTATGTCTCGCCCAAGAATTACCCTACAGATTCTCTGTCGCCCAGGTGAACACATGTCGCGCATGTACACTTTCGCGACCAAGACTTGCATGCCAAGTGACTTGCATGACCTAAACATGTACACCAACATCATTTTTGTGCCTCTCTCTCATTCACCTCTTCTCTTCATGATATTATCCCCCAAGCAACTGTTCAAAGCCCTTTATGGCATGGTTCCACTTTTGGTTTCTTTATCTGAAATGGATTCTATGAGAACCTATACCAAAACCTTGTGAAAAACAAGAATTATGTCACTGCGTTTAGTGGATTCTTCTATATAAGCTCATCCTTTAAAATGAGAAGATCTTTAATTTTGGGTATCCTTTTCAGGGGTAATCCCCAATCACAAATTATTTTGATTTGAGCCTCCTTCTCAGGAATAAGACCCAATCATAAGCCCCTATTAATTATGGGAATCCTTCTAGGGATTAATCCACAATTATTATTCTTTTAACCAAGGCCTCCTTCTAAAGAGTTATCCCCAAGTTACAAGTCCCCTTAACCTGTGCCTACTTCTTAAGAATAAGCCCCAGTCATAGTTCCCTTAAATTTTGGGCATCTTCCTTAGGAGTAAGCCCAAATATTAATTTCTTTTGATTTGGGATTCCTTCTAAAGAAATAAGCCCCAATCATAAGTCCATTTTAATTTGGGCCTCCTTCTCAATCTTAGGGATAAAACTCCAAATCTCTATAAAGTAAAAATACATTTATGGACAATGCTACTGGGATTTTTCCTGAAGTAAGAAATGGTCTTTATCGACTTTGGAAGTCATTCAAATGTAAGCCCCACATCATATCTCATGATTGTATCTTTGGTGGTATCATCGTCATGTTTTCTGATACCTCTTGTTTCTCACACCGAGCATGACTCACATGAGCTTATAGTGTAAATGTAATCCTGACAACTCTTGTTGGTCCATTAACCATGCATAAACCCCATCCTTCTTATCCAACTACGTGGGTTCTGATTTCTTTTTTATGAGGATATGTAGGTAGCCCATCTGTTGGTATGATCTGATCTCTGAACTAATCACTGTCTCTTTGAATGACAATAAACTTCATGATCCCAATGATTGGATTTAAAACTAGTATGGTCATCATAATGACCAAGAGATTTCTATATAACATATTGAAGGATACCATTGACAAATAATCTCCAATACATATGGATAAATCTTTATTGATGAAGAACCTAAAATACATATAAATTATTCTCTTAATAATATACATATCAATCATTGATTTCCAAATCTAATGGAAAAATATTTTCATGATTGTTGAAATAATACAGATTTGTGAACATAACTAAAATATATAAGAGTGTCCCAGAGTAGGAAATAATTCCCCACAAAAAAGGTGTGATGATCCTGACCACCATGTTTCTCGACAAATGAAAATTGTTAAGCCTCATAGGTCCATAAATAATGAGCACCTACCATTGGAATGTTGGTCCAAATAGATATAGAATCATTTGGTGTTTCCGGTTCTACGAATAAACCCGTTATATACTGATAGGAATATTTAATCCTTAAACAAAAAAAGTCATTCCCATTTATAGAAGAAACAAAAAATGGGGAACCTAGTGTGAATCCTTAACCACGTTAAATTTTGTTTTACTTATTTTTAGGCCCCTATTAAACTCAATATGAATGCCAAAAAAGAAATCAATAACTCATGTGCTCATCCAAAAGATGTTGTTTTTCCAAAACTATCTTGATTATGCCTTCTATATCAAAAATTCACTCATTACGAAGATCTCTCTGCAACACAGAATGGCATCGTTAATGATCAAAACTGTGAATGCCTAGTCAACAACTACTGCTAGATCCTTGTCCACAATGAGGATGACATCACCTACTCAACATATTCAACACAGTGTCTCAAATGCATTGGTGAGAGAATACCATCAACAGAGTTCCATCCCATCTCTAGAGGCCACTCGACAAGCCCTACAAGTTAACAACTCACCCTGTTTATTCGGATAGCGACGACCAGTGGTCATGAAGCAGGTGGTGCCAACCACCATCTCCAACCATTTCTGGTCGTTATCCCCAGAATGAAAAAACTAGTCCCATACCATATTATAGGTAGGTGAATTAAGTGGTAAATAATGGCCTCTTTTCAAGAAGACATGAGCCCTTTGGAATCTCAGCAACAATTGCCTCCAGACTCATGCGGTAGTGCACCCTCAACATGATGAGGGTATCACCTCTAGCTGTTCGGCTCAGGTTCCTCAAACTCAAGCACACAAGATGAACCGTCAGAGGTGAAATTTGGATAACAGAGAGTAGGTTCTAACCTATTCCCCCTATGGAGAAGTACATCAATCTAACTTTATGGTAAAAAATGAGCGGTCATATACACCCATCTGTCTTGATTTCTCTACCCAACAGACATTTCTTTTAGTAACAGACTAATCCCACTAAGTAATTCCAGAAGAGTACTATAGGTAGTAACATACACCTGTTTATAAATGATGAACGAGTTAGTAGTCTTGTCTGACTGCATCCAAAGAAGCTCTCCAACAAAATGTGGTTACCACCTATAAACAAGCACATACACCTACTTACACTCATCAATTCTACCAACAGCCGCGTTTGACAGTATTGAAGGATGTTCATCAATCATATTTGGCAGGGAACAATCAGTAGGCACATACACATAAAATTCATCATGCTAACCAACAATCTCATTTGGTAGCACCCGAAGATGTCAATTGGAAAGCCCCAATGACAAACAGGAGGCATACACAACTATCGGTCCATACACATGATTACTATCAAAATTCATTGAAAGGAAAAAGTTGAGAGAAGCATAAAAACACACCTACTTAAAACATGGAATGGATGTATATTAACGATCTGGAAACTAATGACACCAAGCACATTCTGAAAATGATGAAATAGAATAAGGAAATTTCTTCCCATATTCTGGATACCTGTTAGAATATTATAAAAACTTTAGCAACATCACAAGAAAAGAAACAGAAATCTATGCCTATCAGTGGTGTGACTTATCAACATGTCACCCCGAAATAGATACACACCTTTGTTCCAGTCTAGGAGGGTCGTGGGGAATATTCCCCCATGTCATACAGACAATCAAGTCAGGCACATACACCCTATTTAAATGGAGATAATCTACCTAACCTGACCATCTCTTTTGATTAGGCACATCCTCCTGCCCATAATAACCACTTTCATCAACAAGTGGTTTCCAAAGTGAGTTTGAAGGCGACCAAGAAAAAGACTCATCCAACACAATTAAAAAATCAAGAGCCAAAATGCAATAAGGCCATTCTCGATGATGGAGTTCTCAAAGCCCTTAAACAATTATCTATTTCAACATAAGATTCTACTCTCACATTTATATATTATAGATGTAACAACAGTAGTTCTGAAGGAATTATGCTGACACTTCCTCATGATTTCTTGCTTCATGAAAATTCAGTCAATCTTAAAGTATCATCTTTAGATGAGAGCCACTATAACCCTTTGCATTGTATAAGACCAAGGATCAAATGGTTTCATCTTTTGTTGTAACCCACCATGGGGGTCCTCCCCATGATAATGAATTTAAGTATGGAAGTCCTCTCTGTAGTAGTGATTCGCATTGCTTGGAAAATTCTTTAATGGATAATGCAGTAAAGTGAAAGCCCAGTTATCTTGAGGAACCTATATGACAACCCTGTTTTTTATTACAACTTAAACATGCTTTATTACATAAAACTTCACGTGATACAACAAAGAATATCGAGAGGTTTAGTGTATTTGGGGCTTAGGATCATTACATAAAAACTTTAAACTTGAAATACAACATCCTTATTGAAAACTTCCTTTACATGACCACTACATTCCTTCGTACTTAGCATTGCATGGGATAACCTGAGGACATTCATAAGAAAAGGGTGAGCTATAAAGCCCAGTAAGGGAGTACACAATGAATAACATGAGGAGTACAATACATGTTAGGAAATAGGCATATCAATAGAGCATAAGAGAGACATGAACATAAAGGCATGATAAAGCATGATAATCATAACATGGAAATGTGGGAAAAACACTTAACATTGAATTAGCATGAGCCAAGGCTCATTGCACATGGAGCATGAGTAAACCCTCATTGCACTTGAAGCACGAGTAAACCCTCGTTGAACTTGAATTAGCATGAGTCAACACTCATTGCACATGACGTATCATGATACTATACTTTACCCAATGCATTGGAGCGCTATAAAGGGTGCACCCTTCTTAAACATTTCATTTCATGCATAAGTGTGCCACATGGATCATAAAACATGGATTCATAAAACATAATCATTTATTCCACGATAAAGGAATGTGGAATTCATACATGAAACTTTACAATCAATAAGTAAATGTGAATAAAGGTGAATACCCTTGATGGAGAAATGGGCATGGTATTCACTACACAATGATATTGGCTTAGAAAATCGGTGTGATTTCGGCAGCGTAACGGCGTGACATAAGAATTCATAAAAAGGATGATGAGAGAGAAAGGGGTTCCTCATCATATTTACATGTAATGTACAGTAAGAAGGTCATATAGATACATGTCCCAACAATTGAAAAGGAATTTAGATTCATGATACAAAAGTATTGCTTGAATATAAAAGAGGAGAAAAAGGTTCCTTTCGGAATTTCGGCATAGTAACGGGTGTACATGGGAGGCATTTAATGAGAGAGAAAGGGGTCTCCCATCATTCAAACAATAAGAGGGAAGTATGGGAGAGGTGCGAAACCATACCCCAACATTCATAAATGAAATTAAAAGGGCAATAAAACTTAAAGAAAATTGACAAAAATGAGAAAGGAAGAAAAACCCTTACTTGGAAGTGTGCTTCCAAAGGCTAGAGAGAGGCTTGTGAGAGGCTTCTTGGGAGCTTGGGGCACCTTGGGAAGATTCTAGAGATAGTAGGGCAGAGGTTGAACGAACTTCAAGGGCTTTGAGTGAGGAGGAAGTGGGAGCTTGGGTGGGTTTATATAGGAAAGGTGAGAGAATTCTTTATTATTTAGGTTTGGGACCCCTTATATTAAAATAATCCAAACCACAAACCATCCCATGGTATTTACCCATGGTTTCTGGAAAAGGAAAGAGGAAAAAACTATTTTACAAGTCCAAGGTCCGAACTTATTAAAAAATTAGGGTTGCTTATGTGGAGGTGAGTCACACTCCCATGGAAATTAATTTAAAAAGGCAAAGTGTTGAATAAGTCTTGAGTGCTCCATTAATGCTTTGAAAAGTGAGTCAAACAAACCAAAACCTCATTATTTTAATGATAAAACATATATTGGCCGAACATAAGGATTATCGTATTTTATTACATCACCATTGGGTCATTATGATGTCATAAAACACATTATATATTTAAATGGTATTTAATTTTTACCCAAAAATTTGACTGTCTCAGAAAATTATGAAAAATTCACCGTTGGATAATTTCGACGTCCTGATTCCAAAAATAATATTTATTTTATCTAAATATTTGACTAAATATGTGAATTTTTACTCTTAAAATAAAAACCGACATTTATAAAAAATTCACGGGTTTTGACCGAAATGGCTTTCAAACCTTAATAAAAATTTTAATTGCATTCATAAAATTATAAGATCATTTATATTTAATAAAAATTAATTTAATATTAATAATAATATTTTATTAAAATTTTATTTAATTCAAAAATCCTTTAATTTAATAAAATATAATTCTTAATTAAATAATAACTAAAAAAACCGTTTGTACTTTAAAAACTAATTACAATGTATCAAAAATGACAAGAAATTATATTCATTATTATATACAAAAATAATGTACATGAACATGGTGCTACTTATTTGTTACATAACCCCTTAAAATAGCCGCATAAGACCTAAGGGTAAGGTGTGCGATGGTGATAGACTCTTGGGGTTGCTCGGATAACATCGCTCGAGTGGTAATCTCTATCAACTTCCATTTTTCCCGTAGACGATCACGTTCGAGATTGACTTGATGAAGCTCAGCTTGGGCTTGGTCAAAGGAAAAGCCCAAAGTCGCCACCTCCTTTCCGAGCTCCGACAAATGGGCTTCGTAAGGGGAAATTCTACTGGATGAGGCAATCGCTTCCTCTGTCTGAGTAGAAAATTGGTTCGTTAAAGCCTTATATTTAAACTACCCAGATGATCACTGTTCAACGGCTATAAAAGTAACGGTCACAAATCTTAACGTTAAACTAAAGAAGTTTACATCTTATAAAAACATTTTTTTTTTATAAAGAAACATTTAACTGGATCAAGAGGGATTTTCCATTAATGAAATTTTGGGTCGTTACAACATTCCCCCCTTAAGAAATTTCTCCCTCGAAATTTTACTTTTCCCACACTAAAACAAATGTGGGTAACTTAGCTTCATCATATCCTCCGACTCCCAAGTTGCTTCTTCAAACTTGTGGTTTCTCCACAACACCTTGACGAGGGGCATTGTCTTATTTCGTAGAACTTTTTCTCTACGATCCAAGATCTTCACTGGTTTCTCCTCATAAGAAAGATCGTCTTCTAATTGTACCACCTCAGAAGAGAGTACATGTGAAGGGTCTGAAATGTACTTCCTTAAGAAGGATACATGGAAGACATCATGCACCTTGGCCATAGTAGGTGGAAGTGCTAGTCGATAGGCCACAACCCCAACACGATCAAGAATCTCAAAGGGGCCGATGTACCTTGGACTTAACTTCCCTTTCTTTCCAAACCTTATGACCTTCTTCCATGGAGATATGCGTAAAAAAACCATGTCTCCGACTTTAAACTCAAGGTCTCGTCGACGATTATCTGCATAACTCTTCTGTCGACTTTGGGCTGCCTTGATATGCTGCTGAATGGTTTTCACCTTCTACACCATTTCTTCGACCATTTCTGGTCCAAGCATCTTACGTTCACCGACCTCATCCCAACATGCCGGTGTTATACACCTTTTCCCATACAGGGCTTCATATGGTTCCATTTTGATGCTCGAGTGGAAACTATTATTATAAGAGAACTCAACTAGAGGTAGATGTTGATCCCATCCTCCTTTAAAGTCCATTGAGCACGCTCTCAACAAATCCTCAAGTGTTTGGATAGTCCGCTCGGATTGGCCATCAGTTTGAGGATGATAGGCCGTACTGAAGTTCAGTTCAGTATTTAGAGCATGTTGAAGACTCTTCCAAAACTTAGAGGTAAATCTTGGATCTCGGTCAGACACAATAGATAGAGGTACTCCATGCAACCGTACCACTTCCCTGATATATATCTGTTCTAGTTGATCTAAAGAGAAATCCTCTCGAATAGCAATGAAGTGTGCAGTCTTTGTAAGACGATCCACAACAACCCAGATTGCATTGTTGCCTTTGGATGTCCTTGGAAGTCCAGTGACGAAGTCCATGGTGATGTTCTCCCATTTCCATTCTGGTATGGGCAATGGTTGCATCATCCCCTTAGACTTCTGCCTCTCTGCCTTCACTTGCTGACACACCAGGCACTTTGATGTATATTCGGCGATCTCCTTCTTCATATTATCCCACCAAAAGTTTTCTCGGAGATCTCGATACATATTTGTGCTCCCTGGGTGAATAGAGAAATTTGAACTATGTGAATCATCCAAAAGTTCCTTCTTTAGCTCCGAACTTGATGGGATACATAGTCTTTTCCCAAACTGCCCAATTCCTTCTTCATTAACATTAAACTCTGAGGATTTTCCCTTTTTGATAGCTTCCACTTTTTCTTGGATTCCCGCATCATCCTTTTGAGCATCCTTTAACCTTTCCAAAAGAGATGGTTGAGCAATCATTTGTGAAAGGATTGATGATGTTCCCTTCTTTATGATTCCCACGTCCATCTTCATCATGTCTAATAAGATTGGATCCTTCTCAATTCTCATCATTGATAGAATTGCTGGATCCTTTCTACTTAGGGAATCCGCCACCTTGTTCGCCTTCCCAGGGTGGTAATGTATTGAACAGTCATAATCCTTTATAAGCTCTATCCATCTTCTCTGGCGCATATTAAGCTCTTTCGGTGTGAATATATATTTAAGACTCTTGTGGTCAGTATATATCTCCCATTTCTCTCCATAGAGATAATGCCGCCAGATTTTCAAGGCAAAGATCACCGCCGCCAACTCCAGATCATGCGTTGGATAGTTTCTCTCATGGATTTTCAACTGCCTTGAGGCATAGGATATCACTTTATCATTCTGCATCAGCACACATCCAATTCCCTTCTTTGAAGCATCACTGAATACCACAAAAAGCTCCCCACTTGTGGGTAAAGTGAGCACAGGTGCAGTGATAAGCCTCCTTTTCAACTCCTTGAAGCTTTCTTCTCATTCATCACTCCAAGCAAACATTACTCCCTTTTGAGTTAGCTTGGTAAGAGGGTTGGACAATCGTGAGAAGTTTCTCACAAATCGTCGATAATATCCAGCTAACCCCAAGAAGCTACGGATATCAGTTACTAATGTTGGCCACGGCCATCCCTCAATTGCATCTGTTTTGGAGGGGTCCACAGATATCCCATTGCTTGTGATGATATGGCCCATGAATGTGACCTCCTTCAACCAGAACTCACACTTGCTGTACTTGGCATAGAGCTTCTCCTTTCGTAAAGTTTCCAGTACAGTTCTTAAATGCTCCTCATGGTCCTCCTTGGTTTTGGAGTATATTAGAATATCATCTATAAAGACTACCACAAATTTGTCAAGGTAATCTCTAAAGACTCTATTCATCAAGTCCATGAATATTGCTGGAGCATTGGTGAGTCCGAATGGCATTACTATGAAGTCATAGTGCCCGTACCTTGTACGAAAAGCAGTCTTGGGGATATCTTCCTTCTTCACCCTTACTTGATAATATCCCGACCGCAAGTCGACCTTGGAGAAGTATTGTGCTCCACGCAGCTGATCAAACAAGTCATCGATTCTTGGGAGAGGATACTTGTTCTTTATCATGATTTTGTTAAGTTCATGATAATCGATGCAAAGCCTCATTGACCCATCCTTCTTCTTGACAAAGAGGACCGGTGCACCCCATGGTGATGCACTTGGGTGTATAAACCCTTTATCCAGATTCTCCTGTAGTTGTTTCTTCAGTTCTTCAAGCTCAACCACAGCCATTCTATATGGAGTCTTGGATATTGGTAGCGCCCCAGGTATAAGTTCAATTGAGAACTCAACATCTCTTCTTGGAGGAATACCAGGAAGTTCCTCGGGAAATACTTCAGCGAATTCCCTCACAATAGGCATTTCTTCAAGGGTGGTTTCTTCCTTGGACTTAATCATCTGAGCCAGATATGCATGCTCATAAGGCAGTAATATCCATGCTTGAGATGATGGAGCTAAAGGAGATTCATCTTCCTCCTGACACTTGTAAAGAATCGGGGGTCAATTCTTCATATGGAGTGTGATTTCTCTCTCCCGACAATTTATGTTGGCTCTATATAAGGAAAGCCAATCCATGCCAAGAATTGAATCAAATTCCACCAAAGGGAGTATGATGAGGTTCTCTGAGAAATTCAATCCACAGATTATAACAGGGGAGGACTTATACTCATGGGATGCAATGATTGCCCCATTTTCCGTACTCACCGACATCTTTACTTACATGATTTGTGGTGGTGCAGGGATTGTTCTACTAAACTTTTGAGATATAAAAGAATGCGTAGAACCTGAATCAAAAAGTACGTTCTCTATTCTTGAATGAATAACTAGCATACCTGTCAGCACTTCGTTTTCGGGGTTCACTTCGGCAGAAGTGATGGCAAAAGCTCTTCCTTGCTGTCTTGGAGGTTGTTGATTGCCTCCGATAACCCTTGGATTAGGGCACTGATTCGCAAAATGACCCGGTTCTTTGCATTAGAATCATTGAACAACGCGTTGAGGTTCGAACGGAGCGTTCCTCCCCTCGGTTGCAGCCACGGGTCCTTCTTGCTGACAGTTAACAGCTAGGTGCCCTTCTCTTCCACACTTGAAGCATTTTCTTGTCCCCCTAAGGCAATTTCCAGGGTGCTTCTTTCCACACTTTTGGCAAGTGGGGTGCTGGAATTTCTTAGCACCGTTGGATTTATCCATCGGACCACCAGCATTGAAGTCCACCTTCCGCTTCTTGTCCCCATGATACAACTGTGATTCTCCAATCTCCATTTCAACCTTGAGGGCACATCATACAATTTCTTCATAGCTGTCGAAGTCACGGATCACTAATGCTTTCCGCAAGCTAGGCTTCAGCCCACCAAAGAAGCGGTAAACCTTCAATTCGGGGGTAACGACAAAGCCGGAATCATATCGTGCAAGCCTTGTGATGTTTTCCTCATACGCTCCCACAGATTCCTCATCATTCTGCTTGAGGGAAAGGAAGTCCCTTTCCATCTTAAGACGGAGGGTGCGTGGAAAATATTTATCGAAAAATATCTTCCGGAATACCTTCCATTCCAATGCCTCGATCTCCTCCTCAGGCTTCGTATTTATGATCAACGTCCACCATTGATCAGCTTCACCCTCCATACGATAAGCCGCCAGGAGAACCTTCTCTTTTTCAGAGCATTGGAGGATGGAGAATATATTTTCAATGGAGTTTATCCATTGTTCATTAATCGTGGGATCGGATGATCCACTAAAAGTAGGAGGCCTTTGTCTCATGAAGCTTTCAATAGCGACTTGTTCTTTCTTAGGGGGGGTTGAACGTTCCTCTTGACCAGTGTTTCTATTCAAAACTTGATTTATCTGAGAGAGAAGCGTGACAAAGTTCGCGATTCCCGCTCCCATTGGATTGGGCATCTCATAAGTACAATCATCACACTGATCTTCACAACGGTTGTTAGCCCGAGTTCTCCTATTACCGGCCATTGGTTGGAATTAAAGGAAGGTTATGGGTAACACATAAAGGGTAATCCAAAGACAAAAGTTGATGACTTATAAATAATCTTTAATCTCTTTAACTCATGATTCTATAGGATTCAATCCAGGATTTTCATGATCTTCCTTCTAACGTATATTCTTAGGGGCATTTTTCCCTTAATAAGGGTTCATACTAAGATTGTGAATTTATAAAAACATATCCCCCGGGAGTGTCGTAACCAAGAGTTCAGCAAGGCCCGTTGTCGTGCACCAGTTCCCGTTCGAGTCTAGCTCAAAGCGGTGTTTTCGGGTTTTACCCCTAGGATACATCTGTGCCAGAGCCGCTTCTACCTGCTCGTATACAGACAGGGATGTATTTGTTTGATAAACGACTTACTTAGTATTTACCAAAACTTAGGGATGTTTTTATTATTCTTAGTCTTGTATCTAAGGCTTTACTAGGGTTTCCTAATCCCAAAAATAACTAAACCTATCCTCTGATACCAACTATGACAACCCTGCTTTTTATTACAACTTAAACATGATTTATTACATAAAACTTCACGTGATACAACAAAGAAGATAGAGAGGTTTAGTGTCTTTGGGGTTAGGATAATTACATAAAAACTTTAAACTTGAAATACAACATCCTTATTGAAAACTTCCTTTACATGACCACTACATTCTTTCGTACTTAGCATTGCATGGGATAACCTGAGGACATGCATAAGAAAAGGGTGAGCTATAAAGCCCAGTAAGGGAGTACACAATGAATAACATGAGGAGTACAATACATGTTAGGAAATAGGCATATCAATATATCATAAGAGATACATGAACATAATGGCATGATAAAGCATGATAATCATAACATGGAAATGTGCAACAACACTTAACATTGAATTAGCCTGAGCCAAGGCTCATTGCACATGGAGCATGAGTAAACCCTCATTGCACTTGAAGCATGAGTAAACCCTCATTGAACTTGAATTATCATGAGTCAACACTCATTGCACATGACGTATGATGATACTATACTTTACCCAATGCATTGTAGGGCTATAAAGGGCGCACCCTTCTTAAACATTTCATTTCATGCATAAGTGTGCCACATGGATCATAAAACATGGATTCATAAAACATAATCATTTATTCCACGATAAAGGAATGTGGAATTCATACATTAAACTTTACAATCAATAAGTAAATGTGAATAAAGGTGAATACCCTTGATAGAGAAATGGGCATGGTATTCACTACACAATGATATTGGCTTAGAAAATCGGTGTGATTTCGGCAGCGTAACGGCGTGACATAAGAATTCATAAAAAGGATGATGAGAGAGAAAGGGGTTCCTCATCATATTTACATGTAATGGACAGTAATAAGGTCATATAGATACATGTACCAACAATTGAAAAGGAATTTAGATTCATGATACAAAAGTATTGCTTGAATATAAAAGAGGAGAAAAAGGTTCCTTTCGGAATTTCGGCATAGTAACGGGTGTACATGGGAGGCATTTAATGAGAGAGAAAGGGGTCTCCCATCATTCAAACAATAAGAGGGAAGTATGGGAGAGGTGCGAAACCATACCCCAACATTCATAAATGAAATTAAAAGGGCAATAAAACTTAAAGAAAATAGAAAAAAATGAGAAAGGAAGAAAAACCCTTACTTGGAAATGTGCTTCCAAAGGCTAGAGAGAGTCTTGTGAGAGGCTTCTTGGGAGCTTGGGGCACCTTGGGAAGATTCTAGAGAGAGTAGGGCAGAGGTTGGACGAACTTCAAGGGCTTTGAGTGAGGAGGAAGTGGGAGCTTGGGTGGGTTTATATAGGAAAGGTGAGAGAATTCTTTATTATTTAGGTTTGGAACCCCTTATATTAAAATAATCCAAACCACAGACCATCCCATGGTATTTGCCCATGTTTTCTGGAAAAGGAAAGAGGAAAACAATATTTTACAAGTCCAAGGTCCGAACTTATTAAAAAATTAGGGTTTCTTATGTGGAGGTGAGTCACACTCCCATGGAAATTACTTTAAAAAGTCAAAGTGTTGAATAAGTCTTGAGGGCTCCATTAATGCTTTGAAAAGTGAGTCAAACAAACCCAAAACCTCATTATTTTAATGATAAAACATATATTGGACGAATATAAGGATTATGGTATTTTATTACATCACCATTGGGTCATTATGATGTCAGAAAACACATTATATATTTAAATGGTATTTAATTTTTACCCAAAAATTTGACTGTCTCAGAAAATTATGAAAAATTCACCGTTGGATAATTTCGACGTCCTGATTCCAAAAATAATATTTATTTTATCTAAATAATTTTATAAATATGTGAATTTTTTCTTTTAAAATAAAAACCGACATTTATAAAAAATTCACGGGTTTTGACAGAAATGGCTTTCAAACCTTAATAAAAATTTTAATTGCATTCATAAAATTATAAGATCATTTATATTTAATAAAAATTAATTTAATATTAATAATAATATTTTATTAAAATATTATTTAATTCAAAAATCCATTAATTTAATAAAATATAATTCTTAATTAAATAATAACTAAAAACACCGTTTGTACTTTAAAAACTAATTACAATGTATAAAAAATGACCAGAAATTATATTCATTATTATATACAAAAATAATGTACATGAACATGGTGCTACTTATTTGTTACATAACCCCTTAAAATAGCCGCATAAGACCTAAGGGTAAGGTGTGCGATGGTGACAGACTCTTGGGGTTGCTCGGATAACATCGCTCGAGTGGTAATCTCTATCAACTTCCATTTTTCCCATAGACGATCACGTTCGAGCTTGACTTGATGAAGCTCAGCTTGGGCTTGGTCAAGGGAAAAGCCCAAAGACGCCACCTCCTTTCCGAGCTCTGACAAATGGGCTTCGTAAGGGGCAATTCTACTGGATAAGGCCATCGCTTCCTTTGTCTGAGTAGAAAATTGGTTCGTTAAAGCCTTATATTGAAACTACCCAGATGATCACTGTTCAACGGCTATATAATTAACTGTCACAAATCTTAACGTTAAACTAAAGAAGTTGACATCTTATAAAAACATTTTTTTTCATAAAGAAACATTTAACTGGATCAAGAGGGATTTTCCATTAATGAAATTTTGGGTCGTTACAACCTGCATATGAGAAGCCAGTCATTTCTAATGCCTTACCGCTAGTAGGTGAAATACCTTCTCAATCACAAGATATACCGAGGTGTAGATCATTATATGAACCACCCCTGGATCATTTATCATCGAATTTGACAAATCAATTCTCTACCTATCATTTTGAATCTCATGAAGCAACAAAGAAGCACCATCTTTAGTCCAATTAGGTAGAAGAATATTCAAAAAATGACAATGAGGAAGGGATTAATATGAGAAAACAATTTATGAAAGGTGAAATACCAGCCATGTTTTGACCATTGGAAGACTGTCAATATGATATTACAGAAACGTTGACAGAAGATTATATTCACGTAATTCATCTCAACATGTGGAAAATTCTTTGTCACTCAAAAGTGAAAATATTACCTTATTATGTATATTAAAATCATTTTAGGGTAATAGAAGGGTTGAAATGCAAAATTGACTAGGCATGTCTCTTAATTTCACGACATCCAAAGGGTGACAAGCAGTAATGATCCCTTCAGCGTACATGCCTTGGTAAATTAAAAAGGTTGTGCGAGTAAATTACCAATGCCCCATCTGATATTCATATTAGGGGATTGGGTGTTCTTGGAGCATTGCATTTCACTGTTCTCTCCAGTCAAAAAATACCCCCAAATGTGGTCTCATGCAATGTTATTTCCCATGGCTAGCCATATCTAACTGGTTTTGTGTGTAATCGAAGGCTTTCTCAAGAACATGCCTCAACAAGTTCTTCCCAAAGTCTGGCATATAAATAACAAGTAGTAAAATTACTCTTGCATCAAGAAAATCAGAATATCGAACAAGCTTCTCGTTTAAAGAATGAACATCATTAGGCGATAGTGGTGTCATAAATAATCCAACGGTCATCTGAGCCAGGTGATTTTAGTTGATGTAGGATGATGCATCTGGAAAATTTCCGGAATAAAATCTACTAAATCAAGAGATATTTTAAGAAAGTTTCAGATGTAGCAGCTCAAGAACCACCTCAGCTTGCTAGGATGTGGACTATTTTAATCAGAACCCCAGGTTCAATAGACATGATTTGTGGAGTTGATCAGGAAAAACAGGAACAGTCCCAGTCCACCGGACTGAGGACTTTTTAAAATTCTCAATATCTCCCTCAGTGAAAGTCATTCTTCTTTCGATTAGGGAAGAATCCACAAGAGGAACACAGAGATGAATTATCTGGAAATTCACTTTCATATTATAGTTTATCAATAAGTTCATAAGTGATCAATCAAACAATATTAAATGACTCATAAAGAACATGGAAGAATGAATTACTGTGGAAACACTGACAGAAGGGATACAATGTGTTATGCATCGATAAATGTCATCAATTCCATTGTCAATTGTCCCATAGAACATGTGGCTCACTAAGATGGATCATATGAAGAATTTCATGTTCAAGAGTTTGTAAATACAGAAACAAATGAAGAAGGTTTTCGTAATAGAACCCAGAGGGTTTCCCAAAGGCAATACATTCCTTCAGGTAATGCCATTCAATACTCTAGAAAGGAACATGCCATGGAAAAGGGTAAAAGTTATGTTACTTCCTACCCTACCTATGGATAAGGCCAATCATTCTCCTTAGAGGATAGGTTGGCATAGCATGAAGAAGAAATGAAGGAGTTAAGGGGTTTAAATTCGGAAATACTTCAATGTAGTATTTCTCCTAACTGTGTTGGAGTTAATCAATCATGGTAATTTGTTACAACATCTGTGTTGGATCAAGAATATCAACCATTACAAGTACACCCTCACAAGTCCATTCTTATGGGTCATACATTACATAAATCTGCAATACGACCATCAGTGGATGTATAGGTTTCCACACCCATCAACACTCTAGTTATTACAACTGCACAGGTCCATGCTCAAAGAAATGTTTCCCAAAATTTAATGACTACCATTGAGTCATTACCAGCTCGGTTGGAAGATATGGAAGGAAAACGTGTACATGATTAACCAGAAATGATATATTACCCCAAATGGGTGGATTCAATTCCTCCCCCATCAAATTTTGTGAATACCATATTCCTAATTTTTAATGTTTTGGGAGGTCCAGAACAACACATAACACATTTTGTTTATCATTGTGATCATATTATAAATACTCCTCATCAATAAGAAGCATTTAATCTCAAGTGATTTGTGGATTCATTACATGGACCTACTTTTTTCTGGTATACATGTTTTCAATCTCAGTCAATTAATGGATGGGAATATTTCCTTAAAAGGTTTCTTCTACAATTTAGCTCAACATTACAAAAGATGAAAATTTTTGATATTAACAATTGTAAAGAAAGGAATAAGGAAAGAGTTTTGGATTTCATTGCTCGTTGGAAGTGATTAACAAATTCCTTAAGATTAACACTCCCTCAATAAGGGTTTCCTCCAACCTTTTTGGGAAATCTGCGTGATGAATTCCACACACCGTTGATCTCTTTGAAATACAAAGGAGGGGTTCGAGAACTTAATTCAATCACTCAAGATATAGAAGGATATATTATAAAGAAAAATTCTAAAACTCATATAATTCCATCATTTATAGGAAGGAGAATATATAAAGAAAATACTGCTACAATGACCCTTAACACAAGAACTCGTACATGCTTTCACTTTAAAATCATCATCATATCGAAGGGATCCACCTCCAGAGCGTCATAAAAAATGGATACCTCATCAGGATGATCAAAATGATCAATGGAGGAAACAGTTTGAGGATTTTATGAACAAAAATTATTCAGTCTTGAATGAACATGTTCTTGGTTACTTCATCACGGCTCTGGAAAACAATCCGGTTCAATTGCCGAGGCCCAAAAGCCCGAACAATGAAGGAGATTAAGACCTCCCCAAACATTGATCGGTTTAGCAGATGTTGGTTCATCCCATTCATGAGTGTTTTTTATTCAAAGACCTCTAGAAAAAGATGGTGGACTCTAAAAAAATAAACTGAATGGTTCTTCAGCCCAGGTAGCAAGTGTTACTGCTACTGATCTATAGGTTGAGGGTGAGTGGCATGAAGTCAAAAGAAAAAATGTGTAGAAATTTGAGGATAGGATGGTCATGAAAACGATCAACCAAACTCATTTCATTTTAAGAACAAAATTGAATCATCCAATTGTGTCTTCTTCTATTTCTTACCTGGAAAACCCCATTCACCATAAGGAAAATACTCAAAGATGTAGTGTAATATGATGAATGAATAGTAGTAAAAAAATACGAGCATGTGTCAAAGACAAATTAGTCTTTAACTCTGGATGATTTTATGCTATCTTCTTCAAAAGAACAGGCACCACCCCACCGAACTACATAGCCTAACCCCGTTCATCAAGTAGATTCATCAATATATTAATAATTCTTCTTTGGTTCTGTTAACATGATTCATTTAATAGATCCCTATGACAATGAAAGTTTTGATCGTGATGAGCCTAAGTTCCCCGTATCTAATAGAGGAACTAAAGGAAGAGATAGATTTCTAGGACACAGGGGAAGAATTTGTTATTTCAGAAGCCACTATTTCAGTCCTTGCCTTGCTATAACTGTATATGCGGCAGAAACTCGTGGCAAAGCCAATCAGTGGGCTCAACAAGAGAATGAAAGATCTACCACGCATGGAATATTTGGTCCTGACAATGTTATTTTGGAGGACTAGTTAGAGGTTACACCTTCTTCCTCTCAACATATAGATAGAACTAGTCAGTCTAATATAACGGTTCCAGGAGTGTTTCCAACTACTACACTGATACGGGATGCATCTAGTACCAATGAATCAACATCAATGGCATCTGCAAAACCACATTCTCATGATGGGAAATGCAGACGTTTGGACCAAAAGTATGATTTCTGGAATCATTTGTCCAATTTACTAGCGAAGTTATCAATTTTTGATGCCTTGAATCTATAAAAATATATTTAGGAAGTTCTTATTGAGGCTTTTTGAAGTCCTCAAGAATTCGAAATTGAAATTGATGCGGCTGTGGTCTACCATATAGAGTATAATCCTAAATAATGTCATGCAGGGATATAATTTACAAATGAAGATGAAGATGATGTTGTACATGGACATTTCATACTTCTGTATCTATTTGTAAAAGTAACTGATATAAACATTCTACAAGATTTCATTGATAATGTCTCAGAAGTCAATCTCATTCCTATTTGTACATTTGGTCAATTGGGCCTCACCGAATATGATTTATCTCTTTCTACTTTGACGTTTCAAGGATATGATAATAATTAACAATAAAATGTCTTAAATATTGTTTCAATGGTCAAATTAAGACATTTTATGGTGAAAATTCCCAATTCAAAACATGTGAATCTCAATAAATTGAGTCACCATTTTATCACATGGAGGAAAAGGAAAAATCCATGGAAAAGAAGGTGAAATAAATTAATGCGCCAAATGGTTTTAAAAAGATTCCAGTAAACCCATTCATACATATGAGTACAGATTATGTGTTTCCAATCAGTAAAATTGACAAGATAAACATATGGAAAAACACTCTTATAGATACTTTAATAATGTCCATTATGGCAACCAAGCCAGACATAATGGGAGGAATTGTTGATTCTCCATGTAGTAAAGAAATCTTATATGGAGATGTCTTCTTTTCATCCACAGAAATCCATAAATTCTATACTTCCTCAACTAGGCAAGAAGAAGTTATAGAAATACCACAGTAAAACAATGATGTCGATTTTCAATCCATCATCTCCAATCTCTCACCCCATGTAGACCCTTCATCATCAATAGGGTCAGAAATAAAAGCCTCCTTTTCAAGATATTAAAATTTTAACTTCCCTCCTAACCATGGAAATTATGCTTCATCATCTACTATTTAAGTAGAAAAAGGAAGAAGTAACACATATTGATGAAGAAGAAGAGGATTTTTTCATGGATTATCCTTCATAATTTGAAGAGGGTTTCTCTACCACTATGGATGAACTGAGAGAAATCAATATGGGTACAAATGAAGATCCACACCCCACTTTATATAGTTATCCATGACTCTTAAAGAGAAAGAAATGTATACATCATTTTTAATGAAAAATTTATATGTATTTTCTTTTTATTATAAAGAAATGTCGGGTCTTGATTCCGATGTTGCCACTCAACATTTGTGTTTTCCAGAAGAACATCAAAGATTTGAGCATGCAGCAAGAAGAACACACCAAACATATGCCTCCAAAATTGAAGCTAATGTTAATAATATTATCAAGGATAACATCATCAGAGAAGTTCAATTTCCCAAATGGATAGCTAATATTTTCCCTGTGAAAATTAAGAATGAAAAAATTAGGGTTTCAATTGACTACAGAGTTATTAATCGGTATTGTCGCAAGGATGATTTTCCAGTTCCAATCATAGAACACATAATTGATTCAATAGATGGATGTGATGCTCTTTCATTCATGTATGGTTACTCTGGGTATAATTCAATACCAATGGCCCCATATTATGAGGAGTATACATCCATCAGATCTCCTTAAGGTGTCTTTTTCTATCTGGTAATTCAAGATGGCCTAATGAGTGCAGGTGCAACATATCAACGTTCCATAGACCATATCTTTAAACCCTTTTTAGGAAAATTTTCTTAATTTTATGTGGATGGTTTGGTGGTTAAATCCAGAAAACGTTCTGATCACATGGCGGATCCAGAAATCATATTCCATAAATCTTCAAAAACACAATTTTAAGATGAACCCACTGAAATGTGCTTTCAGGGTAACCTCAGGAAAATGTCTTAGCTTTGTTGTATTCCATCATAGTATCGAATTTGATCCTAAGAATAAAAAAAATCATTGACATGTCACCTCCTATAAATTTGAAACAATTAAGAATAATTCATGGACCATTGGCATATATTCGGCATTTCTTTTCCAATTTGACTGGCATGTGTTTTCCCCTCACTAGATTAATGAAGAAGGGAGTTATCTACCAGTGGACTAAATAATGTCAAGAAGCATTCTACATCCTCAATAAATATCTCTTCAGTACACTTGTATTAATACCTCCTATTGAAGGAAGAAAACTTATTCTCTATGTGACATCTTTAGAGTTATTATTGGGTTCCTTCCTTTCCCAAAAAAATGATGCTAGGAATGAAAAAATCCTTTACAATCTCAATCAAACTATACTTGATGTAGAAACTGGATATTAATGTATTGAAATGTACTACCTATCATTAATCTTTGCAGTTAAAAAATTGAGGCACTACCTGCAACATCATGAGGTCCAATTGGTATCTCGCAATAACCCACTAAAAATTATCATTAGTCGTCCAATGCTTACAAGATGTCTGGCAAGGTGGAAAGTTATTTTGAACCAGGTTGATATCCAGTATATGTCTAAAAAGGTAATAAAGGGCCAAGATTTGGACTATTTTCTTCTAAACAGACATATATAGAAGATACATCTTTAAATATTGAACTTCTTGATAAAGAAGCCTTCTCTATTCACGATAATCCTCAATCATGGGAAATGTACATTGATGGTGCCTCCAGAAGTACAACAAGGATGAAAATGGAAGATCCTAAATTCAACAAAGATGGGTTAGGAATTGTGCTTATTTCCCCAGAAAAAGCAGTGCTACCCTATTCCTTCTTATTTATAGAATGTGGTAGAAACAATGATGCAGAATGTCAAGCTCTCATCACATGCTTCGAATTGGTGCCTCAGGCACAGGTGAATCACTTGAAGGTAAAAGGTGATTCATATTTGGTAATTAAACAAATCCACAGGGATTATTCCATCAGAAAGGAAGAGTTAATCATGTTTTATGATTACATCAGAGAGATAGTAACAGAATTTCCATCAGAACTAACATTTTCTTATGTCCTGCTGTCAAATAAATTCTGAAGCTGATTCACTGGAGAATGTAGCCACAGCCCTGGAAGATCCAAATATGGATGAAAAAATCATCAGTATAGCCCATAATCTCGTAGTCTCACCTTTTGTTCAAATAAGAACAAAATAAATCAATTAAAGTAGTCCATTTCTGAAACATATGGTCATACTATATGATGGATGGAACCTATTAGTAAATACCTTGAAAATGGAGCACTCCATCCTAATAGATCCGGGAAAGAACAAGTCTGGTGATATGTGGTCAATTTTACTCTTTATGATAGCCCAAATCATCAAACAATTCTCTACAAGTGCAGTTCTAATGGAATTATCTTCATATGTATTTTTGGTGAAGAGAAAATGGCTGTAATGAATGAATTAAATTCAAGTGTTTGTGGTGCTCTCCATTCTAGACTTAGATTGTCTTGTCACATTCTAAGTCTTGGATACTTCCGGCCATCAATGATGAAAGACTTTGTTGATTTAAATAATGTGTAATTTATTCCAAGTATGTTCCAACTTCATTCATCAACCCTCATAGTTGATTCATATGACTAAATACTCGTGGCCATTTTCTATATGGGGAATGGATGTAGTAGGACCTTATCCTCTGGCTACAACTATGTAGGTTAAGTATATTCTTACTGCTACTGACATCATTTCCAAATGGGTAGAGGCAATACCACTCAAAAAAGTTAGTGCTAAAATCATTGATATCTTTTTCAATTCCAACATCATTACCAGATTTGTTGTTCCTTAAACCATATTGATGGATAATTTCACCAACTTTTGTTCATCCTAGGTAAGAAAATTGTATCAAGAATACAATATCAGATCCAACCATTCATATATCATGTACAGACCAATTTTCAAATAGAGTATTTCAATAAGACTCATTCAAAGATACTTCAAAAGATGGTGGATAAATATTAGAAGTCATGGCCTAATAAACGTCTTCATGCTCTATGGTCTTTCAGACTACCACCCGCACTACAACACGATCGACTCCATATTAATTGGTATATGGGACGAAAGAAGTATTTCCTATTGATGTACAATTAGCTTCACTCAGAGTCTCCATTTGTGATCAGTTATCTACAGATATAGAATCTCAAACGTTATTGGATGAATTGGAATGACTAGATTAAAAAATAATGTGAACACAACACCATTTTGAAGTCTATCAGAATCGAATAGCTTGAGCTTTCAATAAAAAAGTTCATCTTTGTTCATTCATTCAAGGAGAATTGGTATTTTTCCCCAGAACCCCAATGACACCAGGATAGAAGCCTCCAAATCTGGAGCCAAAGTGGGAAGTAACATACTCAATATAAAAGGTCTACTCAAATGGAGCATACTCTTTAATCTCAATGGATGGAGAACTCGTTACGACTCCAACCAATGCAAGATTCATGAAGATGTATTTTTTGTAACACAAATACACTAATTGTCCTTGCTATAGTACATTAAACTGCATAGGTCCCTCCATCATACATCATGATATTAAAAAATGTATTGTTTGAGGAGAAATACATTAAACTACCAAACATCCTAATTCTGTGACACATGACATTAAATTGTGAAAACTTCATGTGCAGTTGTCTTTTAATATCTATTTCCATGTGTGCCCCAGGAAGAAAACCAAGAAAAATCCTCACACCATCCTTCATGGATTCATCTTTCATGAAAATATTGTTAGGTCTGTTTTTGCTTTGTGTTTCTCACACCGAGCATGAATCATGTGAGCTTACAGTATGTTTCGACCATGAAATCTTCTCTAGGCCGCTATCCACGCTGAAGTCCCAACATCATCTTCGGGTCGCTGTCCTCAAGTACTCCCCGATCACCAAATCCCTCTCAATTGAATTACGTGGAATTTGATACTTACCTTTTAGGCCAGGTATGTGAGCATTCCTTGATTCCATCCCTGAAACCTCTTTCTTCACATCTACTCAACTTCAACCCTTATGATGTAGATCCGTGAAGTCCCCATCAACCGCCTTACTAATATTATTTCACTTTCATTCTACATGTCGTTAAACTGTGTATGTACCATAGTCCAAACTATATGACGTTAAACTACATAGATCCCTATTGTCCATGTAGCAAGACATTAAACTGCATATCACTGGTCCCTGCATATGACCTTAAAATATTTGTACATTTGACTTTTATGAAAATAAACTACAAAAATCACTGATACCCTCACTGAAGATAAATCATCATCGACATGGTCTCCAACAATGTCATATATCAAGAACTATTTATGGCTTGATTCTCATCCTAATGAGATATGTAGTGACACCCAAGTCTTTCATCTTTAGTCTAGCCATAATTTCAATAAAGTCTTATTTACCCCTCATATGTATGAACCAAATATGTACAATGTGTATTTCAAGAACTACATGTGGCTTGATTCCCATCCAAATGATATACATAGGATATTTCGAGCATTCCTCAAGTCTAGTCCTGATCCTTTGGGACTAGCCCAAAACTCCACTTTCAGTCCCATGGCTGAAAAGTCCCCCTCGGAGCACATGGTGTGATATGGAACACCCCTGTCATTATTCGCATCAGATTTATAACAAATTCACGATGTCTCTCCCTCACTATGGACCAAGTTGTACAACCCAAAACGAAAATCATCTATTATTTTTTCCCGCATGAAGTTAAAATGTATCTCAAGAACAACATGTGGCTTGATTATCATTATAATGAGATAGGTAGTGACATTGAGAATCTCAATTTAGCACCTAACCGCAACATTATACAATTAATATTAATGATCTCCAGAACCCATTTCACGAATTCTTGTTTCAATATGTCTAATACATAAAAGATATTTTTTTGACCATGCTGCATGTGACATTAGGTGGCCATGGATATGTTTTTTACATAACGGACCTGTCAGCCAAAAGATACTACTATTTGACTATACATCTTATGCCCCAGTTGGCCCTGCATAATTCATCCCCCATTACTAGTTTTTTCATGTAGTGGTAACTTAATTATAAGGAGAAGCCCCTTTTGTCTCTATTAGTCTTAACCGTGATATATAAGGATCTAAAAAAACTGTCATCTTTAACATAATTTTTCCATACTCTTTTACGTGATCTAAAAATATTATGTCATATAATGTTTCTATCTCTCATTTTTATCGTATGATTTAAAATCCATAGATACCATTTTTCCTATGTTTGGGACAGACCTTCATAAAAGTCATATTCCTCCAATTCTTTGAAAATTTTGATTGGAAATATCATCTCAATATTCAAGTACCTTTATCTATAAAGAAAATTCTATTCTTTAGAAAGATTGAATCCCTATAAAACATTCTTCGGATTTTAGCAATAGAAATACAAATTTCTGAGATTTATTTTCCCGAATTTGCAGTATGTTCCCTTAGGTGGGCTTGCATAAGTTGTCTACATAATAGACCTGTCATCCAAACAAGATACTATTTGACTATGAAAAATATGCCCCAGTTGGCCCTGCATAATTCATCCTCCATACCGGGTTTGTTAAATAGTGTTAAATTCATTATTATAAAAGACTACCCCTAGTTACTTTTATCTCTTTTCCCATATCATTCCTAAGATTAATAATTTATCAAGTTACATATTACCATTTTTACCCCCCATACCTGAATATGGTAATATGTTTCCAAACAAATGATTAATAATTGAGTCAATATCATCCATTCAGTCAAAGATATACGACCTTAAATATTTTCCTTTTTACAGTCCATCATGCATGAATTTTATCTTCCAATAAAAAATTACATGGTACTAATTAAATTGGGAACCTATAAAGGCTACTCTAAACAAATGTCGAGTCCCATCTCGCTAAACATACATTTTGTATGATTTAGGAAATATTGAGAAATTATAGGATACTGTTTGAGAGGTTGTCTATATAACCCATGAAAAATCAAACTATGTTTAATAGGCCCATTGTCTTAGTTAAAAATAATAGAAATTATCAAAAAAAAATAAGGTAAATATGATTCAAGATAAACAATTTTTCATTGATGAATATGATTAAAATAAAATCCACATACTGGAGTCTCCTCTCTTTTTTTCAGAAATTATAGATGACTTCAAACATGAATTCTCATCTATTTCACAGCATATTGAGCCTCATTAGAATCCACTTTATATTCATTTAACTAACCAAATTCACTCTATTTAGCTTAACAAAGTGAATATTTGGCATCATTGATGGATTTTATACCATATGTTTGGACTTTTTACTACGAATTATGATGCTGGTCAAGATCCCCAATAACATCATCTAGATCTTGTTGAAGGTGCAACTATTGGACAATCTTCTCCTTTCTATTTTTATTTAGTTCCTTCATCTTTGCAGCATGATCACCCTCATCTCAGGACACTGTAGCCTATAATTCACTAATATTGATCAGCAATATTGCACTGATCAGGTCTTGGCGACACCTTTGCTCTTACTCCCTCATTCGAATGACTTGTTTCACTACGATATGGATTTCTTGATATCCAAAACCTCCATGTCCCTGCATAATGAATAGGGATACAAGGTTTGGAATTTTCGAAGGAATCTATTTAAGAGGAAACTCAGATATTATCTTCCATATATTTTTCAATACTAGGAGACGTGATAATTATAGTGCCTTTTCCACCTCTACGTCAGATTCAGCATTGCTATCACAGGGAGGAACATAATCTGAGATTAATGCACATAATGAAGGGCCATCTTCTTCTCTTTCTTAGACCCTGATTTCTTCACCTTCTACTATTATTTGTTCTGTGGCTAAGGCTTCACCACCAGATCTGGCCAATATAATTGACAACCATGTTTGGTCAAATAAAATTATGGATAATTTTATAGTATAGTAAAAGTTGATTGATTGTCTTGCAGTTTAGGTACGATACAAATATCATCATATTTTACCAAAAAGTAAATTAGAAATTTGTGATGAATCCTCCCCATCTTTCTTAGCTTCAACATGATTTTCAGGATGGGTTTCAGGAGGGACTGCCGTGTTATGTTCCACCTAAGCCAATGTTTCTATAATAATAGGGTTGACCTAAATGTCAACACCCCTTTAAAGAGTTGTCGGTTCAATAGTTTCTTTAGATGGAACTGTCAATTTTTTAACCAATCATGGTTAGGAATGTAATCATGAAAAGATTAATAGGAAAAATGATGAAACTCACGTCTAGATGATTCTATAACTAGATCTACAAAGTCTTCTTAATCACTCGGAAATTTAATAAGGTCTAAAATATCTTTAAAGGACATTCCAAGAGACTTCATTTTATCCAATGATTTCCTAGATCCCATGTTAGTGTAACCATTGAGAGAACTAGGCATGTCTCCTTCGTGACATTCATTTGGAAATCTTTGACCCAAGCTAGCTTCTTCAGAGACAGTTGTGGGGTCAGCTTCTATGATTTTCAAATGTTTTAATGCTTGTGTTGAACCTAAAACATCAAATAATTGATGACAGTTGATGTATCATTTAATTTTCTATGAAGTATTGTTAATTTACCACAAGTCTTGTCTCTTCTAGAATTATAAATAAGAGTGGTGCTGGGAATAGATGATATCTCATCTTCTCTCAATATTTCATCTAGAATAGTCGTTCAGCCAGAACCTGTGGCCATTCTAAAGCACCCTCCGTTGTACTAGGAGGATGATCAGTCCATTCCCTTAAAGTGGAAAATGATGAAGCCCCTACAATACTATGATGTTTGATCACTTTTTAATAAGTTAAGATTCATGACTACCAGAAATTCTTACCATTACAGATAAAAAGTTTGGCTATGGTCTTCTTTCTTCGATACTTCTTCTTCTTGGACATTTTGGGTGGACTGGCATTATCACCTCCGAAGAAAGTTATCAGAGACAATAATTCCCTTGCTAACTCCTCGTCCATGGATTACTGTCCTGGAGATACTTCGCCCAGCTCATGAGGAGATTCTGTGGATCCAAGAGCGGTGCCACCAGGGCAATACTTTGGTAAAGGGATTTCAGTGGTTCATTCCATTGAAATCTATAGGATGAAGAAGAGTATTTCATTGAATAACAAAAATTTGACTAAATTCAAATAGAACAGAAAATATAAATATGAGAAAAATGAAACTTACATCTCTAGGAGCCACATAATCATGCCACTCTTCATCTAATGAAGGACCAAACCCATTCATTTGCACCACGTTCTATAATTTCCTTCACCCTCTTGGAGATAGGAACTAACTTATCAATGGCATAAAGGATCATTTCGATCTATTTGATATAAGCCCTCACTTTATTGGCATTTTCCTCAAAATGGATATCATAATAAGCCTAGAGATTCTCCACTCCAGGGATATTCATCCCATCTCATAAGTCCATCCAGACTGTTTCAGCATAACAATATAAACTCCACCATGTTTGGACAGCCTTTGGTCATAAATATTCAGAATTTTCACCATAAGGCCATGAGGGGGGTCCTATAATCTGGGACAACAACTTCCATAGATCTTCTTCAATCACAGATAATGGCTAAGAAAATAAAACATATTGCTCTTTAATATAATGGCCTCTAAATTTCCTAAATGATATAACTCACCAATAGTCAATGGAGTAGGTCTCTTAACTCTAGAAGATGGATTATATCTGGCACGAGGTCACTTTGATGCATTTAGATCCTCATCATCCCCAACCTGATAATCTGATGAATCAGCTCCGGGTGTGGAATATGGAGATGAGGAAGAGTCACCTTCCAAATGAAGAGCTTATTTCATAATGGTTCTCTCATTTATTCCCACCCATGGGACCTGCTAATTTAGTACACCTTCACAGTATGAAGCTACACAACTCTCGACATACCATGTAGTCAGTTGAATTCTTTCTCCAATATATGGTACGTCAAATACGACCCTAGTCCTCGCCATATGATGTCCATAAACATAGTTGACGATCAACCATCAGATGTTTCTCTAACCTGACATTCATAGGAGGGGATTCAGTAATTTTTTTTCAGACCTTTGAATTGATGTTCGAATTTGTATGGAGCATATGCCTCGCATATAATTTCTCTAACAATCCTCATGGTCAGTGTACCTTCTCTACATGCTAGAATATAAGCCCTAAACTCCAGGATGGATGTTCCATCATCAAAAAATCACCATGTTTTCTGATTTAATTATTTAAAGAAGTGAAACTCCTTAAACATGTTCAGCCTTATTTTGAATTCATAAGCATTGAGGGATAAGGGAGAAATTCTAGAAATGGCCTGAACAGATGGCCGGAATGAACATCCAGGAACATGTACCCCACATTGTACAACACATATCTTTAAATTGAGTGGTGATTCATCCCTATAAAACTTGGAATGGTCCCTCTATTATTATAGAAGACATACCCAGGTATACATGAAGTAATCTCCAATGAATATTTTACAAAATTGGGGTGGTAACCTCAACCATATTCTTTTTAGCCAGCATGGCTGCAACAACAATGTTCCTCGGCCTCACACCTCCATTCGAATCCCGAACTGGTAAAAGGTAAACACTGATCCACAAGGCCAAAAAGCATTCCATATGGGTCTTCACTAAAATTTTCGGGCTCACTTCATACCCCCACTTATCAAACTCTCTACATCTAGAGTTGGAAAAAATGTTCCCGGAGCACCCCTCTTTTCTGCTCTAGGTAAACTAGATGGACGAGTGCCGGAAGGTCCCTTATATCTCTTTATAACAAAAAACATATCCATCCATTCCTCTGGAAGAATTTTTTTTCAAGGGTGGGTTTTTGTGGTGGTGGTATTCATAATCTTGTAGATAATTTTCTTTTAATCTCGAGCCAAATCTAGAATCTTATAAGAATAATTCATGTTCACCTTGGGGGGATGAATTCATAATAAATATCTCCTAAAATTGGATCCCCTGAAATCTTGTAGACATCCCACCAACTGATGGCTAATTCTCCATGATGCAGTTGGAAATAATTTTTTTCCCGAACTCCAGTAGCTGATTAATTCTGGCACGAAATTTCCATTCCTATAGATATATGTCTGCCCAGCCCAGATAGCTTTGTATATCGCAAATCCCTTCAAATCATCAACAATATATGCATAGGTTTTTCACACCCAAGATTCCCACATCCACATTATCTTTACACCTCCTCCAGGACTTAAATCCCAACTCTTCTTCCATCATATACATTGTTCCATCTGAGAATTTCAGAAAATAGAGGGATAACAATGTGGCTGCAGCTCAGGCATACGAGGCTTCAAATCTGTAGCACATGGTCTATGATGCATTATGTTTTCCTTCAACAATGTCTTAGAATTGTCAAATAATCATTCAACTAGGAAATTTTCCAAAGAGAAGTTGGTGTTGGTCTAAAACTAGGAATGAGGGATGTAATTCTTTGCCTCTAGAACGTGAAATCCTTGCAGATGAAAATGGACAAACATAAGAAAGTAGATGCTCTATGGAAAATTGGAATGATATTTATTCATGTACTTAGCCAAATCCCGGATAGTGTTGTCGCATATATCATAATAGTCATGGCTGATGA
Source organism: Viscum album (assembly GCA_963277665.1). NCBI lineage: Eukaryota > Viridiplantae > Streptophyta > Magnoliopsida > Santalales > Viscaceae > Viscum > Viscum album. Next base: position 1,624,472,051 of record OY728157.1, on the reverse strand, counting down.
TGTTCAACATATCATCTATTCTCTTGATGGGAAACTCTTCAACTGATTTAATTCTTTTGGGAGCCATTGAATCTGCACAAAGTTCAAACAATCAACTCTTAAGTATGTTTTTTTTGGTAAATTTTGATAACGTAAATAAAAAATAATGGTAAATGAATTAAGGCACCGATGTCCTAAAACGTGTCACGCAAGTCAGCCCCTTCGTGCAAGAAATTCCACCCTTGTCATGGCGCGCAAGTCAAATACCGTCTGTAGAAGCACATAAAAAATCCTAAAAAGATTTTCACCAAAGACCAAAGCTCCTACGCGATGAGAGCTCAAGCTTATGGAAACCAAATGAGTTTGCACGGGAGTGAGCATGTATATATTGGTGATCCATACAACCTGTGCACCCCATAAGCTGCCCACTAAACTTGCACACCACAAACCCTAGATTTCTCCGTCTTTACCTCAGAGCCGGATCATCTTTCATTTTCGGATCCACCTCTGATGTGGGACTTTTGATGACGCTCCTTTCCGTCACAGAGTCCAATGAATGGAAAAGTAGAATACCTTATGCACAATGATGGTCGCCCTTTGATGAAAATAAAAATAAATTGTCAAATGCATGGATCAAAATACAATTAAGAGTCAGGGGCCCAAGTCACTTGCACGCCCTATCTAATTTATTACCAAGGTGCACAGTGGCCTATAAATAGCCAATGTGGACCCCCTATTTATAAGATGTATTTTCCAGAAGTCAAATTCAAGCTCTGGTCACCCATGATTTCAACTCAACTCTTCTGAAAACATCTAATGTAACTTTTTACCTATAATGGAAGACATGGAGGATTAGTGTAAGGCCTAGGTGTTTAGAATTCATCTACAATTTCACGCCTAAGTTTCCAAAACTCCTCAAAGGTATAAACAATTCTGCACCGCCCTATCCATTCAATGAAACTTGTGTGCCACCATTTTGAAAACATCATAAGATAGTACTAATGGATTGAGTTATGTGTTGACCAAGTTTTACCCTATAGAGTCTCCATCTCCAAGGTGAACCCATGCCGTGAAAGTACACTTGCACTACCAAGAATTGGATTCCAAATTACATGCATGACCTACACTTGCGCTCCAACTTCATTTGTGTGCCACTCTCCCGTTAAACTCTCCTCTTCATGATATTGGCCCTAGAACCCCTGTTAAAATCTGTTTATGGCATGGTTACTTTGTTGGATTCTTTATCTGAAAGGGATTCTGTGAGAACCTCTCAGAAAACCTCATGACATTAATGCATTATGTCACTATAATTGGAGGTTTAACCGATATGACATCATCTTTTATGATGGGAGGATCTTTAATTTTGGGCATACACCTTAGGAGTAATCCACAATCTTACATTCCATTGATTTTGGCCATCGTCTCAAGAATAATACCCAATCATAAGTCCATCTTAGTTTTGGTCATCCTTCTTAAGAGTATGCCTTAATCATAATTCCTTAAACTAGTGCCTCCTTCTCAAGAGTTAACCCATTGTTTCAAGTCCCCTTAACTTGGGCCACCTCCTCAGTAATAATCCCTAGTCATAGTTACATTTAATTTTGGGCATCCTCTTTAGGAGTAAGCCCTAATATTAATTTCTTTTGATTTGGGCCTCAATATCAGGAATAATCCCCAATCATAAGTCCCTTTTAATTTGTTCCTCCTTCTCATGACTAAGCTCCATCTTAAAAATCCAAATCTCCATAAATTAAAAATACTATTATGGACCCTACTACATGGCTTCTTTACTAATATATGTACTGGTCTTCATCTATATGGGCAGTTATTCATACGTATGCCCCACATCATTTTTCATGATTTCATATTTCAATGCATCATCATGAAGTTTACTGATACCTCTCTTTTCTCAAACCTAGGATGACTCACATTAGAATAGAGTGTAAATATAATCACTATATCTCTTTTGGGCCATTAACCATGCATAAACCACATCTATGTTACCGAACTACATGGGTTCTGATTCCTTTTTCTTATGAGGATATGAAGGTAGCCCATCTGTGAGTACGATCCCATCATTGAAATAATCCATGTAATTATGAATGAAAATAAACTTTAAGCGCCCTTCTGAGTAGATTGGAAAACATTATGGTCATCATAATGACGAAGAGATTTCTATATAATATATTTAAAAATTCCTTTGAATATGAATATCTAATACATACAGATAATTATCTATCGATGAATAGACTTAAATACATATAATATATTACATATTATACCATACATATTAATCATTAATTTCCAAATCTAATGGAAAACTCATTTTCATGATTGGTGATTTAATAAGGATTCATTAACCTAACTGAAATCTATAAGAGAGTCCCATAGTAGGAAATAATTCAACCAAAAAAGGTGTGATGAGCTTGACCCCCATCCTCTCGACCAATGAAAATTTTGAAGCCTCATCGGTCCATAACTAATGAGAACCAACCTTTGGAATTTTCATCCAAATGGGTGTAGAATAATTGGGTGTTTCTGGTTCTATGAATAATCCCATTAGAAAACAATTGGAATATTCAAATATTAAACAATCAATGTCATTCCCATTTCTAGAAAAAACATTGTACATTAAACATCCTCTTTCGAATCAAATATATCTATTCCATGGTCTCCTAGAATATATTATGTCTATGTATAACTGCCTCTCCTGCTTCCAGACAATATTTGGATGATCAGCATGGCCTACCATAAAAATAATCATAAGGTCCCATAGTAATAGTTTCAGGAAAATTATTAGTGTAAGAAAACTACCCAAGAGGTATGTGATTCTACCACAAACTTCCAAAACTGAGGACGCATGCCAGAATCATGTACTCTTGCACCTGAGTCGTACTCTCATACTAGCCATCTGTCTGGGGATGGTAAGAAGTACTGAAAAGTAAATCTGTACCCAATAAACACTGTAATACCGGCCCAACCCGAGAAAGAAAACCAGCATCCCTGTTTGATAATATAGAGTTTGTAAACCATGTAAGCGTACAATATCCCCTATGTACAAGACTTCTAGGTTATCAACACTGATGGCCTCATTAGCTGGTAAGAATTGTGAAACCTTATTGAGTCTTCCAATGGCACCGTAAACTACATCATTCCCTTGAGGTGACCACAATGAGAATATCATTAAGTCTATCACATCGTCATTCTAATTCCACTCGGGAATGGGTAATTGTTGTAAAATCCCCTCTGGTCACTGATCCTCTTACTTCACCTTATAACAGATGGAACACCGCATAAAAAAAGCAGCAACATCTCTCTTCATACCTAGCCACCAGTGCTGATGATGTAGATCTCGGTATACCTTGGTAACACAAGGAAAAACTGCACAAACTGAGGAATGAAAGTGCCACATCAGTTCCTCGCTTTCTTCGGCAGACACCCATACATGTCCATGAATGATTAATATTAATTCCTATCATACTATCCATACAGTAATAGGGTCCTCTCGTAAATCATTATCTTGTAGAACTGTTCCTTTTGAATGTGATAGCTACCTCATTAACACTCGATCAAGATGAGTAAAGGTAGTAACTACAAAAGAACGAATTGCATTTCTCTATCTCTAGTGATCCTTTAAATGAATCTACGAGACCATATCCATAAGATTCCACTCACTATTGGCCTCTTGGACTACTTATATTTTAGTCCTCCTTATAAACGCATCAGCCACTGTCTTGCCTTTCTGAGGCATGTAGGAAAGCATAAAATCATAGGACTGATGGTACTCAACCTACATTTTCTGCCTCAATTTCATCTCATGCTTAGTAGTGTTATACTTGAGACTTTTGCAGTCCATGAAAACAACAATATTCTCTTTTAATAGATAATTTCTTTAATAGAATAATTCATGAACAACTAAGGTGAACTCAAGATCATACATCCGATAATTAATCAAAAGTGGCATCATCTTCTGAGATCCAAATGCAATGAATCCTTACCCTTGCATAATAACTTCTCCGAGCCTGATTCCCGATATGTCACATTAAACAATTAAACCCTTTCCCAGCTCTGGAAGAATCAGGATCAGTGCCGAAGTTAACCTCCCCTTCATCTTCATAAAGGTTGAATCACCAGAATATGACCACATGTACTTTGAACCTTTCATAGTCAGGCCCTTCAGTGGAGCTGATAAGCCTGAAAAGTCCTGTATAAATCATTTGTAGTACCCAGCCTGCCCATGAAAATTCCATACCTATAATATGTTCGTCAGATGATCCGATGTAACTACTGCTCTCAATTTCTCTGGGATTACTGATACCCCTATATCTAATATAACATGGCCCATGAAGTGAATCGGGTCCATCAAAAAGTTTTATTTTCAGAGCATAACATATAATATAAGCTCTATAATTCTACTCATAATGTTCTCAGAATGGATATCATGGTTGTGTCGAGTGTGATAGTACACCATTATTTCTTCCACAAAAACTAGTATGAAGGAGTCAAAGTATGGATGGAATACTCTGTTCAATAGTACCATGAAAACTACAGGCACGTTCTTTAGACTGAATGGAATAATTATGTATTCATATAGACCATGCATACTATGAATGGTCATCAAATGTATATCATATGTTCTAACGTGAAACTGATGATTACCATATCTCAAGTCGATCATCGAGGACACTCGGGATCCTCGAAGTAGCTCAAACAGATCTTCAATCATCAACAAGGGATATCAGTTCCTAGCTGAAATCTGGTTCAACTTCTGATAATCAACCCAATGTTTGAGGGTACCATCAAGATTATTTTCTAATAGGATAGATGAACCTCAAATAGAAGTACTGGGTTAGATGAACCCCTTTTCATGTAACTCCTCTAACATCTTTTTATGGTCCTGTAACTCTGGTGTAGAAATTTAATATAGAGAAATGGATAGTGGTTCCACTCCTAGCACATCCTTAATATAAATGTATACCTCTCAATGTGGAGGAAAACCTGAAAATTATTCTAGAAAGACATCCTTAAAACGTTCCACCACTAATGGAAAGTGATTCTGTGAAGTTCCATGGACATTCAAGAACAAACTAGTAATCAGGGTTGTAACTCCACCCAACCCATGATGCTCTGTTCCAGCTCTACTCTCATTGACATAACATTCACCCTTATGAAGAAACATTCCACCCTATGGTGACATGAAACTCACCTAAAGATTATATAAATCAACAACAGTGTGAATCTAAAATAACCAATCTATTTTGAGAATGAAATCATAGCATGTCTTCTCGATGAAATAGAGATCACATAATAAGTGACACCCACCTACCTCTAGAGGGAACTCCTAGCACTGATGTACACTAACTATTCATGTCCTCAAAATATTGTCATGCATCAAGACATTAGAAAATGAAAATATAAAGAAATCAAGGATCTCTACAACCCCAACAAATTTTAAAATATTGAAAGCCCCTGTAACGAAATGTGAAGAAGCTAAAACTGAGTAAACTAGAATTGTACCTTGAACTACAGAGGGGTTGCGATCCTACTCATGTTGCACCAGCTCCATGGTGAAATTTACGGCATGTACCATGGCCCTAAGACCATTCATGATCATCCTGATCTGATACACCATGTTTTCACTGAAATCCTTGCCACCGGCTACCACAAAAAGAACCTCCACCCCAGATTGAATGGATGAATAACCTCCATTTCCCATATTGATGATAAATTTGGGGTGTTGCTCCTAAATGAGGAGTCATAAAAGAACCAATTTCACCAGTATATGATGATAAAAACTGATAGAATTGCAGAAGATGATCCATCTTTCCACGTAATTTGTAGTCCACTACGACCCTCAGGCAATGTGTCCTCATATGAACACCCTTCCCACACTTGTAGCATACCACCCTGATACATGAATTTGTATCTCTACTACTCGGATCCCCATGTGTAGACTCCCTATGACAGTATTACTATCAGCCATAGAATCAACATTTCCGGATGCCAAGCCTCCCAAGATCACATCTTCAAAATCCCTTAGGATGCGCTCTGTAATTAGAACCTGGTTTACTATAGAAGAATTGGATGTTAATCAGAAGATGATAACCAAATATCATATGTCATGCTTGAGACTATCCTTGAACATCCATGCCTAGAATAACTCCTCACACCCTTGAATTGGCGTGATGTGATGAATCTCAGTAAAGCATAAAGAATAATCCAATACTGGATGTGTACCTTCTCCCATACTTATGAACTCTCAGGCTCAATCGGCTCTCAATTTCACTGAAAAGATGTAATTGTAGAAGGTACACTAGAACTCATCCTAAGCCATACCCTACTGGAACCCTGCCTGTGAGATCATATCCCACCATCTCTTGGCAGAATCCCGAAGAATATAAGTAGAGAACATCACTCTCTTTTCTTGAGGCATCCCCATATTATCAATGATCAATAGTAGGGATTCTAATAATGAATCTGTAACCTGAGATCCTCCATCCCCTAAAAAGTGGGAGAATGTTAATGGTGGAAACCGAACGTCAAATCATCCATAGACGGGGCAGGAGGCGGTTCTCCCTTGAATGTAGGAATAAAGCTCATGAAGCCCCCTCAGAAATGGGCATCGACCCCCACAACTGAGATTTAAATTGGTGTTAAGATAGGAACATATGGAGGATCTACTATTAGTCCATTATTAGCCATTTCTGGTGTCTAATCACTTCCCTGTATCTAGTGTACTACTGGAGTATGTATTGGTGGCATTAATATGTAAGATCACATGCACACCTTTGTTCATGATTGTCACAGACTGAAACATGATGTGCATGAAAGGAACCAGAGAAAGAAAAATTAATGTTTTTAAAATCATGGATACATAGGGTGTATTAACCATACATAATGTTTTCCATTATGCCTTCTCATGGTCATGTACTCCTGCCAACTCATGGTCGTGTAACTACCCATACATTGTACGGGTTCTCCCAAGACACGAAGTGTACTTGATTATTTTCCACCTTCCACTATTCTCTGTAATGACTAACCCACACAATTCACTTAGAACAGAACTACATGGCATGTTATCCATAAACACAACATGTAAAACTTCTGTTTCCACCGCCCATGTCATTAGCCACATGGTCAAAGTCACAGTTGACCCAACACACCGTGTTTGTTCCAGACACAATATATACTAGAAGTATTTCACTAACTCATGTTGTTAGTCACACTGTTGGTAACATCGGTTTCACTATATGAGTTTTTCATGTGGGACATGTCATGTTTAACCTATGTTTCATCCAAATGTGTCATTAGTCACACAGGTGGACACATGGTCCTTACGATACAGATTGTACGACTAATACACGATGTGTTCCTCCAAGTATTTACCATCCCCTTGTCAATTCCCACATAGGTAGGAAAACAATTAGATACTACATGGCGTGTACATAAATTACAAAAAAGTTTCTTAAGAAAAACAATACCTTCTTGAATAGAAAGATACATGGATTGTATTCATCAATACATACCATGTATTCTGGGATTCTCTATATAGTATGCCTCAGAATCTACTCTGGAATGCATAAAAACACTAAAAAAATAGTAACGTGAAAAATTATGATTTTTGGGGGCCCATACACCTCGAGAATCAGTGATTTTCATGTTATTAATGTCATTTACATGTACAATAGTGGAATGGCCCACAAAATTCTGATCCATGAGGGCCTATAAAACCTTAGGGACAAAACAATGGGTTTCATTCAAACAAAACCATACCCAATTCAATACCCTATCAATTAGCAGGTACTCTATCAAGGAATATTTCACAACAAAATGCATATTTAGAACAACATCTGTCAAAAAAAATGAAATCGGTAATGCACACTAAATAGCATGATAAGAATGAATGACATGTGATCTCTAAAATTTCCTTTATGCTGCTTGAGATGGCCTACCCTCATCTCATCGCGTTGAAACAGAAATCAAACCTCAAAAAAATCAAATGTAATGACACAAAACATGTGAATCACCCAATAGTGAAATCAAATCAATTTTAATAATTGAAAAACAATAAAAAATTTCAATAACTGATGTAAATTATCTTTTCCCTATAGACGAGTTAGCTACTCTGGGGAACAACTCATTACCAAATACCCATTCTTTATTATCCATGTATATAGGATTTAAATAGAATGTCAAGATAAAATTTTTTCCTCTAATTCAACTTTGTGAAAAATCAGTTCTGATTACTGGCCAAAGGTGCCCATACTCGGTTAGACACATTGAATCAAGCTAATTTCCTCAAATTACAGAGGATATCGACAAGCAGTGAGGTCCATGAGTGTGATGGTGTGGAAAAAATGGCTTCATTGGAAGAGTAATCCAACAAAAATAAATTTATTACAAAAGATGAAGAAATAATAATGACATAGAACAGTAAATAGTGGATGAATTAAGGTAAATAGGCAGCTGCAACATATATATATCAATAATGATGCATGTCCCAAGTATCTATGAGAGCATCCAAACAAGTCAAAATACTTGAATACAGTACTAAACAAAAATATAATATAAAACTAGTAACAATTACTTAGTATCTCAAGCATCGTCTTGGTCTAATGCTCTCCATCTCCACAATATTCATGTACCTGAAGTAGAAGGGAAGATTCCCTTATCTAATTCTGCAATAATTTAATCTATTCAGTCCCAATAGCATGAACCAAATAAAGATTGAGATGAATCCTAGAAGGAATCCACCAAAATATATATTCCCACCAGTTAGTGAATATATATATATATAAAACAACATCAAAAATTATGTAATAAACAAGGAAGTACTAAACAGAAAATAATCATACAGTATATACTATGATCATTTAAATTTATAAATTATCCAACCAAACAATTACAATTAACCATATGGGAAAGTTCACATAGCATTTCCACTATGGATCAACAAATAAATAAAGATATAATGACCCCCCTGGGATAGCTAACACAGTCTAACCCTATGGGTCTCAAGAAAACTAAAACTCTCTGAGGAAGCACCCACTATCAATTCCACACTACTGTAATTTATAAAATATTTTATAGACTATATGAGGAAGCAATCAACATCAATTCCCCATGTGGTCTCATATAGATAACTACATACACTATGAGGGATCACTTAACTTCAATCCCTCTATGGTCTCACAGTGTGAAAAGTACAATCAAAACTCTCGAGAATCCCTCAATGTCATTTCCTCATATGGTGTCACTATAATAGGAGCCCCCATCCCTCTATAAAGAAATAATTCACAAACTATATTCTCCAGCCAAATTAATCCCAAATAATACTTGGAAAAAATTCTATAATGCATAACACAAGCATGCCAGATAATATTACTCCATCCTAAGAGCTCTGGACATAGAAAAAAAATCAACCTAATAGGAAGTTCTAGACCCATCAGCCAATATCAGATCATACATTGGAAAACACGTCTGCAGCATGGTAAACAAAAATATTTATAATCAAAAACCGAAAATCAATAAAACAAGGAATATAAAGCATTTGTAGGGTAAAATTCCCGAAACACGCAATACCCTAAACTAGGTTTTTGAGAACTTTTTACAGATATCATTCAAAGAAAATATACAGAATGGAAGAAACCACCTACCTCATCATTGTACGATTAATATACTCTAGCGTCATTCCTTGAATCGACATAGAACATGGTACATAACAAACATTTTAAAACTCATCCAATTATATCTCTAGAAAGCTGAGAAATCATTAGATGAGACTCTAGATGAAGGAAGAACTCCCCGTAGTGAGTCCGATGTAGTCGAAAACAATTGATTTGGAGAACGGATGGTCAATTGGGGGCCCAAAGAAGAATCAGAGATATTTGTTTCTCATGGACATGATAAGTTGAGAAGAAGATGTTTCTGTCGAGAAAAAGAAACCCATGTCTATTTAATCAATTCAAAAGAAAGATGCATGGTGTGTACTTTAAAATTACACGACATTTATATGCCTTTACTAAGCCCCGCTTTAGGCTGTCTCCAGGTCACCCCATGTGGCCTTGTACTCGGCCATTACATGGCGAGTACATGGTCACCAGTGACAAATTTGTACAAGGTGTGTACTCTTAGGTACATATCATGTACACTATTTTGTTCTTGAGTCTCATCTATTTCTCAAAAACACTATATATGATAAACCCATACCTAAAAAAAGGGTTGGGTTGTTACATAATATATCTATTAAATAATTTTTTAAATCTTATTAAGTAAATAATTCTTTTTTAAAAGTCAAAATTCCAAATTTCATACTGAATTCTATATTAGATCTTCTGGAAATACATCACTGTTTCGCGCGGAATCCGGGGATGACCTCCTGGACGGGAGATTCAAACGTTCCGATCGGTTTCTAACGGGTTTGTTCGTAGAACCGGAAACATCCAATGATTCCACATCCGTTGGGACCTACTTTCCAAAGGCAGGCGCTCATTAGCTTGTGGGCGAATGAGGCTTAGGAATTTGCATTGGTCGAGAGGATGGGAGGTCGGACTCATCACACCTTTTTGAGGGGAATTATTGTCTACTCCGGGACTCTCTTTATAGATTTAAGTTAAGTTCGTGAATCCTTATTACATTACCAAGTTTAAAATGAGCTTTCCTTTAGTTTTAACAATCAATGATTAAATATGCAAGAAATTTAGAGAATCTTTTATATGTATTCGAGGTTCTTCATCAATATAGAATCATCTATATTTGTTTAGAGATTCTTGGTCAATGGTATCCTTCAAAACATTTATATAAAAGTCTCTTGGTCATTTTGATGACCAGGCTGGTTTTAAAGCCACTCAGTGGGGCACTTGAAGTTTATCGTCATTCAGAAGGACAAAGATTATTTCAATGTTGGGATCGAACCCATGAATGGGCTACCTACGTATCCTTTGTTTTGAAAAAGGAATCAGAACCCACGTAGTTCGAGGAATGGGATATGATGTTTTATGATTGATGGCTCAAAGACGAATGTCATAATTACTTTTACACTCTAAGCTCACGTGAGTCATGCTCGGTGTGAGAAACAAGAGGTATTGGTAAAATTTAGACAATTGTGCCATAAAAGATGCAATCATAAGAATTTGTTTTGGGGCTTATGTATAGATGACTGCCCAGATAGGTGAAGGTTTAGGATTTACTTTTAGGAAGAAAATCCATGAACAGGGTCCACAAAGTTATATGTGCTTCATGGAGATTTGAATACTCTAATCTTGGGGCTTACTCCTAAGGAGGATGCCCAAATTAGGAGGGGACTTATGATTGGGTTTTATTCCTGAAAAGGAAACCCAAATCAAAGGGAATTTATGACTGGTTAAGAGAAATTTTAAGAGACTTGTGGCTTACTCTTAAGAAAGATGCCCAAGATTTATGACTAGGACTTATTCCTGAGAAGGAAGCCTAGGTTAGGGGACTTGGGGCTTACTCCTGAAAAGGAAGCCCAAGGTTATGACTGAGTCTTATTCCTGAAAAGGAGACCCAGGTTAGGGATTAAGGTTTGGGGCTTACTCCTGAGGAGGATGCCCAAGATTTAAAGGACTTGATTGGGGCTTATTCTTAAGAAAGATGCCCAAGATTTATGACTGGGACTTATTCCTGAGAAGGAAGCCTAGGTTAGGGGACTTGGGGCTTACTCCTGAAAAGGAAGCCCAAGGTTATGACTAAGTCTTATTCCTAAAAAGGAGACCCAGGTTAGGATTCTCTCATCTTAAAGGATGAGGTTGAATGAATGAACTCTCAATCTTTGGTGACATAAAGATGTTTAAATCATTAGGTTTTGAGAGATATTTCACATAATTCCTTTCAGATAAGGATGTCAAATCAAGAAATCATGCCATAAATGGCTTTGAAGAGTATCTTGAAGACTGAATCTTGAATAGGAAGGGTGAAATGGCTTAAGAGGGGTGAAAAAGGGCAAGATGGGCACCCAAAAAGATAGGGGCGCGCAAGTATTGAAGGTCGCGCAAGTCCTGCGGCGGCGCGCAAGTATTGGTCGCGCAAGTATACTTGCGCGACATAAGGGATACTTGCGCGATTTTCAACCAGAGTTGAATTACTTGAGCGACTCTTTACTAAACCCTTTCCCATCCTCTTGAGGTTCTTCCAGAAGAGGGACGCGCAAGTTATATTGAAGGAATTAAGTTGGCGCGCAAGTGTTTGATAAGTTTCAACACTTAGGCCTTCCTTCTTCCCTTTAGATCTTCCATTCTAGGTAAGAAATTACCTTAGAAGTGTTCTGGAAGCTTTGAGAAGAGACTTGGGCGTCGGGAGCTTTGATCCGAGTTTCTGGGAACTGATCTTTTTTTAATGGGGGGCCCACAGGGTCTATTTATAGGCAAAAGAAGACCCCGGGCGGTTACTGGGCGGTTATCAGATCTGTCGCGCAAGTCCCTTGCACGACCATGAGGGGTTGCGCAAGTGTTAAGGAGGCGCGCAAGTGTACTTGCGCGACCAAGAGGGAACTTGCGCGACCTATGGGTAATGTTCTCCTTTTTCATCCCTTTGTCAATTTTTGATGTTTCTTCAAAGGATTAATCACTTTGAGCTCAGATATTCCCTTTTCCGAACTTTAGATTCCGTGACGAAAGGAGCGTCAACAAAAGTCCCCCCTCAGAGTTGGATCCGGAGAGAAAATGAGGATTTGACTCTGAGGAAATCGAATCCCTCTAAAGGAAAAGGGCGGCGCGCAAGTCTTCAGTGCGCAGAGGGAGGCGCGCAAGTCTACGTCGCGCAGGCCTTAAACCCTCTGGTATGGCGCGCAGGTAGGCCTCCTGGCCTATAAATATACGGCCTCACCTCCATACAAGTATCCGGATTTCCGGACCTCATACCTTCTCGAGCTCTCGCCGCGCAGGTCACCTAAGCCGCGCAAGTCTGCTCTGTTTTTCCTTGATGTCGCGCTCCTGTAAAGGTATTCGTACTTGCGCGTTTTATACTTGCGCGACGAAAACTAGCGCGACACGTGATCACTTGCGCGCCATTTTGTAGACTTGCGCGCCTTAATGCCTTAGCCATTTTTTTCAAAAATTTTCTTCACAAAATTTATGAAAAATAAACCCATTTAAGAGTTAGTTTATTCATCTTTTGTGCAAATTCAGTGGTTCTCAAGGGAATTGGAACGACTTATGAACTGGCTAGCAAGCGGATTGATGAAATGATGAATATCATTGGCCCTGATTACTATGACATCTGCGACAACACTCTTCCAGATTTGGCTAAGTACTTGAAGAAATATCATCTTAATTTCCCACAGAGCATCTACCTGTCTCTATGTGGTCATGGTCACTTGCAAGGAGTCAATGTTCCAAATGCAAACAACTATACACCTGAAATGCAGCTGCGCTGCTACTCCTTCATTTCGGTTATGCTGTGCATTAAAAGCAACAACAATGGTGTGAACTTTAAAATTCTCCTTGCATGCCATTTCCTTGCAGATATAAAAATGGCAAACCCATGGGCTGAAATGTTTTCCACTACCGGTTGGTGGAGAGAAGACAAACATGGTATTAGAGCAATATCTGAAAAGAGTACTCTCTTCAAATGGCTCTTTACTTCCAATGCTCCATTCTCAAATCCATGTATCCATCTTTCAAGTCTCTTGGACAGAAACAGAGTCACTGTTTGATCAGCAGAAAATTTTCTCAAACCGCACTCAAGAACATCCTTTTACAATTGTTCCAAGAAGAGCTGGTATCACTGCATCTCCTTTTTGTTTCCAGTTGAATGAATGAATTCCAGGTGGTTGCTGATGAAGCTTGGGATGCCGTAAATTAAATGAAGTGTTATGTTGAAAGCCTCTTGTAATTCTTGAAAAAGAGAAGAGACTCCAATCTGTGGATGTCCTTCTAACTCTTGTGTATCAATGAAAAACACTTTCGTCTCCAATCATTTGTACCTGCATTCTTTCATTACCTGCTTCAAATTTACTTAAGCTAATGGGCTTAGTAAGCATAGTTTGATTTTTACTAGGATTATTACAAATAACCCTACAAACTTTGAATCTTTTAATTGCTCAATATTAGCTAAATCATACAAAAAATGTATATTTAGTGAGCTGGAACTTTGACTTTTATTCATAGTTCCTCTGTCTTTTGTGTGGGCAGTTTAAAGTCATGCAAGCCGGACATAAAGGGGCTAATGTTTAAGGTCGAAATAGCTTTGACCGAAAAAAAATGGATTAAAATGGATTCAATTCCTTGATAATTTATCTGAAAACAAATTACCATACTCAAGTATGAGAGAAAATATGTAAACTATGACTTAAGAATATTTGAATCTGAGGAATGATATGAAAAAGAGCTAAATAGCATTAGAAGAAGTAGTTTCCAAGAATGAAGTTACTATTATTTAACAAAACCCGTTAGGGGGTTGAAATATGCAGGGCCACCTATGGGCATTGGCTGCATAGTCAAATAAAATAGCACCTTTTGGCTGACAAGTCTGTTATGTGGACTGTTTATGCAAGGCCACCTATGGGCACATGCTGCATAGTTAGGCAAAAGAACTCTCAGAAATTTACTTTCCTAGTGCTAAAAGCCAGTGAAAGTTTATGGAGATTCAAATTTTCTAAAGCATAGAGTTTGTTGTATGGAAAGAGGTACTTGAATATGGAGAAGATATTTTCAAACAAGAATATCGATGAACTGGATGAATATTACTCCTACGAAGGTCTGACCCAAACGTAGGGAAGAAGAATAAACCATAGACTTGAATACTTTCAGATCATGAAAAAGGATATGGGACAAATACGTTAAGGATGGCTATTTTTGCGGATCCCTACATACTGTCGTTTAAGACAAATAAGGACAAAAGAGGCATTCTTCCCAAGAATGAAGTTACTATTATTTAACAAACCCGTTAGGGGGTTGAAAACATGCAGGGCCACCTATGGGCATTGGCTGCATGGTCAAATAAATAGCATCTCTTGGCTGACAAGTCTGTTATGTGGACTGTTTATGCAAGGCCACCTATGGGCACGTGCTGCATAGTCAGGCAAAAGAATTCTCAGAAGTTTGACATTTTTGTGACCATAAGTCATGAAAAAGGGTTATGAAGATCTGAAAATATTTAAGGTTAGGATTATAATACATAAAGATGGGTATTTTCCAATGTATATAGAGATACATAGGTCAATGAAAACCATAATCATGTTGTGGCTGGGTCCTGAATTGAAACTTGGACTTCACTACGTATCTCATAAGAATGAGAATCAAGACATACGTAGTTCTTGAAATACAGTTTAACGTCGTGCAGGACGAAAGGATGAGTGATCTTAGTTTTTTGGGTCATAGAATTCGGACCATAATAATGAATACACAGTGTGTGTTTTCATGAGGATTTTTCAGCCAAGGGACTGAAAGTGAAATTTGGGGTTAGGCCCAAAAGACTTGGGACTGGATTCGAGGGACACTCGAATGTTCCTACGTATCCCATAAGGATGGGAATCAAGTCCACGTAGTTCTAGAAACTACCCTTTGTACAAATTTGGTTCGTACATGTGAAGGGTGAAAAGGGACTTTAGTGCAATGATGGTTTTAACCTAAGATAAAAAGTTTAGGCATTACCATGTATGTACGTAGTCTTTTTGAAAATGAGAACCATGATTGAAAAAGAATCAATGTTAATAATGGTTCCTTCTCAAATGAGGAAATCAAAGAATATTGTAGTTTATTGTCGTACTGGACAAAAGTGTTGTATAGTTTAACGTCATATAACAAGGACGAAAGTGAATCAATGTAAAGATATTGATTCCAAGGGTGGTTTCACAAATCATCATCATATGAGATTGTGGTGAACCAATGTGAAGAGATTGTTTTTGGGCTTGAACCTTTGGAAGGTTGCCTACATACCCAGCCTGGAGGGCAAGGATCAAAGTCTGTGTAGTTCAATTAAAGAATGAATTAATGATCAAGTTGTTCTTGTGGACAATGATCTAAAAAAAAATGTTGTTGGGACTTACACATGGTTAGTGGCCCAAAGGGAGTGTTATGGTTGATGTTCGCTCTAAGCTCACGTGAGTCATACTCGGTGTGAGAAACAAGAGGTAATAACAACCTTAACGATGCACAGTTTAATGTCATGTAGGACATATCAAGGATTTTCTGTATAGTTTAGCGTCATGTAGTTAGGACGATGGGGACAATACAGTTTAACGTCATATTGGACGAAAGGGGGATTGTGCACTTTTAATGTCATGCTGGACTTTTGATGATTATATAGTTTAACGTCTTTCCGGACGTGAGAGACTTTTATACAGTTTAGCGTCATGTAGTTAGGACGTCACAATTTAACGTCTTGCTGGACATATTTGCAAATAGTTTATGGTCGTATACATGGACCAGGAATGATGCAGTTTTAAGGTCATGCTGGACTGTTTTATGGAACTTTTTCACAGTTTTAATGTCGTGTGGGACGAAGTTGCAGTTTAAAGTCATACTGGACCATTGCTGTATAGTTTTAGCATCATATAGCAAGGACGAACTGATGCTGTACAGTTTAAAGTCATGTAGCTAAGACTAAGGTGAATCAATATGAGGATATCAGTTCTGATCTTTTTACAGTTTATCGTCATGCTGGACGTTGGAAGTGCCACACAGTTTAATGTCATGTTGCTAGGACACAATATAGTTTAATGTCATCTCGGACAGAATACAGTTTAGTGTCATGTAGGACAATAAGGGACTTAACACAGTTTAACGTCATGCTGGACGATGAAAGTGCCACACAGTTTAATGTCATGTCGCTAGGACAAAATATAGTTTAATGTCATCTCGGACAAAATATAAGAACTTCTATACGGTTTATTGTTATGTAGGACAAAATCAGGGACTATGCAGTTTAAAGTCTTGCAGTTAGGACTATTGGTGCTGCACAGTTTAGTGTCATGTTGCAGGGACATAAGTGCGAATAGTTTAAGGTCATATGCACGGACCATACAGTTTATCGTCATGCTGGACGTAGTTGTAGTTTAAGGTCATACTGGACCAGGAATGATGAACCAAATGTAAGAGTCTTAGTTCTGTGAGTAATATTTTGTGTTTATACAAAATACTTCTTCAGAAATCTGGCATTAGTTGGAGTCGTGATGTGTTCTCCATCCATTGAAATCAGAGAATACGCTCCATTGGAGTAGACCTTATGTACTGAATAAGGTCCTTCCCATTTTGGTTCAAGCTTGGGAGGCTTCTTTCCTGGTATCATTGGTGTTCTGAGAACCAATACCAATTCTCCCTGAATGAATGAACGAAGACGAACTTTTTTGTTAAAAGCTCGTGCTATTCGATTCTGATAGATTTCCAAGTGGTGCAAAGTGCACAATCTTTTCTCATCTAACTGTTCCAATTCATTCAACCGCTTTTGGGATTGCTCATCTATTGATAACTGATCACAAATGGCTATTCTAAGTGAGGGCAATTGGACTTCAATTGGCAAGACTGCTTCTGTTCCATATACCAATGAATATGGAGTAGACCGCGATGCATTGCGAGTGGTAGTCCGATAAGCCCATAAAGCATGATAGAGTTTATCAGGCCATGACCTCTTATCTTTATCCACCATCTTTTGCAGTATATTTGAAAGAGTCTTGTTGAAGGCCTCTATCAGGCCATTAGCCGCTGCATGATATCGAGATGAATGGTTGGACTTAATGTTGTATTCTTGATACAATCTCTTTACCTCAGAAGAGCAGAAGTTGGTGCCGTTGTCTGTCAATATGGTATGAGGGACACCAAATCTAGTAATGATGTTAGACTTGATGAAGCTAACAATGCATTTAGAACTGACTTCTTTGAGAGGTACTGCCTCTGCCCATTTGGAAAAGAAATCAGTAGCAGTAAGAATGTACTTAAACTGCTTGGCCGTAGCTGAAGGGTAAGGTCCCACCACATCCATTCCCCATGTGGAAAATGGCCATGAGTATTTAGCTGTATGAAGCAATTCTGGAGGTTGATGAATGAAATTGGCATATACTTGGCATGAATGACACTTCTTTGTGAAATTAACACAATCTTGTATCATTGAAGGCCAGAAGTATCCAAGTCTTCGAATTTGATCAGACAATCTATGTCCAGACTGGTGGGCACCACAGACTCCTGCATGCACTTCTTTTATGACAGCCATTGTCTCTTCACCATCAATACATCTGAAGAGAACTCCATCAAAACCACGTTTGTAGAGAATTTTCTCAAGGTGGTTTGGACCATCATAAAGAGTAAAATTGACCACACGTCGCCGAATTTGTTCTCTCTTGGTTCTATCAGGTGGAAGTGTTCCATTTTGAAGGTATTCCCTGATAGGTGACATCCATACTGTAGTATGACCATATGGTTCAGGAATGGGACTAATTTCATTAATTTTCTCTGTTCTGACTTGAACATAAGGTGAAATTGCACGACGGTGGGCAATACCGATGGTTGTCTCGTCCCGATTTGGATCTGCTAAAGCTGTGGCTATATTAGCCAGTGCATCAGCTTGAGCATTTTGTGATCTTGGGACATAAGAAAATGTCGGTTCTGAAGGGAATTCCGACATTAACTCTCTGACGTAATCATACAAAGGGATTAATTCTTCTTTTCTGATGGAATAATCCCCATTGACTTGTTTGATTACCAGGTCTGAATCACCTTTTACCTTTAAGTGATTCACTTGTGCTTGAAGCGCTAACTCCAAGCCTGCAATGAGAGCTTGGTATTCAGCTTCATTATTGGTACCACCTTCCCACAACAAAAAGGAATAAGGTAACACTGCCTTATCTGGAGAAATGAGCACAATTCCTAAACCAACTTTGTTGAATTTAGGATTTTCCATTTTCTTCCCTGTTGGACTTCTAGAAGCACCATCAAAATACATTTCCCATGTTTGAGGATTCTCTTGAATAGAAAAAACTTCCTCATCAGGGAGTTCGATATCTGAATATGTGTCTTCCACTGAAGGGTGTTCAGCCAGGAAATCAGCCAGAGCTTGGCCCTTAATTGCCTTTTGAGACACACATTGAATGTCGAACTGCTGTAGAATAACCGCCCACCTTGCCAGACGTCCTGTAAGCATTGGACGACTAAGGATGAATTTGAGTGGATTATTACGAGATACCAATTGGACCTCGTGATGTTGCAGGTAGTGTCTCAGTTTCTGAACTGCAAAGATTAATGCTAGGCAGCATTTTTCAATACTCGAATACCGGGTTTCTGCTTCAAGCATAGTTCTACTGAGATAGTAGAGACTATTTTCATTCCCAGCATCATTCTTTTGAGCGATAAAGGCACCCAATGATCGCTCTAAAGCTGTCACATAGAGGATAAGAGGTCTACCCTCAACAGGTGGCATGAGTACTGGTGGACTTAAGAGGTATTTCTTGAGAACATCAAATGCTTCTTGACATTCTTTAGTCCACTGGTAAGTGACTCCTTTCTTCAATAATTTGGTAAAAGGTAAACTTTTGCCTGCCAAATTGGCGATGAAACGCCGAATATAGGCTAAGTGTCCTTGAAGTCCTCTTAATTCTTTCAAATTCTGAGGAGGTGACATACCAAGGATTGATTTGGTCTTCTCAGGATCGACTTCAATACCACGATGGCGTACAACAAAGCCGAGGAATTTTCCTGAGGTTACCCCAAAAGCACATTTTAAGGGGTTCATCTTCAAATTATGTTGTCGAAGCTTGTGGAATATGATTTCCAAATCAGCCAAGTGATCAAAACGTTGTTTGGATTTAACCACCAAATCATCTACATAGCATTCAACAAATTTCCCTAGAAAAGGTTTGAAGATACGATGCATGGCGCGTTGATATGTTGCACCTGCATTCTTTAAACCAAAGGGCATCACTCGGTAACAAAACACACCTTGAGGAGCTCTGAAGGCTGTATATTCCTCATCTTCTGGGGCCATTCGGATCTGATTATATCCAGAATATCCATCCATGAAAGAAAGTACTTCATAGCCAGCCGTCGCATCAATTAAGAGTTCTGTAATCGGAACTGGAAAATCATCTTTGGGACAATACCGATTAAGATCTCTGAAATCGATGCAAACCCTAATTTGTCCGTTCTTTTTCTTTATTGGGACAATATTAGCCAACCACTTGGGATATTGAACTTCTCTGACGAAGTTAGCTTTGATAAGCTTATCCACTTCAGCCTCGATTTTGGAAGCATAGGTTGGGTGTGTTCTTCTCGCGGCTTGCTTGAATCCTCGATGTTCTTTTGGCAAACCCAAATGATGGGTGGCAACATCAGGATCAAGGCCAGGCATCTCTGTATAATTCCAAGCAAAGATATCTTTATTTTTCTTTAGAAAAGAAATATACATCTCTTGTTCTTCAAGGGTCATGGCCGCACTAATTAAAGTGGGGCGTGGATCTTTCCCTGTACCCAGATTTACTTCTCTGAGTTCATCCACAGTGGTAGAGATACCCTCTTCAAATGCTGGAGGAGCATCTCTAAGATCTTCCTCTTCCTCTTCATCATGTGTTATATCTTCCGTTTCTACTTGCAAAGTAGATGAAAAAACGAAATTCTCATGATCATAAGAGATGTCAAAATTTTCACATTTTGAAGAAGAAGCTTCCATTTCCGTCCCTATTGATGAACAAGGGTCTTCTTTGGGAAATAAAGAGGAGATGATGAATTGAGAATCGATATCAACATTCACCTCTGGTGTTGCTATAACTTCTTCTGGCCTGATTAGCGAAGTATAGACTTGTTGGATTTCAGCAGACGAAATGAAAACGTCACCACTTATGCTTTCATCATTGCTTGGTAAGTTACCAATTTCTCCCATGTTGTCTGGATCGATTGCCGTAATTGACATTATGGATCTTTCCATAAGAGTATTTTGATTTGGGCCTATTTTGTCAATTTGACTGATAGGTAACACATAATCTGTACTCACATGTGAAAATGGATTTATTGGAATTTTTTCCAAACCATATGGAGCATTAACTTTGGTAATTTCCTTCATTGTAGATTTTTCTCTTCCCTTCATATGATAAAATTCCGCCTCAATGTATTGAGACTCACATGTTTTGAACGGGGCCTTATCACCATATAATGTTCCAACTTGACCATCGAAGCAGTATTTGAGACATTGATGGTATGATGACGGAATAGCTGCATGCTGATGTAACCAGGGTCTTCCAAGTAAGATATTGAAAGCTGAGTCTTGATCAACAATCATGAAATCTGAATTGGAAACAAGATCTCCAAACTGAGTTCTGAGCGTAACTTCTCCCAGTGGTTCTTGTTCATTTTTATCATATCCTTGCAACATCATGGTAGAAGGAGATAAATCAGATTCTGTGAGGCCCAATCGACGAAGTGTGCGAATGGGCATGAGGTTGACTCCTGAACCATTGTCAATAAAATCTCTTCGAACATATATACCATTGACTTTGCCAGATAAGTACAAAGGTTTTATGTGCCCATGCACAACATCATCCTCATCTTTATCAGTAAAAGATATCACTGCATGGCATTCTGCAGGATTATTCTCTATGTGATAAATTTCAGCTGCAGCAATCTCAGCTTCAAACTCTTGAGGACTTGACAAAGCTTCGATGAGTGCTTCCCGAAGATCTCTTGATAGATTCAAAGCATCCAAAATTGATAATTTGGCTGGTACTTGGCCCAAGTGTTTCAATATATCATACTTTTGATCTAGAGGCCTGCGTTTCCCAATAGGAATATGTGGTTTAGCAGGTATCTTGGAAGCAGATGCTTTGGAAGCTGATGCATCTTGTATTGAAGTTGGCAACATCTTTGGTTTTGGAAAATTAGACTGATTAGATCCATTTGCTTGCTGAGATAAAGAAGATGGAACCATTAATCGGTCTTCCAAAATAATTGTGCCGAAGCTGAGTTGGCCATTAGCAGAAGAACTTGCTTGTTCATTTTGAGCTCGCTGAAGGGCTCTACCACGAGTTTCTGCTGCATATACAGTGCTAGCAGGGGTAGAATTAGAGTAGTGGCTTCGGAAAGATCCACGTCTTCCCCTATATCCTGAACCTCTAGAACTTCCTCGGGTTCCTTTATTTGATACAGGGAATTCAGGCTCATCAAGACTGGAATATGAATCTGTTAATTGAATCATATTAACAGAACCAAAGATCAATTCTTCGTCTGATAAAGACTCTGCCTGGTTGGCCTGTTTAGGCTGTGCCGTTTGGTGGGACGGTGCCCGTGACTTTGAAGTAGATGGCATGAAATCTGCCAGAGTCAAAGACAATTTAGGCTTTGATGCATACTCATCTTCTTCTGATTCCTCTTTCTTCTTTGAATTACGCTGCCCTTTTGAGGATTTGTCCTTTGATGGAGGCTTTACTGCAGCTTTTGTAGGAGACACAATTGGTTTCTTCAATTGTGTTCGCAAAATGGAATGAGTCCGATTGATTGTCTTTCTGACCATCCAATCATCATATTTTTTCGCAGTTTTGCTTTTGACTTCCTACCACTCGCCTCCTTCCTCTGGATCTGTAGCGGTAATACACGCTACATGAGCTGAAGAACCCTTCAATTTGACTTGTCCCAAGTCAACCATCTTTTGTAGGAGGTCTTTAAAGACAAAACACTCCTGGATGGGATGTCCCAACATTTGATGAAAGGGACAATAATTGGGACGGTCTTCATCTCCTTCCTTGTTTGGTCTCTTCGGCACTGGTAATTGAACCAAATTATTTTCCAGAGCTGAAATGAAGTAACCAGGAACTTGCTCACTTCGGAAAGAGTATGTTTTACTCTTCATATCCTCAAATTTTTTTCGTCGTTGATCTTTTTGATCATTTGGACGAAACAGCCTTTGTTGTTGGCGTTCAGGAGGTGGAGCCCTTCGAGAAGATGAAGGTTTTGAAGTAGATATAGGTACAGGTGCCTGTTTAAGCATAACTGTAGCAGTTTCTGCTTTACCCATTCTTCTTCCTGGAGCTGATGGAATTACACGAGATTTAACCTTAGCCTGCATAAGGGAATCTTCAATCTGTTGAGCGATTGAAGTAAGGTCTCGAAACCCTCTTGTGTATTTCACAGGGATCAATGGCGTGCGTAATTCGTCACGCAAATTTGCCACACAGATTGGCAATAATTCCTCCTGAGGGAGTGATAAACTCAAGGAATACGTTAATCCCTTCCAACGAGCAATGGAATCAGAGACTCTTTCATTCTCCCTTTGCTTGCAGTTTGTAAGATCGAAAACTGTCGTTTTTGGCAAAGTTGAGCTGAACTGAAGAAGGAATTTTTGACGAAGATCCTCCCATCCGATGACTGACCGGGATTTCAAGCTTGTATACCAGACAAAAGCTGGTCCTTGCAAGGTTCGCACGAAGCATCTGAGTTTCACTGCTTCTTGTTGTTCTGGAGTTCCCATCATAGGATCACAACAAGACACGTAATGCGTCAAATGTTGTTCAGGGTCGCCTGATCCATTGAAAGTAGGGAAAATAGGGTTTCCAAAACTGGATGGGGGAGAAATTGAATCTACCCATTCAGGGTAAACTTTCTTTTCAGGTTGAACTTGCGCCCGTTTCCCTTCCATAGTTTCTAACCGAGCTGTTAATGACTCAATAGTAGTTATTAACTTTTGAGAAACGTCAGGTTGAACTTGGTTTTGGGTAGGTGCAATGAATGGAGCTTGGACAGCCGTGGAGGTTGGTGCTGCAACTAATGGTAGTGCTGCCAACCGTTGTTGCGTTTGACCCGTAGGATTAGACCTCTGTGGGTGTACTGATAAAGGAGGATATTCCTGATCCATCTGAGTAGTTACAACAAATTCCTTCGGCTGTCGGACTTCAGCATTCTTAAGAAGAAGACTACTCTGAAGTAGTTCTGCATTCAACCTTCTTAATTCTTTCATTTCTTCCTCCTGTTGTGCAAGCCTTTGCTCTAATGAGAGAGATTGACCTCCTTCAGCGGAAGGGTGAGAAGTAACCTGATTCTTTCCTTTCCCCTTATTGGATCCTTTTCGGAGAGGGGGAAGTGGGTTACTTGAAGGAATACCCAAATTTTGGGTAAGCCTTTGATTACGTGTGCGCACACCTTCTTCATTTAGGTCTGTGTGCGCAACTTCTTGAGCAGGAACCTCTTCATCTGATCCCTCTGATTGAGCCTCATCTGGTGAATCAGCAGCAACGGCAGTGATGACATTAATGGATGCATATTTCATGAAATCCTTTCTATCAGCATTTCTATGATATTGTCTCCTTTTATGTCCATGATAAGACATGGCATTCCGTTGACTTGACCCCTCAGGAATTTCTTTGTGAACCGTCACTTGGAGAGAATCTCCTGACATCTTGGCTCTTCGTTCCTCTTGAGGCTTATTCCCTAATCGAGAGAATACTGACTTTCTCTGAGGGAGGGATTGAAGATTTGAAAAAGTCCCCAGTCCGGTGGACTGGGGGTGTTCCTGTTGCTTCTGCTCAACTCCTCGAATCCCATTCGTTGATTCTGAGGGTTGGGTTAGAGAAGTCCCCAGTCTGGCAAGCTGGGGTGTCTCTTGACATGCTATGTCTGAGATCTTCTTGAAATCTCTCTTGATCTTGCGGATCTTAGTTCGGAAATTAGCTGGATGCATTAACCTGTATCCACTTTTATCACCTGGTTTAACAGACCGTTGGATGATTTCCGAAACTTCTGTCATTTGATGACGTGTTTTCTCCAGACGAGAGGCTTGCGCAATATTCTCGCCTGCTTGATGTAGGAGCAATTCAACAACCTGTTCTCTATATACTTGATTTTGAGAGGAACTAGTTGAAGCTTGATCTCGAGCAAGATTTTGATTATGAACAAAGCCCATTGACTGTGGCCGGCCATGGGCAATAACATTGCATGAGACCATTTTCGGCGGGCTTTGCTGACCGGAAAGCACTGTGAAATGTAGTGCTCCGTGAATAATCCATCCTCTGATATGAACATTAGATGGAGCATTGGAAATTAACTGACGCAATTTTCTCAGCGCGCCAAGGCATGAACGTTGAAGGGTTCTCTGTTGCTTTTCAGCCTTCGGATACCGAGAGACTGATAGAGATGCCAAATCAATCTGGCGTTGTAACCCTTCTATTATCTTAAGATGATTTTCATATTCATCGTAAGATAATACCTTCTTCTTTAATTGACAAAGAGTTTTCCATATGTTAAGACGAATATCATGGATTCCATCATCCGTCAACATCTTTGGAATGTCATACTGTGAATCAGCCAAAGGCCAAAACATGACTGGTACTTCACCTTTTGCCAGTTTTTTCCTCATGTTCAGCATTTCCTCTTTATCATTAAATGAAGATTCTTCTACCTGTTTGGACCAGAGTTGGTGTTTCCTTGTTGCTTCATCGGATTCAACAAGATTGGTAGAGGAATCACTATTCATGCTGGAAGATGAATGACCTAGGGAAGGTTCGGAGAATAACCTGAACCCCAAGCTATCTTCTGATGGAGAAAGAGTTTCACCTGCCGATAGTAAAACTTCAGACATGACTGGTTTTACGTTTGCAAGTGCCTCGAGATAGGAGGGCTTTCTCGTCACTACATTGCCTTCTGAAGAATTTTCGAGACAATGTGAATCACTACTGCGGAGAGGACTTTCGCAGCGAAGTTCATCACCATGAGGAGGACCTTCATGATGGGTTACAGCAAAAGATGATATCTCTTGCTCCTTGGTCTTCTGACCACACAGAGGGTTCCTGTGGTTCTCATCTGAAGAAGAAACTTCAAGATTGACCGAATTTTCATGAAGCAAGTCTTCATGAGGAAGTGTCTGTTGAAGACCTTCGGGATTAATGTTCCTGTTATTGGGAACTGAGGGAGTAGAATCTTGAATTCCGACAGATAAATGTCTGAGGGCTTCAAGAACTCCAGCATCGAGCAAGGCCTTGTTGCAGATTGGCCTTTGATCTCCTGACTGTGCTGGGCGGATCTTTTTCTTAGATGCCTTCTTACTCGCTTTAGAAATCACTTGATGACGAAAGTGATTGCTCTGAGCAGGTGTATGTGCCTGATCAGGAAAGATGGTCAGGTTAGGCTGACGATCATCGCTCAAATCAGATGTATGTGCCTGACTTGGTTGTCCATATGATATGGGGGAGTAGGCCCCACAACCCTCTTGGACTGGAACAGATGTGTGTGTCTGTTCCGGAGTGAATTGTTGATGTATCACTCCACTGCTAGGGATAGATTTATGTGTCTGTCCCTGAGATGATGCTGAAGCTGTTATGATATCCTGGCAAGCATCCAGAATATGAGCAGGAATTTGCTTCTGCTCTTTCACCATTGACAAAATATGTTTGGTGACTTCAGCCGCCGGAACAGGGATATACGTCCATTCCGGGCTTGGAGTAGGTGTATGTGCCTGCTCCTGTCCTCCTTTTCCTGTCAGTGAATCCCGACAGTACTCAAGTGTGGAGGCAGAGAGTTTAGTCTGCCTCCTGTTTGTCGTCGGGGCTTTCCGACTGACTTCTCCGTGCGCTACCAAACGAGACCGTTGGTAGGCTTGATTAGTATTAGCAGGTGTATGTGCCTGCTGATTACACTTCGCCAAACGCTGTTGACGAGATCCATCATATGTAGTCAGACGAGCCTGCTGACTAACTGCTGATGTATAAGCAGGTGTATGTTCCTGCCTATGGTACTCCGCCGGAATTGCCTGGCGGGATCGGCTTGATGCTGCCAGACGAGTCTGCTGGACAGCGGGATTAAAACGAACAGGTGTGTATGCCTGCTCGTTATTTGCCACCAAGTTAGGTTGGTGGACTTCTCCGGAGATGGCAGGGATGACAACCTGCCTATTATTAACCGGATTCCGTCTCTGGTGATTCATCTTGCCTGCTCGGGTTCGAGGAACCTGAGCTGAATGCCTGGAGCCGGTACCCTCATCATGTTGAGGGTGCACTACCGCACGAGTCTGGCGGCGATTGTTGATGGGAGCCCTTGAGAAGGACTCCTGTCTCTTTGAATTAAGGTCCTGCGGGACCTGCTCATTCACTTCCTCAGAATAAGGGAGTGAATGGAAATTGCGTTCCGGGGATAACGACCCGAAACGGTTGGAGACGGTAGTCAGCACCGCCTGCTTCTTGATTGCTGGTCGCCGTTGTCCGGACGACCAGGTAGAATTGTTAACTTGGAGGGCTTGACGAGCGGCCTCCAGAGTTGGGATAGTACCGTTACGACGGTACTCCTTAACCAGTGCATTTGAAACACAGCGTTGAAGACGCTGAGTTGGTGATGTCATCCTCAGAGCGGATGACGTTCTAGCAGGAGTAGCAGCATTGGTTTTCATGGCAGCAGACCTCACAGTAGAGGTGTTCTCAGCAGCAGTATTCACAGGGGTGAATTTAAGGAAAGCCATTTTTTGTAGGAGATCTTGAAAAAAGAGTGCCTGTTCCATATAACAGACATAATCAAGATGAATCCGGCTACTGCATCTTTTGGATGATCATATGTCAATGATTGCCTTGTTGGCCCAAGGGGCCTAACATCTAAGAAGAACATCACTTTAACTTGGTTAAGGATTCACGTCGGGTTCACCATTTTTTGTTTCGCGCGGAATCCGGGGATGACCTCCTGGACGGGAGATTCAAACGTTCCGATCGGTTTCTAACGGGTTTGTTCGTAGAACCGGAAACATCCAATGATTCCACATCCGTTGGGACCTACTTTCCAAAGGCAGGCGCTCATTAGCTTGTGGGCGAATGAGGCTTAGGAATTTGCATTGGTCGAGAGGATGGGAGGTCGGACTCATCACACCTTTTTGAGGGGAATTATTGTCTACTCCGGGACTCTCTTGATAGATTTAAGTTAAGTTCGTGAATCCTTATTACATTACCAAGTATAAAATGAGCTTTCCTTTAGTTTTAACAATCAATGATTAAATATCCAAGAAATTTAGAGAATCTTTTATATGTATTCGAGGTTCTTCATCAATATAGAATCATCTATATTTGTTTAGAGATTCTTGGTCAATGGTATCCTTCAAAACATTTATATAAAAGTCTCTTGGTCATTTTGATGACCAGGCTGGTTTTAAAGCCACTCAGTGGGGCACTTGAAGTTTATCGCCATTCAGAAGGACAGAGATTATTTCAATGTTGGGATCGAACCCATGAATGGGCTACCTACGTATCCTTTGTTTTGAAAAAGGAATCAGAACCCACGTAGTTCGAGGAATGGGATATGATGTTTTATGATTGATGGCTCAAAGAAGAATGTCATAATTACTTTTACACTCTAAGCTCACGTGAGTCATGCTCGGTGTGAGAAACAAGAGGTATTGGTAAAATTTAGACAATTGTGCCATAAAAGATGCAATCATAAGAATTTGTTTTGGGGCTTATGTATAGATGACTGCCCAGATAGGTGAAGGTTTAGGATTTACTTTTAGGAAGAAAATCCATGAACAGGGTCCACAAAGTTATATGTGCTTCATGGAGATTTGAATACTCTAATCTTGGGGCTTACTCCTAAGGAGGATGCCCAAATTAGGAGGGGACTTATGATTGGGTTTTATTCCTGAAAAGGAAACCCAAATCAAAGGGAATTTATGACTGGTTAAGAGAAATTTTAAGAGACTTGTGGCTTACTCTTAAGAAAGATGCCCAAGATTTATGACTAGGACTTATTCCTGAGAAGGAAGCCTAGGTTAGGGGACTTCGGGCTTACTCCTGAAAAGGAAGCCCAAGGTTATGACTGAGTCTTATTCCTGAAAAGGAGACCCAGGTTAGGGATTAAGGTTTGGGGCTTACTCCTGAGGAGGATGCCCAAGATTTAAAGGACTTGATTGGGGCTTATTCTTAAGAAAGATGCCCAAGATTTATGACTAGGACTTATTCCTGAGAAGGAAGCCTAGGTTAGGGGACTTGGGGCTTACTCCTGAAAAGGAAGCCCAAGGTTATGACTAAGTCTTATTCCTAAAAAGGAGACCCAGGTTAGGATTCTATCATCTTAAAGGATGAGGTTGAATGAATGAACTCTCAATCTTTGGTGACATAAAGATGTTTAAATCATTAGGTTTTGAGAGATATTTCACATAATTCCTTTCAGATAAGGATGTCAAATCAAGAAATCATGCCATAAATGGCTTTGAAGAGTATCTTGAAGACTGAATCTTGAATAGTAAGGGTGAAATGGCTTAAGAGGGGTGAAAAAGGGCAAGATGGGCACCCAAAAAGATAGGGGCGCGCAAGTATTGAAGGTCGCGCAAGTCCTGCGGCGGCGCGCAAGTATTGGTCGCGCAAGTATACTTGCGCGACATAAGGGATACTTGCGCGATTTTCAACCAGAGTTGAATTACTTGAGCGACTCTTTACTAAACCCTTTCCCATCCTCTTGAGGTTCTTCCAGAAGAGGGACGCGCAAGTTATATTGAAGGAATTAAGTCGGCGCGCAAGTGTTTGATAAGTTTCAACACTTAGGCCTTCCTTCTTCCCTTTAGATCTTCCATTCTAGGTAAGAAATTACCTTAGAAGTGTTCTGGAAGCTTTGAGAAGAGACTTGGGCGTCGGGTGCTTTGATCCGAGTTTCTGGGAACTGATCTTTTTTTAATGGGGGGCCCACAGGGTCTATTTATAGGCAAAAGAAGACCCCGGGCGGTTACTGGGCGGTTATCAGATCTGTCGCGCAAGTCCCTTGCACGACCATGAGGGGTTGCGCAAGTGTTAAGGCGGCGCGCAAGTGTACTTGCGCGACCAAGAGGGAACTTGCGCGACCTATGGGCAATGTTCTCCTTTTTCATCCCTTTGTCGATTTTTGATGTTTCTTCAAAGGATTAATCACTTTGAGCTCAGATATTCCCTTTTCCAAACTTTAGATTCCGTGACGAAAGGAGCGTCAACAATCACAAACTTTTTAATTGAATATTATATATATATTCAATAGGAGATCTCAATTTAATAAAACAATTTCATGAATCACATAATGTAAATCTATAGAAATGAAATAATATTTGAAAAAAGAATAGATCTATTGTAATGATAACATTATTTTTTATCATTATCGATCAGGATTTAAATTGCATTTCTCTTCTACATTATTTCCCATTTTATCTTTCAATACTACATTATATAATTTATTTTTATCATTTCTCAATAGAATAAATTATCCTTCATTGAACATCATAACATATCTCCTCTTTTTTATATAATTGAGGAATTATCAGGGATAAATAATCCTCTTATACTTTTATGCATATCTTAAAACCAAAGGTGATACAGATTATTATTTTATATAAATTTAAATAATGAATTCACATGTATAAGGATTTTTTCAAATTTATTATAATATTTTCAACTCTTCAAGAAAATGATATAAGGATTTGTGTATAATGTCTTATTAAATATTTGGTTTAAAATTTATTATTTTCATAGGAGAGAAACCTTATATTTATTAAAATGGATTCATATTGGTCTAAGAGAAGGTAAATACCCCATTGTAGTGGGTGAATAATTGTATGTCAATACTTTATAAATGTCCCCTCACCAATGACATTGCCCTATCATTTTTAGGAAGAATCCAATATCCAATGTTATTGACAATGTATTATATGAATAAATAAACGAAAAATAGATTTAAATGGTTCCCCAATATTGGTATAGTTAATGGTGCATGTAATTAGACTATGTAACCCACATAAAATACTAATCAAACTACATATTTGTTGAAATTTATAGTGTCCATAGTAACTATCTCAGTTTAAAAACCTCCTGGTAAATAAATAAATCGCTGATCTCATTTAGTTATGTTTTTTAGATCTCTTATTACTATTATTATCTACATCCATATAAAAAGGATAATTAATTACACAAATAGGGACACATCAATTATTCATAACAAACATAAATCATTCTATAATGATTATATAAGATATAATCAACACCCAATAGGTATCTTTTCGGTAGATATTTATCACTACATATTTTAATCCTTCTTTTGAAACATGATAAAAGATACATAGCATTTTAATTCCTCTAGTGAATCATTATGTGTTATTTTTTATGGATCCCCTATGTAGATTAATTTAATAGTTTATGATTACAAAAATACTCCCTTGGGTCCTATGTCTCGACCAATAATTGAATTCTAATATCACCCATTAAATATATAGGAAATTTTAATTTCATTTTATGTTGACTCACACCTACCTCAACATAGTGAGAAACACTATGGACTGGATTTTGTGCCTTCAGTCTTCTTTACATAAAATACAATACGCAAACTAGTCTTGTAAAATCCTTTGATTCTTTAAAACAATGTCGAATATTTATAACCATGATATGAATTTGATCTAGGTAAAAAAACTATTCAATGAACCTAGATCCAAAAAATATTTTTAATGATATTATTCTGAATCTGAATCCTCACACTCAACAAACTTTGATCCATGACACATGGGTCCTGTAGAAATAAATTTTATATTACTATACGCAAGCCTCTCGTGGTGAAGATGTCACCACAAATGAGCCTCCCCATATTCAAATATATATATAAAAATTCATAATTGTATCCACTCTAGAATTATAACTATCAAATATACAATAATCATGATCTCCTCAATTAAAATCCTTTTTGAAACACCTATTAAATTAACTAGAGAATATACAACTTCGTAATCCTCACTCCTTATTTCATATAGAAAAATTTGAAAAACAAATCAATATAAAATATTATGTGGTGAAAAACTACCCTTCATTATTATGTATATTAAGAACATTAAATTTCATCTTCAATGACATGGAGACAACCAATTTTCTAATTTTCATCCATCATGGTCATTGTTTAATGTACCAGGGAATGGTCGATCATTTGGTGTATTCCTATATTCATTTTACACATCACCATCCTATTTTATGTACATTTAATAAAAATTATATGTATTTTCATTCCTTTAATAGAATCATTATAATGGACATTATCAATAAAAATAAACCTGAAACTGATATAATTGATTTTTAATAAAAATCTATCCCATTCAATTTGATGAAATAACATCCAAAAAACAAAATAGTATTCAATATATTCATATTTGATAACATTATAACTAAATCCATTTCT
This sequence comes from Viscum album, assembly GCA_963277665.1. Classification (NCBI taxonomy): domain Eukaryota; kingdom Viridiplantae; phylum Streptophyta; class Magnoliopsida; order Santalales; family Viscaceae; genus Viscum; species Viscum album. The sequence goes on along the minus strand of OY728157.1, from coordinate 1,624,440,003 downwards.
CTCATATATTGTATTAATTATTCAAATATCATCAACTAAAATTACACATATTCATATATCATCAAGAGAAAAAATAGTTAATAATGAAATATTGATCTTGAATACACTTTCTATTTTTTCATGTCTATTAAAACAACTCAAATATAATTACCAAATAAAAGATCCAGACACCCTATCCATTAACATAACAAAATAAAAAAATTTATCCATCTTTTCAAATATTAATGTATAATCCATGAATATATGTTTGATCATTGAAAACTCATATAACATATATTATGGGAACCTTCTCCAAATTAAAAATTTACCAATGCAAAATTTGTTTGAAATTCCAAAAAAGGGATATAAATTTGATCATATTCATTAACGTAGATGTACAAAGCCTTTCTACAAATATAAAATTTATATTGGGATTAGATGTCCCTTATGTAAAATATCAATTTGTATGATTATGGTTAGACTCTAAGAGCCATATTTTTTCATCCCACACTCTTCCTTTGGTAGTTGATTTTTCATGATTTCAACATATTTAATTTTTTATGAAACATGCATCAGTTAAACCATTATGTTTTTATTATTATACATTACAAAATGTTAAATTATATCCATGTATTTTTTAATTAAATAATAAATCGATTTTTTTGTAATATTAAAAGAAGTCGAGGTATCAAATTTGATTGCAATATTTTATTAACCATCTACTCTAAAAACTAATGATGATAATTTAACCATATATGATGAGTTTATGCTATAGTGTTACCATAAATTTACCCTTCTCTTTGATACTTGGTGTTATTATTTCCCTCTTTTGTATCCAAGAAAATCTTAAACATAAAACATAGAAATCCCAACAAGATTAAAAACATTTTATGATTCACTAAACTAGGCCAATATGTATTTTCATATCAAAATAATTATTTACATAAATATATATTATAGAAAACTAATAAAATAAATAAATAAATTTTTGAATCAATGAATTTTTTACTACTTGAATGCGGTTTTCTTTTATAAGTATTTAATATTAGATAAATTTATAAGTGTAAGAAATATCGACAACCCATGTGGTTATTTTTTATAGTATACCTTAAATAATGTAATGATATTCTATAAAATTGACTATCTTAACGTCATCATAGATTGAAAAAATCATTGAGGGTATCCACTTGGTTGTTCAATGTCTTGAAATCATCTATTAAAAAATCCAATTAACATGTTTATCATGTTGTGGTTGAGAAATAAATATTTCATCTCTTCCAGGATTTACCAATAGACCAACGTAAAATATTAACTCTATAAATATGGGAATTTCAAACTCACATCACATAAATTATAATGATATTTTAAATTTCAATTATTCCATTACTCAAATGATCATGTCATCAAAAAATATCAAACCTGACATTCTATAATAATTATCTATCATGATGAATATTATTTGATCAACTACTCTTCTTAATAATAATATATTTATCAAGTAATCATCTAGATATCAATACTAATATCTTGGTTATTTTTTATGTTCACACAATGATTTCTTCTAAAGACGCTCATTAATTTGATCTATATCGTAAAAAAATAATTTTTATCCAAAATGAATACATCATCATAAATAAATATAATAAGGTAAGCTTTTTTTAAATCCATTTAATATTATTTGAATCCTCATTCAATTGAAATTTCATGGAGTATTCGAATAGGTTCTAATAAGTAAACCAGTAAAAATGTGTCATTTAAAACAATTAGCTAATTTAAAGAATAAATTATAAAACTATCCATGATTTTTCATAGTGAAAAATTCATTAATTTGGATGTTTTATTCTCATAAACCAACTTTTTTAAATTGAACATTTTTTTCTAGTAATGGTAAAATTTCACAGGATTAGTTCTCCACAATTTAATCATAATTATATTTCAGTAATTAGAATCAATTGATATACATGGTAACATCTTCAACCAAAATTGTCTCCAATTTATATAAAAATTATGTTTATTATAGATTCCTTATCCTTTATGTTTGTAACGGAGTTATCCGAACACCGATGACAATTCATTAATATATAGTTTTTCATGATAGTTTTTTTGAATCATCCATATAAGCTATGATCGCCACATAATCACAGTCATACTATTATTATTGTTTCTCTTTATATACTCCCCATATTATTCTATCTTCAATTTCAATATTCTCTCAAGATTTATTATTGATTTATAATGAAAACTACTCATTGTATTTTGAAATTTTTTCACCTTCCACAATTGGGGAATATTGAATTTTAATTATTTTATTAATATTTATATTGATTCATTTATATTATACTATGTTATATTAATATCAAAAAAAATTATCCCTGGGTATTTTAATATTATGCTTCATTTCATTCTTTTGAATTGAAAATTTACAAATGAAAATTAGGATGTACATCAATGATTGATTCTTCATGCACTTCATCTCAATGTGTGTAATATATTTTTTAAAAAACAAATAAATATCTGTTTTTTATATATATTGATGTATTTTTAGATTTATTATAATGTTTTTTAGTAGATAACTCAACACGATATTTTTATAACCCAAATTATTAATAATATTATTACACCTATCTATGACACATTTTTAAGGATAAATCAATATTGAAAATAAATCCAATACCATTCAATTTTTCCATTATTCAATTTAATTAAGACAATATCTACCGTAGGATTTTTTTAATTAATACTAAATATGAATCCGAAAAGTAATACCTCATGCTATCATGATGATTATTATCCCAACCTTGAGTGTACTTCAAGTTAAAACTCTTTAATATTCCTGAAGTAATTTCATTGATAGTTTTTGGAATAATATTCCATTATTATCTCCCTCTGACAAAAAATCTAGAAAATTAACTCCCCTAAAAAAATAATAGATTCATTGAATCCATTTACAGTAGGATACTATTTAAATATATTCATCACCACTATTATGATGAAATAACACATGGTTCTGTACTCCCTTATCATAATGATGTCATATGTCACAAGATCACTTTTTAACAATGATACCAAGGTTGTCATGGTAATATATTGATAACACTTGTGCATGAGTCTTTTCCTTCTCCATTAATTCTTTATTTATGTTCTAAAATATATTTACATTAGTATATATATCAATTTTTATATTAGATATATATTACATCTTAACCATGTAATAGTGTTGAGAGTGAGCAAGGAGAACTTAATTTAGCCTCATTCCATATTTCATTATATATTTATATTATGATTCATAATTATATTAATATATTTTGATATTTATCTTCAACAGTACTTACCTGTAAAGAATGTAAAAAATTATCTATATTTGGAATGATAGTTCTGGTAATTACTATTCCAAACCAATTCTACGGATAATTTTCTTTATCCAAATCATGATCTAAATATTCAATTTCTTATGAAGTGTTTTTCTTATCTAATTTATTTAATTATTTGTGATGATTTTTATAGAGGTTTCTAATTTATCGTCTCAATACTTTACAAATAATTAGGAATAGAAATACAATTAATAATTTTTTTACTTTAATACATAGGCACATATGGTATAATTTGTAATAATTCTATAATGGAATATTTTATTTCATATGGTATTGTAATTCCTATATTTTTTCTGGGATCAGTTTTTCCTACATGAAAGATTAGAAAAAATAATTTAATATTTAAATAACGTTTCCTAGGTATATTACCTGTGGAAAACAATATTGTACATATTTAAAATAGTTAAATATTTTTAATATTGATTAATTTTAATATTTTTATATTAAATTAAATTTTTAAACATTGCAATTCATTATAATAATAATAATTTACCAGAATTTGTGTTATCATCCAAAACTACTCATAACATAAATTATTTTATTTAGAAATCTATCCATATAGATTTATCATTGTGTATTAGTGCATAAATATTGAATATAGTATATAGTATTTTAATTAGATAATAAATGATTAGAATCTTTTTAATAACTACACTACATTTGAATATTTAAAAATAAAAAAAGATGGAAATATGTAATCTCATTAATTTTTTTCTCATTATAAGATTAATTTCTGTAAAAGTTAACATATAATTTTGTACATGATAATTTGTAATGCGTCTACCTAACTATTAATAAAATAATAATTGTGATAAATATTACATACTGATCGATTCACTCTACAAAGTTGAATGGCTATCCAATATACATATTGATAATATAAGATATAAATATCCAAAAAATCAATAATTTTTATAATCATTTTTGTTAAAGGATATACTAAATATATTAAATTTAAATATATCAACATTTTATAGAAATTACACTACCGAATACACTTATATTAGATTAATCCTCTAAGAGACAAGATAAATATGTTTGATATACTAATATATTGAAGATAAATAGTTATAATCAAGAATTAATGATAAAATATATATAATATAAAATAATTAAATATAGAGTTGTTAATGATATTTAAATCATTATATATGGATATAAATACCTTATTTGATGATCTAGATACCACATTTATCTATATATTTTCTACCAAAAATTTATTCAATATTTGGAAAAACAAAATCATCAAAGTGATAGTATTGAAAAATTTCATTGTCAAATGATCATACATAAGAAATTTTTTTAAATATATAATTTTAAAATCTAATCAAACCCATCATTATACATGTAAATTAAATAATTTAATATCATAAAATCATTGTTTAAAATAAAAAAAATAATGGTATGTCATAACTATTATATTTCTGTTTATACAACACAAACATTTCCCAATAATGAAAACTCAATGCTTTGATAAGACTCAATATTATCTGTCAATAGAATTGAATAATGATATTTCATATTGTAAATGGAAATAATATTTATCATTATTAATTGTAATGGACTTTTTTTTATTATTATGTTTTCTGAAGAATGTACATGATCTTAAACAAATTATATTTAACACATAACGAAAATGAAACAATAATAGAAAAATTTATCATGAATTAAAACTATCAATAAATTATTATGATCAATAATAATATATCACATTTGTAGTATTTCATTTTAGATGATTTAAATTATTGAAGTTTCATTTAGTTACCTAGATTTAGTAAATTTTTATGATGGATTTAATATATATTTCATAAAAAAATATTAATGAAAATTTTCGTGTAAATAGTTATATGATTAACATTTTAATTAAAATGATGGATGATTTATAATATTTTATTTTTTAATAGATTAATTTATTAAAACAAATCAACAAGGAATTTTTTTGGAATGTGTAAATTATGTGACCTACGTTAATAAATAACACAACTATAGGGCCTCTAAACTCTCACTTCTCATTCCTCTTCATAAATTATTTCTCTAAATAAAAACTTATTCATTTTCATTCAATATTTTTATATTCAAAAGTGTTATTTATCTCTTTTCCATTAAACAATATTTTTAATATTCATTCCTCCGAAAAATATAATTTCATGAAGATAATATAAAATGGATGGAATTAGTATGTAATTAATTGAAATCATTTGTATGACCAATTTTCTCTTTAATTCATCACATATAAAATCTTTATAATGGAAATAATAAGGAAAATTTTATTTTTATAAACATTAAACCATTTTATGGAAAAAAAATATTATAATTATATGGGGTTAAATTTTAGTGGAAGATAGTATAATAATAGTTATGAGTGATGATTTTCATTATATATTTTATCATGTAGTGTCATATATATATATACAAATATAGTATATATAATCAATTTATATATTTCAGGTAATAAGTTTTTTTTCTATTTTGATTTCAACCATTACTTATAAAATTCTTTATTATCTTACTAGACCCAAGAAATTAGGGTTAAATATAGTTATATAATAAATAATAAATAAAATGAAGGATAAATGAAATATAATTTACCAAAAATTCTTATAATTTTCATGCATCAAAGATACAACATATCATATCAATGAAACATCTGTATGTATAATTTCATACTTATTGAAGTTTATCCACCGAAAAAAGAAATATTTTATCTATATATTAATAAATATTTATTTCCATTTTATCATTTACTTAAAGATAGAAATTTTTAATAGAAAATTACCTCTTTATATTTTTTTCTAAATAATAGATTTTTTGGCTTTCCTAATTCTTATAAAACTATATTTTTAAAAACTTTTATGTCTCAAAAATTACGTTTTGGAAATATATTTTATGAAATGTTCCATTATCAATATTTTTGTTATTTTTTATTAAAAAATATAAAAAAAATTATTTAATCATTGAGTAAAATTTATTTTACATTTATTAATTTATTTTAAATATAAGTTGATACACTATTCAAATATATAATTTATTAAAAAAATACCTTATTAAAGGGGGTGAATCCTAATTTTTTTTCATTTTGGGAGTTTTTTGTTTATTTTCGATATATTTTTTACCTATATTAATATAATAATAATTGGGGATATTTTTTTGTTAAAATATAATTTCATCTTACATGGTGTTAATGTTAGTAGAAAAACCGATTAATTATAATTTTACTTGAATGATAATCCAACCTAATATTTATGGAATCTATTTTTAAATAATTCACAAATCAAGCTCAATTAACAATTTATAGTGTTTTTTATAATAAATTATTTGTTATATTTATAATTTAAAAGAGGAATTTAGTTTGGTCATACTATAAATAAAAATAATTACATACTTCATAATAAAGTGTTTTAATGAGCATAAGAAAATTATAAATTAATGTAATATATTTTCTAATATATAATTACTTATGTATTTAAAATAAAAAAATGGAATCACATGAAAATATAAAAATGGTATAAATATTTTGTATAACAAAACTTAATAAATGGAAAATCTAATAATCGAGTATAATAGAAATGAAAGGAGAGTCCAGTAGACAAAATAAATTTGGGGAGAATAATTCTATTAATTCAACGTTACCATGTATAATTTACTTACCATAGAAAAAGAAATAAGTAATAAAAATAATTTAAAAATATCTATGAATTCCATGGTTAATAGTCACGAATATAATGAAATATCATAACATAAACTAGCCTCCATTGACTAGATAATTTATATTGAAAAAATTTTATAATAGAATTTAATAAAAAAAATGTGTTAAACAGTTGTGTTTACCTACCATCACATCAACTTTTAAAATTACAATCTCACATGTTTATTATTTAAAAACTATTCCAGGTCAGCCAAAATAAATTATAGATAAATAGTTACAATCTCCAAAGACTAAATTGTTAATATTAATTTATTATTCCTTAACAAATCCATTTGACATATTTCTGAAAGAGTCTGATTCCCAATTCTATTAAAATGGTTTAGAATGTCTCATTTAATAAAAAATGTGTCTCAATAGAACCTAAAAATTAAATATAAAATGAATAAACATTGATGTAAGAATATAAAATACATATTTATGCCTCCCATTACTCATCTTACTGATCCTTCATTAAAAGTAAACAACTTTTTTAGTTTTTTATTATTTTTCTACAATCCCGCATTCTTCATATATCATTGTTTTTATGCATTTCAAAATTCCCAAATGAAAATATTCATATGCATCTACATATACATCACCGGTTCATTATTAAAAATGAAACCAATAGAATTAGGTCTTATTTAAAATGAATCAATTTATTAGTAATGTCCTTCATATAAGAACATGTCATATATTGATCATTTTATAAAATAAGACCAATGGATAATGAATTTATATATAGTTAGCTAAAATTATACCTTTATTGGTCATTCCCTTTTGTATATATGTTTAGATGACCTCTCTTTTTCTATGCCTTAATATGAAATAACTATATGTGAAATTAAATATATTTACATAAATAAATAATAAAATAAGGCATTAAAAATTAAAAAAACAACTATTTTCATGTGACAGGTTCATGAAATCATTATTTTATTTAATTATTCACATGAAATGGTATTTGTAAATTTATAAATTCATATCTCTAGTGCATAAAATGGTTTTATGATTTATCCTAAATTAATTTTTTCTTTACTAACTAAATTTTATTTTACATAAAATGCACCATGTGTAACTATATCGAACTCAAAATCCTACATGTGACATCGTCATGGTGTGTTTCAGATCGCCATGGGATAGAGACAATCATTTTGTGGATTGGAGTTCTCTAAATAGAACTTTTTAATTAAAATAATTATAATTTAATAAAATATGAATAATAGGAATGCCCACTCTATATATCTGAGGACCGTGCTCTATAAAATAACAAGAAACAAAATATAAAAAAATTAAGATAACATAAAACAAGGAAACTGATACCACTACTAAACCAAATGTTAATCCATTACAAAATGATATAAATCCACCACCAAAGTATATTTACATCACCCGAAAATACATCTAATGCACCCCTAATTTTATGTAAAGGAACTATTTTTCTATTATGATAAATGAAATGAAATAAAAAATAATAATACTTTAATTACCTATATTTGATTAAAAAATTCACTACCTTATACTAATCAACACTTAATAACCATTCAAGAGAAGAACATCTAATAGAAAGTAATATTTTAACTAATTGAGTCTTATAAATCTTAATAGGCATGCAATGTGAAGTCCCTCCCCATATTTAGTGTTTTAATTAAATGGAAATTATATTATATTAAGAAAAACATCAATGATGGTAGGTTATTATCTATATTTGTAAAAATTACAACATAATTCTCATAATGAAATAACAATCATTTTTTTCATTAGTTTAAATTCTCAAAAATAACATTAAAAACATTTGTTTCTGCCAATCCCCATTTTAGAAAAACACAAATTTGAAAAACACATTATATTTTCATTAAAATAAACATTAAAATATCAATTTAAGGAAATATAATAATGATAAAAAATAATAAGAACAAAATATCTAACTAATAGGGTGTGTAAAATAAATCAAGAGTGATATTAAATCATAGAAGAAATAATTTATAAGAAAGATCACCTAAAATCATCATAATGAATCGCTAAGGGATAGGGTGACAAAGTGTATATGTCATTATCATTTAGTAAAGAGTAATAATAACAAATGACTTTATAGGGAATGAAACAAATAATAAACATTATTATCTTGTAGAATGGGAGCCTATCCAGTATATGTTCACCAACCCAAGAACCCACACTTCCCAAGAAGATGGAAATATCTCCATTTTAAATGATAAACATAAAAAATCATTCAGATAGAACATATAATTTCATCATTTCAAGAATACATGATTCCTTCAAAATAAATTATAGTAGGCACATTAAAATACTCATTTTTAAATTCATATAGAATAAAAAAGTGAGAATCTTGCTTATGGTTTAAAGTCCCACTTTTATTATTTTATCCATATATATTCACACAACCATATGTGTGTGTATATATATCCTCAGGGACAATTTAACATATTATCATGTGAATTGGTACAGATAAGAATATTTATATATATGTATTCCAAAGTATATGTGTAGAACATATATATAAAAATGTATATCAATATAATTTTCATTAATTTTGAATTTCCATTTAGAAATCCAAAACTCATTAAAAATTTATATAAACCATTTATATGTCAAGTTGTTCATTTATCAAAAAAAATTATGACAAGTAAATGTTATATATATTTTAATGTGCCTCAATCTAGGAAGAAACCATTCTCTAGAAATAATCAACATGAAATGCATGATTCTATATTAAAATTTCATATGAAAATAATTATTATTATCAATTTCTATTTAACATTAAAATTATGAACTCATGAAATCATGATTATGTAATTTTAAGACAAAAACACAAGGTAAATAATACTTTTAATCTCATGAAACTTCTAACCAACAATATATGTTGGTACAATAAGACTCAATTCATGCTAGTGAAACCATATAGACCAAAATTTTGAAAAAGTAAAACCCCATTACGATTAATTTATTTCCAAGGATTAGAAAATGATAGATAAGGAAAAATAAATAATTTTGGACATATGATGGTGGAGGAACCAAAAAATAGAAAAAATAGAACGAAATTCCATATAAAACTCTCAAAATCTATAATGAAGGGTGTGTGGAAGAGGAATTGTGGTGTGCCTGAGCTTTCTATAGTGGAACATGAGAAACAAGAGGTAATGTAGGATATGATATTGAAGACATATATTGGATGATAGGTGGGGTAAAAATAGATGATTTGATTTTCTAAAATACCTAGGATTGTAAAAAAATTGGCCACATGATTGTCCAAAATGTATACCAATTTTGTTCTTCCAATGGGAGGTTTTAGACACCTAATTGTTGAATTGATCACGATTATGTAAACCATAAACAACCTATAATTCCACCACTTTTAAATTATAAATTTAATCATATTATTAATCAATGTTTCCTCTACAAATTTACCCACCTTACAAATGTGATAAAGATCAAATATTTTATATTTATAAAATATTTTTTGTTATAATTGAAGAAAATTTTTAAATATAAATATATATATATTATCATGTTAGGGTGTAATATTATATTACCATCTATATATTTATTAATAGTTGTTTTTTTATAAATCAAATATTTATATTTAAAATTTATTAAATATTTGAAAGGAATAAATTTATTTCAATTTAGAATGTCACAACTGATATACACATTATTCATTTTATTCCTGAGTGTGTATACATTTTATAACTTATTTCTTAAAAAGACAAATCATTCCTCGATCATATTTTTTATTGTATTCCATTTTATTAATATACGATATATATTATTTATGGGTTACATTACATGATTTTCTCATGTCACTCCCTATTTAATGTTACCATTATGTGATAAATTTTTTTACATCGCGTTAATTGTCTAATGTGCGGGGGAGCTTAAACGATTTTACTAAATTTATTATATTAATTACTCATATATTTTTATGTTGTATTAAATTTTATCAATATTTAGTAAATATAATATATGACTATGATGTTATATGTTTTATAAAAACAATTAATAACATTTAATACATTCGTAATATCATTTAATAATATCATATTGGTTTTCAGAATTTTATTATACTTTATATTTTTTATGTTAAAGATAGTGCTACATTATATATTATATTAATTTTTAATTTATAAAATTTGTTAATTTAGGGTTCTATGAGTCATTTTTGGCATTGGGTATTCTATATAATTTTAATCATGTCACATCATTGTTATATAATTTTCGTTTTCAACATTAAACAACTATTTTATAATTGACTATCTAATAAATGTAATATTTGTATTGGGATGATTTAATTATTTGTCTCTTCACTCATCTAATATATATATTGTAGTTTCATTCCTTCCAAAACATGTTTCGTATTATCCAATATCCAGATCCCTCATTTAATCCACTCACCATAGAATCCCTCCAAAATCACCAACTCCCACTCAAGATTTCCCTCTAATGGTCATAGGGTACATGCTGAATACCATCATCTCTCACCATGGCTCTCATCTCTTGTTGTTTCACACCACACCTCCTATTGTGCCGCTACCTCCTCCTCCGACCTCCTCCTTGAAATATCATTTCACCACGACAACCACATAATCCAAAATACCTCTTCTATACCCCATTTCAATTCAATCATATTTATCAATATCCTCAAACACACCTAACCAGCTTCTCATCTATCAGCTTATGAATCTTTATTACACACCCAATTTGTTCTTTCATCTACATCGTAGTTAAATTTTTTGCGATGATTTTCCTTTTATAAAATCTAAATCAATTAATCTTCCCACCTCAATGTCCAATGAATGCCACTATTAAAAGAACTTCTTGAATTTGACCATGCATGTTTGATGCTTCTATTGGATTATCCTTTAATAATGTATATCATACCTAACAAAATTTTAAGTGAATATTATATTATCAATAGGTGTGTTTTTCATTTCATTTTGAATGATTTATTGTTGGTTTCCAAAGAATGATTAATCAACATAGAAATGGTTCTAGGATTCTCATATATTTTCACTTAAAATTTTATTTCTTGATTCATTATGATAATTTTCTAAAACAAATATTTTGATGTGGTTAGTTTTTGGTTATGTGTTGCAAATTATATTTTTTTTCTTTTGGTTATACACATTTATATCCCTTATAATACATTCATTTTGATTGATTTTAATTGAATTATTCTAAATCTTCAAGATGGATATGTACACATACTTCTATGTGGTTTTGACTGTATTAATACTAGAGTTTTATCTTGTATTTTTAATAGATTATTTCAGAAAATTTATTTTACATCAGTAATTTGATGAGGATGATACCGTGTAATGAAATTGGAAGTGAAGTAGAGTTATAGATATTAATTTCATTTATTTCTATGATTTGTTATAACAAAAATAAAAATAAAATAACCATGTTTTTAGAAGTTATTAACAATGGTTTACAAGATAATAATGATAAATAATCATTATATTCATGATAAATGGTGTTGATTATTATTGTAAAAACCACATACACATATATAAAAAATTAATCCCATGTTTACTATATTGTATATAATTTTATATCTTAATATTAACTATTATATTTTGTATACTCTACCTCTAAAATCCTATCTATATTACAACACTATGGGAAATATTGAATCATTTTGTTTATTCGACAGAAACACCATGTTAACCCAAAGGTACTTGGATACTCTATTCAATGAAATTTTTGAAAATAAACTACATAATAAAATATTCACTCATTTATTTACATATATTAATCAGATATATATTCTGACCTAAATGTTGTATATTTTGAATCACCAACTTAATATACATGTACTAAAACACCTTTTATATGTCAGTAATTTGTTTTTATTTTATTTTTTAAATACATATGTTTCTCCTTGTAATCTATTAAATTTTATTATCTTTTTAAATTATTATTACTCTAATATTTACATTGTTGAATTTTATTCCTACATCACATTCCATGATCCATATAGGACTTATTCATTGATGTAATTAGTTCCAAGCCCTACATATAGTAATTTATTCTATATAACTTCTCTACATTATATGTGGCACTAAAATATTTGGTTTTATATTTTCTTATGAAATCTTATTCTCATATTACAATAAATAAATATTTTGAAATTACCAAATTTACCATCCATTTAACTGAGTTCTTTATCAATGTTTTTGAATTTATTTAATGATATAATTATATTTTGGTGTATTTTTTCGTTTTTGAATTCAATATATTAACATGACACCTTTAATTTCTATTTTTTGTCACATTTCAAGTTCATTTATTTTTTCCATTTTTAGTTAGTATTATAAAATGTACTATGATTTTTATGAATATAATAATTTTTTAACTTCAAATTCATTCATCTATAATATTTATAAAGGCTTCGATGTTTTACCTTATTCACTACAATAATAATTTATGACTCTTAATTATTTCTAAAAATCATTCAAAAAATGAATGCATTTTAATGAATAAATTTCCAAGTAGAAAATGAATGAATTTTCATGTAATATTTTCATTTATTAATATTTTTTGTGACAACATTTTTTTGTACACACTGAATGCATATATTTTGGGGGAAATTAGTTTTTTTGTTTCAAGAGATTTAATTTTTCAATTTTTCAATTACAACATCCATTCCATTCCATACATTTGTAAAATATATTTCATTATTTAATTTGATTATGTTATTTAATTTTGGGGATTTATTCCATTTTAAATTTAGTATATCTTTAGTATTCATTTTATCATTGATTATTACTGCACTAAATAATCATTTATTCAATTTTTTGTGAATAAATTGTTTTATAAGATTTATATTATTTGTAACTACCGTAAATTTAATGAATCAAAATTCCTTTTGTGATATTATTTATTACTTATATAATTATTCCCAAATTTAGATACTAATTATCAAATTTATTACTACAATAGTTAGATCTATATTTTTCAATATAATTTTTATGACCCCAATATCTAATATTTTATGGTGTCCACTGAACATATATGTAATTGTTCATAATAGTTTTGGCACAATTTTCCTGTATGTCCTCATTAATTTTTCGGTAGATTTAAATAATTAACCGTCTTACAATAATTATCTAAATAAATCATTAAATTCCAGTTACATTGTTTGATGAAAAAACTACACTTTTATTAAAAACCACTAAAATCATAGATTTGGTGATTATTTGGTCACATAATTGGAATTATTCTCCACCATGAACTACACCATGGTTATCATTTAATAATTACCTTGAATCTTATAAATATATATACTAATTATCTTTTGGAATTTATTACTTTAAATATACAGTTGTCAATGAGCTTTTGGAATGCAACTGATATTGATTACAACCGATGGTGATTGATCAAAATGAATCAATTTCATATGTTATATATAGTAAATAATTTTAGCTATTTTTAACAAAAATAGAAAGAAAAATAACATTTTCTTTGAAATAGGTGTGAATATATTATTGATGAAATTATGTTAGTATAATCCCACTTCAAATAAAGCATCATTTTTATTCATTTTATATTTGGATAACAATGAATATGAATTTCATCCAAAGTAAAATACATTCAAGTTGAAAAGGGTTCTATTATCTGTTGAAATAGAATAAAACAACATATATGAAAATCATCATTCATATGAAAATATGATTATATAGTATGATTTTTCAAATATATTTAATGTGATATAAAATATTAGGACAATGCATTCGAACATAACCACATTCAATAGTTGTGAAATTATTAAATCATAGATATAAATAAAGAATAGTTTAATATTAGTATTCGTATTTTTTGTGGGAAAAATTAGAAGATATTGTTGAAATGGCAATTCCATTATTATCTCTAAAAAATGAACCATGAAGATTCCATCTACACAGTTACAAAAATATTCTCTTAATCGACTAATGAATATAATGAAAATATTTATTTGGAAAATTATAATTATAATTCTATGTTTATAAATATAATGTAGTATTTTTATTTTCACTTTTATGATATAAATTCATGGTATAAAATATAGATTCATTAATTATGTAAATGTATTCCAACAGAAAAAGGTACTATATTTTTATAATTTATGAATCTCAAATATAAATAATGAACATTTTAATATATTTTTAATCTATATTTTGAAAGAGTAAAATTTTTTTGGGTCTTTTAGACACAGTAATAATGGCATGTTTTATAAAATGAACAGTCTATATTTTATCTACTCAGATCCAGAAGTACGGTCTTAATGGACTAATATTTTTAATGAACCATTTTAAATTATAAATTATTATTAATATGATCAATTTATTGATATTATATAGTATTATTAGTCTTTATATTTATGCTATAAATTCAAGGTACATAACCTTGATTCATCTAACATAGTATTCCAAACTCATTCCACATTTACATAAATGTTTCAGAAACAATGATATTCATATAGTATATTCATGAATAGAATGTTTGGTAGTTTATTTAAAATATATCAACCTAAATTTTTTGTTTGTTTTAACCCTAATTAATTCTAATTAGACATTATGAATTCATCTTAAATCATAGAAATATTTTTCAAATTTTATTGATCTATAAACATTATAACAACATATAATTTTTCTGACAAACATTATCATGTATTAAAAATCAAGAACACTATTGCATAGAATATTAAATGAAAATCTATATTTATTAATTTTACAACTTATCCACATTCAAATAACTTTCTATGATTTCATATAATATTAACCTCATAAAATGAGGTACATACTTCATAACACATAGAATCCAATTATATAATAAAATATGTGAACATAATCATCCTTTATATAGATATAATAGTTATATTTCGATCACATACACCAATTATCATAAAATTATTAATGAATATTCAATATCACCAACTAATGCATATTTGTTAATTAAACCATTACTTCATTTTTATATGGTTTTGAAAGATCTTGACACTTCATAAAATTATATAAAATATCTTAATGTGTTGATTAAAACACATTTAAATATACCATGGGAACGATCATATATTTAATGAACCAATACCTATAGCATCTAGAAACTAGTTCATTACATTAAAACCATACAAGATATAGATAGAACAGTAAATCATTATTTTATCCCATTGATGATCCATTTTCTGTACATGTACTCACAACTTCCATGAGTTGATTCGCCAATAGTTTAAATACAATTCCATCAAGACAATATTTTATTGTGGTAATTATAAATATCAATGAGTATTTAATGTTCTATATATTCCATATTCTCTAGGATTAATCAATAAGAAATGAATTTTTGGTTTCCATATTCATCCCTAAACATGATTCTTTTTTTCTAACTAAGAACCTTCAAATGACATGGGATCCCAATTTTGAATGCATTGAACATACACCTGCATATTTTATTAAGGCGTCTGCATTGATTTTTGAACATCAGTATATTACAAAACATAATCAAAGATTATATCATGTACATGTAACCTGAAATTCTTTTTTCATGAGTAAGTTCATATTAATTAAATACATTCTAAATTTTGAGACTTCAATATTCATTAATATTTATTATAATTTTTAATCATTAATATATCTAAAGGGAAAGCAATTGGGAGATTATTCTATGGAGGATTCAGTAGAAAGAGATTATTTGATTGGTACATTATAAAACAACAACTAAAATCAAATTATTGATAAACATATACAAATAAGAACATCAAATGTATTATTAAAATTATTTACAGAATATTCCTCATTATCTATTAAAATTTATAATTTTCATTTTCTCATATTTATTTTAAAAACCATGGACTGATATATTGGTTTTTCTATCACATTCCACTTCACTTTACAAACTAATGTTTTTGGATTTTTATTTCAAATTTTCTTTTATTCCATTATTTCAAATCGCAATTAACAACCTTATTCCATTAAATCAATCCCTAATTTTTTTTGATAGTTTTAATCATGGATTTTTATTTTATCTCGTTGTATTATAATATTATGTCATAGTAATTTATGATTTCAATATATATAATATTAATTTTCATTACTAACATTTTACATTATTATTTTTAATTGAAAACTAAAATGATCCATATCATTGTGTTAATACAGTAGTGAGTACCAGTATTTTTCTTTTTATTATGTTTCAGTTATACATTTTTCGTATCACAGTTGTGTGATATATTGCTAAAAAATTTAACAAACAGGAAATATGATATTTTTTTCACTTCAAGAATAAATATAATTTTTTTTCATAAAAAATAAAATAATCACATCAATATAAATCCTCGAATAGTTTATAAATTTTAAAAATTTTCACTACTATATTTTTTAGGATATATGTAATAAAATAGTCAAGATTAAATTAATTGTTATAAAAATTAAATGTATAGATGTTTGAGAATGGATGAGTCAAATATAGAAGACGTTGTGGGAATCTACTGTAAGCACCCCGACTCCAATATACTACACATGGTGATTACATTGTTACATTGTGTTGTGATACTAGCGAACATATCCTGAATGACTAAATGGTTATGTAACCTTTGTAAAAAAATATTTTTTTGAATGAAACATTACATTGTAAAAAATATATAAAGACACAGTTATAGTATAAAATATAAATCCTTATAAAAATCCAATATTCATTATTTATATCATTGTTAATTAAAAACAAATCATGTTTGAGCTTAGATTATCATATGTATTAGATACATCATGATAGATCTTTATAAAATAATTAATATTTAGTATATTAATTTAAATAATTGAATGAACATGAAATTTAATCAATAAATTGAGTATCAAGAATAATTGAAAGTAATAAAAGGTCAACCAATAATTCTATAGAAAAAAATACCAAACGAAGGGGAATATCCATGGATAATATAATAACATAAATACTCATATGTAATAAATAACTAGTTACATAGTGCTATAATTCACAATATTAAGATCATAACATTATATTCAAGGACATGTGAGAAAACCCCATACATTAGTGATCAATTAATATTCTGAGTACAAAAAATAGATTGATTTATTTGATCTACGGGGGTATCAATTGGTTTTTGAAGGCCCCACCCATCACATAATATATGAAATGCGTTCATCATATTAAATAGTTGAAAATAATTGAAACAAAATTCATATTAAATTCCTATTATATGAAATTTAAATACATTCCTCAATAAATAAATATAATATTACCATACTCTATCTTGTGTAAGATAAGAAATGGTATATTTAAAACATACTATTATTTTAGGATATGTTAAATAAATGGTAGATGTGTTTTATTAATAGATATACTATAAAATTATTATGAAAAACATTATTGAGGATTTTTATAAAATAGATAAATTAAAATTAAAATAGAAAACATGATATATATTCTAAAAATTATTTTCAATGAAAAAAACCATGAATAATTACAAAAGTATCTAAAATGAATTTAACAGGTATGATGGAGGGAAATTTTTTTAAGTAATATTATTTAATTAAAATCTCTATACATATTCTTAAAAAGGCAATAAAGTACATCATTCAGATATTGAAAATAATATAACTTTTATAAAATTCTTTAAAAATTCAATCATGGGAAAAAAATTAATTAAAATTAAAATAATAATAGTGAAATTATTATTTAAAACATTTTAGGAAAATATATAAATAGGAGAAATGATTTTCATCTGAATAGATAAAGAAAGTTTGTTTTCCTTAAAAATACACATTTAGTTTCAGGAGTACATAATGTGTGGAAAATAAATTAAAATATATATTCATAGGATAAAAATATAAGATAAAATACTACAATGATTTGAATTTATATTTATTAAATAATAAACAATGATGTGGTTAAATATTACACAATCTCAAATAAATATGAGATTAAAAAATAAATACATTTAGTTGTTGAAACGTATGAATTATAGCCCCAATATAAGGAATAAAATCAAATGAATAATTAAATATCATTAATATAAATATGTTTATGGTATACTATATTAATTGGAGTAGTATATACAATAAAAAAGATAAATGTGTTTAATATTGTATATATATCATATAAGTAATAGAGAGATGAGAAAATTTAAAAATATCATATCATTGAAGTGAGAATTAATGTAGGAAGTCATTATGTGTAAAAAATTTAACATACACATTAAATATTTTTAAATACAATATAAATTATTTTTGTTCATTACACACATAATATGATCATATCAAAGACAATAAATATGTGATATATATTAGTTAAAATAAATTGTGTTATAAAAAACCTTACCTTGAGTATGAACCATCACGTATATTCATTTATAACCTAATAAAAAAATATTCTAATTCTTTAAATGACTAAAAAATTAATTTTTATAATTACATTTATTTTATTTTTCACCATTCCATTTACAATTATATGATATGTTCTGACCATGTCAGACATTTTGACAATATTAGGCTAATATGTTCAAAATTACTTCATTATGAAATCTAATGTCAATGAAATAATATTCAATCATCTCCAGCATAATAAGAATTACATAATGATCATCATTATATAGTAACTATAATTTTTGAAACATCCATTAATGTTAGATATGAAAAATTGAATTTTTTTAAAATCATATAGATGGTTTCCCATACGTATGCGTAACTATTCCATTAATCCAAGATTATGATGGAATGAATGTGTTAACTATTTCATATTTAAAGAAATATAATTATATAAAAATGTAATATTATTTATTGAAATGAAATTATATATATTAGACATGTTATCCAATTATAAAAAATTAATCACATGACTTCATGGAGGTGTTAATACTCACATGCGCACAAAATTTATTTTCATGCTTCAAGGGATTTTTGTATAAGAGATTATATAATATATTATATATTCTTAATTATAAATATTTCTTTATTAAAAAAAATAGACATTAAATGTGTCCTTATAAAAATCCATCATATTTATTGAAGGAAAATTAAACACATCTATTTTTTATGCGGTAGTCTACCGTACAAAACAAGGATGTTTCATTTCCAATTTTATGGAAAATAGATGATTATAGGTTATTTAATAAACATTATAACATTAAAGCTTATGTAATATAATTATGTTTTTTATCATAATGGTTTAAAAATATTATATTATTTCTAAGTGAGAAATATGATATAAAAACTTGGTTAAGAATTAAAAAACAGCTTCCAGAAACCACATTTTATTTACAAATTTATCCCACCAATACTGGTATTCGTCCCAAAATAATACCTATTGAATTTTGGGATGGATTTTTTAAGGTATTTTATCTGTGATTGGAAAACCAAGTAGATCATAAATGATGTGAGATGATGAGAGGGGTATCATTTAATGAGAGAGAGGAGGGGTACCTTTTTTGAATTTTTGAATGTATTAAATTAATATAAATTAAAATTCATTTAAAAACTGATCCCAACTATTATATTTATAATATGTAAATTTTATTAGTCTAAAAAACCTCATATAATAAAATTTTGGAATTTTTTGATGAACTTTTTATAGTTATTTTATTGGATCCCGTCATTATCACTTTTCACAATTACCATGATATTAAATTATTTTACCCATTAATGATCTAGAATGTTACATAAAATTGAAAAGGAGACCTAAATGAACAATTGATGGTTTTTTAAACCATGTAAATTAATTTTGGAAGTGATAAGGTTTTTATAATTTTATACTATTTCATAAAATGACATTTTTTATAAAATATTATTAATATCATTTCTAAATGTATTCTTTAATATGGAATTAAATATTTAAAAAAAGTTGTAATTAAAATAAAATAATTCAGCAAATAACTAAAATTATATATATATATATTCGAATGGATATATTAATTCAAAATATATAACAAATAGTTTTTGAATATAATTTATTTTATTTATGTGTTGATTTAATAAATATTTCATCGGACATGCGTAATTATATAAGACAAAAACATTACCACTAAATATTATAACTAAATTACCAGGAAATTTATTTTTTCTTCCAAATAAATATTTATAACTAACAATTTCTTATTTTTATCCTTCTTCATCAAAATTATAGATAATAATATAAAGGAAAAGTTATTTGTGACATTTAATTAAATTAAATAATATACAGTCTAATATCATGGCCTAAAAATACAAATTGTATAAAATTTTAGAATATTGGATGACTATGAAATAAATATATTCATCAAATGATATTATGGTTTTTTCTATTATTTTTCATTATAATATTATATATAACATTAATTACTCAACAAAAAGTATGTTTGGTGAAATGTATTTACTATGCTAACTATTAAAAATGATAATTATTGGAGTGAACCTTTATTAGATAAATTTAACTCATTTTTTATTTATAGAGTTCAAATATTAGATTCAATTTATATAAGTGGTTGTAATTTATTTAAAATAAAAATCCATAATTAAATGAGAAATAGTTTTTCAGAAAAATTTATTTTTCAATAAAATTTCTTTTATTTTATATTAATTAAAAAAAATTAATTCTTGTGAACTTAATTAGAATATTAAAAATATTATATAACTAATTTTACAGTTAAATGATTTTAAAAAATGTATCCTTGAAAATTCTAGAAAAAAGTAATGATTTCAATGATTTTCTTAGTACACACTGGAAAGTAAATATTATTATGAAAATGCTGATATTTTTCCTATATGATAATTTTTTATTCATATTTAAAAATTGATATTATTTTTAAAAAATTTAAATTTATTTAATTTCATAAAATTAACTATTATATTTTCTAAAAAAAATAAATAAAAATAATTTTTGAAGAAAAAATATTCTAATTAATATGATAACTTGACTAGAAATTGACTACATATTTTATAATCATTAATAAATGAAATATAATTATATATGTATTTTATATATTTTTTATTATTTTTTAATACTGTCCATACCCTCCAATTCAACTACTCTGTTTAAATTCTTATATTTATATAATATTATTTTTCACTTCATTTGGGCTCGATGTTGCATGTTATATAAACTATAGAACATAATGATCATTAAAATTATAAGGGTGTCACACTCTACCCTTATATGATTTGTGATGAAAGGTTTCACATAAACTTGTCAATAATCTATTTTCATTTTAAAATTTCTATATTGGAAACATAAATAATAAAAAGTGTTAATGAAATATCCTATTTAAAATGTACAATGGTAAATATGAAGATCATATCAAATAAAATATAACTACTTTTGAAAATAAGAAAATTTTTGTGGGAATTTAAATTATAGTCATGGAATAAAATCAATATATCCAAATTTTTATTTTGATGGATACATATCATTGATCTAAATAATGTTATTGATAATGAGAATGTCAAAGAATATAATACCATAAAACAAATAGGTGTGAAAAGACTATCAATTCATAATTAATTAAGTAATAATAATAAATATGTTTCAATATCATTTGACTGAATTTTATGAATTTACATACTATCTATACAAATGAACATCATGAATTAACATAGTTTCATATATACTTTGAACCTTTAAACAATATCTGATTTAAAGGTGAGAAGGAACAAGAATGAAAAATAACCCATTAAACTTTTAAAATTAAAAACCTCCTCAAAACCCGATGACAACATTTCAAAATTCAAATTAAATCAACAAAACTGATGATCTGCGTCATCATCATGATTACCATTTTTTATTTCTAGTAATAATCATCTTGAGAAAAACATTATCACCTCCATACATCAACACTTATTCAACAAGACACCTGAGACTGCTCGAGAATGGGGTTTGCTAGTGCAATTGTCATACTCAACATCCACACCATCTTCATCACACATGTCACCACCATCCAAGCTGACATCGAACACCGTAAAAGTAACGAATAACACCAATACAAGATGCTAAAACAATTTTTTCACCAAGTGAAAATTAACCAGATCATGCATTTACAGAATATCACTACAAATCATCACTAAAATCATTGAGGTAGAATAACCAAATAGCTCTGAAAAACCAGGAACCATCTACACAGGAGGACATTGAATCATCCCACTCATCGAGCCCCAATGGTCGTCGAACAGCACATCCAAAAACTTCAAATCCACCCCCGCTCCTAATCTGACAAGATGAGGTGTAGAGGAGCACAGATTCAGAGAATTTCTTCAAAAGCTACTGGGTTTGGAACACCAGCGACATTGAAGAGATAAGGGACTAGAAGTTGTCAAATAAAAGGAATACAGAATCTGATTGTGAGTAAAAATTCATAGTCCACTGAACTAAAACCAAAAACCACTTTGAAATATTTGCTCTATCACTTATCAGGATAGGTGTAGAGAATCGATAATCTAGATAAAGAGTAAGGAGGATGAGGGCATCAAAATCACACAAACTTCAGTGGAAAAAAACCCACGAAAGCGAGGGACATAGAAAAGAAATATGGAATGAAGAATGAAAGAACCACCAGAAGAAAAGAAGAAGAAGATAAGAAAGTGGTATGGCTGAAGAAGAGAGAGTAAGGGGATGATTCCTCACATCGAAAGGGCCACAGGAACCCTAGTGGGAGAGACAGGAGCGAGAGAAGACAAGCAAATGGGGTGCTTTAAAAATTGGTATAATGGAAAACATTAAAAACTGTGATTATACACTATGATTTTGTACATATATTTCTTCAACATAGACTTATAGTAATTTAGTTAATTGATATTCATTAAAATAGTCATGTGATTTTTATGTTAACCTAATGAATATTTTCTTTTTTTAGAAGAAGTATACCAAATCATATAGAGGAAATTTTTTAATAGAGAAGAAAAGGTTTCATAATGAACCATTTGGATTTGATTAAAAATAAGGAGGAGTTTATATATTTAGGGGGAGAAAAGAAAAAACACATGGAGAAAAAAACATTGGAAAATAAAATAATATCACTTATTAGATTGAAGAGGTTACATGTAGGTATTTTAATTTATATTAAAAACATATAGAAGGAGGGACATTTTTGGGACTAATTATTGTTTTGGCTGTATTTATTGTCAATATATCAATATAATTATTTTATAAATTGTTGAAACTATGTTGAAAAGGTAATGGAATTACTTATTTATAAAGTGTGTGAGTAGATATGTCAATGTTTATCTAGAACTATATGAATGATAATTGGATCCTGGTTAATTGAATTTAGAATCATTATCATCTGATCAATATATCTACAAGATTCAATATAATTTATCTTATTAGGGTTTATATTAAATAAAAAAAGAAATTATATTCAGTCTATAATAAATTTTTTATTGTAATTGTTTTTTTTATAATAATTCTTATTGTATTCAGACCATATGAATTCTGTAAAACTGTATTTAGAATGTGTTTGAAAGGAGGATGGTTGCTGGTGTTTTGGAAAGTTTCAATAAATATGTTTTAGAATATTTTTTATCTCATAAAACATATGTATGTTTTGAAATATATGATAAAATATTTGTCAATAAAAATATATTACTACTCTTAGGGAAGAAAAAAAATTATACTAGGAGAATCGTAATTTTATTTTCATAAAATGATTTTTGTATTTATATTTTCATATTTAGATTTTCATACTGATATTTTCATGTTGGAAAAATGATATTGAGATTTTTATATTCAAATTTCTATACAGAGATATTATATATCTAATTTTAATATTAGGGACATCATATTGAAGTATTTATATTATATAATTTTTATGATGAATTGAAATTGAATAATTCATTCTGATGAAATGATACTGATGAATTTTTACTGAAGAAATCATACTAAATAAATTTTACTAAATAATTCATACAAAAAAAATATACAGTAGAAATTTTAATAAAGAAATGATATTAAAGAAATAAAACTAAATAAATCATATTAATATTTTATAAAGAAAAAATAATAATGAATACATCATAAAGTGATTTTATAATGATAAAAATTAATCTTGGATTTCAATGATTTTGTATGGAAAAAATAAAATAGGTATTTTTGGGATTTCATAAAGAAAACATCATTTTTTGGAATTCTATGAATTAAAAAGGAAAAATAAAAAGGATATTTATGAATCAAAGAGAATTATAGTTTTGAAAGGAATTGAATTAGTTAAATGGAGATCCTAAATTCAAATAGTTATAAATATTACATAAATTGTTGAATTATTTAATGATAGAACCACAATTTAAAGATAATAAAAGAGCCATGAATTGTTATTATGAGGGAATAGTTTTTAGAACCCCAATGAAACTGATAACGTGGTCTCTAAAAATAGAGAGTTGAATAAATTGTAAATATTACTCCTACATATTCATGTGATCATCCACTATAATTTTTGTAATAGTTATTAAATATGTAACCAAAAATTGTGTTTCTAGTTTTAGTTGAGTCATAGTGAGGCCATATTACTAAAATCCATTATATATAAGTTAAGAAGACATAGTTCTATTAGATATAATAATTTTAAGCTACTGAATGAGTTCATACTCAATTGAAAATGGATTTTAAAATGATAATTGGAATATAATAACCATCTAATCGAGACAACCGTATTGGGTTTACCAGATTTTGAATATCGAACTATCCTTGATGAGGAAGATTTTTGGAATATGTTTATTGAAAAATATGAAATACCTTATAGTTCCTTAGTAAATGATTGATGTTTATAATTTTTGGGTGCATGTATAGATTGATTCAACATATGTATTGAGGAAGTGAAGGCATAATAAAGTTGGCCAGAAAAGATGGAGAAGGAGATTCTTATTACTGTGGATACATCCCATTTTCTAAAAATGATTGTTTCTTGTAATAGATACATGAATGTATTTGTGTGGGGTATAACCTTCTATACTAGAAAATTTGACACTCGAAATGTAGAAGTATTCTTTGATTGTTACTGTTTTTCAGAAAGAAGATGGAAAAAGTATCCAGGTAGCTAGGACCGCCCAACTTGGTAAGGAGTATGTCTTCAATCATTTCATTTTAAATATTATGTCATGATTTATCTTAATATTTTTTGAACATGAATGGTGAATTATTTAGTTATATATTATTGGATCGTAACTCTAACTTGTTTCAGATGATAATATGGTTCTTGTTAAGGAGTTATGAAATTTTCTTATAAAGGAAAAAGGCACCATTGATTCCCCCCAAAATAGTGGTCTCTATCCTACTAGGGAGAAATAAATTTGGGAATCTAAATCTACAATGGTCACCCATTATTAAGAATTCCAAAAATTATATGCTTCTTCCTGACATGCATGTTTGGATGTCCAAGGCCATGTGTAAAAAGCCCAAACTTCAATAGGTTGTGGGCCTATTATATTTTTTGTAAAATCCCTTGAATAAAACCTTGGATAGCATTGAGAATAATGATGTCTCATTTGTGTATAGGATGATCGATAGGTGGTCGTGGAATGTATCAAATGAGTTTTAGTCTCACAAGATAGTAGGAAATATGACACCATCTATCTATTATCATTTCAAATGGAATGTATGCCTTTTTTGATCACTGGATGGCTAGTGGGAAAAAATTTCGTTGTTAAAGAATTTGATCCCTTTATCCAATATTTTTGTTGAAATTTACTATCTTTTCCACCTTCTATATTAAAATAGTTATTAGACTCCTTTATTTCCTAAATGAACCAATTTGGGGGCTTCCCCATTCCTCTTTTATTACCGATGTCCATGAATTGATCTTGTTAATTACTACTCCATTTGATGTTTTGGAATTATTATTTTATGTGTCTCCCTCCTCATACTCTACTCTTTATTATCTTCCTCCACCATTTTATGACTTATTATTTAATAATAAGAGGAATCATTTTATTGGTTCTAGTGTGGGGGATTTTGGATTCATTATATCTCCAATTTTTTCTCGAATTGAAGGAATATACATTTTTTTTCAATATCTGGTTTTGGTATGTGGCTTAATTAAATTTTCATTAATTTTCAGATTATTTATTTCATTTGGTTTTTGTGGCCATGCCAACTCCTTAGGCACATGGCATTAAAATAAATGGAATTATATTTATAAATTATTTTAGTATTATAAAATCATTTGGATATATAAATTCAAGTTGGATTGAGGAAAGCCTCTATTGGACCGACAAAAAATTGAATTTGGCATGTTTCATAGAAATTTTGAAAATTAATTTTGTGTTATATGGATGATATTATAATTTAATGGTTTGGTTGTTGGATATGGGGTTCATGGGACGTCCCCTATTACCAGGTAGTTTTTATGGATGTATAAATCCTTAATTAATTATGGAATTGAACAATTTAAAAACATAGATTAATTTATGAAAATTTCATATATAGGAAACTAACCAATGTAGTTATATTTCTTTCAGTTGATGAATTTTTTATATTAAATTGTTGGAAGAATTATTTTCATGAAATTTATTCAATTGTTTATTATTATAGAATTCTCTATAATTTTACCTGGACATATTAATGTTTTTTGGTGTGTTATTTCATTGATTTTCATTCAATTCCATTAAGGGACTCCAAGTAATGTATAGAGTGAAGAAATTTACTGATTTAGTTTGATTCAAATGTATGGAATACCCTGTGTAAACCAGTAGATTATGTGAAAATTTATTATGTTGACTATCATTGGGAATCCCCTTAGAATATTGTAATGTATGTACTTCTAAAATTACAAATAACTATTCAATTAAATATTCTTGTAATACATTGGGGAATGTATTATTATGAGATCCCCAAATTTTTTGATGTTTCATTTAGTTACCTAGATTTAGTCATTCTTTATGATGGATTCAATATATATTTCGTAAAAAAATATACATGACAATTTTCGTGTTAATATTTATATGATTAAATTTTTAATTAAAATGATGGATGATTTATAATATTTTATTTTTTAATACATTAATTTATTAAAACAAAACAACGAGGAATTTATTTTGAATGTGTAAATTATGTGACCTACGTTAATAAATAACACAACTATAGGGCCTCTAAACTCTCACTTCTCATTCCTCTTCATAAATTATATCTCTAAATAAAAACTTATTCATTTTAATTCAATATTTTTATACTCAAAATACTTATTTATCTCTTTTCCATTAAAAAATATTTTTTATATTCATTCCTCCTGAAAAAATCATTTCATGAAGATAATATAAAATGGGTGGAATTATTATGTAATTAATTGAAATCATTTGTATGACCAATTTTCTCATTAATTCATCACATATAAAATCTTTATAATTGAAATAATAAGGAAAATTTTATTTTTATAAAAATTAAACAATTTTATGGCAAAAAAAATACTATAATTCTATGGGGTTAAATTTTAGTTGAAGATAGTATAATAATAGTTATGAGTGATGATTTTTTATTATATATTTTATCATGTAGTGTCATATATATATATATATACATATATAGTATATATAATCAATTTATTTATTTCAGGTAATAAGGTTTTTTTCGATTTTGATTTCAACCATTGCTTATAAAATTCATTATTATCTTACTAGACCCAAGAAATAAGGGTTCAATATTTTTATATAATAAATAATAAATAAAATGAAGGATAAATGAAAAATAATTTACCAAACATTCTAATAATTTTCATGCTTCAAAGATACAACATATCATATCAATGAAGCATCTGTATATATAAGTTCATACTTATTGAAGTTTAACCACCGAAAAAGCCATATTTTATCTATATATTAATAAATATTTATTTCCACTATATCATTTAATTAAATATATAAATATTTATTTGAAAATTACCTCTTTATATTTTTTTCTAAA
This sequence comes from Viscum album, assembly GCA_963277665.1. Taxonomy (NCBI): domain Eukaryota; kingdom Viridiplantae; phylum Streptophyta; class Magnoliopsida; order Santalales; family Viscaceae; genus Viscum; species Viscum album. Next base: position 1,624,411,110 of record OY728157.1, on the reverse strand, counting down.
TAATAGATTTTTTGGTTTTCCTAATTCTTATAAAACTATATTTTTAAAAAAATTAATGACTCAAAAATTAAATTTTGGAAATATATTTTATGAAATGTTCCATTATTAATATTTTTATTATTTTTTATTAAAAAATATAAAAAAATTTATATACTCATTGAGTAAAATTTATTTTACATTTATTAATTTATTTTAATTATAAGTTGATACACTATTCAAATATTTAATTTATTATAAAAAACACCTTATTAAAGGGGGTGAATCCTTTTTTTTCATTTTCGGAGTTTCTTGTTTATTTTCAATATATTTTTTACCTATATTAATATAATAATAATTGGGGATATTTTTTTGTTAAAATATAATTTCATCTTATATGGTGTTAATGTTAGTAGAAAAACAGATTAATTATAATTTTACTTGAATGATAATCCAACCTAATATTTAAGGAATAAATTTTTAAATAATTCATAAATCAAGCTAAATTAACCATTTATAGTGTTTTTTATAATAACGTATTTGTTATATTTATAATTTAAAATAGGAATTTAGTTTGGTCATACTATAAATAAAAATAATTACATACCTCATAATAATGTGTTTTAATGATCATAAGAAAATTATAAATTAATGTAATATATTTTCTAATATATAATTACTTATATATTTAAAATAAAAAAATGGAATCACATGAAAATATAAAAATGGTAAAAATACTTTTTATAACAAAACTTAATAAATGGAAAATCTAATAATCGGGTATAAGAGAAATGAAAGGAGAGTCCAGTAGAAAAAATAAATTTGGGGAGAATAATTCTATTAATTCAACTTTACCATGTATAATTTACTTACCATAGAAATAGAAATAAGTAATAAAAATAATTTAAAAATATTTATGAATTTCCTGGTTAATAGTCACAAATTTAATGAAATATCATAACATAAACTGGCCTCCATTGACTAGATAATTTAAATTTAAAAAATTTATTAATAGAATTTAATAAAAAATTGTGTTAAATAGTTGTGTTTACCTACCATCACATCAACTTTTAAAATTACAATCTCACATGTTTATTATTTAAAAACTATTCCAGGTCAGCCCAAATAAATTATAGATAAATAGTTACCATCTCCAAAGACAAAATTGTAAATTTTAATTTATTATTCCTTAACAAATCCATTTGATATATTTCTGAAAGACTCTGATTCCCAAATTTATTAAAATGGTTTATAATGTCTCATTTAATGAAAAATGTTTCTCAATAGAACCTAACCAATAAATATAAAATGAATAAACACTGATGTAAGAATATAAAATACATATTGATGCCTCCCATTACTCATCTTACTGAACCTTCATTAAAGGTAAATATCTTTTTTAGTTTTTTATTATTATTCTACAATCCCACATTCTTCATATATCATTGTTTTTATGCATTTCAAAAATCCCAAATGACCATATTCATATGCATCTACAAATACATCACCGGTTCATTATTAAAAATGAAACCAATAGAATCAGGTCTCATTTAATATGAATCAATGTATTAGTAATGTCCTTCATATAAGAACATGTCATATATTGATCATTTTATAAAATAAGACCAATGGATAATGAATTTATATTTAGTAAGCTAAAATTAGACATTTATTGGTCATTCCCTTTTGTATATATGTTTAGATGACCTCTCTTTTTTTATGCCTTAATAAAAAATAACTATATGTGAAATTAAATATATTTACACAAATAAATAATAAAATAAGGCATTAAAAATAAATAAAACAACTATTTTCATGTGACAGGTTCATGAAATCATAATTTTATTTAATTACTGACATGACATGGTATTTGTAAATTTATAAATTCATATCTCTTGTGTACAAAGAAGTTTTATTATTTATCCTAAATTAATTTTTTCATTACTGACTAAATTTTATTTTTCATAAAATGCACCATGTGTCACTATATCGAACTCAAAAGCCTACATGTGACATCGTCATGGTGTGTTTCAGATCTCCATGGGATAGAGACAATCATTTTGTGGATTGGAGTTCGCTAAATTGAACTTTTTAATTCAAATAATTATAATTTAATAAAATATGAATAATAGGAATGACCACTCTATATATCTGAGGACCGTGCTCTATAAAATAAAAAGAATCAAAATATAAAGAAATTAAGACAACATAAAACAAGGAAACTGATACAACTACTAAACCAAATGTTAATCAATTACAAGATGATATAAATCCACCACTAAAGTATATTTACATCACCCAAAAATACATCTAATGAACCACTAATTTAATGTAAAGGTCCTATTTTTCTATTCTGAAAAATGAAACGAAATAAAAAAAATAATACATTAATTACCTATATTTGATTAAAAAAGTCAGTACCCTATACTAATCATCACTTAAAAACCATTCAAAAGAAGAACATCTAATAGAAAGTAATATTTTAACTAATTGTGTCTTATAAATCTTAATAGGCATGTAATGTGAAGTCCCTCCACATATTTAGTGTTTTAATTAAATGGAAATTATATTATAGTAAGAAAAACATCAATGATGGTAGGTTATTATCTATATTTATAAAAATTAAAACATAATTATCATAATGAATTAACAATCATTTTTTTCATTATTTTAAATTCTCAAAAATAACATTGAAAACATTTGTTTCTACCGATCCCCATTTTATAAAAACACAAATTTGAAAAACACATTATATTTTCATTAAAATAAACATTAAAATATTAATTTAAGGAAATATAATAATGATAAAAAATAAAAAGAACAAAATATCTAACTAATAGGGAGTGTAAAATAAATCAAGAGTGATATTAAATCATAGAAGAAATCATTTATAAGAATGACCACCTAAAATCATCATAATGAATCACTAAGGGCTAGAGTGACAAAGTGTATATGTCATTATCATTTAGTAAAGAGTAATAATAACAACTGACTTTATAGGGAGTGGAAACAAATAATAAACATTATTATCCTGTAGAATGGGAGCATATCCAGTATATGTTCACCAACCCAAGAACCCTCACTTCCCTAGAAGATGGAAATATATAAATTTTAAATGATAAACATAACAAATCATTTAGATAGTACATATAATTTCATAATTTCAAGAATACATGATTCCATCAAAATAAATTATAGTAGGCATGTTAAAATACTCATTTTTAAATTCATATAGAATAAAAAATTGAGAATCATGCTTATGGTTAAAAGTCCCACTTTTATTATTTTATCCATATATATTCACACAACCATATGTGTGTGTATATATATCCTCAGGGACAAATTAATATATTATCATGTGAATTGGTACAGATAAGAATATTTATATATATGTATTCCAATGTATATGTGTAGAACATATATATAAAAATGTATATCAAAATACATTTCATTAATTTTTAATTTCCATTTACAAATACAAAACTCATTAAAAATTTATATAAATCATTTATAAGTCAAGTTGTTCATTTATCAAAAAAAAATTCATGACATGTAAATGTTATATATATTTTAATGTGCCTCAATCTAGGACAAAACCATTCTATAGAAATAAACAACATGAAATGCATGATTCTATATTAAAATTTCATATGATAATAATTATTATTATCAATTTTTATTAAACATTAAAATTATGAACTCATGTAATCATGTTTATGTAATTTTAAGACAAAAACACAAGGTAAATAATACTTTTCATCTCGTGAAACTTCTAACCAACAATATATGTTGGTACAATAAGACCCAATTCAAGCCAGTGAAAACATATAGACCAAAATTTTGAAAAAGTAAAACCCCATTATGATTAATTTATTTCCAAGGATTTAAAAATGATAGATAAGGAAGAAAAAATAATTAGGGACATACGATAGTGGATGAACAAAAAAATAGAAAAAATAGAATGAAATTCCATAGAAACCTCTCAAAATCTATAATAAAGGGTGTGTGGAAGAGGAATTGTGGTGTGACTGAGCTCTCTATAGTGGAACATGAGAAAAAAGATGTAATTTAGGACATGATAGTGAAGAAATATATTGGAAGATAGGTGGGGTAAAAATAGATGATTTGATTTTCTTAAATACCTAGGATTATAAAAAAATAGGCCACATGATTGTCCAAAATGTGCACCAATTTTGTTCTTCCAATGGGAGGTTTTAGACACATAATTGTTGAATTGATCACAATTATGTCAACCATACACAACCCATAATTTCACCACTATTAAATTATAAATTTAATCATATTTTTAATCACAGTTTCCTCTACAAATTTACCCACCATAAAAATGTGATAAAGATCAAATATTTTATATTTATAAAATATTTTTTGTTGTAATTGATGAAATTTTTTAATTATAAATATATATATATTATCATGTTAGGGTGTAATATTATATTACCTTCTATATATTTATTAATAGTTGTTTTATTATAAATCAAATATTAATATTTAAAATTTATTAAATATTTTAAAGGAATAAATTTATATCGATTTAGAATGTCACCACTGATATACACATTATTCATTTTATTCTTGAGTGTGTATACATTTTATAAATTATTTCTTAAAAATAAAAAACATTCCTCGATCACATTTTTTATTTTATTCTATTTTATTAATATACGATATATATTATTTATGGGGTACTTTACATGATTTTCTCATGCCACACCCTATTTAATGATACGATTATGGGATAACATTTTATACATCACGTTAATTGTCTAATGTGTGGGGGAGCTTAAATGAATTTACTAAATTTATTATATTAATTATTCATATATTTTTATGATGTATTACATTTTATCAATATTTAGTAAATATAATATATGACTATGATGTTATCTGTTTTATAAAAATAATTAATAAAATTTAAAACATTCGTAATATCATTTAATAATATCATATTGGTTTTCAAAATTTTATTATAATTTATATTTTTTATGTTAAAAATAGTGCTACATTATGTATTATATTAATTTTGAATTAACAAAATTTGTTAATTTAGGGTTCTGTGAGTCATTTTTTGGCATTAGGTATTCTACATAATTTTAATCATGTCACATCATTGATATATAATTTTTGTTTTCAACATTAAACAACTCTTTTATAATTGAATATCTAATAAATGTAATATTTGTTTTGGGATGATTTCATTATTTGTCTCTTCACTCATCTAATATATATATTGTTGTTTCATTCCTTCCAAAACATGTGTCGTATTCTCCAATATCCAGATCCCTCATCCAATCCACTCACCATAGAATCCCTCCAAAATCACCAACTCCCACTCAAGATTTCACTCTAATCGTCATAGGGTACACGCTGAATACCATCATCCCCCACCATGGCTCTCCTCTCTTGTTGCTTCACACCACACCTCCTATTATGACGCTACCTCCTCCTCCGACCTCCTCCCTGAAATATCTTTTCACCAAGACAACCACATATTCCTCAATACCTCTTCTATACCTCATTTCAATTCAATCATATTTATCAATATCCTCAAACACACCTAACCAGCTTCTCATCTATCAGCTTATGACTCTTTATTACAAACCCAATTCTTTCTTTCATCTACATCGTACTTCAATTTTTGTGATGATTTTCCTTTTATAAAAACTAAATCAATGAATCTTCCCACCACAATGTCCAATGAAGGCCACTATTAAAATATATTCTTGAATTTGACCTTGCAAGTTTGATGCTTCTATTGGATTATCCTTTAATAATGTATATCATACCTAACAACATTTTAAGGGAATATTCTATTATCAATAGGTGTGTTTTTCATTTCATTTTAAATGATTTATTGTTGGTTTCCAAAGCATGATTAATCAACATAGCTATGGTTCTAGGATTCTCATATATTTTCACTTCAAATTTTATTTCTTGATTCATTACGATAATTTTCTAAAAAAAATATTTGGATGTGGTTAGTTTTGGGTTATGTGTCGCAAATTATATTTTTTTATTTTGGTTCTACACATTTATATCCATTATAATACATTCATTTTGATTGATTTTAATTCAATTATTCTAAATCTCCAAGATGGATATGTACACATACTTCTATGTGGTTTAGACTGTATTAATACTAGAGTTTTCTCTTGTATTTTTAATAGCTTATTTCAGAATATTTATTTTACATCAGTAATTTCATGAGGATGATACCGTGTAATGAAATTGGAAGTGAAGTAGAGTTATAGATATTTTTTTTTATTTCTATGATTTGTTATATCAAAAATAAAAATAAAATAACCATGTTTTTAGAAGTTATTGACAATGGGTTACAAGATAATTATGATAAGTAATCATATTATTCATGATATATGGTGTTGATTTTGATTGTAAAAACCACATACACATATATAAAAAATTAATCCCATGTTTACTATATTGTAAATAATTTTATATCTTAATATTAACTATTATATTTTGTATACTCTACCTCTAGAATCCTATAAATATTACAACACTATGGAAATATTGAATCATTTTGTTTATTCGACACAAACCCCATGTTAACCCAAAGGTACTTGGATACTCTATTCAATGTAATTTTTGAAATGAAACTACATAATAAAATAGTCACTCATTTATTTACATATATTAATCAGATATATATTCTGACCTAAATGTTGTATATTTTGAATCACCAACTTAATGTACATGTACTAAAACAACTTTTACATGTCAGTAATTTGTTTTTATTTTATTTTTTAAATACATATGTTTCTCCTTGTAATCCATTTAATTTTATTATATTTTTAAATTATTATTACTCTAATATTTACATTATTGAATATTATTCCTACATCACATTCTGTGATCCATATAGGACATATTCATTGATGTTATTAGTTCCAAGTCCTACATACAGTAATTTTTTCTATATAACTTCTCTAAATTATATGTGGCACTAAAATATTTGGTTTCAAATTTTCTTATGAAATCTTATTCTTATATTACAATAAATAAATATTTTGAAATTTTCAAATTTACCATCCATTTACCTGAGTTCTTCATCAATTTTTTTGAATTTATTTAATGATATAATTATATTTTGGTGTATTTTTTCGATTTTGAATTCAATATATTAACTTGACACCTTTAATTTCTGTTTTTTGTCGCATTTCATGTTCACTTATTTGTTTCCATTGTCAGTTAGTATTATTAAATGTACAATGATTATTATGAATACAATAATTTTTTTTAACTTCAAAATCATTCATCTATAATTTTTATAAAGGCTTCTATGTTTTACAATATTCACTAAAATAATAATTTATGACTCTTAATTATTTCTACAAATCATTCAAAAAATGAATGCATTTTAATGAATAAATTTCCAAGTAGAAAATGAATGAATTTTCATGTAATATTTTAATATATTAATATTTTTTGTGACAACATTTTCTTGTACACACTGAATGCATATATTTTGGGGGAAATTAGTTTTTTTTGTTTCAACAGATTTAATTTTTCAATTTTTCAATTACAACATCCATTACATTCCATACATTTTTAAAATATATTTCATTATTTAATTCGATTATGTTATTTAATTTTGAGGATTTATTCCATTTCAAATTTAGTAGATCTTCGGTATTCATTTTATCATTGATTATTACTGAACTAAATAATCATTTATTCAAATTTTTTGTTAGTTAATTGTTTTATAAAATTTATATTATTTGTAACTACCGTAAATTTAATGAAATTTTTTTTGTGATATTATTTATTACTGATATAATTATTCCAAAATATAGATACAAATTATTAAATTTATTTCTACAATATTTAGATCTATATTTTTCAATATACTTTTTATGACACCAATATCGAATATTTTATGGTGTCCACTGAACATATATGTAATTGTTCATAATAGTTTTGGCACATTTTTCTTGTATGTCCTCATTAATTTTTCGGTATATTTAAATAATTAACCATCTTACAATAATTATCTAAATAAATCATTAAATTCTATTTGCATTTGTTGATGAAAAAACTACACTTTTATTTAAAACCACTAAAATCATAGATTTGGTGATTATTTGGTCTCATAATTAGAATTATTCTCCACCATAAACTACACCATGGTTCTCATTTAACAATTACCTTGAATCTTATAAATATATATATTAATTATTTTTTGGAAGTTATTACTTGAAAAATACAGTTGTCAATGAGCTTTTGGAATGCAACTGATATAGATTACAACCGATGGTGATTGATCAAAGTGAATCAATTTCATATGTTATATATAGTAAATAATTTAATAAATTTTTAACAAAAATAGAAAGAAAACTAATATTTTCATTGAAATAGGTGTGAATGTATTATTGATGAAATTATGTTAGTATAATCCCACTTCAAATAAAGCATCCTTTTTATTCATTTTATATTTAGATAATAATGAATTTGAATTTCATCCAAAGTAAAATAAATTCAGGTTGAAAAGGGTTCTATTATCTATTGAAATAGAATAAAACAACATATATAAAAATCATCATTCATATGAAAATATGATTATATAGTATGATTTTTCAAAGATATTTAAAGTGATATAAAATATTACTACAATGCATTCGAACATAACCACATACAATAGTTGTGAAATTATTAAATCATAGATATAAATAATGAATAGTTTAATATTAGTATTTGTATTTTTTTGGGGGAAAATTATAAGATATTGTTGAAATGGTAATTCCATTATTATCTCTAAAAAATGAACCATGAAGATTGCATCTACACAGTTACAAAAATATTCTCTTAATCGACTAATGAATATAATGAAAATATTTATTTGGAAAATTATAATTATAATTCTATGTTTATACATATAATGTAGTAATTTTATTTTCACTTTTAAGATATAAATTCATGGTATGTAACATTGATTCATCAATTATGTAAATGTATTCCAACAGAAAAAGGTACTATAGTTTTATAATTTATGAATTTCAACTATAAATAATGAACATTTTAATATATTTTTAATCTATATTTTGAAAGGGTGTACATTTTTTGGTCTTTTAGACAGTAATAATGACATGTTTTATATAATTAACAGTCTATATTTTATCTTCTCAGATCTAGAAGTACGGTCATAATGGACTAATATTTTTAATGAACCATTTTAAATTAGAAATTATTATTATTATTTTCTACTTATTGATATTATATAGTATTATTAGTCTTTATATTTATGATATAGATTCTATGTACATAACCTTGATTCAACTAACATAGAATTCCAAACTCGTTCCACATTTACTTAAATGTTTCAGAAACAATGATATTCATTTTATATATTCATGAATAGAATGTCTGATAGTTTATTTAAAATATATCAACCTAAATTTTTTGTTTTTTTACCCCTAATTAATTCTAATTCGACATTATGAATTCATCTTAAATAATAGAAATATTTTTCAAATTTTATTGATCTATATATATTTTAACAACAAATAATTGTTCTGACAAACATTATCATGTATACAAAAACATGAACACTAATGCATAGAATATTAAATGAAAATCTATATTTATTAATTTTACAACTTATCCACATTCAAATAACTTTCTAGGATTTCATATCATATTAACCTCATAAAATGAGGTACATCCTTCATAACACATAGAATCCAATTATATAATAAAATATGTGAACTTTATCGTCCTTTATATAGACATAATGGTAATATTTCAATCACATACACCAATTATCTTAAAATTGTTAATGAATATTCAATATCACCAACTAATGAATATTTGTCAATTAAACCATTACTTCATTTTTATATAGTTTTCAAAGATCTTGAAACTTAATAAAATTATATAAAATATCTTAATGTGTTGATTAAAACACATTAACATATACCATGGGAACGATCATATATTTAATGAACCAATCCCTATAGAATCTAGAAACAAGTTAATTACATTAAAACCATACAAGATATAGATAGATCAATAAATCATTATTTTATCCCATTGATGATCTATTTTTTGTACATGTACTCACAACTTCCTTGATTTGATTCGCCAATATTTAAAATACAATTCCATCAAGACAATATTTTATTGTGGTAATTATAAATATCAATGAGTATTTAATGTTCTATATATTCCATATTCTCTAGGATTAATCAATAAGAAATGCATTTTTCGTTTCCATATTCATCCCTAAACATGATTCTCTTTTTCTAACTAAGAACCTTCAAATGACATGGGATCCCACTTTCGAATGCACTGAACATAGACCTACATATTTTATTAAGGTGTCTGCATTGATTTTTTAACATTAGTATATATAAAAACATAATCAATGATTATATCATGTACATGTAACCTGAAATTATTTTGTCATGGGTAAGTTCATATTAATTAAATAAATTCTAAATTTTGAGACTTCAATATTCATTAATATTTATTCTAATTTTTAATAATTAATATATCTAAAGGGAAAAAAATTGGTAGACTATTCTATGGAGGATTCAGTAGAAGGAGATGATTTGATTGGTACATTATACAACAACAACTAAAAACAATTATTGATAAACTTATACAAATAAGAACATCAAATGTATTATTAAAATTATTGACAGAATATTCCTCATTATCTATTAAAATTTTTAATTTTCTTTTTCTAGTATTTATTCTAAAAACCATGGACTGATATATTAGTTTTTCTATCACATTTCATTTCACTTTACAAACTAATGTTTTTGGATTTTTATTTCAAATTTTCTTTTATTCCATTATTTCAAATCTCAATTAAAAACCGTATTAGATTAAATCAATCCCTAATATTTTTTGATAGTTTTAATCATAGATTTTTATTTTATCCCGTTGTATTATAATATTATGTCGTAGTAATTTATGATTTCAATATATTAAATATTAATTTTCATTTATAACATTTTAAATTATTATTTTTAATTGAAAAATGAAATGATCCATATTGTTGTGTTAATACAGTAGTGAGTACTAGTATTTTACTTTTTATTATGTTTCAGTTATACATATTTCGTATCACAGTTGTGTGATATATTGTTAAAAAAGTTAACAAACTGGAAATATGATATTTTTTCACTTCCAGAATAAATTTAATTTTTTTTTCATAAAAAATAAAATAATCACATCAATCTGAATCCTCAAATAGTTTATAAATTTTATATTATTTTCACTACTATATTTTTTAGGATATCTGTAATAAAATAGTCATGATTAAATTAGTAGTTTTAAAAATTAAATGTATAGATGTTTGAGAATGGATGAGTCAAATATAGAAGACATTGTGGGAATATACTATAAGCACCCTGACTCCAATATACTACACATGGTGATTACATTGTTACATTGTGTTGTGATACTAGCGAACATATCTTGAATGACTAAATGGTTATGTAACCTTTGTAAAAAAAAATCCTCTTTTGAATGAAACATTAAATTGTAAAAAATATATAAAGACACAGTTATAGCATAAAATATAAATCCTTATAAAATTCCAATATTCATTATTTATATCATTGTTAATTAAAAACAAATCATGTTTGAGCTTAGATTCTCATAAGTATTAGATACATCATAATAGATCTTTAAAAAATAATTAATACTTAGTATAGTAATTTAAATAATGGAATGAACATGAAATTTAATCAATAAATTGAGTATCAATAATAATTGAAAGTAATAAAAGGTCAACCAATAATTATATAGAAAAAATACCAAACGAAGGGGAATATCCATGGATAATATAATAACATAAATACTCATATGTAAAAAATAACTAGTTACATGGTGCTATAATTCAAAATATTTAGATCATAACAGTATATTCAAGGATAGGTGAGAAAACCCCATACATTAGTGATCAATTAATATTCTAAGTACAAAAAATAGATTGATTTATTTGATCTACGGGGGTATTAATTGGTTTTTCAAGTCCCCACCCATCACATAATATATCAAATGTGTTCATCATATAAAATAGGTGAAAATAATTGACACAAAATTTATATTAAAGGCCTATTATATTAAATTTAAATACATTCATCAATAAATAAATATAATATTACCATAATCATTTATGTGTAAGATAGAAAATGGTATAATTAAAACATACTATTATTTTAGGATATGTTAAATAAATGGTAGATCTGTTTTATTTATAGATATACTATAAAATTATTATTAAAAACATTATTTAGGATTTTTATAAAATAGATAAATTAAAATTAAAATAGAAAACATGATACATATTTTAAGAATAATTTTCAATGAAAAAAACCATGAAAAATTAATAAGGTATCTAATATGAATTTAGCAGGTATGATGGAGGGTAATTTTTTCTATGTAATATTATTTAATTAAAATATCTATACATATTCTTAAAAAGGTCATACAATACATCATTCAGATATTGAAAATAATATAACATTTATAACATTCATTAAAAATTCAATCATGGGAAAAAATTCGTTAAAATTAAAATAATAATAGTGAAATTATTATTTAAAACATTTTAGGAAAATATATAAATAGGAGAAACTAATTTCATCTGAATAGATAAAGAAAGTTTGTTTTCCATAGAAATACACGTTTAGTTTCAGGAGTACATAATGTGTGGAAAATAAATTAAAATATTTATTCATAAGATGAAAATATAAGATAAAATAATATAGTGATTTGAATTTATATTTATTAAAAAATAAACAATGATGTGGTTAAATATTACACAATCTCAAATAAATATGAGATTAAAAAATAAATACATTTAGTTGTTGAAACTTATGAATTATAGCCCCCATATAAGGAATAAAATCAAATGAATAATTAAATATCATGAATATAAATATGTTCATGGTATACTATATTAAATGGGGTAGTATATACAATTTAAAAGATAAATGTGTTTAATATTGTATATATATCATATAAGTAATAGAGAGATGAGAAAATTTAAAAATATCATATCACTGAAGTGATAATTAATGTACGAAGTCATTATGTGTAAAAAATTTAACATTCACACTAAATATTTTTAAATACAATATAAATTAGTTTTGTTCATTAAACACATAATATGATCATATCAAAGACAATGAATATGTGATATATCTTAGTTAAAATAAATTGTGTTCTAAAAACCATACCTTGAGAATGAACCATCACATATATTCATTTATAACCTAATAAAAAATATTCTAAATCTTTACATGGATAAAAAATTAATTTTTATAATTACATTTATTTTATTTTTCACCATTCCATTTACAATTATATAATATGTTCTGACCATGTCAGAAATTTTGACAATATTAGGCTAATATGTTCAAAATTATTTCATTATGAAATCTAATGTCAATGAAATAATTATTCAATCATATCCAGCATAATAAGAATTACATAATGATCATCATTATACAGTAACTATAATTTTTGAAACATCCATGAATGTTAGATGTGAAAAATTTAAAAAAATTTAAATCATTTAGATGGTTTCCCATATGTATGCGTAACTATTCCATTAATCCAAGATTATGATGGAAAGAATGTGTTAACTATTTGATATTTAAAAAAATATAATTATAAAAAAATATAATATTATTTATTGAAATGAAATTATATATATTAGATATGTATCCAGTTATAAAAAATTAATCACATGACTTCATGGAGGTGTTAATCCTCACGTGCGCACGAAATTTATTTTCATGCTTCAAGGTATTTTAGTATAAGAGATTATATAATATATTATATATTCTTAATTATAAATATTTCGTTATTTAGAAAATAGAAATTAAATGTGTCATTATAAAAATCCATCATATTTATTGATTGAAAATTAAACACATCTATTTTCTATGCAGTAGTATGCCGTACAAAAGAAGGATGTTTCATTTCAAATTTTATGGAAAATAAATGATTATAGGATATTTAATAAACATTATAACATTACATCTTATGAAATATAATTATGTTTTGTATCATAATGGTAAGAAAATATTATATTATTTCTAAGTGAGAAATATGATGTAAAAACATGGTTAAGAATTAAAAAACAGCTTCAGGAAACCGCATTTTATTTACACATTTATCCCTCAAATACTGGTATTCATCCCAAAATAATACCTATTGAATTTTGGGAGCGATTTTTTAAGGTATTTTATTTGTGATTGGAAAACCAAGTAGATCATAAATGGTGTGAGATGGTGAGAGGGGTATCATTTAATGAGAGAGAGGAGGGGTACCTTTTTTGAATTTATAAATGTATTAAATTTATATAAATTAAAATTCATTTAAAAACTGATCCCAACTATTATATTTATAATATGTTAATTTTATTAGTCTAAAATCCCTCATATAATAAATTTTTGGAATTTTTTGATGAATTTTTTATAGTTATTTTTTTGGATCCCGTCATTAACACTTTTCACAATTACCATGATATTAAATTATTTTACCTATTAATGATCTAGAATGTTACATAAAATTGAAAAGGAGACATAAATGAACAATTTATAATTTTTTAAACCATGTAAATTAATTTTAGAAGTGATAAGGTTTTTATAAATTTTATATCATTTCATAAAATGACTTTTATTATAATATATTATTAATATAATTTCTAAATGTATTCTTTAATATGGAATTAAATATGTAAAAAAAGTGGAAATTAAAATAAAATAATTCAGCAAATAACTAAAATTATATATATATATATATTCGAATGGATATATTAATTCAAAATATATCACATATAGGTTTTTAATATAATTTATTTTATTTATGTGTTGATTTAATAAATATTTCATCGGAAATGCATAATTATATAAGATAAAAACTTTACCACAATATATTATAACTAAATTACCATGAAATTTATTTTTACTTCCAAATAAATATTTATAACTAACCATTTCTTATTTTTATCCTTCTTCATCAAAATTATAGTTAATAATATAAAGAAAATGTTATTTGTGACATTTAATTAAATTAAATAATATACAGTCAGATATTATGGCCTAAAAATACAAATTGTATTAAATATTAGAATATTGGATGACTATGAAATAAATATATTCATAAAATGATATTATGGTTTTTTTCCATTATTTGTCATTATAATATTATATATAACATTAATTACTCAATTTAATGTATGTTTGGTGAAAAGTATTTACTATGCTAACTATTAAAAATGACAATTATTGGAGTGAAACTTTATTAGATAAATTTAAGTCATTTTTTATTTATGGAGTTCAAATATTAAATTCAATTTATATAAGTGGTTGTAATATATTTAAAATAAAAATGCATAATGAAATGAGAAATAGTTTTTCAGAAAAATTTATTTTTCAATAAAATATCTTTTATTTGATATTAAATAAAAAAATTAATTCTAGTGAACTTTTTTAGAATATTAAAAATATTATATAACTAATTTTACACTTAAATGATTTTATAAAATGTAGCCTTGAAAATTCTAGAAAAAAATTATTATTTCAATAATTTTCTTAGTACACACTGGAAAGTAATTATAATTATGGAAATACTGATATTTTCCTTATATGATAATGTTTTATTCATATTTAAAAAATCATATTTTTTTAAAAAAAATTTATTTTTATTTTTTTTCATAAAATTTACTATTATATTTTCTCAAAAAAAAATAATTTTTGAAGAAAACATATTCTAATTAAAATGATAACTTGACTAGAAATTGACTACATATTTTTAAATCATTAATAAATGAAATATAATTATATATGTATTTTATATATTTTTTATTATTTTTTAATACTGTACATACCCTCCAATTCAACTACTCTGTTTTAATGCTTATATTTAAATGTTATTATTTTTTGGTTCATTTGGGCTCGATGTTACATGTTGTATAAACTATAGAACATAATGATTGTTAAAATTATTAGGGCATCACACTCTACCATTATATGATTTGTGTTTAATATTTTTACATAATCTTGTCAATAATCTATTTTCATTTTAATATTTCTATATTGGAAACATAAATAATAAAAAATGTTAAAAGAAATATCCTATTTAAAATGTACAATGGTAAATATGAAGATCATATCAAATAAAATATAACTACTTTTGAAAATAAGAAAAAATTTGTGGGAATTTAAATTATAGTCATGGAATAAAATCAATATATCCAAATTCTGATTGTGAGGGATACATATCATTGATATAAATAATGTTATTGATAATGTGAAAGTCAAATAATATAATACCATAAAACAAAGAGGTGTGAAAATACTATCAATTCATAATTAATTAAGTAATAATAATAAAAATATTTCAATATCATTTGACTAAATTTGATGAATTTACATACTATATATACAAATAAACATCATGAATTAACATAGTTTCATATATATTTTGTACCTTTAATCAATATCTGATTTAAAGGTGATAAGGAACAAGAATGAAAAATAACCTGTTAAACATTTCAAAATTCAAAACCTCCTCAAAACCCGATGACAACATTTCAAAATTCAAATTAAATCAACAAAACCGATGATCTGCGTCATCATCATGATTGCCATTTTTTATTTATAGTAATCGTCATCATGAGAAAAACATTATCACCTCCATACATCAACACTTATTCAATGATGTCTTAATACCGTACCAGACACCCGAGACTGCTCAAGAATGGGGATTGCAAGTGCCACTGTCATACTCAACATCCACACCATCTTCATCACACATGTCACCACCATCCAAACTGCCATCGAACACCGTAAAAGTAACGAATAACACCAATACAAGATGCTAAAACAAATTTTTCACCATGTGAAAATTAAACAGATCATGCATTTGTAGAATATCACTACAAATCATCACTAAAATCATTGAAGAAGAATAACCAAATAGCTCTGAAAAACCATGAACCATCTACATAGGAGGACATTGAATCATCCCACTCATCGAGCCCCAATGGATGTCAAACCGCACATCCATGTACTTCAAAGCCACCCCCGATCCTAATCTGACAAGATGAGTTATAAAGGAGCACATATTCAGAGCATTCCTTCAAAAGCTACCGGGTTTGGAACACTAGCGACATTGAATAGATAAAGTAATAGAAGTTGACAAATAAAAGGAATACAGAATCTGATAGTGAGTAAAAATTCAACGACCACTGAACTAAAACCCAAAACCACTTTGAAATATATGCTCTATCACTAATCAGGATAGGTGTAGAGAATCGATAATCTAGATAAAGACTAAAGAGGATGAGGGCATCAAATACACACAACCTTCAGCGGAAAAAAACCAATGAAAGTGAGGGACATAGAAATGAAATATGGAATGAAGAATGAAAGAACCACCAGAAGAAAAGAAGAAGAAAATCAGAAAGTGGGATGGCTGAAGAAGAGAGAGGAAGGGGAAGATGCCTCACATCGAAAGGGCCACAGGAACCCAAGTGGGAGAGCCAAGAGCGAGAGAAGCCAAGAAAATGGGGCTCCATAAAAAATTGGTATAGTGGAAAACATTAAAAACCTTGATTATGAACTATGATTTTGTACATCTATTTATTCAACATAGACTTATAGTCATTTAGTTAATTTATATTCATTAAAATAGTCATGTGATGTTTATGTTAACCTAATGAATATTTTCTTGTTTTTTAGAAGAATTATACCAAATCATTTAGAGGAAATTTTTTAATAGAGAAGTAAAGGTTTCATAATGAACCATTTGGATTTGATTATCAACAAGGAGGAGTTTATATATTTAGGGAGAGAAAATAAAAAACACAAGGAGAAAAAAACATTGGAAAATAAAATAATATCACTTATTGGATTAAAGAGGTTACATGTAGGTATTTAAATTTGTATTAAAAACATATAGAAGGAGGGAAATTTTTATGTAACTATATGAATGATAACTGGATCCTGGTTAATCGAATTTAGAATCATTATCATCCGATCAATATATCTACAAGATTCAATATAATTTATCTTATTAAGGTTTCTATTAAATTAAAAAAGAAATTATATTCAGTCAATAATAAATTTTTTTATTGTAATTGTTTTGTTCATAATAATTCTTATTGTATTCAGACCATATGAATTCTGTAAAACTGTATTTAGAAAGTGTTTGAAAGGAATATTGTTGCTGGTGTTTTGGAAAGTATCAATAAATATGTTTTAGAATATTTTTTATCTCATATAACATATGTATGTTTTGAAATATATGATAAAATATTTGTCAAGAAAAATATATTACTACTCTTAGGGAAGAAAAAAAATTATCCTAGGAGAATCGTAATTTTATTTTCATAAAATGATTTTTTTATTGATATTTTCATATTTATATTTTCATACTGATATTTTCAGGTTGGGAAAATGATATTGCGATTTTTAAATTCAAATTTCTTTACTGAGATATTCACTATCTAATTTTAATATTAGGGACATCATACTGAAGTATTTATATTATATAATTTTTATGATGAATTGATATTGAATAATTCATTATGATGAAATGATACTGATGAATTTTTACTGATGAAATCATACTAAATAAATTTTACTAAATAATATATACAACTAAATTATACAGTAGAAGTTTTAAAAAATAAATGAAACTAAAGAAATCAAACTAAATAAATCATATTAATATTTTATATAGAAAACATAATAATGAATACATCATAAAGTGATTTTATAATGAAAAAAATTAATCTTGGATTTCAAGGATTTTTTATGGAAAAAATAAAATCGGTATTTTTGGGATTTCCTAAAGAAAACATCATTTTTGGAATTCTATGAATTCATAAGGAAAAATAAAAAGGATATTTATGAATCAAAGAGAATTATAGTTTCAAAAGGAATTGAATTAGTAAAATGAAGATCCTAAATTCAAAGAGTTATAAATATTACATAAATTGATGAATTATTTAATGATAGAACCACAATTTAAAGATAATAAAAGAGTCATGAATTTTTATTATGAGGGAATAGTTTTTAGAACCCCAATGAAACCAGTAATGAGGTCCCTAAAAATAGAGAGTTGAATAAATTTGTAAATATTACTCCTACATATTCATGTGATCATCCGCTATAATTTTTGTAATAGTTATTCAGTATTTAACCAAAAATTGTGTTTCTAGTCTTAGTTGAGTCATAGTGAGGCCATATTACTAAAAGACATTATATATAAGTTATGAAGACATATTTCTATTTTACAAAATAATTTTCAGCTACTGAATGAGTTTTTACTCAATTGAAAATGGATATTAAAAGGATTATTCGAATATAATAACCATCTAATGGAGACAATCGTATTGGGTATACCAGATTGTGAATATCCAACTATCCTTGATGAGGAATATTTTTTTAATGTAGATCTTGAAAAATATCAAATACCTTATAGTATTTTAGTTAATTTTTGATGTTCATTATTTTTGGGCGCATGTATAGATTGATTCAACAAATGAATTGAGGAAGTGAAGGCATAATAGAGTTGGCCAGAAAAGATGGAGAATGAGATACTTATTACTGTGGATACATACTATTTTCTAAAAATGATTGTTTCTTGTAATAGATACATGAATGTATATGTGCGGGGTATAACCTTCTATAATTGAAAATTTGACACTCAAAATGTAGAAGTATTCTTTGACTGTTACTGTTTTTCAGAAAGAAGATGGAAAAAGTATCCTGGTAGATGGGACAGTCCAACTTGGTAAAGAGTATGTCTTCAATCATAACATTGTAAATATTATTTCATGATTTATCATAATATTTCTTGAACATGAATGTTGAATTTTTTAGTTATATATGATTATATCGTAACTCTAACTTGTTTCAGATGGTAATATGGTTCTTGTTAAGGAGTTATGAAATGTTCTTATAAATGAAAAAGGCACCATTGATTCCCCCCAAATCAGTGGTCTCTATCCTACTAAAGAGAAATAAATTTGGGAAACTAAATCTACAATGGTCACCCATTATCAAGCATTCCAAAAATTATATGCTTCTGCATGACATGCCTGTTTGGATGACCAATGCCATGTGTAAAAAGCCCCAACATCAATGGGGTGTGGGCCTATTATATTTTTTGTAAAATCCCCTGAATAAAACCTTGGATAACATTGGGAATAATGATGTCTCATTTTTGTATAGGATGATCGATAGGTGGTCGTGGAATGTATCAAATTTGTGTTATTCCCACAAGATAGTCAGAAATATGACACCATCTATCTATTATCATTTCAAATGGAATGTATGCCTTTTGGGATCACTGGATGGCTAGTGGGAAAAAAAATTTGTTAAGGAATTTGATCCCTTTAATCTTTATTTTTGCTGAAATTTACTATCTTTTACACATTCTATATTAACATAGTTATTAGACTCCTTTTTTTTCATAAATGAACCAATATGGGGGCTTCCCCATTCCACTTTTATTACCGATGTCCATGCATTGATCATGTTAAATACTACTCCATTTCATGCTTTGGAATTATTATTTTATATGTCTCCCTCCTCATAATCTACTCCTTATTATCTTCCTCCACCATTTTATTTCTCATTATTTAATAATAATTGGAAGCATTTTATTGGGTCTGGTGTGGGGGATTTTGGATTCATTATATCTCCAATTTTTTCTCGAATCGAAGGAATATACATTTTTTTCAATATCTGGTTTTGGTATGTGGCCTAATTAAATTTTCATTAATTTTCATATTATTTATATCATTTGGTTCTTTTGGCCAAGCCAACTCCTTAGGCACATGAAATTAAAATAAATACAATTATATTTATAACTTATTTTAGTCTTATAAAATCATTTTGATATATAAATTCATGTTGGATTGAGGAAAGCCTTTATTGGACCGACTAAAAATAGAATTTTGGCATGTTTCATAGAAATTTTGAAATTTAATTTTGTGTTATATGGATGATATTATAATGTAATGATTTGGTTGTTGGATATGGGTTTCATGGGAAGTCCCCTATTACCAGGTAGTTTTTATGGATGTATAAATCCTTAATTAATTATGGAATTTAGCAATTTAAAAACCTAGATTAATTTATGAAAATTTCATATCTAAGAATGTAACCAATGTAGTTATATTTCATTCAGTTGATGAATGTTTTATGTCAAATTGTTGGAAGAATTATTTTCATGAAATTTATTCAATTGTTTATTATTATAGAATTCTATATAATTTTACATGGACATATTAATGTTTTTTGGTGTGTGATTTCATTGATTTTCATTCAATTCCATTAAGGGACTCCTAGTAATGTCTAGAGTGAATAAATTTGTTGATTTAGTTTGATCCAAATGTATGGAATACCTTGTGTAAACCAGTAGATTATGTGAACATTTATTATAGTTACTATCATTGGGAATCCCCTTAGAATATTGTAAAGTATGTACTTTTAAAATTACAAATAACTATTCAATTAAATATTCTTGTAATACATTGGGGAATGTATTATTATGAGATCCCCAAATTTTTTGGATCTTAGTGCATAGATTGACTTCAGTGTTATCCTTGAAATCTAATCAATCCTTGTGTTTCAGTGTAAAGGATATATCCTTGAGTTCTGAAATTTAATATCGACATATTTGGGAATATAAAAAGGGAGTGACCAGATGATACAATTGTATTCCCTTTGGTAACATGATTATTCTTCCCTTAGTGATGTTATTTTTAACTAAATTTGACGATGATATCATCATCGAGTCCGGAGATACGAATTTTTTCCAAATCTTGTTAACACTCACTATGTTGTCTCATTATGACCCAAGGCTCGATATGGTCAAATTTATTTCCACTTCCTATTTTACTAATAGTTCACTTATTTTTACGAAATTTTATTATTTAAACTGATAAAATAGATTTGAATAAAATTCAATTTATTATGGGATATTGAGTTATACTCAGTCATTATCAAGTCCACCTTATGATACCAAGATAGAATTTTTTGATTAAATTGTGGATAAGGGTATGATCTCTACTTTCTATAATTAATTGTGTGGATAGGATGGATTGGTTTATATGAGATCCAAACTAGATTCTAATCTTTATAAGGTTTTATTTCCATTCATTATATTTCCCTATAATTAATTTTTGGTCAGTTGTATATAACATGGTAGATATGCATGCTTTTCTTATTATATATGTGGCATCAATTTAATTTTTTCATTGAGTTTTTTATTGTTTTATAAAAGGTTGTTTTTCTCCAATTTTTCATTTGTATGATGTATTATTTAATTTCATTGTTTTAATATATATATCATTACATTAAATTATCCCCTCAAAAGTTCCTAACAACCTGCATTACGTACTTACAACCTCTTCCATATGGTTAGTTGAGATTATGTCTATGTCACACATTAAAATAATACATATTCAATATATTTCAGCCTAGTGCATGAAAATATTGAATAAGGGAAAAATTTATGTTTGCTGACAAATTGATAATGGAAGACCTAAGAATAATATGTTGTCATTTCAAGGTAATGTGGTCATTCTTAAGAGTTATAGACCCATATTAGTGGTAATATACAGGTTTTTTGGATTTTAAAAGTTGTTCAAGAATTTCACTTTTATTGTTGATTTATTTCAACCTCAAGGGGTGCACATATTTATGAATATATAGAATAATGGGATTTTTGAACATGGATTGATAGATAATTAGAGTAGTTTACATTCAGGTATAATCTTAAGAACTTGAGAGTTTCATGTCAGTGTGACTAAAATATAGTTTTTAAAATGATAGGATGATGATTAATATACTATATATTATATACATATATATATATATATATATATATCGATTTATATAATTATGTGGGCTTATTTTTGGAAATATAGTATATAACCATTTATACACTATTTTCACATATAATCATATGGTTGAATTATATATATCCAACACCATGGGTGGCCAATTTTGAATTAACGAGGATATAAAATAATTTCAAAAAATATTTGTGGGGGTAAATAAGGTCCTTGTATGAATCATTCATGTTATATTAATTTTTAAATTATAAATGGAATTATATGTAAAAAAACTATTTATTTGATATTACATCCATTATGAAATTTTAGCACCTATAATCTAAACGAAAAATGAAATTTAAAAAAAATAATCATATCAAAATAAGGATAAGTTTCTTTTGATGGTAGATAATGACTACATATATTATGATAGAAATATAGAATTCAATGTTCTAAATGACTAAATATTTGAAATTGTCTCATTTGAAAATTGAATCTTTTGTGGTGACCATTAAATGTGATGAAAATCGCAAAATTAATTATGTTTTCTTCTTAATAATGTGATTTGGATTTCAAATTTCAAAAGTATAATGAACAAATATTATAATTTAAGTGTACTAGAAAATGATAGTATCCTAAATATATATTTTATCTGAGACATAAATAAAATTCAATAATTTATTATATTAAATAAACTTTTTTTAATATAGCTCCCATGTTTACTACAACATTACAAATGAATAGAATTATATTTACCCAATCCCAATGTCAGGAGACTATATAAAAAATCATAACAATATGAATCCTTAATGAATAGTGGATTGTGGCCTTGAGAATTTTTTGGGTCATGGGGGATCTCATATTATATGACCATGTGTGAATGGCATTGACCCACATAATGTAAATGTTTTTCTAGAGATCTAGCAAGGTTTTGGATACTCTAGTGTTAATATATATGACATAGTGTTTTATTATATCCATACTAGGTGGAAATACATATAAACGAGTATATGTGAACCTTGTTCCATGAGATTCAACATACATAAATCTACTATGGTGACCCACTAGGGGAGTTATCCAAATCTTTTAGGTGGTTAGATTAATAAATCAAGGGAATATTCCTTGAATTATCATATTAATGAATGATTTTTTTTATAGAGTGTTTGGTTTTGCTTATTTAGATTAATACAATATTGTAAAGAAGGGTGATCATCATTCTAACACTAATAAACATTATAATGTTTTTTGATGGTTGGATCACTTGGAATACTATCTAATTATATTTTTTGGTGTTTTTTGGTGTGTTCAGATATGGTTCATGATGGGTGGGTCCAGGATTAATTAATCATGGTGAAATTCTATGGGTTGGATGCAAAATAATGTGATCTTCATTAAGACATTAATATTAGGTATAATAATTCCTTATGAATTATTAGCTCATGTGAGTTAACTATTGTGAGGTCAATAGGTTTGGGCATCAAGTGCCTTTTGTTGAGGATTCCCATAAAGTTGTTGATACAGGTATACAATTTACCTCATTCTTTTGTATTTGGTACACCATGTCATATAGTTAACATAGTGATAAAAATATGTTGTGAGGGAGGGATTTGGGTGATGATTATCCCTCTAAATTATATATATGTTTTATTATGTAAATATAGAAACTAATATTTACATGCTTATGCGATTCCCAGATTAATGGTAGTTATGGAGTGTGATATAGTGTTTTAATATATATTCCATGATTTGTGGGAGGGTCATTTATTGTAAAACTCAATTGATTGTGATAAAATAGTTAAAATAGTCATCTTGTAAAATGTGACCCCTAGATTGTGATTTATATTTTGGTAGTTAGAACACCTTTAATGTTCACGGTGCTTCGTTTGTTATCTTACTAGTTCCAATGGGGGTGATCCCCTATGGTTTTCCTCATTTTCATTTGTGGTGTGTTTTCTATAATCAATATCTTTTATTTTTTGTATGGTAAACAATTCCATACATAAACAAACATTAAATTGTTTGGGTCTTAGAGGATCTCAATATATATGATTTTTTAGTGTCGGGATTAGAATTGATGACCACCTTCATTGAGAAGAGTCATGGATCCATGTGCATTTCAATGAAAAAGTTCAAATCAGATTGAAGTAGTAGATAAATTTATGTTTCATTTTGGAATAAATTATAATGTATTATAAAATTTATAAATATTGTTTCTCAGTGATGGTGACAAAATGAAGGATTGAGTTTCATTATAACAACAAATACATCTTAATCATAATGGAGTCTTTAAGGGTAGCTTATTTGGGTGAGAAAATATCTAAAGGACCATAATGAATATATTTATGGTTAATAAAATTTAGTTCCCTTTTGATTTTGGAATATGTACGTTAATGTTGAGGGGTGTTCACCATAGGCAATATGGGGTTATTCTCTTTCCTACAAATTCAGTATCAGGGGATGTCAAGGATGGTGTTCATGTATGATTGAGATGAGAAATGACAAACATATATTTATTTATGCTTATATTTTATAGGAAGAACACAACTGACTATTGAGTATGGTAAATAATATGAAATGGGCCATATATATTAGGATTTTTGTTTCATGAATGATTTTAAGTAAAGTTAATCAGTTGGGAGACACAACCTATCGTGAAATTTTCAACCCTTGTGTTAGAGTGTCATTGGTGTTGAGACACTAACCATTGAGATAGTAGATCTGAATCATCTTGATTTAATAAAAGATTAATAGGGATAATTTAGATGTATTATATGAATATATTTCATTTCAAAATGATATACATATGGTCTCTAGGTGACTCTGATCATTGCTGAATTGATGGTTATCCAAGAGCATGATGATGAGATCCATTCACTATTAGTTCAACTAAAGAGTTTTTCTAATGGTCAAGGTAAAACATTTGTAATAATAGTTGGCATGTTCATGAAATTATTTTAGATTATATGTAGTTATGATTGGGTGTTTTTTAGATCCATATAATGTTTTATTAGAACATTTTGAATAGTAACGTATTGAATTTCAATTTTTTTAATAGAAATGGACTGATGTAAACCTCATTAGATGAATCGTATTCAATATTATTGTTTTAATTGTGTTTAAATGAAGTCTTCCGTTGAAATATATAGGATTTTGACCCTATGAATCCGAGAAGGGAAAAATTTTCAATTGTATTAGGGATCTAAAAAAATTATTCTATTTTATTACTATGTTACCTCTGAGAATTGGGTGTTATATGTTTTATATAAAGATATCATATCATAGAACCATTGGATTTTTGTTTTAATCTTTCAATCCAGTGTATGGAAAATAACAATAACTCAAGAACACAAATTGTGTGATATTTATTATAAATAGAGTTCCAAATGAATAGATACAAACTATTTAAAATAAATATTTAGTTTCAGAGAAGATAGGTATTTTTACATCATAAAATTTATTAGGTGAAATGGTATTATGAAAGGTTCATCGTGGGATTGTATGAAAATGACAAGTGGTGGTGGAAATGGTTAAAACCACTATATTGACCTTCCTAGAATGAGTGTCTAGTGGTGGATAGAATTATAAGAAAAATTAGTTTCAAAATTCATACCTATAATAATATAACACAAACGATAGTTTAGGTTTATTTCATGATAAATAAAAATTAGTACAGATCAGGATAAGCATTATTTGGATAGTGGTGGGTATCATAATTTATTATCCTCAAAGATAATTCATAACATTTTTCGATGGTGGGGAGTGTACCTTTGTCATTTTCTAAATTATTTCTTATATTGATTGGTTTCTAATTAATATTGGGTGTTGTGTAGTGTTTTTCAAATATTTGTGGAAAATAATATTATTTATGGATGTATGATTATTTGAATCATTCATGATTTAATTATGTTTTTATATTATTAATTGATATAATCTATAATATGTGTATTGGAGGTCATATGTTAAGAAAAAATGTATTAATTTTTATCCATGTTAGTAGGTTTCCAATTATGTGATCTCTGATGGTCATGTTCGAAATATGAATGTAAATATTATGGCAAGGACTCAATATATTAATGGTCAATGTAGTGATACTACACTTTTCAATTATTTTTTTGGTGGAACTGTTTCTATTTATATTAATTACATGAACCCATGTGTTGTGATTTTATTAGATGAGTATTCCATGATTCTACTAGTACTTGGTCATCATGTCGGGTTTGAGTCTCATTTCGACTCAATGGTGTTGATACTGATGGTGATTGAAACATTAAAACATGTATTTGTAGATTTATATCGACCACATCAATTGATTTGAATGTGTTTGGTTCATCCGTTTATGGGTATAACATGGGTTATGTATATCGGAGAGTAATAATATTTTATGGTGGGGAGATTGTAAAAAGCTAAAACCTTAGGGCGATTTATGTTTTTTAAAAAAATTTAAAGAAACTGTTATGAACCCTTGGTGAAGTTATCTAGATAGATCTAGGAGTTCCAATGTTGTATGGTATTCTTAAGAGGTGACCATGTCATGTGACCAATGGTTCATATTTCAATGGTATTTCCATAGAAAGGAAACAACTAGTCAGTTTTTCTTATAGTAGGGTTTATGTCTATCAATTCCTTGTTGCTCACCAGTTAGGCCTGGGAAAAATTTTTAGGGTTTACTTTTTGGGAATTTTTACCCTTTCATTCCCTCACCATTTAACATTATAATTATTTACATTTTCCAAAAAAAATGACAATTTTCCTCTCTTCCCAACCGTATTGGATCTTGGTGTTCCTATTTTTATCTTAGTCTAATTCCAATTCTATATGGTGTGATGGAAATAATATAGTAAGTATCAACTCTCCAATATTTATTCAATGTGTTTCTTTAATTCATTTTTTGGTTGTAACCATATACTAATAATGTTTCCAATTGTAATGTAGTTTCTCTAGTTTATCCATATCATCCATTTTCACACGAATCTATGGTTGCTCTAATATGTGTGGTTACCTAAGAGGTTTTGTGTCACGAACCGAATCGGTTCGCCATCCGAACCGACGCCCGACCCGGCCCGCGGCAAGGCCCAAAGGGCGTTCCCGATCCCCACGGGCTGGCACAAGTGCTCGGGTATCAAAATAAACCTTGGGAACGATTTACTCGAGTGAATAAATGTAAAGCAGCCAACCAAAGTAAACCAAACAGAAATAAAGGTTACAGCCAAACATGTAGTTGACCAAACAGGTTTTTGGTTCATAATCATTCAATACCCAAATAACACTAAAATAAGATGACCAAAAACCAACCTAATAACTATCGCCCGGTGTGAGGACACCGCCTCTAAGACACCACCAAAACGCCACGTAGATAGTCCTGCTAACAACCTGAACCACTACTCCCAAATCTGGACCCCTACCTGTATCAGAAGTAAACAAGTCTACTTACACCCAAGGGTGTAAGTAGGGTGTGAGCGATCGCCCAACAGGATATCACCAATAAAAGATTCCACGCACAACTATCAAAGGACAAACCACTTGCAATGCTAAAATAAAGAGAGAAAGAAGTTCAAAAGGAACAAAGTTTTTCATAAAACGATTTAAAAGAAAGGAAGTTCAAGATAAACACATTAGGATAGCAGTTCAAGTGACATATCACGTATCAGCATGCACGCAAGGTAACTGGTGGCACCAAGGGATGGGAAAGGCCCTATGAGTACTAGAACTAGTGGGATCCTAGAACGTCGTGTCTCGGTGAAACGTGGCTTAGGCGGCCACGACCCTCAGATAACGTGGCTTAGAAGGCCACAACCCTCAGAACACGTGGCTTAGAAGGCCACGACCCTTAGATATCATATGTTTAGTTAGTGTTGCAGTCGTCAAACCTGCCAGTGAAACCGGGTCGGGTCATCTCCGGAACACTAGCTCACTAGTCCCAGTCTCCCCACCTAATACCCCGGCTTCCCTCCTTGTGCTCATCTAAAGATCAAAATTCATATAGTATGTCACATTATCACTTAGAACCAAATGTGTCACCTGCACACTGATATCCTTTTTGAAAACCACACACACACACACCAAAACCTCCTTTTTTTCTTTTTCCTCTAAAAAAAACATAAACCACACTACACAGTTTACAATTAATAATAAACAGCCAATGTGAGTTTCCGCAATAAATGAAAAGGACTTGCACCACATAAATAGTCCACTGGAAAATTAGAATGCGCATTTAAAAAGTAATTAAAACTAATTGTCAATATGAAAACTAATCAGCAGGGTGATGAAAAATTAAACCAGCATGAAAAAGATTGCCAAAAGATAATTGACTGCGGAATCACCTACCTCAAATAGGCGCGGAAAAAGACACGGCGCAAGACTCCAGTTGCACCGCGGTCGCACTGTCTTGAGCCGTCAAACAGGTCCTAAAAACAGCAGATCGCTCAATGAGTTCAGTGAAAATGTTAACACAATAGTAATGATGATAATTATAATGGAAATAAAATAATAATAATAATAATAATAACATAATAGAATGATAAAAATATAATAATAATAATAGCATTAATAATATAATATAATAATAATAATAACATTAATATATTAGTATTAATAACCTAATAATAATACAATTATAATAACAATAATAGTATAATAATAATAATAATAACATTAATATATTAATATTAATTACATAATAATAATACAATAATAATAACAATAATAGTATAATAATAATAATAATAACATTAATATATTAATATTAATAACTTAATAATAATAAAATAATAATAACAATAATAGTATAATAATAATAATAAAACAAAGCGTTAATAACATATTAGATGAAATGAAACAAAATAAATTAAAGTAATAATGAAAAAAAAGAAATGACTTGCCGGCAGAGAAGTAGGAAAGCGGCGGGGTGGTTGCGCCTGCCGAGCGGAGGAGGATGAAGAAAAAGAAGAAGAAGAAGAGAAGGAAGAAGAAGGGAAATAATAACGGAAGGGGGGAGTGTTTGCTGCAGCAGGGGGCGGCCCGAGGCGGAACAGGAGAAGCGGCCGAGTGGGGAGCTGGCGCGCCGGCTGGTCGGAGGAGGAAGGAGAAGAAAAGAATAAGAAGCAGAATAGAAGAAGAGGAGGAGGAGGAGGAGAGGAAGAAAGGAAGAAGAAAGAAAGAAATATGGCAGGGGATGGTCTGCTACGGGTGCAACGGGGAGTGGCGGTTGCAGCTGGAAGCAAGGGGGCAGGCACCGGTGAGGGAAGGCGGGCAGTGCGGCGACGCAGGTCCGGCAGGAGGTGTGGTGCAGGCAGATGAGGGAGGCAGCGGTTGCTGGTGTTTCCAAGCAGGGAGGCGCAACAGAGGAGAAGTCCGGCGGGAGGTGCGGATGCAGGCGGCTCCGGCGCGGGAGGAGCCGAGCTGGGATGGAGAGGGGTAGCGCGGGGCAGGACTGGGCGCGGCCGAACGGCGAGGATGTTCGAAACAGTGAGGGGTCCGAGATGGAGAGGTGAGGGTGCAGGATGAGCAGGAGATGCGGCGTGAGGTTGAGGCCGAGCGGAAGGATAGGAAAAGAAATGAAATAAATAAAAAAAGAGAGAGAAGGGGTGGCGGCGGCTAGGGTTTCGGGAGGGGGGAAAAGGTTAAACAAACTATGTAAAATAAGTTAATAATAATAACATTAAACAATAATAATATGATAGAAACATTAATACAATAACATAATAATCAATAAGAAGAATAATACTATTAGGATTAATAATAATAACAATAAAATCATAATAATTATAAAAATAATAATAACAATATTAATAATATAATAATAACGATAATATATTAATCATAATACAATAATAACCAATAAAACCATAACAAAGATTTATCCAGTTATTTAACGTTCGAGCATTGGCACTACGTGCCGAGCGACGTGAAGCCAACACGCACATATCGGCGCACTTAAAATAAATTTTATTCAGCTTGCTCGTGCCTTGCCCGCACGCCAAGCGACGTAAGGCCAACGCGCATTTGTCAGCGCCTCTGCGGAAGCCTCTTGTCGATTCAGTCGACACTTCAACAAAGAAATTAAGTAAACCGACAATCTAAACTCATGTAATAAAAATTTAAAATTAGAGTCGTACCTCTAAATGTCGATCGGGCGTGACAATTCGCCCCACCATGAAAACTTTCCGCCCCCGGAAAGTCAGCTCAAAGCCTGATCAGAGAATAGAAATGGGTACTCTTGCTCAACCCATGACTTCCGCTCCCAATTCTAATGTTCATCATTCCCGTTCTGCCAAAGAACACGGACCAGGGGAATGGACTTTCCACGCAACACCTTTTCCCGAGAATCCACTAGACGCACTGGTCGCTCGACCGCAGACAAGTCAGACTCTTTCTCCAGCTCCTCCCAATTCAGCACATACGATGGGTCGGGGTTGTACTTATTTAGTTGGGAGACAAGAAATACGTCGTGAATCGACGTCAACTGTGAGGGAAAAGCTAACCTGTTTTCCACCTTGCCAATCCGCTCAAGAATCTCGAAAGGTCCGACATATCTCAGTGTCAGCTTCCCCTGTTTCCCCAAACGACGGTGACCCAAGTGAGGGGCCACTTTCAGGAACACTCTGTCCCCCATTGAAAACTCGAGATCCCACCGCCTCTGATCTGCATAAGACTTGTGGCGACTCTGAGCTGTCAAAAACCACTGCCTAATAAGATTGACCTTCTCAGATGTCTCCTGAACAAGACTCGATCCCAAGAGCGAGGCCTCTCCTACCTCAGCCCAACACAGAGGAGACCGACAAGGCCGGCCATAAAGCGCCTCAAAGGGTGCCATTCTGATGGAAGAATGGTAACTGTTATTGTAAGCAAACTCGACCAGCCCCAAATGGCGATCCCATGAGCCTCCAAAATCTAACACACATGTTCGGAGCATGTCTTCCAGAATCTGATTCGCCCGCTCCGTCTGGCCATCGGTCTGCGGATGGTATGTCGTTCTCATCTTAATCTGTGACCCAAAGCCTTCTGGAGGCATCCCCAAAACCGTGATGTAAAGCGGGGGTCCCAGTTAGAAACAACTGCCGACAGCACACCATGAATTCTGACCACCTCCTGAACATACAAGCGGCCCAGTTCCTCTACCTTCGTTGTGTCTCTGATCGGAATGAAGTCAGCAGACTTGGTCAAACGGTCAATCACCACCCAGATAATATTCCTCCCTCGAGGTGTACGAGGAAGGCCAATGATGAAGTCCATGGTGACCTCGTCCCACATCCAGGTAGGAATGGGTAATGGCTGGAGTAGGCCAGATGGTCTCTGATTCTCTGCATTCACTTGTTGGCAGGTGTAACATCTGGATATGAAGTCGGCTATGTCCCGTCTCATACCTGGCCACCAAAACTGATGGCGAACATCGTAGTACATCTTGGTGGTACCAAGATGGACGACCCACTGAGATTGGTGGCTATCCTACATCACCACATTTCGCAGAGACAACGGCACTACAGCACGGCCCTTGAAGCATAGGACCCTCTGGGAAGTCAAAGACCAATCAGAAGGAGTCTCCCCACCATGAATAAACTGCATAGATTGCTGACAAAACTCATCACCAGGCTGCTCCTGCCGAATCAACTCTAGAAGGGCAGGAGTCAACTGGATGCTAGACAAGAAAGTACCTCCAATGTGCTCCCTGCTCTCCAAATGCATCTGGGCGAAGAGCCCCATCAAAGTCCACTCATCGCTGGACTACCTCAGCGCCTGCACTGGTACTTTTCTACTCAAAGCGTCAGCTACCACATTGCCCTTGCCAGGGGTATAGAAAATATCAAAATCAAAACCCTGCAGGTACTCGACCCAGCGGCGCTGCCTCAAATTGAGATCCTTCTGAGAGAAAATGTAGGCCAGGCTCTTATGGTCAGAGTAGACCACAAACTTTTCCCCAAAAACATAGTGGTTCCACGTCTTCAAAGCATGCATCACTGCTGCCAACTCTAAGTCGTGAGTCGGATAGTTATTCTCATGCGGCCGGAGTTAGCGGGAACCATAAGCCACAACATGGTCATCCTGCATGAGCACACATCCAAGGCCCGTAACTGACGCATCACAATACACCACATAACCCTTTCTTGACTCCGGTAAGGTCAACACATGTGCGGTGGGCAACCGCCGCTTCAGCTCCTCAAAAGATGTCTGGCACTGTGGGCTCCACTCAAACTTCACCCCTTTCCGTGTGAGTGCGGTCATGGGGGAGGCAAGCCGCGAGAAGTCCCGGACAATGCGCCTGTAATAACCAGCCAAGCCCAGAAAACTCCAGATCTCAAACGCATTTCTTGGCTGCTCCTAGGACATAACTGCTCTGATCTTTTCGGGATCCAATGAAACCCCTTGTTCTGAGACGACATGCCCCAGAAACTTCACTTCCCAGATCCAGAAAGTGCACTTCGAGTGTTTGGCGTACAGGCGGTGATCCCGCAAAGTGCCCAAAACAACGCACAGGTGATGCTCATGCTCCTCCTCAGATCCATAGTTGACCAGGATGTCATCCACGAATACCACGACAAATGAGTCAAGATATTGGTGGAGCACCCTATTCATGAGCACCATGAAAAATGCAGAAGCATTTGTCAGTCCGAAAGGCATGACCAAGTACTTGAAGTGACCGTACCTGCATCGGAAATCCATCTTCGGAATATCTGCTTCTCTCACCCTGAGCTGGTGGTATCCCGAACGCAAATCAATCTTGGAGAACCACTTTTCCCCCTTCAGCTGGTCAAACGAATCGTCAATCCGAGGGAAAGGGTATTTATTCTTGATGGTTACCTTGTTCAACTTCCGGTAATCAATCCACAACCGAAGGGTTCCATCGGCCTTCTTTGCGAATAAAACCGGTGCGGCCCAAGGAGAGACGCTCGGGCGAATGAATCCTTTGGATTCCAAATCGTCCATATGTATCTTTAATTCCCTCAATTCGGTGGGGGCCATGCGATATGAGGGAAGAGATATAGGCTGTTTTCTTGGCGCCAACTCAATCGAGAACTCAACGTCTCGCTCTGGGGGTATTCCAGAAAAATCATCTGGGAAAACCTCTGGGAACCCATCCACTACACGAGGTAACCCACCCTGTGAAATACCACCATCGTCCTCCAGCGCGAGTGACGACAACTGATAAGCAAGATTTCCAAGCTCAGGGAGTGGAGGTCCCGCATGTCCCGACCGAGGATCCCATTCTCCGTGAAATAGCAGAGGAGTCTCATCTGGTGCTGTAAAGATGACTCGGCGTTGATATCAATCAATGTGCGCCTGGAAGCGCACCAGCCAGTCCATACCGAGGATCACATCAAATAGGTCCATGTCAAGGACCAAGAAATCTCATTCCATCTCGACTCCCGACATAGAGAGTGCGCACGATCGGAACATGAGGCCTTGCTCCCTCTTTTTCCCCAACAACGTTACCAACTCCATAGAAAACGATAACAACTCGGTTGGTAGGTTCAGAAGATTCACAAAACGAGCAGATATGAAAGAAACTGAAGCACCAGTATCAAATAAAACTGCAGCTATAGAAGATGCAACCAGAATAGTACCTCGAACCGTCAAGGGCCCTGCATCAGATCCTGCTGGTGCCTGATCCACAGCATGCAGTTGCCTGATCCCCGCCTGAGAACGACCGCTCACCTGAGGCTCTGCCCTGATATGGCTCTGCCCTGAAGATGATCCGGTCCTACCACCACGCCCACCAAACCGAGATCATGTCGTCTTGGTCGGCTCTGACTGAACTGATACCCCTCTAGAAGCCACTGATCCAGCCCCACTCTAATAAGGGCGTGCAGTCCTGCAGAAGCGCTGTAGATGTACCACAACTCCACATCCATGGCATGGTCTGGGAGGGTATTGAAAAATAGGTCGGATGTGCCCTGCCCTTCCGCACTGATGGCACACAACGGACCCTGCACCAGAATCCCCAGATAAAAACTGCCTGGGAGGATGTCCTGAGCTGCCATCACCCTTCTTCCATTGCCCATCACGCTTCCTCCTCCTCTCAGATGAACTGCCACTGCCAAGCCCTGACACTGATCCAGAAAACCCCGACTTTCCCTTCTGGTCAATCTCGGCCATACAAGCATGATCAACCACCT
Source organism: Viscum album (assembly GCA_963277665.1). Lineage (NCBI taxonomy): Eukaryota > Viridiplantae > Streptophyta > Magnoliopsida > Santalales > Viscaceae > Viscum > Viscum album. The sequence goes on along the minus strand of OY728157.1, from coordinate 1,624,376,169 downwards.
CAGCATAAGTCATCAGCTTGAACAAGAAACCCAGGGAGTGAATTTCTGGTCGAAGGCCCTTCTCAATCTTCCGAGCCTTCAAGAATTCGCTCGAAACTATCTCAGGTGCGTACTGTACCAGTTCAGCAAAGCAATTTGCATACTCCATCACTGTCTGATTCCCCTGCGAAAGCTCTATGAACTCCCGAGATCTAGCATAGGCTACGAACTCTGGACAATACTGCTCGTTGAAGATACCCTTGAAATCCTTCCAGCTCATGTGCCCATGCTTCCCAGCCTGGACCACTGAGTCCCACCATTTGCGACTAGAACCCTCCAGCTGGAACGAGGAACACTTCACCCTGACTTCCTCAGGCGTGTTAAGGAATTCTAACATGCGTTCTATCTTTTCAAGCCACTCCTCTGCCTCCTGAGGTTCGGAACCACCTCGGAAAGAAGGAGGTTTGCTCCTCAGAAACTCCTGACCTTTATCCTTCTTGGAGCCAAAATCGTCCCCTCTAGCTGGAACAGGGGCGGGGGCAGGAGTCGCCCCTTGTCCTAAAGCCTGAACGGCTCGGACCATCGCCTCTACAAATATCTGATCAAGCGGCGCGGGAGAACTATCTCCGGCTTCCTCCCGTGGATGCATGGGAACTCTCCGGGGGGCATCTTACTGAAAAAGGGTAGCAATCAAGAAAGAAAACCATCAATAAAAAGGGAATAAATTTTTCCAACAAGATAATCATTCATCAATAAACCAAACATGCAAAAACTAATCCATATAAAATCTTTACTTTCCTTACCTGGTGTCCACGTACAGTCTGCAGCCTGCACGTCCCACCCAGAAAATAAGTGAAATAAGCACCCTAACATCCCATGGTGACTCAGTATCTGTCACGAGGCGTGCTGGCCAGGAAATCTAATCACAACATGAATTCTGAGCCACGACAGACCCAACTCATGTATAACCCAAGTCATGTATAAATAAACAAAACCTCCCTCTGATCCCATTTTGTCACGAACCGAATCGGGTCGCCATCCAAACCGATGCCCGACCCGGCCCGCGGCAAGGCCCGAAGGGCGTTCCCGATCCCCACGGGCTGGCACAAGTGCCCGGGTATCAAAATAAACCTTAGGAACGATTTACCCGAGTGAATAAATGTAAATCAGCCAACCAAAGTAAACCAAACAGAAATAAAGGTTACAGCCAAACATGTAGTTGACCAAACAGGTTTTTGGTTCACAAGCATTCAAAACCCAAATAACACTAAAACAAGATGACCAAAAACCAACATAAGAACTGTCGCCCGGTGTGAGGACACCGCCTCCAAGCCACCACCAAAACGCCACGTAGATAGTCCTGCTAACAACCTTCACCACTGCTCCCAAAAGCTGGACCCCTACCTGTATCAGAAGTAAACAAGTCTACTTACACCCAAGGGTGTAAGTAGGGTGTGAGCAATCGCCCAGCAGGATATCACCAATAAAAGATTCCACGCACAACTATCAAAGGACAAACCACTTGCAATGCTAAAACAAAGAGAGAAAGAAGTGCAAAAGGAAAAAAGGATTTCATAAAACGATTTAAAAGAAAGGCAGTTCAAGATAAACACATTAGGATAGCAGTTCAAGTGACATATCACGTATCAGCATGCACACAAGGTAACTGGTGGCACCAAGGGATGGGAAAGGCCCTATGAGTACTAGAACTAGTGGGATCCTAGAACGTCGTGTCTCGGTGAAACGTGGCTTAGGCGGCCACAACCCTCAGATAACGTGTCTTAGAAGGCCACGACCCTCAGAACATGTGGCTTAGAAGGCCACGACCCTCAGATATCATATGTTTAGTTAGTGTTGCAGTCGTCAAACCTGCCAGTGAAACCGGGTCGGGTCATCTCCGGAACACTTGCTCACTAGTCCCAGTCTCCCCACCTAATACCCCGGCTTCCCTCCTTGTGCTCACCTAAAGATCAAAATTCATATATTATGTCACATTATCACTTAGAGCCAAATGTGTCACCTGTACACTGGTATCCTTTTTGAAAACCACACACACACACACCAAAACCTCCTTTATTTTCTTTTTCCTCTTAAAAAAAACATAAACCACACTACACAGTTTACAATTAAAAACAAACAGCCAAAGTGAGTTTCGACAATAAAAGAAAAGGACTTTCACAACATAAATAGTCCACTGGAAAATTAGAATGCGCATTTAAAAAGTAATTAAAACTAATTTTCAATATGAAAACTAATCAGCAGGGTGAGGAAAAATTAAACCAGCATGCAAAAGATCGCCAAAAGATAATTGAGTGTGGAATCAACTACCTCAAACAGGCGCGAAAAAAGACACGGCGCAAGACTCCATTTGCGCCACGGTCGCACCGTCTTGATCCGTCAAATAGGTCCTAAAAACAGCAGATCGCTCAATGGGTTTAGTGAAAATGTTAACACAATAGTAATGATGATAATAATAATGGCAATAATATAATAATAATAATAATAACACAATAGAATGATAATAATATAATAATAATAATAGCAGTAATAATATAATATAATAATAATAATAATAACAACATTAATATATTAGTATTAATAACTTAATAATAATACAATAATAATAACAATAATAGTATAATAATAATAATAATAACATTAATATATTAATATTAATAACTTAATAATAATACAATAATAATAACAATAATAGTATAATAAAAATAATATTAACATTAATATATTAATATTAATAACTTAATAATAATACAATAATAATAACAATAATAGTATAATAATAACAATAAAACACAGTGTTAATAACATATTAGATGAAATGAAACAAAATAAATTAAAGTAATAATGAAAAAAAAAGAAATGACTTGCCGGCAGAGAAGAAGGAAAGCGGCGGGGTGGGTGCGCCGGCCGAATGGAGGAGGAGGAAGAAAAAGAAGAAGAAGTAGAGAAGGAAGAAGAAGGGAAAGATGAACCACAGGTGGGAGTGTTTGCTGCAGCAGGGGGCGGCCCGAGGCGGAACAAGAGAAGCGGCCGAGTGGGGAGGTGGCACGCCGGCTGGTCGGAGGAGGAAGGAGAAGAAAAGAAGAAGAAGAAGAAGAGAAGAATAAGAAGAGGAGGAGGAGAGGAATAAAGGAAGAAGAACGGAAGAAAAATGGAAGGGGCGGGTCTGCTACGGGTGCAACGGGGAGCGGCGGTTGTGGCTGGCAGCAAGGGTGGAGGCACCGGTGAGGGAAGGCTGGTAGTGCGGCGACGCAGGTCCGGCGGGAGGTGTGGTACAGGCGGATGAGGGAGGCAGCAGTTGCTGGTGTTGCCGAGCAGAGAGGCGCAACAGAGGAGAAGTCCGGCGGGAGGTGCGGATGCAGGCGGCTCCAGCGCGGGAGGAGCTGAGCTGGGATAGAGAGGGGTAGCGCGGGGCAGAACTGGGCGCGGCCGAATGGGGTGGACGGGCCAAACAGGGAGGGGTCCGAGATGGAGAGGTGAAGGTGCATGATGAGCAGGAGATACGGCGTGAGGGTGAGGCCGACCGGAAGGAGAGGAAAAGAAATGAAATAAATAAAAAGAGAGAGAGAAGGGGTGGCGGCAGCTAGGGTTTCAGGAGGGGGAAAAGGTTAAACAAACAATGTAAAATAAGTTAATAATAATAACATTAAACAATAATAATATCATAGAAAAATTAATACAATAACATAATAATCAATAAGAAGAATAATACTATTAGCATTAATAATAATAACAATAACATCATAATAATTATAAAAATAATAATAACAACATTAATAATATAATAATAACGATAATATATTTATCATAATACAATAATAACCAATAAAACCATAATAATGATTTATCCGGTTATTTAACGTTCGAGCATCGGCACCACGTGCCGAGCGACGTGAAGCCAACGCGCACATATCGGCGCACTTAAAATAAATTTTATTCATCTTGCTCGTGCCTTGCCCGCACGCCAAGCGACGTAAGGCCAACACGCATTTGTCAGCGCCTCTGCAGAAGCCTCTTGTCGATTCAGTCGACACTTCAACCAAGAAATTAAGTAAACCGACAATCTAAACTCATGTAAAAAAAATTTAAAATTGGTGCCGTACCTCTAAATGTCAACCGGGCATGACATTTTGGTTGGTGATTTGTGTTCATTTAACATTATTTTTCATAATCATATTAAATATTTTTCGGTTTCGTTGACTCATGAGATTCGTGACCAAGAAATTAAATTAAATTTCATTTGTAGATTTATGATGTCATAGATACTCCATTGGAAATGAAAAATAAATTCTATTAGGGTATAAATTTTACATACCCACTAAAGTTGAGAGTTTGGAATTTTTGTGAGGTAATTGGATAAATGAATATGCTCTTTTAGGGTTGATTTCATACTCTGAATATTTTTCTAATGATGTGGTCTATCTAGAATGGACCCATAGACTTAATACTGGTCAGGTAAATATAAATAACTTAATAAATTCCGATTTAAACTATATACACACATGAAAAAATGAATCATAATTTTATATTTTTAAAGTAACCCAATTTAGTGATATTAAATTAGATTGATGTTTTTTTTATTTTGAATGCTTTTAGAAATTTATTGTTTAACATTTTAGGAATATATTATTGGGATTTATTTACTAGGAATTATCCATAAATTCATTTTCAATTGTGTTCTCATAGAAATCCATCTAAATACATGTATTCCCCTAAGGGACTCTTGTAAATGTTTCGTGTTTAGAATTGCATTCTTCAATATAGTTCAAATATATGGAATGTCGTGAGTTTGCTATTTGATTCGATATATAATAATTACCATGAATATAATGGCTTACCAGTCCAAATTTTTTTTTAATATATGAACTAATTAAATTCCACTAAATAATGTCATGATTAATGAGGTGTCATGTTATGGAATTTACTGGGATTAAATATAAACGTATTAATAGATATTATTATTGTTGAATGCCTGATGTTTTATCCCTCAATTATAATTTAGCTTTACTTTATAATGTCACAGACAATTACATGAGTTTATATTACATATATGGATTTGATTGAAAATATAAATAATCGAATTCGCATATGATCTATCTATAATCCATCATATTAAAATATTATAATTTACCTAATTTTACAGCTTAATACTGAATTTATCCATGAAACCTCAACCAGGACTAGGATATTAATGCCATCCAATGTATGTAGGGATGTAATGTGTAATTTCATTGAGACCGATGGTTTTAATTGGTTCAGTTTATTTCCAAATCTAATTATTATTATTATTTGAATTATTTATTTTAAAAAATTATGCATTGCAAATATATTGTTTGAATGTATTAGATATTGTTTGTATTGTCCTACTAAGTTATAGTCACACATTATTTAGGATACCATTTGGTACCTAGAAAAATTTTCTAGACGTATATTAGGTAAGGGAATCTTTCAACCATCTGATATATATTATATAGCATGGATGGAGCATGGGAGATATGAGACATGAAAAATATTTAATTTTATGGAGTTGAAATTTATTTCATTAGTTTTCATTTCATTTAATTTTTGGATTCTTTATATTTCATAAATATTTTATATACTATTCATGTTATATATTTAGAATTAATAGGTTATTCAATGGGGTTTGGTTTATTTTTTAAAAAAACATAGATTTTATGTTTTTTATTTTAATTAAATATGAGGAATTATTTATTTCATATATATTTTCCTATTAATATAGAGTAAAATATCACCATCATAACACTGATTTACATGAAATAATTTTTTATAGCCTATTCCATATGTTGTTGTGTGCATGAAGAGATGTGGTGCACTAGACTTCAGAAACATTTCAGTTGAATCTTTGTGGTGGAATTATGTGTTTTCATGTGATCAAATAACAAGGAATCATACACATAGTATTTTGGAGGATTACAAAGGCTCGAAATTTTCATATAAATTATATGAATTTCTTACATTAATATTTTATCCATTTTATTTTATATATACCATTTATTTTATATAATTATATATTAAAATTTTGATTCAATTTTGGAATCCACAATTATTCCACAACTAAAAAAATATCCATGTTAATTTATAACACATTACTTGTCTCACTATTTTTGTTTCAAAATCCAAAAAAGATTCCATATATAAAAGCAAATATCCTACATTTTAAAATTCATATGGTTCATGAAAATCATCCACATTAAGGATTTGGATCATCTGAAACACCCCCAACTGTAAAAATGGAGTGATAGTAATACAGCCCCCAGTTCTCCATAAATATTTTTATCTACTAAACTAATAAGTATTTTTACCAATTTCGCACATCCCTTGGTTCAATACTCACTATATATCTCAATTATGTAATAATTCTAGCACATATGATTTAAACATATTAATCAACCTCCATATTAAAGCACATAACTCTATGAAAAATAAAATAATCATATAGTGTAATTAACATGGGATAAACATCATTATGATATCAAAAATATTTTATCACATGTATCAAAATGTGTTATACGAAAGAAATGTAACGACACTGAGCATTTTGTGTGATCATTCATCATTTTTTATTCTATGATTAAATATAATATATCCCATAGTTGTAACCTACAAAAAATTATTCTTCAAAAAAATAAAATTTAGATAAATATTTATGTACACAAATTTATACCATGATAAAATTAATGACTCTATGGGAGAAATAATTATGAAATTTCTGGTTTCCATTTTTTCATATATTGATGAGAAAAAATGAAAAAAATGAATGGTGATTCATTTATTGAGTTAAATATCGAGGATAAGTTATGTAATGTTAAAATTTATTTTGATTTTAAGACAAATAATTTGAAATAAAATTTGGATATAGCTTTTATTAATGAAAATATATTTTGGGATTCTATATTAATTAAGAACTATATATTTAAATTCTTTTCTCAGAAAATTGATTTTGATTTTATTATATTACTACTGTATAAAACACACTCAAATTTTTAGATCATGAAAATAATTCCTCAATAAATTTTTTAATTTTTATTGATAACAATGTGAAATTTAAAATATTCCATCATGATATTTAATTTGATAATTAGTTCAATAAATTCCTTAAATGTGTGATGATAATTTTACTGAATCGATATATATATGGATTAATAAATTCATGATATAAAATAACATTCCACCATCTCACTTAAGAAAATATTATTTGGTTTATCGTTTAAAACATCATATTAATATATACATCCATTGTATAATATGTATTGGTTTTAATTTATTTAAATATTTTTGAATTCTTTTATCATTAACAAGAAGAATATATTTTTATAACTATTTAATATAGATATTTATATATTGGTGAACCAATTTGAGTTATAGATAAAAATCAATTGAATGAAAAAAAATGAATATGACATTAATATTTTATAATATTTCTAAAAAGTCATGTTTGAAACTAAAAGGAAGGTGAATTACTTTTTTTTGTAAACCCATGTCACTATTTGATTATATTATCATTTTAATTTCTTATATATGTTATTTAATTATAAAAGTTTCCCTTTAATAAACAATAACAACAATAGTTATTCTAGTTGGTTGGATATGTGTTACTTATTAACACAACGATGTATTTAGTGTATAATTATGATAATTATTATATTATTCTAAATCCCATTAGACAGTGGTGAACTATTTATTCATATAATTACTAATAAAGGGATTATTCTAACCAACACTGTATATTTTTCCCTTTTTATTTGACTTATCTTTTTCTATAAATACATTAAATTGAATTAAAAAAAATTAATTTTACAACTTAAAAACATTCATTTAAAACTTAATAAATAATTCTTGTTTTAAATGATGAAAAAATATATAACTAATTATTTTGTAAAAAAATACTTCAAGAATGATATTTTTCTAAAATTTCCCTCATATTTTATTTAATACACTTATATTTATTTTTTCTTGAATTATATTTATGATGGTTTTATTTAGATGAAAAAAATTATTAAAAAATAAAATGATATTTTTATATTATTTTTAAATGTGTATGTTCTTCATTGGTTTATTTAATTTTCCATTGTTTATATATATATATTATATTTTTATGTTTTTCATTTAGATTTTTATTCAACTATGTTTATATATATATATATTTTTAATTAAAATATATATTTAAAATTGATTTTTATCATATGAATTGTTTTAGTCTATAAACTAAAAATAATAAAATCATCATGAAACTCATTTTATGCACATTTTTTTACATTTCTAAAAAATTAAATTAATCAATTTCATGACAACTAATTAATAATAAATTATATAAAATATTTCTATATTGTTTCTATAAATTTTATATTTTAGTGTATTTAAAATGAACATATTATTCATATATTCTTTATAAAGATATTTATTTAAACAATTCATATTTTAGATTAAATATATTTATCTCCATGAATTTTTTTTGGGGTTATATTAATTATTTCATAAATTAGTGATGTTTGTTTATTTAATTTTATTGTTTCTTCATTTTTTGTATAATATGGTTTGTTGTAAGACCCCGGAACACCCTGAGAGGGGATGGGTCAATCTGTGTGTCATATTTTTCTTTTAATAAGAATGATCTTGTTCCCTTGTTGTTTGAACTTTTCAAACTAGTTTTATGGATTCCATCAGTATTCAATGATTCACATGTGGAGAGACGTCACGTCAGTTTTACATGGTTCACCACTGAGGGATAGTCCCAGGATCATACAACAACAATGTGATAGTCATAAAAATTTCTCTTTTCAGAATTAGATGAGGAATAATAATGTTGGTCCACATCCACTCTATTCTATTCACATTTCCATTACATGGTTTTGGGGGAAGCTCATTGCATCCCTCAGAATGCTTCTGTTGACTCCCATACCTCACTACATTGGCTGATGTATTAATTACATTATCGAAATGAAGGTGTCTTCAATAGATTTTAGTTGATGACTTTGTAACAGTCCATCATGTGTCTCTAAATACATCTATATCGTGAACCGGTGCACTTTAAATAACTAATCAATCAACCCTTATATTAAAAGCTAAATTTCACCAAACACTAATTCATTTGCTAAAAACCATCAATTTCAAGAGGATTTGGTATTTGTTGCATAAGATGGATTTCATGAAGTGATTATTTTTGGTGCACTACATATCATTCATGTAGCCACACCATAAGGATCACATGGTCTTTTATACAAAATTTCCACTTCAGGCAAAAGATCTGATCTCTACTTCTCTTTTACATACAATTCCTTCAAGAGGAATATGGTAATATTTTTCATTGATAAATTCTTATATCATAAATGGGGTTAGCCTCCTATTTATAGGATTTGAATACTCTATAATAATGTTTCATAAATATCTCCATAGGTGTGCATAACATTCATTCCGAGTTAGCAAAACACATATTACATCTCATTAGGTGTGTAATATTCAACTGTGCAACCTCATCTTTCACACACATTTAAATATTGTGCAAACTTATTTCCTTTTACATCATTTGGTAAAAAGATACCAAAACTATAATTGTGTGAATTATTCCAAACCTACTTCAATATTGCACTAACTCCCTTTTCCAAAAAACACTTTTCTCCATTTTCCAATTTATGGACACAATTGTTTGGTAAACACTATGAATTAACGAAAACTTCAATTTTTTTATCTTCTATAATGGTGAAGTCCATGTACATAGAAATTTTTTATTCATCCTATGTGGGTTGAAAAAAACACAAACCATTCACCATATACATAAAAGAACATACATTGTTCCATTAGTATTACCCAATGGGTTTGATGGAAATTTGAAGATAAATTCTTAATACAGAACTGACCACAATCAAAACCTGATTTGTAAGCAAAAACACATCCAACAGTATATGTCTAAATGAGAAATGATCCATGTAGAAAAAAATAAAGGAGTCTTCAATTGGGTTCTCATTTGTTTGAACTCTTAATTGATTTCTCATAACAATTATGTGTTTTCTCCATTCTCGTTTTAACCCATAATTTTCAACATTTGTAACTAATCATTCTCCCCAATTGTAAATTTTTTTAATTTCAATATTCACCATAATTATATACATTTCAACACTGATTTTATCCACTATCACACCACTTGTGGCCTCATTATTATTTTGAATACCTTCAGATTTCATTTAAGGATAGCTATTAGGAATGTGGGATAGACATTATCGGGCCATGTTACAGTCAAGTACAATAGGCCTCTGATGATTCTCCTGTAAACGGTGGGATCTAATAAAGTTTCATACCCATGATTCTATATTTTTTCACAACCACAATTGGTGTCAACATTAGGTTGTATCCATGCATATTGTGTTTCTACAGCAACTGTATGACATAACACTCAAATGAAATAAAAATGTGGTCTTTCCTCGGAATCAATTCTAGCCCCATGAAATATATAAGATAAAAAATCCTAGAAATTTTAGAATTTAATTTCATAAAATTAAAAAATTCTTCCACTAATACTTTCCTACCATAACCATGTAAAATATCATCCACATAAACAAGTACTACACATTTTTCTACCTAGGAATTTATCCCATAAAGATTATGACAGCTGCATCCTCCATTAAGTTAGTGATTTTCATATACATATATAGATTATAACAACATGATCATTGTGTCAGTAATTCAATGTAGACTTATTATTCTAGAATTCCATTTATTAATTTTGTTTTAAACATCTATATAATAAAAATTATATCCTCTTAGAATTTCTGTAGCATGATTTATAAAATCATGATCGACTCTAGTTTCACCACTAGAGCATCCTTTTCTTCAACATGAATTCCATCATCCTGGGAACATCTTTTAAATAGTAGGCATGGCTTGTTCCTAATCACATTCTAATTCTGTTGAGGTATTTCTTGAAGATCAATTTGTCTCCAATCACATTGATGGTTTTCCAGCCTATTAACAAGAACCCATGTATGGATCTTCACAATTTTACCAAGTTCATAATTTATTGATTTTACCAAGATTCTTCATTCATGGTTTCATCAAATGTGGACTATTTAAATATTTATATGAAGGTAGATTGTAAATCATCCCTAATTATCCTTATCATTGTGGGAGCAATATGATCACTAATGATGATTGATTGATCAGTTTCGTCTCTCCAATATAACTGGTGAGGACTAGATGATGTTTCTCCATCCATCATTTATTCCTTTGACTCGTCTTGAAAATCAGTTTCATTGGGCTAGCCCATATTATTTTATAAGATTCCAAGATTTCATCATCTGAGTTTTTCCATTGAAAAATAATCTTAATACATGAAAAACCTTTAAAAATATCATTATCATCATGAAATTTAATTAATAGAGGTTAGACAATAATTGAAATAATGATTATCATAGATTCTTCATCATTAATCATTTTTCTCCACATTAGGGGAAATATATATCAGCATTTTCATAATGGTTATTCTCATCAAGAAGAAAGTATTTAAAAATGTTTCAGTATAGAGAGAACACTATAGTGGTTCTTAATATAATGATTTTCGAAATTGGATGACAACATTAATTTCACCAAGGATAATATTCATCAATACATTATCTTCACGATTGTAGAAATAAGATCAGTCGAATATGGTGCCTTATTTATCCTAGTTCTCTATAGTAGTGAATATTCTACTTTATCTAAAAATTAACATCTTTTATGTTTGTATTTAACTAGAAAATTATGGATTTATTCAAAGATTCTAATTTCTTCAGATTGGATATCAAGAATTGATATCCCAATCTACATCATAGGTTCTCCACTAGAGAACTCGCTTAACATTAAATTCCCTTTTTATAAGAAAAATTAAAATGCACATAAAATTAAAGTAATAAATTATATACTCCATGAATCATCAATATAAATAGCACGATTGAGAGGATCTTCTCAATAATTTTGGTCCATTTGATCCAGTATTCATTTTCCTACATGTGAGTATGTGTTATAATTTATTTTTTTTATGGAATAGATAAATTCCAACTAACTTCATCTTAATATGGATACTTTTTCTTCATGACAACCATCATAGATGATACAATCTTACTGATATTAAGGATTTCTTGTTACTATAGTGTTAGGGTAAAAAATTATTGTTCAGGGTGTCATAGTTTCATGCATCTCTCACAAAAAAAATATTGTAAATGATATTTTCATTTTTATAGAAAAAAATCAAGACTGTTTTATTCTTCATTATAGGAATTGTTTTTTCTATTCACACCAAATTTATCTGTTTCATCATCATGTTTCCATATACGTTCCAAATATTCTGGCCAAATAACCAATGTGCAATTAGTAACTATTGTAGAAATTTTTGATATTATACATGGTTTTATCTGAGTGACTTCCCAATTACTTATTATTTGGTATGAACAACCCTTCATCATCATGGATTTAAAATCCATGTCCTTTTCTAGTTCCTCTCTTGAGATATTAATTGATGAATTTGTGTTTAATGATTCTTCTGATTTCAACCCAATGTAGATTCATCATTCTCTTACAACATTTGTGGTGTTATTTTATTATAATCAATTAATTCATTTTTTGATGAGAATGTATAAGTCTTATAACCACTACCATTTCATACATCACAAATGTTATCAAGATATCAATATATCTTTGTAGTAAACAGATTCTTATAAACATGTTGTATGTTTTTTAATCATTTCTTGGTTCCCCACACATTATATAGTCTTATTTTGTGATTATAAATTTTTAGGATTTTACCTGAAATATATATCACAATTCCCAAATCTGTTGCAGCACCAATATTGTCCCACAAATCATGAATTCTTGATATCTCTTGTAAATGTTTATTGGCACAACATCCTTACATTTTTTCTTATTGTGGGAAATGGTATTTAATTCTACTTTTTCTATCCACTCTAATCTTTTTTTTATGTTAATTATCACTTTTTTCATCCATAATTGTCTAATATTTATCTCAGAACCTATACACATTGTGATAATAGGTTTTGAGGTATTAATACAATATGGTTTTGATGGTACCTATTTTTTCTTAGCTAAATGAGATTGATCATAAATATATATATCAATATCATCTTATCACACATTTTTATTTCTTTCAAATATTCAATATTCTAGTGATAATTGACTGAAAACGAACATTGTTTTAATTTTTTTTGATGTCTAAATATATGTGTCCTCATTATTGACCAATTAGATTCTATGTCTACATATTTAATATTGAAGATGATTTTCTGATCTCCAATCATAATCATCTATTCTTCACAAAGCTTAATTATAATATGAACATCTTATTAATGTGGCATAATTTTATTCTGAATCATTGAGTCGTGTTCCTTGATCTTCTAAAATATTTCATCAAAATTTAAACCCTTGAAATCTGTTTTGTTGTTTAATTTATCATCAAGCACACGTATCATTTCATCATGATCCAGATAAAATACCTATTAAACATCATATTCATTTAGAAATTTCATGGATCATATTTCATGTTCTATATTTGTATCTTTAATGAATTTATCATTTTTGGATAGTGATATATATTCAATAACTATTCCTTATAATCCATTTGAAATATAATCCGCTTCTCCATCTATCAAGGTTATATCTTCCTTTATATAAAGTAAAATTATATAAACAGTGATGAATTATTCTTCCGAAATATCACAATGATATTTTTTTAATCATTTAGTTTCATATAAGATTTTCTATTGATCAGCATTTCTACTTGTGATATGATATTAATCTTGATTAAAAAATTCATATTTTCTAACGCATACCTTACGATAAATAAAATATTTTGATTTAAATGATGTAAATATATTTCCTAATCATTAGTGGACACTTGAGACATATTCCTTTTACTTTCATGGCAGGAAATATCTCCCTTTTCATAATGACGGTGAGAGATACATAAAAAACATCTTTAGATAAGTGGGACGTCATCAACTATCTCTTTTCTATATTTTTCATCTTTTTCAATGACATATTGGATACATAGTTATTCTTTGAATCATTTTTAAAATTATACTTCATTATTGACTCATGATTAGAAATCAAATCTTCAACAGATAATATCGTTATTGTATATAATCAATCATACATGATAATTATTCTCAGATACCACTTGTAAGACAAAAGAACACCTTGTGAGGGGAGGGGTGAATGAGAGTGTTAAATTTTTCATTTAATTAGATAAAACATGTTATAAAATTGATATTACGTCATTAAAAAGTGTGAAATATTCTCTCAACAGTTAAAAATTCACATAAAGAGAGACAACGCATCAATTTTACATTGTTAAACACTATGTTCTACTATATGTAATATATGCTGACATTAAGAAAGTCATACCTAAATACCTTGTTCTTAAATAAATGTGGAATATAAAATATTTTCATTGTCACTATATGCTGGGATTATTTCCTTTACCGAGTTTTAGGGACTGCTCAACACATCCTTCAAAACACTTTCGTTGACTCCACCTATCTAACTGCCTTGGGTAAAGTCTTACTCAGTTTATCAACATGAATGTCTTTTCAATATATTTTTATTGAAGTTATTGCCTCTAACCAAAATGTTACTCTACTAACATCGATGTCCTGGACCGGGTCACCCGAATGAACTAATCAAACAAGCTAGATAATCAAAGCATAGTAAAATCACACAGCGACACTTATGCACCACACCAACCCTTGCACTCAAGATTATAGATTTTTCTGGTAAGATTTATTTCATGAAACCCTTATTTTTCGCACATCACATATCTTTTATGCAGCCACACCACATTATTCACATGGTAGTTTTAGAACAAATGAACACATTGCGAGAAATATTTGATCTTTATATCTCCTCCATGCACAATTTATGCACATAGAAGAGGAACTCGAACACTGATGAAAATTTCATTAATTTTCCATTAGTGTACATGACTTTTATATTCCATAATGATCATACATACAATTTTCCAATGTGTATACATTGGTGCACATGAAATTAATTCAAATCACACAAAATAACATTTGACATTGCATTGTGTGTGTATGATTCTTCCTCACAACCTCATCTTTCTTGAACATTTAAATCATGAGTACTCTTTTTTTCCAATATTAATATTTGATGTAATGAGTATGTAAGAGAAAAAGAAATCATACACCATTTACAGAAAAAAAACATCCTTTGCTCTAACATTATGATTTATTAATTAGATAATCAATAACTTGATGAAAATGTAAATATATCATATGTCTTGTATTCAATTTAAATATAAAAATAATATGTATTTTATATTTATTACCTTTTTATAAAAAGTAATATGATGTCATTTTATTGAAACAATAATTTGAAAAAAAATTAATTCATCTATATGTTATGTTTTTGACTTGTTATATTTTTATAAACCGAATATTTATTAAATTAGTGTTGTTATATATCATTTATTGACAGTAAATTTAATCACTAGCTGAATATGAATATTTACTAATATTATGATTTTCTATATATTATTTAAATTCAATGATTTCATTCTAATTTTTCATAAACAAAATAATAGAAATTTTTTTGTTTGGTATATTTGTTTTTTATTAACATATTATTTAGGTAATATTTTATAATTTCTAGAAAATTTATTTTATTTGATTTATTTTGTAATACTTTTTGATAACATGGTTATTTTTGAGATAATTTAATTATACTTTAACTGAATTTTTTGTTTGATTTACAAATAAAATCAATTATATGAAAATTATTTCTGAATTATTCTATAATAAGTTTTTTTGATTATAACTATAATGATTTTATTTTATTATAATGTCAAATAATTATATTCAAAACATCATCATATAAAATAACCAGGAAATTTTTAGAAATGAAACTATATTACATAAATACAGAATTAATATAAAATATTAGATTATCTAAAAACAAAATTCTCCAAATATATTAAAAAAAAGACAACCATTAAATCATTAGTTAATCATAATTAAATAAAAATAATTGAAATTATACCCACCCATGTGGTGAGTTATTAAATCAACCCATTGATACACTTTTGATGAGGGATTCTTTTAGATACATTAATGGGATCTTTATAAAATAATTTTATGAATATTAATTACAAACTGATCAAAAATGACCTTGTTTGAAAATAAATTTACATATATTTATATGTAAATCATCTCTAGAATAGTATTAATGATTTAAATATCATATATATCCTTTATAAATTTATTTTATACTATTCCATAACCTTTGGAGATAAAAATGAAATGCATCATTCATGGAGACGGTTGGCCATACGTAAGCATTAACGCTACATTCATTTCATTGTCATACTAATGGAATTAAAACTAAATGAGTGAGATATGTATATTATAATTCCACTAAATTATATATGTTATATAGGTAAAATATTTTTATTAATTACATTATTTATACAATCCATGTATTGCATGAACGAGTCACATCACTTGTGGGTGCGGTAGTGCACACTTCCTTATTTGAAATTATCGCTTTTGCACAACATGGAAAGCATAAAGGTTTGTTTTAAATATAAAATAAAGAATTATATAGAAATAATAATACCATATATATCATCTATTAAATACAGTGACATCATAATGTCCACCATAAGAGGTGGTTGAAGATAACTGAACAATCATCGTTTCGTGTGGCAGTAGTTCGCCGTCCTAAGAAATAGTATGTTCTTCACCCTTTAGATGGAGGTGTGTTTAAGTGTAGTTTGAATAATTATTATAACAAAATTTTTGTATATTTAAGATATTGTTTTTGATTAAAATTTAAGGAATAAAAAGTGTTGTGGGGGTCAGAGAAGAAAAATAAAACAAAAAAGCATAAGAGAAGACATTACCTTTAAATCAGGTAACTCTCTGTGGTTTGAAACAAAATGGTTTCTCGAAGAGAATTCTTCCTAAGTTAAGGCTTCTAGGATTAAGAGAGGGATGTGGAGAGATAATATGATAGGGGTTTGGACAATACAAGGGCTTGAGAGGTGTGTGTAAGGGGTAGAGTTGGGGGCCTTTTATAAGAGGGAGGAGGGGCACTCTTGTAAGGTAATGAAATGTTACTTTATTATGAAAGGATTTTAGAATTTTAAAGGTCCCACAATGATATATTTCGAGGAAAAGGTGATAAGGGTTAGAAATACACCCATCAAATAGGGTTTAGACATGTTTATGTCTTATATTTTACCTTATCTTTTAATTTTATTGAAATTGTTCAATAATGAGTTAATCACTGCATCATCATGGGGTCATAATTAAATTCATTTATATAATGTGTAAAAATTATAAAAAATTAGCATGATTTTGGAAATATTAGTAGATTTAAATTTAATATTTATTTTCTAAGATATCAATTATATAAACAAAACTAAAATTATTTTACTTAGGTGATACATACATTAGTTAAACTTTCCTTTAAAAAAATATAATACAAGGTCACTATCACACTAAAGTGATTCTATGGGGTCCCAAAGTTGGAAATAGGAATCCCATGGTCGGCCATGACTCAAAAAAAGTATTTGGACACATGTTTTGGTCATTTAATATTATTTTGATTTTATTTTATTACCCTTAACTACTCGATTACTAATTAATCACGATAATTAAAGATAATTGACGTCGTTACTATTCATAATGTCCATAAATCAAGGAGTATCACTTACATAATTTGGATATTATGATTAAAAATATAGAATCCATTTTATCAAAACCCAAACACAGAAATTTTAGTAATTATTTTAAAAATAATACCCATTTTCCAAAACCAAAGACGGGTTTTTAAGAAGTAAAATCTATCAAATGATTGATTTGTTTTTATATCAATTGTAAAATATAAATTGCATATAAGGACCAATATTGTATTAAATGATAAAATTATAATTCAATTACACTTTAAAACAAAATAAAATGACAATCTATCTATATAATTAAATTAGATGAAAATGCAGTTTTGAATTAAAATGCAGTATTTTTTCACTATTCATTAAAAATGAACATTTGTCAGAAAAATACCAAAAATTTATTCAAAGTAAATTTGATATTCAAAATTATAAAATGATTTAAATTTTACCAAATTAAAAATATATAAGTTTCATTAATTAATATTATAATTAATTCCCACTTTCAAAAAAGCTACCGTGTTTTTATGAAACAATATCTATCAAAAGATTGACACTTTTTTATGTCCAATTTCAATGTGAAATTAATTATAATTTCCACCATTGGATTAAATTGTAAGAATATATTCTAATTGAACTTCAAATTAAATTAAAATTATAACCTAACAATATAACTAAATTATATTAAAAAGAAGGTTTTGAATTATAATACAACATCATTCACTCTTCATTGAAAAATGATCTTTATCAGAAAAATACCAAATACATACAGAATGTATATTTTTAAATAATTATTTTAAATTAGGACATATATTTTCAAATTTAATATATAAAATTATCAAAAAGTGGATTTAAAAAGGGTTTTCCATCAAAAGGTGGTTAATCATCCTTTTAAAGAATATTAGAATACGTGCGCTTAAAATTGGATTCATTCTCATTTTGGGCCTCTAACATTTATTTTGTAAATGTTAAAATATTTGACAAATATAAATTATAATTTTTAGTTAGTTATGTTAATTCCCACCATTAAAACGTCTAGGCATTAACTACCATTTAACATAATATTATTTAATTATTAGTGTACAACGTAAGATTTAAAAGAAACCTGTTGTTGCGTATTGGGTACGCCATCGAGCATAGTATTCAATTTAAAGTAATATTAACATTTCATTTACAAATATTGATAAATATGCGAATGTCATATTCTTTATTTACCCGGGATGTTACAATGCTTCCTATGATAACCACAATAGTACGACTATAACAACCTGGAAATATATCTCCACCAACATAAGATTATATGTCTCTTGGATTAACTTGATGAGTCTTCACAAACTGGGATGATTCTAATGTGTAAGTATAATTTTAGCCGAATAAATGGAAATTTAGTTAAGAATTCATTTACCATTAGTCTATGTCATCACATTTATTAATTATTAACCTGAATAATATAAATTGGAAAACTATTTACAATACTATGAATATTTTTAAAGTAAATTTTTAATTTTATATAACTTATAACCATATTAATTTTTCAATAATTAAATTTCACATCAGTTGTTTTAATGATTTTAATAATTATGTTCAAAATGATTTTGGTCAGTTGAAAATTGTAAAAGAGTTCGTTATTCAATAATAATTATAATAATAATCATGATATATTTATCATATTTTTAAAAAATATATACATTTAATTAAATCCATTTGATTATGGTGATGAATAATGAACTGTGTTACAGTTATAAGGATGGTAGGATGTACATATTCATGACCAACATTTCCATTTATCAAAGATCATTACGGATCTAGGGTGTGTATTATTTTATATTAATATAATTACTGGAAATTGATATATAACACATTAATTATATATATGTTCTTATATATATCATTCATGTGACATGGTGATGAAAACCCAATCAAATTGATTCATGTAGTTGTTGTATCTATGTATGCATGATTGACATTATCATTTTTCTTTGCATGGAAAGGTATGATCATAGTTGATATATTTTTATTTCATTATGATTAAAATTAAATTAATATCATAAATATCTATATACAAATATATATATATATATATATATATATATATTAGTTTAATAATAATAATCCATCAATGAGATATTGTTAATGAAAATAAATTACATCGATTCATGGGGTAGTAGTTCATCGTTCACACGAACGATGAAATATTTTCCCATTTGGCGGAAGTGGATATGAATATAAATCATAAAACTAATATAATAACATCTATGTATATATATGGTATACTATAGTTTTTATATTTTAATGGTTTAATAATGTTTTAGGAACGTGGAAGAAGAAACAAACTCTGATTATATGATAAAAACTATTCCTCTTCTTTTGAAATCCAACATTCCTTAACCCCTTAAGGATACTACAGTTCGTATTCAACCTATACCAAGACCTACAGAATGTGGGGATGGATTAAATGATTTTTTGTATTTATTATTCAAATCAATATAGTATTTATTTATTTATGGTTGAGATAATTTTCTTTCCTTTTATAAGAAAATGGAGGGGCGATCATCAAATTTATCATTATATTAAATTAATATAAATTAATATTTAATTCTAAATGGATCTAATCATATAAATTTATAAGATATGATGATCTTATTTATATATCAATTAATCTATTAAATATCTAATTGGTTTTATTCATATTTCTACACTTAGCTTTTAGTTTTATTCTGTTTTATACCCATTTAACTCATACCATAATAACGTGGTTTTTACACCTTGAGGGTCCACATTGTTACAATGAATTTAAAAAGAACCAATAAATAATATTTTATATATTATCAACCATATAACAATCACCTAGTAGTATTCAATACTTTTATAAGTATTATATAAATTAATAAAATATAATTTTATATAAAATATTAATAACGACAATATTTATAAATATTCATTACATTGACAATAATAATATAAATATAAAAATAGATAAATGACCTAAAATATTTCATAATATCCCAATCATGTCATGATGTTAATAAAATTATTTTATCACTTTTATTATGTAAAATGTTATATATGTTAATATTTTTAATATCATTTATTTTATTTTCCCATAAATTAAACAATTATAGAAATAGCATTTTGAAATATTTTAAGATAAATATTTCATTACTAAAAATAAAAAAGAAAATAAAATAATGAATGTAAATAATTTATCATTAAAAACATGATTTTTAGTCCAACATATTCAATAGATATCACCTTATTAATACTATTACAATTATTAAAAACATGTGTGTGACATGTTTAATCATTCATTTATTAAAATATTATAGTTTTCCTAAACCCATAATTAGGAAAATTCAATATATTCAATCCATGAATGATTATGGATGCTAATTATTCACACAATAAAATTAAGAAAAGTGTAAGGTTAAATTTATAACACTTTTTATATAAATTAAACCCTTAATTAACCAATTTACCCATTATTGTGGTAGAAAAGATTACCAAGTTAACTAATCATACCTACAAAAAATATAAGAGGAAAAAATTTACTAAATTTAGGCCCAGTAATTTAAAATATTAAATAATGCTTTTAAATATTAAAATGAATTTTATTTTTTATTTTAATTTAAAATTAAACAATAAAAAAACAATGAAACTCCATTTTTCAGAAAAATGACCGTTTAAAATGAAAAATGCTTTTATACTATGTTTAAGAATAAAATAAAGTTCAAAAAATAAAAAATGTATTATCATAAAAAAATGAACAAAATTTTCTGAAACTAATCCAAAATTTAATTTAATAATATATATACATTCAAATTTATATAATTTGTCAATAAAAATATCTATTTTTATTTATTCCATGAAAATTGCATATTTTTTAAAAATTATTTAAAATTTATTATAGGAAAATTGTGAAATGATAAATATAAAATGAAATACCTCTTTCCATATACATATTCTGTAATTTAGATAAATTTATTATAATAATCCATAAAAATAAGAAAAATATGTTTTAGGAAAATATAATTTTTGAAGAGTAATATAACATTACTAAATATTGTTTTATTATTTTCTAAAAACTTACATGTATATTTATATTATGTCGGAATATTATATTAATTTCATCAATTATTTATTATTATCCATACAATCATATTTAATAAGTAGTGGATGATGACCACAGTGAAATACTATGTTTAGTTATTTATTTTACATAGAAGTAATGTATCTTATATGATAAAAACATAGTGTTTCGATTTAAAATAATTTGATGTTACATATGAAATTACTCACCATCATCAGTATAATTTATTTGAGTACTCAATTCCTTGTTTAAAAGAAAATTTCAAAATAACTTTTTCCTAGAGTATTTTAGATATTATTATGTTTAAAAATTAAATAACAATGAAAATGTATTTTAAATTAATATTTTATGGAAGTTATTTTTTATAAATAAAAAGATGATTTTCATAGAAATAATTTTTTCATTGAGAAATTATCTATATGATATATGAAAAGTATTTTTCCTTCTATGAATAAATCCTTTTATGTACCCTTTTTTTAGTTGGGGATATATTCCAATGATTCTATCTTTCTTATTTCTTTGGATGGACCATGGTATGTTTGATAACGGATGTACCTTCCATATAGAATTCATTTTACTCTGGATGCTTCATGATTGTTACTATTGATTATAGAATTTATTATAATTAAATTTACATGTTTATATAATAATTTATTTAATTATGTTTCACACCATTCATATAATGAATGCACGAGCCATAGGTAAATTGTTAGGAATAATTGTAAAAACTAAATTGGGTTTTGGAAAATTCAACACAAATTTAATTAGATTCCTTATAATACATCACTAATGGTTTGGTTTTAATGTCTTATATTATGAATTCCATCATTATAACGTAAGTTGTTGGTATTCCATTTGATTATTCGATAATAAAAAATATCCATGGTTATTTTTAAACAACTTGTGATTATTTGAATGGAATTATTTAATCATAATATTTAAATGACATATTATGCCCATGTTATTGATTAAATGGAACTAATATCATTTATATACCTTAAAATAGGGTTTATACATTATTTATTCAGCATTTAGGATATATTTATAACTTTACAAAGGATCTAAGATCACCTATTTCTTATGTTTTATTTTCTAGATAATTATATGTTGTGTTATTTCATTGATATTTAATAATACAATAATTGGAATATTGGTTTTTATAAAAAATAATTTTGTATTTTAGGCTTTAATATGAAATTTTAATTTCATTTTTGTATTTATTTTCCAAATAGTACTTAACTATATTGTGATTGGGGATGTTATTCATTATATAATTTAACAATGTAATATAGTAGAGAGCAGCTATGGGATAATGTGGTTATGGTCACAAAAATATAAGGATACAAAATATAGATATGTGAACTTCAATCCGTTATTTCACCTAAACAATTATCTCATATATATACCTCTTTCCATCTTATTTGTTTTAGACGAGTTTAACACCATAATATATGGGAATATATATTCAATTAAGAAAAAATTGTATCCGTAGATTGATTCACATGAATCAATGATGTAAATCTTGTAAATTATATATTATATAACATTTATTTAGTATTAAAAAGTAAACTAAATTGAAGAATTATTATATTTTCATCAATTAGATATACATACACAATAGGATATATAAGGCATTATATTTGAAAAAAAAAATTCACACAATTTTTTTTTCATTATATATTATATTTTCATTTAAATTTTAAATTTATAGATATTTTAATTTTAATTTTTTTAAAATATCATCATTTTTGAATTAATACTTTAAAATTATCCTATGGTGAATTTTGAAATTTTTGAAAAAATTTGATTTTAATGTGAATTGTGAAACCAACATATTTCCTAAATGCCCAAAATTTAGTGAAATTATTATTATACATAAATGACATAATATATTTGATAAAAAAAGTTATCAATATATTTTATAAATTATGAAAAAAATAATTTTAAAATACTTTGTACAATTGAAAAAAATGGCATTCAACTTTTTCAAAACATAAGTAGTATTTTACAATAAAAACATATCTATTTCACATATATTAATTTTTTTCATCTCATGTTGAAATTTAATATAAAAAAGTACATAATTTTTAACATAAATATTAAAATTTAATTTTATATTTTCAAAATCATTTTATGCATAAAAATATCATTATGATAATTTATGTAAATGACCCTGATAATTGTGAGATGGTTATTTTCATATAATATATATAATAATAATATGTATATTTTATCCAATGAATTAAATTTATATATTAAATATAGTGACTCATAATTAAATTTTATCAAAATAAACAAATATATTTAATTGATTTTATTTATTAATCAATGTGATATAACATAATGAACACTCAATTGTGAAAATACATTTTTTTTCATTCAAATAGTGTTTATTTATATTAAAATTTCTAATGTAAATATCAATTTTATAAAAAATATAAATTTAATTAGATTTTATGGAGAATAATATTTGGATCATAGCATAAACAATTGGATATAATGGTTAACTTATTTGGTTAAAAATATATATTAATTTTGAAAAATCAACATACTAAGGTAAAAATAAAAATTGAAAAATGTAAAAATATAGTGGTATTTTATGGGAAAATGTGTTAACCATGTGTTAAAATGTGTGGAATTTTACTTCTCAATTAATTCTCACCCTTAAATTTATTATATCAAAATTTTGGAACCATTAACCATTTTATACTGAGAAACAAATGGTGAAATATAATGAGTACATTCAAAATATAACGTATCATTAGTTTTAAAAGGCAATCACCTCCACCAATACCTTTTACAGAAAATATTTCTAATATTATCATAAATATATTCCATATTTATCCCACATAATCTTTCTGAGCATTAATTATCTCATGGTTTCATTTATGTATGATATGGCCTCCATTTTCAATGTATTTTTTATGGGAAATCTCAACATCTCAATGTTAGAATTTCATACTACATATTATTTTCCATAATAAACATCAATTTATTCCCCATATAATATATAATAAACGTAATTATTATAACATCAACATTATTAATATCCTAAAATTTCATTATATTAACATAATATAATTTTTCATTATTCCAACAAAAATATTCAACAAATTAATGCATTGTCATGCGTACAAACGAATTACTACGTCCATGAACATCATGTAATATTTCAAATAAAATAAATTAATCGATGATCATATTGAATTACTTTAAAATAAAATATTTTATATATAATACTATTAATATTTTAAAATTATAATTTTTTCTACTCCCTCTCATTCTTTGAAAACATTAAATGTCATCCATGTGTGTGTGATGACTAGAACCTCCAAAAAACAACATGATTCGTATTACATAACTGTATAACATTTAAGAATTCAAATTTTTGTTTAATATTTAGAAATAATATTAATGAAATTATTAATATTTTGGAGATGTAATATTTTACATTTTAAAAGTGATATCAATAATAAATTTTCTAAATAAGCCTAACCACCAGAAATGGATATATTGAGAATTCATTTTTAACTTGTATCCATTATGGTGAAACCTATAGATTTTAAAAAATTATAAACTAATGGATCAGAAAAATAAATCAAACTATACTATTATGGTGATTATTAAACTATATAAAAACATACCATGGTCTATATAAATTTGATGTCTTAAAGAAATTGACCAAATATCCTCACATAACCTCCATAAGAGAAAAATATATAATAAATTAATAATATATAATAATATATAATATATAGATAATTATATATATGTTAAAAAATAAGTATATTTCTCAATATGTTAATTATTTTATTCAGGACATTATGTTAATATGAAGAATGAATCAAAACCTGAGGTAAGGATTCTTTTATTTCTAATTTTAATTTAATGAGACATTGTATATATCCCAACACATGATTTATATTGAATTGTATATTAAATGTCCTATTTATTTTAATTATATTTAAAATTATTTATTTCATGATATTTCATTTTCCTTTATATGTAATTTCCATTGTTATTATGAAACAATTAACACAACAATTTTTTTTTTGAAAAATCATCTATCATTTATTACGTTATCATTCGTAATGATGAAATTTTTTCATCAATGTCAATCATAATTTGATCTTCTAAATTTTTATGGTATTTATTTATTAGTGGATTTTAATTTCTTCCACATAATCCCCATTTTAAATTTCCTTGTCATCATAAATTATGGTATCCATAGGGGATTTGGATAGTTCTAATTTCAATTATTTAAGTTAAAATGTTAATTCTTGAGGGTCATTATTTATATAATTTAGAACATATTATATTTTATATGTCATATGAAATTTAATATTTTTCCTAAATTAAAATTAATTTTTATTCTCAAAAATAATTTGTAGATAAATTATATTAACATAATAGTAAATTTTTTAAACAAAAAATACCATCTCCCGTAAAAAAATTATTTACTCCATTTCTAGGTAAATAATTTCAAAAATGATTTCTTTAATTATTTTAATATAAAATTATTTTTTACTCTTCTTACCATACTATTCTTGAATACCAATATTCAAAATTATATATAATTATCTTTTTTTATTATTTCATTTTAAAAAACGTTTACATCCAAAAGTAAATATTTTTCTATCCTTTGAAAATTAGATTTTTTTTTCTTCCAATCGAAATTTATTTTAGATAACCATTATTTATTTTGAAATATCTATTATTAATAATTAATACTAAAATTAAATATTTTCAATCAAATACAAATTCTTTTTTAATAAATTATATATTTCTAGGTCTCCTTTATTAATAATTATTTTGAATATTAATGTTTAAAAAATCTGGTTCAATATTTTAAATTTTTTGAATCATTAAAGAATCTATTTCCTAATTTCTTAAGTTAATATAAATGATATTAATTATTTACAATAAAAAATTTCAAATATGACATTTCAATGGGACAATTACTTCTTATATATCTAAAATGAACAAATGGTTTTCTAAATTCTCTATTAAACTTTTTATTCCAATATTTGATTATTTATAAAAATTTATTTTTAATGAAATTATTAATGATGAATAATCCTATATATTTTCAATAAAATAATCTTTTGGGGTGATTTAATTATATTTTTCAACAATTTATGTTCATATGGTATATTTTTTTAGTACCATCATTAAATGTTATGTTACCCATTTTTCATTACCTAATTTATAAACGTTGTAACAATTTGAAATTTTCTTATGACACACATATGTTAGAATGATTACTATCTCTGATATTATATCATCCTTGAATTAATTTATGATGGTTATATCTCATGAAAACAAAAATGGTATACCGGTGGATTATTTCAAACATAAGGGTACAAAAAAAGGAATATCCTTAGCCCAAGAACAGTAGACATGTGGTAATCCTAAAAACATAGTTTTATGGGATGATAATTACAATACTAATAGGGCTTCATAGTTGGTATACCCAATATAACGTATAAACTTTAGGAATATTTCAATCACAATAAGGGTACATGGTGGAAATCCATTTCCAAATGGTACAATAATATTAAACATAAGACCAAAAATGTACATGGGTGTTTATCCCAATGATTCAATGTGATGTATCTCTTGGATGGTATCATAGAAATTATATTTTTATGCTTATTCATAGTCCTTACTCATTAATCATAGTTTTAATCTATTATTATTCTCTAGAGATCGTGTTTATTATATCATAACTCTATACCCATTTTATATTCCATATGATTGGAAAATTAAATTACATGTCATTAAATAATGATTTTGGGATAATTTATATACTTGCATGGTCTTTTAATAAGATATTCCACCAATATTCATGTTTTCATTGGTTCTTATTATCTAATCCTTAGTGACATGTATAAAATTATTCTATTAATAATATTTTCATCTTAACCCATTCTTTTGTTTATTTTCACAAGTTCATAACGATTTGATTAACTTATTTGAATTTTATAACAGAGAATAATATGTTATGATAATGGATATGTATTATCAAATATCATAAAATGTGATTCATTTTTAGATGATCATCAATAAAACTAAACCATGTATTTCTGGGATGGTGTTTTTATTTTAAAGATGTAATGTTTAACATATGTAAATAATAATAAATAATGTATAATTCATAGAAATTTGTTTGTATTCCGTAATTAATGATAGTTTTAAAAACCATATCATAAAATGTGGGTCTTCGTCACATGTGTTGTTATCATATAATAGAATCATTATTTATTAAGAACATTTTTATTACATTTCGAATTAGGAAGATAAAGTATTATTGAAGACCCTATAGATAATTATATTATTAATTCTATATATACGATGAAATACCAATATTTTTTACATATAAATATAATGAGAATTTATAGAGACTTAATCTCTAACAATATACTAGAAATGAATATAGTTTTTTAAAAAGATTCACCTAATGGTAATCAACATAGAAAATTCTATTTATGTATTTACTCGATATTCAATGACACACAATGAATGGGGATTAGATTGCATACCTCGTAAAAAGATCATTGGGGTACGCATTAGTTAATTAAAATTATCATTACAAAACATTATGAAGGATTTGAGTGTATTTTAAGGTTTTTTAGCGAACCTAGTATAAAATAACACTGTATAACCGTGGAAAAACTAAAGGAGTTATTAAACTATATAATTATTTTATATATTAAATAAAAATGAGGTTTTGATATGAAGGTATTTTAAGGTACGATATCTTAGGACTATGTTTTCAATTCATGTGAAAATTTAAAATAATTCTATTAAATATTATCATAACCATATTATTATTTTCCTTTGTATTGAAATAGGATCATCGAAATGAATTTGAAAAATATGTGTCCATAAAAACACATGTAACAGAATAAGGTATCATATTTAATAAAAACATAAGAGATAAAGAAAAAATACTCATATATTCCCATTATATTAGAAATGATGTGACTCATATAATCTCAAATTGTGATGATAATATGAAAAAAACATAAATCTTGAGTTTATTATGTATCTCATATATTTATTCACATCAAATTTGTAATTAAAATAGTGCTCAATAATTTATTTGATTGAGGGGGGATGTAATATCATGATATTTTAGAATATATCTTCTCTTAAATAAACATTGTATCGATAGATTTATTCCAAAGAAAATATGAACTAAAATGAGCAATTATATATTATATGAATATATTAAAAAAATTATTTATAATACAAAATAGTGTAAATTAAAATAATTTTAACAATTATATATTCAAAGAAAATAAGATTAAGAAAATGTACAGTTTTAAAATGGAATTTTTAATATAAAAGGTTACTTTTATTATATATTGTTTTCTTATAAATCGAGAGTTTTTTAAATTTATTATCAAAATTGTTCATAATGGCCGCCATTTTTTAATTTAAAATTTCAAAATTATTAAAGGGTAGGTTTTTTTTTGATTTTTATAATGCAATGTATATTTAGATCAATAGAAAAATGATAATAATTTTTTAAATTTTCTAAATTTTATAAAATTATTTTAACACAATAATTTAATATTATATTATGAGAAATATTTACTAAATTTTTTTTATAAAGTAAAATAAATAATTTAAAAAATTAATTTTTTAAAACATATGATTATGGATTATGAAAACTACAAAGTATTTTAATATAGAAATAATGTTTATTCCCTTATATTAAAAATATTTTTCATAACATATAGAAATTAAATTTACAAAATATATTTAATTTTTTATATAAAAATGTTCATATTATTTAATATGTTAAATTTCAATCATGGCATAAAAGTATAACTAAAATTGTTAAATTTAATGACTATTGTAATATTGATAGTGTTATTTTAATTGACTTTTTTATTAATTGTGTGTAAATTTTATCAAAAAAAATAAATTCATATAACAATTTCACAATGGCATATAGAGTATTTTTTAATAGTCATAAAAATATATTATAATTTATTTTTTAATCAATTTTATATACGATTAAGAACATTTAAATGTGAAAACAGCATTTTTTCATGAAAAAAACATTCTCTATATTCAAATTTTTTTAATTTAAAATTTAATTTTATATTATTCATAAATTTAATTAACTTATTTGGAGATATAATTTCACTTAATTATATATAAAATTCATAAAATGGTCGGATTATATTTTAAATTACATATAAACTTTAAAGTGAAAAAAGATTGAATGGAAAAAATAAAAATGGAATAATTTAAAAATCAAAATATTAATGAAATGGAATTAGTATTAAAAATGTGTTAAAATGACTAATATAGTCATTTAAAAATCAATATCAACTTAAATTTCATTATTATATACTTTTCGAGCTATTGACCCCTAAAAAGCGACATCCCATTATTGAAATGTCATTCAGACTTCCAAGATTACCATTTTATTCACTTATAAAAGGGGTTGATTTAACTCAATTCAATGTGCACCAATAAATTATAACTAACTACTAAAACATTAAATTATTCCACCTCTATTAATCCTAGAAAATAATTACAAGATTATCATATCAATTAGATATCATATTACCTACACCTCCGCAGATATTTCTATGTCAAATCTGATTCTATCATCATTTGTATTTCTTAGTCCATGTTATTTTTTTATTAATCATCCTCTAAAGAGTAAAATAAATTGATATAAACTAAATAATAATTATTTTTACTATCATTCATTTTTTATAATAATTTAATATATCTTTTATACATTCCTCAAAAATATTTCCAAATACGAAGGTGTTATGATGCATATGTTATGATTTTGTACTCCATAAAAGTTAAGTTCTATTTTATATATCAATAATTAATGGATTAAAACATATATTTATTTAATAATAAAAAATAATTTAGATAAATTGATTAACATTTTAAAATGTTAATTTATTTATTTTTTATACCCCCTCTGGTTCCATGGAAAATGAAAGGAGATTTAGTGTTTAGGTATCAACAACCGCAACCATAGAACATTGTGCTTCATTATCCACTAATTAATTATAGTTATGAGTTTAAAAATGTCATTATTAGATATAAAAAATGATATTTATGATAATATTAATGTTTTTGATGAATATAATGACATTAAAAATGTTATATTATTAATAAACATTCATATTAAACATTTTCACCCTAAAAACATTATTGAACATTTGTTATTTTGAGTAAATTTTATGAAAACCTATAGATTATAATAATTTTATTAAAATTTATTTATCAAATAAATAATAATCTACTATAACATTAAATATGAATTTATTTTAAAACAGTTTCAAGAATGTTCAATATGCCTATGACTTTTTCCAAAATCAATGAAACAACCATTTCCAACCTTTATAAGTGAATCATATTATATAAATAAATATATAATTATGATAATAAACATTATAAAATTGATATTATATGAAAAAATTTATTAATAATATTTTTAAAAACATATATTCAAAATTTAAGATATCAGGTCCAAATGCTGAATGAATCGGGACATTATGATTGTGTTATTTTTATCTATTACCAATTACATGATAAATGTTTTATATTTTGAACCATAATTTATTTTATACATTATTTATACTGAATTATTTTCGAAAATAATATTTAATATCATTCATCTCACGATATTTAAATATTCATTTATGGTTTACCATATTGTTCTAATTTTACGATTATTGTCAGGTTTTTTGGAAACTCAATTTTCAATTAAATGAGTGTTGAATTTCTTATTAAACTATTTTATTTAATTTGGGAGAATTATAATCATTTACATTTGTGTTTTATTTATTTGTTATTAGGATTGAATATTTAACTATATAAACACCAATCTAGATTCCTTATGAATCATGAATTAAGTTATTTGTATGATATTTGAGTTACTCAAATATGTTTTCATTGAGATTAAATGTTATTAAATAGAATCTATATTATATGTTTTATGAATTCATATATATTCTCTCAGATTATATATTTCATCTTTTCACTCTATGGATTCTATTTTTCTACTTATTAATTCTTTCTTGATAAAATTTCTCTTTCATTAATGTGGAATGTCTATAATAAAAATAATTAACCATTTAATGAAATATTTACCTCTATTTCCAATATCATTATTAACAATATGTTTTCTTGTGCTATTTTTTAATCCAAATATGTTTTCTGTATTTTGGATTTATGATATTATATTTGCAGTTTTCATAATAAAATTTTACTACCTATTTTAACTATGGGGGATTTCCACAAATGTATTCTTAAATATTTATAAAATTCCATCATTTTATAGATTAAATTATTTTTATTATACTAAAAATTCCTTTCTGATTACCATCATTTATATTAATATAACTATAATTTAATAACCCTTTTAAAAAATTATTTTTTCAAAACATTTTCATTTAAAAATTTGGAATCCATTTATAATATTCAATGCTCCGTTATTAATGATTTTTTTCATGTAAAATATCTCAATATGTTTTTATATCACCTTTATAATGTTGTTACATTTTTTTAATTATACACTATCAAAAGTTATTATTATGTTTAATTTATTTTAAATATCTACATAAAATATTTATAATTTCCATTTTAATTGGACTATAAAAATAACCATAAAATATTATTAAATAGAAAAGAAAATACATTTTATTGAAACACTATGACGATTTCAATATTATTTTTACTACATCTTTAGTGGATTTATTTAACTAGAAAACATTTTCCATGAATCAACCTCTAAATTTATTTTTAAAATAAATTATTAAGGTGAATGAATTTCTTAAATCAATTATATCCTCTATTTTGAAAATAGTTTTCTTAGAATATACAAATGTTATGAAAACAAATGTTTTATCCATGATTTATTATTGATGTTACTTATTTTTTTCTCATTTGAAACACTTATATATTGATTATTGATATATAGGGTCCCATATATCTATAAAATTTATAAATAATTTTTAAATTTCATAAGATAAGAAACTCACAATATAGGATTATCCCAATCCCAATAGTAAACATTAAGATAATCCAAAATACAATATTGTTAAATTTGTGTTATTTGCAAGACCATGTGTTAAATGAATCATTTTTTGAAGCTAAAAAAGGTTACATGTGTGATAATACCATGAACATAACGATATTGTAAGATTATCCCAATTTAAAGACAGGTACATGGATTTAAGGACCCATATTTTTTCACATTAAATAAATACCATGTTGATGTCTATATCTACACACAACACTAAAACCAAAAAAAATTCTAACATTTTAATGTAGCTATAAATTTTACATTTATAAATTGTGGAACAAAATTAAAATATATATCAAAATAATAAAAATATCATGTTAAATATTAATGAAACTAGTTAAACTATCAAACTAAAAAAGCCTTATTAATTAAATTTATATATTTTCATCAAAATTATATTTGTATATGAATAAATGATTAAAACAATTATTATTATTATTATTAATTTATATATAATGAGAGGATGAATATATAATTTAATATATATCATTTTATAATACAAAAATTTTTCTCATCATTTAATTGTAAAGACCCACTTTTTTCCAAATAAGACTTTTAAATATTTCTATGAATATATCTCGAGTTGGGAGCTGAGATATTGTGCAATTCTGAGGCCCGGTGTGCGCAAAATTAATTTTATATATGTATTAAGTATATTTTATATTACACATGCACAATTGATTAAAGAAAATGGGATATCTCTTAAACGTTGGATTTGGTCAGAAATCTAAGACCACATTTAGGTCTGGAACGTAGTTTTTTCCCAAGGCGCGATATAAAATATGACTATGTGGGATGTTCGAACCCCTTTCCCATTGGCGGTGTGTTAAATGGATTAATTAATTAATTTATTTATTCATTTAATAGGTCACACTTGAATAACTCATGGACAGAGTCCTAGATGGATAATTTTTAGGCCACCATTGAGTTCTGAACATGGTTATCACCCTAGGCAGGGTATAACCATTGTCAGCATGTTGAGGTCGTCTTATGTCCCATTGTGGGAAATAAATAAATAATTAAATTGTTTAATTATTATTTATTTATTTTTTTGATTAAAATAACTTTTATCCGAATGAGATGTTATAAAATATGTTTCTATAGCAGTTGGCCTCATAATTCAATTTGTCTAATGATGGTAAATAATCTCTTATCATGTCCTCTCCGTTAATGAACAAAGAAGAACAAAACACATGAATTTAGATCCCCAAATATCTAATTGTGACTAATTAATGGGTCTCCCCCTCTGTTGGAAAAATTTTCTCCATCAGAGAAAGATTCAATCTTGAGGTAGGACTTATCATTGTAGATTTCGTACCACGGTTGATGATTCCGGCCGAACGTGAATTATTTGAATTAATTACTTTGTGGATCAAAAAACAATTGGTTGAATCAATTTCTTCTTTTTTATGTTGAAATTGGAATTCATGAAGCATGATAAATATTTATTTGTCATATCATTTATTTCTATATTCTCAATGACAATAGCCAAAAAAACACACATCGATCTGCACATAGATCATGATCTATTCTATTTAATTATTTGATCTTTCTTCATGTGTTCTTCATCGCCAAATAATAAAAAGCATAAAAACCCAAAGTTTCATGGATAATGACATCGAACAAAGGATTGTGGATCCACATTCATCTATACATTCTGAATTAGATCGGTGGAAGAATGGCGCGTGGATGCATTTGGCAGTGTGGGTCCAGTGAGGGTTCTGATCGAGGTAGCTCACAGCGAGGAAGTTTTATGTGAAGGGATGGTTAACAGTTTGTGGCGCGGGAGCCTATGGCATCCAGGTGGAGGTGGATGCTCACAATGGTGCAAATATCTGACGATTATGTGATGTGTTCATAGGATGAAGGGAGCCAGGAAACATCAGACAATGAAGAGGGTGACCAGACAAGAGGTGCATCATCACAACAGGTCGAAGGCAGCGGTGGTGATTCCCGCAGACACAATGGTTGTAGAGGAAGGCTGACTGGTTATCTATTCTAAGAAAATGAATAGTTGATCCACTGGGTTTTTATGAGAGGACTTCCATGGTGTGATCTATATAATTTTCTTCATGACCGAGGAATGGGTCCCAATGAATGTACTTTAAGTGAATTGTAGTGATGTGAAACTTTTTCCATCAGTGGATTGATTGGTGCAATTGAATACTCTAACTCACATGTTTTTTCCTCAAGGATCTAATTGGTGTTATCTGTTTGGATGTGCAGATCCTTTCTCATGATCTCAATAATTATAGGTGTTTCGGGATGTTATGTGCAGAAGAATACTCCAATGACTTAACTATTGTTCCTCAGTTCTTTCTATGGTGAACCATCCAGCAGGGATGGCTAGAGTTCCTTGTTGCCTACTATGTGGTACCATCTAGCATGGGTGGCCGAAGTATGGAAATTTCATACGAGGGGTACAATCTATTTGGTTTGATCATAACTCATAGATTCTTTTCCAATTGTTACCATTCAACAGAGATGATCATAGTTCCATGATGATTTTTTTGAGATGTACTACCTTATGAGGACTACTAGTCCTAGCCTACTATCTATACTGGACCAAACTGACCTAGATCAGAATTGGGTCAGGTCAAGCAAGTCAACTTTAACACGGATATACTGGACCCCCAGGCCAGATAGGTCAGGTTGTCTAATCAGGCCCAAATTCAATCATCCTCTATTTAATAAAATTCTAATGACCAACAAACTAGGTGTCCAATTGCTGATCTTTTTTCAGTGTTGGGACCCTATTGACGGGTCAGATATTCTGGTATTCTCTATGGAGACATTTATAGAAGATGATATAAGACAAATGGATTGAGGAGTGGTTCTACCAAGTGTGATTTGAATGGAACCCTACCACTTTCTATTAATTAAAGTCTACTAAAAAAACCCCCATGTGACTCAACTATGGGCCAATGGGAAGAACATATGTGTGACATTTCATGACCAAGGTGGTAGCGATACTCTGTGACTCAGCAGACCCACAGTACAAGATAAAGAGGAGTACCTCAGTTGGCCACGGTGGGACGTGCCTCTATGTGACTCGGCATGCCCATGGTGGGAGTAAGACTATGCGACTCAGTATACCCACGGTAGTTATCAGATATTAGTACCACATCAATCTAAAGTTAGTGGGAAGCAGCATCTATGTGACCTGGTAGACACTATGTACTCATAGTGCTGAAGTTCTCCAGAAGTCAATGTGTCCGATGATGTGATAAATAATTATTTTATCACTAGCATATATGTATACCTAGTGTGATATATGAGATGGAAAACCCCGAAAACCCTTGTTTGGGTTTCCATTAATGAGTATATATATTTTTGGAAGAAGGGCCACACTTCTGTTCACTTTTAAAACACCTTGTTTTTTATTCTATTCTTATTCTTTTATATCATTAACTACTCCCATATTCAGTACCTCTCTTGATTATCCCTCAAGCCTTCATGAAATATTAATATTTATTTTTAAACATAGCCCCCCTTGGAATTTTCCCGCACATGGTGTGCCCTTAAAGACTTGATACATGTTGATCGTGACTTCAATGTTGCATAATAAAAAAGGTTCTTGGACCACATGTGGTGATAGTAGCATATAATTCAGGAGTGGGACTCTCTCATATGTCTTACTTTTTTACCATTAATTAGGATACGGCAATTTTTTATTTGGGTGGGTATTTTTCGCTTTCCCTTTTAGCTTTACTATTTTTATAATTATTATATTTATATGTCTATGTATATATTTAGGGTTTCCTTTTTAAAAAAGAGTGTACGAATTTTATTTATTTTCCTCTACAATTTTTCATTGAGTTTGTTGTGTGTGTTTACACGTTATTTGGAAAAGGTCTCACTGTATTTTTTATGCCTTCGGTACTAGTATCCAGCACCTGGAGTGTGAAGGTAGGCTTGGGGTAGTTGTGGATCAAGCCCTAGCATGGGATAGGGTTGTGAGAAAGTGATATCAAGGTCATTTCCACCCTTTTTATGTTGTTCAGATGATTCCCTAAAAGGATCTTGGTTGAGTTTTGGGAAATAATGTTGAATTTTCTCAAGAACAGATATCAAGACAAGGAGTCTTGTAATGGTACGGTTTGCCGACATATCCATTCACTAACACCCTTATTACCTGATTGTCTGCTCAGCACGTCGAGAAACCTGTTGCATTGAATAGTGTACAAGCATCATAATACATTTAGTCTTTGAATGTTGTTCTCAAGTCAAAACCACATCATTGTTGATATAAAGATATTCTTATCTGATCAGGACACTCCTAAAAAAAAATTCATAATGTCTCTATGATGATAAGAGTCCAGGAAAAAATAAACATTTTGTGACGATGAAACCATGACAAAGAAGACATTTGTTCATGACCCATCATATGATCCCCTTTTTACTGGAGGGCAGGTAGAAGCCCCCCTCCCTATTGAGCAGCAGACAACGCCAATAGAGCGGGTTGAGGAGATGTGTAGTCTCTGTTTACATGGCGAGTTCTAGTTCCATTGATGGCTAAGGTGCTGCAGTGAGATAGTCCATCGAATAGTAGATGAATAGCTAGATTCATTGATCTACCTATTCAGGTTTGCATGGACACTGAAAGATCATATGATAGATTTTTATCCATCCTTTTCCATGGAGTATTTGTGAGATGGTGTAGCTTGATTTCATATATACTTGTTGAATTTAGAACCTCATGAGAAGACATCCATTAGTTTTTTTATTTTTAGGACTACTACCCCTCATGCATGTGCTCCATTCAACTTACTGAGCTTCACAATTTACAACAGGGTTGGATGGTGGTGAATGTTTATTCCACTAGGTTCACAGACATTTCAAACTACTCTCTTGAAAATTATTTATAGTGGTTACTTCCATAAAAAGAAGGTCGAGTAGGAACTTCGTAGATAGATTCATGATATCATATTTTCTATGTGCATCCCCACCTATACCGAGGTGTTTGGGTAGAGATTTGTGGTGAATAGTATCCTATCACACCATATATCTTCTTGTGATAGTGGGTGAAGAAAAAGTGTAGTGGAGTACCTCTATCATTTGAACTCAATGCTTAGTTGTGTATCTGATTCCCATAGCGAGATTTGTGGGAAGTCTTAAGCTCACCTAGTGCTAGATGATTCAATGTTGTTAACATCCATGAAGATGACCCATGTGGAGAAGTTGGGTAAAAAATTTCACTAGTCCACAGTGTTGACTCCTTCACTTCTCAAGGGAATAAGGGAGTCTTAGTTGTGATGCACCAACTGTGAAATCATGTATGACCAGATAACATTGGGTGTTTATCTATATATATATTTTTATGGAGTGAATCATGAGACACTGTTCCATTGAAATAGAATGATTCAATTTTTGATGTGGGATGTAGAGGTTCGATCAGGGTGGCGAACTATCCCTCAGGATTTATCATGTCATTCGAGATTCTGAAAGGAGATAGAGGGTTGCATACCACCTTTCCTTAACCAAAAATAGTTGGAGTGGGTATATGAAATCTTACACATGTCGCAACTAAAGTGATAAATGTGTGTTCCTACACACACTATCATATAAATAAATCCTTCTGAGGTTAGACCATCAATTCAGTTTACATTATTTGATAACATGAAAATATACAGGTTTCCTAGGGAGTGGGAGAGAAATTTACAGGCTCGATATCCCAAGTAGTTTGCCTAATTTTGACTATATAGGACAAAAAGAATTAAGAATATAATGATTTAGAGATCCAGATTTTTCTTAATAAGAATTGAAAATATTTCTATGATTATTTCAAGAGCTAGGCGCTGAGATTGCGTGATATTCAAAGGCCTGGGGTGCCCGATAATAATTTTCTAAAATTATTAAGTTTATTTTATATTAAACATGTGTTTTTTATTATAGAAAATAGAATATATATTAATCCATTGATCGAATCTGATATCAAATTCCAGGGTTCTGTCTAGAACTCAATATTTCCCATAGGCGGGACATAAAATAAGTCGGTGCAGGATGTTTGGACTCATCACTAATTTTAGGTGGGTAAAATGGATTATTTAAATTATTAATATACTCATTTAATATCTCAAACCTATATAAATCATTGATGGAGACTCATATGGAAAATTCAAGGCTACCGTTGAGTACAGACAATGGGTTTTACCCTACATAGGGTGTAAAATTTATTGGTGTCTGGAAGTTGGATTATCCACCATCTTGGGAAAATAAATAAATAAATAAATTATTAATTATTAATTATTT
Source organism: Viscum album (assembly GCA_963277665.1). Classification (NCBI taxonomy): domain Eukaryota; kingdom Viridiplantae; phylum Streptophyta; class Magnoliopsida; order Santalales; family Viscaceae; genus Viscum; species Viscum album. The sequence continues at coordinate 1,624,337,067 of OY728157.1, read as the reverse complement.
AATTATTTGATTAAAACCCTTATAATCTAATGAGTGGTTATTAATTTTTTTAGAGGGTTGGCCACATAATCCAGTTTGTCTTATGACGAAAAATCCTCTTCTTCCCTCTACTCCCAATTGACGAACAATGAATAAAGAACGATGTGACATTTGATACAAGACGATCGAGGATTGCTGAATTCACATGTCACCTCTTCCATTTTCCAACAGGTTCTTCATCATAAAAAAGATTCACGCTTGATGTAGGACTTATCATTGTGAATTCCTTACCCCGGAAAAATTTTCATGATGAACGTCAAATATTTTAATGAATTAATTAGAAAATTGAAAAACAATTGGTTAAATAAATTTTTTCTTGTTTATATGGAAATTAAAATTTGTAAAACATGATAAATATTTATTTTTCAATTCCAAATGTTCTCAATGACGATGGACAATCAAAAACATCCATCGATCTACACATTGATAACATCATTTTTTATTGAAAAATATTCGCATTCATCGTGTTTTCTTCATCGCAAAATAATTAAATGCAATAAAAATCAATGTTTCATTGAGCGTGGAATATGGACGTGGATATTTCAACCCAAGGATTTTGGATCCACATTCTTCTCTTTATTCTGAAATATATTGAAGGAAAAATGGCATGCAGATGGATTTCACATTTAATCCCCAGTGAGGGTTATGGTGAGGGTTCTAATTGAGGCAGCTCTATGCGAGGAAGCTTCTAGTGATGTGAGGGTTAGTGGACAATGGCACAACAACTTGTGTCTAATGGGAAGTGTGGAGGATCATATTTGCATGAAGATTTTGTAGTGAGGTGGAGCACGTGCAGTAAGTGGGGTCCAGGCAGCTTCTGCTGGCGATGAGGGAGAGGGGACCAATGGCACAATGATACAGTAGGTTAAATGCAGCATCATCAGTTTCGATAGATGAATGATGACCATTGAGAGGCCAAGGGATATGGTTCACATGGATAAGTGGTATCAAATTTGGTTAAAAAGTATAATGGAGAGAAGAATTATAAGATAATAATGATAAAATAAAATGTGGAAATCAATGATAAAGGAGGAGATAATTTGGGGATTGTGTGATGAACAAGAAATTTTTTGAAAAATTGAATTGTAGGTTTTATAATTGAATAAAAAATGATTAAAAATAATATTATTATAATAATGTTATTATTATTTTTATTAAGAAAATTGTGTTTTGACCATAACTTCTTCGTGTGACCACAGTTTCATAAACAACCAGTGGATGTGAAACCCTTACTCTGAGGCGAATATTCTGAGTCAAATATTAGATTTCTTTTCAGAGATTGTTGATCATGTACTCAAAATGTAAAAATAATAATTATATATTATTTTAATGAAATTTTTTCCCACTGTAACTCTTACGTGCAACATCTAATTGAGTTTTCATCAGTGAAGACAGGACCCTATCATTATGACTGTCGATTCAAGTCAAAGTTTGAATATTAAATTTGGATTTGTGCCTCAGGCCCATGAATGACCCTAATAATAAAAAAATATTATTAGTATTGTTGAATATTTCATAGTTAGTAACTCTCTCTCATAACATCAGATTGGTGATCTGTTAGTTCTGTCATGACCATGTCATAGAGGATGACATTTCAAGACTAATTGCATGTGTTTAAGCCAATGTTGAGGTCTATTCCTGACAAATCCCAGGCTTCACACATTACGGTGGAATGTGACTTTTTCACTACGTATCCATTCTGGGAGATATATTAGTAGATCCCAAGTATTTTTTCAGACGATTCAAAAGGAGTTATCTATATAATTTGTTTCAGGATAAAGGCATGTGTCCCATGGGACGTTTTTTAAGAATAATGAAATTATGTGAATCTTTTCCATTGGGGGACAGATTGGGAAGAATGAATAGTCCACCTCGTGTGTTTTTTCTTGATGATCACAATAGTTTGATCAGTATTAATGTGAATATAATTTTTCCTGATAACATTAAATGATAATGTTTTAGGATGGTATATGTAGAGGTGACCTCCCATGACTACAGTATAGTTCCTTAGTTATATTTGTGGGGTACAATATAAGAGGGATGAAAAGAGTTCCTTAATTCCATTATGGGGTACAATCTAGTCGGGATTCCCAGAGTTCCATGATGCCTTTTGAGATTTACTATCTATTAGGGATGATCATAGTTCCTTGTTTATTTTCCGAGAGGTACCATGCAACAATGATGATCATATTTCATCTATACTTTTTCTTACAAAAACCTTCCAGTAAGACCCATTGGGCATGGACCACTAGTCAATCCAGACCTGACCAACCGAGACCTGAAATGGGTCAGGTTGAGTAAGTCGAATGAAACTGGGGTATGTGGGACCCCTAGGCCGGGATGGTCAGGTCTGTCCAACCAGGTCAGACATGGCCAAGACGCAACCAGTCCTTGTTTAGTAAAAAACAAATAATTTATAATCTGTTTTTCTGTTTGGATAGTCATTTGCATCATTTGAAGCCACTTGAATAAGAAGATATTTTGGTATTATCTATGGAGACTTTCATGGAATTTGAGATGAAACTAATGGATTGTGGAGAGGTTCTCCAAAGCATGTGGTTTAGGGAACCTTGTGGATAGCTAAGACATAATGAATTCTAACAAGTGACATAGTGTGACTCGACTATGGCCCAGTGGGATGAACCTCGGATTGTATTGTAGGCCCACAGTGTGAATGAGACTATATAACTCGGCACACCCAGACTACGTGATGGAGAGGAGTAACATCATTGGACATGGTGTGAAGCACATATTTGTTACTAGGTAGGATTACAATGGGAGAAAGATAGTGTGACTTAGCATACCCATAGTACTAATTTGGGATGAGTACCACAATAGTGCATGGTTACTGGGAAGCGGTTTCTGTGTGACCCGGCATTCCCACTTTACTCATAGTGGAATGGTTTTATAGTAGTTGAGGTGTTTGAGGTTGTGAATGATGATTCTTAAATCATTACCCAATATGTATACCTTGTGTGATCTATTATATTTATATCCTTTCACTCCCTTTTTTAGGTTTCATTTAATGAGAATATCTATTTTTGGTTGGAGTTGTACTCTTCTATTCACATTTACAGCACATTTTTCTTTCTACAAGTCTTATTGTATTATATCCTACATGGACCATCACTTCAATACCTCTCTTTCTACTCCCTAGAGGTTTTGGGTCATCCAATGGAATATTTTTATAGTCACCCCTTGTTGGGATTTTCCTGCACATGGTGTGCCCCTATAGACTACGGGCAAGTTGATCATGACTTTAGAGGACCACATGGATACGAGGGATTGGACCAAATTCAGTGGTCATATATTGGGATTCATGTGTGGGACTCTCTCGTTTGTCTTACTTTTCTACATTTTCTTTGGATATGGCACTTTTCGATTGGGATGTATATTTTTCCCATTCCCTTTTAGCATTAATTTTCTTGTACATGTATTATTTTGAGGCCGATGCCAGAATGTTTGGATTTCATTTTGTAATAGTTTATGGACATGTTTTATTTTTTCCTATAGTTTTTCATTGAGTTATCTATGTCTGTGTGTGCATCTATATAGGCAAAGGACTCTCTGAAATTATTTTTCCTTCTATGCTAGTTTCTAGCCCTTGGCCTATAGAGGTGGTCTTGGGGTAGTTGCATCATGAGCCATGTCATGGGTCAGTTCATGACAGTAATGAATGTAATTAAAAAAACTATATATTTTATAATGTGTATTGAAAAATATATCATTTCTTTGATTTATCATTAAACTATAATATTAAAATGATTATTTTAGATTCTTATGAAAAGACATATTTATATCTGGATAGTGTAAAATATTTATTTATAAACTAAATTTAATTATATTAATATATTAACATATTCGCATGAATTGAAAATTCCATATACCATTTAGTAACACATATTATGTTTTTAATAAAATAATTTATAATATTAATAGTGCTATTTTAAATTTTTTATATACTATTTAACATTTTAGATATATGAAATATTATTGAAAAATTAAATAGGTTATACGTTTAGTATTATGGGACTAAATTAAATAATATTTAATATTTGAAAAATGGTTTTCTTATGTTGAATCATAGTTTCCAAATTAAATATTAACCATTTTATTTTTTGGTATGATGGATAAATTTAATGGTTGAAACCTATTTACCATGGTGGAAACCAAAAAAGAAAAAATGAGTTAAATAAGCTGTAAAGGAAAAAAAATTATAGAAAATATAATAAATTTAGTGATTTATGTTTTTATGAACCTTTTATTTTTTAATATCTGTTAGTTCTAAAATTTGAGTTACATTCAATGGGATAAACTATCCAATATTGAGAAATTTTGGGATTTTATATAAATGCTATTCCTTTTAGCTTTTACTAGGGTATATTTTCTCCTCAATTAAAATATTAAAAAACACTTTATTATATAACTAATTCTTAATAAATAGATTATTAAAAACTAATATACACCAAAAGGTGTTTGTTATCTTATGGAATTATATTATCTCAATCATTCAACCATCTTGACAATGAGGATAATAGAAGTGGAATTGTATGGATTTCTAACTGTTCCTCCCTTATTTCTATTCCATTATGTTAATTTATTCTTCATTAAATATCATTTCATAATCCTAAACCATTAACATATATGTAATTATTAGACCATTATGTCAGTAAAATTATGGCATAACCATTAACCACACATCCCATTTCAACTAAAAAAAAGGAACTGTCATTCATGCATTGTGTGGACCACTACTTCTATAATGAGACATATTTGGTTTTCCATCCCCATATAACATGAATTCTCCAAAATGAGGAATTATGAATGTATGTAAGAGATATATATATATATAATATTATTTTAATTGATAAATGATGTCAATTTATTCTTCCCAAATATGAAAAATGAAATCATCATCCATGTGTACGTGTAGACTACTGCCAATATAAAAAATTGAATTCCATTTTTCAAAACCACTATCATGAATGTTATATATGAATATATGAAAATATTTTACATTATATGAAAAATATGTTATGAACCCTTCATGATTCCATTTATGCTGATAACCTTGCTTGCACTAACATTGACCAAAGGGCATTCTCATTCCCCAGATGTTGGTGACTAGAACAAGGCATCATACAAAATGAAATGGGAATGGATTTTGGATAACAATTAAAAAATAATGATTAAAAATATAGTATGGAAACATGAAAAACTCCTCAGGTATAAGTGTTCCAGTAGTCAAAAAGGTAAAAATAAGCCAATGTAATATAGTGAAGTACTAGAATATTGAATAAACAACCCACGTTCTAGTGAACACAACTCTCAAAAACCAATATCATTAGTTAGAACCACCTCCATGTAGTTGAATTACCATTATATATCCAGGAAAGTCATAATATATAAACTCCAAATGCAATTAGTTGGTTGTGACAAGAAACTTGTTATGGTCTTACCAAGGACTCCGTAATATATTAAACCATTTATTTAACCAAACAACGACATTTAAATTATAAATAAACTAGTTAGTCAATTCAATGGAATATTTAAAAACATAATTTGATATTTAAAATGATGGAAAAAGTTATAAAAGATATTTATTATTCATTTTATATAAATCATTTTATATAAATAATAAGGTAATTAAAATAGTGTAAAAATATTTTCATATATTTATAACTTAAATATAAACAAGTGAACAACATGATCATCTACCAAAAGGGATGATAGTTACATGCTATAGGAATCTACCCACTCAAGGTGGAATGGGAAGATATGTATATCCATAGCCCCATTGATAATGGTCAAGAGGACTTCATCACCATCTCTTTGGGGATGTGATGTGCAATATTTCTGTTTTTGGAACATTGTAAATCATTGTGGGTTCTCTCGAATAACTCACCAAATGTCTATTATTTCACATAATATAAGGAAAAAAGGATAGGAATTTTATTTTAAAAACTTTATAATACCCAATTATCCAATTACTCTTTTTCAAACATGATAGTTTAAATTATAAAATGGGATTTAATTAAAACATCTCTTTTTTCAAGATTAAACCAAAATTTTACAATCAAAACCATTTAAAGACTATTTAATAAAATACCAATTTGAAACGAATTTTAAAATTCAAATTCCACAAATAAATTAAAAAATTTAATATTAATCATTTTCTATAAATTTCTAAAATACATGGCAATTCAATGGAAGTGGGGTTTTCCCAATTTGATACCAAAATCCAATTTTGAAAACTAAATCCCACATGTAAATAAAATTAGATTTTTAAAAACATAAAATTGATAAGAATAAAACACCACAACTTATATTGAAATAAATTTAATAAAATCAATTAATTTAAGGATTATTAAATTTTACACTCAATATGGAACCACCATCCTCTAAATCATAGGATCTCAAAACAACAAACCCTAATTGGAATTCACAAATAATGAATTATAGAAATGGAATATATAAATTAATCATATATCAAAATACTTTAAAAATTATATTAGATGTTCCAATAGCATGGAGATCTAAAAAAACCCTTATAGATTGGAAGAATTATAGTGGGAGGAAGATAACAAGAAGAATAAACTAACATGGAGAATACTGAACACCATTATCTTAGCATTTATTCACTTCTTGAAGAGTGTATAAGATTGAAAAATTCTCTTGGGAGTTGCTAGGGAAAAATAAATATCATGTGGGTTATATCATCTCATTAGGGACCTAAAATTGAGGTTTTATGGTTTAGAAAATAAATTTAATACTACAAAAATGCATAAGCATAAATAGTTGTGCAGAACCTCATGATTTTGAAAAACCATGTGCCAAAGACCAATACCCCTTTGAATGGGTTAAAATATTTCTCTTATATTTGGTAATGGTTTTTTATACAATGTGATTCCCATTAAAACCACATTTTCCATCATTTCAATATTTATACTAAGATGGATCCCCATCTGGTAAAACATTCTGCCAATAGTGCACAAGACTAGAATTTAACAATATTTAAAAACATATCTTGATGTATCAGAAAATGAAACCCAACCAAATAATCATTAAAATAGTTGTTTAGGAGTACATGAGATTAGTGACCTGATGTAACAACCTCCCTACCTTCTAGAATTCCATTCCAAAGAAATCCTATTTAATATAATCTTGGCCAAAAACATGAGGCCACTTACTGCTCATCAGTTCCTCCCTGTTTTACATCTATTGGTAATTAGAACCAAATTTCCATATCACACAAAAAAAAATTGAATCTTCCTATAACAGAGTACCTTGGTTTCAATAACAATTTTCCTAACCAAATGTTTAGTCATAGATAGATCAGGTTCAATCTCAGGATCACTCCATCCATATCAGAATGAGATATGGATATTATAGATAAATTCAGAGCTGAGATGTAGGGAAAATTTTATATATCGACATAAAATGGGACTGAATTTATAAATGAAATAAAATGTGCCCACATTTTCAAGGAAAAATGGTTTTAAAAACTAGGAATAATTTTCCTTACCTAAAAAGGCATTAATGAAAAAATGGGGTGAAATATTGATGAAATTTTGGTTACAAACTAATGATTCCAATTTTCTATGATAACAATCAATATATAACTGTTTTTGTCTCTTTTTTATCCTAAATCTTTGATTTAACAACTAAATCATTGATGTCATCTCTTGACCAAATATTGGTCCAACCAATGAACATCCTCAATTACTTGACCATTAAAATAGATATTGGAATGATTGATCATACGAGGCCTCAAAAAGAATTCATTCTAATCGCCGAATGTTAACTATTTTAATAATGACACTCAATGATCCCCAAATTATGATTCTAATCCCCATCAATGTTGATAATGAAAGCAAAAAGAACATCCTTATAAATAAATATATGTATTTATTTCTAGAAATCCAACATTATATGGTTTGTTCTGCTCAAATTGACTTGAGATACAAATGCCTAAATGAGGCCACTAATGAAAATTAAAAGTGTACTCTGGATATCTAATAGAAACCATAAGAAAAGGAATGTTTCTTAAATTAACTATCTCTTTCCTAAATATATTTCCTAGCATAATAACATAAGTCACATCATTAATGGATATAAATTGATCTAAATTTTTCATTCATCTCATCACAACCCCGATTGAATTTTAATTTATCTAGGTCAGAGGTATCCCAACCCCAATGATCATTATCATCTTATCCCACATCCATGTAGGCATAAGAAGTTGCTGATGAAATCATGATGGATTCTTGTGCATTCAATTGACATGTTGGAACATGTAATAATGATAATAAAAATTAGTATTTCCTCATCTCATACAATGAAATTGGAAACTAGTAAATATTCTAGAGAGAATCTTGGTGGATTCATGGTGTAGAGTGATAGTAAGTTTTTGTAATCCCCAACCATATATTTCATTGAATGTATGGGAACAACCTAGTGATTCTGATAGCATATAATTCCCTCCCTGGAAAAAAACCAATCATCCACAGTCTCTTATCCATAAATATAAAATATGATAATATAAAACTTTTCATCAAGCTTATTTTTTTAGAGAATCATCTCATGAAGAGTTGAGATCAATTAAAAATTGGGAAAAACAAACTCTACCTATAATTCCCAAAATCCATTAAGAAACTCTTAAAATAGAGCCATCAAGATCAACTCTTATGATGATTCCTTCACCACATTGGTCAAAAGATTCATTCTCAATGAATCTGTAAGGAAATTCCATTTTACATAGGGTAATGTCAATGTCATCGTTGACCTATTTTAGGTACTCTACCAAATTTATCTATAGGAAATTAAAATATTTTTTAGAAAATATATAATACTAGAACATGTGCTCTGAAAACATAGAAAACATTACACTACAAAGTTAATAATTCCAACTCTTATGTGTGTGCATCACAACAGCAATTTCAGGGCCATGGGTCATATAATTAATCTTACATGCCTGTTGTTGATGAGATACATAATCAACGGCATGATCACCATTCATAAGAACACATACCAAACATGAACTCGATGCATCATAGATGATCACATTGTCCTACCTAGCCTTTGAAAGAGAAAACAAAATAATAGTAGTAGTAATACTCATCATCTCAACAAAATAACAATAATATTTTTCTTCCCAATAGATCATTAATGTATTCTAATTCAGATATATCATCATCAAATAAATATTTTAGAATTCATTTACAAAAAGGTGATAATACCTAGTTAAAAAATGGTTCTTTGTATCTTTAATACATTTCATGTTTGTTACCATGTCATAATAGAATTTAACATTTCAATGTATACTTAAATACCATGTTCTGACAGCATGTGTTTCAAAAACTAAAATTCCCAATTCTAGGAATCTCATTTTGAATGCATGGAATAAAGACTGTGACTTATCTAATATTTAAAAATAGTAGTCAAATAACACACATGATCATCCTCTGACATAAAGAATACAAGTATTACATCTAAAATGACTACCACAAAGGAATCAAGTTAATGGTGGAAAATATTATTCATTAAATACATAAAGGCTATTGGAAAATTGGTTAATATAAAGGGAAAAACAATGTACTCATAATGGACATGTATGCTCTGAATTGTTGTTTTTCTAAAGTTCAATTAATTTTTACATAACTGATGTTAAACAGATCGAATATCAATCATTGTGAAGAATATTTACTCTTTCAATTGATCAACAATATCAGCAATATATGGAAATATATAATTATTCCTTACTGAAACTCTTTATAGTTTTCAGTAATCTATAGAATGAAAAAGTGAACGATCCTCTTTTTAAGACAATAAAAACAAAATCATCCACGGTGACACAATCTGGTATATAAATATTTTCAATAGAATATTATTAGCATGTGTCTTCCTCTCTTTCACATAATATTATTCCATATGGTATGAGGGAATGAAAATTGGTTGATTACCAGGAAATAAATCAGTTTAAAACTCTACCAACCTTACCGATGGTAATCCTGAAATGTTAACAAGAAACACATCGGGAAATTAGAAGAAAGATTGAGGTAAATAACATATCATTGATTCATGATTTAGATCATATAAAAACATAGATATCTCATTCCTTAACTCTTCATAAGTATTTAATAATCTATTCTATCTCAAATCCAATTTCTATTATTAGACATGACAATACATATCCAGGGAAGTAATGAAAAGTGGTCAAGGAAGTAAATAAAATTATCTTTATTGGAAATAATCCAATCCATCATGAATATTATATTAGTAAATTTTATTTCAATAACAAGAATACTCTATGAAATCAAAACATATAATAAATAAAAAACCCAAGAGGGAATCTTATTTCCCTTCTCATCCTATGTTCCAAGGGTTATAGTAATATCCCTCGCATAAGATAAACCTTTCTTATGATGAATAATAATATTAATAATACATTTCTGAATAAATTATTTTGATGGATTAGTATGAAATAATTAAGTCACTAATGATAATGTTATAGTGATGGTAACTCTTATATTCACTAGACATGTATCTACATCCTCTATAAACTCTTTCACTACCTGAAGAATCATTCATCAAGATGTCTTAGGTCGAAACCCATTTTTTCATGAATAAGATTATTTCCTAATTGTTTTATAGGGAATATATGATCTCATTCCACTATGTATACATTAATATTCTTGAAAAAATATTTATATGTTAATTGATCATATGTAAGAGACATATGCCATGGGTGACCCAATGAAAACCCTCAATAAATGCCCTTGTTTTCCAGATATGTGAAAAATCAAATTACCACTTACAGAACTATATGAAATTTAGAAAAACAATATTTTCATGAACTAATACTATAATAAAAATGCTTCTAATTTCAATTTATGGAAAATTATCCTCAACTATGATATAGAGAAACACCCAATAACCTTTATATTCCAGTAAGGTATACCTTATAACATCATTATAAGAATGAGTATTTAGTAGGAATCTCTATGAAATAATTATAGATAGAATTACCAACTAAAACATTATTTCCTTCATCTTCCCATTTAATACCATATTATGTCAGAATTGACCACAATGATATTTTAATACTCTCACACGGTATTTTCACTATACTAATGTTTGATGAAATCCATAACCTTGGCCAAAAATATTGAATCTAGATAGATATTTTTAGTGAAATTGAAATTTATGTTTTTTAACTCAAATCCCTCATTCTACATTACCTTAACAATATTGTCCCACCATATCCGGATTGGTCCCTCAAGAATGAATATGGAACACTTCATCAAGAATTCATCAGGTGTCACCAAGATGCAAAAAATTTATACTCTTCCCAACCATTGTGTTGCCTCATGAGGATCATTTGACCAATTTAATACAGGTGTCTTGTGTCATAGAAATTCCTGAAAATGATTCCAATGACCATGCCTCTAAGGTTCTAGTGTGGGAACATTAATTGTAGATGGTGGTGGTGCCTATCCCAAAACATGGACAATACACACAATCACATAACCTAGATTTGTGTCCACAATATAATTGTTTCAATATGTATTTAGTAGCATATTGTTACATGATATGATTCATAATTAATCATAGAGGTATGATGTCTTAAACCATCACCAGATAACATAGAAGACATTAGATTAACACATAAATAAAAGAACATTGTAAAATTAATCCCAACATATAGACAAACATGATTTTCATTTAACACTACGAAAATAAAAAGAATGGAAGATACTTGAAGTAATCCTAAATTGCTATTTCCCAAACCACCCCTGGGGACATAAGGCTCATCATGGCGTGAGATGGCGAGGCACACAATCAATTTTACCTACAATATCCAGAAAAGTTTTAACAATTTATTATGACTTCTTAACAAGAAGCTAAATCTCCTATGATTCCACCTATCATAAACCATCTAATGTACCATGGTAACTCGACTACCATGCCATCAATTACATGGACTAGAGTGTTCTCTCGATCACCATGGATTTATGACTAGAACACGAATTCAAACAAAATTAATGTGGTAAGTAATTTCTCAGTAACACTGTAGATGGGAATATTAAGTAGATATTATGCATTGAAGAAAAACTATATAGGGAGAAGTGTATAATATGTCAATGATGTAAAAAAAAACTCAAATTACTTTATAAAAATATGTGAAAACTAAAATAATGACATATAATAAAGTGGAATCAAATCTACAATTCCATGATCAATAGCTATAACCACCTTTATGTGGTGACATTTCCCAACTCAAATATAGAAAATTATATTTAAAAAACAACAGATGTTATAGATAGGGCATGAAATGAAATCCTAGTACTATCTCACTAAGGACTCAACAATAAGTGATAATATTTAATTCACTAAATAAATAGAAATCATTTTTCAAAAAAGGTTTTTAATTTAAATTTAATATTTATATAAACAATGAATTACATTCCAAATGATGTAAATACATTGAAAAAAAGTTATTATTCAACATTTCCAATAAAATATTTTACAAACGTCGACATACATTTTGATCTCACATATAAACAAGTGACAAACATTTGAATCATTGAAAAGGTATAAAAGTTCCATGCTATATGACTCTTTAAACTCATGGTTTCAAAAGAATATGGGTATACTAACATACCTATCATCTCTGGTTTAAAGGATTTCATCACCACACCATCGATGATGTGATGTAAAAAAATTATTTTTTGGAATGTTTTAATACATTGATTGTTGTATCTAATAATTCCATACCAACCGAGGAATTCATGTGATCTAATGAAAATAATTTTATTAGATTTTGTTTTAGAAAAAATATTCTAATACAATTAATCTAAATCATTAATTTCAAAAATGGATATTTATATTTAAAAACACAAATGGGTTTTTAATAAAAACATTACTTTTTCATGATAAATCTCGAAAATTTATATAAAAACATCTAAATAAAATTTTCAAAAATACCAATTTGTAATTGATTTCTCTAATTCAATCTTACAATTCAAATTTTAAAATTTATTTCATCATTTTAATTCTAATAAACTTCCATCAATTTCACAAATAAACAACATTTCAATGGAATTGAGGGTTTTTCCTAATTTAATGCAAAAATATAATTTAAAAAACTAAATACACTAATTCAATAGATTTTTGTTTTTTAGAAATTTTAATTTTAGGAGAAAAAAATACCACATATTAAATAGAATGTAATTTACTCAATTTATGAAGTTTTAGGTTACATAAATTGGAAAATAAAAATTGAACCACCAACCTTGGAATAATGGGATCACAAAACACTAAACCCTATTTGGGATTCACCAATGAAGAATAGAAAAAAAAGATTCTGAGAGTCACACTTAGAACTAGGATTGAAAACAAGTTATGAAATAATCCAATACAATGATGATCCACAAATCCCTGAGGAGGATATTAAAAAAAGGGTAGAAGTTGACATGAAGAGGATACTAACTAAGAGAGGATATAAAACAATTTTATTCACTCGGAAATAGTTTTGGATGTGTGTAGAGGGGAGAAGTACTACTCTTGAGAGATCTTATGGAAGAATAAAAAAATTAGGAGTCACACATGCCCATTGAGGATCTAAAATTGTGGTTTTATTATTTAAAAAACATATTTCGAATTAAAAAACCAAATAGACATGATTTTCTGAGTAGAGAGATATGGTATTGAAAAATCATATTCTCTATTCATATGCCCCTTTTAATGGATTGAATGGTATTCCAATGCAGGTGATGAGTTTCTCAAACCATGTGTTGGATGTGGTAAACCATAATTTCGGAGTCTGTACAACTTCCCTTATGATTGTATATGGTTTTGGAAAATCATGTGAAAGATCATAACTTATGAAAAGCTCGAATACATCACTCAAAATAACCCAAAACTATAACCAAAAAACAACGTGAAAATTTATAAAAGGATTTTAGATACCGTAACGGGATGTTACAATATATATATATATAATATTACATTAATTTGGTTTTTTTAATTGAACAAAAATTAATGAACTTTTTAAGGTAATATATTGATATCATTAAATAACCTAAAACAACATCATCACCATTTCAACTTCATGAATCCTTAATGAAACTATTATATAATAAAATTATAAAATTATATTAATTTAAAATTCAGTATTTCAATTACATTTAATGGTTATTAAAATATTTCTTTTCATGTAATTGGGAATATCAACACTAATTTTATGAACATAGTATAATGTGCTGATGATTAATAAAAGTATATATTGAAATGATAATATAAAAATCGAGTACATGATGGTATTTTTTATTAAAGAATTTTATAAATATCAATGTATTTGAAGAAGTTTGAAAAATATGTAATTATCATTTTTATCATTATGTGACATTAGGATAAATGACTTCTATAGAGATAAATTGTTAAGGTAATGGACTTGGATACTTGAACCCCTTTGTTTGAGTAATAAATCTTATAGATGAACATAATTTCTATAATTCATTCCATTATGAATGAGTTTATGTCATTATTATTGGGCGGAAAATATTTTTTTGATACTAATCCATTTCCATAAATTATTTTCTATTATAAGATATAAATAAAAATTGATAGTTTTTAAAAAATTACTTACAACTAGGAATTTTAAGATGATAAATAAAAAATTAATTCATAATGAACATTTCATGATTTTTTCATTCATTAAAAAAATGTATCTATCCTTAAAAGAGTTATGATTCTTATATCATACTATATTTTCATCAATTGCATTATTAATTTAGTTGATCAAGTTTTTGGAATCCAAAGACTTAATTCATGATGTTATTTTCTATTATAATTTTATTTTATCAAATCCATTTTATTTTCAAGTGTTATTTATTATAATTGAATGATTTCCCTTTTTATGTTTAATAATCCATTTATATATTAGATAAATTATTTAAGATATGAGGATGATTGATTTTTTATAGAACAAATATGAAAGGATATTTATAATTTGGGTCTTACATATACCTATAAGGAATTTTTTTTATCTGTTCATGAGATAATAAGGCATTTATATTATGATTTTCTTTTTATAGTTGTGGGAATGTTGTATTTCATCAAATTGTTTGTGTTTTACATAAATATTTGGTCACAAATATATATGAATTATGAAAATTTTAACAATTTTTTTCATATTATAACGTTTTTTCTAAATTTAATGTGGTCAATAATGTTATTTCAAATTATTATGATATATATAATTTAATTTAAATTCCATGTTTGAATGATTACTCATTAATTTTAAAGTATTTCACACATTCAAATAATTATCGCATATTTCAAAAAAAATTATTTTGATCCACATGAAAATGATTACGATTCCTTAACATTATTATAATGATATTATGATTCTCTATTTTGTTTAAGGTTTTTCATGTATGATCATAAAATCATTTAGTAAGATATTTATTTCCTCTTCATCTTCTTCTTCATATTTTTTCTTTGACACGTTAGAATATGTATATTAACATGATAACTATCTAAGCTCACAGATTTATTATTTTTTTCATGGTTTATTAATATTATATTATCTTGTGAGAATTTAAAAAAATATCTACATTGGAATTATTATGTATAATTGATTGTAGGTGTTTTCAAAAATATGTTTATGTAGCTAATTTAAATTAAACTAAACCATTTAGTCCTTTGGATATGTGGTTTTTTTCATATATAGTATTTTAAATAGTATTTTAATGTATAATTATATCCATGTTATTATAGGGTCATTATAGTTGGTATCAATTTTTTGACTAGTAAATTTTTAAGAATACATTGGATAATAATAGAATAAATCATGTGGGAATCAATATAGGAATTTCCTCTGTAAATAATAACATCATAAAGATTTGGTAAATACAGGATTTTGTGGTTCTCCAAAAATATTAATCATGTCACATACTCAATAAATTGATTAAGGCCCTCTTAAGGATGTTGTGATGGGTAATAAGAGCCTATGGGGTGGATTGGGTGATAATTTTTTCAACACATTAGGAACATTAAAGAGGTATGATTGAACACATAGTTTAACACTACTAAAGAATTTGATTTGGTTAGTCACATTTTATTTACAAACCATTATTATTTATATAGAAGTATATCAAGATCATTTAGAAATATATCCATGGATAAATGAGATTGAAATATAGAGATTAATTATCTAATGTATGAATGTTATTTATAACAATTCCCTTCATTGTTTATAGTTTCTATTTATCTATATTCAATATTTTATGTATACTCATTCATAATTGTAAAATGGGTAAGGTTATATAATGAACATGAATTTTTTGTTTTCAAAATGTGTGAAATTGTAAATGTAGAGATTTTAATAATTAGAGACAAAATGATATTGGGAATATAATACCATGATTTGTATCCATTCCAACCATATTTTCTCATTTAATTGGTATAAAAACCTAAATTGTTTTGTGCTCTAAAATACAATAATGGGGAAACTAGATATAAATTCAGTTATGAGGCCTCCTAAAACCTCATTTATTATTGTTTTTAATCAAATGGTTTTTATATAGAGGGTCAATGCAATGGAAAATATATCTTATTCATTCCATCTCTCATACTGTGAGAATTTAAATATGAAATATAATATTTTTATGGAGATTTTGGTTCGGGGTGCTGTCTCAGTAAGTATATATTGTAAAATGTTGAATTAGTTTTTATTGAATTGGATATGTTATATAAGATATTTTTCAATAAGTATTTTTCTCAAATCACATGAATATATTGTTTTATAAATTCATGGTGTTGAAAAATGGGAAGAATTTTTTGAATAACATAAATTAAATTCCAAAGGATTCATAAGGCCTATCTATCGTATAATATTTTATACTAAGAAATAAATTTATTGGTTCGATATTGGAATAAATCCCATTTATAATAGGGTCTTATCCGTATGATAAATTCATATCTAGGAATATATTATTCATTGATCTCTTATCAATGATATTGATATTAAAACCTTTCAATATTCTAGTGAAAATAAAATTAATGTTGATTATCACAGATGAAATCATTATTATATAGAAAGTCGGATGAATTTATATTTTCTTTCATGTATTTAATATTGGATAGATCACCAATATAATTGAATCTGAGGATCAAGGATGTTTTATAATTAAGTAAAAAATGTAAACCAAGACCACAACTATCCAACATAGGATAATAGATCAACTAATGAAATAGAATATCTTAATTTTTCATCTAGTGATCTGACCACGCAATAATACATCATGTGTTGGGAGTTATAATAATATATAATCAAATTCTCAAACCCTCGTGATATAAAATAATATGGTCCGCAACAACCACCCAAATCAGGGGTATAATGAAGGTTATTTATGACCACTACTAATATTGTAGATCATTATTATAATTTGGATCGTGATACACCGACCCTCATTTATGTATCTATTGATAATTAATTTTATTCTTTTTCATCTTAATATTGTAAATCACATGTGTTATCTTGATATGATGAATAACAAAATCATAAAATAGATATAACATTATTGGTGAATTCCCCTAGTATAACTATGCTTACTTCATTGATATATAAATATTTTATTATCATTACATTTTGGACGAATGATTATGAAATTTGATTTGTATTCACCTGGGTGAATTTGAATTCTTTTTTATATTTATTATATATACTTATATAGATCCCTTTTCAACTATTTGGAGAAAGTGGTATATACTCTTATCTAAAATAATTATATTTTCATTTATCTGAAAAAAGGATGATTTTGATCTCGTTGTTGAATAATATTCAATAATATGGTTTGTGATAAATAACAATAATGGAATCTCTACTCAAATGATTTTAGATGAACTCAACATTAATGGAATAACATTTATATTTGAATACACTGATGTATTTATGTATGAAATATATTGTCTTCCACCATAGTATATGGTTTATTTTTCAATCAGACTCATACCTAATTCCATTAATATAATAAAAAGTTTGTATATAATAGTTCTCATTGAATTTGATAATTTAAAGAAGCAACAAAATTTCAATTTAGATAAAAAATTAACATGGAATTGTGATTTACCATGGAACTCACCATTAAAAATTATCGTAAAATTAAAGATCAACATTTCTTTTCATTGATTATATTGATTTTAATTAAATCTAAATCATGAAGAAATATCATCTATTTTTTATTAATGATTTATTCGATTAGATCTAAAGAGCTCGATAATTATAAAATATTGATTTTAAATATTTATATAACTATTTATAAGATAAAATAGGGGATATTATGAAGACATATTTTCAAAAAATATATAGAAACAAGTAACTTATACTGATTCCCTATGGACTTGAGAATATTCTAACAATTTTCAAGAATATAATTAACATATTATTTAGATTCTACCATGATGATTTTTTTGTTGGGTTTACAGATTATTTTCCAATAGATTCAATGGGTTAAAAATATCTTGAAGAACATTTTTAGATTTTTTAAAATATCTTATGTATAGAAAAAAATATGAAATATTTAACATCTATGTATTTTGGCTATATAAATTATCCCTCATAGGTTTTTTAATCATCACAAGGAAATATTAGTATATAAATGAACGATTTACATAATTGAGAAATGGACTAGATCAAAAATTATAATATAGATTAGCAATTATCATGGTTTAGTGATTAATTTTCCCTAAATATCAATTCCACTATAAAAATTATCATATAAGGGTATGATGTTCCATTATATATAGGAATGTGTAGAATGTATCAAGGAAATACAATATAAGTTTCTATATCATATATTTGAATTAACCTATACTGGTAAAGAATTTTTAATATACTATGATGCTTGATGAAATGGCTTGGTTTATGTCCCTGTATAAAATGATAAGATAATTTCGTATACCATAAACCAATTAAACAAATCAGATAAAAAATAAGTGGAATCTGATTATTTGATAGAATAAGTAGTTATTGCATTGAAAATTTTGAAACATTCTCATTACCAATAAAAGATTAACACATATGCTTATCATAGGAAAATATAATATATATCAACATATCAGGAATTTAATTTTTTCAAAAGTATATGTTTGTAATGGATAAAAATTTAGGAATAATTAATATATTACAAATCGTTGATAGAAAATAAGGTGGTCAATTCTGTGATTTGGAAATACTATGCTACAATATCCATTAGGTTGATTGGAAGAGATCTAATAATAAATTATTTATATAGGATGAATATATAAGTAATAATTTGATGATATAAATATAATATTTTAAAAATTATATCCCAAAATTCCATTCATGTATAGATTAGAGAACATTTTAAAACATATTTTCAATTATAGAAATGTTATCAAATATTCTGTACTACAACATTGAAAAATATAGAGTAATAAGTTTTTTAATAAGAATATGTATCCCATTTAATGAATAATTAATGAACTAAATTATTTATGACTAACATAGGTAATCTCTATTTATATATCCATAATGTTTAAATATGTATATATATATATCAAAGATGACAAGACGGTATTAAAAGTGAAATTTTGGAATACCTATCATGATTATTGGTATACCATATATTTACGTCTATGTGAAAAAAAATAAAATGATTATATTTATTACATAACCCATATTGGCATGGAAATGGAAACAATTCACCCTGTGCATCCTTATAGAAATCCCAAAAATGTATAATGTCTATAACGTGTTTTAGAATATATATATATATATATTCTTGAAATTTATTATTTTTTATTTCCATCAATGAATAGTTTCCCCTATCCTACTCACCATGATATTTATAATGGTTGTCTCTAGGATTCATAGTGTAGTAAATTACATTGAATTTCATTGGGATCTTCTTTTTAAATACATGTTATATATGAGGATTTAGAAAATATTGGATATAAATCCTAGTTTTATCACTTCTTGTAATCATTAGATATATAGTTAGTATATGAGGATAGTTTAAACTCTATATTATAATCATATATATTATTGGAAGGATTTAGAATTATTTTGGTATAAAAACCTCATCTTAAATGGAATATCATATAAAACAATTTCCATTTTACCATTATTATGGAATAAATTTTTAATCTATATGGGATGATATATTAAATTCTAATATAGATGGGTGAAGATGGAGAGGTGATGCTAATAGGTCATAACCTAATCATAAAAATTAAGTAGATGGTCTAAACCACTAATGTATGAGTAATAATGTTACAATAGATGTAAATAGATATGTTTATAATGGTTTATAGTTTATATAACTTGAATTTGGGGATTACATAGTACATTAATTTGTCTATGGGAGAATTTTATGATATTTTTTTAGAAAAGGATGATCAGAACTAGATATATTTGTCTCTTGGAGATCCTTGATGGATTTGGTGTCATAATAAATCTCTTATCACTCCATACACACCTCTATCATATTTTTTATTTTTTTCACATGTCCATATTTTTGGAATTATATATATGATGAATCATATATTCTGTGATAAAAATTTTTACAATAGTAAAATTACCTTCACATGAATAAAAACATAGATAAATATTTGATTAAATAGGAAATTATTGGATATACTAGAAAATATATTTAGTCAATGTTATATGGTGAAATTATATATTTATGGAAGATAAATGGGAACTTTGATATGGAATTATATATAAGTACCCATAAAATTTTAATAGAATTTAATATTTTTTAAGAATGAAATCATTTTTAATCTTGGTAGATTGTAATGAACCTATTATTTTATGACCATAAATAAATAATATGATAGATGTTATGCTCCAAATTTGACAACAAAACAAAAGATTCAGTCTATTTTGGGGTAGATGTAAATTTAGACACTATAAACAGTGTAAATAGAATTATTGAATATTTATAAATATAAATATAAATATATATAATGTACCCTTTAAATATCAATGAAACTGTACTACCCTAGAAAATAATCAAATATTATTTTGAGAATTTTTTCTTTTTAAAGATTAATATATATTTATTTGAATAACAGTTTAAGAGTGACTTAATTTTTAATTTATAATAAATGGTAAATAGAATAGATAATGTAACAAAACTCATTTTACTAAAATAGTGAATAGGGATTATATATAAGTTTTTATATAAAAAAAATATATAAATTATATGTTGTGTATTTAAAAAATTAGTTTATTTCTTGGATTATCATGATTACATTATTTTATGATTAACATGGATAATTTTATAAATAAATTCATTTTTATGAAAATATTTTGAAATATTTTTTTTACAAAAACCATGACTTCAATGAAACTATTATCATAAAACTATGCTATTTTAATAAATAAATCATAATTATAATGCAAAATATAACATTCACACGTTAATTTACAGTTTTAAAATTGTTATATTTTATTTTAAAAATATATATTTTATATTATATATTGTATGTTATACTTTAAAAAAAATTCATAAGACATTTAGTTTTGAAAATAATAATAATAATTTTATTTTTTAACAAAATATTTATTTTATATTTTAAATCACTTTCTCTAAATTATATAATGCATGAAATTTTATTATTTATCATTACCGATAAATTATATAATTAATGACCTTTTACCATTAGGATACCCAAAATATAATAATTGAGTAACTTAATAGGTAATAGTGCTAACATGTAAGTAAAATTATATTAAATTACTTTTATAGTTGTGTCTTAATATAATTTCTTCTAAATACTACTATATTTAAATTTTATTCAACATTAATTCATAGTTACATGTTGTTATTTTATTTTATATCTTATTAATGAAAACACCATCCTTTTCACTTATAAACGGGGCATTCATCTCCTCACTTCCACTCACACCACCAACGGCCCAAAGGCCTTCAATTTTTTTATTAAAAGAAAACCCCCATTTAAGGGAATAAGGGGGAAACCCTGATATGCATCATCGACAAAAAAAATCAAGACCTAAAGGTTTAGCAAGACCAAAAAAACATACAACGTGAAGCAACCACTCACCAGCTATTGAACATGACAATGCTCTCCACCGATGCAGGGAAAAACAGCAAGCAGGTGTCCTGTGTCGAAGTACAGGCCCGATCTGATGAAAAATGCCATACCCTCTCAAAAATCCAAATCGATAAATCACTTCAACGATGAACAACAGCTCTGGAACCTCCTCTAGGGTCGATCCACATAGATAAGTCTGGGTGAATAACCTTACCAGAAGACATCGCAAAGCCTTACACCATTATGAGAGAACATAATCAAAATCCTTCAACAACCTGTCATCCTAGAATTTCCCTAACAACCACCTCAGACTCCATGAACTCATCCACAGATTCCCGGAAGACAATACAAATAGCATAAGTTCAATCCACCATCACCTAGGATTGGATGGTCCAAACCCGCGCCAAGGGAATGTCAACAATGAGGGAAACTGAATCATTTTAGAACAAAAACGCCACTTTAGGCATGGATTTGATCCAATCAGAACAACATAAACCCCCTCACCAGACTTTGGCCAAGCCTCATAGTGATAAGAGAAAGAAGGGCCATCACGATGAATCAGTGCAACAAAACCAAATCCAACCAGAAGAAAATTCATACAAATCCCAAAGGATATATTCTATGTATTAAGGTATATAATTATATCATTATCTCCCACTTTATTATTTCATTATCTACAATTATTAGACCTAAAATTTATTTTCTTCGTATTAAAATGTAAAAATTAGATTTTTCATTTTACTTTAATTTAATTAATATATTCATAAAATCATTAACTATATTTTTCTTGTTTTTATTACGAATAATAGATATACGATTCATCCATAGGGGATTCAACAAACTTCTTGACATATGATGTTTCTATATCCTTCTCCACATAACATTAATAGTGTAAATTTTATTTTTAAAAATATTTATGATATTTATATTTAATATTTATTTTTAAAAAATGATAAACTATGATTTTTTGTTATTCCCCTATTAAGAAAATAGAATCATTACCAATGATTATGTGTAGAATATGGGCTACAATGAATAAATAATTTATTTGTCACTACCTCTATCACGTATAGTTATACTATATGTATATATTTTTAAATATTATAAATATAAGATATATAATATATATTATTTATATGTTTATTGGAAAAAATATAAAGTAATAATTTTTTTATTGTATTCCACCATTATCATTAAATAACATAAAACAAGTTCAGCATAATTTTTGTTTTTATGAAATGTAACTAAACCACCTAATGAATGAAATTATATAATTTTAGTGATATATATATATATATAAGTACGTTTTATGGTTTTTAAATGGTTATCATTTGGAAAAATTGAAATTTGAAACCACTTTTATGAACTTATTTTAAAAATTAGGATTATTGATAACTCATATTTAAATGAAATAATAACAAAATAATAAATGAAGAGAATTTTTATTATTGATTAGGATAAATGGAAATCTATTTGAATAAGGAAAATAAATAGGTAATTATTATGTATATCATTTTGAAAAATAATGTTTAATAACTTCATTATAAATAAAAATTAATGGTAATTTACTTAGTTACTCAAACTTATTTCATTGATTCATACAATTTCATATTCAATATCATTTAACCAATACATTCCATTTCAAAGGATGTTCATTATTTTGTTATATGAAAAATTATTTGTTGATCTTAACCCATTTCAATTAAATTATTTCTTTTCAGTTATTTATTAAAAAATAAAGGAGTATTTTTGAAAATAGATTGTTAACTAGGAATTTTACAATGATGATTACAAAATGTTTTCATTAATATAATTCCATAATTTTTTTCACTATCATCAGAAAATTAATTACAAAAACTGATATATATCATGTTTCCCCCAATATATTCTTGAATTATGTAATTATATTGGGTGTTCCTGGAACACTATAATGTTTAATATTAATGTTTTCTTCAAATATATTTTTGTGGATATCTTGCGATGCAAGAAGCCCCTTATTTAAATGGACTATAGTATATAATGACAATATATCAAAGGCATTAATTTTTTATATATGAATACTAATAACTAAGTTATTAATATATATATTTTTATAATAAATTCATTGGTAATCAATTTTTTAGTGGTGATAATAAAATCCATTCAATGTAAAAGAGATATTATCTAAAAAAATTCATGCATGAAATTGTTTAATATTAATTAATTAAATTAGTGAATGAATTCAATGTAATTGAAATTATAAATATTGAATATTTTTTAATTCATCGATTTCTCTTTCTAGGATTGAGATAAAGAAACGTCTACTATTATTCATAAAAATATATTTTTTTCTAAAAAGAATGGTTTCATATCAAGTTTTACACATATTTTTCAATGACTTTATCAACATATATAAATTTAATATGAAAAAATGGATCTAATATTAGGAATTACTATATTATAATTTGGATATTTGTGCCTCTTAATTATTTTCATTATGAATAGTAACCATTGTTAATTTTTATCACCAATATAAAGGTGAAGTGGGTAAAATAATGTTAAAACACTGGGTGAAGGCCTTAAAATTGTTATAAAACATAGATTTATCTATTTTGATGAATTTTGTTTAGGAATTTCCTTCTATTTCTCAAATATGTTGTCACATGGTTCTATATTACATTAGTTTTACCATTATATTAATTTAAATATTGAATAAATACAAAATTTTTCTCTCTTGACATTAATATCTATAAATATAATTTATTTAAATATAAAAATATTAAATTTTTGTTTATAAATTATTATTTTAAATATAAATTATTTTTTCATATAGTAATTTTGTTTTATTTAAATGAGTAATTACATTAAATTACATAATGATAACACATTATTTATTCAATTGGTAGAAAAAATGATAAATGATATTAAAAAGTATTAAAACTATTAAATTTTGTTGAATGATTGTGTTACATGAAATTTTATGATTAATAAATCATATTATAAATTCTATTAATGGTATACTTGTAAATTAAATTGCAATCATTCCCTATAAAAGTACATACTAAATGAATATTGTCAAACATTTTTTTAATGATTTATTATGAAAATTATCATTTATTAAATTATTTTATAATCCTAAAAATTATAAAATGGTACATAATGGATTTTTTAATTACAAATAATTCATCTTTACTCTATTTATGAACCGATTTTCTATGTATATATAAATTAATAAACCATCAATACAAAAACGACTGTACCACATTTATTGTTAGATTTTCTCAACCAAGTAGATAATAGAAAGATAATATTTAAAATGACATCAACACTATTCCAAATATTTTTTGTTGTTGATATTTAGATTGTATAACCATTTTATTCAAACCTCTTCCAAATTTTAATCATTTTTCTTTAGAATGAATCTATTATTTTATAATAATTTTTTAAATTCCATGAGTTCCCCTCCACTCAACATACAAAAGATTCAAAATTATTCCCTATTCCATGCCAAAACACCATTATATATTCCATCACCACATCATATATATTTTGGTATTTCCATAATAACATCCCACCAATTATTAAGTTGTAATCAAAAAGGGTGTTCTCAATGAAGGGGATTAACTCTTAATATGAGGGGGTTAAATTATATTTATTATTCAAAAAAAAATTCACTTTTATTATCCATTATAAAATGATTAATTGAGTATATTAAATATAAATTAGTGTTACTATAATTTTTAAAACCATTATAAACATTTTTTCTATCATATGTAATGAGAAAACATCACCCATGTGTACGTACAACTTACCATCTCCCCATAGTTGTGAATTTATTTATTCATCACCACATTACTTGAATGGATATAATAATGTATTTATTGAACATTTATTATAGTTATGATAATATAATGGTTATGGAAATTTGAAATATTATTTTTATTTATTTCATTTAATTCATTGAAAATGAAAAAAAAATCCTATTTACATACGACCTACAATCTATATGGATTCTTTAATTCAATGTTTATCCTATAACATTTATTGATTTAAAGATATATATATATTTAAAATATATGATATAAATATCATTTTTATCATTATTTACAAAATAAAACCATGATCAATGTATAAGGAGTGATACTACTATACAAAAAAAATACATAAACATGGATATAGTTAGATCCTAGTGTAGGGATTTTAATATATAATTATTAATAATTAAGTGATAAGATGTTATAGAAAAATAAAATATAGAATTATATATAATATTATAGATCTATAAAAAATTTAGTAAAATCTATATTTATTATACAATATCTTCTAGTGCGTACGATAAATAATAGAATTGATTTAAGTATTTTTTGTTAGAATCTTCTTTATTTTTTGGGATTTATTATGATTATGATCTTATGATAAAATATATTGACAGACATATAAAAAATATATTGATTTTATTTTCTCTTAGTATTTTCTAAATTACCTAATATCATATAATTTTACTATCATCAAATATTAAATACACTAATATAATATTAGAAGGACCTATTGTTTTTTCCCCACTACTAAATAAAATTCATCTAACATTATGTCCACTATATTAAAAATATATTGAAGAATATTTTTTAAAATTAAAGTTTTTTATTAATTAATTTTACATTACAAATGAATGACTTAAAAATTATTTATATGGAATATTATTTATTTTTACCAAATGATGTTCAATATCATGTTATAATAAAATATGGAAATGAATTATTTCTTATATCTTATACAACATGAATGAAATTTACCATTGATATGACAACTAAATTTCTTTAAAATACCATTAAAATTTGATAAGACTATTTTAAAATAATAATTTTTATTTAATATTTAAGATTTTATGTATGTTATATATGTCATTTCGATGTGGAAAAAAGTATCTTAATGAATAATGGTTTATTGAGATATTTTAAATGAATTTATAAATATAAAATGACATCCTATTATGTTACTAAATTTTTATAAGGTATATGACACAATTATAACATATTTATTAATAAATTGTTGAAAGTTAGATTTTTTATGACAATATGTTTTTTAAAACTAGTCCTTTTCCATGGGTTATTATTTGATAAATTTATAAATGATTTATGAATCCCATTTTTTCCATAGATTATTCCATGATGAAATGTTTATAAAATCCATTTAATTTTTATGGGTTATGATATGAGGAATGTTACATGATATTTTGACTCACATCTCTATGATTTTCAATATATCATATTTTATCTTGAAATTTTATATCCATTATGTCAATTGGGTAATGATATTTTTCATGATATATACTAAAATATAATTATGATTTATTCCAGTTCTATAAAGGGTTCTACCCACTATGTTATTATTGGGAGTGAATAATGATGTATACAATGTCATGGAGACTGAATCCAATCTAATTTTATAGTCGTTGTAGGGATATTTGAATATTAATGAAATGTGTTTCTATTCTTATGTGTATTAAAAAATCCTATGTCTTAAGGAAAATATATGTTCTGAAGGACCAGGTTCCTTGATTCATTTATGATTGATTTCTTGTGAATGTAAATGATTTTTTAATGATTCAATATCATGGTATATGATATATAATGTATATTTTTTAAACAATAAGATCATCATTTAGTACCCATACACTCTTGGTACGATTATGTGATTATTTACATCCCCATTTTTACCCTTAATGAGAATCTCAGCTCAATAATTATTATTATTACCTTCTTTAATAATTGAATTTTCCTATATGATATTTCTAAGAAGGGTGAGTGTTGTGAATATTTTAATGGGATATGGGTTAGTTAATATATGTATAGTTAATTGTGTATTTTTGCTTCCAAAGTTACTAGAACTATTAAATTATTATCTGGATCAATATGTTATTTAATAATTATTCATATAATATTATGTAAGATCATTATATGAAATTTATTGGTAATAATTGATTCATTTTTTGGGGTCTTGTGAATTAGATCATTATGTTAATTAATAGAATTTGAATATTTTTTTATCAAATTTTTATTTCAATGGGTTGTATATAAAAATTGAATGGTTTCCATTTTGAAACATAAGAAATGTAATTTCCCAATCATTTAAGAATAAAAGTACATGTTTTTTGTCATATAAAATATAAATTCACTTTAATATTCTTATTATTTTTATTGGGTTCAAATGACTATTATGTGTAATTAATATTGATAATATATCCATTTAATAGTAGTCACACGAATGATATAAATTGACAGTTTTTAAAAACAATAATTTCGACATAGACAAAAGAAATGATGAGCTTATCTAATAAACTCAGGTCGTACGAAGGACATTTTTCAGATTTGGAATAGAGGATGAGATACTGGGATTTTCTCTTGACCAATCAAAATATGATCTTAAACATGTTATGATTGAATGGAAACACCTATGGGATATGTTTCATTATCATAGATTGCCACCCGAGCAATGTTATCTGAGCCACCCCAAGAGTCTTTCACCATAACACACCGTACCATTAGTTATTATGTGGGTTTTATAAGGGGTTTTTTGATAATGTATTAGTTACATGTTGTGTAATTCCTTTTTTTAAATAAAATTTGTATTCTATCAATTCATTATGAAAATAGTCATTCTTAAAAAGTGAAAAATATGATAAATTTTCATTTCGTGTAAAAATGGTAATTCTGAAAAATATATACATTATTATATAAAAAATTGTTTTTATTTATATTATTATATGAAACAATTCTTAATTTTTTTTATATTAGTCCCTTATCTGTAAATGATTAGGTAATCTATTTGAAAAGGGTTATATGTTTTACAATAAAAGAGATATAACATTTTTAAATAAATTATTTCAAATAATTAATCAATTTGTTCAATTTATTATATCTTAATAAATTATTATTATTAAAATATTTTTATGAATAATAACTGATAATATAAATTTAATGAAGTCATATGTAATTTTCATCAAGGTTTGTTAACGATTTTTGTTAAAACCAGTGAAATTTCAATAAATATCAGTTTTAATTTAAAAGGTGTGAATAAAAATATTTAGAAAATTATTTATATAAAATTAATATTATTTTTGTAATTGGGATGTCGAAATTATTCAATAGTGAATTTTTCTCAATATTAGGAGATAATTAAATTATTGGGTAAAAAATTAAATATCTTTTAATTAAAATACATGTTTTATGACATCATAATGACCAAAAATTAGTATAATAAATAATATAATGGTTATTCACTACACATTTTATGTTTTCCCATTAAAATAATGTGATTATATTTTTTTACTTATTTTATAATGTCTTTGTGAATCCTCTAAAATTAATAATATACATTACGATTTTAAATTAATTTCTATAATAATGTGACACAACTCCACATAGGAATGAATAATAATTTAAAATGTTCATCCATGGACCTTATAAAATAATTTTTTCCATTAAAAATTGGAAAAAACATGGGAAACATCTATTTGATGGTTTGTGGGTTTGGACATTTATTTAAATAGATTCAAAAACCAATGGTTGTTGAATATTAATGAATTACCCTCTCATTTACAATATAAACCCACCCATTATACCATTAGTCATCACAAAAAATTGTTTAACAACATCCCAACAATTCCATAATCACTCTATAATTCCTCTAATTCACCCCAAGCACTCAATAATCCCCTCTTCATGCTTTTGAATTCTCACACTCAAGTAATAGATTCCTTCTTTTCTCATTTTTATCTAAGTTTTTCTTTTTTAAATAAAATTTTACATTCAATAAAAAATGATAGAATATAAATTTTCACCCCCATCATTCCCTCCTTATTTTTGAATGGTGATATACCACTTTCCCTCTCATTAATAACATCCATTTATACTTGTTACGAAGCCAAAATGTCGTATTGGATCTCTCTTCTTATTTCAATTCGAGTATTCCTCCAATACAATGCATCTATATTCCATTTAATTTGTTTGGATATTATGTTCTATGAAAATCATACTTTCTATATCATGTTTAAATAATAATATACTCTTTTATCTATCATCATCCCATATTATTAATTTCTATATAGTGATGTTATGCTGCCGAAATTGCACTGTGATTTTCCAAATACAAAATCATATTGTATCGAATACCATACCCATTTATCTACCACAATTCTTCACTTCTAGGAACATAATTAATGGTATTTACATTTATCTATTCATCATTCCTTATTCATGTAATATTATATAATGTGGAATGATTCCTTGTTATATGATCTATGTGGCACTATTATGCATGAAATGAAAAGATTATAATGGGTGCAACCAGATAGAACTCCAATTCATTGGTTATTATTTAGTATCATGATAGAACATCTTAAATGAGGGTTTACACACACTAATCTTGGGAAATCATACTTGGAACATTATAATATCATGTTTTATATTGTTTCCACATTTACATGTTATGATAATCGTGTTATATCATGAATTTATGGTGATGTTTATCTTATGATCAATTAATGTGCCTATTTCCTAATATGTACTTTTTTATAATTTTATTTCTTTTTTTCTTCCTAATTGGGATTTATATCTCAACCCTTTATTATTTATTTCATTAGGTTTTACCAGGATCTTTTCTGGATGAAAAAATGAGTTGGTTATGTTAATGAATGAAATAATGATGTTGTATTTCATGTTTTATGGTTTTATGTATTGTTCCTAATTTAAAATGACACAAGAACTCATGTTACTTAGAGTTTTCTTACATGCATGCTAATAAAATAAATAATTATAATGTTTTAATAAATAGAAGGGTTTCTATAGATGATATCAAAAGATATTTTTAGTTATTTTTGTCATTAGGGTTATAAAACTCTAGTGATATCCATATTGAAAAGACTACGTATGATAACATATACCAAAATATTTGGTGATTATTGATTATGTTTTTTTAACAAGAAAATACATTTCTATGTAGATAAAAACAAGAAGAGGTGATTCTGGCACATATATCTCTAGGGTTAAAACACAATAATGGTTCTTTGAGATAGACTCGAATGGGAACTACTGCATGATAATGGGCCTTTCTGCACTATTTCTTCGACACACACATGTGGGATATGTATCGTTAAATTAATAATATTAGTATGATACACTATTAAAGGAAGAAATAAATTAACCAAAAATATATTTTGGGATGTATATCATGTATTACATATATTGAAGCCTATAAATTCATAAGTAAAGGAAAACAATATAGTTTATAAGTAATACATTTTTTTCAATGGATTCCCTTTTATGTGTTTGAAAAACATACACCTAACATTCTTTTTATTCTAGAAAATGTCCAAAAATAGGATAACATAGGCTAGGAACCGTCAAAAAGATCAATGTGATGACTACAATAATAAGATGCCCATTATAATGGAAGTGGGAATCACCAACATTGTCAGGATACTGTCTCAGTTTACTAATGTTTTTAATAGAAACATTGGTGAAGTTGAATTTTTACCCCATAAGAATGAACAATACGAAATAGAGGTCCTTATAAGACAAAGGCCTCCTATTTTAATGGATCATTTAATCCGTAGATCACAGAAAAATTAATGAACTCAATTCAGATGATCATGTCCATACATCAATCATCTTAATAAGTACTTGTTCATCTGACTGGTTATCAAATAGAGGGTCCAACAGATTGATGGATGAAACTGATCAAAAATAAGATTCGTGAGGAAAGGTATGAGGCATTGGAATGGATGGGTCTCTACAAAAAGATTTTCAAAAAATATTTTCCCCACACCATCTGACATAAAATAGAAATGGTCTTTCATTCCCTCAAGAAAAATGATGATGAATCAATTGGAGCGTGTGAGGAAAATATCCCAAGGATTTCACAATACACCTATATATTTTTCATTACCTCTGAATGCAAGGTTGACTAATTATTTAGTGGGATAAAAACATGCCTACGTAACACCCTAGAGATCCATGACTTTGGTAGCTATGAGGAAATTGTCTGATGTGACCTCAAAATAAAAATGTAGAGCGAAAAATCACAGGTGTATCATAGGGATAATAATAGAAAAGTGGGCTTTAATTCTTGTAGTATTATTGATAAATCAAACGCTATAATGAAATTTCAGTACCCCAATTAACAATGGTGTTGAAATAAAAACCAAATAAATATCTTAAAAGGGATGAGGTATCACTTTTGGTGTAGAAGAGAAGGGAACCTGGACATTAATAGTCAAAAATAAAAAGTACCATTTGTGATAGTGGAGATTAATTCTCTATCCAACACTCAATGCATTGTTCATTGTTACAACTGCAAATAATTATGCGACTTTTCAAAGCTATTCCCTAATCCAAGGGTATTTGGAGGTATCCAGCAACATCTGAGGCATCATGTGTTATATTTTATTCCATCACTACTACTGATGTGAATCCCAACAATATAGTAGTGACTGGTATGTTAGTCATTCATTCAAGGATACCAAATGCACTTTTGATTTTGCTTCTATTCATTCTTTTATATCCCAAAAGATTAGTAGAACAATCAAAACACCACACCAAATAATTGAAGTGGATATGTCGGTGAGAACCGAAATGGGGTAATTATTTAATTCCAAGAATATTACTCCTCCCATGTCATAATTTTTTTATTTCAAATCATGATGAACCTCATCATACTCTGTATAGAGGAATTTATTGAAATTCATGCCATGGTTTGGCATCCCAAAATATAAAGCCAACATAAATTACTGTGAGAGGTAAATCACTCTCTAAATGGTGAATCAACCCATGATTCTATATAAGTACAAGGAGGATGATGAATCTTTTTTAGCATCATCATCGTATGCATGGATATTAATGCCCAATGAGCATGCATATATTTCTCAGATGGTTGATTATAAGGAAGGATCCATCCTCTAAGACAGTCCTATTGTGAGGTAATTCACTAAAGTGTTTCTTGAGAAATTGAATTGTCTTACTTCAAGAAGAGATGTCTAATTATTAATGGATATTATACTTGGGGAATTGAAAATATCTAATACTCTGTATAGAATGGCTATTTTGGAGCCTGAGAAGCTAAAGAAACAATTATACGAGAATCTAGATAAAGGGTTCCTATATCCATGTCCATCACTATGGGGTGCACTAGTGCTATTTGTCAAGAAGAATGATGTGTAAATGTGGATTTTAATAGATTATCATGAGCTCAAAAAATCATGATAAAGGAAAATCATCCTTTTCCAAAAATTTATGACATGTTAGATCATCTATGTAGAGGAAAATAATTCTTTAAGGTGGATCTATGGTCTAGAAATTACCAATTATTGGTGAAGAAAGAGGAAATCCCTGAGACTAATTTTCATACAATGTGCGAGCTGTATTAATTCATCTTACTTCCTTTCAGACTCACTAATGACCCAGATATCATCCTGGAAATGGTGAATTGAGTGTTTATATATATCATTGAAAATTTTGTGTTAGTCTATATAGAATATATTCAAATGGACTCTAAATCCATGGATGAGCATGAAGATCATCTAAACTATGTAATAGAGACCATGCGAAAGGATAAGCTCTATGAAAAGTAGAACAACTATCAATTCTTGTAAATGTATGTCTCATTCATGTGGAATATCATCACATGCAATGGAATTTCTGTGGATCCCTCCAATACAAATTCATCTGAGGGATGAATGAGGTAAACATTTTTTAGGGATATATACAGTTTTCTTGGATATCTAGATATTATCTCCGATTTGAGAGAAATTTGTCAATATTTTAATGCCCTATTTACAAGTTTACTCGGAAGGGATTCAAGTGTTCATTGAGTGAAAATGCGAAGAGAGCATAATGGAGTTGAAAAAAAGGCTTATCATTGAATCATTTCTCACACTACCAAGAAGTGGAGAACATATTGAGGTATTAAATGATGCTTCAAAGAATGGTATAGGTTGTGTGTTGATACAAAATGACAAGGTCATTGCCTATGACTCAAGGAAATTGAATTTTATTGAGATGAACTCTCCTACACATGATCAAGAGTAGGCGATAGTGATCTTCAATTTTAAAATGTGGCCACATTACCTCTTTGGGGAAATGTGTGAAATAGATATGAATCACAAAAGTTTCATTTACATATTCCCACATGAATAGGGGAATATACACCAACGTAGAAGATTAGATCTAATAAAAGACTATGATTAATCAATTCATAAAAATATGAGAAACACAAATAAAGAAGAAAATTATCTATGTAGAATGAATCTAGCCACACCATCATTTATGTGATTTTAAATGGATAAAATCTCCATATAATTGATGAATATTAATATGGAAATAATAAAAAAGAAATCAGCTTCAATACATTTACAAATTATTTCCCAACCATATCATTTGGAATGGTTAAAGGATTCTCAAAAGGATAATGCGGGAATTTAAAAGAAAGACAAAACTACAAGAAAAGGGAAATACATAGATTTCAATGTTAATTATTAATGAAGTGTGATATTTGAGGAAATAATATGTGTTACATAACAGCTGTATTTAATGAAACAAATTTGAATGATGCACATGGTTCTAATATCTCCGTTCACCCAAGAAACACAATTATGTATCAATATCTCTGAGAGAATTATTGTTTGGATAACATGAAGAAGAAGAGTGTTGAATATAAACCAAAGTGAATAGTATTCCTGAAGTGATGGATGGGAGGTAGAAGTATAATGGGATGATGCAACCACTTCCCATTCCAACATGGAAATGGGATAACATCACCAAGGACTTTGTTATCAGACTTCGGAACACATCCAAATGAAACAATGTAATATGGATTGTTATGGATCATCTTATATGGATTTTACATTTCATTATAATTCACGATGATTTCTCATTGGGTAAACTAATAAAAATATACATCAGAGAAGTGGTAAGGCTGCATGGAGTACTACTATCAATTGTATCTGATTGATATCCATGATTTATCTCTATGTTCTGAATGAGTATCCAAAATGCTCTAAATATTGATCTTAACATCTAGATGGATTGTCATTCCAAAAAATGACAGCCAATATAGGAGGACAATAAAACAAAATCGAGGATATATTGAGAGAAGGATCAATTGACTTCAAATGAGGATAGGATCAACATCTTAAAATAGTTGAGTTCTCTTATTAAAATAGTTTCCACTCAAGCATCCAAACTGATTTATTATACTTCCCATTATGGGAAGTTGTGCAAAAAATGGACATTTTGGGATGAAGTTAGGGATATAAATCTTCTGGTTACCAAAATAGACGAATAAATAAAGGAGAAGGATAAGAACATCTAGTAGCATAAAAAATCATCATTGAGTTGAGATAATATCTATGTTGACCATTAACG
Source organism: Viscum album (assembly GCA_963277665.1). Taxonomy (NCBI): domain Eukaryota; kingdom Viridiplantae; phylum Streptophyta; class Magnoliopsida; order Santalales; family Viscaceae; genus Viscum; species Viscum album. The sequence goes on along the minus strand of OY728157.1, from coordinate 1,624,301,542 downwards.
ATGAGACCTATAATTTAATGTTGGGGACATTTTATCCATATTCATATCACTATGGAATAGATTTATGAGATTTAGGAAAATTTTAATTCTTAATACATGGTACATCAACCCTTTTGATATCCTTGATCGCATTGGATTATTGGCCAATCAACCATCACTTCTACTAAACATGTCTCAAGTACATGATGTATTTCGAGTATGACACTTGACAAAAAACATACTTAACCCATTTTATGTACTCAATCTAGAGTTGTTACCATTTTAAAATGACCTTTCCTATTATGAGAACTCGGTAATGATCTTATCTCCTAGAGAAAAATTTCTTCAAAATAATAAGATGTCCCACGTCAATGTGTTTTAATGAAAATAATCGTTTGAAGAAGCAATGTGGGAAATATAGAAAGTGAGGGTAAAGAGTTACCATTATAATATTTATTGTGGGAAAATGAAATTTTATGGGAGATATTTTTTAATGGGTAAATTTTGTAATGAATCGATCTATTATGAATAAAATTTTATTTCTTTTAATCATTTATAGAAAACACATGCACTATTTTTTATTCTTTTTATATTTATTGTGTATAAATGAAAGTTATGTATCATTATAGATGATAATAATGTTTTTTAATAGTTATCACATGTCTTATATAAATATAAGGTTTTTAAAAAAACCTTTCGACGCAGAAAATGTAGAGGATGGCTTCATCTAATTGACACGGGCCACACAAATCTATTTTTTCCATGCTCAGAAAGGAGGTAGTGTCATAAGGAGTATCTATTAACCAATTCCAAGCCAATATTCAATATGTTAATCATTAATAGAAGCAACAATAAATGAATATTATGTTAAAATAAATTTCCACCCTGGCGATGTTATCTGAGCTACCCCAAGATCCATTCAGCATCGCACTCCTTAACCTTAGGTATTATGTGAGTATTATATAGGGGTTATGTAAAAAGGTATTAGATACTTCTTGTGTAATACATTTTTTTAAATGAAATTTGTATTCCATAAGTACCTTTATGGAAATAGTAATATTAAAATGTGACAAATTGGGAAAATTCTCTTTTTTGGTAAAAATGGATCTTTTGATAAATATATTCATTATTATAATAAACTATGGTTTTTATTAATAATATAATAAATAACATTAATTCTAAATTATTTTTACTTTAGTTCCTTATATTTAAATAATTTGGAAATCATTTTGATAAGAGATTCTTTTTTTACGATAAAACAAAAAGTGTATTTTTTTAGAATTTATTTCAATGAATTAACGTATCATTGAAATAAATAATAGTGAAATGAAATATTATTAAAAATTTAATTATTTGAATAATAAATTAGTATAATACTTTTTTGAAGTCGAATGTAATTTTTATCATGGTCTGAAAAATGTTTTTGTTAAAACACGTGAATTTTCAATAAATATCAGTTTTCATTTTAAAACTGAAAATTAAACTATTTTGAAAATTATTTGGAAAAAGTGAATATTATTTTTGAATTATGATGTTGAAATTATTCAACATATAATTTTTAATAATTTTTTGAGGTAGTTTAATTTTTCGGAAAAAATTAAATACCGTATAAATAATATAGGTGTTTTAAAACATCATAATAACTGTAAAATGATGTAATAAGTAATATAATTGAAATTATAAGATTGATATATGTTTTTTCAAATAAAAATAATGTGATTTAAAATTTTATTAACTTATTTTATAATGCCTTAGTGAATACTCTAAAATGTATAATATAATTTATGATTTTAAATTTATTTCCTTAATAATGTGACTTAATTCCACATAAGAAATCATAATATATTAATATCATCCACCATTGGCATTATAAAGTAATGTGTTCCACTCCAATTTTTTATAATCCATGGGCAAAAACAATGTTATGGTTTATGATTTTGAATATTTCTTTATATACATTCCAAAACCAATGTTAGTGACATATTAATGAATCCCTCTTCATTTCCTATATAAACCCACCTAGGATCCCACTTCACTTCACAAAAAATACATTTAGGACGTCCCCATTCTTCCCTAATCTCTCTAAAATACTCATAAGTATCAAAAAACTCTTATAAATCCCTTATTCATGCTCTTGAAGTCACACACTTTTGTAAGGGATTTCTTCCATTCTCATTTTTACCCACATTTCATTTATGGTAATCCCCTTTTAATTTCAATTAAAAATGTTGTGGGTATTCTTTCACACCTCCCCCATAATTAGCTGCATATTATGAATGATGATATACCAATTACCATCTAATAAATTACTTCCTTGTATACCTGTTACCAAGCATAAATTTTGCAATGGATTTCACTCTTCTTATTTATATTCATGTATTTATCCCATATTATGCGTTTAAATTCAATTTCATATATTGAGATATTATGTTACACAGTAACCTTACATTATATTTTATTTGTAAGAATAATTTTCCACATTATCTCTCATAAACCCAACTTATGAATTTCCATATGATGACGTTATACTTCAAAAATTGTACCATTATTTTCCAAGACAATATCATCATGTAGTGAATACCATACCCATTTATCTAACAAGGGAATTCAACTTTATTTACATACTTAATGTTACATACATGTATTTATTATGAATTCGTTAATTATGGAATAACATATAATGTTTAATTATTCCATTTTAAATAATCCATGAAGAACGCTAATGGTTGAGAGGAATCATTTTTAAAGGGTGTTCAATTATAGTGCTAAAATGCAATGGATATTGTTTAGTATTGTGATATTAGATTTACAATGAGGGATTACTCATGATAATAAATGTGAAATTTGGATTTAATAATGACAATTTATGTAAAATGATGGTTTAATCATGATAATCTTTGTGTAATGATCCTTGGCTCATTATAATATCATATTCAAAACTTTTTACACATTTTTATGTTATGATATTCATGTTATATCATGCCTTTATGTTCATGATTTCCTTGTACTCTATTGATATACCTATTTCCTAAAATGTGTTTTATTCCTTAGTTTATTCCTTCTTTACCACCTTACTGGGATTTATTAGTCACCCTTTTCTCATGTATGTTCTCAGGTTATCACATGTAGTGTTAATTAAAGATTTATGAGTAGGTCATACCACATAATATTCAAATAAAATGTTTCATTTGATGTTTTAATTTGTTATATAATCTTCCAAATTTCTAAGGATTCTAGACCAATCGATCCTTAGAGATGTATTAAGTATACATTTATGCAATATATCATGATTTTGTCTATAATAAAGAACATATTTTCTATATTAATAATATTTATTTAACATGGATCCTTAAATATATAATAAATATTGAATTTATTTGGCACACATATTAATCTATAAGGATAGGTGGGGTTCCAATATTTTCCACTGATTTTTTATGTTTATTTCTCATGATATAGTTATGTGTGGAACTAATGGATTTGTTTATAATGTCATGGACATTATGGGATTTATCACACATTAAGGAAAATAAATTATGAGTTTTTTCATAGGTTTGGTGATATTATTTTTGTTCACAATTGTTTTTTATTCTTTTTTTGTTCTAAATTTATATTTTATATATCACGTTAATCGATATTTTTAGATTATATTTTATTTTCATAAATTATATGTTTACAGGATTTTGACTCCTTTTTAATGTATTCTAAACATTAATATGATGATGATATTTTTTAATTATTTATATCAGTTTTAAAAAATATTATAATTTTATGCAACATTAGTGATAATTATTGTGATTTTATGTATCTATTTAATTTTATGATTATCATTTATGGCCTTATGTAGTTTTATTAAGATATTTATTTATTCCTTTTATTTTAAATCATTTTTATGATCTAACACATTATGATATGTTTAAAATTACAATGATTATAATCAACCCCTTTCTAAAATTTATATTCCCTTGGTTATGAAGATTATTATATGATATGAGATGTTTTGAAATGGTCCAAGTAGAGAATAAAAATGGAGAAATGATTTCTATTTTATAAAACTTGATATTTGTTTTCATAATCTCCAGGAACCTGTTTTTTTACTTTATTGGTGTTACATTTTTTATATGTATTATTTATGTCCTAAGATTAATTTTTTTTTTGTCATATTTATATTGTGATTATTTAATGAGTGTTAATCCCACTCTCAATGGTACATGAGTGTTAAATCCATGCTCCAGAATGGACAAACTTGGTTAGACCAATCACACAACATGATGAATCTCTTTATGGGTAGACCAAAAATGTTATTTTTAAGATTATGTTTATTAAACTCTTGTATACCATAATCATAGGCCTATATTATTATATAGGGATAATTTTTTAATCCCATGATTTCTCAATCCTTTTTCATGGTATATTTATATTCATTTGAGATTTCATATACCAATGTCATGATTCCATAAGAACTCTTATTTTTCCATGATCCACTAATGTGATATTTTTCCAAAAAAATGTTTTCCAAGTTTATATGGTTTATCCATTGATGGAATGTTGATTAATTTCCCTTATTTCTTGTTTGATATTGACTCATTATTTTGTTTCCCTTAAATATGTATTGATGATGTTTATAACTTACTATATATCTAGATCAGATCATACTATTGTATTATTATGAATAAATGTTTAAAATTATAGTATAATATATTTTTTATATAGTTTAGTCTATTTGACATTAAAACATTTGTTCCATTAATTTGGGATTGTTCGTGAGATGAAGTGTTTAACTTTTATAAATAATTTAATATAAAGATAAGTTCATATTACTTCATATTTAGATATTGATTGAATAATTTTTTTATAACATTATTTAGTAGTTTTGGTCTATAGAATAACAAGGATATGATCAATTAATCCTTGAAGTATTGGAGAATCTCACTCGTTTGATAAGTCATTATTTTATCTGATATAATTAAATATGAAAAATTTGTTCAAATATATGATTTTATATAGTTGTGGAAGTGATAAAATGTTCAAGTAAAACACGACTTTTTAAATTTATATGTTCATGTTTTTTATTTCATCCATAAAATATATAGGTACATGATTCATTATTCTATTAGTTGGATGGATAAAATTTGAATCAATGCAGAGAAACTAGTAATAAATATTATTGAGTTTATATTTACATTATATTACATTTAAATTATTAATATTTTTTATATTCAATGTTAATTATTATTTAGTTATTAATTTAAAAAATTATTTATCTATTAAATTTATATTTCCATTAAAAATTATTTTTTTAGTAATGTTCATAATTTTTAAATTAAAATTATAAATTATGATTTGAATATATGTTTTGTGGTATATTTTTAACACCTATTAATTTTGTGTATTTTGTTAATATTTCATGGGAATAGTTTTTGAAATTTTACTCCATAAAACATAATTTCAGTGTCCCCAACAAAAATTAATATTAATTAACAGCTCAAATAAACACATTAGACAATAATTTTATTCTCAAAGTAATATTCATATAGAGTATGTTTTACGAATTTTAGTTTAAAAAAAATATATTCTTCTACACATTTCTAGTACAAATATTTCATTATTTTTGTAAATGAGATATTGTTAATAATATTTCAGAATATTGAACATCATATTATTTTATTCTTTATTCAATATTTGAATGTTTTTAACACTAAAAAAATATTTAATAATAATTTCTTAATATTTAAATGACATTTATAATAACATTTTTTGTTATATTCAATATATTAATATTTTTTAATTCAAAAAAATAAATTTATTAATATTTAATATAATGAAGTTCAGTAAAGCATATGTTGTGCTAGATTTTATATATGATAAGTTTTTATAGGCTCATCCATACCATAGCTATGATTCCATGTGATGGAATATAAAATAAGAGGATGAACTCTATCTCTTTATATAAATAAAAAATTTAAACACAAGAAAATTTTTCTGGTTTTTTATATTAGTTTTAGTTTTTAAATATAATAAAATATAGAGATGTAGAAAGATTTTTTATTATAGTTTCGCTTATGGATTAGTTTTGTGAAAATTAGAAACATTCACTGGTTTTATATTTTTATTTGATATATTCTAGTAATATGGAGGATATATATTGATTCATTCAATATTTAACATTGAATTATATTTTCATATTTAATTTTTATTATTCAAAAAACTAATATAAATTCCATTAATTTATATTTATTGATTAGTTTCAATATTAATTTATTATACGTATTAATTCTATATAAATTGATTACAAGTTATTGTTTTTTTTAATTTAACTATATTTGTATAAAAATAATAATTTATGTAGTATTTTAATCTATATTTATTTGATGAACCTAATTAGGGTGAGGAAATTTAATTTAATTGATTATAAAAAATTAGATTACTTAAATAACTCATAAAAAAGTATTTATGGTTATATAGAGTTAATTTTTTGTATGCTTATACAATGAAATTTCTGGTTACCATTAAAATTATGAAACATTTCAAAATAATTGGTTGTATTATTTTGATATTTAGTTATTAGAAAAATCACTAATCAATAAATATGTTTTTTCACATTTAATTTATTATATATCTATATTTTATATTAAAATTTATATTTTCCTCAATTTTATATAAATACATCATTTTAATTGCCTTTGATAAAGAATATATTTTAAAATATATAATCCAATTCGATGATTTTAACCTAATTTTTTTGGTAGTATATGGGAAATCACATTATTAATAGTTTATTATACTACGTTTAGGGATTAATTATAACAATTGTTTATTTATTTATTTATATATTTTTTCATATTCATAAATTATTGGATATTCCATATATTGAATTTATGTTTCTTTTTTGAATTTTATGTTATGTATAAAACATATATGTACATGTCATTCTGTTATGGCCTAACACATAAAGGATAGTTTAAGAATGAAGGAATAAATTTGGAAAAGGGCTAGAATGCCTAAATTTAATGTATTCTCTATTTCCTCTAATGAAGACAAAAAAATATGATTACATTTAGTTATTTGAATTATTAAATATATAAAGTGGTATACTCATATAAATTACTGTGTAAAATTGATTTTCTATATTGTGGAATCTTTTATGATTTCAAGAATCATAAAATTAAAAAAATTATTAATTAGGACACCATAAAGTTTGGTCAACTGACATGATTATAAAGAGTAATTTTACATGCCCAGGATGAGTTATATGAAATTTTTAAATAAAAAATTTGGTGAATCTCCCCTAGAGAAGTGATCAGCAAGATCATTTGTTTTTGAATGGTATGTTTATGTACCAAATTTCCTTATATAATTTTATTTGTTACCCAAAAATAATATGAGTGAAACTATAATAATGTAATAAGAGACACTAAAAACTTGTTGATCCACCCACCAGATCAGCCCCATCATATTTTTTCAAATCTCGAAGATCTCCTTCCAGGGTTAATTTTCTTATAAGGTAAGTGGATTTCATAATTAATAGCTAATCATCCATGAGATCATCCAACCTCATAAACTCCATCATAAGTCCCCAAAAGGATCATGAACTATATCCAATATAATATAATGGTGGAATCTATTTGGAAAAAATTTAGTAGAATATCCTGGATTATTGATGGATATTTTCTCCATTCAATGAGATGAGCAAGATAAGGCATTACTCTTATAGTATCCCACTGTTATTTACTATATAAATACATAACCCTTTTATCCATATTCCAATAAGAAAATCAACTGAAAGTAATATAAAAAATGGGATACTTTTTATTTAAATGTTTGGGCCGAAGCCTCATTTATTATTAAACTAAAGCAAAGACCATTTTTAACTGGGTTGAGGGAGATCAATAACATATCCCGATGGACTAGATGGAATTTAGCCCATTGCATTGCCCGTAGGCCATTTTTTTGGCCATGGCCCATTCTGTGAATAGTACTGCTACCGTACCTGTCTTCTAAATTTATTTCACATTACCCTACCACCACTATAGTGACATACCATCGCTATAGTGCCCTCCATTGAATTATTTCCATCACTTTTATAGTAACCGTTTACTCACAAGGGTTATCTTTAGTTCATAATCCCTAAGAAAATATATTTTTCTCTCTCATAAATATTTCCCAAACTTATACTATCATTTAATTCCTGCAAAAATCATTGATGGCATAATATTTTGGTCAATCGTTTATCATTCCTCCAGCATAAGTAAAATTCCAACAGCAAAGGCCTCTGAAGAGGATTATTCCAAAATTCATGATTCCTTAAATGAATACATTTATTATCCTAGAATCCATAAATAAGTCCCAATTTTGTGAGACCCATTTGTTTTTTTTCATACAATTCGCAATATAGAAGTCATTTCCACATAATGCAAAACAACATGGTACAGTCCAATCAAATGACCTTAAATTTTGTATCTCATACTATGTATTCATAAATTACAATTATGGAGTGATAAAAGGAAAAAACCCATGAGTTTAAACCCATCATCACCAATATTATATTTCAATCCTCATTGTGATAAATTCTTTATGGGTTCATCAGTGTCCTTACCTTTCCTAGCAATATTCCTAAAAGCCTTGATTTAAGTTTCTATAATACTATACTCATGTAAATCCTTCATTATAGACTGTATCTCTAATACATGTCTCCATCATATAGAGGGATATATTCTATATGGGTGTATTTATAATTCCATCATTTGTCCATTCCCTTAATAGAATCCTAATTTTCCTTTTTAAACCAAATTTTTTCTTTCAAACCCAACCCATTCTCCATGGGGCCATATTCTATTAGAGGTTATCTAAAACAAGTGGGTAATGTGTATGTCACAATACATACATTTTTAGAACAATTTATAATGATATAGTTTGAGGAAAATACTAAATAGCATGAAATAGTCCATTCCACATTACCATAAATGGCATAAAATTTCCCCAAATGTATAACCATATTAGGGGGTTATTATTTCATTTAAAAGTATATATATATACCTACACATGATCTTTATAAATAATTTATAATAACCATCTTCTACATCAATGATATTTACCACTAGAGTGCCTAGATATATGTATTTAATCCATATAATATAACATTAGTGGAAAAAATATGAAAATTATTGACCTCAAACCTATAATTCAAACATATTTTTTGTGTCTACATATGGCCATGAAAATTCTGAAAAATAATGGAAAACCTCACCCTTCCTTCATATTTGGGATTGATTATTGAAAACTTTATAAATGTAAAAAAAAGTCCCATAGTTGTAAATAATTCATCCTAAAAGGGGTTGATGAATCTAACCTCACATCCTCCCAACAAACGTATATTATAATGTTATACTGTTACAAAACTATGTGAGAACCTACCATTAGAATGTAGGTTATAAATTTAATGTTTTTTTACTAATACTAGAATAAATCTTTTTTTATTATTCCACGAATATCGCACACTAAAATAAAACTATACCATGGATATATAAAATTATTTATAAATAATTGGAGATGATATTTAGGATATGATAGAGCTATTAAATGATAAGTATGATTGATTTAGGTAATATATAAGGTTTATCATAATCACAACATTGAATTTATAAGGATCATATTTAATATAAAACTAATTAATTAAAAAAAATATGGGGTTTTGAAATGTCTCATGATGAGATATGTAGTGGTTAATACATTATGTGTTAGAGGCATTACCCTATAGTTGTACTAATGATCCATTCCATATAATATTGTGAAAATTGTTTATTAAATGATTCAAAAAGGTAATTAAAAAATCCAGACAAATATATAAATTAATCTACCAATACTATTTGGGATGAAATTAAAATATGTAAGGGTCCAAAAAAATTTTAAATGAAATCACATTAATAATGGACCAATACATAAGGTTTTTTTAGAAAAAATATCCATCATTTATGGTAAATAAATAAAATAATGATACATATGTGCATAACTGAAGAGTAAATTTGTAATAGTTATATCAACGTATGTACATGATTTTACTTAAATGAACAAATGATCCATGATTTTTTAATATAAACCGAGCTCAAGAATAATTGAATAAGTAAATATCTTATCCTAAATATCAAAAGAATGATTTTATATCTAATAATTCGTGAAATTATTTAATTGTTATAATGGGGAACTGAAATATTAATAGGCACATAAAATACATTAACCAAAATGAAATATTTATGATGTCATATAAACCATATTTGATGGTGGAAATAGAATATATTTTTTCAGAAATTTAATATAGAAATTAAGAAAAAAGTATAATGCTTAAGAATAATGGGAATGATAATGGGGATACAAATAGGGGAGAAACACTGAAGAAAAATGATAAATAATCATTTTAAAATAGATGTAGGAGTTGATTAGAATATGAACAGACAAGAGCTTAATGTTGAAATTAACATAGATTTATTTTATAAAATTTCTATATATGTCTAGTAAAATAAAAGGTTGTTGTAAGCTAGTTGAGTGTTACGAAACCAATTTGATGTAATGTAATTTTGTAATATCATATTCAAATTATTTAAGAAATATTATTTCTGAATGAAAAATTTAATATTATTTTCAAATATAATAAATATTTTGATATATTTTGATTAATTAATCTCCCTATAAAATAAAAGTAGTTCTTTTCTGTGATAAAATTAATTAAGTAAGCATGTGTGTATGAGTTCAGTGATTTCTATTAGTTTTAATGCCTCAGTGGTCACTGTGTAATTTTTTCATCGTCATGGGTGGAATTGAACACAAAAGCATTATTCTATTTGATCTCAATAAGAAATATGTGTGCATAATATGCTTTTAGATGGTATATTTAGGAAAAAAAATTTGATAACACATTGATGATAATGGAAATTGTTGTATGCTAAAGTTGACACTAGTTTACATTCTATTTCCCCAAGTATTCTCCCCCATATTAAACAATTAATATTTATTATAATTATATGACAAACATTACAAACCACTAATCGTTTATTGTTAACAAAAATAGGCAAAAAAATAATTTGTAAATATTTTTAATCCTCTACATAATAAAAAATCAAGAAATAATATCAATAAAAATATAGGGGTGAAATATTGAATAGTGGTTGTTGGATTATTCCATAAATTATTTAATTTAATTATAACATTTCATGATTGTGTTATTTATTTAGAATTATATTTTTTCTATAAGTTAAATAATTAAATCGAAAAAATGACAATTTACAAATTAATGAATCGACTGCATGACCACCAGATGAAAAATGATGAATTATGGGAGATGACTATAGAAGCCTCAAAAGGGCTATGTGACAACATAATGAATCATAAAATATTTCCATGAAGATGAAATATAAAAAAGGAATAGATAAAAAATTTAATGTCGATGAGTCTCATTTTAATATGATAAAATGTAGAAATGTCATTTTAATTCTTCAAATAAATCAAATCGAATATTGAATCAACTTTATGATAAACTATTTGGTGGTGTGTCCAAATTAAGTAAACAATTTTAAAAATATATACACTAAATAATCAACTAAATAACCAAATGATGTGGTTATAGTAATAATTCGTAACATGATAATTATTAGTCTAACATTAGGTTTAAGGAGATCGATCATAACATAAAATAATTTATATTGGGTACAATTTATTGACCATTAAACCTATAAAATAATTCGACAAATATTCTTTAAAAATAATAATGGGAAGAATTTTGAGTAACAATAATCATTAAAAAAATATCTAATGTTTTGCATAATATTTCTATATTATTATATATAACAATATTATTAATATTATATGTATAATACAAACGTGAGTCAAAATCATTTACCTAGATTATATTTACTACTAAATTATGTGGATTATCAATGTTCATTTTAAATGGATATTTCTAGAGAAATATTATTTTATAAATCATGATTGATGATATATAATGATGATTGCATGATACAAGAACATTACAATTATTTTTGAATGATAAATTTGAACAAATACACTTTTTTTAAAATATTTGACACTACTCATTATTAAACATCAACGATACATCAGATATAATTTGAATACCTTCACATATAAATTCTAAAATCAATTAATGAATGGTTGAAATGAAGAATAGCCTATATAATAAATAATCCACATTCTCTACTTCAAAAAATTAATTCTGTTCTCCAATTTTTATTTCTATATTTAATTATGTTTTTGATTTAAAATATTCATGTTCGTCCCTTAATCATATACAATACTGAGGGTTGAGACATCATCTACCACTCTTTCTCATATGTCCTCCCATTATGAATTTTTTAGGTGCCTATATATCTAGGACATCCTACATACAATAAATATCTTTTTATTCTCACATGTATAACTATATAACAGAGAATGTATATCCAAGAAAATATTTTAGGCTATTTTCTATTAATCAAAGTCATTGTTATGGATTCGTTTATTTATATTAACCATCTTAGTAGTTGATGATTTCTATATGGAGAGGACTTGGTATTTTCATTATATTGAACTTCTTGTTTTTTGATATTTTATATTATGGTTTTTATCATTATTTTTTATATATGTGTTATTTTCTAAAACCACATATATAAATTATATTTATATTTAAATTTATTTTCTTTTTTATATACCATGTTTGAAAATTGTAATTATGTTTCAAAAATTAGACTAATTTTAATATACTATAACTAAGTTGTTATTATAATTCTAAGAAAAATTTTGAAAATTAAAATTATATAACTTTAATTTTTCTGTTAATTGGGTTATATTTTATAATTTGGAGAATTTATATTTTTTATTTTTCTAGAACGAAAATTAATTGGAAACTCAATTAACAACCCTCTTGAGTTTCCCACTATGATCAAAATTGGATATCAATTTATTTACATAATTGTTCTTAAAATTAAACTTTATTAATATTTTAGCACTATATATTTTTTAGCCTATAATTATGGAATCAATTTCTAAATGTTTTAAACTATTGGAACAACATATTTTAATGTACAAAATCATTCTCAATGTAATATAAAAGTGATTTTCCATATCACAAGTATAGTTTTATATAGTTGGGGATATATTAAAGATAAATACGTGAAACATAATTTTTTAAAAATATAATGGTATTACATATCTAATGAAAAATAGGATTTGAACTAAAAATCAATGAATACATTATTTTTCTTCAGTAACAGTAGAAGGATTTGATAGAATACCTTCATGTGGTACTAATTATCTTATTTGGGATAATTATTCTGTGTTACATGATACAACATATAATGATAATGAAATATTTATAAATAAAAAATCACTTAAACATGATACATTCAATGTGAAAAATGGTGAATATTTTTCTATCATATATCTAAGATTAAATGTTATCATAAACACTATAATCACACGTGAAAAACTGATCACAAAATATTCATTAATTAGCGTGTATCTTGAGAAGCCTACACGATAGATAGTGATATATAACTATATATATATTCAATTTTTTTGTTTCATTTGACTGATTCCAATCTATAAATCAGTTAAGAAGATGATGATTTATGAATAATATATAAATGTAAAAAAATTAGGATAACGATACAATATTAAAATAGGATGCATGTAACTCATTACTTAAAAACTCAAAATAATTTCTTAAAGATAAAAATAAAATTGGAATTCATAATTGTATTGAATATTATGAATAAATAGAATATATATCCAAAAGGATAAAAAGTACTAATGAAATCAAATTTTTTTTGAATTTGAATCTATAATGTAAAATGTGACCCTAAAGAATCAGAAGTAATAATATAAAATTGATCACTCATCTAATGTTATCCCCAACTATGAATGATAAATAATAGTGCACATAAAGGCCAGCTATGATAAATTCATATACAAAAAGAAGTGTGAAGACATTAATAAAGGAGAAATGGGAAATTAATGCAACATAAAGTTCATATGAGAGGAGATATTATGACTCAGGTCCAGGCTATGAATATATGAATGAAAATACACATCCATTATTTATGGTAATTATCTATTTGGTACATTTTATTTATTATCATATACTAGAATACACTAAAATTTATAAAGTAGAATTATAAGAATAATTTTCTATGTTTTAATAAGCCATTGATTATTCAAAATAATAATATAAAAATATAAAAAAGTATCATGTTTTATGGGTTGTAGATACATAATAAGTTAGTAATGAAAAATAAAGTCCATTCATCATGCAATAATATAATGTTTATTTTAAATTTTTTAATTAAAAAATAAAATTGAAAATATTATAGTTGTACAAGAATAGAATAATACTTAATAATACTTCATGGATGATCGGTGATACCTAGTAAAAAAATATGATTTTTGATATTAACCTACAATATGAAATAAATTCTACAAAAACATTATTATTCCAATATCCAGAAAGATATTTTGATTTTAATAATTATACCAGTATTGGAAATACATCTAAAAAATAATAACTAATAATATTTTTATTTGTAAATAAGATAAATAGGATTATTAAAATAATTTAATCTAAATTTTGAATAAAAAATATAATTATAACCTATTTAGACCCTAATAGATATTTATTGTAGAATTAAATTTTATGTAATTAAATTTAGGGAATAAACATAAATATAACCAATAAGAATATCTTGTACATGGATGAGGGATATTCTATAAAAATAGATATAGATAATTAATTATTTTTTATCCTTTTAATGGTGTATGGTGGGTATGTCTATGAGTAAAAATCATTAGATGTCCAAAAATTAGAAACTCTAAATATATGATTATTTTATGGTTTTATTTATTATGATTTAATCAATAACACTCTTAGTATTTCTTTATTCTGTGATGCTGAAATTACAGTAAAATTTGAAAAAAAAATTATTGTAAAATTTTTTATTCTATTCATGATGTGGAATTTATTGTCTTTTGAAATTATGTTTCAATATAATAATAATTTAGATTAAATTTTCCATACAATTATTCTTGTATGTATTCTTTATCCAAGATAATGATTGCAATAAAATAGGATATTGTGACCATTTAACATAAAATGACTTAGAAATATTTCTTAAACTGGATTATTAAATGATCATCTTATGAAATAATTTCCTAAATTGAATGTTCACAATCCCTATAAAAATAAAAATGAAATCAAAAAATTATCTAAAACAAATAATTTAATCTATTCATATTATCTCTGAGTATTTACTGATATTTAATTCTTTGAACCATCATTATTTTATATTTTTTATGGAAAATTTATTATACTTATTTAATTTATGGTAATTCAAGATATACAATTGTGTATTTCCATACACATAAATGTTAATCTCTATCATATTTTACTATGAATTACCAATATATAAAATCATAATGTAACTTTCATAAATCCCATTAGAAGAGATTCATGGATGAGAGTTTGATAATCAAAAATCTGAATACTTGTAGTCAAAACATGGATACCATCACAATTTTTAACCATATAACACAACTCGACATAATGTAAATATTTAATGGCAAAAGATTAGTCCTTATGAAATCCCAAGATAAATATATAGTGAATGTCATGTTCCTATATATTTATTTGTTGAAACTACTCACATATATTAATATATTATAACTATTTTACCTATAATAAATATATTCAAATAAGACACAATATTAATTATGGAATGGTGGTAACACCATATAAATTAATTTATAGTTCATAGATTAAATTTTTATATCATTGACCTAATATATATATAGAAAAAAAATCACCAAAATAATATGATGGATTTTTTTGGTTATTCAACACCTAGTAAATGTTGAATGATATTTTCCATTGTTTTTAATGTTGTGGAAAAAAATGATATTTTAACCATTAATGAGATATATCTATAATAACCCCAACCTACTTAATAATATATTTTTAATGATATTTCAAATCCAAATATTTATAATACCTTTAAATATTTGGATAATTTATTTTAATTTCCTGATAATTAACCTTGATGAGATAATCAGTGTTTTCATGATGAAAGTGATAAAGGTGATGTACTAATTACGTCTATCTAAAAAAATATTTGAATTCAGAGATTCCACGCTTTATATTCTATAGTGGGATTTTTATATAGAGGAACTCAAACTATATCCTCACTAAGAAACCATGTTAACCATCAATATATCTTTTCACTACTTGATCAAAATAAAATCAATAAAGAAATTGATAATGAACATTACTTAATACCAATTCATGAATAATTGAACATAATTTGATGGAATAAGTTTTATGAATTATTAGATAGACATAATACTACCTAACTAATAGAACTATGTTGGTGTATATATAATGTTTTATGAATATAGCACGATTATTAGATTCATGTAAAAATTTGGTAAATAAATATAGTTTCCGAAAAATTATATTTTATATAAAAAACCCATGGAAGAAATAACTAGACATGAAGCCATCATATTATTTCATTGATATGTAGCTAATACTAAATTCATACAGTATAAATAGTTTGTTAAGATTATTTTCCTATTTTTTTATATTATTGATAATGTATTTGTTGAACAACCATTTGGATGTCAAAAACCTCAATTTCCAAAAAGTGATTTTAATTTAGAAAAAAAATTTATTTTTAAAAACAAGATCATGGATATCTCTATGATAGGTTAAAAGAGTTCAATATCTCAAATGGTTATTAAAAACATATTATCAATCATACATTATTTGTTATACTATATTCTGTCGTATATTCTTTATTTCAAATATATATTTATGATATTATTTTGCCATCATCCAACTAAACATCAAGTATCAATTATCCAAAATGATGACACATAAATATGAAATTAGATTAATGGGTGTGTAAAAATATATTCATGGTGAAACAAAATTCAAAATAATTAAAGAATAGTATTAAATCAAATAAAATAAACAGATGATATTTTATAATAGTTTTTATTCGATAACACCAAAAGTTGTGATACACTCAATAGTCTAAGTTGTAAGGTATATATTTATTTTACTATAAAGTGAGTAGATAAAACTACATAATTAGTTATTATTAGACGTTTATTATTATAAAATGTTAACCGACCTAATATGGTTCTCAGTGTGTACATGTGTGAATAATTTCATATATAGAAAATATGAAGTCATTTAAATGTTTTCAAATCAATTTTTTATGACCTAAATATTTCATCATACATTATATTATTTTACACGAAATGAAATTCAATCGAATTGGTAAGTTCAATAGATAAAATTTTTATATAATTTATATATAAATAGAACCTCTTGAACATGTCATCAATTTATAAAGACAATACATTCATGTTGTAGCATGATATAAAATATTGTTTCATTATATATATAAAATGTTAAATACTTAGATTAAGGTATTCATTGTTAAGAGATTCTATAAACTAAACACAAATTATTTTTCTATGAATATTATTTTTGACATTAACCTTTAAATTGTGAAAATAAATTTTGAATAAAAATTTCTAAAAATCATGTATCACATTCAATTACAAAATACATAAATATAAGGCTTTAATTTTTTATATATAATTTTATAAAAATTTATTTAACACATGAATTAATAAGTACATGAAATCATATTTCTCTAATTCTTACGAAACTTTTGAGATATGCTTTATCGAAATATTTCATAAATGAATTCGGAATGAATAAATTTGATATAAATTTTTTTTGAATCCTTTTAATATTAATTTATCCACAATTTAATTATATTTATATATACATGAATGTTATTTCTTTTATCAAGAATTCACATAAATTTATTTCTTTATGTTTTCATATGTATTTTAAAATATTTTAATTACTTATTATTATTTATGGGGAATTATTGTACAAGTAGGTCCCTATATGATTGAAATTTTAAATAAAAAATTAGATCCTCATACACTTTTCTTATATGAACGAATCCATCTTTTAGACCCCTTATTTTAATATTTCATTGATAAATACATATCTTAATGAATCTCAAATTTCACTATTCATAGTTAGAATGGAGAGATATTTTGAAGAAAATTCCTTGGAATCATTAAAAAGATATATTGATAGTTTGTGAAAATCTAGAATGATTTCGCGTGAACATGTCAATTCTTATGGAGTAGAATCTAAGAAATAAGTCTATGTTGAGTGCCTTATAACCAATCATTCTAATGTACAGAGATAAATTCAATGCAAAATTTGACAAGATAATTCCTACATAAAAAATAAAACCTTTTTCAATGGACTATCATACTATTTTACCTGAATATAATATTTGAATCTAGAGATCATGAGGATGAAATTCGGGATGTTATCAATGATCATGAGTATGAGTTCACTTCAACTATCTGGGATGAATGACTAAGTGTTCCACATAATTTATTTCTTAATTATTATCAGATATCCAACCATGTGAACTATAACCATTTTGAAATTAGTAATTATTTATAAGATTTTATGGATAATCTATCCTTATAGGGAAATGGTTCAAATAATGAAACTATAGAATACATGTTATTTCTGAATTTTTCATTGAAAACTATATTTCCTCAAGAGAATGATTTTTTCCATATAATATATTAATTATATGACTCACATCCATGAATTAATTTTTAGTTATTAGTAATTTTATATTTAGTATACTTTTTAGTCATCAGTTTCCCCATGAATTTTGATGAAAAAATAAGTTTTGTTCTTAATAATTGGTTTCACATAGTCTATGCATGGTTAATAGAAACATTTTTACGTTCCCAGAACGAAATGTGGTCAAATGGAATTTTGGGACAATGGATACCTCATCTTTATTGCATAGTTTTTCAATCCATTCAGTCTAATAATGTAGTATGTCAAACATAAATAGTAAGGGTGACATAGTTATAGAATGGTTTGGAAAACCATTTGGGAAACATGAGACTTCTCCAAGACATTAAAAATTATAAAATTATATATTTTCCATCATGGGATTTAATTTCAAACTAGACCCATTCCACCACATATGATATTTTCATCAATTGGAGCTCTCTATAGGCTTCCTTGGACCTTTATAGAAACATTCGATATGTGGTTTTGAATTTGAAACATCTAAGGGTTGTTAATTAAATGATTTTTCTCTTGATTCTTCCATCATTCTCATCATATATCACCCTCTTTTTCATGTTTTTAGTTTCCATTTAATGTTTGGCCATGATGGGGGTTCTATCTTGTGATTTTAGGGATAATAATGATAGTTGTCAGTTGATCTTTCTATTATAGGGTCTTATATAAGTGTGGTTTTTGTTTTGCACCAATTTACATAATCTTCTATGTGTGAGGTTGGTTGTGCAATGATATAACATTATTTAATGAGTTTTTCTTTCATTATTGTATGTATGAATGTGTTCAATGATTTGTTTTAAAAGGTGAATTATTTTAGAGGTTCGTGATGTGTGTCTATATTTAATGTGCGTTATTACAATAATTTTTATTTTATGGATTGGTTTAATCATTATTGTGCCCCCTATAGGTGATATTTGGATCATGTTTAAAACTAAAAATTGTTTATATTGGGATTTGTAATGTGTCTGGACCATAATTCTTTTTAAATTAATTATGTTATTTTCTTGGAATGATTCCAAATGGGTTTCTTGGACTATGCAAGTTATGTAAAATGCATTTTGAACTGTTTGTAGTGTGTATAGATGGATAGTTGTTTTATTTATAGAAAATTATTGTTTCCTAGTAGTTATTGAGAAAATGTATATTTCCTTGTTTTTATATGTGGCATGGCAGGTGTCTATGAATGTTATGGTTACTGTGTATAATAATTTGAGCATAATGGGAATCTCAGGTATATTGGTGGGTAAACTATAACATCAATGCATGCGTTTTCAAATTGGAAGGGCCTAGAATAATATAGTATAGTTAATACTAGGTGACTCAATAGTGGAGATGATCAGATTCAGTTATCATGGTTTATCTTTGAAAAATTAAGTAATCTTTTGATATGAAATGAGACCAATAGTCCCTTGTTATGGTCCCTCCCACTTCCTCGTACATGCATACGTATAGGGAATGGCCTATTATTTGGAGAAAACTATGATCATGGGATTATCCATATTGGTTGATTATGTATGGGAAAACTGTATGTAGTTCATCTGGAGGGATTTTATCAATGATGAACAAGGTGTTTACTGACTCATTCTTCATATACATCCATTAGGGATTTACTCATTGTTCTCTCTCATGTCATTATAAATTTCATGAGGTAAGGACCGTCGGTATATGGTTGAACATGTATATATTGTGGTATGGAGACAAGTTTCATTTTTAAAATTGTTCATCTTGCATGAATGTTTTTTTTGAAAATTATTACTTGATATTTATATTGAAAATGAATCAATTTTTTTCTTATAAATTTTCAAATTGATTAATCTTGTAATTTTTTAACATGGAATATTTTATTTGGTTTTGAATCCTACTGGGATTTATCCGACACACAATACACGCCTTTGGTTCTATGTGTACATTGATATGTATGACGCAAGTAAATTAATGACTTGTCTTAGTGAGGGTGGGTCTACTTTCTAGAGAGTCCCACTTTTTAAAAGTGTTGGTGGTGGTGGTTTAGGTATATGTCCCTCTAGTTTCACAGAGGATTTTTGGATATTTAGTTCTTCACATTCCATTTATTCAATTTGAAATTTGGTTTCAATTTTAAAACATTTATTCTGATAAATATTTGTAAATATTGGGTTGTGGTTATTGGTTATGTGTTTCTTTATTTGTGTGGGTATTTTGTTTTTTATTTAAATAAGTAAAATAATTTTTAAAATATTTTGATGATACCTAGGTACTATTTTCCATCTCCTGATGGTCTAGAAAACAATTTCGGACTTTCATAAAGAAGGGGCGAGTGTCTCGTAAGATTCCAACCAAGCTAGGTTCATCATAGAATAATGTCAAATAATGTTACACATATTTGGTTCATGCTTTTTTGGATATGTTTAGGTTTACCTGTTCTAGGATTGTCGAGACATGATGTTCTAGTTATGAGAAGGGTTCCAGTTTAGCAAACCTCTTTAAAGGTCTCAGGTCACCATTGTTGTTGGTGTTTGATTTTTACTTATCCTCTAGGTGAATACTATAGGATTCATACCACATAAAAAAAAGGTGAGGTTGGGTTGGATTGATTTTATTATTTTATCTTATTAATGTGATGGGATTGGTTATATCTTGATTTATGAAATATTTTGATGTATTTTTTGTAGATATAAATTTACGAATGGTTGTATATATGGGTTTTTATGTGGTTATTTCTTATTGTAGAAATGCTCAACCTCAAAAACTGCATGTTCATCTATTGGATAAGGATGGAGAGTACTATTTAATTTAAATTATCCCATGGCTAGAGGAGGTAGTGGTTTGGGTTATCCAATCTATTGGAGAAGGAGTAGGTTGTGATCTTGTTCAGTATAGGGAATTCGAACATGGTCCTATAAATGAAAAGTATTTAGAGATCTTTACGAGAAAGACTCTGTCATTTTGTGTTTTTAGAGAACCTCATGAAGAAATGTAGTGACATGAGATTATAGAGAGTATTTCTGAATTTGACGATACTCTTGAGGTTATCAGAGTATAATTTTCTTCATTTTGGTTTGATGGACTCATTTCGATGTGTTGGGACTCAATAGATCGAGCTAGAAGCCTTGAGTAGATGGTTTGGAGAGATTTCAATATTACCTTCATTAAGAACTATGTCCATAAGCATTTGTATTACACTGGGTCATAATAATTCATGGATCTTATCCAAGTGGAATAGATATTGATGAAGTATTCCAACTACTTCATAGATATAGTACGATATGAACTCAAGTTAATTTCAAGGGAGAAGATAAACTACCATAACATTTAAAAGGTTTGTGTCAAAAAAGCCATTATCAAGTCTTTCGGTTCAGGGTAAAAATATGTTGAGTTATTTGAATATGCTTTCATGGTTGATATTGATCTCATGGGAATGTCAGGTTCATTTAGGGTTGTGTCAGTAGCATGAGGTGTTATTTTTAGATAAAATAGAAGAGGATGTGGGATGAGAAAGAGAATAAAGTTGTTGGTGGTTTAGGTCATAAATCTAAGATGTATTCATCCATGGATTTAGGAGTAGGTTTAGCTATATATAATATGTACAGAAATTAAGACACAGGTAATCAGTGTGTTCCTCATGACCTAGACCATCCCATCAGTGCATTTCCTTGGGTCACTTGTAGGAGTTTTTCAAGGTCTCTAACCCATATCAGTTTTTTAAAATTTCTATGTATTCATGTGGGATTTCATCTCATCAATAACATTTTAAGATAGTGGGATCATAGTCTTGTGGTTTTGGTGGATGTTAAATATCATCATTTTGGATGATTCTATTCAAAGAAGAGCTTCACAATAGTGGGAGTTCTAAAGAACTTGGTGAGTAAAGGGATTTTCATGATCTTAATAGACCACAGGTGGAGTTATAGGAAAGGCCTATAATAGTTCTAGGTATAGTTCTTATGGAATAATCATTCTCTATTGTTATATTTGACACTGGTTCAATGATATCATCATTTTATTCATATCTTGTTCACATGTTGATTATTCCAACTGAGTTCATTTTGTATTTGTAGGAGTTGGTATAATCATAATGTAATACGAAATAGAAGGGTCTCAAGTGTCCTTATTATGAACTCGTGATGTCACAGGACGAACTGGAGTGTTATTTACAAGTTTAAGAAATTAACCTTGTTGATGTAATCCTCAATATAGATGGGATGATGTGTTTTAAACTGCTCATTGATTTCTATAGGGCGGCGAGTAAATTTTGTGGAACCTAATGGTAGTACCCCAGTTTTTCATGGTGAATGGGATCCTCGATTGGGTCATGTTTCACCTCCATTTATAGAGTTAAGTAAAAGTTATTATCAATTATTTTCTCACATCATGGAGGATTTAGGTAGTAGTTCTTGAGATGAATTATCTCCCATGTTGGATGAGTTCCTCGAAGTTTCTCTACAAAATTTATTTGTTTTTCCCTAGGAGTGGGATGTGGATTTCTTTATAAATATTGAATCCAGAACATATGTGATATATCATCCCACATACCTTTCGTCTTTACTGAATTTTATGGAATTAAATGTACAACTAGATGATTTGTAATCTAAAGGATTCATACAAGAAACCAATGGTGTTCATAAATTACAGGAAGTTGAATTAGGTTATTATTAATAATAGGTATCACTTTCCCCACATTGATTATTTTTTTGATCAATTAAAGGGTGAAATATGGTCTTTTAAGATTGAACTATGTTCTGGTTATCCCCTAGTCAGAGTCCCAGAGGTGGATGTTATGAAAATATCATTCCAAAGTAGGTATAACCATTTTTAGTAATTTTTCACACCCTTTAGGTTGAAATATTATACAATGATCTTTATAGACCTTATGAATAAGATGTTTCATCAGTATCTTGACTCCTTCATCGTGGTGATTGTGGATGATATCCCATTTTATTTTGGATCTGAGGAGGAGCACAAGAACCATTTGATAATTTTTTTAGGAAGACATCAGAATCATAACTACTATGAAAGGACTTCTAAATGTAGTTTCTAGGACTAGTAGGTAATTTATTTGGCCTCCTGATCTCCAATAATGGAGTTTTAGTGGACAATGAGAAAATTAGTGTAGTTTATTTATAGGAACATCTGAGTGAAACCATTCACATCATGAATTTTATAGAAATGCTAGGATATTAATTGTAGTTAATTCATGATATCTCAATGATTTTTTTCCCATGATATCTCTTAACAAGAATGGGGAAACCATTTAATAGATCCTTGAATTTTAGGATACCACTAAGGATCTTAATTGGTTGTTGACCACAACATTTATTTTGATTTATCTATAATTATAATTGGATAAATGGTTTATTGATATCCTTCAGGTATTGTCCTTTCTTCTATATTGATGTAGGAAACTCAGGTGTTGGATATTGGTTATTTATAGCTTTGATTATATGATAATAATTACCCATCACATGACCAAGAGTTTACAACGGTGATTAAATACCTGATGATGTATTGCCATTATGTTTTTTTGGAGAAATTTGAGGTTTATTATGATCATAAGATCATAGAATATATGTCTTCTAAAATGTATTTGAACATAAGGAAATGTCACTAGTTTGAGTACCTTATGGTGTTTAAATTGATTTAGTCTATACCCTAGGAAAAGGTAATGTGGTTTTAGATTCCATGAGTCGAAATGATTGAGTACATAAGGTAAAGAAGCCTACAGTTCAGTGGAATTTGATGGGGATATTTTCTCATACAAAATTAGAGAACAAGGGGCATGGGGGAGGTGCATTATTAGCTAGTGTTTAAAATAATACTTCCCTCCTAGATTTTATTTGGAATGAAAAACCAATTGATGAGTTTTTATAGTGCTCTATGATGTTTATTCATGGTGGAGAGGAGCCTTGTGAGTGGTTGTCGTCTCTTAAGGGAGGTTTTTTGATGTATAGGTCTCTTTGTCGTTCCATTTACTATCCTAGATGGGTGGGAGTAAGATATATATAATTCTCATTGGTTTAATCATTACGGATATACAATGATGTTTTATGATAAGAGATAGTATTTCATGTGGTAGGAATGATACAAGATATAGCTGAATTCATATTGTGGTGTTATAAATGTGAGTGTGTTAAAGAACAGAATCATAGAAAATCCAATTTTCATCATCCTCTTCCTATTCCTACACAGAAGTGGGACATGATTTATAGGGATATTTTTTTTGGCTTTAATAATTCACTATGAGGATGAAATTCCCCTTGAGTATTGATTTTCTATCTGAACAAGTCATCTCATTTCATTCCAATCAGATATTCGAACAAAGTGAATGAGTTGGTCAGGCTATATGTTCTTAATGTTGTGATGTATCATGGTGTGTCAATAGCTATTGTTTCTAATTGGGACACATGTTTCATCTATTAATTTCAAGAAGGAATTCATAAAGTAATGGTGTTGCATATCCAATTGAGTATGATATATCATCCTCCATCGCTGTGTCAAATAGAGTGTGATACTCAGATTTTGGAGGAGATGATCACAACATGTGTTATTTATTTTGGAGGTTCATAGTATTTATATTTGTTATTTGATGAATTTTTTATAAAATGGGTACCAATATTCAATATTTATATCTCATTTGGAGGTGCATTACATTAAACCTTGTCGGTCCCCTTTATTTTGAGATGATGTGGTTGAGACCTCATTATTGGGGTCAAGCCAAGTGAAGGAAACATCTAAGAAATATAAACTGATATGGTAATGGTTTCTCATAACTCATATTAATTATATATCTCTTATAGACTAGATTCATCGTGATATAGAATTCTCTATGAGTGGTTGGGTGTTCTTGAATGTTGCAACACACGTGGATCGTCATCCTTTGAGTAAGCACGAGAACCATACACCAATGAATGTTGGGCATTTTGATATTGATGATATATTGGGTAATGTGGAATATAAGTTGGACATTATTTTGAGGTTAACAACAATTCATTTTGTCTTAAATGATTTACAATAGAAAACTATCATATGGATCCATCCCATGTATTGAAATGGGAGGAGGTAGAGTTGGAGACTGATATAATTAATTTTTTAGGGATAATACATATTTTTTATTCCATTAGTTTGAGTTCATTGGAAACATGTTTTTGATTAAAATGAGATTGGGGAGTGGAGGTCTTGTATGGAAAAGTAGTACACATTCTTTTTTAATCATGGTTTGGGATTACTTTTTAAGGAAAAAAAATTTCATGGTGGGGAGATTTATCACGACAGTGATTTCATTTTGAGGAATTACATTGTTTATATTTGTCCTAGTAGTTAAACATGGGTTTACAAAAATAATTAAGATGAAAAATCTCAGTTCATGATCTTAACATCAGGTAGTCCATGGTTTACACACTCTTAAGGGAAATCTTTGCGCCATTTCCAAGAAACCTTGTAGAAAAATAGAATTTATGGATAGTGGATGCCGCAATGTTAGCAGAGAGTTTGGCTAAATCTGTGGGATAACCTTGTGGAATATAAATCTTGGACGTTGAGGGTCACAGGGTTATCACATATTTTTTAAAACTATTTAAGAAAACTGTGTGACATTCCCATGTCATAAACATTTGTAAATTTCCATTTATTCTGTCTCGAGATTTATCACTATACCCCCCATTCTAACCCATAAATTATTTTGATCCCCGTATTCCCCCTCTATGATTTCTTGGATCTATTTTTCATCATTCCCTCTCTGGTATTGATAATGGAATATCAAGTGTTTTTCATGTAACATTTGTATTAATTGACTATTTCTTCTTTCTAGGGCTTCCTTTCCCACTTTCCTAGGTTAATATTTTCTATTGGATGTTTTACCAAGAATGGGGGTCGATATTATGTTTTTCGAGAAGTTGTTAATGGTTTTTGGTGTATCTTGGCATTATTGGTACTTGTGGAGGTACTATTCGGGGTTTTAATTAATTTCATGAAACATTATATTGTGAGGTATGTGGTTCCATTATTTAGCATTATTTGATGTGTTTGGATTTCATTGATGACTTCATGAATGTGTTCATTTATTTTAATGAAAGGAGGTAAATGTGAAATTTAAGGAACATGAGGTGTGAATGTATTGATAGGGGTTTCATGAAATAAAATGGAATTTAGGGAATATTTTCTATTATTTTTCATCATTTATGGTGATGTGTGAATAATTTAAATTATTAGAATGATGATTAATGTGAAAATGGATTATGTGTGAATTCAGAATGGTTATTGTCCATAAAACATGTTAATTTGATTATTCTTATTTTCTTTTAATGTTTCTGTATAGGTATCATGGAATATGTATGTTATGTAAAACATGTTTTGAAACGGTTTTGTTGTGTGTAAAATGGAAAGTGGTATTATTTATTAAATATGGTGGTTTCTATGTAGTTTTTTAGAAAGAAGTTTTTTCTTTATGTGGAAATGTGGAATGGCGTGAGTTTTTTAATGTGATGGATATGTGGTAATGGAATTTCAGAAAAAAAAAGAACCTAATGTATCTAGGTGGGTAAACTATAAGTAGTAAACAAGTGTTTAGGAAGTGGAAAGTAAATGATTTATTTAGTAGACAAGAATTTAGTTGACTCAGAAGTAGTATGGCCCATAATAATTTTGAGTTATTTATTTTTACGACACTTGATAAACAACTGATATGATCAGAGACCACTAGGTCATTGGTTTGTTCCCAACCTGGTGGCCCATTCAAAAAAAATATTACAATTACAATTTTATTTGGAGACAACTGGGCCCATGGGATTATCCCTCATAGTAGATAATTCATGGAAAATATGTTGGTAGGTGAGTTTAGGGACATTTATCCCACAGAAATGAGGTTATTATTGACTCATTTAAAATATTCCTCCCTTATGGATTTCTATATGGGTGTCTCTTATAAAATTATAAATATGATTTGGTTTTGACCATTGGTATATTGTGGACCTTGTATACTTCTTATAATAAAGACAATTTTATTTTAAAAAATGTTTTTCTTTAAATAATGTTTTTCTAATATAATTTTCTTGAAATTTACTTTGAAAATGTTTACAAGTGATCTCATATAAATTTGCATGTTGATTTATCATTTAATGTATTATCAGGAAATGATTAATTTTTGGTGGAATCATAAAATACATTGGCTCAAAGCCTTAATACAAATGTGGGTGTATACATAAATAGTTATGTATGATCCATTTAATGGAAATATGTGTTGTGGTTATGGGGGATCTGGTTGCTAGAGAGTTCTACTTATTTTAGGTGTTGGTGTTGGACTCTTTAGGGTAATATAAGTCATGTTACATGGATGATTTTTGGGATCTTTAGTGGTTTCCATTTCAATTTTTCACTATGGTGATTGGTTTAAATTTCAAAACATTGTTTCTAAAAATTATTATACCGAGTTTTTTTATACATATTTGTTATTTGTTGGTTTTCTTTTTTTACTAGTTTATTATTTTATAAATGTGTAAAATCCTTCCAAAAATATGATTTTGATACCCAGGTACTATATTCCAGCGTGTGGTGAGAGGGATTTCTTTTGGGCCTTATCTCAGGTTGGGTCGAGTATATGCTTTGATGAAATCTCAATATAGGCAATAATTTTTATAATTAATGGTTCCTAAAATTTATAAAATCATACACCATTACTATATAAGATGTATAGAAGACATATCCAAACCATCTTATAGATTCTATAGATTACAAATCCAGAAGATTATTTCTATTTTTTTGGATATGAATGAATTATTCCATAACAGCGTTTAAATAAAAACACTTCCTTATGGTATCAATTTAAATACAACTATATACAAGAGGATAAATATAACCAATATGCCTTGGAAAATAATAATGATAACTGATGATGAGAGATTGGGTGAGATATTCAATCCAATATCACATTTATATGGGCCATGGGATATCATTGACCATGTATTATAACAAGATATGATTATTATCTCAAACTAAAACTCTGATGAATATGATTATAAATCACCCATTAATATGGATGGTGAAGTTAAAAGTTATTTTGAAAAGTGATTTAGTGTACCTGTTGCTCATGAAGATGTAATGTTTCCTAATATTCCAGTTGATGTTGAAACTAATTATAAAATATTATTTTTAGAGTAAATAATAGAATGTGACGTAACATGTTAGTGGAGAGAGATCAAAGATAAATGTTAGGTGTAAATGATTTCAATGATTAATGAAGTGATAAGAATTCAGATCTACTATAAAAGATTACAGCTATTTTGGAGATATTACAGAACCCATATTTAATTCAAAAACATTTTGTGAAGTATCCCTTAAAAAAGTTATTTGAATAAATGTATGTGTATACTCCAATAGATGGAAACAAATAGGCTAATAAAGTTTTTAAAAGGATGATAAAGATGATACAAATGATAAGGGTGGTTAATGATGATGATGATGATGATGATTTTCATGAGCTTGATGGCCGTTCCATTTTTGTTTTATCAAGGGAACTATAATATTTTTTGAAAATGATATATTATTCTCCAATTATAGATAGCCAATTGGAGATATTATTATACTTTTTGATAATCCACATTCTCTTATGGATGTTCAGATGTAACGTTATCAAGATGAACGTGGTTTCAAATATTCTCCCAAAAACTATGTTCATTATATGGATGAATTTTATGAATAATACGATTCCTATATTATTGTGGTTGAGTGGAACCCTATTATTTATCTATCATAAAGAATAAAATTCATTAAATAATCCCGTGTTTAGAGATGTTTAATCTACTCTAGATGATGATTTACATCCCAAATCTACTTTTTTTTCAATCTTCAGTTCCTCCATCATAAGAAACTACACCTTCATTTACAACACCTCTTTTAATATAAAATACAAAAATTATACAGTTTAATAATGACTCTATATATGTAGTAAAATAATTTGTTTTATGTATCAATTTGGAAAATATATGTTAATTATATTAGGATAAATAAATACCCTATTTAAATAAGTGATTCTCATATTTAGCTTATGTTTTTTCTCAAAATATATCATACATACCATTGGATTCTGTTACTCAAAAGTGAATTGTAATGATTTAGATGACTTATTAGGGAATAATGATCTAATTTTATATACAAACTTCATGCCATGAAAAAATTTATTATTCCTTAATTGTAAGTCCATATAGACCTTTATAGTCTGTAAAAGAACCTCATCCTTCTTTAGTATCTCTTAATGAAGATTTTATTAGATGGTTGATTCCAGAATAAAAATCCAAATATCATGAATAGTATTAATGATATAAAATATAATTTCTAGATGGATATTATTTTCCATGGAGAAAAACCATTTGATTTGATTAATGCATAATCAACTAAGACTCTGAATGATAAATTTGTAAATAAGGATGTAATAAAGTGATATCTCAATAAGATTTACACCAATGTATATATCAAGTCTTAGTTCCAATGTTGGCCAAATATATCTACAATATCCTTTGATGGAATCATTAATATCAATTTTAGATGTGTTATTGGTGTTGAACCCCCACTTTATGAGGTCATGAACAATTGTGATAACTTCTATCTGGTAGTGGAACACAGGATAAGTGATATAGCTGATATCACAAGGATTTTAGAGCCTTATATGTATGATGATTAATCGCTTTATAATTTCGTTGTTCTATTCATATTCCACACATCACTTCCTACCTTATAAACACCACAACAACATATTCATGTATTAAAACATCTAACTCATGGATAGCTCCTTTAATACATTTTAGTCTAACTATTTCTAATGAACCTGAAAATATCTGACACTTCCGAAGGAATACCTATTCTAGAAAATCCTATTATTCCATAGAGTACTACACATCTACCTTATTATTTTGAAAAATGGAAAGTCCCATCTCTTAACATAGACGTTGATTATTATTCAATTCTTATATGGCCTATTTAAACATTATGACCTCATAATTAAATATCTATTTATAATTATGTGTTTTTTTATTTTTGTTCTATATTTTTTTCTATTTATTTTATTTATACTCTTTCACTATACATGTTATTTTCACTTATAATATCAATATGGGAATAAAAATAATTTCATACAAAAATGATGGATGAATTATTTTACATTAGAAAAGTATTATCTTTATAAAATTAGAAAAAAATTGCATTATTTTTAAATTCTTGATACATCATATTGTAATATTTAATTACAAATATTTAATATCATTATACTGATATTTATTAATCATTTTAGATCACCAATATGATGATATTATTGGCATATTCTATTAATTAAATATTTTAATAATAAATTATATTTTTAATGTTATTTAAAGTTCATTTATTGTTTTGGGAATGTAAAATCATTATTTAGAAATAATGGAACTTTTAAAATTTCATGCATTGAAGAGATGGGAAGCCGAACAACCATAATGAATATATATATAAATTTATGAAGAGAACATAATTCTTATATAGAGACTACATGGTGTATCTCAAACAATAGTTATGATTGCGGGTTTTCATAAAAACACAGGTCTACCAAATAAAAACATGATCAAAACAACGCCTAACAGATCAACCATTGATGTCTCATCATAATATCATAGATTGACCATAGTGATAGTTTCATTGAACACATGGGAACCCCTCCTACCATAAGGCTAAATGAAAGAAGCTATATATGAAATATTTTCTTTAAAATATTTATTGTGTAAACAATTGAATCATCCATAGTGAACAATATAAATTATAATATTTATTAGACCAAAAAAATTGTAATATGATTGAACATAGAAAAGTGAAAGACCATAAGTAAATGTAATCAAACATAAACCCTACCAAATAATTAAACTAGTATCCACGTAATGATTTGGTGGGACCATCAATGCTAATGTAGAACCTTTAAAATAATAATGTCTAAAGGTGTGTATAATGTTTTAAAATTTTATAATATATTATTATATTTAATTTTCTGTGTACTATTAATTTAGTTTAGAAAATTTATTAATATAGGATTTCGTACCAACGTTTGAGCTTATTCAATGATGATTTTAAATAGTTATATGTATAGAAATTTTATTTTTATGAGGATGACCAAAAATTGATTATGTAGAATTTAAGACTCATAGACATCATAATTTTTCTTCAATGAATAAATTTAACCTACTAATTTTTTTTCAAAAATCTATAACTCTATTAGTTTCTAGACATCAATGATGAATTTGATAACATAAGAACATAATCATGAATTTATTTGAAATATAAAGATAGAAAAAAGTTATGAATGTCCCACTAAATTATAGAATAATATACTATGCTGCACTAAATTATTTATATTCCCCTACAATTTTTATTAATTATTTGTTTTTTGTATTTTACATTAATTTGTTTTTAGTACTAACTCATTTAATTTACTGGATAGTTCAAGACACTTTACCTTCCCATTTTCATTTTCTCTCCCATTATGTATTACAAAATATGTCTTGTATCTTATACTACCTATGTAATGTCGTTATCTTCTTTATTCAATATTGTAGATATTTTTATGAGGCTCCTTATAGACAAGAAATCATACTTTTTGGTTATTTATAAAATACAATACCACTTTTGGATATGTTCATTTATATTTAGTTTCTTTGAAATTAGTGTTATTAATGTTGATAGGAATAGGTCTCTGCTTGAGATTGGCTCCTATGTTCAATTCCACTGTGTCTTTTTCTTATATATTTTACTCTATTTTAAAAAATCTATTTTAGTTTCATAAACTATATTTTTTTTAAATCGATTTATAACTATAATTTTTTTATTATATAACATTTTTAAATTAATTTTTTTCATCATAATTTTGATTATTTTTAAATTTTTTTTTTTTTTGTGATCAAACATTGAACAATAATCTTGAAAAATATAGTTATATAATTGTGTAGTTTTAGTTTACTAGAGTATTTTCTAAATAAGGGGGTTGTTTTTTAATTTTAAATTAAAATAACTTTTCTTCAAAAACTCAGTTCATCCCCCTCTTATGGTTTTCACTCTAACCAACTATGATTCTTGAAAAAATATATATTCAAATTTCATTATCTATAGGGAGGGTTACTATATTTATTGATAATTTTTTTGTATTTCCAAGAAATTATTAACAAATTAAGTTCCCTTAAGTCTTGAAGTAGAGAGATCATTTCCATATATAGAATTTATTTTATAGATTCTAAATAATAGAATTAATTTTTTAACATTGCAAGTGAGTGTAACATCATAGATCAAATTAAAATTATACTTCATATTGTAAACCTAGTAAATCTCCTTGGGTAATATATTTTGAAATTGAGTGCAATGTGGATGAAAAACTAAATTTTAAAGAAATAGTAACTTAATATAAGAAAAGGTAACAATGTAATATGAAATAAGTTGAGTTGTCTACTAGTTTGGAAATCAATCCAAGGTTCAATCACCAATATCTATAATTTCATGAGATTCTTTCGGAAGATCCACATAAAAAAATTCACGATTTTAGTTATCTTTATGTACTCATAAAACCATTGTTAGTATGTTGTTAATAAAAAAGTTGAGAGAATTTATATTTTCCATTTATGGAGTGGTAAATTATTGGTTCTACTTGTAAGATCCAATGTGTTTATTAATTTTTTCGGTTAAATTAAATTTCAATGATAGATTGTGTTACGCATAACATCATGTTTTAATAAAATGTGACAAATATTAAATATAAATATTTTTATAATATTATTATTACTTATCCATTATAAATGGTGGAATTAATTGGGATAAAAAATAAAATATTATGAATTATTATATTATATAAAGAAACTATATTGAAAAAATAATACATAATTTTATATAATTAATTTATATGTTTTGAATGTAAAATTTTATCTTAAATTGTTTCTTATTTATAGTAGTGAAAAAAAATAATTAAATTAAAAAACATATAAAATTAATTTGATGAAATAATATTTATTTTTTAATTAATCATGTCATATTTATCATAGGATGATTATTTGTTATTTTAATGAAAATAATAATATGATGATGAATAGTGACAAATACCTTTTTTAAGTTTCCACTTCATTTAAATAATGTAAAATGTTAATTTATTTGAAATGTTTTCAAATTTAGTTTATGTTAGCTATATGTCAGTTAATTATCTTTAATTCATTATATTTTTTTTCTATGTTAATCACTATAAAAAACCATCTACTATTTTGATGAAGTTTTATTTAGAAATCCATTTCCTTATCATATATATAGGTTTAATTTTAAATTAATGTTTTCAAATAATATGAATTGAAATTAAAAAAGTGTATTAAATAATTTGGGTAACAAAAACTGTTATTATCTGACATGGTAAGTATACTTTTTTTCAAATATGTATTGTAATATCACTATATAATTATTTTTCACGATAAAGGTTAAAATGGTATTATTTTAGGAATAATAAATAGATATGGGTTTGAAATAAGCCAAAACGTATAAAGAATTATTTTTATGAACTTATGTAAATATTATGAGGTCCAATTATTGATATTGTTACATTTTGGAGGCTTTTGGCATGTGAAGAATGCGGGGAAAAATTTTTCTATTCTAGAAATTACATGTGTGCCAATCACCACATTTATACAAGTTTACCCTTTATCCACTCCTATTCACACTATAACCCCATTTGGTTCAATGGATAACTTCAAAAACATAATCATTACATCCATTACGTCGTCCTTTAAGCCATAATTTTGTCATAAATCTAACGTAAGAAGGCTTTTTATGAAAACCTAACGATGTTTACTGAAGAATAGGTAACATTGTTCAACAATTATTTTTATTTTATTTATTCCACCACCTAAAATAGTCATTATTAGATCATGATGATATAATTACCGTAGTATCCAAAATATATATATATGTTTTTATGTTAGTTTTATAATCTAAAACCATCTCCACTTCTGTCTAAAATTATATGAAATTATTATCTATGTGTATAGAGGAGGACCTCTTCCCAAACTGATGGTATTGATTTTATATCACCACCTATCAATACTACATGTAATGATGGATTAAACGTATATATATAATAATTATGATATAATAATACTTTTTAATTTTTTTTATCCCATATAAATTATTCATTTCCATTTTTTGGTAATATGATAACTTCACACGTGTGTACGACAGAATAACACCTCACAAACTCATGATATTTTTTCATGGTTTACATGGAAGTTAAAAAAGATAGGTTTAATGAAAATATGTGATATATATGAAATAAAAAATTATAATTGTAATGTATTATTTACCATTTTTATTCTATAAATAGGGAAAATGGAAATAGTAGTCATGTGTACATACTCCCAACCGTCTCCATGAATGACGTATTTCATTTTTTATCTTTATCATTTACGGATTACAATAAAAAAATATAAAATGGAAATATATAAAATTTATATCAAGGATAATATTCTTGAGATGATATAATGTTTATTAAATTAATAGGAAATAAATAATAAAAAATCAAAAAATTCATGAAACAAGTAGTTATTTTCCTAAAATAAATTTTTACATAGAATTTCTAATAAACAATTACTAAACGATGGTTGTTCGGGGAGTGATCCCATTCAAATATCATTGTACTGTGAATTATATTTGATCTACAAAAGAAATAAATTTCTATGATTATTTGTAATCTAAAAATCGATTTTTTATTCCAGTTTTATGCTCACATTATTAATGATTTTTATTTTATTATGATTCTTACCTTATAAGATAATAATATTTATAATATGACTATTTTTTATAATTTTTGATATGTAAGGTATTGTTTTGAATGATTATTATAATATTATTAATCCATTATGCTACTGATATATTGTTATCTCTATTATTTAATCTTATATAGAACCCAATATCACCCATTCATAGATTTTATATCCTCATTTCATGATGAAATTT
The DNA here is from genome assembly GCA_963277665.1 of Viscum album. NCBI lineage: Eukaryota > Viridiplantae > Streptophyta > Magnoliopsida > Santalales > Viscaceae > Viscum > Viscum album. The sequence goes on along the minus strand of OY728157.1, from coordinate 1,624,265,919 downwards.
AATATGTATGTTTTTTATAAGAAGGGTTATAGTTATGACTAACATAGTTAGAGATGAGTTTGCTCACTTATGGACAATTTTCCAATGGTTCATTGTTTCTATAGTCACTATACATTTACATTCCTCATCATTGTGTTTATGATTTGTAATAATTATAGATATAAAAATGTGTATTATTAATGTATTAGATGTTGATGTATTTACAATAGATATCATTGTAAATATTTATTTATCCTTAGGAAATACATTTATGAAAATATTTATTATAACTCTTAAGATATGTATAAATATTAGTATAACGATAAGATGATCAATAAGAATATATACTAGATTTTTGTTAAATTATAGTGCATGTAGTTTTCAATCAATTAGATACATGTCTGGACACTATAAGTGGGTTTGAATATCTCACATAGGGACTTAGTGGTAATTAATCTGAAAAGGGTTCATTGATCTAGAAATAATCATTAGTTAGTACATGAAAATAGAACATATTGCGCACAAGGATTGACACTCCTGGTGGATATTTTTAAGAAATTCACAAACTATATTCCAAACATAATGTTTGATTTAAAATGATGAGGAATATGAATAACTTAAAAAAACGAAAGCATCAATATATTAAATTAGTGTTCTATTATTAATACATCAAATAATTATTTTTTATGATTATGTGAATCCCAGTAATGATAATTGTTTCATATGATATGTTTTTTCATTAAAACCACATCAACATTGTTAATGCTTAATATAATGATAAATCATTGTCCTTAAAAGAATAATAAAATAATGGGAGATGGGAAATGAAGCTCATTATTATTAACATAAAAATTTATCAAGCTACTAATCTATATGAATATTCAAATGAGAAAATGAGGGAACAACATTCAATTGAGTCCTTCATAAGGAAACATTCACTATCATTCAGTGTTTTTAAGATCATAACGTTTATGTGTGATAGATAAGTTCAAATGAAAAGTTATTTTCTATTATCCTATGTTTGGAACATGAAAAATTCATATTCATGGTCTATAATTTGGCTACAGATGTTGTTAAATCGTGAAGTGTCATCGATATTACAAGGGAACATGATGAAATAAAATTTATAGACTGAGAAGAGTTTAAAATATTATTTTTCAATAAGTACATACATTTTATCATTCATACAAACGTGGATATAGAATTACTTAACCTAAAGCGAAAAATTACTAATATATTGGGGCTTATGAGAAATATTTTACAAGACTTCCAATGTACGCTTCTGGCACTATCAACCAACCTGAATTAAATATTTATGTGTTCCTTTGTGGCTTAAACCCAAGTCTCTAAATGGAGATTATCATAAGGGTCATCAATATATTAGATGAAATTATTTGATATTTTCTCATGGATTAAATGGATATTGGTATGGCCGCTCAATATTGTGGATTTGAAATAAAAATGATGATGAAGTTCAATGTAAATATATTCAAGCGTGAAGTGTGAAATGAAATGTGAAACAAATTATCTGAAGGGAACTACTATATGGTAAATATATGGGATGTGGAAGATCATCAATAAATTTATTTTCTATGTGATGAGAATATGTTATTTAATTATGTGAATATAGATAAATATGTATATAATTCACCACGCACCCTCCATTTTTTCAAATTCATGGGGTATGGGAACTATGATAATCTTTTCCAAAATATAACATATAGTGATGATGATAAATATTAAAAACCCTATAATATTATCGATATTGGGAAAATTCAGGTGATCATTATTTCTTTTGATGGGGTGTGATAACAAAATAATGAAATGTACACTTACCATCCACCCTCAAATAAATAATTTCTTATTTTAAACTGGATTTCCCCATTCATTCATATTTGAATAATTGTATGACTGTATCAAGATGATACAAAAACAATTATCGATATAATTGGTATTGAAAACACATAATTATACAATTATCTCATCTCATAAATAATATTATTCTCCAATTGATATTTCTGGGAATCATCTTCTAATAAATCATATAATTATTCCTTTCATAGAATTTATTGTTGTCTTATGCGTGGATTAGATTCATCTAAAGGAATCCCACATTAATTGACAATGATGATAACAATATGGAAAAAAATTTCAATTGGGATTTGTTATTTGCAACAGGTTATTTGAGACGACGAGTGGTTTCCTCACAAATAGTTTGACCAGATGGACTATTTGTGACGTGGCCCTCATCCAATTTCAAATAAGTAACTATTTATGACAGTTGATTATCACCCATCACTAATAAACTTCAGAGGGTTTAATATTTTAGACAGGTCCCTTCGCATATACTATTCAATGTTTTTATCATTGGCGATGGGACCCACCCCAAATACACTTTTTAACTACACCGCCCTAATTAATAGGCATTGGTATTTTTGACAGGATTTATTTTATATCCCAAATGTTTGTTGGAGAATAAGTATTTGAGACTACACTCCCCAGAAATATATTTTTAACTGCAGTCCCTAATTAAATGGGGGGTTATTATTTACGATGGGACTTGTCGCAAATACTATCATCACAAATAATCTTACCTATATATGCCCAGATCCATTTTTTTATTACATATATCTCTCAACTCATCACTCTCTCTCTGAACTCTAATATTTTTCTGTGAATTTTTTTTTGAGGTTTCAAATTTCATATTAGAGTGATTTTCATGCCTTGTAGCATACAAAAGATTTTGTTTGTGGTATTTATCCATTGTTTTTATTTTTTAATTAATTAATTTAATTGTATGTTAGTATTTAGTATTGTTAATTAGTGATAAATAAATGAAATTATAATTAGATTGTTTTATTTTGTTTCAATTTTTAACAATTATTATTTTCATTAGTAAAAAATACTAATAAATTGTAATAACCACCGCTAATTAGTAATTAGTAAAAATATGCAATAACTAGTAATGAATAGATATATGTACAAATAATTAGTAATAAATATGACTAAATAGGACTAAATAGGATTTAATATTATCAATTGAAAAATAATTTTTACTAAATAGAAATAAATAATAACAAAGAAGAATAATTAAGAATAAATAGTAATTATTAAGAAAAATTAATAATAGAGGGTAATAATTTGTAATAACTAGTAATAAATAAGAACAGATAGTAACAAATAAAAACAAATAATAATAAATGGGGATTTTTAGAAATAAATATAAAATTTGAATAATAAGTAATAACTCAGAATAAATGATAATATTTTGAAATATATATAAATAATAGGTAATAAATAAGAATAAATAGTAATAATTAAAAATAATTACCAATAAATTGTAATATTTTTGAATAATTAGTAATAATTATTTATAAATAACATTATTTATGATGAAATAGTAATAATTGGGAATAATTAGTAATAATTTTAATAATTATGAAAAATTATTAACAAATAAGAATAATTAGTAATAAATATGAATACTTTGTAATAAATATGAATAATTAGTAATAAGTTTCAGTAAATATGATTAATTAATAATAATTAGTAATTCAAGTGAATAATTAATATTAATTAATTAAAATTTTATTAATTAGTAATAATTAGTAATACATATAAATAATTAGTAATAATTAGTAATAATTTCTAATAATCATTAATAAATAATAATAAATTAGAATAAATTAGCATAATTAGGAATGAATAGTAATAATTAAGAAAAAATGGTAATAAATAGAAATAAGTTTGAATAATAAGTTACAATTATTAATAAATAGTAATAATTAGTAATAATTTGTAACAAAGAGTAATAAATAGTAATAAATAGGAAGAAATTGTAAAAATTATTAAGAAATTGTAATGAATAGTAATGAATAGTATGAAATAGTAATAAATATTAATAAATACTACTGAATAGTAATGAATATTAATATATACTAATAAATACTAAAAACAAGTAATAAACATAATTAAATTGTAACAAATAGTAATATTTATTAATAATTAGTAATTAATAGTAATAGGTACTAATAAGATTATGAAGATAAATTGTGAAAATTAATAACATTTTGTAATAATTAGTAACAATTAGTAATAATTAAAAAACATTAGGAATAATTAGGAATAATTAAGAATTATTATAAACACTTAGGAATAATTATAACAAATTATTAAAAAATAGTAATAATTAGTAATTATTATTAATAAATAGTAATAATTGGTAATTAGTAGTAATAAATAGGTATAAATATTAATAATTAGGAATAGTTAAGAATAGTTAGGTGTGCTTAGGAATAGTTTGGAATTGTTAGAAAAAATAAGGATTAACTTGGAATAGATCGAAATTGTGATTAAATGATAGAAATATTTTGGATTAAATAGTATTAATTTGGAATAATTTTGAATAATTAGAAATAATTAGGAATAACTTGTCATAATTTGGAATAAAAGTGAAAAATTTGAAATAATTTGGTATAATTTGTAGAAAAAATGAATAATTATTAATAAATTTGCACAATTTTAAATAAATACGTATAATTTCTAATAAATAGGAACAATATTTAATAAATAGGTATAATTTATAATAAATAGTTATAATTTGTAATAAAAATGTATAATTAATTATATGTTAAAATAAATAGTTATAATTGGTATTCAATATGTATAATTTTTTATAAATATGTATAATTAGCTAAAATTAGTAAAATAATAGGTATAATTAGTAATAAATAGTTATATTTTGTAATAATTAGCTACAATTAGTAAAACAATAGGTATAATTAGAAATAAATAGTTATAAAATGTAATGAATAGTTATTATTATTAATAAATGGTTATATTTAGTAATAAGTTTTAATATATATGTATAATTTTTAATAAATTAATATAATAAGGAATAAATAGTAATAAATAGTTCAAATTAGAATGAAATACATACAATTAGTAAAATAAAAGTATAATTAGAAAAAAATAGTTATAATTAGTATTAAATATGTATAATTATTAATAATTAGTTCTAATTAGAAATAATTATAAATAAATATTAATAATTAGTAATAATTATAAATAATAATTTATATTATATATTTATGTTTTTATATATATTATTTATATTTTTTCAATATTATATGATATTATATATTTTTTTATGTTAGTTTATTATTTATTTATTTCATTATTTTATTGTTTACATGTTATTTTATGAAAATTATTATTTATTATTATTATTTTTTCATTATTGTTATATTTATATATTTGTTTTGAATATTTGAGGTTTTTTATATTTTATAAATTTTTATAATTTAATTATTAATATTATAAAATTTATGAATATTACTTTTTACATATTAATTTTATTAATTTTATTATTATTATTATTATATTATTTAATATTAATGTATTAATATTAATATATTATTAATAATAATATTTTATTCTATTATATTAATATTATTTTAATTTTTTTTTAATTATTTGAGATTGGACCGTTAGAAATAAATTTTTGTGAATGTCCTGTCTTAATAGAGTTTTTAAAAACTCAATGAAACTATTTCCAAATATCATGAATAGTATTAATGACATAAAATATAAATTCCAGATTGATATTATTTTCCATGGAGAAAAACCATTTGATTTGATTAATACATAATCAACTAAGACTCCAAATGTTAAATTTGTAATTAAGGGTGGAATAAAGTGATATCTCAATAAGATTTATACCAATGTATATATCAAGTCTTATTCCAATGTTGGCCAAATATATCTACATTATCCTTTGATGGAATCATTCATATTGATTTTAGATGTGTTATTGGTGTTGATCCCCAACTTTATCAGGTCATGAACAATTGTGATAACTTCCATCTGGTTGTGGAAAACATGATAAGTGATATAGCTGATATCACTATGATTTTAGAGCCTTATATGTATGATGATAAATCTCTTTATAATTTCGTTGTTCTTTTCATATTCCACACATCACATCCTACCTTATACACCCCTCAACTACTTATTAATGTATTAAAACATCAAACTCATTGATTTCTCCTTTAATACATTTTAGTCTAAATATTTCTCATAACCCTAAAAATATATGACTACATTCAGAAGGAATATCTATTCTAGAAAATACTATTATTCCATAGAGTACTACACATCTACCTTATGTTATTGAAAAATGGAAATTCCCATCTCTTAACATAGACATTGATTATAATTCAATTCTTATATGGCCTATTTAAACATTATGACCACTTAATTAAATATCGATTTATAATTATGTGTTTTTTATTTTTATTCTATATTTTTTTCTATTTAGTTTATTTATGCTCTATCACATTACATGTTCTTTTCACTTATAATATCAATATGGGAATAAAAATGATTTCATACAAAAATGATGGATGAATAATTTTACATTAGAAAAGTATTATTTTTATAAAAATAGAAAATATTTTTCATTATTTTTTAATTAATGATACATCATATTGTAATATTTAATTACAAATATTTAATATCATTATACAAATATTTATTAATCATTTCAGATCACCAATAGGAAGATATTATTGGCTTATTCAATTAATTAAATATTTTAATAATCAAATCTATTTGTAATGTTATTTCAAATTCATTTATTGTTTTGTGAATGTAAAATCGTTTTCTAGAGATAGTGGAACTTTTAAAATTTCATGCATTGAAGACATGGGAAGTCTAACAACCATAGTGAATATAGTTATAAATGTACAAAGAGACCATAATTATTATATAGAGACTACATGGTGTATCTCAAACAATAGTTCTGATTATGGATTTTCATTAAAAAAAGGTCGACCAAATAAAATCATGATCAAAACAACACCAAACAAATCAACCATTACTGTCTCATCATAAAAACATAGATCGACCATAGTGATAGTTTCATTGAACACATGGGAACCCCTCCTACCATAAGGCTAAATGAAAGAAGCTATATATAAAATATTTTCTTTAAACATATTATCGTGTAAACAATTGAATCATCCTTAGTGAAAAATATAAATTTTAATATTTATTAGACCAACAAAAGTGTAATATGATTGACCATAGAAAAGATAAAGACCATATGTAAATGTAATCAAATATAAACCCTACCAAAAAATTCAGCTAGTATCCATGTAATGATTTGGTGGGGCCATTAATGCTAATGCAGAACCGTTAAAATAAAAATATCTAAAGGTATTCATAATGTTTTTAAATTTTAAAATATATTATTATATTTAATTTTGTGAGTAATACTAATTTCGTTCAGAAAAATTTATTAATATAGGATTTCTTACCAATGTTTGAGGATATTCAATGATGATTTTCAATAGTTATTTCTATAGAAATGTTATTTTTATGCTGATGACCAAAATTTGATATTGTAGAATTTAAGAAACATAGATATGATAATTTTTCATCAATGAATAAATATGACCTACTAATTTGTTATAAAAAATATATAACTCTGTTCTTTTCTAGACGTCAATGATGAATTTGAGAACATAAGAACATCATTATGCATTTATTTGAAATATAAAGATGAAAAAAAGTTATGAATGTCCCACAAAATTATAGAATAATATACTATGCTTCACTAAATTCTTTACATTCCCTGACATTTTTTTATTAATTATTTTTTGTTTTTATTTTACACTAATTAGTTTTTAGTACTAACTCATTTATTTTACTGTATAGTTATAGATACTTTACCTTCCCCTTTTCATTTTCTCTCCTATATGTATTATGAAATATGTTCTGTATCTTATAATGCCTATGTAATGTTGTTATTTTTTTATTCAATATTGTAGATATTTTTATGAGTCTTTTTATGGACAAGAAATCATACATTTTGGTTATTTATAAAATACAATCCCACATTGGGATATGTTTATTTATATTAAGTAGCTTTGAAATTAGTGTTATTAATGTTGATAAGAATAGGTCTCTGCTTGAGATTGTCCCCTATGTTCAATTCCACTGTGTCTCTTTCTTATATATTTTACTCTATTTTAAAAAATCTATTCTAGTTTCCTAAACTATATAGTTTTTTTAAATCCATTTATAACAATAATTATTTTATATAACATTTTTAAATTAATTTTTTTCTTCATAATTTTGATTATTTTTTAAACTTTTTTGATTTTTTTGTGATCAAACATTGAACAAGAATCTTGATAAATATAGTTATATAATTGTGAAGTTTTAGTTTACTAGATTTTTTTTCTAAATAAGGGGATTTTTTTAAATTTTTAATTAAAATAACATTACTTCAAAAACTCAGTTCATCCCCCTCTTATGGTTTTCACTCTCACCAACTATGATTCTTGAAAAAATATATATTCAAATTTCATTATGTGTAGGGAGGGTTACTATGTTTATTGATAATTTTTTTGTATTTCCATGAAATTAATAACAAATTAAGTTCCCTTAAGGGTTGAAGTAGATAGCTCATTTCCATATATAGAATTTATGTTATGGATTCTAAATAATAGAATTAATTTTTTAACATTGCTAGTGAGCGTAACATCATAGATCAAATATAAAATTATACATCATATTGTAAACTCAGTAAATCTCCTTGGATAATATATTTTGAAATTGACTGCAATGTTGATGAAAAAGTAAATTTTAAAGCATTAGTAACATAATATAAGAAAATCTAACAAGGTAATATGATATAAGTTGAGTTGTCTGTTAGTTTGGAAATCAATCCAAGATTCAATCATCAATATCTATAATTTCATGGGATTCTTGCGGAAGATCCACATAAAAAATTCACGAGTTTAGTTATCTCTATGTACTCATGAAACAATTGTTAATATGTTGTTAATAAATAAAGTAGAGAGAATTTATATTTTCCATTTATGCAGTGGTAAATTATTGGTTTTACTTGTATGATCCAATGTTTTTATGAATTTTTCTTGTTAAATTAAATTTCAATGATAGATAGTGTTACGCATAACATCATGTTTAAATAAAATGTGACAAACATTAAATATAAATATTTTTATAATATTATTATTACTTATCTATTACAAATGGTGGAATTAATTGGGATAAAAAATAAAATATTATGAATTATTATATTATATAAAGAACCTATATTGAAAAAAAATACATAATTTTATATAATTATTTTATATGTTTTGAAAGTAAAATTTTATCTCAAATTGTTTCTTATTTATAGTAGAGAAAAAATACATTACATTAAAACACTTATAAAATTAATTTGATTAAATAATATTTATTTTTTAATTATTCATGTCAAAATTATCATAGGATGAGTATTTGTTATTTTAATGAAAATAATAATATGTTGATGAATAGTGACAAATACCTTTTTTAAGTTTCCACTTCATTTAAATAATAAAAAATGTTAATTTATTTGAAATGGTTTCAAAATTAGTTTATGTTAGCTATACGTCATTTAATTTGCTTTAATTCATTAGATTTTTTTTCTATGTTAATCACTACAAAAAACAATCTATTATTTTGATGATGTTTTATTTAGAAATCCATTTCCTTATCAAATATATAGGTTTAATTTTAAATTAATGTTTTCAAAGAATGTGAATGGAAATTAGATAAGTGTATTAAAAAATTTTGTTAATAAAGACTTATATTATCTGACATGGTAAATATATTTTTTTTCAAATATGTATATTAATATCACTATATAATTAATTTTCACAATAAAGGTTAAAATGGTATTATTTGGGGAATACAAAATAGATATGGGTTTGAAATAATCCAAAACGTATCAAGAAACCTTTTTATGATGTTATGTAAATATTATGAGGTCCAATTATTAATATTGTTACATTTTGGGGTCTTTTGGCATGTGGAGAATGCGGGTAGAAATTTTTCTTTTCTAGAAATGACATGTTTTCCAATCACCACATTTATAAATGTTAACCACTTATCCACTCCTATTCACTCTATAAACCCATTTGGTTCAATGGATAACTTCCAAACATAATTATTACATCCATTACGTCATCCTTTAAGCCTTACTTTTGTCATAAATCCAACGTAAGAAGGCTTTTGATGAAAACCTAACGGTGTTTCCTAAAAAAGAGGAAACATTGTTCAACTATTATTTTTAATTTATTTTTTCCACCACCTAAAACTGTTATTATTAGATCATGATGATATAATTACCTCAGTATCAAATATCTATATATACGTTTTTATGTTAGTTTTATAATCTAAAACTGTCTCCACTTCTGTCTAAAATTATATGAAATTATTAGTTATGTGTATAGAGGTGGACCTCTTCCCAAACTGATGGTATTGATTTTATATCACTACCTATCAATACCATATTTAATGATGGATTAAATGTATATATATAATAATTATGAAATACTAATATTTTTTAATTTGTTATATCCCATATAAATTATTCATTTCCATTTTGTGGTAATATGATAACGTCACTCGTGTGTACGACAGACTAACACCTCACAAACTCATGAGATTTTTTCACGGTTTACATGGAAGTTAAAAAAATAAGTTTAATGAAAATATATGATATATATGAAATAAAAAATTATAATTGTAATGTATTATTTACAATTTTTTATTCTATAAATAGGGAAAATTGAAATAGTAGTCATGTGTACATACGCCCAACCGTCTCCATGAACGATGTATTTAATATTTTATCTTTATCATTTACGAATTACAATAAAAAAATATAAAATAGAAAAATATAAAATTTATATCATGGATAATACTCTTGAGATGATATAATGTTTATTAAATTAATAGGAAAAAAATAATAACAAATCAAAACATTCCTGAAACCAGTAGTTATTTTCCTAAAACAAATTTTTACATGGAATTTCTAATAAACAGTTACTAAACGATGGTTGTTTGGGAGTGATCCCATTCCAATATCATTGTACTATCAATTAAATTTGATCTACAAATGAAATAAATTTCTATGATTATTTGTAAGCTGAAAATAGATTTTTTATTCAAGTTTAATGCTCTCATTATTAATGATTTTTATTCTATTATGATTCTTGCCTTATAAGATAATAATATTTATGATATGACTATTTTTTATCATGTATGATATGTAAGATATTGTTTTGAAAGGTTATTATAATATTATGAATCCATTATGCTACTGATATATTTATATCTCTATTATTTACCCTTATATAGAACCCAATATCACACATTCTTAGATTTTATATCCTCATTTCATGATGAAATTTAATATGTATGATTTATATAAGAAGGGTTATAGTTTTGAATAATATAGTTGGAGATGAGTTTTCTCACTTATGGACATGTTTCCAATGGTTCATTGTTTCAATAGTCAATATACATTTACATTCCTCAACATTGTGTTTATGATTTGTAATAATTATAGATATAAAAATGTGTATTATTAATGTATTAGAATTTGAAGTATTTATAATAGATATAATTGGAAGTTTTTATTTATCCTTAGCAAATACAGTTATGAAAATATTTTTGATAACTCTTAGGATATGTATAAATATAATTATAACGATAAGATGAAGAATATGATTATATCCAAGATTTTTGTTAAATTATAGATCATGTTGTTTTCAATCAATTAGATACATGTCTGGACACTATAAGTGGGTTTGACTATCTCACATAGGCACTTAGTGGTAATTAATCTGAAAAGGGTTCATTGATCTAGAAATAATCGTCAGTTCGTACATGAAAGTAGACCATATTATGCACATGGATTGACACTCCGGGTGGATATTTTTATGAAATTCACAAACTATTTTCCAAAAATAATGGTTGATTTAAAATGATGAGGATTGTGAATAATTTATAAAAAACACAAGTATTAATATATTAAATTAATTTTCTATTATTAATAAATCTAATAATTAATTTTTAAAATTATGTAAATCCGAACAATGATAATTGTTTCTTATAATATGTTTATTCATTAAACCCACATGAACATTGATAATGATTAATATAATGAAAATTCATTGTCCTTATAAGAATAATAAAATAATGGGAGATGGGAAAATAAGCTCATTATTATTATCATAAACATTTATCAAGCTACTAATCTATATGAATATTCAAATGAGAAAATGAGGGAACAACATTCTATTGAGTCCTTCATAAGGAAACATTCACTATTATTCATTTTTTTTTGAAGATCTTATCGTTTATGTGTGATGGATATGTACAAATGAAATGTTTTTTTCTATTATCCTATGTTTGGAACATGAAAAATTCATATTCATTGTCTATAATTTGGCTACAGATGTTGTTAAATCATGGAGTGTCATCGATATTACAAGGGAACATGATGAAATGAAATTTATAGACTAATAAGAGTTTAAAATATTATTTTTCAATAAGTACATACATTTTATCATTCATACAAATGTGGATATAGAATTACGTAACCTAAAGTGTAAAATTACTAATCTATTGGGGCCTATGAGAAATATTTTACAAGACTTCCAATGTACACTTCTGGCACTATCAACCTACCTAAATCAAATATTTATGTGTTCCATTGTGGCTTAAACCCAAGTCTCTAAATAGATATTGTTATAAGGGAAATCAATATATAAGATGAAATCATTTGATATTTTCTCATGGAGTAAATGGAGATTGGTATTGCCGCTCAATATTGTGGATTTGAAATAAAAATGATGATGGAGTTCAAAGTAAATATATTCAAGCATGAAGTGTGAAAAGAAACGTGAAACAAATTATCTAAAGGGAACTACTATATTGTTAATATATGTGATGTGGAAGTTCACCAATAAATTTATTTTTTATTTGATGAGAATAAGTTATTTAATTATGTGAATATATATATATATATAATTCACCATGCACACTCCATTTTTTCAAATTCATGGGGTATGGGAACTATGATAATATTTTCCAAAATATAAGGAATAATGATGATGATAAATATTAAAAACCCTTTAATATTAAGGATAATGGGAAAATTTAGTTGATAATTATTTCTTTTAATGGGGTGTGATAACAAAATACTAAAATGTACACTTACAATCCACTCTCAAATAAATAATTTATTATTTTACACTGTATTTCCCCATTCATTCATATTTGAATAATTTTATGTGTGTATCAAGATGATACCAAAATAATTATTGATATAATTGTTATTGAAAACACATAATTATACAATTTTCTCATCTCATAAAGAATATTATTCTCCCATTGATATTTCTGGGAATCATATTCTAATAAATCATTTAATTATTCCTTTCGTAGAATTTATTGTTGTCTTATTCATGGATTGGACTCATCTAAAGGAATCCCGCCTTAATTGACAACGATGATAATAATATGGAAAAAATTGTCAATTGGGATTTGTTATTTGCAACGGGTTGTTTGAGACGAGGAGTGGTGTCCTCACAAACAGTTTGACCAGATGGACTATTTGTGACGTGGCCCTTTTCTAATTTCCAATAAGTAACTATTTATGACAGGTGATTTTCACCCATCACAAATAAAATTCAGAGGGTTTAATATTTTATACAGGTCCCTTCGCATATACTATTCAGTGTTTTTATCATTGGCGATGGGACCCATCACAAATACCCTTTTTAACTACACCACCCAAATTAATAGGTGTTGGTATTTGTGACAGAATTTATTTTATATCCCAAATGATATGTCGGAAAATAAGTATTTGAGACTACACTCCCCACAAATATATTTTTAACTGCCTTTGCTAATTAAATGGGGGGTTATTATTTACGATAGGACTTGTCGCAAATACTATCATCACAAATAATCCGGCCTATATATTCCCCCATCCATTTTTTCCATTACACATATCTCTATACTCATCACTCTCTCTCTGAACTCTAATATTTTTCTGTGAAATTTTTTTGAAGTTTCAAATTTCCTATTAGAGTGATTTTCATGCCTTGCAGCATTGAAAAGATTTTGTTTGGGGTATTTGTCCATTGTTTTATTTTTTTATTAATTCATTTAATTGTATGTTAGTTTTTAGTATTGTTAATTAGTGAGAAATAAATGATATAATAATTAGATTTTTTTTTTTGTTTCATTTTTTTACAATTATGATTTTCATTAGTAAAAAATACTAATAAATTATAATAACTACCGCTAATTAGTAATTAGTAAAAATATGCAATAACTAGTAATAAATAGTTATATCTACGAATAATTAGTAATACATATGACTATATAGGAATAAATATGGTTAAATAGTAAAAATTGAAAAATAATTATTACTAAATATAAATAAATAATGACAAATATGATTAAGTAAGAATAAATAGTAATTAATAAGAAAAATTAATAATCATGGGTAATAATTTGTAATAACTAGTAATAAATAGGAAAAAATAGTAACAAATTAGAACAAATAATTATAAATGGGTATATTTAGAAATAAATATAACAGTTGAATAATATGTAATAACTAGGAATAAATGATAATAAGTTGAAATATATAGAAATAATAGGTAATAAATAAGAATAAATAGTAACAATTAAAATTAATTACCAATAAAGTAATCATTCGGAATAATTAGTAATAATTATTTATAAATAACATTATTTAGGACGAATTAGTAATAATTGGGAATAATTAGTAATAATTTTAATAATTTTGAGAAATTATTTATAAATAAGAATAATTAGAAATAAATATGTATACTCTGTAATATATATGAATAATTAGTAATAAGTTTGAGTAAATATAAATAATTTATAATAATTAGTAATTCAAATGAATAATTAATATTAATTAATTAAAATTTAAATAATTAGTAATAATTAGTAATACATATAAATAATTTGTAATAATTTGTAATAATTTATAATAATTAGGAATAATCAATAATAAATAATAATAAATTAGAATAAATTAGAATAATTAGGAATAAATAGTAATAATTAAGAACAAATAGTAATAAATAGAAATAAGTTTGAATAATTAGTAACAATTATTAATAAATAGAAATAATTAGTAGTAAGTTTTATCAAAGAGTAATAAATAGTAATAAATAGTATGAAATTGTAAGAAATAGTAATAAATAGTAATGAATAGTAATGAATAGTATGAAATAGTAATAAATATTAATAAATACTACTGAATATTAATAAATATTAATAGATACTAATAAATACTAAAAATTAGTAATAAACATAATTAAATTGTAACAAATAGTAATATTTAGTAATAATTAGTAATTAATCGTAATAGTTAGTAATAAGATTATGAATATAAATGGTGATAATTAATAACATTTAGTAATAATTAGTAAAAATTACTAATAATTAAAAAATGTTAGAAATAATTAGGAATAATTAAGAATTATTATAAACACTTAGGAATAATAATAACTGATTAGTAAAAAATTGTAATAATTAGTAATTATTATTAATAAATAGTAATAATTGGAAATTAGTAGTAATAAATAAGTATAAATATTAATAATTAGGAATAGTTAAGAATAGTTTGTTGTGGTTAGGAATAGTTTGTAATTGTTAGGAAAAATAAGGATTAAATTGGAATAGATCGAAATTGTGATAAAATGATAGGAATACTTTGGATTAAATAGTATTAATTAGGAATAATTTTGAATAATTAGAAATAATTAGGAATAATTAGTCATAATATAGAATAAAGGTGAAAATTTTGAAATAATTTGGTATAAATTGTAGAGAAAAGGAATAATTATTAATAAATATGCACAATTTTTAATAAATAGGTATAATTTCTAATAAATAGGAACAATATTTAATAAATAGCTATAATTTATAATAAATAGTTATAATTTGTAATAAATACGTATAATTAATTATATGTTAAAATAAATAGATATAATTGGTAATAAATATGTATAATTTTTGATAAAAAGGTATAATTAGCTATAATTAGTAATAAATAGTTATATTCGGTAATAATTAGCTATATTTAGTAAAAAAATATGTATAATTAGAAATAAATAGGTATAAAATGTAATAAATAGTTATTATTATTATGAAATTTTTATATTTAGTAAATAGTTGTAATATATATGTATAATTTGCAATAAATATATATAATAGGGAATAAATAGTAATAAATAGTTCTAATTAGAACGAAATTCATACAATTAGTAAATTTTAAGTGTAATTAGAAAAAAATGGTTATAATTAGTATTTAATATGTAAAATTAGTAATAATTAGTAGTAAATAGAAATATTTAGTAATAAATATTAATAATTAGTAATAATTCTAAATAATAATTTATATTATATATTTACGTTTATATATATTTTTTTATATTTTTTTCAATATTATATGATATTATATATTAAATTTCTTAATTTTTTATTTTTATGTTACTTTATTATTTATTTATTTCATTATTTTATTGTTTACACATTATTTTATGAAAATTATTATTTATTATTAATATTTTTTCATTATTGTTATATTTATATATATTTTTGAATATTTGAGGTTCTTAATATTTTATAAATTTCTTTAGTTTTATTATTAATAATATAAAATTTATGAATATTATTTTTGACATATTAATTTAATTACTTTTATAATTATTTTTTTATTATTTAATATTAATGTATTAATATTAATTTATTAATAATAATAATATTTTATTCTATTATATTAATATTAGATTAATTTTTTTAACTTATTTGAGATAGGACCGTCAAAAATAAATTTGTGTGATTGTCCCGTCTTAATAGAGTTTTTAAAAATTCAAGGAAACTATTTCCAAATAGAGAATTTTCATACAAAAATACAATTTCTTATAACGGTATGTCACAAAAAATACTAACTATATGACCTGGGGCTGCGCCTATTGTTTTTTTCATAATGAAGTATGTATTGAAGTGACTATAAATTATTTATCAGGAGAAGATTAAGATAACATTCATGAATATGTATACTTTACCTCGTATTTATAACCTAATTGATCAAATTCATAGAGCTCAATACCTTTCTATGATTGATCTACATTCCGGTTATCATCAATTTAGTTTCAATTAGAAGAGAAAAAAAAATAAAATGAGATATGTACACTTTGAATATATAGTGTTTCCATTCGGTCTTACTAATACTGATACAATTATCATTGATATAATGAATAGAGTATATAGAGATTAACTTAACTATTTTGTGATTTTCATTATAGATGATATTCGTATCTATTCAATTATCAATGAAGAGAATGATAATTTCTTGATAATTATACTAAATACATTATGAAGGAAAATCTGTTTTTAATTTTTTTAATATTTTAATTTTGGAAGCAAATGTTTTCAATATAGGTTAATTTAATCTCTAGAAATTGGATATGAGTAGATCCATCAAACGATGTGGGTATTTAATATTGTCTTATAGAATCCATGGTGACTAAGATCCATAGTATTTATTGTTTTTCTGGGCCTTATTTGTTGTTTGTAGAGAATTTCTTAGGAAAATGTGGTCAACTCACCAACTTAACTCGGAAGAGTGGCATGTTCATCTAGACCAATGAATATGGGGAACATTTCAAGGAATATAATAGAATATTAATCGATGCACCTGTGTATGAATTACCATATAGTTTGGGTGGGCATTTCATCTATAATTAACCATCTCAGAAGGTATTGGGTTTTGTTATTATGAATAATGGAATGGTTATAGAATATTATTCAATATAATTGATTGTTCATGAGAACAATTAACCAACACATGATTTGGAGTTACAATTAGTAGTTTTATTTATCAAAATAAATGGATTAAATTTATATTTATATTTTGATATATATACTATTCAATAAAATTAAAGGTATATATTCTTAAAGTAGGAGTTAAATATTGACCATAGTAGAAGGTTAGAGTTGTTTTATGATTATGACTACTCAATGCATTGGCATCCTATTCATGTGAACATGGTAAATGATTCTCTTAGTTGATAGGATAATTCTATATTAAATATGATGATTATCATAAAATATCAAATATTAAAATATTTTCAATGTATGGATCTTCTAATCCTAAATGATGGGGATAAATTTTTTCTTCTTCAATAAAATATTCAACCATAAATACATTTTAGTAATAATGATGTGTCGAATGTATATATAGAGATGCCTAAGAATGTTAGAAAAGATACTAGGTTTAACCATGATAATGATGAAATGATATGGGTCAGGAAATATGTATATATTTTATCAATATCCTATTTAAACAAGGAGTTTTTACAGGAATCTGATAATTCATAATTTTCTGTTATTCATTGAAATAAAAAGATGTATATATATTTGACAGTGTATTTCATGAGGGATGGAATGTAGAGATATATTTCTTTTTTTTCATGTCATTACTTGGTATGATAGATTTTTATGATTGGGATAATCATTTATAAGGTAATATGAAAACAAATACTCATAAAAGAATGGAAATGGGAGAAAATCACCATGGATTTTGTCATTGTACTCTAAAAAATGTATTAAAAAATTAATTCTATATGGGTCGTAGTATACCACCTTAAGAATTGTACAAAAATAAAAATATTTATTAAATATTTCACATAATTCCATCTTTTTAGGGTATACAACAAGGAAGTGGTTCTATTTTAGGGACTACCACATTCAATTTAATCAGAACTGGATATAAGGATTACCTCAAATAGATAATCCTTCATCAATATCCAGCTACAGAGTTGATTTTTAGAACTAAATATCATACTCCAAAATAGACTAAGTCCAAGAGAATAAATAAAACATTATAAGCTATTTTGAGACCCTATTCTTTGGGTTTCCTAGATGGTTGATATCAACAACATCCTATGTGTCATTTTTTATAAAATAATATCACTCCCACTATCATTATATTGGATCATTATGAATATTTATATATAAAATGTGTAGATATTTAATTGATAGTACTATGTTAGATAAATAATGATATTGTAACTTGATATATCTAATGAAATTTAAGTGATGGTAAGAGACATTCGGTTAACATTAAGGTAGAACAAAATCAGATAAATGTTATAATAGAAGTCCATGGTGTGATTTGTAATTTGAAGATGGTGAAAATGTATTTCATTTAAATTTTCATGGAATCAAGTAATTATATTTGGAATGAAGATAAAAATAAACCCAAGGTATATCGTTCTATATAAAATTTGTGATAATGTCGGGATAATAGCGTATCAGTTGTTAATTCCAGTAATCCTCTCCCAAGTTCAAGATATTTTCAATGTGTCTCTCTTAAGGAAGTTCATACCTTAACCTTGACATGTATTAAAATTATATTTCATAATG
This sequence comes from Viscum album, assembly GCA_963277665.1. Lineage (NCBI taxonomy): Eukaryota > Viridiplantae > Streptophyta > Magnoliopsida > Santalales > Viscaceae > Viscum > Viscum album. The sequence continues at coordinate 1,624,246,614 of OY728157.1, read as the reverse complement.
CTATAGAATGTTCACTAATATAATGAACAGTCGAAAGATATTCTGTATTGTATATATAATGTTAAATAAAATAAAACCACCAATCTGGTAAATGTTTTGTGGTCAAATTAGAAGTTCTTAAAAGCAATTTGCTGACATAATGATACGATTAAGTAGAAGAATACACATATATATATATGTGTAATAGATGAATAATTATATGGTAAACATAATTTCAATAGGTGTAGAATATAACCCCTATGTATTTATTAATTTTTTTAATAAATTACATTTTTTTTCCGCATGTGATACATAAAACAATGATTTGTTACTAGAAAACAATAACTATTAATGTTATATATTAAATACGATAGTTAATAAAGAGAAATTAAAATTTGAGGAATTATTAATAAAAAAATTAATCAATAATTATTATCCTTTAATATAAAGAATGCATATTTATGAAACTCGTATTTAATTTTCGGTGAGGTATTTATACAAGTTGAAAAAAACCCTTTTATAAAAAAAATTAATAATTTTTTTCATAAAAAATACTGAAAATAATTTGTTGAAATTTTTTGAAAATTTAAATTTAAATTAAATATAAATTTTTAAACTATATTTTCAATATTATCTTATGGTGAAATATTGTAATTTTCTAAAATAAATAATTTACTAATGAATATTCAAAGGTATTTATTTTATAGAAAACTCTCTTTTCGTTTAAAAAATTTCTAATCTTAATTAATTTTTTAAAACGGTTTTAAAAGAAAAATTAATTCAATTAAAAATAAATTAACATTATTTTTTTCATTGAAATAACATTCTTTTTGAGTTTTGAAATAATATATTTTTTAACATTTCTTTATTTTTTATTTGGAAAACACATTAATCATCAAATATAAAGCTATAATTTTAAATTATAATATTTCACTAAAATGAATGTAATTTAGAAAAACAGATTCCATATTTAGAATCATAATAATTTATATAACGAAATAATATCCACATAATTGATTACCATTATGAATAGAAAAATTAATTAAAATTTATTATTGAGGTTAAGGTAAATATGGGTTTCTTATGGGCTAAAAAAATCAATATGTTAAAATTGATCCTAACCACGTCAGACACCTATTTTTTATCTATATTTACACATTTACATTCATAAATCTCTATAATTTTCCATTTTGTTATCTTTTTTAATTAGAATAATGTGGGTACACCTTTTTCTTTTAAAAATATTACAAGTGTGCCACTCGCCTCACCTATAAAAAGACACCCATTCGCCTCTACACTTATGAAGTCCACTGTGTTGCATTTGTTGTCAATGATGTATGTTGTTGTCAGGGAATGAATGGATGGATGTCAAGGAGGTTCAATCTGTGAATGACAAAGGATGTGATGGTGTTGGTGAGGAAAGTAGAATGGCCATGGTACTAAGATGCATGTCACTTAGGAGATTCACTAAGTGACATAGGATGTTGTGGTTGAAACATTCACTATGTATATCAGACGATTGTAGAACTGTTCTTAATGTTTCAATACTAGTATCAAGGTGATACTAAGTGACAACACTTGAAGAATGAATGATGATGGAACATCAGACGATTGATGAGCTGATCTTTAAGTTCAAAGAACTTGTATCAACTGGATACAATGTCACAACAATATCAGAAGAACATGCATTGTCTTAACAATTCATGAGGAGATGAAGATGATCCATCCACAACTCCTAAGTGGATGAAGTGTATTGAAGAAGTCCTTGCACTAACACTTAGCACATGTGAATGTGAAGATGATCCAACCTTGATCTCTGATTAGGTCAACGAATAACAATGAAGATTTATGTGATTCAGAAGTTTGGGTTGATGAAGAACCTTCTACATTTACCTCCTAAGTGAAGATCATATTTAAGGAGGATTGATGAATTCTAATGAAGAAGAAGAGAAGATGAAATGGAGAAAAGATGTGGCTTGGCATTTGGAATTTGGTACTTAGTAACTTTTTTTTTACACAAAGTCTATGTTCTACACTTAAACAAAAAATTAGCCACCAAGGGCCAACTTTAAGGGTTCAACCCCAAGGCACATGTGTGACTCGAGGTCGCCACGCCCAAGGGGGATCCCATGGGGCCAGCCTGAGAGGCCGGGGTCGTGTATAAGCCCCGAGACCACGCGGTGATGAAGCTCGCGCAGCGTGAGCGCGAGGAGAGCTCCCGTGTGTGCATAGTGGGCGCCAGTGGCGCGCTCAAGTGGCAAGGGTGGGCGCAAGAGCGCGCCCGTAGAGAGAACCCAGTGCGGGGCGGCACCGGGAGGGGAGAAGTTCAATTGAGGAGAGGATGGAAGCGCTTGGGTGATAAGCCGTGGAAAAACCGCGTTCCGTTTCGATGTGGGATGCGGAAAAATCTCCAGGAGTGGATCCTGGCCGCACGATTGATCGCGCGCCAGATCTCGGCCGCACATCTCATCGCGCCGCTCCCGTTCATATCCAGGCCTTCCAAAGTTTTCTAATCGCCCGATCCAACGGCTCCCGGTGTGTCTCCTACCTCGAGCTCGACCGAGGCACCCACGAAGCCGCCGCTGAACCAGAGGCCTCCCGAATGAAGAATTCGAGTTCCCGGCCACCTCCGATCAAACCGAAGGCTCCATTCGGTTCGTATGGCCACACTGAACATAATCATGCAATAAAATATACATACACACGTTGAATGGAGAATTTCGAGTATTGGCCGAAGAAAACCGAAGGTGCCAAGGCCACATGGTTAATGCTATGCATGCATGGGCCTAAACAGAGGCCATGCACACGTTCCGCGACGCATGCATGAGAAGGAGGGAAAAATAAATGATCCCGCGTGAAAAAGAGAGTAAATTCAAGATTTGGAAAGATTTTAAAGACCCGAAACTTTTGGGGATTCAAGATTTATATCCCGTGGAAGATTGGGCATACCTTTGCCTAGAAAAAGAGAGGCAGAGGCTCTTGAAATGCTTGCTGAATATTTGAGGAGTCCCATGAGAAGCACTCTGTGACTCGCGAAGTAGAAGCCCCGCGCACACTTGCGCGGCTGTTGTCCTGAAGCCACCCGAGGCTTTGAAGGTGTTCCTTGCGTGCAACTCCTTTGCGCGTCAAGAAGAAGGAGGTGAAGTGTTCCCTGCGCGCCTACTCCTTGCGCGGCAGGAAGTACCCGGGGCAGTAGCACTTGTGCGCCCCGTGGTTGAGGTGACTTGTACCCGAGTGCTTGCGCGGCAGTAGCACCTGCGTGCCCGCGGCTAGTGCATCTTGCGCAATAGTGTTGAGGAAGATAGGCCGCCCACCTTGCGCGCCTTCATATTGGCAGGAGGTTCGGGTGATGTGAATTACACACCTTGTGTGTGTGTGCTTAAGGATAATACACCCTAGCCAAGTGAGTGCACACCTACGGGTTGTGTGCAAGGAGTGGAAGGCCACCACATTTGTGTGTGTGCAAAGTGGATGAAGGCCGGGCCTTAGTGCCTTGTGTGCAATGTGAACAAGAGGAGGTCGTAGCCCTTGTGTGTGCACACTTTGAAGAACAAATTAAAAGAACACTAAAGTGTGTGTGTGTGTGCAAAAAGAAGAGGAGGAGGCCAACTCATGTGTGTGAAAAAGTGAAACAAGTGTGTGCAAAGAGACACGAAGGCCGAACCTAGTGTGTGCACTAAAAGTGTAAACACTTAGAAGAAGAAGAAGACATCCACACAAAGAAGAACACACATTTATGTGTGTGTGGAAATTGAATTAATTGTATGAAGTTCAAAGAAGGTGTGTTCTTAATGAGACTATACCCTTTGTGGGTTTATTTCACCGATAAGAAGAAGGGGAATGCATGCATGCATGCATGCACATGCACACGTGAACAAAGCCAAATCTGGTTGTGTGCAATTGAGAAGTCCAAGACTAGAAGATCTTGAAGAATCAGAGTTTCCATGCACTCAGTGCATGAAGTTGAAGTGAAGTGAGACAGTAACAGACTGAAGTTAAAGATATCAGTTGTCTGAGTATTCAGTAGTTGAAGAGAGAAGCCAGGTCATCCTTAGAAGAAGGTGATAAAGCATGAGCAAGACGAGAAGACCTGATCATCACAAGTGATCAGAGGTACAGAGCAAGGCCAGTAGTCTTTATCCCAGACTGCTGAAGATACTTGAAGAACTTAAAGAGAAGAAGAGCTACTCGTGTGACTCGAGGAGCCAGGATAAGCCCCCTGTGAGACTCAGGGTGGAAGAAGTCTTCAGTGGGATTTTGGAGCAGGCCAGTGGGACTTTGGTAACACTGTGGGACGCAGTATAAAGAACCTCCTATGGGACTCAGGAGAGATACAGTGGGATGCTGTATCGACCATTGTAATACTAACCGATTATAATGGAGAAACCATGTTGGGGCGTATAACAAACATGGCAAGGACGTAGGCCTTTGGTGCCGAACCTTGTAAATCCTTGTGTCTAGTGCCTTTCCATTTACTACATCATTCGTGGAAAGGTGAGAGATACAAGAAGTGTGGATCGAGGCTTTGACCAGCCATAGAGGTTTAATTGATAAAGAATCAATTAGTAAAAAGTTTCAAGGGATCACTGATTCACCCCCTCCCCCTCTCAGTGATTCACACTGATCTGGGCACTTCAATTGGTATCAGAGCGAGGTTGCCTCTAAAAGATCCAAGAGAGTCTATATGGAGTGCATATTTGAGGATATGAAAGAACATCCTCAAATGGAGATATCTGCCAAGACTCTGAAAAATAGAATGAAGAAACAGGAAAAGAAGATGAGGAAGAAGGTTGTTGCAATCAGAGAAACTCCTTCTATGGAAAGAAATGTGAAAGTCACATCAAATGACAATTCCTTTTATCATTTTCTGATGAATCCTGCTCTAGCTGTGATGAAGATGGAAGAAACAATGATCTTCTAAATGCAATCAAATATCTTCAGAAGACAGTCCCCAAGGAAGTGACAATGTGTATAGCTACAGACATCCTTGATCTTCAAGAAGAAAAATTACAGCTAGAAGAAGAAGCCAATGCAATGGATGATCAATTGTCAAAAAGGGTTGGCATAACCAACACTCTCAGAAAGCTGGTGAAGGCTAAAGATGAAACTGTTTCCCTTTTCAATGAAAGATATGAAGCCACTACTGAAGAATTGCAAAGAAGCCTTTATGAGAAAGAAATCTTTATGATAACAATCAAAGAAGTTTTCCATGCACTGGAGAAGCTGCACAAAGTGTCAATGAATGTCAGAGATTCTCAACTCGAAGACAAAGTCAAAATGGTGAAGGAGCTTGACAACTCATTGAATGAAATAAAGAAGGTGCATGATGACCAGATGAAACAGCTGAAACAGAATTGGTAAGGTAGGCTAAGATTTTTTGAGGATGAGAAGAAATCCCTCAACATGAAATGCTTTGAACTAGAGGTGATATTGAAAAATCTGCAGTCACCCAAAGCTGAATCCTCCCAGTCAGATGAAAGTAGAAATGTTGCTACACAAGTGTCCTTTGAGAAGGATGATTCTAAAATAAATACATCCTCTAATGAAAGGGAAACATCTTCTAAAAAGAAGGTACCATCCATACCATCTTGTACTCATGCTTCTAAAAGTGTTTCTACTAAAAGTGCAGGATGGAAGAATGAATCCAAACATGTATGGATGAAGACAGTGAAGAAAGAATGCTCTCCTGAAACAACACAGCAAGTCAAGAAAAGTACCCAACAATCAGAAGGACTGAAGAGGTCAATATTTGTGGGTCAGTGTTGGTGTTGTAATAAGTATGGGCACTGTGCAAAGGATTGTTGGCACAATCCACTGAATGTCAAAGCACAAAGCACGCCCATGCCTAGGGGGAGCAAGCCAGAAGAAAAGAATCAGCATCCACAGGTCCAGAGACATCTGTTTACTGCAAATAGATTTGGATTACTTGACAACATCTGGGATGATTGCAAAAGTGGTCAAAAAGATACATGTCAATCTCCAACTGTATCCAGAGCTCAAAAGAAGAAAAGATCACAGAACCTGGCTCAGAAAGAATCCTTGGGAAGCAAACAGAAGAAAGCTGAAGATGCTCCCAAGAAGATAATGAAAAAGGAAGTGAAGACCTTGGAGTCTAAATCCAAGAAGGGTGATGCATCCAGAAGGACCACCAAGAAGAAATGCTTCTACTGTGGAAAGAAAGGACATAACATGGATCTTTGTAAAGAAGCCATGAAATTCAATAGAGGCAGACTGGACTCAAACAGACGATCAATCCAAAAGAAGCAGAAGGGATTGATTGAAAACAAGTTTCCTAAGAAAGGTAGCTTGACAGCATCAAAAGAACCATGTGGAACTTCCAGGACTGAGGCCACACTTCCAAACGATTTGTTAGTCATATGGCCAAATCAGTTGCAACTTGCCAAAGATCTACAAAGAGCTGACGATGAAGTTCTGGCAATTGCTAAGGCAAAAGGGAAGAAGAAGATTTCACATGAAGATGTATTGAGATCCACACCAGCACAAACATCATTGAAGATCAAATGTGCAAGTGTGAAGAATGGTGAAAATGGGACATCTCGGTTGAGAGAATCTTCTCAACCTTGTTGTTCACATTGATGAACCAAGGAGGTTCCATCTTATTCCCTAATCATTTGTATTTACATGTGCTAACATTTCAAGGAATTGAAGATTATGATCATTCTCAGCTGGAGGATGGTTTGGAAAGAATTTAGTTCACCCCTTGAAGGGGAGCCAATCTGAAGAAGATGAGATTATGAGATTAATACCATCTTGAGAAAAGTGAAGGTATTCCAATCATATTTTCATCCCTTGTTTCATAATTGAGTTTATCTTGTCAATTAAGGGGGAGTATGGATTGAAGACAAATGGATGAAAGGGGGAGCTTTATCTTTGCACCTGAACTTTATAATGAGTTTTGTGAAGTTGTGCAGGATTTAGTAAATTCATTGTTATATCTGAAAAATTTCAAACCACCAAGCATGATCTCACATGTGTAGAGAATTATGGACAGCTTTGAATTCCTTGGTCATATCACTCTTGTTTTCTACACCGGGTTAGCCCAAGTAGACTTAGAGCTGATTTACTAAAGGTTCATTGCTCAAGTGAACATGTGACATCATCCCTCTCTTGTGATTTTCAAGAAAATGCTTTTCAAAGGGAGGAAGTGATTTTTGAAAGAGAACCACACCACACCTTTGCATTTGGTTGCCAATAAGGGGGAGAAATATTGGCACACATATTGACCCATTCATATGTGCTCTAGTGTATTGCCAACAAATTCAAAGGGGGAGATTGAAGTGCACTGTGTTGTATTTGTTGTCAATGAGGTATGTTGTTGTCAAGGAATGAATGGATGGATGTAAAGGAGGTTAAATATGTGAATGACAAAGGATGTGATGGTGTTGGTGAAGAAAGGAGAATGGCCATGGTATTAAGATGCATGTCACATAGGAGATTCACTATGTGACATAGGATGTTGTGGTTGAAACATTCTCTATGTATATCAGACGATTGTAGAACTGTTATTAATGTTTCAATACTAGTATCAAGGTGATACTAAGTGACAACACTTGAAGAATGAATGATGATGGAACATCAGACGATTGATGAGTTGATCTTTATGTTTAAAGAACTTGTATCAACTGGATACAATGTCACAACAATATCAGAAGACCATGCATTTTCTTAACAATGCATGAGGAGATGAAGATGATCCATCCACAACTCCTAATTGTATGATGTGTATTGAAGAATTCCTTGCACTAACACTTAGTGCATGTGAATGTGAAGATGATCCAACCTTGATCTCTGATTAGATCAACGAATAACAATAAAGATTTATGTGATTCAGAAGTTTGGGTTGATGAAGAACCTTCTACATTTACCTCCTATGTGAAGATCATATTTAAGGAGGATTGATGAATTCTAATGAAGAAGAAGGGAAGAAGAAATGGAGAAGAAGAATGAAGATGTGGCTTGGCATTTGGAATTTGGTACTTATTAACTTTGTTTTTACACAAAGTCTAGGTTCTACACTTAAGCAAAAAATTAGCCACCAAGGGCCATCTTTAAGGGTTCAACCCCAAGGCACATGTGGGACTCGAGGTCGCCACGCCCAAGGGGGATCCCATGGGGCCAGCCCGAGATGCCGGGGCCGTGTATAAGCCCTGAGGCCACGCGGTGATGAAGCCCGCGCAGCGTGAGCGCGAGGAGAGCGCCCGTGTGTGCATAGTGGGCGCCAGTGGCGCGCCCGAGTGGCAAGGGCGGGCGCAAGAGCGCGCCCGTAGAGAGAACCCGGTGCGGGGCGGCACTGGGAGGGGAGAAGTTCAACTGAGGTGAGGATGGAAGCGCTTGGGTGATAAGCCGCGGAAAAAACGCTCTCCGTTTCGATGTGGGACGTGGAAAAATATCCAGGAGCGGATCCTGGCCGCACGATTGATCGCGCGCCAGATCTCGGCCGCACATCTCATCGCGCCGCTCTCGTTCAGATCCAGGCCGTCCAAAGTTTTCTAATCGCCCGATCCAACGGCTCCTGGTGTGTCTCCTACCTCGAGCTCGACCGAGGCACCCACGAAGCCGCCGCTGAACCAGAGGCCTCCCGAATGAAGAATTCGAGTTCCCGGCCACCTCCGATCAAACCGAAGGCTCCATTCGGTTCGTATGGCCACACTGTACATAATCATGCAATAAAATATGCATACACACGTTGGATGGAGAATTTCGAGTATTGTCCGAAGCAAACCGAAGGTGCCGAGGCCACATGGTTAATGCTTTGCATGCATGGGACTAAACAGAGGCCATGCACACGTTCCGCGACGCATGCATGAGAAGGAGCGAAAAATAAATGAGCCCACGTGAAACAGAGAGTAAATTCCAGATTTAGAAAGATTTTAAAGACCCAAAACATTCGGGGATTCAAGATTTATATCCCGCGGAAGATTGGGCATACCTCTGCCTATAAAAAGAGAGGAAGAGGCGCTTGAAATGCTTGATGAATATTTGAGGAGTCCCATGAGAAGCACTCTGTGCCTCGCGAAGTAGAATCCCCACGCACACTTGCGCGGCTGTTGTCCCGAAGCCACCCGAGGGTTTGAAGGTGTTACGTGCGTGCAACTCCTTTGCGCGTCAAGAAGAAGGAGGTGAAGTGTTCCCTGCGCGCCTACTCCTTGCGCGGCAGGAAGTACCCGGGGCAGTAGCACTTGTGCGCCCAGTGGTTGAGGTGCCTTGCACCCGAGTGCTTGCGCGGCAGTAGCACCTGCGCACCCGCGGCCAGTGCATCTTGCGCGACAGTGTTGAGGAAGATAGGCCACACACCTTGCGCGCCTTCATATTGGCAGGAGGTTCGGGTGATGTGAATTACACACCTTGTGTGTGTGTGCTTAAGGATAATACACCCTAGCCAAGTGAGTTCACAGCTACGGGTTGTGTGCAAGGAGTGGAAGGCCACCACATTTGTGTGTGTGTAAAGTGGAGGAAGGTAGGGCCTTAGTGACTTGTGTGAAAAGTGAACAAGAGGAGGCCGTATCCCTTGTGTGTGCACACTTTGAAGAACAAACTAAAAGAACACTAAAGTGTGTGTGTGTGAAACAAGAAGAGGAGGTGGCCAACTCATGTGTGTGAAAAACTGAAACAAGTGTGTGCAAAGAGACATGAAGGCCGAACCTAGTGTGTGCACTAAAAGTGTAAACACTTAGAAGAAGAAGAAGACATACACACAAAGAAGAACACACATTTATGTGTGTAAGCAAATTGAATTAATTGTGTGAAGTTCAAAGAAGGTGTGTGCTTAAAGAGACTATACCCTTTGTGGGTTTATTGCACCGAGAAGAAGAAGGGGAATGCATGCATGCATGCATGCACATGCACACGTGAACAAAGCCAAATATGGTTGTGTGCAATTGAGAAGTCCAAGACCAGAAGATCGTGAAGAATCAGAGTTTCCATGCACTCAGTGCATGAAGTTAAAGTGAAGTGAGACTGGACCAGACTGATGTTAAAGATATCAGTTGTCTGAGTATTCAGTAGTTGAAGAGAGAAGCCAGGTCATCCGTAGAAGAAGGTGATAAAGCCTGAGCAAGACGAGAAGACCTGATCATCACAAGTGATCAGAGGTACAGATCAAGGCCAGCAGTCTTTATCCCAGACTGCTGAAGATACTTGAAGAACCTAAAGAGAAGAAGAGCTACTCGTGTGACTCGAGGAGCCAGGAGAAGCCCCCTGTGAGACTGAGGGTGGAAGAAGTCTTCAGTGGGATTCTGGAGCAGGCCAGTGGGACTCTGGTAACACTGTGGGACGCAGTATAAAGACCCTCCTTTGGGACTCAGGAGAGATACAGTGGGATGCTGTATTGACCATTGTAATACTAACCGATTATAATGGAGAAACCATGTTGGGGCGTATAACCAACATGGCAAGGACGTAGGCCTTCGGTGCTGAACCATGTAAATCCTTGTGTCAAGTGCCTTTACATTTACTGCATCATTCGTGGAAAGGTGAGAGATATAAAAAGAGTGGATCGAGGATTTAACCAGCCATATATGTATAATTGATAAAGAATCAATTAGTAAAAAGTTTCAAGGGATCACTGATTCACCCCCTCCCCCTCTCAGTGATTCACACTGATCTGGGCACTTCATCTTAAAAAATAAAAACCCCAATTTAGGCCAATAACTAACCAAATATATTAATCATTTCCCCAATATTATCCTTCTAATCAATATATTTGTATCAAATTTATCCTAGGATGGATTTTTTTCATAACTATAGAGGTTACTGGAAGAAGATATAACATTCTAAAATGATGACTTTTATTCTATTTATTACTCTATGAAATTAAAATATTATTAAACCATGATTTTATAAAAATCATATCATATTACAAATGATAAATTTTTATGTTATGTTTGTGAAATGAAACAATTTTCACTTCTATAAATTGGAATAAGAAATTATCACTCGTGTGTATGATAAATATCCACCTTGGGAATTGATGTTATTGATTTTTCATCCCCAGCTATCACAGAAATATATTGATGGAATAAATGTTTATAATTAATATTTATGACATTATTATACTTATATAATTATAATATCATGATTACCTTGTTCAATTAAAAAATGTGGGAGTGTAATATTGTCCTTCTTTTGTACAATGAACTATCACCCTGTGAAGCAAAGTGATTCGTTCACACATTACATAAAAGGTAAAAATTATTAGCTTAATTAAAACATGTGATATATATATATATATATGAAATATAAATTATTCTTCAATTATAACTTAATATTCAACATTTCTTATTTCAATTCGTTAATAAAATTAAAACAATAATCAATTATATGTATGGCATGTCATCACCAAGAATGTTTTATTTCATTTTCTATCTCAAAATATTATAGATTACTATAAATAAAGGAATAAATAATATCTAATATAATTTATAATTGCTACAATTATTGATATTATGGGACCATGTTCAATGTATGAAGGCTAAAAATTAACAATTCAAAACATATTCAAAAAATTATAATGTTTTTCTCAAAACATGACCATAACATGGAAATGTTAATAAAATGGTAATAAAATTTCATAATTAAATCATATACAGTATGTTATATATAAATATAATTTCTTTGAAAAAGATAATAATATACATATATTTATTAAATTAGAGGATTGAAATTATATGATTGAATTTGGGAATTAAGGTTTAATATTTTTGTCCCAATTTCTGTTCGTTGAGGCATATGTTATATTATAAACCTATATTTACTTATATGGTGTATATATTTCACCTATAATGTTTATTGACATAAATATATATATTATCATGATATTATTACTTTAATTGTATTTTATTCATTCAAGATTAATATAATTAATATTTACTGTAGTGGTAATAGTTTTATGATAAAATCTAATCATTTATCAGTATTTCCCATTAGTATTGATCCAATAAAAAAATATTATGTTCTATCATTTTAGTAAATATTCAATTTTATTAAATTTTGATTATATCAAGAGAATAACATTATTTTATTCATATTACTTTATTTATACACTCAATTTTAAAGAATAACATTTTTATAAAAAAATTTCTTTATTTCTCTCATCAGTTGATTTCCCTTTTTCTTTTTAAACCATGTTATCTGAAAAAAATTTGAAAACATATTTTCGAGATTAGTTATTAATTATATATTTACCATTGTTTAATTTTAAACAAAAAATATTTAAATAGATATTTGTATTTCTTAACAAAAAATGACCCTTTGTCTTTTATTATAAATATAAAAGAAATATATGTTTTAATATGTAACACCTGAAAATAAATTTCCGAAATTTATGACCCATGTTTAAAATAAATATAATTTTATAATTTTTTTGTAATATTTTCCCTGGAAATAATATTTAAAATATTTAAAGAATTTTTTTATTTAAAATAGTTATTTTTGATGGAAGGATATTTCCATCAAGAATCATTCAATTTTATTTATAATTCAAAATAATTTTCTTTATAAGATTAAATAATTTATTGATTATTATTCGTCTTTGGGGATATAATAATTGGATACCATTAATATTTTTGATTTAAATGGTTTATTTCTATGATACATGTTTCCCTTCCACTTTTTTATAATAAAAATTATTATGAATCAAATAACATTTCCCATGTGTTATTTATTGATAAACTAAATTTAAAACCATTCATTTTGAAAATTTATGTTGTGATGAATTTTTTATTGAAACACATTTCATTTTATAGGTTCTCAGATAATGAATAGCTTAGGATCTTGTGACACATATATGTATGATATTCATTATATTTCAGTTGGGAACTATATCTCCCTTTATGCATTAGGTAAATATTTAAATATCATGAGATTAAGTGATTTGGAATAGGGAGTCATTCCTATTCAGTTAGGTACTCCTTCAACTATGATAGTCTTTAGAGTAAACAATGACTAATATGATGGATTTTTTAATGAACTCAATCAGCAATAATAGTATTTTAAATAATCATTCAACTAAAAATTAAACTATTTTCGATGATTTTTTGTATTTAAAATATATGTGTGTTTTTTTAATGGCATCCTCTCACGGTTCATGTTCTTTCTTTATAGTACGATTCATGTCTTATGAACTACCGATATTTATTAAATGACTCAATTTTTTGATATTTTATATGAAGGTAATTTCTTCTAAATGTTATTCTCAATTTCTAATACACTTATATTAATGATATGTTGATATCTCCCTTGTTCATACTTATTGAGAATTTTATATCACTCTTTATTATGTTTCATTTACGCAAGTTATTCTAAATAATTTTAATTATTATATTTATATATATGTTTATATTTTTAAATAAAATAATGGGTGAGGGTGTGGTTCACTTATGGGATAGTTGTATATGTGTTCACATTTCAAATACAATAATTATATTACGATACACACATGTTTGTTTGTGTAATATAATGAGTATTCTTATATAATTATGGTATATTTATGTATGATATGTTCTGGTTTTACAATAATACTCCCACCCAACTCTAATAAATGATAATAATTAATTGAAAAATAGTATGATGATTTTTTCCTTGATTTTAGGTAAACCTCCATTTTGAATGTAGTTTATAAGATCAGACCCAAAAGAGGTTAAAATATATATATTTATTAGGAGAGAGAAAATTATTTAAATTTTCTTCATCGATTAACAAATTTAAAATAATTTTGTTTTAGTACTTTTAGGATGGAAATTTTATTATTGATATATATAAGATAAATGATTTTATTTGAGGATCTATTTGGATAAAATCGTAGTTTTTAATTGAACTGTTATTTCTATCATGAGATAAAACATACAAAAGATTTGAACTATATGATTCATTCATGCCAACACTATTCATTATATTTCCACTTCCAGTTTTGATAATGAGATTACTGTGATCCGACATGGTGATGTTATAACCATGGTGAGGTCAATTATGATGACCTTAGCTTTACCAACCTAAAATAATGATTAATTTAGTTATGATCCCCAGGCACACAATTCATTTTAGGCATCATAGGATTACTTTTGAAACCAATGATATAAACCATTTAAAAATCATGAAATATATAATGTAATATTTATAGGGATACCATTACAAAAAATTACCTTGTAATTCCCATTCAATATAAATTAGTCCTATAACAACAAATCGAATTACAAATCCCATTTTATGTTTTTACACCATTTATATGTATAATTGTAACAATATGGATAAATAGTTATCCCATATCATTGATATATAAATATTAAATCTAATGATCGTCTATGAATTAATTTATAGACTCTATGTCCCACTAAAAATCCCAATACAACCTTGAGGATACTATTTTAGATAAATAAATTAATTTGATTACATTTTTAACACAAATTATTATATGGGTAATGACTTTGGTTGAATATGAAATAAATTTATTGGAGGAGATCCTTCATAGGTAGTTTCCAAAAACATGGGAAGTGGAAATGTGAGTTTTAGTGAAATGTACATTAGATGTCGCATTGAGTAAAACACAAAAATTTGTTGAATTATGAAATAAAATATATTGTAAATGTTTCAAAACAATGTTCACATTATTTTGATAATATTAGATATAATAAAAAACATGTTTATCATGTCCCATAAAAATTTATACATTTACTTAAAGAAATTAAATTGTCAAAAGATGATATTTTTATTGATATAACTCACTGAGAGTAGATAATAATGATAATGGTATAAAATATATTGAATAGGATGACAAATAAGTTACTAATCCACCATTATCATATCATAGTGGTTTCAAACAAATTGAATGAAATGTTTTGAGAGAATTAAATAAGATGATATTATAGTCATTTATGAATTTTACCATTAACATTAAATTTTTGTTTATAGTAAAAATTATTCCTAAATATTACAAAGCCCTAAAGAAAATGTTATTTAATCAGATTAACTTGTTAGTAGGAGAGAAAAATAAGAAATATAGGAATTTTCTGCTATGATTCAACATTCCATATCAATCAACTAAAACATATAATAACACTCACGATTATTTTTATAATATGGGACTTTATATTTAATTATGATTTTTATATATATAAGACTCAATAAATGAGATTACTCACTCAGTTTAATATGATATATAGGTTAGATAACTCCAGCAATTTTAGATTTTTATTCCATTATCAAATAAAATTTAAACTAATCTAGCTTGTGGTTTTTGGATATTTTTCAATTAGATTAATAGATATTTGTTCCCAATTGATTTCTTTTCATGTATCTGTAGACTATTATAGTTACAACACCTATGGAAATATAAATCATGTAATTTATTTTCATTAAATTTCTATATCAATTATAAATTGTAATAATGGTATACAATCACATGAATTAGGAAAAAATATTAACTTTTTTCAATTAATATTCCTTCAAATATATATTAAAGATCATTTTACCCAAATAAAAATGTATGATTTATTCTCCACAGAACGAATAATTGATTTTACAAGTAAAAACTGATAAATTTATCTTCCAAAAAATGAAATCCAAAACTGATGAATGTATTTAATGTTATAATTTATAGAATAATTATTTATTTCCAAATTAATTTGAAAATGTTTATAACAATGTATTACCATAAATTGCGGTCTATATTTTTTTATAAGGAGAAAAATTTATATTCCAACCATGTTTTATGAGAACAAAAAATACATAAATTAATTAATGAATTTAAAATATTTATTTTATTCTAGAATTAATATATTCATCATTACGTTAAACTTTTTCAAAGTCTATTGAACACATATTTTGTACTATTTTGAATTAAATATTATATTATATAGACAATTTATTATGAGTTTATTTATTTATTATTTTGATAATAAAACATTAATTATCACTTACAGACATCTGACCATATGAATATCAAAAAAATTTCCTCAAAATATCAAATATAACATTTAGAGGAAGATGAAAATCTCAAAATGATAATTAATAAAGGGTTATTTATATACTAAGAAAAGGTAATTTTTTTACATAGTGAAACACTAAATCCATTTTTATTCCCAAGATAAATTTTATAGAATTAGAAATTTAATGTGCATATATATAATTTGGTATGGAATGGTACTAAGCCAATTAAGATTCTATAATTATGGTTTAATATTATAATTTTTGTTATACATAAGAAATGAGAGACCGGTTTTTTGAATCTTTGGATAAAATTTCTTAATTTTTATTACCACGGTGTGAGAGCTATTCAAATACATCATTAAAATAGTTGTTCATCTTTTAGAATGAATTAATTTAGAGAACCGTTCATTTTTTGATTTTGAAATAAATGGGGGATCAATATATAAAATATGAAAATATATATTAAGACTATGATAAATCATATCAATATATGTGTCCTTGAACATATTAGATATATTTATAGTTAATTCTCATTATAACTTCTTTATGGGTCTTCATGTTATTATATGACCCACATTTCTATTTATGATCAATAAAAACCCACCATCACCTATCCTTTTTATATTTTTTCTTATCAGACACAATATATTGTATTTTTAACACTCCATGATCCATTAAAAGTTATCACATGATAGCTTTTATTAGTTCTAATTTTATTACATTGGGGATATATAGATCATATCCTCATGTATATATCAACATTTTATTTTTGATTGAGGAATCACACTATTTATCTTACAAAGTGTATTTAGAAGAACATTTTTCTAAATTAAAAGATATTTTATTTTATGGTGGATATAATAATTTTTAATATTATCTAAGGATGTAATCCATGTTGATAATGGTATGATTTATTTTATTTCCTAAAACCCATTTCCAAATCGTGATATATAGAGTATACCATTCCATGGCCATGATAATTTTTTAGTAGAATTATAAATGATTTTAGTTATATATGTTTACCATTAAATATTTATCTATTTAAAGTGTAAAAATATTTTATAGATGAGTTTTAAATATAAAATTAATTATATTAAATAGAATATATTATCCCAACATAGTATCCTTCCACCTAGAGGGGATCTACCTTTTAATAATGATTAATGCATCATATATTTTAATAATGAATTTTTGAGTAATAATTTTTAAAGGAGGTCCAAATTGAAATATTATATATAGAAGATAAGATATATTAGAGAAGATATTTTCAGAAACACCTAAAAATATTTTCTATCCATTTTAATTACATTATAAAAAATTAAGAATTACATTTTATGATCCATTGTTATTTCCATTATAAGAAATTTTTCCATAAAATATATAACGACATAACACAATGAAAACCCAAGGATGTTGAGATGGATTTATTTATATTTTAAAATTATTTAGAGATAATGGATATTAGGTTTAGTGGGATTACATTATCTAACACTTTGAGTAGAATTCAAATTATTTTTGGAGAAAGACATAAAATATGACCAAAAATTAGGGAATCATTTTTCGATGAATAAAAATGTTTTATTAAAAGATTTAAACCAGGATTTTATTATATTATAAATTAATTTACTACTCATAATGATCCCCACACGTTATATATGAAGTAAATTTCATAGGTAGATATTGAATAAATTATGTATATATAAGATAAACAATATTAATATAACAATATATGTGACCAAATCATTGTGAGATACATCAATTAATATGAGACGATATATACGTTGACATCGTTCTATGGTTTGAGTTGTGGTGGACACATTGGACAACAAATAATATAAATTAATTATCTTGATTCTATACATATTTACATAATATTTTCATTTTCCCTTGAATTTTATTGAACATGAATATCATTTCATTATTTGGGGATTATTTAAAAGATAAATGACATTTTATAAAAACCTATATATTTTATTGATATTTCTTTTTTTTTGTGAGAATTTTTTTGCCCATTTATTAATTATTTTTGATAAATTTCTATTACTTTATCTATAATCTATGTTTCTGTGTTGGTGAATTTTTCATTCACAAGATTTTATGACTCCAAGGTTCTCTATAAGTTTTTATTATCCAACCCATTTTGATGGTTATGTTTGGATAGTTTTAACATAATTAATTAGAAAACCAATTTTTATAATAGACCATTATATTTTATTTTAGAAAATATGGATATTATTATTTCCTTTCTACTCCATACCATAATAATAGAAATATTATTGTAGGTTATCACATTGGGAGGTCAAAAAATAGCTGATAAAGTTATCTATCAATTTTATAATAATTATAAATTACAATTGGACGAGTCTATTTCAATATATTTTAATACCTTCAAAACTCAATTTTGAATTTCACCCTTTCGGTTAGTCTATGAGACAACATGTCACATCACTATATAGTTATATGTAAAATACTTCTGAGCTAACATCATATATAAACTGAATTTATTTCACTATATAGTTGAAATAAAATTCAACTTACTTGCATTATAAAAAATTAGTAATAATTCTTATTATTTTATGAAGGGAGTATTTAATGGGGTGGGGGTGGATTGACTACTAAAAAATTCCTATAAATGATTATTTTAAAAACCAGAAAATATTTAAACATAGCTAAATTTATCAGAAGAAAAGTATGATATAGTTCAAAATATTTCTAATGATATCTCAAAATAATAATTACATAATAGATGAATAATATGCAATCTTATTATATCATTTAGAATCAATTTAAATAAAAAATTATATATGAGCTAAAAAAATGAAAACCCATCAATGTATATATTTTGTTTCCAGTTAAAACAATTTTCCATTTTAAAGTGGAAATATTTTCAATCAATATTAAAAAATAAAATAAATGACTATAATAGGTTCTGTAGGATGGAAAGTCATTTTCCACTCTACATGGCGATCACTCACCACTATGTAGTTTCTTTAAAATAAATAATCTGATAAACAACCTAGATCTATTGTATAATATAGTGTAAAACCATAGAGTACACGCATGACCTCTTCTATAGTAATTTTTATGAGAAAAAGTAAACATTCCACATAAAGACCATTACCATTTTTATTCATGGAGAAAAAAATATGGAATGAGTTTGAGAAGATGAAAAGTATCTTCCTTTTTAGAATATGATGCATTGTGCATATGATTAAATATAGTATGCACACACAGTAATGAAAAAGTAATAAATAAAAATATAATACAAAAATATATAATATTATAGTTTAAGAAGAGATCATTCAGTTTCAATGAGCATGTGACTCTGGATGTGACCTGGAATTAAAGATTGGGTTACGATTTCATGAAGAACTTCTTGAAAAAAATGTCACAGACTTGTGTTTGTTGTCTAGAAAAATGCACATGATGCGATGTTTTAGTTCGGATTCCTAGTAATATTTGAATAAAATGAGATCTTCTCATTTTTCAATTAGGTTCTGCACTTATTATTTTCAATTTTTGTGAGTTCTTTCTTACAATTATTTTCACATGTATTTTATTATTACTATATCTTCTTTCTATTTTTCTCTATGTAGTGTGCTTAAAAAATTTCAGGATTAGCAATACATAAAAATTTCTAATCAACTACATACTCATATATCACATCATGACACCATTTAAATTCATTATATTATTTATTTAGGTAAAAATTGTTAGAATAATAAATTTTAATAACTTTATTATATATATCCATTAGAAAAGATTCAAAATAAGTAAAGTGAAAAATTAATAGCGATGTGTCAAGGTTTGGGGTTTTCTAAATGTTTGAAAATGTATCAATCTGGGGGTACATGGATCTCACAACATGATACTAGTCATGTCTTAGACATGGACATTTTCCATTACATTAAGAAGAATATAAACTAATAGTGTATGTACTGGTGGTAGGTTTTATGATGTTATCAAATACATATAAAACTTTTTTTCATTGAGTCAGCATAGTGAAGATGTCTCGTTTGGTGGTATGTTGTGAGATAATATTTTATCGTTAGAAAAATTAAATCATTGTTCTCATTACATCCTAATGATATATCTTACTTGGTTGAATTTTTATACTAGTGGTGAGTCAAGCACAACAAAAGCTGTCTCAACTGTGTCTCATCTATATTCCATTTCTGAACATTTCATAAAATATTTAATTCTTATAGGAAAAATGAAACTCATTAAAATAATTTGAATAGTGACTTTGTGATCATTAAAATATCTTGGTCAACAATATCCCCCTTTTTATGATCACAAATCAAGGAATGATATATTATTATAAATATAAAGAAAATGTCATCAATGGAATTATAGATATCTAATAATGATATCATAGCTATAAAACATGAAAGTTCTTATCAATGAAAATATAGTAAATGCAGTTAATGCCTGTGGAGGAACATAAAAATTGGAATTGAAATTAATGATCAAAACGTAATTAGAACAGAGGTCCCATAAAATACATTTATTCTAAACCAACAAATTAAAAGGTCTAAATTATCGTTGATGGATCTGGATGGTCTTTTCCATTAGCCATGGATTTTTCTTGATTTTTATTTGGTGTATTAGGAGTATCTTGAGGTATAGTATATTTAGAACTGGTAGAAGACCAGTGAGATCTGGATTATTGTGTTCTTACAAAAGAAGAACTTCCCTAAACTAGTGCACATTTTGAAATAATGTCACATCTCCATTTATATAAAATAAAAAAGATATTCCACAATTAGATTAGGTGCATCAAAATATTAAAACTATCATGATCACAAAATACATCTTTTGTAGTCTTATTATGAGAAAAATTAATCAAGACAAAAAATTACTTCTACCAATATTATTTGTATGAAAATAAAATATGTGAGGTGTCTGAGGATTAATAGAGTATATTACATTAAATAACGATAGATAGTGTGAATTTGAAATAATAGGGAATGAATGCACACCAGGATAGAAATTAATAAATAACAACATAAATGATTAATTTGGGAGAGTACAGCTGAGAACATGTCGGTCATTTGCAATTCATCTTGTGACTCTTCATTTTATTCTACATTCAATAATGTGTTTGGTTTTCAATAAAAACATATGGAAAATAGTGTGTTTTAAACTCTTGTTCTTGAACCAGATGAATGCATATCGAATCCCACCTTTTTATTACATAACTTTTCATTACGTTTTACAAATAAAGGATCATTAAAGTCTAGTTTCTTGGATATCAAGAACATAATACATTAAAAAGACATAAAACATTGTTCTAATCCACTTGAAAGACATAATAATGTGTTCATTATAATTTCAATTGATTCATCTCATAACCTAGAAACATACGTCAAAGGAAATGGTGAGTAGAATGCCTAGTTAGAAAATCAAGGAAATTTGTCTACTTGTGATATCAATAAGATCATGATGAAAGGCGTAAAGACATGAATAATAGAAAAAGTGGAATATCATAATAAAAAAAACATGAATCATAACATGAATATGTTCCTAGATATTTTAATTTAGACATTCATGAACATATCACCATGTTTCATCCCCAAGGTGTCATAAAAACATTACCATATTTATTCTCCAATGTATCGTGAAACCTATCATCAATAGAGATTAATTATTTATCCAATTCATTAGAGCTCTATCATTTAGAAAACCTAATATGTTTTCATTTTCATGTGAAACACATATAAAATAATATAAATTATCATAAATAATCCATAAATAATGAAATAAATGGGTTTCATTTAAAAATCACGAAGTTTTAAAACTGCATAAAAAATGATCATTATGTCATTTATAACCCATGGAAAGGGAGTGTGGGTTATATGTATGTCAATTATTGAATCAAATAGATCCTTTTTATGACTTTATGAATACCCCTATAAATTAAAATATATTTTGGTTATTCACATAAATAAAACATTAGTACTTCATGAGAAATATTGAGATTTTGAGAGCAAATTTCTATAGCATAACGGCTATACAACACGGTTTTAAAAAATATTGAAAATAGAATTGGAAAGGGTCACCCATTAACAAATAAATCATTATACAGTATGGTTAAATAATTAAAATAAATAATAACATTGTATGCAAATTTTATGTTCATACCATATTAATAAAAAAGTTGACGGAAAAGAGAAAATGCGATTTCTTTTAAGAATATTCAACAGCCAAATTATGTCACTTAAAAATTCAGAAAATCAGTTGATGAGAGAAAAAAGGGTCTCTAATCAATTGAACATGTAATTTTATGTAATAATTATATAGAAAAACATGAGACCACTTAATAAAATGGAAATTTAATACATAACATAATAGAAGACATGACATAAAAGAGGAGTGTGAAAGGTTACCTTACCGTGAAGAGTAACTTCAAAATCATGATGTTTGGGACCTTGGGGTGCTTGATAGAATCTTGGTAGGAATCCATGGGAGGTAAAAATAAAATAAATTCGTTTAGGAGGATTGTTTAATTAAATTAATTAGGTAATGGCTTCATATTTATAGAAAAAAGGTAGGAAATAAATTATTAATTTCTAAGGGACATCTCATCGGTTGTATTTGAAAAACGATGGTCTTGAACATATAATTATACCATGGTATTGGCCACATGGGATAGGTCATAGAATATATTACTATTCATAAGAATACCAAAACGATTACAACATTATTACATCATTAACGATGTTATTAAAAACATGATACACAAAACTGTTTTTTACTATTCACTGAAAATTCATCTTTTTTAGAAATATCCATACCATACACCCTAACATAATATAGATGCTATAAATTCATAAATGAACACCATTTTATTAAAAATATTTTTAAAAATATTTTTATTTAAATTTCTAAATTAAATCATTATTTTTTTTAAAAACACCTCTAAAACTATATATCATTTCGTACCACTATAAAAAAGTAATCAAGGTCCGTCAAAATTATTGTATAACCATAAAACAATAAAGTCAAATTTTATGATTTAATTTTTGGAAAATATATTTCCATTTTAAATTATTAAATTAATTATAAAATTGAAAATAAATTATTTATAACATACAAAAAATCCAAAACGTAAACTATGATTGTTTTTTCACTATTAAGATGTCTAAATTGTATTTATACATTTATGGGTGAAGTTTAAATTTTTCATAATGTAGTATTCATTAATATTAATTACTATTAATAATGATATATTACTCTTCATACTTTACTATTGACCAAAAAATATGTTGGACTTATTAGACTCTAATTTTCTTTACTGTTCATAATTGTAGAAGACCATTTTCTGAAAATCATTTCACATTATTAATTATTTAATGTTATCCTAAATATTTTAAAATACCCCTTTCACAAAATTAATTAGTAATATGGATTTATAAATTGATCATACATTTGACCATACATTTGAAATTTATCGACATTTCCATAATAAGAAATAACATTTTTATTTATAAAATAGGTTTACACAAGTAACTAAGGTCGTGTTACACGGTCTCTTATAGAAATTGCGTAGGACCTAAGTGTAATATGTTCTATAGTGATAGAATAGTTGGGATGCTCAGACCAAATTTCCCGAGTGGTTATTTCTATTATCTAGAACTTCTGTCTTAGGAGATTCAGTTCAAGATTCACATGTTGAAGCTCAGCTTGGGATTGGTCTAGAGTAATGCCGAGAGATGCAACCTCCTTCACATGCTCTAAAATATTTTCTTTGTATGGGATGATTCTACTAGATGAGGCCATTGAATCTACTTTCTATATTAATTAACCAGGATCACCTGTTTTTATAAATAGTAATTTTATTATTAAGAGTTTAGTTTCCATTGGATATATTGACCAATGAGCATGTTCTCAGTTTATCCTCAAATGTTTAAATAGTCCTTTAAGATTGTACTTAAGTTTGGGGGTTATTGGACCTACTAATATTCAATTGAATGCTTAGATCATGTTGATGAATTCTACATAATTTTGTTGTGAACCTTGGGTCATGATCAGATACGATAGAAAGTGGAACTCCATGTAGCCTTACCACTTCCTTCATGTAAATCTGGGAATGTTGATCAAGATATAAATCTTCCCAAAACAAATATAAAATGGGCAGTCTTGGTGATACTGCCCATAATAACCCATACCATATAGTTTCCTTTATAATTTCTCACGAGAATAGTGATGAAGTACATAGTGATATTTTCCCACATACATGCTAGTATGGGTAGTGGATTCAGTACCCCTTTAGGATGTTGTTGCTCCACCTTCACTTAATGACATGCAAAGCACCATGAAGTGTGTTAAAAAATCTACCTTTTCATATTATTCTACCAATAACGATCATTAATTCCCTATACATTTTGGTTCTTTAAGGATGTAAAAAAATGTAGAGCTATGAACTTCATCCATTTGCTCCTTAATTATTTCTGGAATAGATATAACACATTTTCATCTAACAAATTTCAATAAACCTTCTTGTTCAATATTGAAATCCAGAAAACATTACATCCTGCATACCCTAAAACTTCTTCTTTAAGAAAAGATTTTCTTTCTGAGAGTTCATGATATTCTCTAGTATTGGAAACTGAAATATTATTTGGGTTAGGGTTAGTGGTTCCCCTTCCCATACAATTCCTTTGTCCTTCTTTACAAGGTCATTTATCAAAGGATCTCTTTGAATCCTCATCATTGAATAAACGACTAGTTCTGTTCATTGTAATGAATCATCGAATTTGTTTACTCTTCTAAGCTGATAATTAATTAAACAATCATACTCTTTGAGAGGTTCCAACTATCTACTATGTCTTATGTTAAATACCTTTTGTGTCAAAATATACTTTAATCTTTGATATTCTGTGTATATATCAAATTTTTCCACATAAAGATATTTCCCCAATAAATTTAGAGAAAAAATGACCCCATCCAGCTCCAGATCATTTGTTGGATAGTTCTTCTCATGATTCTTCAACTATCGAGATGCATAAGTATTGACTTTGTCATTTTTCATGAGGATTCACCCATGCCCTTTGATAGATGCATCACTAAAAATAATGAATCCTTCTCCACATGAGGGAAGAGTTAACATGGGTACAATATCCAGTCTCTTATTCATCTCTTGGAAACATTCTACACACTCTTTTGTCCAATGAACTTTTCCCCTTTTTGGGTTAACCTGTTTAATGAATTATAATTTCATGAATGGTTTTTCAATAACCTCTTATAATATCCTGGTAATCCATGGAATCATCAAATATCAGTTATTGTTGTAGGCTGAGGCCACTCCTCTACAACATCTGTCTTTTCTAGGTCAATTATGATTCCTTCATCGGTAACAATGTTCCCCATAAAAGCAACTTGTTGCAACCATGATTCACATTTGTTGAAATTTCCAAAAATCCTTTCCTTCCATAGAGTTTGTAAAACAGACCTTAGATGATCCTCATTCTCCTAATAAATTTTAGAATATATCACAATATCATCAATAAAAACTACCCCAATGTTATCAAGGTTGTCCTTAAAGACTCTATTCATCAAATTCATAAAAATAGTATTTGTGTTAGTTCGTCTTAAAGGAATAACAATAGACTCATAATTCCCATATCATGATTGGAAGACTGTATTTGGAATATCATC
This sequence comes from Viscum album, assembly GCA_963277665.1. Taxonomy (NCBI): domain Eukaryota; kingdom Viridiplantae; phylum Streptophyta; class Magnoliopsida; order Santalales; family Viscaceae; genus Viscum; species Viscum album. The sequence goes on along the minus strand of OY728157.1, from coordinate 1,624,221,033 downwards.
TTTCATCACCCAAAATTAATGATAACCAGATCGATGATCACTCATAGTGAAGTATTAGGCCCCAAAAATATGGTCAAATACGTCATCAATTCATTGAATATGGTATATGTTCTTCAATGTGATCTCATTCAATTCACTATAATCAATGCATAGCCGCATCGATCAATCATTATTCTTCACAAAGAGAACTGGTGCCGGTGAAGGAGACAAACTCGTTCGGATAAAACCCTTCTCCAATATATCTTGGAGTTAATTCTTTAACTCATCGAGCTCCACATTTTACATACTCTATGGGTTATTTGATATCAGATGTGATCTAGGTACAAGTTAAAAGGATAACTCTTCCTATCTTTCTGAGGGATATCCAGTTAACTCCTCAAGAAAAAACATCAACATATTCCTAGATGATGGGAACATTTTATATAGTTAAACGCTCATTTTCTTATTCTTCTTCACCGGTAAACTCTATAAAGAAGGATATAGGAGGTTCTTCTAGAAAAATATCAAGTTGAGAAATATCTCCATGGAAGATAAATGTAGGTTTTAAATTCATGTCTAATGATAATTCATTTCATCTATATTTGATTGTAGCATTACACATTGAGAGCCAGAACATCCCTAGTATAATGTCTACTTCCATCATGGGAATGACTACTAAATTTGTGAAAAAAAATTTCTCACTAATGTAAATACTGGAGTATCTAAAAATTGATAATTCATGAATAATCCTAGTACAGGTCATCACTGATAACTCTAGTTTTATAAAATCAGTGGTTGATTATAAAATCGTTGAAAACATGGTGGAAATAAAGGAATTGAATAGATCTAGAATCAAACAAAGTACTTTCTACCTTTGAGATAACAATAAGAGTACATGCCACAACATCATTTAGTGCTTCAACATCAGTTGTAGAGATAGAAAAAGAATGAACTTACTCCCTTGGTTGTGGCTGAGGCTAATGGTGATTCCCCTCCACCGCCCTCATATTTGGATAGTGATTAGAAAAGTTTCCAAGTTGTCCACACTTATTGCATAAGATATCATGTAGGTCTTGTACAATCTTCTCCTTTTCATTAGTGTTGGTAAGTTGAGTCTTCTACTCGCTATGACAATTCCACCCAATATGGACATCTCTTCAACACTTGTAGCACTTCCCACTCCCTATCATGTAGTTCCCTAAATGCTTCTTCCCACATTTATTACACACATGACGTTTCCTTTTCTAGCCTCATCTTCCCTGATCTATGCTCCTCCCAAAGAATGGGTCCATTGATCTCTTCTTTTCATTGGTTTTATGAAACCATTTAGTCTCACCAATCTCCACTTCGTCTCTCATTACACACCACATGATCTCCTCGTAGCTATCATAGTCTCAGTTGGAAAGATTTATTCCGTAGATGAGGTATTAGTCCTCCAAAGAATCTATCAACATTCCCACTATTATCCAGGACCAAGATTGAGGTATAAACAAAATGGCTTGTGAAGTTCATCTCATAGCATCCCACATATTTATTCTCATTCTCCTTCAACTCGAGAAACCCCTTCTCCATTCTTGTTCTCATGGAATGAGGGAAATACTTGCTAAAGAAGAACCCTCTAAACTCTTACCACTCTATATCTTCAACCTAAATTCTTAGCTATGTGTTTTAATCAGTTTCCACCGATGATCAGATTGTCCCTCAAAAAGATAGATAACTAAGATGACCTTCTCTTTCCTGGAACAGTGAAGCACAAAAAAGATCTTTTCTATAGAGCTGATCAACTATTCAGCAAAATATGGGTGGGTCAATCCATAGAAGATTGGTTTTCATTGACCCAAAAACGATTCAAAAGAATTTTATTCCCTTAGTGGTCAGATCATTATGTCATCTTGACTAAAGTTATTTCCCATAACATTAGTCAGTGGGTTCATCATTCGCCAGAAAGTTTCCATTCTGGCTTCCATCGGAGGGTCGTCCATGCACGATCAATTTTGATCACCATTTTCTTGGTTACTTTAATTGCCCCCCACTTTCTAAAAGAATGAAATATTAGTGATAAAAATATTTCATTTACAAAAAATATAACTATAAAGGATATTATGTATTAAAACTTCATGCTTAAAAAATTTCATTTCTATATAAATCATTCATAATGATTCATAAAAATATTATGATTAACGAAACAGAACCCCCAGGTGTGTCATAACCAAGAGTGAAGCCAGGCCCATTTTCCTATACTCGGATACCCAAGTCAATCCCAAAACTCCTTGTTGGTGTTTTCAATCCAAGGTACGTCTGTTCCAAATCCGCCTCTACCAGCTCGTATCCAAACAGGAGTGTATTTCCTTGATAAAAAACTTACTCATTACTCACCGAAATACCAGGATGTTTTCATATAATTAATCATTTCTATAAGATTCTTCCTATAGTATTCATAGCCTAATTTTGATAAATTACTAAATTATCATTTGATACAATATATGTCATCCCCCTTTTTATTACATAACTTTTCATTACAATTTACTAATAGAGGATCTTTAAATTATAATGTCATGGAAATTTGGAACATAAAACATGATAAAACATAAACCTTTCTTCTAATAAACTAGTAAATATTCATCATAAGATCATTCTACATACAATATCTTCATCTCATACCCTAGAGATATACATCAATTGTAAGGGTGAGCAGAAGGCCCAGTAAGATAATCAATTGAATCAGTTTACTTGTCATATCAATTAGAACATGATGAAAGGAATAAAGACATGAAAAATTGAAAAATATGCATATGTTAATAAAAATAAAATGAACTATAAACTAAATACGTGTATAAAATATTTCACTTACACATTCATGAACATATCACCAAGGTTCATCCCCAAGGTGTCATAAAAACATTACCGAGGTTATTCACTATGGTATTGTGAAACTTGTCATCTGAAGATATTAATTCATTAACCAATGCATTGGAGCACTATCAGTTAGAACCCTCAATATTCATTTATATTTATTTGATACACATAAAACATAATCACACATTTCATAAATAACCCATATATAATAAAATAAATGATTTTCATTTGATAATCGTGACTTTTTAAAAGTGCTTGAAAAGATGATCATTGTGTCATTTATATCCAATGGAATGGCAGTGAGGGTTATATGTATGTGATTTCTTGAATAAAATGTATCAATTTTATGTCTTTAAGAATACCCCTTTAAATGAAAATAGATTTTGGTTATTCACATTAATAAAACAAAGAATTTAAATAGAACGAGAGAGATTTTGAGAGGAAAATTCTTCATCATTAACGGCTAAAACAAATTGCATTCCAAAATATCAAAAAAAACAAGGGGGAAATGGTCACCCAAACATAATAACTCATAATACTATATTGTTTTAGAATAAAAATAAATCAGAACATGGTACTGATATTTAAAGGAAATACCATATGAAAAAGAAACTCTAAAGAATAGAAAAGATGTGATTTCATTTATGAAAATTCAGCAGTCTAACGGCAACACGTAAAAATTCTTAAAATCAGTTGATGTGAGTGGAATGGGTCTATCATAAATTAAAAATTAAATATAAATTAATATTGATATAGAAGAACATTACCCCAAATAATAAAATGTAACTATAAGACATAACATAAAAGATGTCATGAAATCAAAGGGGAGGGTAAAATTTTCCATTACCGTAAAGAATAACATCGAATGTTTGAAGGTTGGGACCTTGGGGGCTTGAGGGAACCTTGGGAGGACTTCTTGGGAGGTAAAAAGCCACGAAATCCATTGATTAGGATTTCAGAATTAAATTAATGAGACAATAGATTGGTTTTTATAAAAAAATGATGGAATAATAAATTCGGTTGTATTTCCAAAACCATGGGATTTACCTTTGTATTTTCCCTTAGTTTGGAACACTTGAGAAGCCTAATATAATTTTATACTATTAATAAGTCTACCAGAATTATTACATCATTATTACATAATTAATGATGTCATTAAACAACTGAAACTCAAAACTGTATTTTTACTATTAACTGAAAATTCAATTATTTTAGAAAAGTACCCAAAATTCACCAAAACATAATATCGATTCCCTGAATTCAAAAATGAACTCCATTTTATGAAAATAATTTTTTAAATATTTTTAATAGAATTTTTATATAAATTCATTATTTATTCAAAAAACTCTGAAACTTTAACTCTTTTTGTGACATCTTAAGAAAGTAATCAAGGTCACATTAAATTATCATATAACCATAATAGAATAAAGTAACAATTTATTATTGCATCTTATGAAAATAAATTTCCATTTTAAAATTTTAAATTAATTATAAATTTTTAAAAAAAATATTTATGACATACTAAAATAATGAAACTTATATTATGATCGTTTATTCACATTTATGATAGATACATTGTATATATACATTAATGGGTGAAGATTCAATTTTTTTGGTCGATTTACTATTCATTAATATTAATAAGTGTATATTACTATTCATATTTCATATTCATTAAAAATTAAGTTTATCTTATTAGACTCTAAGTTTATTAATGGTCATAGTTATAAGATAACAATTTCTGAAAATCACTTCACTTTATTAAGTATTTAATGTTTACATAAAAATTGTGAAATACAATTTTACGAAAATTAATTAGTAACATAGAACTATAAATTCATCCAACATTTATCAGGATATTTGAAATTCACTAACATTTCCATAATAAGAAATAAAAATATTATTCATAAAAAAGGATTACAAAGGTAACTAAGGTCGCGTTATATAGCCCCTTATAACACTTGCATAGAACCTAAGTATAAGATTTGTTACAGTGATAGAATATTGGCGAGGCTCTGAAAACACTGAACAAGTGGTGATTTCAATCAGATTGAACTTCTCCATTATGAGATTTTGTTCAAGATTCACATGTTAAAGCTCAGATTAGGCTTGGTCGAGGAAAAAGCCCAGAGATGAAACCTCTTTCCCAATCTCTGACAGATTGGCATTTTACGGTTGGGGACTAATATATGAGTCTATCGACTCTTGTTTTGGTATTAATTAACCAAGATCACCTAAATGAATAAATAATAATTATAAAGTTAAGAGTTTAGTTTCATATTATCATATTGACCAATGTTCATATAATAGTCGAAATCCAATGATCTCATGTAATTGTTATCACTTCAATAATTAATGAATAAATTTTTTTGAGTATACAATAAAATAACACACAAATTTAGGAAACAAATGTTATTAAAAAATAAGGTCATTACATTATAATCAATGTGATTATGTAGTTTGGAGTCCTAGTCATATTTATAGAAATTGAGAACTTCTTTTTTGTCAATTATGTTTATCTCTTTGTATATTTATTATAAATTAGTTGTTATTAACAGTTCACGTCATGCATGAGTTGAATTAATACTTCGACTTGTTTCAATTTTTCACAAGGCAGTGGGATACACTTTTATTACAAGTAGAATTTGATGGAATTTTATTATTAGTTGATTCAACATAATACATGTACTGACACTCTCATCATTTCTTTTTGACAATAATTTAATATAAAATTATTATTGTAATAAATAAATTTAACATCAATATATTTTTCCATTGAAAAAGATTCAAAATAATTAAGGTAAGAAAATTAGTAGTAGTGTGTCGATTTCTAGAGAGGTCTCAAGGTTTGAAGGTGTCTCACATTATGGAATTCGGTTCTAGTAGGATGATATTGGAGGTGACATAGATATGGCCAGATTTCCATTATGTCGGAATCATCTCAACAAATAGTGTCTTGTCTGGAAGTATGTTGTTTGACAGAATCATAAACATAGCCAAAAGTTATGGTTCGGTGGTATGACACTAACAATGAATCATCTAGTGGTATGTTGAATGATGGTAACATGAACACAACAAAATTTACACTCAGGAGACATGTCATCCTAATGGTATCACATATAATGTGAAATTTTTATGCTAGTATTTAGTAATGGAAAATGATATTTGTCTCATTGGTGTCTCAACATTAGTCAATTTCATAACATGTATCATAATATTATATTCATATAGGAAACATAAAACTCATTAAGCTCATTATTATCAGGATTTTGTGATTATTTAAACTATTAGGTTACCAATTAAGAATATTTTATCAATTGGTTGGATAACATAAATTATTCCCATGATGACTTCATTGTTGATAATATTTTCAAAGATAAGGATTAATTAAATCCTTTTTATTGTATAAATATTTCATTCCAAATGATTTAGATATTTTATCATTACTAATATATTTCATTTTGGGTGTTCATATATTAATGATTTATTGAATACTGAATTATATATAGTGAATGAGAATACAATGTTATTATAAAAGTTAATTATTCTATATAGTACATGGAATGTGGTTCTATTGAGTATATATGAGGATATGTTGTGTCCTTCACAATGATGTATTCTTTGTTTATAATTAATATTTTCAAATTCTTGTATAACATATTTGATAATGAAAACACCATACTGAATAATTATTCGATGAGGAAAATAGTTTGATAGAGTAGAATTTTTTATTTCTATTTGACATTTAGAAGTGTTTATTTATCTTTTGTTGTGTTTTTTCCTATTTTCTGATCTACATTAATGTTATTATAATATTTGGATATAATCTTAATATAAGAAAAATATTTTTCAATGTAAATCATAATTGATAAATGTTTTAATGAAATCTTATTTCCATATTAAATGTTTATCAAAATTATGAAATGAACAAATATTTTTAATCTAATTCCATAATTTAATATACAATATTGAAATAATATACTTGTGACAAGACTAAATTAATTTTAGTATATTATATAATATATTATTACTTCTTGATAGATGAAATCCATGAATAATTAAAAAATACATGCATTGATTTATTTAAAAACCGTAGAAATTTGGGGAACCTATGTAGAAAATGATTGAATCTCATGTGTGGTGGGGGACTATTTAATGATGTGAATAATACGATGTTTGCATCATTAAGTATATTTTATGGTCCGAGGAGTTCAATGGGAAAAAATAAATGGATTACTGATCGATGTCATGCTATGAAAGATCATTTCATTATCTTTTTTAGAGGTTGAGTGAAACATAGAGATTGTGGTACATTCAATTCGCGGATAGGTGGATCCTCCTTGGCACTCGTTATACATTTTTCGAATTTGTTCCTTTGAGATGGAACATAGATGCTCTATGTGGCATATTCCAAGAGAGTCCAATTATTCGGTAGATTCATTTTCTATAGGGGGGGTGGGTTGTATTGAAGTAACTGTAATTGATTATTCTATATTGGGCTAACTTCCTTAGGAATGTTGTAATTTTTTCCAAGGTGGTGACCTTGGAATCCATCACATTATAGCACCATGATATGTTACTTTTTTCAGGAGATTTTATCCCATGATAAAATAAAAAATAAACATTGGATCGACAGCCAGGAATATTTCATGCATAAATAATTGTTACACCTAATAAAAATCCATCATACATACCTTCATTAACATCTTATTACCTATCAAGAATCAGGATATGAATCCTCAAACACGAGACTTTATTTGTGGATGATAGAGTGACTGTGCATCATACCCATCCTCCCTTCCAACTCCTAACTTCTAAAGACCTTCAAGGAAACCCCATGATTGGAAAAATCTAATTACTTGAAATTTTTCTATACCCATAGTTTTACAGAACCATGGGAAACCATGGGTATAGGTCCACACCACCGTTTCATTAACATGTACCCATAGTTTTACAAACAGTATGTATAACAATGACAAAATATGAAACATTGTGATTTGATCCTTAGAAAACCCATTTATTCTTCCCACACCTGAAAAATACTCTATTATTCTTATTGGTATATAAAAATATATTTGTATATATATATATATAAACGATGTCTATAGGTAGAAAATAGCATGAATTGGGTTTCCCACAAAATCTTTATTGGGTCCCGTGATTGTTATTTTCTCATGCCATAAGGTGGGAGATCTATACCCACGATTTTGGAAATCTGTGGGTATATGTCATCAAGATGCAACTATATAGCCATCGGTTTTTATAAACCATAGTTATTAATATTAAAGAAATCCTATAACCATATATTCAATAAAAATGTGGGTATAATTGTTCAAAAATATATTATACCGACATTTCTACTAGAATGGTTTGTATAGGAAACCATATACTAACAGTTTTCTTGAACTGTGAGTATGAGCACATTTTTAAGAAGTTTATCTTGATTTCTGTTCCTTTCATGGATTTCTTTTTGGCTAATTTTATCCCCAAAATGTTATTGGTATCCACTGGTGCTACAGATTCAGCCTGAACCCTCATGCTAGTGATCATCGCAACCTCAAACGTGGATATGAGAGATTTTAGTGGGTGCAACATAAGTAATATTGTTTTTTAGGAGAATTTATATTAAAATATGATTTCAAAATTCAATTTTAATTTATATATTGAATAAATTAATCAGATTAATTGATTGTTAAAATTAAAAATATTCATCATAATATGTGAATGAAATCAACCCCCGCAATTTGATGATAATGGAATCATTTCCACCATAAAAATCCACGAAACTGTTGCATAATTTCATAACAAAAATAGATTGAAAAACAATTAATAATTGATATAGGGAAATTAATTTTATACCAATGACTTTAAAAATGTGGTAATAGTCATTTAATATCATTGTTTTATGTTATGAATTATTATAAAATGTGGTGATGAGGATTCCATTTATAACTGGAAAATATAATCATTTTTTTCTAAAATAGAGCTAGGAAGCCTTTAAATTTTATAGATCATTTAATACATGAAATCATCTGACAAATTTCCATGTAAGTACAAATGAAATTGATCTTGCTCAAAATATTTATTTGACTCATTTTTGGAGAATTATGAACTCAAAAATCTAATATATACTATTACATGTGTTTGGATTGAGAAAATAATTATTTAAATTTATAAAATTAGTTATTGTACAAATAATTACATTGAGTATGGTATAAATAACCTATGTGAATATGATAATTTGAAATTTATTTAATATACCTATTAGATGAAATTTAATCAACTATATTGTGTAAACATACAATGTTTGAGGTCCATAGTTATTAAATGGAAACTCACACTGGAATCATTTTTATATGTAATTTTTAATTCTGTTTTATTTTCACATGTCCATTAGTCCATGGTTTATGTTTTGTAAAAATTTATTGATAATTAATTTTCACTATTTTTATAAATTTATAATAAAATGACTTCACACCTACTATTTTTGGTTATAATGTAAGTTGCATCATTTATATTTTATAAGAATATTTTTTGATATCTTGTTAAATTATGAAAGTTCATGTTTTTAATTATATTATTCTAATTATTGATCAATTGGAAAATCCATGTATTGAATTATGTTTTCTAATGAAAATTATGTAATTTTTGTAACCCATACATAAGGATTATTCTAATAAGTTTAGATATGAAATTTTCATCTAAGGAATGAAAAATTTAACCTATGAAAGACTAGAATATATTAAATAATTATTTAATATAGAGAAAATGTTTACAAAATCCTCAAAAAATTAAAAAAATAAGATTTCTATAAGTTAAAGGATGTGAACTAAGGTGACATGATCATTTTATACATATATGTTAATCATTATAGATAAATATTTGATACATATGATAACAAAATAGACATAGAACTATAAATGTTTACTCTTTTTTTAGAATGTATTCAAAATTATATTTCTAATGAATGATCATCAGAATGTCTCAGACATATCATCTCACAAAGAGAAATTCTATGAAATACCACAAACAGAACATTTCATAATAACATGTGTAATAGAAACATATAACACCCCCAAGTCCAATAACCTAGAGTTTATGACTACTTTATTACATTTACATATGATATATGGAATACAATAACAAATGAATAGATAAACATAGATTTATTAAAGAACAAAATTCATAAATGATTCCAATATTACATTTGGCAACAATTAATAAAAATTATTAAATCCTTTATTTTATTAGACATATCCTTCAACATATTTTATGTAAATGAAAACATATAATGGGTTATATCAGATGCACATTATATTTTACATACTATAAAAACATAGGAAATGTTAGGATTAATCCAATTAATTCATTATTATTAATAATTACTAATATTTTATACTCATATATTCCTTATAATAATATTTTGTCATTTTTCTGTACAATGAAAAATGTTTTTTTATCAAAAAAATTAAATTTTCATGAATTATATTGTTTTATTTAACTTTTTAAATTGAAATTATTGAAATTTAATTTTACAACTTTAGCTTCTTTTATTTGTTAATTATGTTAAAATTATTTATGGATAATCATTTCGGACTATTCTCAAATCTATGTTTTTGAATGAAGAGTGGTAAATACTGTTTGTTATTTAGAACATTATTTTGTTCATAAGTATTAAAAAAGTACCATTATATATTTTTTATAGTTTTTAAAATGTTTTTAAAAAATTATTATACATAACTTAATAAAATTTATTTCAATAAAAATTATAATTTAATTTTTTAAAATACAAATATATATTTAAAGGGAATTTTTCATAAGAAAAAAAATTTCATCATGCTTTTTGGGATTAATTTTAAAGTAATATCAATTTTTTTTTATTTTGAAATTAAAAAATTGATTAAAAAATTTTAATCCAAATAGCTAATAATATGTAATTATAAAAACTTAAATTTATGTTACAATGAATAATAATAAAATTAAAAATCATTTACCACATTTTAGGTCAAATAAGGGTGATTAGGGGTGTCAACTAAAGATATAAGGATTGAAATAACATTAAACCTTTTATAATATAAAATGGATGAAAATACTTACACCATATATAATATGATATACATAAATGGTCCATTACTATGTCATTATTCTTATATAAGACATTAAAATATTTTATTTTCTTAAATATTGATAGTCTAACCTCTACCCACTTATAAATGGAATCCCACAGTCAACTCTTATGCTCACTTAAATATCATTTTTTTCAACCTATACCTATGAAAATTCCTTCCAAAAATCTCTTACCATATATTAGAGCCATTATTTTATCGAAAAAATTATCTCAATATTCTATAGTGATAATCATAGAGTGTTTTTATTTTGAAGAGGTATTTTTATTAATAAAACATCTTCTTTTAATTTATTATTATACCACCTTAAAATCATATTTAACTAATATTAAATAATAAAATTTTCTTCCATATACTAAAATGATATTATGTTAATGGAATAGCTTATATCTAAAACATGTTCCATCAAATGTGTAATGAAACCATTATTCTTATATACGGTGGACTACTAGTATTCTGATAGATATAATTAGTTTTCAATTACCAAATCTCATAGATAGTTATAAATAAGGATTTAATTAATATATATTATATGAATGGAATAATTATTATTAATTATACATAATAAATAATCTATTTTATTACCTTCCAATCCATTGAAAAGTGACAAATATAATTTTGGAATATGGAAGGATTACCACATCCATGAAGTTATGTAATTCTTATTTAATTAAAAATTCACATAAATTGTATATACAAGTTTATTTTAATATGTATTATATATTTATAACATCATAAAAATTCTATGAAATTAAAATTAAATTTTTAATCTTTACCTTATATTTCTTAAAAATGAAAACGTTGTCCACCAACACGTATGGCCTACCTTCTCCACGATTGTTACATATTTTGTTTTTCAAGTCCATATTTCATGACTAGATTTAAAATAATTGTTTGTGTATTAAAAATATTGATTAATTAATTATTATTATAGATATTATCACACACATATGTTTTTTATTCTGGATAACATATTGAATTCTTTTAAAAATTTAAAATTAATCATGCTCAAAACATGTGATTTCGACATAAAGCATTATGTAAATAATTATGTAATTGGAAAAAGGAAAAATTGTTTGAATATATGTAAATAAACATGTAAAACTTATTAAATAATAATATGATTCATAATAGTTTATTTTTTGGGTGTTAAATGACATACATAGCAACTCTAGATGTGACGTAAGGGATTTTATCTCAATTTTATTTTAATGAGGAATGTGTTAATGTTATAAACCAATTTTTTTCTGTATTACATATTATTATATATTTTAATTTGTATCATGAATCATATATCCATCATATAATTTATGTTTCAATTAACATTATTTTACATACGGGGATTTTACTTGAATGTTACAAAGTAGTAATGAGTTTCTAAATTAATTTTTCATTCATTGGGTTATAAAACTTATTTAATGATTATATTTTGTAAATATTATGTTTTAAATATGATTTATTATTTTTATTTTTTATTTAGAATTTTTTGTTTGTATTTAAAATTTTTATCAAAAATTACAATATTCATTAATTCTTATTAATATGATATATTGTTTGTAAGGGTTAATCCTCTAAAATTTTATCTCATTATGGAAAATGTTTATGTAATGAACCGAATTTTTTTATGAAGTGTATATATTTACCATTTGGAATGTTATATAATGAATCTTCTTATGATCACAATAATTAATGTTAATATGATGTTATCCTAACATGGGGCTAATTATTCAAAAGTATCTAATGTTGTGAGTGGTTTACATTTCAATATCATTTTAATTGGGATTGATTTTGTTTAAATATCTAATAAGGAGTACACATGATCCTTATTGGATAAAACTACTTCAGTTAACCATCAATGTGATATTAAATGTTTTCATTCTTTTTTTTTAGATTTTCACTCCTTGGTCCTAAAAATGACCAGAATAATTGTTTTCAATAAAATTCAACTATATTTCAAATAATTGATTTAACACAAAAATATTACATATATGTGTTTTCTAAAATAATTTTGATTATATTTTAATATTATTCAATGATTTTATATATCCATTTTTTTCCATGTGTAATTTTTTTTAAATAATTATAATTATTCTTTTTATCAAGTTCTAAACTATAAAATTTTTGATAATGGTTGGAATGGAAATATTATTTTAACAATTATGGTATTAAAAAAATTCCTTCTAGTAATTCCATTAAATTATATTAATCCTTTTTTATATCATTCGATGTTTATTTTGAGGGAAAATGTTTTTTTGAATATTTTGGAATTTTTTGAATGTTATTTTCAACGTGGAAAATGTATTTTCACTATCAAAATATATTAATGATTTTTTATTGTAGTCATATTAATCAACATGAAACAAATCTAATTTTACATAAAATGGACTTGGTATAGTTTATAATAAGACCATTACTATTATTTATCTTAATGGAATATGGTTTTCTCAATGATATTATCATGTAACCCATTTATTTTCCATGTGTAAATGACGAAATGAAAGAATAATGGTTATTATTATCTTGAAAAATTAAATAATACCAGTGTTATGAATATTTTATTGTTCAAGTAAATTTTTTATTATGATTGGTTAAACTAATATAACTAATTATGCACTGTGAGCCTAATATATCTCTATAATTCAACTGGTAAATGGATAGAGTTGAATGAATATATGTTTCTCCAGTTAGATTATTGGAATTAATTGGGTATTACATTCAATCTTGATGGCTGATTCTAAGATTGATATGAAAATGAGTTTCCCTGATACAAAAATGTTTTATTAATAATTTATTAATATTCTAATGAATCCCCCATTTAATGATTATTTTCACATGGATCGTGATTTTTGGATTATTCGACTCTTTTCTTACCTTAACGTTTCATCAATGCTTAATATTATTTTATCTTGGTTTTGATGACTGTGGATTTTTTAACTTCACAAAAATTTACTAATAAAAATTTATCTTCATCCAATTAAATGTTTTTTATGTAAAATTGTTATATAAAATATGAAAATCCTTGGTTTTCTGTTTTTGGATTTCAAAATACCGTTAAGAATTTTTATCATTATAAATATATATATGGAACATTAACCACATGATTAGTATGAATACAAGGCTTTAACACATCCAATTTACTTAAATAAAGGATTTGATTTCCTTATCCAATAGAATTGCTCTATATGAATCCCATTTGTTGGAGCTCAGAAAATAGGTAGCATCATTAAGTTTCACACTTGACCAATCCTATGTTGAGCTTCAACACGTTAAGCTCAAATAGAACTACCTAAGAGGGAAAATGAAGTTGATATATATTACTACCTGAGAAATTTTATTAGATCCACCCCAAGATAATTTCAACATCACACACCTTACTCATAGGTCAAAAGCGGGTTTTATAAGGGGTTATATAATAAGACCTCAACACTATGATTATGTGCATTAATTTTTTATATAATAATGTATATACATTCATTTTATTATTGTTACTTTGTAAATATTTTTTAAAGAACGAATAGTATTTTTAGTAAATATTCAATTAATAAATATATTTTGATTTATTATTGGATTTTTTAATTAATTAATATTTTAATAATATATTAATTCTATATTAAATTATATTAAATACAAATGATCATATAATTTTTATGAATACAATTATTATTTTTCCTAAAAATGACAATTTTTAATTCAAATGTAAAAATTATAATATTTTAAAAAATTATCTAGATAAAATTAATATTATTTTTGGAATCAAGTGGTCAAAGGTATCCATCATTAATTTCTCATAATTTTTTGAGACAGTTTAATTATAGGGTAAAAATTAAACATCGTTGGAATATATAAGGTGTTTTATGACATCATAATGATCCAATAATGACCTAATAAAATAATATAAATGGGATTTTCCACAAATATATGTTTTTTATTTAAAGTAATGTGATTTTAGATTTTATAAATTAATTTTATGGTTCCTCAGTGGACCCTCAAAAACATACAAAACATTTTAACATTTTAAATATATTTCCATAAGAGTGTGACTCATCTACACATAATCCAGACAAATATATTATGAATTTCGGCCATTGGACTTTAAAAATATTTTCTTCCACTCCCATTTGGAAAAAAACTTGGGAAAAATCCAGGGAATCATTTTGGTTTTGATTAGTTTTATTTGTAATGCCCAAAACGAAAATAATAAAGAATTCATACCCTTTTCCCATATAAACACAACCAATATTCCATTTTCCCTTCACTCTAATCTTTTTGAGCTCAACCTACATCTACCCTTTTCTCTCTAGAATCATCCCAAGGATCCTCCGGCTCTAAAGAAGCCTCTCTCAAGCCACTCCTAATACATTGGAAACACACATCCATGTAATGGATTTCTTCCTTTATCATTTTTTCCCAAATTTCATTATGTTTTAATACAATTTTTTATTGAATTAAAAATGTTGGGGTAACAGTTTCCACCTCCCATATACATCCCTAATAAACTTTTAATGATTATACGCTCCTTATTCTATCATTAATTCCTCCCATGTACATATGTTCCCAAGTCGAAATTCGATAAGGAATTTATCTCTTCTCATTTAGATTGAAGGAATTATATTGTATTATGAATCTAAATTCCATTAATTATATAGGGAAATTTTCTATATTACCCCATTAATATCCTTTTCATGTATATATTTTTAGATACTCTTTCCTCTATCATCAACTATTTTTATGAATTCTAATGTCACATCATTATGATTCTGAAATTGCACCGTGTTTTTTTCCAAGCCAAAGTCATTCTATAGTAAATTCCATACCTCTTTTTCTATAAATGGTATTCACCTTTATTCACGTTTACTTATTGACAATAGGATATCATATATTAATTCCACATTTCATTATCATGGAGTAAATGATGATTTTTTATGTATCCATGTTTTTTAATAAATGTGAATCTATTATGCATGAAATGAAATTGTTAAAAAGGGTGCACCCTGATAGCGCTCCAATGGATTTGGTAAAGAATAGTATCATGTTATATCAAGTGAAATGAGGGTTTACTAATGATAATTCATGTGAAATTACGGTTTACTAAGGCTCAAATGTAAAATAATCCTTGGATCATGATAATTTTATGTTAAATGTTATTCCCACATTTCCATGATACGATAATCATACTATATCATGCCTTTAGGTTCATGTTTCTCTTATTATCCAATTATATTATTATTGAATAAAATGAACTATATTTTTCATTTTATTCCTTTTTTATTACCATACTGGGCTTTATATATCACCATTTTGTTATACATGTCCTTAGGATATCTCATGCAACACTAAGTACGAATGAATGATGTGGTATTGTAAAAGAGGTTCTCAATAAGGTGTTGTGTTTTATGTTTTATGTTTTTATGTAATACTCCTAATCCACAAATACACTAGAACTGTCAATATTTTATGTTGTATCAAGTGATGATTTAATGTTATAAATTATGTTTATGTGTGAAATAAAGAGTAGAGTTGTTATAATTTGTATCAATGTATAGGTTTAGTTATTTTTGGGATTATGATTATAAAACCATATTAAAAAACTTATGGATAAAAATAATAACAGTTAAAAAATCCCTAAATTTTGGTGAGTATTGAGTAAGTGTATTATCATGAAAATATATCATTTTTGGATGTGAGGAGGTAGAGGCAACACTGGTAGATATGTATCTCTGGTTAAAACAAAAAAATACTACTTTGAGCTAGAATTGATTTGGAACTGGTAAATGAAAACAGACCTTGTTTCACTCTCAGTTACCACACTCTCGGAAAATATTCATTGGTAAATTCATATTATTAGTATGAACCAATATTGTTGGAAATAAAAAAATCCCTTAAGA
This sequence comes from Viscum album, assembly GCA_963277665.1. Classification (NCBI taxonomy): domain Eukaryota; kingdom Viridiplantae; phylum Streptophyta; class Magnoliopsida; order Santalales; family Viscaceae; genus Viscum; species Viscum album. The sequence continues at coordinate 1,624,204,187 of OY728157.1, read as the reverse complement.
ATATTTTTCAGAATTTAGATCTTAGATAACATACATTAAAGACTATAAATTAATAAGTTAAGAAAATCAAAGTAATTTATATGTCATCTGTTTTTTTATTTGGATTATCCTTTTATATATTACCCCTAAAATCTATTTTATTATAGGTAATGGCCAGTAATAGTTGGAATCAGGCTAAAAATCGATGCAAAGATCAATGTAAAGACTGTTCTAATGAGATGCCCATTACGTGGGAGGGAGAATCAGAATCATTATCATGATACTATCTCAGTTATCTAATGTTTTTAATAGAAACATGGGTAAAAAGGAAAAATCAACCACACCTAAGAAATAATAAGTTTCAATCGAGAGATTCATGATACAAATCCCACATACTTTTAATGGATCATCTAATCCCTCAATAATCGAACATTTGGTCAACTATATTGAGAATATAATCTATATCCATCAATGTTCCTAACAAGAGAAGGTTATTCTTGATGAATATCATATAGAAGACGAATCTGATCAATGATTGACGCTGATCAAAAATAAAAATACGGATTAAGATATTAAGGAGTTCGAATTGATGTATTTCTAGAAAAAAAATTAAAAAAATATTAACCTCACACCCTCCGACATAATATGGAAAGGCACTTCCTTCCCATCAATCAAAAAGAAGATGAATCTATTAGAGTGTATGAGGAAAACATCCCATGTATTGGATGATATGCCTCCAATTTTTCCGTTAATCTTGATTACAATGTTTATCACTTATTTTGTGTGCAAAAACTGGCATACGGATACCTATAAACCCATGACATTGAGAGCTATAATGGAATTGCATTATGTGCCCTCAAATATGAAATAGATATTAAAAATCTCTAAGTAATCAGGGGAATATGATGAGTATGGTGGACATTAATTCTTGCGGTCTAATTGATAAATCCAACAGTACTAAGAAAATACAACACCCCACATGTTCATGGTGTGGAAAGAAGCCCCCCAAAAATCGGATGAATGGGATGAGGAAATGCAATATCTGTCAAAGGGAAGGGAACCAGACCATTAATTACTAACAAGAAAAACCCACGACTATCAAAGAGGATAAGAATGATCCATTCGACCCTCAAAACATTGTTCATTGTCTCAACTGCAAATAACTAGGGGACAATGAAAAATAGTGCCCTAAGATATAGATTTTTTTGAGGTGACCAACAACCTCCAAGGCAGCGAGGGGATGATTTTTCCATCAATAAATCCTATGTGAACCTTGACAATGAAGTGCTGACAAGTATGTTTGTTATTCATTCAATAATAGTGAACATAATTTTTTATTATGGTTATACTCATTCTTTTATATCCAGAAATATTTGTTGAACAATCCCAACACCAAAACCAAATCATGGATGTAATGATGTATGTGAGAACGGAAAATGGGTAAATCATTGAAACACATAAATGTAACTCTTACACTATCACAATATGTGGATTGAACATACCTATGTACTTTGCCATACTCCCTCTGGGGGAATTTTATTCAATTCATGGCATGGATTGGAATTCCATATATAGAGCCAACATAAATTGCTGTCAGAGGGAAATCACTCTCCATTTAGTGAATCAACCCCAGATTTTTTACAAGTGCATGGAGAAGGATGAATATTCCTTAGAACCATTATCTCAAGCGTGGATATTATTTCCATATGAGAATGTGTATATGGTTTAGATGACTGAGTCCATAGAAGCAACTATCTCTATTACCATGGCCATTGTGAGGGAATTCAAAGAAGTGTTTCCCATTTAATTATATGGTGTTCCCGCAAGAAGAGGTTTTTAATTATCAATTGATCTTATATATAGAGTGTTTCTAATATCAAAGACTCTGTATAGAATGGCTATTGTAGAGCTTGAGGAGTTGACAAAATGACTAAATGAGAAACTTGATAAAGGATTTATACACAGCAGTGCTACACCATGGGGGGCACTAGTCCTCTTCATCAAGAAGAATTATGGGTAAATGTTCCTTTTAATTTATTATCATGATATCATCAAAATCAAGATAAATAACAAGTATCTTCTACCATAAATTGGTTAATTGTTCTATCATATAGGTGGAGGACATTACTTCTCTATGGTGGATTTGTGTTCGAGATATTACCATGTTTGGGAAAAGAAGGATGTTATCACTAAGGATGCTTTTTGTACATGGTCCGGGGACTATGAATTCATAGTAATCACTTTCATACTCACTATTTCTCTATAAATCATCATGGAATTTTTGAATATAGTCTTTAGAGATTTCATAAAAATATTGTAGCCTTTATATATGATATTCTAATATACTCCAAATCCAAGGAAGATCATGAGGATCATCTAAGAATTATACTAGAGATCTCGCGAAAGAAGAATCTCTATGCAATGTATTAAAAGTCAGAGTTCTACTTGAATGTGGTATCATTCTTAAATCATACCATCACAAGCAATGGTAAATCAATTGATCCCACTAAGACTGCTGAAATTGAGGGATGGCCATAACCCACATTGGTAATGGACATCCTTAGCATCCTGGGGTTAGCTAGATATTATTGCTGATGTGTGAGAAATTTCTCATGATTTTAAAACCCTCTTACCTAGCTAACATGGAAGTGAGTAATATTTTATTAGAGTGATAAATTATAAGAGAGCTTCATGGGGTAGAATATGAGGCTTATCACTGCATTTGTGCTCACATTACCCACATGTTGAGAACATTTTGTAGTATTTCGTGATTCTTAAAACTAGGGAATGGGATGTGTGTTTATGGAAAAAGAAAAGTTCTTAGAATATTCTTCTAGGAAATTCAATGTTACTATGAAAAAATATCGAACACATGATATGGAGTTGGCTGCAGTAATATTCGCATTAAAATTTTGGTGACCTTCTTCTTTTGGAAGAAGATTGAAATATACATAGATCATTGAAGCCTCAAGTATATATTCACACAAATATTTTTGAATAAGTGAAAATAATGATAGTTAGATCTGATCAAGGACTCTGACTACTTAATCCATTACTGCCATGGGAAAGTGAACAAGGTAGCATATTTTATATAGAGAAAGGACCTAGCAATTTTTCCATTGACGAGAATATAAAAGGATCCAATATTATTACATTGTATGAAGATGAACATATTAATCATAAGGAATGGAATCTAATCAATCCATTCCCAAATGATTTATCAGCTATCTATTTTAGATTGGATAATGGATGCTCAAATAGATAGCTTTGGAATTTAAAAAAAAAGTGGAAACTATCAGAAAAGGTAAATCCTCAGAGTTAAATGTTAATGAAGAAGTAATATTCAGATTTGGTACAAGACTATGTGTTCCATAAAATCCGAGTATAAATAAAGAACTTTTATATGATGTAAAGAGTTCAAAATTCACCATTAACCCAGGAATGTAAAAGATGTATCGAGATTTCCAGAAAAATTATTGTTGGGATAACATCAAGAAGGAGATCACTAAGTATAAATCAAAGTGCCTAGTATTTCAAAAAGTGAAGGATGAGAGGCATAAATATAAGGGGATGACGCCACCATTTCCCATACCAGCATAGAAATGTGATAACGCCACCATATACTTTTCATCGGACATCCGAAGACACCCAATGGAAACAATGCTATATGGTTATTATAGATCATCTTACAATGACTTCACTCTTCAATGCAATATGGTAGAATTTTTCATTAGATCAACTGACACATTTATACATCAGATAAGTGATAAGGCTACATGGATCACCACTATCTATCATATCTAATTGTGATCCATGATTCTCCTCTAAATTTTGGAAGAGTATTCCATGTTATCTGAATACTATGATAAACATCAGTACTGATTATGATCCTCCATCTAATGTACAATATATGTGGATTATCCAAACACTTGAGGACATTTAGAGAGCTTGTTCAATGGATTTCAAAAGAGGATTGGATCAACATCTTCCTCTAATAGTGTTCTCTTAAAAAAATAGTTTCCACTCAATCATCCAATTGGATCATTATGAAGCCATTTATGGGATGAGGATCAGAACACTTACATATTGGGATGATGTTTTGGATTGAAAACTCAAATATCTAGAAATTGTCAAAGATATGATGGAGATGGTTAAAACAGTCCAACAATACATTAAAGATGACCAGATTCGAAAAAATAGTTACAATGATAATAGTATATTAGACCTAGATTTTAATTTCGGAGACATGCTATTCATCTGTATATAGCTATGTAAGAGAGTTAGGAGATTTGGGAAGAAGGGAAAGCATAGTATAGGGTACATCGGCCCTTTTGTGATCCTTGATCACCTAATAAAAGTGGCATATTGACAACACTCCCACTAATCCTATCTAAAGTATGTGATGATTTCTATTTATCACTCTTGAAAATTTACTTACCTAACCCATCTCAAGTACTCAATCCAGAGGAGATACTATTTGAGAATGATCTCTTCAAATTAGAGAAGCCTGTGAAGATCTTATATCATAGGGAAAAATTTCTACCAAATAATACAATGCCCCTCAGTAAAGTGTTGTGGATAATCCAAATGTTTGAAGAAGCAAAATGGGAATCGATTGAAGTGATGTTGCAGAGTTATCCACATCTTTTTTAGTGTGGGAAAAATAATTTTTTAGGGAAAAATTTCATAAGGGGGGAAGATTGTAACAACCAATACATTTATTAATGAAATTTACTCTACATCCAATTAAATTTATTGTTATGTAAAATGGTTAAATAAAATAAGATCTTACTAGTTTAATGTTTTTGGATCTCAAAATACCATTATGAATTATTACCATTTCAACTATAGTTGTTGAACTGTGACAAACTGATTAGTATATATTTACTGTGTTAACAAATCCAATTTACACAGCAAAGGAACTACTGGCCTCATTTTGTTGAATTGCTTCGTATGAAGCCCATATGTCAGAGCTCGGATAGGATGCGGTGTTACTGGGATTCTCTCTTGACCAAACCCATGCCGAGAATCAATTGTTTATGCTCAAATGAAACTAACTACCGGCGAATTGAAAGATGATTGAGATTACGACCAAATCAATTTTATCTGAGCCACCCCGATAGTCTATCATCATGACACAGCTTACCCTCAGGTCATATAAGAGTGTTTAAAGGGGTTATTTAACAAGGCCATAACACTATGAATATGTGAATTTTATGATATAATAATGTGTATACATTTATTTTATTATTGTTATGTTCTAAATAGTTTTTTATGCCCAAATAGTATTTTTAGTTAATATCCATTTAAGAAATATTTTGTGATGATTAATCGTATTTTTGAATTAAATAAAATTTTAATAAAAAATTATTAATAAGGTATTTATTATTCAACATAAGTGATCGTATAATTTTTATGAATACTATTGTGATTTTTACTATGTTTTGAAAGCTGTATTTGTTAGAACCCTTGAATTTTTTTATAAATATTGATTTTTATATTAAAAGTCAAAATTAAAAAAAATTATCATTTAGATAAAATGAATAATATTTTTTGAATCAGGATGTCGAAATTATTCAATGGCGTCTTTTTCATAATTTTCTGAGACAGTCAAATTTTTGGATATAAATTAAACAACGTTTAAATATATTATGTGTTTTGTGACATCATAACAACACAATAGTGAAGTAATAAAATAATATAAATGATATGATCTAGAAATATATGTTTTATATTTTTAATAATTGGATCTTATATTTGATCGATTAATTCTACAGTTCCATAGGGGACCCTCCAAAACTAATAAAGAATTTTTACTTTTTAAATTGTTTCCCTTGAAAGTGTGACTCACCTCCACATAAGTAAGCATACAACATTAAGAATTACAGCCATTTTAATTATAAAATATTTTTCCCCTCCCTGTTTTCATAATCCATAGGCATAAACCTTATTATCGTTTGTGCTTTTGATTTGTTTAAAGTATAGGGTCCAAAACCTAAATAATAAATAATTTCATCCCTTTTCTGATATAAACCCATCTATAATCCCACATTATCAATAGTAAAATCCTTTGGATCATGATAAAAATCATCCCACCTATCTCTAGAATCCACCCAAGGCTCTCTAATATACTAATACCCTCTCTTAATTCTCTCCCATGCATTGGGGATCAGAATTCAAAGTAAGGGATTTCTTCCTTTCTCATTTTTGTCCAAATTTCATTATCTTGTAATAATTTTTTTTTTCAATTACAAATGTTGGGTTATGATTTCTCACCACACATATACTTCCCTATTTATGATTTATGATGATATAACCATTTCTCTCTAATTAATTCCTCCCATGTAAATATGTCGTTATGGAAAATTTCGTAAGGGATTTATCTCTTCTCATTTAGGTTCAAGAAAATATTTTGTATTTCGAATCTAAATTCAATTACATATTCTGGGACATGTACCTAAATGAAACCATTAATATCTATTTCATGTATATATAATGATACACCCCGTCCTATATCATCAACCTTTTTCATGATTTCTTATGCCACATTGTTCCGCTGTGGAAATTGCACCGTGATTTCCCAAGAAAAATTCATTGTGTAGTGAATACCATTCCCCTTTCCCTATCAAGGGTATTATACATTATACACATTTACATTTTGATTATCATGTTTCATATACTAATTCCACATTTATATATCATGGAATAAATGATTATGTCTAATAAATCTATGTTTATTTATTGATGAGGCACACTTATGTATAAAATGAAATGATTAAGAAGGGTGGTCCTAGATAGGGATCCAATGCATTGGGTATAGATTAGTATCATGTTACATAATGTTCAATGAGGGTTTAGTAATTATAATTAAGGTTCAATTATGGTTTACTTGTTCTCTATGTGTTATTATCCTTGGATCTTTCTAATATCATGATAAATGTTGTTGCCGCATTTACAATTTATGATAATCATGTCATATCATGCCTTTATGTTCATTTTTCTCTTACGATCCATTTCTATTAATTTTAAATTACATGTACTATATTATTCATGTTATGCCCTATATACCCCCTTACTGGGATTTAAAGCACACCATATTATTATTCATTTCTTCATGTTATCCCATGCAATGATAAGTATGAACGAATGATGTGGTCATGTAAAAGTAGTACTCAATAAGATGTTTCGTTTTATGTTTTAAGTTGTTGTGTAATGTTCCTAATCCCCAGATACCCTAGACCTCTCGATCTCTAATTTTGAATGATGTGATTGTTTTCTGTAACAAATTCTGTTTATGTGTTAAATAAAGAGTAGGGTTGTTATATATTTTTAGATAATATTCTTATTTAGTTTGATTATATCATTATAAATTTATAATAATCTTATACTCACTAATAATGTGCAATTTTTAATTCTCATGTTTACCAATCCATATATTTTGATCTCACCATGGTTGTGTTTTTATGTCCAAATTTTTTGAATAAAATTTCTAAGTACTTTATACATAATAAGTTTACAAAATATAATGAACTTATTTGAAGATGATAGAGATTTTTATGAATTAATTTTTTATGTATCTTTGTTTTTTGGATTTATATTGTACTAATAATATGAATATTGAAACATAAAAATAATTTTGTTATGTAAGTGATCCCGTATTTAATTGTAATGTTATATTTTTTGGAGGGTTAAAATTTTTTGTAATTGATTTTTATCAATGCTATAAATATATAGATTATTTTTTAGCACTAGATCTGTGAGTGCTGGTTTGGGGAAAGAATAATTTGTATAAGAAAAATTATTTATATAACATAAAAATTATAATGTTTTCATGAGAGATTATTTTAATTGTTACATGTAACATCATGGTTTTATATGTCAATGTTTGTTTATATGTTCAATGTCTTAAAATACCATTTTATGTTTTCATATGCTAGGATGTTTATACGAGGAATTATATTTTAGGAGCCATTTTACTGGGGTGAGTTATTTTTAAACTTATTCTTAACATAACATATTAATTTAAAATAATAATATTATATTATTTGGGTATTTATATAGAATGGTATGATAAAAATAATTAGTATTAAAAATTCATTAATGTAGACATTATTTGGGATATAGATTTATTTATTAATGTAATAGAGTTTGTTGAACCTTCGGTGTTTTTCTGGAAAATTTAATTTCAAATTATTTATTTATCATTGATAATTTTAATACATTTTTTTAATATCTCAAGTATTGATAACACATTTTGAATTTTTTATTATTTTAATATAATATTAATATGTTCCTATCATGTTATCGACTATGTGATTCTTTATATGGTGTATGTGAGGTATGAAGAAATCATACTGAATTCACATCATTTAGAGGAAAATATTAGATTTTGGTTAAATTTTATCAATGGATATAATTATACTCATCAAATAAGTTATTTTTTTATATTATTTTTATAGATAGAATAGAGTTTATTAAATATATGATTCAGATCCTAAAATACAAGATATATCATATTACCTTCATTTATTATGAGTTGAGGAAATATTCCAAACAACATTAAATTTCTGTTTTTTTTCATTGAAATTAACTTGATATTTCACTTTCTAGGGATCAATATTATTTTTCACACTTTTTCAAAATATGGACTTTATGTTCTTCCCTCATGCCCAAATTTTCACTTCCATCAAATGTTATCCTATTAGGAACCCCAATAATTTTTTATTTAATGTGACCATAGAATTTTCCTCTCCCTATTTTCAAATTTATTTTTATTATTAACTTTTAAAATGTTAGTTTTTAGAAAAGGTACTTGTATATATTAGTTTTTTTTCTTTATCAGATTTATGTTTTTTTTACCACTCCTGATAATTTATATTTAATATTTTTAAAACATTTCTATCAAGAATGAGATAACAATTTGGGGGTAAAAATTCATTATGGGTGGGGGTCAAATACCTATGAGATTATAAGATAAAGTTTCTACAAGTATTACAATACTCATTAATAATATTTTATAGAGATAGATTGATTGTAATAATATTTCGTAATTTGTTAATAAAAATAAAAAAGACATTATTTGTCAAAAAAAGACTTTATATGGATTATATGATTCTATTAAAAAAATTTACATAATAATTATATATTTTTAGGTTATATAAATGTATTTGTTTTTTTAATTACTAATTTTAATATTATACTCTGATGAATGTTTGTGAATTTTCTGAAATTTTTTCATTTTTAATGATTCATTAAAAGTACAAAAATTTATTGAAAACTATAATTTATTCTCATGAAAGTTTATATTCATGTTATGTATTTATTTAGTTAAAAATATCATTAGATAATTTTTATTTAAAAAAATCTAATAGTTTCTACATTAAAATATATTTTCAATTTTTTTTATAAAAATATTTTTAAATATTAGATTGGATTTTTTTGAAAGATCATTTTTTCCATTGTAATTTATTCTCTTATATTTTCATTGATGTCTACTATTTTATATTAAAATTGAATATAGTTTATTACATATTATTAATAAAAATAATTATTATTAGGTAGTATTTATAACATAATTTTTTGTCATAATGAAAAATTAGAATAGTAAAAATATTTTCTCACTCTTCTGGATAAAAGTGGCTTATTGAGGGTTAAACTAAGGTGGTATGGATTAAAATAAACTAATACCACTAATAAAACATATTTTATGAAATTATTACTATAATATTTCATCATATTTATTCAAATTGTAAATTCTGGTGCAATTTTTATTAATTAATATATTATAATATTTCAATCATTTAAATAATTTCTTGTAGGTCCTCTTTAATAATATTAAAATGGACCCCACTATCATATTCCCACACACACAACATGTACCTTTTTTCTGTCCATTAACAAAAAGTCCCTTCCAAATCAAATATTAATTTCCTTGTAGAACTTTTATTATTATAAAACTCACCAATTAAGAATATATCTTTATTCCTAATGAGGTTATCATGAACAAGAGACATAGTTCCTAACCGACCATTTTCATTTTTATCATTTATGGATTAAAAAAATATACATCATAAATGATGAATTAATAATAAGTTTATCATTAAAATATTGATATTTTATTATGTTAATTTAATAACATATTTCCATATCATTTCCATCAACTGGGAATTGAAATTATCAGTCGTCTCTATGATGGACTAACTCCTCACGAACAAAAGGAATTCATTTTCAATTAGTACATATCATGACAAATTACATTTATAGATTCAATTTGTGAATGGATATATATATATATATATAAATTTATATATGTATATTATTAATTACAGAATTGTAATTATTATTGAAAATAAAGAATAAATTTTTTCTAACATTCCATGCTTTGAAAAATGAAAATGTTGTTCCTCTTTACATTTGGAAAACCACCGCTATAAAATGATGAGATGCATTTTTCATAAATACATCTTATAGATGGAATGTATAATTTCATTTATGTAGATAATTATTATTTAATATATATTCATATATTCTTATGGTTACAATTTTTGTTAATATATTTCAATCATTCTCAATGACAAATGAAAATGTTAATAATTCATATGTAAGATCTTCCATCTCTATGATTTTAATGAAATTCCTTTTTAAAAAAATTATTTCATGTATTTTTTAAACAATTTAACATAATTTTAAAAAATAATATTCTTTTCTTTATTTTTTAATAAATTATGTAATAATAATATTTTTCACATTTTCTATATAACGAAAATGATTCGTAATTATGAAATGAATGTTGTAAAAACACACAATGTGGCATAAAATATTTACTGATTAAATATTTTTTTTTAAAATAAATTATTTTTTATTGATATATTAATATTACATAAAATTAAATATATAAATGAAATAATTGATATAAGTATAGTATATTTAGGTTAAAGTAGATGCATTGAATGTGCAGACATGAGTTAATGTAAATTGTATCATTTTCACATCATTGAGGAATGTTTCAATGTTATACGAGTAATTTTTATTATCTCGTAGTTATTTTTAGTATTAAATTAGTTACAATTAATCCTTAAAAAATATTTGTATTTTATGTTACTATTAAAATTATCTCATCCCATATAATTCTTCTTTAAATTGACAAAGCAGTATGAGGTTTTATACATCAATTTTCATTTGATGGATTATATCAAATCATCATTGATTATATTTTACCATGTTCATAAGAGAAATGGAAATTTTTTAATTTAGTTTTTATTTCCAGTTATTTTGTTCGGAATTAAATTATTTACAAGTAACCCCTCTATGGATTAATTCTAAATGTAATGATATGATCTTTCTGAGGGTTAATCACCTCGTATTCTATTTCTCCTAGAAAATGTTAATATTTTGCACCCAGCATCTATTACGATTTGAATATTAATCTACAATGACATGATATAACAAGAATATAATTATTTTAATAATATTTAAATATTAGATTGATTATTTTTTATCATGTTACATAGGATTTAAATGTTATCAATTTAATACTTATTTAATGTTTCAATTCAAATTTATTCATTTTTTCTTAAATATCTATATAGGAAATTAATTAATTAATATTTTATAATAATATTTTAATTTCATATTCATATACATTTATTTATGTATGTATTTTTTATGTTTTAGTATCATATGCCTATTTTTGTAACACAAAATTGTTTAGAAATTTTTTTTAAGAAATAACAATATCATTTCTCCTTTCTCACTCGAAAAATGATTATTTTACATATAAATGTATTCTAAAATGTTTTTTAGAATTATATTTAAGTGTATTAATTAATTATTTAAATTAATTTCTAACAATTTAACACTTTTTATGAAGAATGTTGAAGAGAATTCAATTTTCAATTCTTGAAGAGGTTAATTTTGTCAATTTTGTGTACAAAATCGATACATTAACAATTATTACATGAAAATAATATTATTAAAAATATAAAAATAAATGAATAAATTATCACTTATCATGTATTCTTGTATATTTCAAATAAAATATAATTTCATAATATTTTAATATTTATAATCATTAGAAGTAGTTTTTGAGGTGGAAGGGGTATTTTCCCAATGAGTTTTAATGAACATTTTAGGGTATTTCTATTCATCCATGACTGCAACCCAATGATTTAATTCTAATTGAAAATTTATATCTTGTATTGATATATTAAATATTAATTATTTTAGTAGGTTATTATTTTTTAAATGATATTTTAAATAAAAATGGTTCTTTTCATTGGTTATATCGTGCTATGAATAAAGAATGGTAATTGTTAGCTTAGAAAAAAAATAATTCGTATGGAATGATTATGTTATGGTTAGTAGAATTTATTTAGAATGATTGTTGATATAAATATATTTCATTAGGATGGGTGATAATTATATTTATCATCAATAATAGAGTATAATTGATAGATTTAATCAGTTATAGAGTTCACTAATGAGTTTTTTTAAATATCCGTGTTTTTTATTCCATTTTCAAGAGTGTTTGATAGAGAGATATGAACATGATGTTCTATGTTACCAAAATTGTTGAATTATTCATTCATCATGATCTAATGAATCCTTTCTCAAGGATTTATTTCATATGGATCATTTTTGTGGTTATATATGACTATTATCTTATGATAACTTAGATTGAAAAAATTTATGTTATATTATCCATGTTTCAGAGGGTATGAATTTTATTATATCATATTCATTCAAAATAATAATGTTTTCATACCATTATAATCTTCTTTTTCTCACTAATTACGTCTAGGTATTCATTATTTTGGTTACCCTTAATGTGTTTTTGAGATAACCCTTCTTATGTTTCCTTTATCCTAAGTTTTCAAGAATGGTTTAGCTATTTTAGACCTATTAAAGTTACTAGATGTGAGGAACATGTTTTTGAAATATATATAATTGTTAAAAAATTATTATGTGTGAATAAATTCTCTATAATTATTTATCATTTTTTTATAAAACACTAAATGAAAATAGACCTTCAGTATTTAGATGATCCAATATTTTTTTATGACGATATATGTTTTCAAGGGTTATAATTGGGTAACATTTAATAGTATCAAAATAAAAAATATAAATATTTTGTTTATGAATTGGATTAAGTATTGTGGGATTAGTCTTTTTATGTGTACAATAGAATAAATAAGGAATTAATAAGACATAATTAATGTGAAATTCTAAATAAAAAATTCATGATATGAAATCAATAAACTGAGCATGAAATATAGTAATGGATAATATAAATATAGTAATATCAGGAATAATAATAAATTAATTCTCATTAATATAATTTTTTTTCAAGTTTTCATGAATCAAAATTCCATTATATGGTACTGACAATCATTTTATGATGATAGTGTAATCGATAGGTAGTCATACAGAAAAATACAATTTAATAAGTTTGGAAAACCAGTTTGTCTCATTAGTCGTATTAATTCATTATGGAACAATGTAATTTTTAGGCCAACCGATCACTACATGTTTAATGCATTCCTCGAAAATTGAATAAACAAATTAATGCATAATAAAAATTCTTTATCAATAGGAATTTATATTGAGTGTTGAGTTTGGAATGTTAAAATTTACATAGTCAATCAAATAACCTTCATAATAAAATTAAATATATAACAAAAGTATATGGATTGTTAAATTATCATATCAATGATATAGAGAATATATATACTTAATATTATTATTATTTACAATAAAAATATATAAATAGAAATAGATGTTTTAATATTATTTTAATGAAAACATCTTAATAATAGATAAAACAGAACATTCTTTTCCTAAAAAATATAGGTTTTATAATTAAATCAGGCAATTTTGTGTATAAAATAAATTATAATAGAAAATTTATTTTATTCATTAATTATATATTTATTAATGAAAAAACCATTAAAAATAGGGCTAATAATATTTATATTTTAAATGATTATAGTTGCAGGAAATTCCTATTAACACAATATACATTAAAAGACAATCCTTTTCAGTTTTTATAATGAAAGTAAGAATAATTTAAAATTAATAAAAATAAAATCATTCATTTTTTATCATATAAATATTTAGGGATAACAAAAATTTTCCATAATAAGTCATTTGGCTAATCAAAGTTTACTTTTGTAAAATAATTTTGGATAATATTCATATATAAGAAAAAATACAAAATCAAAATAAAATGGAGGTCATATTTTACATTAAACATATCCATTAATTATTCATGTACCAAATAGTGTAGATTATAGATGTAAAAAATATAAATACACCAAAATATAGGGGATAAAAATGTAGATGGATTTTACAGTAGATATATTATAAAATTAATTGAATGAAAATAAGATCTTTCTAAAAAATGGGACTTTAAAAAAATTACCTAATTAGTAACATTTATATTAAAACCACATGAATGAATAAAATTTATTTTAAACATTAATCCTTATGAATAAATATATATTCATTGTAAATTCATTTATTTTGACTTATAAAACCATAAAAAAATATAAGTTCATATTAAAAAATATTACTCATTGGAGTGGAAATTGAGATGATGTCCCATAAAATGAGTATATAATTGAAGTTATAATTGAGTTATTAATTTATTACTTGTAAAAAAATAAATAAAAATAAATATAAATTTAAATAATATATAATATAATCAAAGGTAATTTCACAAAGAATCATGACCAATAACATCCGATGATGTTGAAGTATTACAAACTATATTGGAATTGAGTTACACAAACCTCTTCCCTCATGTTTGGCATTCCTCATATGTTATTTTATAAAATATTATAATAAAACTATATTTGTTATACATGAAAATAATAACTGTATAAAAATATATATTATAATATTTTTATATTAATATTATTTTATCATGTGTCTGTTAACAATTTTTTTCAATTATCATTGTTTCAAGTGTTAAGAGCTTTATTTTTCATATATTTTTTTATTGTAATGTTATAGATGTTTTATAGAATCATATTTATATAATATATTTAATTTTAATAAATATATAATAAATTTAAAAATTAATTATATACAAATTGAATATCGTTTTTGAGAATCAACAGTAATAGATTAATCAGTTTTCTTAATGGATATGGTAGGCCTTACACATGCACAAGAGTTGTAATAAATTTTTTGTGGTTGGGTAAATAAGTAGAAAATATATTAAAATTAAATAATTAAAATTATTTATTAATTATCATATATATTCATTACTTCCATCATAATTATAATACATTTCACTTGGTGATTAAAAACAAATTACATCAGTTTATGATGTTGTAGCCATCGTACACATCAGAAATGGTTCTATTTTTAATAAGATAGATATGTGAGGGATAAATATAATTACATAATCATAATATAAAAATTTTTATATTATATAATTTTTTTATTAAATTTTAATGTTAGGGAAATAATTTAATGTGGTAAAAGGAGAATTTAAACAAATTTTCATTGTGAAGATAATTAACAGTTCTTTGAAAAGGAAAATTTAGATCTCTTATTAAGTGACGTAGGGTTTGAATTTAATGAAGACCAAAAACTCTATAAAATTGATAATTATGTTTAATATATATATTTTAAGGGGTTTGTAACATGAAAATATTTGAAAATTAGGATTATGTTTCACATAATTAAAGACAACCATCATCGAACACAAATAAAGACTAAAATATTATTATTGAAATTTCACTTTTATAACCAGTCCATTAGATTAAATAAATTTTAAAATATATATAATTTTAGTTAACCATAAAAATTTATATATTTATGATAATAAAATAAGCATTCAAATTTTATTAATGTCATATTATCATTCTAATTTACATTTTCCTCAAAATTAAAATTTATTCTTATTTTTATATATTATTTGAAATTTATAAAACATAGTACGTATATTTGATAAAATGAATTGTATTTTTAATTTATAAAATTATGATTATATTTTTCACTATTTTTAACAAACTATAGAAAATATTCATTAATTAATTAATTAATAAAAATACAGACCTAAACTAAAAATTGAATTTATCATTGATGTATTTAAAATATAAAATTATATTTTTTAATAGTTTTAAAATTTAATTAGTCTATTTGGTTTTATAATAATTTAATTGAATTCTTTAAAATTAATTTTTTAGTTCATTTTTTATTAAATAATTTTGTACTATTTATGTCAATTGTAATTAAAAAAAATTTTCTATCACACATTTTGGTGTAATTATTAATGCTTTTATATCACTAGAATGTATTGAATCATAAACAATGGATTGAATATTTAGAATAATTAGATATATTTTTTGTTAACAGCACCTATATTTTTTATGTATATAAATATTACCTTTATTTATTTTTTGGCATACTAATGTTTAAATTTGGTAATTAATGTTCAAAATAAAATGATAAAGTCTAAATACTAACACAATAAATTGGATTATTTTATTTCATGTGTATACATCATCCATAATAATAAAGTGATAAAACATAATTATTTTTTATTATAATTGGGTGTGAGTGTGACCTTTATAATTTTTTTATATATTGTAAAAATACCCCCAATTATTTTAATAACTATTATATTATTAATATGGGGATAATTAAAGGATATATTTGTTTATAAAAAAATTATGAAATATAAATTATTTATCTCTGTCATGGTAAATTATTCATTATTTTTTGTGAATATATAGTTTCATAAATATATTACACAACACTAACGTAATCATAATTCAATTAATGGAAAAATAAATTAAATATTATTAATATTACTAAAAGTAGTATAAATATAATGATTTCTCAAAACATATGAATTTTATAAATTAAAATAAAATTTTTGGAAGGTAATAAATGATTTCATTTTAATTTAATTCAATCAACAAATATTAAATTTTCAATGTAATTGAATTGTTCCAAAATTATAATTATTCAAATTTTATGAAAATAAAACATTATTAAATGATTTAAAATTCATAAAAGACTAATATTCAAACAACTAATTATGAAATAATTGTAAATATCAACTGGGATCCATTTATGGTCCAATTATTCATTTATGGTATCTATCCTGACCCCTAATTACTAAAATAGACGTATTATTTAATTATGTCTGAAAAGGGTTAATGAAAGGATAAAATAAATATTTGGGTAGAAATGTGTTCCACACTTATAAAAATCAAATTTTAATATAGAATTTTACTCATACTAGTATGTTTTTCAAATATTATTAATTTGGATCAGTTTAGAAAAAAAGAGTAAATTATATTAATTCAATATTTTTTTAAAATTCTAAGAATGCCCTGTCAAAATATTATGTCAGGACCCTATTATTATGAATTATTTACTACAAAAAAGATTTTTTTTTTGTTTCATCCAATCCCAAAAAAATGCCTTCTCAGAATCCATACCCACTTTATAGAGGCCATATTTTTGACACAGTAAGCATCGTAGTTGTATAAAGTTTTTATTTTATGGATATTTTTTAAATTTGAGGTATAGTTTTTACTTTGCAATTTTATTTTCATATATTTTTCAACCTCCATCATATCACCATAAAATATTTTAAAAAAATAATAGTATATTATATATATTTTAAAATTTTTATTGTTAATGAAATGATTTATATGGTTTTCCTCTTGAATCAAATGGGAATTAAAACAATCGTTCGTGTCTCTAGAGAATAGAGGCCTCATGAATTGATGTAATTTATTTCCATCACTCCCTCATAGTGATATTTATATAGAGGTAGTTAATTTTTATATATGATATTAGTGAAATATTTATCATTTATAAATATTTATATGACATTTAATATCATTTTTTCATTAGAGTTGATGCACTAGAACCAACATTTTTGTACATTACACAACATAGATTTCATTGTGAATATAAATAATCTCCTAATAAAATCATGATTTCTCTTTTATTTTACATATTATGTGTTAATGTTCTAAGATAATATTACACACTTAAGGGTCATACAATTTCCCCAATATGAATATAACCAATAAGTTATAGTTATAGAATAGTTAAAATAATGTTATATATTTAGATGAAATCGTTTAATGAGAAAAAATTACATACCCTATAAATATTGAAGACTAATAGAAGTTTAAATATCCTTATCATGGTGTAGACCATTGGTAATATCCCTATGTATGAGATGATGAAAATAAGATCGTCTAGTAAGAAAAAAAATTAATTTTTTCATTGTATGTTCCAATATGTTTATGTGTGTATTGACCATTAGAATTTATTATTAATATTAATTAGTTTTCCAAGTCACATACATTGGTTTATTGATTGAATCCCCAATGTTATATGTTCACGGTGAATTATGAGAATTGAGTGCATCACGAATAATATTTCATTAATGAAAAATATGAGAAAGAATCTATCTCTTCTATTATTTCTGATAAGTTGATATATCCGGCCCTTTAATGGAAATGATATATTTGTAATAAATCCATGTCTATGGTGTTCTATAGGAAAGATAGATTTCAAAAATTCAATGAAATACAATGATAGAACAATGGTTGATGACACCATTATGCAACCTACATTATTATAGATAATGTGATAAAAATGTTATATTTCAAATAATCAACTACATGATGTATTTTGTCATCCAGAAATTTTCATCATTCTCCATGTGTTCATTGCTATGATTTTAGATGTTTTCCTTGTCCTTTAGTGTATTTTGCCTAATTCCTCTAAGATAGAGGCCTAAAGGATAACAATTTTTGTGTATCCCAAATATTAGTTAAATAATAAATTATGTTGTATTATATAACATGTTGAATAAATATTATTTTTGAACACAGATAAGTAATTATTAATGTTTTATTAAACTCATATATATCATCACTAGTTATTTGAAAGAATATTATATGAACGTTATTTAAAAAAATATTTATTTCTACGTTTTTTAATATAATATTTAATTATTTATTAGGGTATTATTAGATGATATTTATTTATTTAATAAATATTTATTACTCATGGCTCGATAAATATTTTTGAGGATTGAAGGAAAGTGTATAGTTCTGGAGAAAAATAATACATATTTAATATTTTTATTAACCAATATTTATTTTAATTTATGGGTTAAGAGAATGCCATGAAATAATAAAATTAATAATATTATAGATATGCAGTTTTGTATAGATTAAATTAATATTAAATGGAAAATATGAAATTACTAATTTCTATGTCGAGTGGAAAATAATTAAAATTATTTTTTTCTTGAGATCCAATTAATTTCTATATGTTGTGAAAACTATATCTAGATAATAGACTTGAAGTCATAGATTGATCAATTCTATAAGAATTCTGTTAATAATAGTGATCCATCTTCCTCCACAAACTAGTATTGAGTATACAGATATCATGAAGAAAAATATAGAAATGATTATTGTGGAGATCAATGGAGTTGATTTCCAGGGACAAGATCTACAATGCATTAAAATAATGATTCCAATGAAGACATTAATAGATTCATGACCATATATGGATCACCTATAGAAGGAGTATATTCGTGATTTGTTCAACGACATGACAGTATGATGTGGATCCACTGTCAGATCCCTCGAAGAAGAAATAATTTTATGTATGATAGATCTTTAATTGCTTTAATAATTTTAATTAATATGTAATGATCCTTCACTATGTTTTTGGTGCTTATCCAATTTCTATATTATCATATTCATTTCTATTATTCACGAAATTTCACATTGGTTATATCATGGGTTATTCATCGATCATGCTAAAAATTAAAATTTGGAATAACCCATCTGACTATTTGGTTGGGCTGGAAAACTGTATGTAGTGTCAATGGTAGCAAATAATTATTCAGTATTATATAAACATCATTCATTAATGTATGAATTTATTACGAATTTTTAATTTCATCTTCATTTTTCATTAATACAAATTTCATGAAAAATTTCCCCCCTATTTATTACTCATAAATATAATCAAATTGAGTAGTTTTATGAATGATATAAATTAAATGATCTCATTTGAAGGCGTTGTAATGTATGGGTAGAGAACACAAGAGGACAAGTGGGTAAACCATATTTACACATTGTGTGATAATTTTTAATTCCCCAATAATTCTTCCAGAAGTAAATCAAGCCAATTTAATTTTTTATGGGAGTTGAATTTAGTTATAT
Source organism: Viscum album (assembly GCA_963277665.1). Taxonomy (NCBI): domain Eukaryota; kingdom Viridiplantae; phylum Streptophyta; class Magnoliopsida; order Santalales; family Viscaceae; genus Viscum; species Viscum album. The sequence continues at coordinate 1,624,183,983 of OY728157.1, read as the reverse complement.
ACTTTGTATTGTCTAGGAAATCCAAGTGCACCATCAACTGGTTCACAGAAAGTTAACCTTTAATACACGATGTGTAGTATTTTATTCATAAATGGGTAATGTATCTTCTTACATGGCCCACATCAGTGGTGTACATGTATCTTTGAGACCACAAACTATATATCCCATGTACACGTTGGGTACTCCAACATTTTTTCCATGGAACAATTACACCCCAAGCCCCCAGGCTTTTGTTCCATATAAACTATCATAATAACACATGTCGTGTAGCAAGAATGTATACACCTTGTACTTATACAAAATAATTCATAATTAAAATTGATTTATTTTACTTAGAAATATTTATTAACATGTGCGTGTGTGTGGTCATTAGTTTGAGTAGACATTACTTGATATTGATATATTTATATATAATTAATTTTTACGTAATGTTTGGATTTGGATTTCATATATTATTAGTATAACATTTATTACTATACAAGAATTAGAACATAAAACACAACATATATACCATGACCACCATGTAATCATTACGTTGTTATTACATGTCATTAAATTATATGATTTGTTTTATATTTACAATGTATCATGAAAAAATAGAAATTTAGTATAATATACATTTGTTAATTCATACAACTACTCACCATGTATATTCCATGGTATTTTTTTGTTATCATAAATAATTTTTGGTTATTTTTAAATAATATGAATTAATAGATTCACAACGAAATTCATATAATAATTAAAATGAATAAGTTTATTAATTATGTTATGTAATAATTTGATTCGAGCATGATTTATCTTAAACAAGTACAATTATAATTTAATAGTAATTTATTTAAATTCATAATTCACTTCATGCATGTGGATGGTCATGATCCTACAAAAGACCATGGTATGTTATTAGTTTCATATAATTTGTTATTAAATTAATTAGCTAGGATGCATGTAATATCACCTATTTTTGTGTAAGGGTCAATGTTCCTATGGTTTCATTCATGTAATCCCCTTAAAAAAATTTTGGTTACCTCACACTCATTTGAGAAAATCATATGTAATGGCAGGGACCTCTCTGGACCATTCTGTTGTGATAATATAGTGTTTGAGGTGTTCTAGGAAGTAATGGTGACTTATCCCTAACACTTTTCCAATTTTCCCTTTATGTGAACAATTCAATTGGTGAATAGTTCTATCGGTAACATCTAACAGTAACCTCTCTTTCCTTTTCCAAATTTCCAATTCTGTTAACAGTTCCATCGGTTAACAGTTTCTATAGTTGAGTTTCATGAACAGTGTCTATTGGTGAGGTTCATAAAAACTGTTTAACGGTAAGGCTCATGAACAATGTCAATCAGTGAGGTTCATGAATAGTGTCTAACAGTAATTTTTATTAATATTTTCTATCGATAAGGTTGATGAAAATTTTTTATTGGTGATGTTTATGGAAGTTTATATCGGTGAGTTTCATAAACACTGTCTATCTGTGAGGTTCATGAATATCGATTATCGGTGAGTTTCATGCACATTGTATATCGAAGAGGTTAATGAACAATGTCTATCAGTGAGGTTCATGAGAAGTGTCTAATGATGAGTTTCATGAATAGTGTCTATCGGTGAGGATAATGAACAATGCATTCCATTTTCCAAATGTTGAGTTCATGAATAATGTTTCTAGCATCGTAATGTTTCACTCCTTTAGGGTTTTCATTTGATGTAAAATGCATATAAAGCCTCGTTTTAAGGACTCTAAAGCTGATACAAAGGCCATAAATCCTATATTAATTATTCGTATAGCTTAAGAGGTTTTACTTGGTCAAAACAAGTGGTTTAATGCGATCCGATTTTAATGGGAAATCAAGATTATCATAAATTGGTGGTACGTTAAATCATTTAAAGGGACAAGATATATTTCTCCCTAATCCTTTTTTTTTCTCGGCTATGATATTCTAGAACCTTTTATTCTATTTCGAAGGAGTTTTACAGTGAAACTTTCCTCCTCAGATTGGTTCTGATCTGTTTGGATGCTACAAAGTTGTATCGATCAATCTATCATATAAGGTATGCTTTATCATCATTATTTTGGGGTTCATCTTCTCATATTTCTCCTTTCCATATTATATCATCTGATCTCCATGCATATAATAGAGTTTTCTTGGGTTTTGGTTAGTGCGGTCATACTATGGAATCCTCTATTGGATGCAATTGTTGCGAGAGGAGGATCGTGATCTGTTGTGTGGATTGTTCACGTATAAAGAACGTCAATAACTATTTGAGGTAGGTAATTCATTGCTTCTCTTTTCATTTAAATTCAAATGTATTGTTAGAATTTTTTTCCCACTAGATGACAATGGAATTGACATAATAAATATTTAAACCAGATTAATAAATTGATATCGATCATATGTTATTACCTCTTGTTTTTATAGATAGTGTGATATCTATGCTTGCATCGTATATCTGTTCATTCTTGATGTAAATTGGTAAATAATTTAAACTGGAATTAATTGATAATTATTTGGCTAAAGATAATGAGCCATGTAAATGAATGTACTTCTACTAATTATAATTTTATTTTAAATAAAAATGGTGTAGTAAACATGTTAAATTATTTGTGATAGCATACTGTTTTGGTATCCAGAATGTGGATCCTACATATAATAAATCAGTTAATTCAAAAAGGATTATTTTGATTTATAATTCCATGAAGAGTTCTGATTTACCCTCTCGATTGTTAAAGGGACTAGATCCCAATTGAAAAAATGACTGTGTTCTTACATCTTGTGTTGTGATGTGATCCTGGATTGTTGTTGTGATATGTGGGGGAATAGATACATTTGGTTGTGGTAGCAGATGACACCTAGAGTGGTGAGATGCATCGGTTTATTCATGTGGGTGTTGGGGAGGACACCAGGAATGATGGAATGGGATGGATGTGATTATTGGATGCATCCTAATTTTTATTGATTCATTATCTTCTTTACTTTTCCCCACTACTCATGTCAGCTGGTCTTACTATCCCTTATTCTTAAAGAGGAGATGACGCACAGGGTAATAAAACATAAATTCCGTGTTTAGCTTTGTCACGACCCATCCTCCAGGGCCCTCATCGTGACTACCCAATGCCCGTCTTCCATAGGCCAGGTGCTGGCGACTAGCACCAAAGGTGTAATTTCCACAAATCTGGGAAGCTGTTGCCTTTATGAAATGTAACACACACAACTAGAGTACATGCGGAACAAAACACTAAGTAAAGTAGTATAACAAGTAGTGCTGAAATGTAAAGGGGCCGAAAATACATGAACAACTATAAAGTACAAGGAAAATACAAAATAGGTACAAGTAAAAGACAAACCGCTGGAAGGTGTCTAGCAGCTCCTGGATCGTCCACCACGGATCCTACCAGAAGTGTAGGTAGAGATAGCCTCCTCAGCACTCCACATTTGTTCATCTCCTCCGGGTACCGACTCGTCGTGAGGTCCACCTCCGGGTATCGTCTAATCCTAGCGCTCTCGGCTGCTGTCAGTGATGTCTATGTTCTATATCAAACACAACGAGGTGAGGGCGTATCCCAAGCAGGGGTGAGTATAACGATACATAGTAAGGAACCTGAGACCCTCAAGGTCTCACAAAATCCAATAAATATAAACCAAAAAGTATGATTTCAACTGATAACCATTACATAGGTATATTCCCTAACATATACCAAAGTTATCAAGTAATCAATCTCAATCATGAAAAAAACAAAAAGGTCATTGACTCAGCTCAAACCAGGATTTTTTTCATTATGTCGAAACCACAGTTGCTGGAGTACTTCTCCTCTATCGAGAAAAGTATTCATGTCGTGACTCTGAGGTGCTACTCACTAAACTTCAACTATTGAGGTACTCCTCCTGTTAAGTATTGCGGGTCTGCCACCTCACAGAGTAGTTCTCCTCACCATGGGTCTGCCACTTCATACAGTAGCGCTTCGCCTGATAGCCTATAGAGTTACTCCTCCTATTCAGTACCGCGGGTCTAGAACCTCGCATAGTAGTGCTCCTCCACCATGGGTGTTCTACCTCAGAAAATATATCTCCCAACTAGGCTAGTCAAGTAACTCTAAAACGAATCAGATAAGTAGTCATCTAGACTCAGCCAGCTACTAGGTCTTTGTACTCCATATACTTTTCTCTAGGAGGATCAACACCATGAGCTACTATTTGATAATCCAAGTGTCGTGAAGTCCCACAAATAAGTATCTCAATGGTCCACCATGTAATAGGGGTCTCAACGCAATAGATGACGCGTCAATCGGACACCCGGTTTGTGAGTTATTAGCCTTTTTGTCCCAGGGCCCTCGTTGGTTTTTTGTACAAACCAACCCGACCATATCTCAATTGTACCCTGAACTTAAATGGGGTATTCTCAAAGGGACCGATTCTCCACGAACATATCAATGTTGCCGACGGTTCGTCAAACGGACATCCGGTCTGAGAGTTATTAGCTTTTCCATTTCAGTGGGCCGATTGGTTTTTAGGCTCCAACCAACCCGACTGTACTCCAAAAACGTCCGATCCTCAAGTGGATTATGCCAAAAGAACCGTCTCATCAATAGGAACCCATCATAATTGATGTCACGTCAATCGGACGTCTGGTCCTTATGTTATAAGTGTTTCTGCTCTGACGGACTGGTTGGTTTTGAGTCGAAACCAACCAGGAAATTTTCCAAATATGTCCAAAACTCAAATAGAGTAATGAAAAAGTACCACCTCATGACAAGGGTCCTAGTGCCACAGACGAAATGTCGATCAGACAGAGGGTCACGATTTTATTCGCATTTAAGTGAAACAGGCCCATCCCATCATGCCGAGTGGCCTGGCGGGTCAGCCTGTCCTGGATCGACGGGTCCGACCCAGCTAAGGGATCGGCCCAACCCGATATAGCATAGCCCGGACTAATGTGGCATGGAACAGACCATGGTAGGAATCTCGGACCGCACAAGAGCGCGGCCCGTCCGGCGGCCGTGCGCCGCCCAGCCCGGCTGTTTGCCACAGCTCGACCAACTGGCAGAGCGACGCTGAGCTGGGGGGAATATCCCGGTGAGTTCCCAAACCGGAGGTGCCAAGTAGCGCTGACCTCCTACCCAGATGGTAGAAGCCAGCCGGCTTCTCCAGTGCTAGCGGCCCACTTGGGCATGCCGCTATTCACCGCATGCGGAATCGAGACCTCCTACAACCCGGGTGGCTGACGATCTGGCATCTTCACCTGCTGAAGTGGCCCGCAGAGTTCGGGCCGCAAAACTCAACAGCACAGTACCTTGGGGCACCACAGTTCCCCCAGCCCATCCGGCTACGTCCGACTGATTCATCTTCGGTCGAGCGTCCTACGGATACAGACAGTGGTTCCTCTCCACACGGCTGGCATACAGCCACCGCTTCCTCTGGTCGCCAACACATCTTTTGTCACTGCCTTGATCAAAATAAAATGACGATCAATGGAGGTTCATTGGGTCGTGTTATTTTGGCCCTCACCCTTCGTGTTAGGCCGTATTATATGTCCGAAGATAAAAATGGTTTCAACGAACAATGACAAACAATTTTATTTAACTACAATTGAATAAAATCCCCTACCTCGTAATTGACATCACACCTCGACAAGCAGCAAAAGATGAACATTGCAGTAGTCGAGCATCGCGAAAGATGGCATCGTAGAGAACGGTGTCAACCCGTCAACATTGGAGGAAGGGTCGTTGGTGTAGGCGAAGATTCTCGTGAGTGGGGTCTTCTCATTTGATGCGGAGTAAGAAGAAGGTAGGAGAAGTTGTGGACCGTTCTTCGCCGAGAGAGCATGATGTTCTTTTTGGAATAATGAAGCTCCTCTAATTATCCAAAGGTTCCCCACCATAATATTTTCAAAGGAAAATATTATAGTAGACTTCTCCAATTTTAAAGAATTGCCATAAAAATAAAATTAATTAAAATGAGAGATGCCAATTAATTAATAAGGTGATTAATTAAATTGGTTGGCATCATCAATGTTTGGGAGGAGGAGAGGCTCCACTATAATGAGGGGATAAGATAATTAATTAAGTGGGGTGTAAGGGAGTTATGGGAAGATAAAAGGATTAGGGCCCGTGTGGGCCCCACAACACTAAATCCTCTCTTGGGAGGTTATGTGGTTGTGGGACCCACTTCTAGCTCATCTTGGGAGGAAATAACCTCCACTAAATATTAAAATTGTGTACAAAAAATTTTATTAATTTAGTATGAATTCATCAAAATTTAACATTCAACCTGCATTAAATGCAACTACGGTAATGGTCCCCTTATGTGAATACTGGTGCGGCGAGTTCATCAGTGTCCTCAGTTTTCAAATCTGAGCACCGATTAAAAATATAGGAAAACTCGCACGTATGTTTACTGAATGTACCCGAACAAAACATCAGAAATTGATTCTAGGGACACCTAGCCTCAGAATGAATTTCTGTCAGAAACCACAGACTCTTAAAATTCCTATGTTTTTAAGATAAAATTTCCCTTGAAATTTCCTGGTCATTACATTACTCCCTCCTCATGGCTTTACGTCCCCATAAAGCTACGAAACACACTAGGGAAAAAAAATGGGGGTAATGAGCTCACATCTGAGCCTCCTGATCCCAAGTGCTCTCCTGGAGGTTCCTATGCTGCCAGCGAATGCGCACCAAAAGAATTGAACCTCCATGTATGACTCGCTCCTGTCGATCCTCAATCTCCACCAGGACCTCCGTAAATGTCGCCCCGTTATCCATGTCCACATCCCCGTTGTCGAAGATGTGGGATGGGTCGTGCACATATATCCTCACCTGAGATATGTTGAAGATGTCATGCACCCGATGCAACTGAGGTGGAAGGGCATGGAGGAAATCCACCTCGCCTACTCTGCTGAGGACATGGAAAGGTCTGAATAATTATGGAGAAAACTTTCCACCCGGACCAAATCTCTGTAGACCTCATCGAGGTGAGACCTGTAGGAAAACGTGTTCGCCATCCTCGAACTCCAGTGGTCTCCGTCTCCAATATTCATATAACTTATATCTGCTCTATGGAGTTTTCATCCGCTCCTGGATGATCAACACCTTCACTAGTAGTCTCAAGATGGGCGTACTAGTCAACCTCTACCCCAGCTCCAGAAAGCTCTGCTGGAATCTCTCTGACCACACGAAGGGTTTCCCCCTCTTCATCAATGCAGAAAGCAGTGTAGAAACTCTAAAGTACTCTGGCAGAAATCCATGTCTGGAAGTCTCATGAGTGATCGACTGCACCCACTTATGCATGATTCCATCCTGTGCTGCCTGGGGTTTTCCTTTTCACTGACCAAGTAAATCTCATCCCAACATTGTAGGTAAACCACAACCTTTTTCCCTAATACAGTAAATATGTGTATAAACTATAGTTTCCCAGTCCATACCTAAACTAACTTCGTGAGGCCTAAACTCTACCACCAAGAGGTTCCAACCGAAACACTCACCTCAAGGGTCTGATCACACCATCAGCGTATGTGGGATTATCGAGTCTCCCCCTAAAGGTATATCCAGACGTGAGGGTCAAGTCAATAGATTAACCAGAAACACTTGGTTTGAGATGAGATCTGTGATAGGAATAAATGATTAGTGCCTATGTCTATTGACAAGATATCTAGTAATAGACATTGATCGTACCTCAAATCATTCCTAGAGCACTTGGGTCAAACTCTTTGACCGCATGTAGCTAATCTCTTCCCATACTCTCATGATCCTTGTGCCCGTCAGGGACTACAAAGGCCGGTGGTTGTAACATGTTGAAATGCACATCACCATATGATTCCCTCCTAGCTCTACTTCTACCAATATTATTCTGAAGATTCATCTATCCTTAACACATCCTATTCATAAAACATTTTACATTCCCAAGTCACTGAGACTGGCGTCAGTTCCTTAATTTCACACTAATAACATTCACTAGTTTTATCCATTCATCCAATGAAAATTTAACCACAAAGGCTCTCTCTAGCATCCTATCATAGGTAGGAATGCATAGAGGAAAAATAATGTGATGGATCAGATGTACCTAAACACATCTCACTCAGAGTTCCAAGCTCTGAACCACTGATTGTATCATATTCATCGATTTCTATAACGATCGGTACGCCTCGATGAATACTCAGCTACCGATATGTCATCATGTGGAAGCTGTAGAAGTTCTAGAGAACTCTTAGCTACCTCCTCATGCCAGTGCTCAACTACCTATATTTCGTGATCTCCTCTAATCATGATGGGTATCTGATGCTGAAATACATGTATGGCACTAAGCCTACAGGTTTCCTCTACCTGTACCGCCGGTAGTGTCTGCTGACCAATGAGCAATGATAGAGTTATCACACAACCTTAAGGTACCATCTCGGGAAACGATCCACGTACTGAATCCTCAACAATATACTAACCATCCTCATGGTCACTCACTGAATAAAATAACATTAGATAAGATCAACATCTTAAATACTAGTTTCTAAACTAGGCATAAAATTATAGTAATTGCCTCCAGCTAGTCCTATACTAGCCTGGAATGTTCATTTCCTCGAAACCTCAGAGGCCTCTACCATTGTGACTCGTGCAACTCTCTTAGTTGATGTGCACAAACCACCAGTGTGGCTGGTGGTATCTGCTGCGCAACGGATGGTGGTTCTACCGGTACACCACCTGAAGGTGCCATCATAGAAAGATTTTCCTACACCGGAGCCTCATCGCTCAGTGGATCATCATCAGGTAATGTCTCAGAACTCCAACTGACTTTCTGCGTGGAGGCATCCTGAACAGCTGTGACATGGTCAAAATATTATACCTTGTGAGATGACCTGGTTGGGATTACTTAAATAAAACTTTTGAAGACACTCATGTAATCTGTCTTTTTTTCACTAAGATGGAAATCAGAAGTCAGGGTCCTGGTGTATGGATACGTCGGTCACCGCACAAACACTGGACTCCATGAACTAAAAACTACACTCATAAGCCTTAACACAATTTCTTCATTGAAAATAAATATCAATGTCCTATGATCACCGGTATTTTATACTTTTCTAATACCAATTTTTCATGACTCGTCCCCTTGGGCCTACATCGTGACTACCCAAATCCCACCTTCCATAGGCCAGGGGCTGCTGACTAGCACCAAAGGTGATATTTCCCCAAATCATGGAAGGTGTTGCCTTTATAAAATGTAACACACATAACCATAGTATAATCAGAAACACAAACAATTTAATTTTGTATAAAAATTAGTGCTGAAAAGTAACGGGTCTAGAATTACAAGCCCCACTGTAAAGTACAAGGACAAGAAAAAACATGTAAAACTAAATGACAAACAGTTGGAAGGTGTCTAGAAGCTCCTGGATCATCCACCACGGATCCTACCTGAATGGTAGGTACAGATAGCCTCTTCAACACTCCACGCCCGCCTATCTCCTCTGAGTACTGACTCGTCGTGAGGTCCCCCTCTGGGTACTGTCCAGTCTTGGCGCTCTCGGCAGCCGTCAGCACTATCTGGCGTCTGCATCAAAAACAATGAGGTGCGGGTGTATCCCGTGTAGGGTTGAGTATAACAATACTCATTAGGGACCCTAAGACCCTCATGGTCTCACAAAATCCAACAAGTATAAACCAAAATGTATGATTTCAACAGATAACCATTACTTAGGTATATTCCCACACATATACCAAAGTTATCAAGTAACCCATATCAATCATGAAGAAAACACAAAGGTCATTGACATAGCTCAAAATAGGATTTTTTTCATGATGTCGAAACCACAGTTGCTGGAGAACTCCTCCTCTATCAGGCACAGTATTCATATCGCGACTCTGAGGTACTACTAACTAACCTTAGACTGCTGAGGTACTCCTCCGGTCGAGTACGGTGGGTCTGCCACCTCACACAGTAGCAGTCCCCGCCTTGGGTCTGCCGCCTCACATAGTAGCGCTTCCCCTGATAGCCTACATAGGTACTCCTCCTGTTGAATACCATAGGTCTGCTACCTCAAATAGTATCCCTGTACCACCATTCATCTTCCAACTCACACAATAGTTCTCTCCATTGGGCTAGCCAAGTCACTCTGAAATGAAGAAGTCAAGAAGTCATCAGGTCTCAGCCAACTACTAGGTCTTCGTACCCTTATGCTCGTCTCCGAGAGGATATTCTACACACTCTAATGTTTGATACACCACATGTCATGAAGTCCCATGAAGAAGTATCTCATAGGTCTTCCACGTCATATGGGTCTCATCGCAACAGATAGTGAGTCAATTGAACACTCGGTCTGTGAGTTATTAGCCTTTTTGTCCTAGGGGCCTGGTTGGTCTCATGTATGAACAAACCTGACCATATCTCAAATATACCCTGATCTTTTATGGGGTATACTCATAGGGACTGATTCTCAATGAACATACCAAAGCTGCTGACGGTTCATCAAACGGGCATCCAGTCTGAGAGTTATTGGTTTTCCGTTCTAGGGGACCGGTTTGTTTTTAAGCTCAAACCAACTCGATTGTAATCCAACAACATATGATTCTCAAGTGGAGTATTCCAGAAGAACCGTCTCATCAATAGGAAACCAACGTATATGATGACATGGAAATCAAATGTCTGATCCTTATATAATAAGTGTTTCCGCTCTGAGGGTCTGGTTAGTTTTGAGTCCATACCAACCCAGGCATTTTCCAAAGACATCCAAAACTCACATAGAGTAATTCAAAATGAACACCTCGTGGCACTGGTCCTAGTTCCACAGATGGCACGTCGATCGAACGCACAGTCGTGATGTAATTTGCATTTATGTGAAACAGGACCGGCATGTCAAGCCAGGTGGGTTGGTGGGGCGGCCCGTCCTAGATCGGCGGGTCTGGCCCAGCTACGAGGTCAACATTACCCGATATATCATGGCCTGTCTTAGTGGGTCACATCCTGACCCATGGCAGGCGGCCTGACCCGCGGCTGGGTGCGGCCCCCCAACATCCCGAACTGGCTGCGCCGCCCTCATGCCTGGCCAACCGAAGCCTGCCGGCTTCTCCAGCACGAGCGACCTACTTGGGTGGGCCGTTGTCTACCGCACGTGGTTCCAAGAGGCGACACAGCCTCCTCTTACCCGTACAGCCGACGAGCCAGCTAGTTCACCCCCCGAAGTGGCCCACAGACCTCCGCAGTGTAGCGCCTTGGGGCGCCGCAGTTCCACCATCTCGGGAGGCTACGACCGGCCGGTTTATCTTCAGCCGAGCGGCTCGTGGATGCGGGACACAGTTCTTCTCCACACGGCCGGCATATGGCCATTTCTTCCTATAGTTTCCACCACCTCTTCCATCACTGCCTCCATAGAAATAGAATGAGGATCGATGGAGGTTCGTTAGGTCATGTTCGTTCGGCCCGCGTCCTCCGTGTTATTGGGTATAATAAGTCCAAAGATAAAACATGGATTCAATGAAGAATGAAGAACAATTTTATTCAACTAAAATTTAATGAAACCCCTACCTCTTCATTGACTTTTCACGTCGACAAGACACGGAATACGAACGTCGTGGTAGTCTTACGTCGCCGAAGATGGTGTCGCAGAGAATAGTGTCATCCCATCAACGTTAGAGTAAGAGTCATTGATGTAGGATACGCTAATCGTGAGCCTTGTCTTCTCCCTTGATGTGGAGGAATAAAAAGGTAGGAGATGTCATTGAGCGTTCTTCACCGAGAGAGGATGATGTTCTTTCATAGAAGAATGAAGCTCCTCTAATTCTTAAAAGGTTCCCCACCAAAATATTTTCTATGGAAGATATTATAATATACTTTCCAATTTTATATAATTTCCATGCAAATTGAATTAATTGAAATTAGAGGTTCCAATTAATTAATAAGGTTATTAAGTAAATGGTTTGGCATCATCAATGTTTTCTAGGTGGAGAGGCTCCAACATAATGAGGAGAGGAGTTAATTAATTAAGGGGTGTTTAATGGAGTTAATGGAAGAAGAAAGGAATAGGGCTTCTGTGGGCCCCACCACACTAAATCCTCTTGTGAGAGGTTATGTGGGAGTGGGCCCTACATATAACTCTTAGTGGGAGTAAATAACCTCCATTAAATAATAAAATTTTGTAACAATAATTTTATAATTTTAGTATGAATTCCTCAAAATATAACATTCAACTCACATAAAATGCAACTGCGGTAAATGTCCGCTTAAGCGAATACTAGCTGTGAAAGTTCATCAGTTTCCTTAGTTTTCAATTCCACGTACCAGTTCAAAATATAGAAAAACATGCATGTACGTTTAATGAACGTACCTGAACAGAACTGCGGAAATTGATTCCAGGAACACCAGGTCTCAGAATCAAGTGTCGTTAGAAACCACAGACTCATTAAATACCAATGTATTTAAGATAAAAGTTTCCTTGAAATTTTTGTGACTTTAAATTACTACCACCTAAGGTCTTTACGTATCTGTAAAGATACAACACACAGTAGGGAAAAAAATGGGGGTTCTGAGCGCACATCTGAGCCTCCCGCTCCCAAGTGATCTCCTGGAGGTTCCCATGCATCCAGCGAATGTGCACTAGAGGAATCAACCATCCATGTAGGACCTGCTCATGTCGTTCCTCAATGTCCACTGAGACCTCTGTAAATGTCTCCCCATCATCAATGTCCAGATCCTTTTGGTCGATGATGTGGGATGGGTCATGCACATATATCATCAGCTGAGATATGTGTAAGATGGCATGCACCCGGTGCAACTGATGTGGAAGGGCTAGGTGGTATGCCACATCACCTAATCTACTGAGGACCTGGAAGGGTCCGAATAATCGCGGAGATAACTTGACACCCCAACCAAATATCTTTAGACCTCATTGAGGTGAGACCCTTACGAAAAACATTGTTTCCATCCTCGAACTCTAGTGGTCTCCATCTCATATCAGCATAGGACTTATGTCTGATCTGTGCAGTCTTCATTCGCTCCTGGATGATCTGCACATTCTCTGTTGCCTCATGATGGGGTACACATTGTTGGGAGGGGGTCGTGAAAAGATATATAATAGATGTATATACCAATATAGTGGAGGTGGATCATGTTTGGTGTTGAGGTGAAATATTTCATAGAGATATACATATACAGATTGGTGGGAAGCTGCAACATGAAAAAAATGGTTCAAGTTATTTTCACAAAGGTCGATGTTTTTTTATAATCCATTAGTATAACAAACCATCATTAAAAACACTTGATCATAAAAATTTATTATTTTAATTATATCAATTTTCATTGTCATTTAATTATGGATGTTTTGTTTTCATCACATAAATTAACAAATTCAAAAGAATGAAAGAGAGATCAAATATAAATTTTCGTGTTGTTAAATATTATATATTAAATGGATTATAAATCAAATTAATATTATAAATAATTTAATAGAGGTTGTATTGAATAAATTATATATAAAATATAAAATTCCTAAATTATATATATTATACCAATTAAACGTTCTACTACTTTAGGTAAAATTAAACAATATTTCAATGTTCTTGATCATCCAATACTAGGGTGATTTCATTTATCCATAAATAGTACATTGATTTTTTGGTTTGTATTTACATACTCTAGGTCAAGGGTTGAATTCCAATGAATCACATTGTTTAATTAATAGTAAATGATAACGAAAATCATATTTAAGGAATTTGGGATTGGAAAGTCCACTGATCATATCATGTATTTGTATATTAATGCAGTTTGTATTTTTAATTAATCCATAAAACCATTTAAATTGGTCAAAAACCAAGAATTTGTGTTTTGAGAAGGGTAATATGGATCCTTGAAACTATAATTTCATTTATATTGGATATTATAAATCAAATGGAGAGAGATAATGGGTTTCAATAAAATAATGGTACAATAATAAATATAACATTTATTTATTTGATCATGTTTCCTTAGACAATGTAACAAAACTCTTCTAATCATTGTTGTAGGAACTATAAAAAAAATAATTCAAAAATATCCTTGATATCCCTAATTTAAATGGATAACCTTATCAAGACACAAAAATTCCATGAATGGGTAATGATATTACTTATTATACTATGCCATTAATGGAAAATAAATGTGCACAAACAACCAATTATTGCTGTTCCAAGTAATGAGGCTATTGAGGTAGTTGTGCCACTATTTGAGGGAAAATTAATGATGCTAGTTATGTTCTATTATTATTTTTATCCTACATGAAAAATTATATTTTGAAGCAACATGAGGATATGGATGGGTATATCATGATCTGCGACCTTTGGAAACTATATCAAGAAAATGTGAGATACGAGAGTGGTGAGATCTCCAATTCTTGTTTCATAACTAATATGGTATATTCACTTATATTTGGACTATATATAATGGAGCTTATTATCTGAATTGAATTAAAAAACATCGTATGGATTAAATTCAATGAGAGTTGATTGTAGATCTCATACTCTCGTGACTACAACATACCTGATAAAGTATTATGGATAATTATTATATTGGAAATAATTATAGGATTATTTCAATGAATCATAATATGATTCATTATATCGATAAGGACATGGGGTATGAAAAACCTATTGTTTTTATAGTGAATAAAAAATAATAACAGTGTAAAGGGACCTAAGGATAAAAAATGAATAAAAATCTGACCACTGTTCTTCAAAGAAGGAGAAGAAAAATATGCATGGAAATGAAAGGGATGTAATATGTTTAAATCATGGAATGAAATTCCATTTGAAGAGGAAATAGACCCATAATCAATGGGATTCTAAGTGTATATTTTTCATCCTTTTTTATAATTCAATATCTACACATTTGCTATTACAAATTTCTTGTGGTTATAACATTTTATCCAAATTCAGGAACTACACAGAATACAATATATACATTTTGATGAGACACTGATTGCAAAACTTCTATTATTTTGAGGATGGATTATATTTCAATTTTTTACGACATCTGTTCATATCTAATATAAATTATATTGTGTTTAAGGTATTGTTATTATATACTAGATGTCACCCAAGAAAATAATATATGTTTCGTTTATATAAGTAAATGGTAATATTTTCATGTTTGGAAATAAAAGTTAATCCTTTTATAATGAAAACAGATGTTATGGTATATAACATTAAAAAAAATTTATTTTTGTATTAGTTATGAAAACAAATTTTTGGAAATAAATAATGAATCAAGTTCACATGACTCACATAACACCCATCTTTGGGATCACAGTTCTGGTCATGTGAATGAGAATCATTTGATAAAGATCTATAATGATGGTGCCTTAGGATATTTTGAGATTAACTAACCTGAAATTCTTCATCCTTTTTTACAAGGACAAATGAAGAAAACATTATTACTTCTATAGATTGATATATATCAATATCATGTAAAATTATAATCCAAATGGAATTAATTAGAATTTTTTTAATGAAATGTATCTTATATTTTCTTAATACCAAATATAAAATATAATTATTCTTTTAAATAAATTTATTTATCTAAAATAAATATTTTTTTAAATAAAATCCTTTTTTTACTATTCATGAAAAATAATTAACTTAAGAACAATTCAAAAAAATTAGCCAAAGGTAAAATTGCAATGCTGATTTAAAAAACTACATGAATATCTCATAAAAATATGTCATTATATTGGTGGTTTTTAAATTCAATTTTTTGTGAAAAAAATATATGAAATAAATTATATTTATTTAATGATAAATACATCATAAAGAATCATGTTGATTCATTAAGACACATTAATAGTAATTTTACCCAAAAAATTACATCACACTGATACAAAAAAATGATGAAACATATTCCACATCACATTCTCTGGTTCCCATGTAACTTAATCAAATTTATTGTTTCTTCAAAAAACATTCACTAGTTAAGGTCTTAAATTTGGTTGAAAAAAAACTCTTTGAACAAGAACCTCCAAAAATTGTTCCTCATAAAAAATTTCACGATGTAGTTTTATGACCTATATATTCAAAAAAATGAAGATAAATTATATAATTTCTCAAAATATATACATGTAATACCTCATAAACATAGGAGGCATTATATAAAATCATTAATAGATAAGACACAACTATAATATGGTCAATATCTTACCAGAGAATTATATATCTTTGTTCACCTAAACATTCATTATAATTTTAAAAACATTTTTAAAATAAATATTAATTGGAATAACTTCGGTCTCTAGATATCACCAATGATTATTAGATTAACTTTTGGGTTGACATTGATCATCCTTTCTATAATTTTGAATATATATGATCATGTCTAAAAATTCTTTATACTTAATAGATTATAATATATTTTGAATATCAAAAATCATCTAATTAATTTGGATTTCTTCAATTAATTTCATATATGTCTCCATAAGTACTCATTTAAATGCTTGATTGAAATCTATTGTTCTCATAAAGTTATACCAAATGATGGTGTTGATCCCAAAAACCATTGAAATACATAGAAAAATATATCAAAATCACTTCTAGATTATTAATGATCTTATAAAACCATCCATTTTTTATAGATGATAAGTAGTAATTTGACTAAACTATGTATCATGATCCTACTAAAGAATTTTATAGAATTTCCAGGAAATACTAAGATCCCAATTAGATTCAATTGAGTATGGTACACTATGAAATATCAAAACATCGTCAATGTTTTTACCGAATATGATATTCTTTTTAGAAATCATATCTAATAGATGAAAAATTAACTTATTATGAATGGATATTGAATACATACCAAATATTAAAGGTCCCTTTATATTTTTTTCTGAGTATGTTGATGAAGTCGAGTATCCCCTTTTACAATATCCATTTCGGTATGGGTAACAACTATAATATACATGTAGACTTATTTCCTTAAACTTTAACATTCCCAAAAACATGGAATAAGTATACATACTTTTCAAAATCCCATTTCATTTTATCGCCCAAAACAATACTCATTCAAATCAAAATACCTCTATGTACTTATAGGATAAAATGAGAATGATGATTTATGATCCTAATCTAACAACACATTATTTAAATATTGTATTGATAGAAAATTATTTTTTTAATAAACACTATCATTTTATAATTATCATGGAATAACAATCAAATATTCCCCACAATTTTTATAATTCAAAAACATATTTATTCACCTTATCAAGCCTCTAATGGATGTATTGATGAATATGAATCTAATAATGATGAGATATATACCATGTGCTCAATATTTCATGATCCCATTTCTGCAAATCCATATAAACTGTATAATTTTAAATCATCATCATGGAAAACATGGCATTGTATTTCATACTTTGATCATCACCTAACTTGTTCACCTTCTAATGGTGTGAATGAATCAAGTAGCCATATTCTTTTATCAACTCCAACAATCATCTCTGAAAAATATTCTATTATATCTATATAAATATTTATATTATGTTTTTATAATAACTATATATATCACTTAATTCAACATATATAATATTCCTTCATAACATTAACTACAAAATATCAATCATAACTAAAAATCATATGTCGGGTAATTTTATCATGAAATTTTTAATTTTTGAGAGGTATAATCTATAACAATATCATTCAGCCTGAAGAACCATCCCATACTCTACATTGATGCATGACAGAATATCATAAACCAATATTTATTATAGGTTACTCTAAGTACTCGTATAATGATTAACATCATCTATTTCTATTGGAAATTATCATCATAATCATCTATCCATAGGAACATGGAAACCATTCGAGAAAGCATAATGTGTGGAATATATATTCATGATAAATATTTTAAAAAGATTTGGAAGAATCCATCGATGAAATGAAAATGTTGGATCTTGGTTACTATGGTTAATCTATATATTTCTCAATAATTTAAATCATTTATGTATCAACCAATATACCCACACTTGAAATTATATGACCTACAAATGATATTTTTAATAACAATAAATGAAACATGGAAACATTTGACTATAAGTTATCCTTAATCAGGTTGATTAGCACGATCCACAAATCATCTTTATTGTATACCATTCTACGAAAATATAAAACAATAACATCTATAAAGACTACCACAAAATTACCATGATAATTTATAAAAACTATATTTATAAATTCCATAATGATATAATGATCATTGGTATGTATACATTTAATTACTATAAATTAGTTATTAAGAAATATCATATGAAGAACTATCTTCGTTATAACCTCTTTCTCCACCAATTTCTATTGATATAATGAACAAAGATATATATTAGAATATAATTGACATATTTATAAGTAATCACACCGACCATCTATATTGTGTAGAGGATACAAGTCTAGAATAGTTGTTTTTTATTTTATCGATAATTTATTCAGTGAAACATTGGCACTTATTCTTGTCAATGAAATGAATAGGATAACTCCATGGTAAAGAACATGATTAATGAATCTATTGTACATATTTTCTATGATATTCATATTTTTTTACATTAATTCATTCATGTTTATTCTATATGGAATGTTTAATATATTTTCTGCATCATGCATGATTTTTATTGAGAATTAAACTTCATTATTAGTAGGAAGAATTAAAATCTCCATTGAAAATACATAAAAAAACTACAATAAAATTGGCATATATTCAATGTTGATTTTCTACTAGACTATATGAGAAAAATATACCTCGTGAATAGTGTATAAAACACATATAATAGGTGTAATTTATAGAAGGAGTTCATGTTAATCTAGACATTGATATTCAATAATATGTTGAATCATGTAATTGAATATATCATCCCAAATACATGAAATTTTTTTATGTACATACTAAATTGTTTTGAATGAAATGGCATAAGAGACTTATTAAAATATATAGGTTTTTACCCATATTTTGAAAGTGGCCAGTCAGAGTAATGTATCACTAAGTAGGGATGGGGGTGATTCATTGATACTCTATTTCTTTTATGCTTCTATATAATTTAAACATCATTAAACTCCTGTTAGGCATTTCTATTCCTTGCGGAAAACAAAGTCAACACCAATCAACAAGAACACAATGATTTACAAGGTTAACTATTATATAAGAATAACTACATACTAGGTATGGTTTGGTGGTGATCAATTACCATAAAATCCTCTAAGAAAACAATCCATGGATTATAATGAGTATGAAGTACCATTACACTTTTATAGAACTATTAAACAATCCCACTAGTGCATGTATGCCCTCTTAGCACAATAGGGTAATACAATTGTTTTGAAACAAATCATGTTACCTGCACATATTCTCAATTCAAAAAATATATTCAATTGAAATAAAATTCATCAATTACATATCCAAAATTTATGTTAGAACCAAAAAGGGAATTGATTAAGAAATAAGTCTACCAAGATCGATTTTCCCAATCCGATTCACCATGTATGTTTCTTTTAAAACAATTCTCCAAGTACAATTTTACTAGTTGAATGAAATAAAAATGAACTAACTATAAAGACACGACCATAAAAAATAAAATAATGATGAATTAAATCAATAAATCACATTCTGGATCTTTTCAGGTATATATATTTAGAGAATTAAGACATTACTATTACATCTCAAAAGATTACAAAGTAGACACTTCTACTCTATTTTCAGTTTATCCATAAAATAAAAACTCTTAAAAAGAAACATGTCTTGTTACATGTTTTTAATACGATGTATTTCCTTTATCCCATCCTTGACCATATTCATCATTATGTCATTTGGAAAATATTTCAAAAAATTAGGATGAGCATAAAAAGCTCGGTAAGGGATACAGAAAGAAGGAAAACTATCAGTTTTTCAAAACAACAAATAAACTATAAATACTTTATCATAAGTAATATTTTTCACATATATTAAGTAGTAAATACTCTTCACTGAATAAAATATCATTAAATATCGTTTTGTAACCAAAATATTACCATAAAACCCATGTAATGAATACATAACATATAAAGGTAACTTGGGTCATAAACATAATTGAAAGGAATAATCATACGATCGATTTCCACACATATCACTAAATTGAATAGACATACGACTATATTACAATGCCAATGCATTGGAGGGTACAATGTAACCACCCATTCTAGTATTCACGGCACCACCCATCATATGGTTTATCACGTATCCACCCATCCAATGTCCATGTACCATTATAAAATCATAAGACATAAAACAAATATAATGGAATGAAAACATTTCGACAATTTAATCACAATATATCACTTAAATATATTGAAAAAACAAATACATTATAAAAACCATTTTCATGAACAAAATATATAAAAGAGTATATGGTTTATTTTTTAATCATTAGGAATTTTTACTGAAGCCAATGATCAAATAGTGCTTGAGGAGGTGGAAAAGGTCGTTGTCACCGCGTATGTTAAAAGAAACATTCTTTTTTGTATTTTAGTAAAATGGGTCATTGAAAAATATTCATTTTAAATTAAATAAAAATTAAAATGGGTTTATACAATGTATAAAATAATGTTGTGTATAAAACAAAATATGCCTAAATGAAAGGAGATTATGATGAAGGCCCTTACAAAGATAATATTCTTAGATTAAGGATAAATCAATTATGTAATTATGTGTGAAAAATATAAATACACCTAATATTAGTGGATATTAAGTGTAAAACAATCAGATTCCATCCACACATATTCATAGCACGACATAATCAAGAAGTAGAGGTTTAACCCAAAGAATTAAAATTAGGTTACGAAGTTCAATTGAAAAAATTCAATTGCCTAACGGCGTCACTTTAAACTTTAAAAAATGAGATTTTGAGAGATAAAAAGGGTATCTCATCACTTGGACGTAACATTTACAACAATAAGGATATATGTGAACATATCTCAATACAATAAGATGTAAATTAAAAGACCTATCAAAAATAAGTGTTTTAAAAAGAGGAGGGAGAAAGGTTCCCTTACCAATTTTGGTAACTTTTGAAACATACACCTCATAAAGGATGGGTCATCCAATGAAGATGTAAATAACCATAAATTAAATTATATTACACAAATAATACATCCATGGGTAGTAAATACACCACACAGAAGGAAATATTGGAAAATTTAGCATGAATCTCACAGGAATAATAAGTGAGATAAAAACCCCTTACCTCATTGTAATCAATCAAGTCATATGACCAAAAAATAATAAACACCAAATGAATCACATAATACCATGAATATAAATAGAATCATGATAATATATATTAAAATGTATTACAAAATACACCACATGAAATAAATAAGTGGCGGACACTGAAAATATCACAGTATTAAAAGTGAGATAAGAAATCCCTTACGAAAATTCATCACCATAACGGCTCCACATAAAACATCCAAAAATTGATTGATGAGATAAAATAGGGTCTCTCATCATATAAACATAAAACATACATTAATAGGAATATAAAAGAACAACCCTATATATAAGAAATATGTGGTTTAAAGGAATGACATAAAAGAGAGTACCTAAAAAGAAAGATAGAGGTTGGATCCCTTACCTCGAGTCCGACTTGTCTTGTTCATTTCATTATATTCGTGAATAATAAACTTAGGTAAATTTATAATTTCATAAGGAAATACTTTAAATTTTATTATTCAATCCATATCATATAGTATCTTGTTATAATAATTGGTTAATTATGGGACTTCGTATCATAAGTTTTGTCGATTTTCAGTACATGAGTTAAAAATATACTTGTTTTAGATGAATTGTCTGTGTAGTTATAATTACACCATCTCGAGAATAGTATTAATGATTTAAATATCCTATATATCCATAATAAATTCATTTTAAACTATTCCATAACATTTATAGATAGAAAATGAAGTTCACCATTCATGGAGACGGTAGGTCGTACATACGCATGAATGATACTTTCATTTCTTTGTCATATTAATGGAAGTATACAATATGGGAGATATATATTTATATATTATAATTCCAGTATAATATATATGTTATATAGGTTACATATTATCATTAATTGTATTATTTATACTTTCCATGTATTTCATGAAAGAGTCACATCACTTGAGGGGCGGTAGTCCACACTTCTTTGTATGAAATTATCGCAATTGAACAACATGCAAAGCATAAAGGTATGTTTTAAATATAAAATACAGAAGAATATAGAGAACATAAATACCATATATATCATATATAATATACAGTGTCATCATAATGGCCACCATTATAGGTGGTAGGAGATAATTGAACAATCATTGTTTCGTGAGGCTGTAGTTCAATATCCACATAAACTGTATGTTCCTCACACATTAAATGAAGGTGTGTGTAAATGTAGCTCGAATAATTATAAAAAAAACATCATAGTATACTGAAAATAAATTTTTTTTTACAAATTAAAGAAATAAAAATATTTTATGGGGTTGGTGAATCAAAATAAAACAAAAGGACATAAGAGAAGACATTACCTTTCAATCGGGTAACTCCCCTTGGATAGAACCAAAAGAGTTTCATGAAAAGCTTTGTTCATAAGGAAAGGATTATTGGATAGAAATATGGATGTTTATAGACAATAGGAGAAGGGGTTGTATGTGCCTAGGGTATGATAGGTTTGGGTAAGGGGGTAGTGGTTGGGGCCTTTTATAAGAGGGAGGAGGGTCACTCTTGGAAGGTCGTGAAATGTTACTTTATTATGAAATTATGGTCTGATTTCAAAGGTCCCATAGTGATATATTTCTAGGATGTGGTGATAAGGGTTAATAATACACCCATATAATAGTTTTTTGAAAACATTAACTCTCATATTTGACCTTATCTTTTTATTTTATTTAAATCATTCATTAATGAGGTAATCATTGCATCATCATTGTGTCATAAATAAATTTTTTTTATTTACTGTATAAAAATTATAAATAAAATTCCATGATACAGGAAATAATTTTAGATTTACAATGACTATTTATAGTCTAAGATATCATTTATATAAATAGAACTAAAATTGTTTTACTAGGTGATATATACTTTGGTTATACTTTCCTTTAAACAAATTATATACCAAAAGGTCACTATAACACTAAATTGATTACATGGGGTCGCATGGTTTGGAAAAAGGCATCCCATGGTCGACCATGAATCATAAAATGGATTTGGACACGATTTGGGGGACATTTTATATTATTATGAAATTATTTTATTACCCTTAACTACCTGATTACTAATTAATCACGATAACTATAGACAATTGACGTCGTTACTATTCATAATGTCCAAAACCAAAAGAGACTTAATTACATAATTTGAAACTTATGATTCCAAATATGGAATCCATTTTATCAAATTACAAAAATAGAAATTGCGGTAATTAATTTAAAAATATTTCCCATTAGCCAAAACCAAAGATGAATATTTACGAAGTAAAATCTATCAAAATATTGATTTGTTTTAATATCCAATTTAAAAGTGAAATTACATCCAATGAGAAAAATTGTATTAAATGTTAAAAATTTAATTTAATTACACTTTAAAACAAATTAAAAGGTCAATCTAACTATATAATTATGTTAGATGAAAAAGCAGTTTGGATGTAAAATGCGGTATTTTTCACTATTCATTAAAAATGAACATCTTGTCAGAAAAATAACAAAAATTTATCCAAAGTAAATTTGATATTACAAATTCAAAAATTCTGTCCATTTTACCAAATTCAAAACATAGAAGTTTCATTAATTAATATTATAATTAATTCCCTCTATCAAGACAAATAGAGTGTTTTTAAGAAACAATTTCTATAAAAAGATTGACACTTGTTTATGTCCAAATTCCAAGTGAAATTCATTAAAATGACCACCTTTAGTTTAAATTGTAAAAATATATTTTAACTACACTTTAAAATCAATTAAAAATATAATCTTACCATATAACTATATTAGATTAAATGGAGGTTTTGAATTAAAATACAACATCATTAACTATTCATTAAAAAATGACCTTTATCTGAAAAATACCAAAAAGATACACAAAGTAAATTTTGATGTCCCAATTCTAAAAAAGTATTTGATTCTATCAAATATAACATATAAAATTTTCAAAAATTGGATTTAAAAATGGTTCCCCCACAAAAGGATGTTAATAAACCTTTTAAAGAATATTATAATATTTGCACTTAAAATTGGAATCATTCAAATTTTATGCCACTATAATTTATTGGAGAAAAGTAAATATATTTAACAAACATATATAATCATTTTGTAGTTAGTTATGTTCCTTTCATCTATTAAAATTTCTAGGAGTTATCTACCATTTAAAATAATATTATTATATTATTAGTGTGCAACATAAGATTTAATGAAATGCATTGTTGCATATTGGCTACGCCATCGAACATTGAATTCCCTTCAAAAATATTAATAAATATGAGAATGTCATAATCTTTATTTACCCAAGATGTTAAATCCTTCCCCCCTTCTGGGAACTGCATCATCACAGCTTTAAAATTTGGCTGGAAAACTTCATTGAATGCCCCACATCAGAAAAAGAGTAAATTAAACTATCACTTTAAAAGAATGAAAGTGATGTAAAAAGGTCACCCGAGACAACAGATACTAGTATTCCATGAAGACATGGATATAGAGGAAAAAACAAACCATCCGGTTCTGATGGAGAGTAGTAGGAAAATAGGTCTAGGATAATGTTAACCTCCAGAAAATCCCAAACGTGTGATGGGTTAAACGGTATTTGTTCCCCAATAGTAAAAGTTCAGATAAAACGTTTATGTTTTATGTTACTTTTAATTGAGGAATTTATTTATGAGCTTATCTAAATAATAATAGACTTACTTACTTGTCATGTAGAATTTCATCTCTAACTAGATTTTTTAGACAAACTCATATTTTCCCCAAAAGGTGGGTATTTAGGATGACATGTTCATATTTAGAGCGCTATAATCAACTTCTAGAGAATCACCTAATCCAAAAAAGAGAACTATATATTTCCCATGTATTTAGACCCTAACCAAAACCAAAATGGTTAGAACTAGATCTGATAATCCCCAAAAAGGATAATCTTTTACAAAAAGAAAAACTATGCTTAATCTCCAAAATTTTCAAAAAAAATTACCCAACGTTCAATAAATACCACTCAATAAATATTTGTACATAAAATACATCCAATTAATCCAAACTAATATTGGAACCCAAATCTCATAATAATTTTATCAGATAATCTTTCATGATTAATATTAACATTTATCTTTAAATAACATCGACTACTCTTAAAGTCTCATACTAAAAAGTAATTAACCTAATAACATATTCTCTATGATAGGTTAATAATTTCGATAAATAACCCAAATCCCCTTATTTCCATAATAAAAACATAGATTCCGCCCAAAATTTCAACCATTACTCCATAAATGACATCTCATTGTATTCTATTTCCCTTAAGCATATAACGTTACCCAAAAGAGATAACATCTTCCAAAATAACATTTATCACATAATCAAAAAATCATATTCCTATATTAAGGATATATAGTTCAAAAAAAACATAAGTTCCGAAAATCAGCGTATTTTTTATCCATAATATAATTTAACCAGAAATAATAAGTCATTCAAACTAGGGACATCACGTAGGCCAGTGGTAGGAAATGTACCCTTGTTTCCCTTCATTTGTGGGTTCAATTCGCTTGGCCTTGCCAAATGTGATGGGTTGTCACCCATCTTACCGTTTTCCCTTTTTATAAGACTCAAAAATAACACTAACATATGTTAACCTTAATGTTTCACTTATACCTTTCATTTTCACACCAACACATTAATACCTCAACATTTTAATTCATGAAGCCTAATATAAATTTTACTTTATTTTATTTCACCCACCAAAGAAAAAATAAAACTATGACTAATAGAAAGAGTATAATACATTCGTCATGGTGTCCATATGGTTTCATCGTCATCTTGTTCTCATCGGTAGAAGGTCCATGCATTGTAATAATAATTTAGGGATCCTTCAAAATAATTTTCTTCCATCATTCAAATACACCTTGTACAACCTGAGTCATATGCGCGTTCACAGAAAAATAGTTTTGGAAAATAATCATGTACGACATATAATTTCAAAACATCCAGTAAAACATGGTTTTTATAAAATAGTCGGACCAAATTTGAGTTGAAAATTTAAATTAGTGGTCCTTTTAAAATACCATATGCATGTGCTGCGAGACTATATTTTAATATCAAATATAAATAGGTAGCACAAGGGTCCCCTTCTTCGACACCTTTTTCAAAATCATAATATGCTTCAAAATCTTATGATATGGTAATATATTTGAAAATGCCTTGATAATATTTACATTTCTTGAAAATATGTGAATATTGTGATAATAAGATTTTTTTAAATACAACCCATTATCCACGATGATATTGAGGTATAGAGTAGGTGTTTGATATCTCAAACAACTTCTTGCAAGTGAGTTATATGCTAGAAAAAGTTTAACAATCATCTAAACATGACTTTGCAATAATTATTTCAAGAACGTAATAAGGAAGTGATAGGAATGTTGTTTGAGATCCTCCTCCTTCAATTTGAAACTGACTTTTCATGATCTGAAAAAGATATAAAACAATGATTTAACTGAAATAATAGACATAGGGGCTAATCATGTGTCTAACGAAAACTCCCAATCCCTAAATTTTTCTAAACCGACCTTTGATAGCAACTATAAGGACCCGAACATAAAACATTACATAATATTTAATTAAATGAATAATTCAAATTGAGGATATTTTAATGTTTAGAGTATTAGAGAATTAGAACATAAATATTACATCTTAAAAGATTACAAAGTAGACACTTCAACTCAGTTTCCATTTTTTTCATAAAATAGAAATACTTAAAAAGAAACATGTCTAGTTCCATGTTTTAGATAACATGAATTTTCTTTGATCCCATCCTTGACCCTATTCATCATTAAGTCATGTGGAAAACATTTCAAAAACTGGGGATGAGCATAAAAAGATTAGTATGTGATACAGAATGAAGGAAAACTGTTAGTTTTTTAAAACAACAAGTAAACCATGAATACTTTATCATAAGTAAAACTTTCCACCATTATGAAGTAGTAAATACTCTTCACTGAATAATATATAATTACATACCATTTTTTAACCAAATTATTACCATAAAACCCATGTAAAGAACCCATATAATATAAAGGTAAGTTGGGACATAAACATACATAAATGGAATAACCATACGTTCGACGTCCACACATATCACTAAATACAATAGCCATACGACTAACTTCAATACCAAATGCATTGGAGTTTATAATGTAACCACCCATCATGGTATTCACAGCACCACCCGACATGGGGTTTATCATGTAACCACCCGTCAAATGTCCAAGTACCATTATAAAATCATAAGACATAAAACAAATATAATGGATCGAAAACATTTCCCGATTTCAATCACAATATATCACTTAAATGTATTGACATATCAAATCCATTATCGAAAACATTTTAAAGACCAAAATACATAAGAAATTATATGGTATTTATATTCTTTTAGAAACATTATGGCTTGTTAAGGAATCCAAAGATCAAACCGTACTCACTACGGCGGAAAAGGACGTTGTCACCGCATATTTTAAAAGAAACATTCCCTTTTGTCATTTAGTAAAACACATAATAGAAAAAGATTCCATTTGAATGAAATGAAAAGTCAAAGGGTTTTATACACCGTATAAAATAATTTTGTGGATTAAAAAAATATGCCTCAATGAAAAGAAAACTGAGATGAATTCCCGTACAATGACGGTATCCATAGATTAAGGATAAATCAATTACATAATTATGTGTTACAAATATAAATACACCCAATATAAGTGGATATTAAGTGTAAAAAAATCAGAGGAAATCCACACATATTCATATCATGACATAATGAAGAAGTAGAGGTTTAACCCAAATAATTTAAATTGGATTAAAAATTTCCCTTGAAAAAATTTGATTGCCTAACGGCGACACATTAAACTTTAGAAAATGAGATGATGAGAGATAAAAATGGTATCTCATCACTTGGACATAACATTTATAGAAATAAGGATATATAAGAACATATACCAACATAAGAAGATGTATATTATAAGACCTCACAAAAAGTAGTCTTATAAAAAGTGGAGGTAGAAAGGTTCCCTTACCGATTTGGGTAACTTTCAAAACATACCCCCATGAAGGAAGGGTCATCCAATTAAGATGTAAATACAAATAAATTAAAGTATATTACACAAATAATATAATAATGGAAAGTATATAAACAACACAAAATTAAATAGTGGAAAATGTATCATGAATCTCACGGGAATAAAAAGTGAGATAAAAACCCTTTACCTCGTTTTAATCAATCGCATCATACGACCAAAAGACAGTAAAAACCAAATGAATCACATAATACCATTAATATAAATAGAACCATGATAATATATATTAAATGCAATTAAACAATACACCAATTAAATAAATAAGTGACGAACAATGGAAATATCACGAATTAAATGTGAGATAAGAAATCCCTTACGAAAATTCGGCAACCTAACAACGCCACATAAAACATCCATAAATGGATTGATGGGATAAAATATGGTCTATCAACATATGAAAATAAATCTTACAGTAATAGTAATATAAAATAACATCCCCCAACATAATTAATATGTGCTTAAATGAATCGACATAAAAGAGAGTACTTAAAAAGAAAGAGAGAGGTATGATCCCTTACCTCGAGTCTGACTTGTCTTGTTCGTTTCTTTATATTACTGAATAATAAAAATAGGTCAATTTATAATTTCTTAGGGAGATACATTAGATTTTATTATTCAATTAATATCATATATTATCATGTTATAATAATTAGTTAATTATATGAGTTCATATGATACGTTTTGTTGATGTTTGTTATACGAGTCAAAAATAAACTTGTTTAAAAAGAATTATCTGTATAGTTATAATTACAACATCTCCAGAATAGTAATAATGATTTAAATATTCTATATATCCAGTATAAATTCATTTTATACTATTCCATAGCATTTGGAGAAAGAAAATGAAAGCAGCGTTCATGGAGACGGTAGGCCGTACGTACGCATGAACGCTACCTTCATTTCATTGTCATATTAATAGAATTAAAACTAAATGAGATATATATATATTTTGTAATTAAAGTATAATATATATGTTATATAGGTCACATAAGTTTATTAATTTCATTCTTTTAACATTCCATGTATTACAAGATTGAGTCACATCACTTGAGGGGGCGGTAGTCCACGTTTCCTCATATGAAATTATCGCATTTTCACCACGTGAATGAAAAAAGGTATATTTTAAATATAAAATACAGAATCATATAGGAAACATAAATACCATATATATAATATATAAAATATAGTTACATCAAAATGTCTTCCATTAGAAGTGGTAGGAGATAATTCAACAACCATCGTTTCGTGAGGCAGTAGTTCGCCGTCCACAGAAACAGTATGTTCTTCACCCATTAGATAAAGGTGTGTGTATGTGTAGCTCAAATAAATCTCATAAAAATATACTAGTATATTTAATATACTGGTTTTGTTACAAATTTATGTAATAAAAAGTTTTTATGGGTTGGATAAGGAAAATAAAACAAAAGGTCATAAGAGATGACATTACCTTTAAATCGTGTAACTCTCCTTGGTTTGAACCAAAAGGGTTTCTTGAAGAGATTTATTCTTAATTAAAGGATTTTATGATGAAAATATAGATGTGGAGATACAGTAGGAATATGGTCGTGATGAGCTAATGTCTTGAGAGGTGTGGGTAAGGGGGTAGATGTGGGGGATTTTTATAAGAGCAAGGAGTGACACTCTTGGAAGGTGATGAAATGTTACTTTATTATGAAATTATTTTGGGATTTTAAAGGTCCCAAAATGATATAATTAGTGGATAAAGAGATAAGGGTTAAAAATAAACCCATCCAATATGTTTTTTACTAGTTTAATTTTTATATTTTAACTTATATGTTTATTTTATTTAAATAGTTCTTTAAAGAGGTAATCGTTGCATAATCATGGTGTCATGAATAAATTTATTTATTTAATTACTAAAAATTATAAAAACAAATACCATGATGTAGGAGATATGTTTAGCTTTCTAGTCACTATTTATAGTCCAAGAAAGCATTTAAATAAACAAAACTAAAATTGTTTTACTTAGGTGATACGTATTTTGGTTATACATTCCTTTAAAATAATAATATAATAAAAGGTCACTATCACACTAATGTTATTCCATGGGGTCCCAATGTTTGGAAAATGAGATCCCATGGTCTTTCATGACTAAAAAAATGATTTGGAAACATGTTGGAGTCATTTTATATTATTATGATATTATTGTATTACCCTTAACTACTGGATTACTAATTAATCACGATAATTATAGAAAATTGACGTCGTTACTATTCATTATGTCCAAAAAAAAGAATATCAATTACTTAATTTTGACCATATAATTCCAAATATGTAATATATTTTAGCAAATTACAAACACATAAATTGATGTAATTAGTTAAATAATATTTTCTGTTTTCCAAAACCAAAGACGAGTTTTTAAGAAGTAAAATCTATCAATGTATTGATTTGTTTTTATATAGAATTTAAAAGTGAAATTACATCCAATGACCAAAATTATATTAAATGATGAAAATATAACATTATTACAATTTGAAACCAATTAAAAAGAAAATAAAACTATATAATTAAATTAGTTGAAAAATCAATGTTGAAGTAAAATGTAGTATTTTTCACTATTCATTAAAAATGTAAATTTGTCATAAAAATAACAAAACATTATCCAAAGTAAATTTGATATTTCAAATTCAAAAATGATGTCCATTTTACCAAATTCAAAACATATAATTTGAAGTAAATAATTTTATAATTAATTCTCACTGTCAAGACAAATAGCATGTTTTTAAGAAACAATATCTATCAAAAGATTGACACTTGTTTATGTCCAATTTAATGTGAAATTAATTTCAATGAACACCACTGGATTAAATAGAATAAAATATTTTAACTAAACTTTAAACTCAATTAAAAATATAATCGAACCATATAAAAAATTAGATTAAAAGGTGGTTTTGAATTAAAATACAACATCATTCATTATTCATTAAAATGATCTTTATCGAAAAAATACAAAAAACATACACAAAGTAAATTTTGATGTCCCTATTCTGAAAAAGGATTTTATTTTGTCAAAGATAACATATAAAATTTTAAAAATTTGTATTTAAAAAGGGTTCTCTATCAAAAGGCGGTTAATCGTCCTTTTAACGAATATTATAATATTTTCGCTTAAAATTGGATTCATTCGCATTTCAATACTCTATCATTTATTGGATTATATTAAAAATATTTAAAAAACATATATAATAATTTTGTAGTTAGTTCTATTCATTTATGCTATTAAAATGATTAGGCGTTATCTACCATTTAAAATAATATTATTTTATTATTAATGTGCAACGTAAGATTTCAAAGAAACTCATTGTTGCATATTGGGTATGCCATCAAACAGAGCATTACCTTAATAAATATTAATAAATATGAGAATTTTATATTATTTATTTACATGGTATGTTACACTAGCACATCATTAATTTATAATATAGTACTTCATTAGTCTGAGAAACCTAATTCGGAGATACCTGGTATGGAAATACCGAAGACGATTAATTCATACCAATACCAAAATCAGCTGAATAGATTTGAAAAGAAGAATGATATGATTCAATAAATATGATAAATCCTAAATATAATGATCAGTAAAATACAGTCACTGCAATCTAGCCTCTTCTCTTTCACTTCTTCCAAATCAAATTTTCTTCAATACAAAAGAAAACTGTACCACTTTTTCTCTATGAAAACAGAAAGATTACATCACTAATACAATCAACATTATTTTATCATCACATAAGTAAAATGTTCTTTATGCCTTTTATAGGTGATAGATATCATATTTAGGCAAGAATACCAAAATACTTTCCCACTTACTTAAATTCACTGAATTTTTAATGCTTTTGAAAGGAAATCACTAAAATATGGGGATGATTGTTTTGAAAGACAATCGATACATTCTGGAAATAATTGTTATTTTATTTTTTTTAAAAACCATTGGCACCACTTCATTCTCTCTTCCATACAAATATGAAAATTGTAAATATTATTTTTTTTATTGTTTTTTAAAAAATAGGAACCACTTTTTCCCTCTCCCATATGAATATCATAAATATGAATATGATTTATTTCAGATTTTTTTGAAAAACAATCTGAATATGATTATTTTTTATTGGTTTATAAAATAATTTGAATATGAATCATTTTTTATTGTTTGGAAAAACAATCCAAATATGATTTTTTTATTAGATGCATATCATTCAATCTTCTTTCTTGTTATCATGCTTTCATCAAAAGTACTCAATTAAACATATGATTTATATGAAATAAAAATTAGAAAGGCATCATTGCAATTGATTCAATTGTAGTCTTAGAGACTCTAATTATATGTCCAAACAAACACCTCTTTCATTATATATTTACAGTGAATCAAATTACTATCTACTTCCAACATGATGTTTTCACAGTCATATATTTTTATTCTCATTTAAATAGACTTTCATAGTAACTCTTATTTCTATCAATATGATCGTTAAAACAGTTTTTTTCCCAAAAAATAATCATATAAAAATACATTTCTTCATTCCAATAAAAACCTATCACCAATAGAACAAAAACTTCTTACAATCACTTTCATTCCAAATTCTCATTAATAATATTCCTTTCTTTATTCAGTATACCTATCGATTGACAACAAATAAAATGGAAACACAAATTGGGCCTCAAAATCTCCCCCTTTGTATTTTTTTGTGAATAACCACATCA
This sequence comes from Viscum album, assembly GCA_963277665.1. Lineage (NCBI taxonomy): Eukaryota > Viridiplantae > Streptophyta > Magnoliopsida > Santalales > Viscaceae > Viscum > Viscum album. Next base: position 1,624,150,938 of record OY728157.1, on the reverse strand, counting down.
AATACATGAATAAAAAATAGGATTTATATTATTTCCTTTCCTTATCCTCCTATTTATTTTTTCATTTTCTCTCCACCTTTCATTATGTCTCCCCCTTATTGGAAACAAATTTTGAAGGGTCCGTCATGATAAATTTATCCATTATTAGTTAACAATATCTATTTCTAGAGGACCAGAATTATCATTATCAAGGATATCACATTATTTTATATACAAAGAACCTTTAACTTAACAACACTAAGTCTTCGTGGGAGAACATGGTGTAGAACAAAAGAGTTTATAATCAATGTGAGCAATTGTTTCCTTAACACAACATTCATGTAATATATATTCCATACTTCTTTTATCATTATATTGGTTGGAGTAATTAGTTAAGGAATTTGTCTAAGATAAAAGTAAAATTCATCCATCTCAAAAAACATATAATATTGTCCAGATGTCTATGAACAAAACATTTAAAAAAATTGACATCCTTATTAAATTTTTTTCAACAAAATCTAAGCGACTCATCAATTAAAACTTCTTTATTTACACTCATTTAATTCAATAAAAGTTAGCACAAGTATGCAAAGATATTGGGAATTAAGTGGAACATCAATTGTTTATTAGAAACAACAATCGAAATGAGAGTCCACTCTCAGTAATCCCTCTTCTTCTTCTTCGTGGGTTTTTCATAGGATGTGATTTTTTCCCTCTGTTTATCCTTCTCGAGTTTTGTAACAAATTTCATCTAATATACCAAATCTTCTCATGAGAATTTCAAATTTTCATAATATTTATGAACATCCATGTTATCATATGTTGGATATATATTTTCCATGCATATCATTTTTCTCTAGAAAGATAGTTGAACATGTTATGATATAATGACCATCTTTCCTGGCTTTAACATTTTTTTGATACATTTTCGTCATAATTTCTTATATCATCATATTTCTTATTCTTACTTTATTATTTTAAATTTTTTTGTGATTCCTCCAATTTTTTATCTTGGCCTATGTGTTATGGACAATCAATTATGATATATTTCTTTTGTAACTAAGATGAACCTTTATTATTTGCTTCCAAAATATATGGATTATTAGAATTTTTATGAACCTTTTTTGGGTCAGTATGAAAACAATACATCATTTTGAAAAATTTATAGGTTTGTCACACCTTTCAAAAATACTTTCCAATGGTTCGAGCCTATTTTCAATGTTTACTTTATTATTCTCATATTTCTTCAATAAAACCATCCCAAACATCTTGTTGTGAGTGAATTGACACCCCCACAAACCATGAATTCCTAAAATATGGAATAATAATATATTTTTTGGTTGAACCAAAACATATTCTATGTATGTCCAAAATCACCACAATACGGAAAATATCCATAAAAAGAGTATTTTCATCTGAAACATTGTTACTATCTAGAATTGAGAATGTGTTTCTCTACCACCTTCTTCTCATTATTTTGAAATACACCACACATTATGTTATCAATATTACAATACCTTTTCTTTTCTAAAATATCATATCTATAAGTATTGGAAACATTTAAAAATTTATATTGTTTCAGATCATTTTAAGAATCCGAGTTTATTGAGACAATGGAATACACAACCTTGTTGGTCTACGAATCATACATCGCATTCCTAGTTTTATTCTTTTCAACAACAATTCCATTATTATTCTCATAATTTAAAAGGTAAATTGTGTTAAACCATCTCAATTTTCTCATTATGATAAAATTCACAAACATTAGTGATAGAGTATAGGAAACATAGTCTTTTCTTTTTACCTTAAAAATATTTTTCGTAGAAAAGGTTCAACTCTTTTTATTTTTATTTCACTTCAATTCCAAATTCACATTAATATTATTTTCTTCATCATGAGATTTCTTCAGGTCATTAATTTCATTTTCATCCATTACATTATCTTTAAAAAAATATCTTTGATTTCTTGTGGATGAAGATTAATCTTAAAACATTTTTGTTTATATTTTCATGTCTTCTGATATTTATCAATAATTATTTAAATAGTTCATAAAAATGCATCTCATGTTGAGTATCTTCATCATCAGTAGAACATCTTCTGAATTCTCCATCAATAATTTTTGTAATAAAAATATCTTCCCCACAATGCCTAATGGAATTTTCATATTCAACTTCAGATTGTTATTATATATCAACAAAACCACTTTCATTACTTATTGAATTTTCCTCACTAACTATTGAAATAAAAGTGTATTCTTCACAATAATTTATAATATATTCACTATAATCTTCCTTAGAAAAAAATATTTCCATTTTGGATTTGGAGAAACTCTTATCTTCCCATTGAGAATATAATTTTTCTTTATCACCCTTTTTCTTCCATGAACATATTAGACTTATTTCATCATTTCACATTCATCTTCTTCACATTTTTATTCATTTACACATTGATGAAAATAGGAAACAAATTTACAAATAGATCCAAATTCAAATCAATTTAATGGAACTTTTACTTTATACCTTCCCATACCTCATTTCACATTCATAGAAATCATGGAAGAAATTGAATCATGATTTTTATATAACACATTTTCAGGGTCAGAATCTCCAACTTATTCTTCTTCAAGAATCATAGTTTCTATATTGTAAGCCATCAATGTCATTTAACTAGAAAAATCAGTTTTTACCTCCATATAATTATTCCTTCTCATTTAATATGTAATGAGAGTACAATGTAAATCATTAAGAGATAATGGGTCAGGAAAGTTATCATCCAATAAAGAAACTATTACACGAAATTTGTTAGGTAGAATTATCAAGATCCTTTCAAACATATTAGAATCATCCAAATTTTCACCATGACATCTGATATTAACTGCTATGTATTTTACCCTAGTTAAAAAGTCCCCAATAGACTCATGCTCATCCATCATGAGATCTCCATACATCAATAGTTATAATTTTAACTTTTTTTATTCACATGTGTATTTCCATCATATATGTTTTTCAATTTATCCCACATACCATTGGTTGTGTCAACACCTATTACCCTCATGAATTAAATTTAAAAATGTGATGAAAATATACCATTATTCACCCGTTCATGATTCTAAATGAGTCTCTTATCAAAAATTTAATTGGAGTTTTATTTATAATCGGTTGAAACTCAACTATTGCAGCTTCAAGAACATCATAACTAAAATACATAAGATATAGAAGCATTTTATCCTTCTAGAAATGATAGTTCATTCTAAAAAATACAGTAATACAATTAATGTTCACAATATTCACATTCTTCAACAACAATTAATATTGAAGGGAACCTCACCCTGATACATATTGAAAGTTCACTTTCAGAGTAATGTATAACTGATAGGGGGATTGGTGAATCTATGATACTATTATTTATTATTGATTGTATTAAATTGAAACAACCTTCACATCTTGTTAGAGATTTCAATTCCCTCATAAAATAAAACTCAACACACATCAATATGAACACAATGATTTACAAGGTTCACTATTCCATGACGATAGATACATCCTTGGTATGGTTTGGAAATGATCTATAACCATACAATCATCTAAAAAACATTACATTATAATGTGTAGGAAGTACCCTTACACTCGTGAAGCACTATGAAACAATCCCACTAGTGTTTATACACCCACATAGCATAATAGGGTAATCCAATTGTTTCGTATCAAATCCAGTTACAGGTATTTCATTTCAATTAAACAAATATATTCTATTGAAATAAAATTCATCAATTCCTTAACAAAAATAATGGTAAGAATATCAATAGACTTTGATAAAAGAAATCAGCCTAAATGTAGAGTTTGATTTTCCCAGTCTGATTCTCTGAGTACGATTCATTCAATTCAATTTTTGAAGTCCTATTTTCCTAATAGAATGAAAAAAAAATTAATCAGAACATCTTGAATTTATAAAAAATACATTCTCAGTTCGATAAACCCATTAAAAAAAATATCTATTATGGAAATCCTGAAGCTGATAAATTCATCCCAATATCAAAAACCACTGAATAAAATTGACGAGGTCAATATGATAATTCATTGAATATGATAAATTGTGAATACAATGGTCATCTGAATATAGTCATTACAATCTTTCCTCTACCCTTTCACTTCTTCCCTATCTATTTCCCTCCAAGACAAAACATAATGGCACCTCTCTCTCTCTAAATACGCATAGCTTATTTATATAATACAATGAACAGTACGTCAGCATCACACAAGTAAAATGTACTTCACACCTTTTATAGGTGACCTGAAATATATTTAAGAAGGAATCCCAAAACACTTTCCCGGTCACATAAATTCATCAAATTATGAATTTGTTTGAATGATAAATGATTCAATTTGGATATGATTTTTTTGAAAGACAATAGATACAATCTGCAGATGATTTTTGTTGGATTATTTTGAACGAAAATTTGGTACCGCTTCTTTCTATTTTCCATATGGATACAATAAATCTAATTAGGATTCCTTTATGGATGTTTTGAAAAAAAATTTATACCCCTTCTTTCTCTCTTCCATATGTATACGATATATCTTAATTTGATTCTTTTCTAATTTTTTGGAAAAACAATCTGAATATGATTATTTTTTGACTATTTTGAAAAAAAATCTTTATATTAATATTTTCTAATTGTTTTGAAAAACAATCTGAATACAATTCTTTTCCTATTAGAATCTTCTCATTCAATTCCATTTATTTTTATCAACATTTACATAAAAGTTCTTGATAAAATTCCTCAATTATATGAAATAGAAACCTAAAATCCATTATCATAATCGATTCAATAATAGTTGTAGTCACTCCAATTCTTCAGCAGAACTAACACCTCTTTCTCAATGAATTCAGAATTAATTTTATGACCATATTCTTCCAGCAAGATGTTTTCACTTTCAAATATTCTTCATCTCTTTATAGTAGACATTCACCGTGATTCCTATTTCTATCAATATCCCCAGTAACACAATTTTTTCGAGAAAAAAATTGAATCAAATCGAAATAAATTTCTTCTTCCCAATAAAATATATAAGGCACAAAACAAACACTTCTTTCATTCTATTTCCTTATAAATTATTATTCATCAACAAAAATTCTGTATTCATCATTCTTATCGATTAAAAAATAGTAAAACCAATACATAACACGGGAATTACAAAATGTGTTCCATTTTAGATGAATTATGATTTAGAATAATAGGTTTCTCAATATAGAAAAATATTCATCATAACATGAGTTATCATTCATAATATAGTCATGATTTACTTAGTTTCAACACCAGTTGTTTTTTCATTTTAAACCTAAAAATCTACAAAAATGGCTATGAGTTTTGAATCATTATCTTTCATTTTGAACAAATAATAGTTAATGGAAGACATTATGTTATCTCATAATTATCATGATTATTGAACCATCTAATATGAATCTATTTAACTGTATGTTTTCACAAATGAAATAATATATTTTCATAATTATCATATTATCTATGTTTATTTATATTCTATTTTGAATTATTTATTATAAACTACCTCTAATGCCATCTATAGGAAGACAAATTTGATTTTTTTAGAGATGGTTTATATATTACAATATATTAATAATTACACAGAATCACGTCAGTAATTATTGATCTATTTATTATTAATAAAAACAGGACTTATTCATGATTCCTATATTAAAAATCAAATTTAATAAATAATTCATAAGAAACAATTTTAATTATTAATATTATTCATAATCTCCATCCTCATATACTAGTTTATGGAATAATAAAAAAAATTTGAGATCATATACTCAATAATGTTTATATATTGTGTAATCTATAATGAATAAATAAATAATAGCTTAGATGGTCCGGTAAATAAATGAAAAAAATACCATTTAAACTATAACATTACCATAGAATTAAGTTATATAAAATATCAACATAGTATTCTCATGGAAAATAATAACTAAATTCTCAGTGATAGAAATTCATAACTTTGGACGTCATGATTTTAGACATCATAATATTTTTCCATCAATCCTTTGTGCTAATTGTTTTAATTTAATGTGAAGGAATTCATAACAAGACCTTTTAATAAGTTTGGAAGATTGATTTTTCTAATGATAACATTCAAGGAATAATGTGCCTATATAATTATATAAGACACCCATCACCTCATGTCTCATGAATTATTCATATAGTTAATGATAAATTTAATTTATAAACATGTTTTCTTATCATCAAAAAACTTTATTGATTAGTGATTATAGAATATTCTGATTTTCCTAATCAATCCTGTTAATTTTATTTTAAAACACAATTTGTGGAAATGTTATAATATTTAAAAAATATTCATATAGATGATATAAATAGTATTTAAATTTATGGAAAAATAAATTCTAAATGAAAAATAGCCTGAATATAGTGAATGTTTCACGATAATGTTAATAAAAAAATAAATAGATGTAGAAATGAGTATTTATTTAGAATAAATATTCATTTTATAATAAAATTACAGTCCCTAAATAAAAAATGAAAATATAAATGAAAAATTATATTAACATATCAGTAAATATATTTCATTGTAAAATATTAAAAATCTTTTAGAATAAAAAAATGCTTAGTAAATAGTCATGATGCAATGGAAATCTGTTTAATATTATAATTTTTAAGAAACATCACTATTGGATTTAAGTTATAAATATAAAATATGTACCCTTTAGTATTATTGAATATTTAAAATTACAACCACAATAGATATTAATGTATAATATAATAAAACTTTAATAATTTATTTAAGTAAACAAATTAAAAAAAATTTAAAATAATTTCCAAAAATTTAGACATAAATCAAAAATAAACCCAATCAAAAGATAAATAATATTTGTTTTTCTTTGAAACATTTATTTTATTGATTAAATTTAAAAATATATGATACAATTTAATAAAATATGGAATATTCTTCAATATCCTTATGATACTAAAAAATGTATCTAAAATGATATATTATGTGATTATGTGATTGAAAGTAATTACAATCCCAAAAACTGATTCTGTAATAAAATTATGGCATAATTTATGACATTAATAATGTAACCCCTCAAAAGATTAATCATGAATTAGAATAGTAAGAATCCTGAATAAATATATTATATTTTAAAATACATCATTGATGTATCATGTACCCCAAATAAAAATAAATAGCATCATAATATAAAACTATACCTCATTGGAGTAGAAATTGAGATAAAATACAATAAAAATATAATTCCATTGGTTTGATAATTATTCGAGGAGTATATATGTTTGAAAATTTTGAATTTAAAAAATAAAATTTGAAATAAGACATAATAAAATTATAGTTCATTTAAAATATAATCTGGACATTGCATTGGAAATATTTTGGATGTATAACCTAATAAATTGAAGTCGAGTTAAGATAACCACTTACCTAATGCCATACTATCCCTATAATTTTTTTAAACATCAATTATTGGAAAATTTATTTATTATATTCACAAAACCATAATATATATTGATATGATATCATATATGATCAATTTTTTGACAAATTATATCACTTTGGTTAATAATAGTTTTTATTCTCATTGTTCCTAGTGTTAGCTGATTGATTTTCCATGTTTGTTTTGATTTTACGTTTATGGTTTCTATATAATAATAATTTTTACATAATCAAAAAATTGATAAAAATGTAAATAAAATAATAAGTATTTCAAATCATCATATATAAATGATCATTAAAATGAGCCATGCCACTTCTTGGGGATGGTAGGACATTGGTATGCACGAGAGATATTAAATTTTTAAAATGCATGGAAGGTTATAAAAGTAGATAATATATTATACATAATGAATTCGTTATTTTCTATAATGATCATATATATAATTTTTTGCAACATTATCACTTGACATGTGATACCATGATGGAAATCAAATTACTTTACATTATGAGGTGGTAGTGCATCATACACCTGATTTATGGTTTTTACCTTATTATGGAATAGAATATGGATAAAAATTATTATATAATTTTAAAAACAAATAATTTTATGTGATATAATGGTTATAACATTTTGGAGTCATTTATACACAATTTAGAGAGGAAAATGAAAATATTCATTAACCTTCTCCATAAGGATTCTTACTTATTCTTTGAGAGAGCTCATTTAGATCTCTAATTAAGGTAAATATGGTTAGTCATCATGGAATAATAAACATGTATAAAATTTATAAGGATTATTAGGAATGTTTTTTATGGTTTTTAATGAATAAGTTTTCTACGTTGTCTATAAAATATACAATAGTTGTATCCTGTTATTGTGAAATAAATGATACAAATATATTTAATAAATTGATTGAAATAAAATAAATTATATATGATGTTTATGTTGAATCATTTGGAAAAAATTAAAAATATAATATATAATTTAGTTGAAATTAGTTTTATAATTATAATTTTCAAAGGTTAGTGTCATATTTTAATCCATATATTTTGGATTAACCTCTTCATTAAACAATTTCATCTGTAACCACAATAATTCATTTTGTAATGTTTATGGGATATAAATTTACAAGAATGATAAAAATTTGTTCACAAATTGATAAGGGATATAATTTTAGCTAGATTTTAATCATAATTTCCCACTTCAATTTTGTTATATTTAAATAATATAATAATTTATTATTTATCATATATAAATATTTAGTTCACTTTATCAACGATTCACAATAATTTACATTAAATCCATATATAAAAATATGTAATCATAATATAATACATTTAAACTTAAATAAAAATTAATTAGTAACAATAAAATTATTTTTCAACAATAATTAAATACATAAAAATAGATTTAAGGCTATTAATATTAGTTACTATTATTTTTACACTCCTTGAACTAGCACTGTGATATCGTTGTGTAAGAATTTATTGAAATTTTATAATCATTGAAAATTATAAATAAATTTTTAGCATAAAAATAGTTTTTTATACAGAAATTATGATTTATGATACATTTGAAATTAATTTTTATCCATATGTGATGTTATAAGATATATTTAAAGGCAAGAAATTTATATTTTTTATTTTTCTTTATATAAAATTTTCTACCTTTCATAATCAAAAGAAAAAAAAATCCACATTTACATAAATTTTTTTTTGGTGTATATAGAATTCTTCCACAAATTCAATAAAATAAATTAAATTTTTTTATATTTTCCATGAATTATAAAAATATTTTTAACCTCTATTTTCCAATTTTCCTTTTTTTATGTTGGTAACTTTTACAATGAAAATCAATAATAATTATTTAAAAAATAAACATTCATTTCTACAAAATTTAAATCCCATGATTATAAATATATAATTAATTTAATCAAATTCAAATTCTATATTTTTCTGAAATTAACATAAATACTAACATTAAATTGTTTTTAAAATTTTTTTCCATAAAAATGTATTTAAGCCTAAAAATTGTCTTATATGAAATCATGTAAAATACCAAGCCCTGAGTAAGTAATTATTTTATAATAAAAGGATGCAACTATTTTACTTTAATACAAAATAAAAAATATTATATAAATATTATTATAATTTATTTATTTCAAAAAAATGAGAATTTTACGAAAATACGAATATTACATTTTATACAGAAAAATATAATTATAGAATAATCCAAAAATATGTCCTACGATAATATTGAAATGATGGTTTATAAAATTATATATTATTTATATAATAATATTTCCATAGTATTTTATGTATCACATAAAATTACCGTATCAGGTAAGGAGAGAAATCAATGAAGTTTGATTTATTTAAGTAGATATATATCATAATATCCCATGGATTTAAAAAAATATATGAATTGAGAGATAATAATATTTTTAATGGTAAAAATAATAATTTTTAATAAATGATCATAATTTACAATAATATAAGTATAATTGTATGATAATGAGATATTTTTTAACAATCATCTTACATAGTCAGTCTAAAATCATTAATCATAATTCCTTGTACTAGACTATGTTATAAAAAATACATACTTCATAATTATGTGGAACCGTAAATAATAAATCATGATATATGAGAAAATATCATACAAATGAGATAAAAAATTGTCGAACACATAATAATAGAAAATTATTTCTTTACTCAAGGATCACTTCAATGGAAATCATATTGCATTCAATTCAAACCTCATTCCATTTTTATCAATCAAGGCTCACTCCCATGTTTATATTGATAGACTATCCCTTACTAAATTGGGTTCAATCCACATTCTATCCACATTTATCTATTGATGTATCTATAATTACCCAAATAATTAGAGAGATATATAATTCCAGGTTGTTGTATCAAATCACATAATATTATATATGTAGCCTTAACATCATAAAATAGTCTTTGTATCATTCAAACATAACCTTGGGAATGTAAATGGGTTTTTTAAAAATCATATTATCATAATCATAAAAACATTTAAGGAATAAATATTTTATCAATGGATAAAATTATCATTAAATTATAACTAACATTTAAGGATGTTATAATAAATGAAAAATTATATTAAATATAAATTAGACATTTCATTATGATATTTCACATTACATTTTGTAATAATATATTTTTAATGAAAAAATTATAAATTATTATTGAATGTATTTAAATATTTTAGAAAAACATAAACATTTATAAGAAAATTCAATTAATTTTGAGGTCATGATGAATGGAAACTATATTTATGTCTTAATAATAAAAAAAAGTGTATGCTCATGCCCTAAGTAAAAATTACCATTTCATAAAAATGAAAAAAAAAATCTATTTAATTTATCTAAATATAAAATTGGTTAAAATAACTTTCAAATTCATTATTTATAAGTATAAAAAATATTGTATTTTTTTATTAGTCATGGATATGAAAGAAAAAATGAATTATGATAGAATGTGTAGGAATAATGTAAGTATTTATTATTCACATTTTTTAAGCATTTTCAATACCAAAGAGTGGAGACTTTATCAAATAAATTAATATTCCATAAATAACTAGATTTTAATAAAAATATAATATTTTTATAAATAATTAATAATATAATATTCCTATGTTGAAAATCTTGAATGATAATGTCTACTGAAATGGATTAAAATAAAATCCACTTAACTGATGTTTTTCCCACATCTTTTTCACATAAATATGAAATATGATTAATCTATATTTATTATAAATATATCAACTAAACTAATTAATATTTATCATATAATATATTATTTAATTATAATATCTAATCATATATTTAATACTGAGACATTATTAATGTTATTGTTCCATGATGTAACAATTTTTTTTCTTGCATTTTTCGATTTGGTAGTTTTAGTTCATCTACATTTATCATGGTTTTATAATATAAATATTGTTAATAATTTCATAATTTTCACATTTATTCATTATTTAAAATTTTATAACACTTCATATAATTTTATGATTAAAAAATAAATCACTTATTGGAGAGATAAATCGATATATAAACACGGGAAGTTGGTACATTTTTTATAGATGTAACAAAAGAAAGGTAAAGATTAATTGCCCTTCAATAAATTTTAACTGTATCATGAAAATCATATATATTCACAAAAAATTTACTTATTACCATCCTCGAAAATCATAAATGATAAACAAATAAAATCATTATGTGGAAGTGATTGTCAACACATAAGCATAAGAGACATTATCATTTTCTGTTAGACGGAAATATAAAATTATAGATAATATATTATAATACCAAATTCATAATTATATCATCAATATCATATATAATAATGATATCCATCATATTAACCAAAATTTAAGGATAGTTAAGTAAAATGAATCATATCTCCACATTAAGTTTGTTGTCAACACGTTTGAATGAGTGATACTTTCAATCCACTTGTGATATAGTGGAGGTGAAAATGGTTAATAAATTATCATAATAAATAATATATGTACTGATGATACACGATTAATTGTTTTTAATTTATATCATATATTTATTTGATGTATAAGAGAAATATCAATAGAATGTATTCAGTATAGAGTTCTACATATTTATTGAAAATCCCTGTTTTTCATACACCTTAAGCCTTGACAAGATTGTATTATGATAAAAATAAAACATATAGGACATTTTTATGGTTTTATGAGCAGACTAATTTGTGTTATTATTTGAGATATATGTATGATGAGGTTGGAGTAATATTTATGAGGTGGTGAACATTTACGTAGGAGTGAGAGTACAGAATTTTATATTTCCATATGATTGAAATATATTAATGATTCCTAAAATCCAAAGGGTTCAAAATTTTCCCAAGATACAATATATATTGATATATTAATGAAAAATAAACATCCAAGTATTTAGACAAGTTTATACAATTTTTATCTTATATCTCTTTATTATAACCCCTCATTAACCCCTTTATATATTATCATAGTAATGAAATTTATTCTTGGTTACGATCCATAATGAAACACAATTATGTTCTCTATATCATAAAATTTTAATTATTGTGAATCTAAATATGGATTACATTTTTTATAATTCTGTCTAAATATTTGGATTAAAATTAATATAAATATAGACCCAATATATTTCTTGAAAACTTCTTCTTTAGACAATATATATTTGCATGTAAGGATTTATTATTATTTTTAAAATACTCTTAATGTGAATTATAATTAATCTAAATAAAGTGTTCCTAACGTAAATTAATTAGTGAGATTTAAAAATAATTACAAAAGACAATTGGAGAATTTAAATAATTTATTTAATTTTTTTTTACATAATCAATTTTTTACACTTCACTGAATAAATGATGTTATAAAAAAATTAAAAAAATATTAAACCTTTAGGTAAATATTATATTATTATTCAAAAACATTAAACCTTTACATTAATAGGAACTTTATTTCCCTATATCAAACTATTCATTTTTATTTGAAAGTAAATGAATTCATCACTTTTTACCTATACAAAAACATCATCTCATTCATTTGAGACATTCCCCTTTGTCATTCTGACCCCAATCAAGACATGTATGATGTTGAATATTCATTATTTCACGTACATCATCAAATAAACTCCAAAGAAAACTGTATTTTCATTATTAGGGCTATCATGAATCATATAAAAGTCATAGTTATTAATTATATATCAATATATATAGCTAATATAAATAAATATATCTTATATTTCATCTCACATTTAATTCAATTTTCAATGAGGTAAATTATATAATATTCCTTCACATTAAAGGTTAACACAATCACACCTGGTTCTATCCACTTTCTAAAAAAAAATTATATTTTTAAAAGAAATGATCAAACTATGAAATTATATAATAATGAAAAATCATTCATAGGATATCAAAATCACCCATCTTTAACTATAATGTATGATATATAGAGATTAACCTAATCAAATTGTGGTTATAGACTATTGAAATGATCCATAATGGTGTATAACGAATATGTGAATTAACCCAAGTATATCACTTATAAATGTCATAAAATAGGTGTGTGGTTAGGGACAATTCACCAGGAACCAGAATGAAGGTAAAGATACACTTGAAAATATTTTTTTGGTTTTATTTCACCAAGATAAATCTTAGTAAAAACTACATCCACTTGTAGTATCCATAGATGGATATATTTCATAGAAAAACATCATGTATACCTTTACAAATACAAAAATATATTATCATATATTTATGATTCTTTGTAGGTTTGCTAATATATTTTTGAAATTATTATCTCAAAATATTATCAGTACCTTACTCTAATACAATGTTAGGTTAGACATGAATTTAATACTTATATTATACATCCTTTTAGATGAATATTAAAATATTCTAAAAACAAAACATACCCCAAAATCGTAATGGTTTATATTATTTGGATACATGATAAATATTAATCTGATTTTGTGAAATCTATTCAATATATTCTACAATGATCATCTCACATAGAAAACTTCATGAAAATATAATACATTAATCATTTCTTCATTACTCGTGTAATGGAATCATAAGAAAGGGTGGGATTAAATTCTTAGTACATTTTAAAAATATAGATATCTTTCAATAAAAATACAAATGTGTCACAAAAGTATAGTAGATTGATAACATGAACATAAAATAAAATATCCATAATGAATTAGTAAAATATCATTACCCATTGATCATGAAATAATGAATTTTCATAACAGAAGACATATGTCATAAGTGAGTGGAACCATCAATAATTAGTCACATTCTATGTTAATAAATAACAAGTATATGAAATATCTTTTTGGAATGTTTATAATAAAAACAATATTTACATTATCAATGCTCACTAAAATTTCTATCATTGTGGACTGGGATCACTTCCCATTCCATCAAATACATTTCTCACTGATAACTAACAGGATTATCATGTTAGATATAGTCAGTTGAAAGACATGGTTCAGACACTATTATTTTAATTTGTATTTCATGAGATATATGTCATTTCCTTGTTTATTAAAGTTCTATATAATTTTTTACCAACCATTAAAAACCCATAATTCATTCATTTGTGTTTGTAAGAACCCAATTAATTTATGATATTTATTTCTTGAGAAAATGTGGGTTATATTTTATTTTACACACTAAGATGATATATATTTAAATATGATAAATACTATAGTCACAAAAACTGGGAAAATATGGATCACATTAATCCGTCATAATCATCTCCCCAATACTATAGATATAAAATAAAATATTAGTGAACCAATCAATGTATTCGGAAGGTAATGCAGTGTATATTGAATCAAAAAATGAAGTTGTATTTATAAAGTATAGAGGAAAATGTGGCCGTTGGTATTTTATAGTTACTGGACCATTAGTCAAATAATATCATTAGTCAATATATCTTTTGGAAAATTTGATTGATGAGAATTATATCGTTTGGAAATAATTATATCATTTTACTTTTTTAATAATTATTAATGAATATGGATATTTAATAAAGAGAGGAGAAGAAAATGCCTCAACTAGTCGATTCATATCAAATATATCCAATTTATATGAACGTGGGAGGGTGGTAGAATCATTGAGGTTTACCTTTGACCAAGACCACAGCGTGTATCAAAAATTCAATCATGAATTAAATGAACATGAAGAGAAGTTAATTCTAGTAGAAATTAACCCTTTGTCGATGTTATATGATCCCCCAATGAATCAGTCACCATATCACACCTTAATCTTAGGTTGTCTGTTGGTGTTATAATGGGTTATGTGTCTAGGAATTAGTTACATAATGCATAATTCCATTGTATATTAAATTTTTTATTCCATTAATTATTTTTTAAAAATATATTCGATTAGTAAGATATATGTTTAATTATGACGTACTTGATAAAATGAATTTTCATACACGAATCGTACTTTTCAAAAAATATATAAAATATTAAAATAAAATAAATTTCATTTAATAAATTTTCTTTTAATTTAAAACTATCTTAAAAACAACATATTTTATATTGAAATGAAAAAATATTTTTATTATGTCTTATGAAATTTTTAGGTGTCATATATTTTATTATTCCTTAAAACATGATATTTTTCATAAATAAATACTTTTATATTTAAAAGAGAAAATTATCATATATAGAGAACTATTATGAATAAGTATACACATTTTTTAGATCGGTATTTTGAAATAATTCTAGTTTATTTTTCTGAAAATTTTATAAAATAATTTCATTTCCATTAATAATGTAAATATAGTTTTGGTTTTTTAGACTATATAATAAAATCATAATTATTTTATAATGATATAGTAATTAAATAACCCAACTAGAAAAACTAAAATATTTTATTCAATTAATATCTAGGTTTTTAATAGATATTTGACAATTTCCAAATATATAAACACCTTTCTAAATAATAAAATGGAAACATTAATATTAAAAACATTACTTTGGTGAAACATTACTTTTCAATGCCAAGAAAGTATTAAAAAATTACTTCGGGTTCTAGTGAGCTAAAATAACATAGATTTTTTTTCAAAAGATACAATATCCTATAAATAAATTGCTAAGTCAATGGTTAACCATTTTATACAATTGATATTTCTAATTCCCATTTTTGGAAAATATTTATCAAAACATCCACTTTTTCTACAAATATGCACACATTTCATTAAGTTTTTCACTCTGAATCCATCCTCCAAGAATTTCTTGTACTTTCAATACTTATTATCCCTTCCAAGTATTCTTTAATCCCCATAGTTTACATTCCACATTATTTGGATGTAACTCTTTATGGTAAAAAAAGTATCCTTCTTTTCTCTTCAATTCACGATCCTTTTATATATGTCAGTTAGTCATCATGGGACCCTCAATTTTTACACTTTTTATAATACCAATAAAAAAATTGGTTTTACCATTGGGATAACCATTTAACCTCCCATGTTATGATTTTTGGAAATCATTATTTTTACATAGAATTCTGCATGATTTAATCCTCAAAATTTATCTCTATAATTAAGAAATTCAATTTTATTGTTAAAATAATGAAACAACATTATTTTCCAGTTTTATATATATCTATGTAAAAATTATACAATATATTCAATTATTAATGTACATGAAACCCAACATACATTTTTACTATTAAAAATTATATAACGTACACATTTTATGCACTTTCAAAAACCCATTATTTTGATATGAAACCGCATATTTATTATCTATTAGTTATTTATAAATTTTTGTATTATTACCTATATATCTCACATTAATTACAATAATATGTTTTGATAATAATAAGAATTTTATGACCCATTATGAAGGAAATATAGACAATTTAACTATTGTTAAAGAATAATATATTTAATAATGTTGTTTTAAGACATAAATTTTTTTAAATATATATGATTTTTAATATCAACATTATTGTAACTAAGTATTGATTATTTTATAAACTATATGGGGATGGGAGTAAATATATAAATGATTATCTAAACAGATAATTCGTTGATGTCACTCAAATGGAATCCAAAATAGAAACTTCAATACAACTATGAATTAACTATCTAACACTGTGAATAATAATGTGAATCATGTTCAGAGACCTGATTCACCTCAAAGTATAGAAAATTACATTGAATCCTCCATCATTCAATGATAAAATACTTCTATTACATCTACCTACACATTGATATCTAAAAAATGTATAATATCTATAGAAAAGATCAACATTCTTCTATATTGTTTAGAAAAACTAAATGTCTCAGTGGTAGTATATTACTTAGAGGGAGAAGACGATCAATAGTGGAAATTAATTAAAAACACGAATCTAAGAAGGTAGATTGATGAAATGGATTGGGAAGATTTAATTTGAAATATTTTCAATAAATGTTTTTCCTATTAGATATGTAAAAATTTTGGAGAATTTTATAAAGATGAAAAATAAAGGAAATGAATGGGTGTGATGTAATTAGATAAGCATTAGAATATTTTTTTACACCTATACCATGTTATGGGTTATAAGAAAATGGTTAGTAGAAAATTTGGTGGACTGAGAACACATATATAGAGGAATTGAGAAACAAATGACTATGAAATATATGAAAAGATAGTTTAAACTAATATAAAGGTTGAATTTGAATTTGGAAAAATGTAGAGGTCACATAGGCCAAGTGAAAATAAGAGAGCTAGGGATCCAGAATTAGGGATGAATATCGATCTTGGAATGAAAAGAAAACAAGTTCAACATCCCATGTGAGAAAAATGGGGAAAGAATCATTTGGTAAACTACATTCCTGAATGTAGAAAAATTTAAATGTGTAGAAGTTATGTCTATATTTCTCATAAATTTTATGGACATGTGAATCATAAAATTATCAACATGAAGAAAAAATAGAAGCTGGTTTAGGAACATCAAGATGTTAAATAATTCAACAATTGATAGGTTTCGAATTTTTTAAATAATTTTACAAATTATATGATAATAGTGATAACTTTCCATCAACCTCAACATTGGGCAATGGATTGTGAATTTCCATTCAAGAGGGGTGATGTATAGGGTTCATATGATGTGGTGGAATATAATCCCATTTTACTATAAAATATATAATGTATATATTTTGATTCTAGTTCTACATATTCATTATTTTATTCCATGATTCTAAAAATTATACAATCAATACCCAGTAATATAGAAGTATAGTTATCCATCATGTCTTTTCGATAGAGTGTCAATGAATGAATAGTGAATATAAACTCAAATAGTGTCATTGGTGATCATAATGTTAATGAAATTATTTATTAATTCACATGGTGTAATTGGATAATATATAATGAATGGAATGGGTATTAATTTATAATTATCTGATCAACTATAGCTAAAAAGAAATATCAGTAGTCTGGAATAGAAAACCAATAGTTATTTCCAAAGGAGAGATTTACGAACAAGATATTTTTTTATAGAAACCTCCTATAACCATCTTCAATAGAGATGATTGGTGAAGAGAATGAAGGAAATGAATGTTTATGAGTAGAAAATGTACCCATAATTCTGGAGTATAATGGCATATTCCCGGGTGACTTAATTAAACCTTCCCCATAGAGAAAGGTATATGAATCCATTTAACTAATATCTGGATCCAATAAGATATCAAATACCCCACATAGAATGGAAAATGTGGATATAATGGAATTAAATAAAAATCTTCATCATTTTTTAGAGTAAGGATTTATCTAACAAAATGTGTCTCATTAGGGATAGCATTTTATCCTTATAAAGAAGAAGAATTGATCGAATTTGCCTATTATTTTATTATATAAAATGTAATGGGTTCAATGTGAAGAACATGTACCCTATCCCATGGGATAATTATTTATTCCACTATCATTATGGTGCTATATTGTTCTCCATGATTGATCGTCTATTTGGTTATCATAAATTAAGGTTGAGGAATAATGATAATCCAAATATAATCGTCCCATAATGATATGATAATTGATAGTTTTTTTTATTCTCATTATCAATAATAATTTTCCTAAATTATTTATAGATTTGATTAATAGATATATTTGTTGAAACTCTTTTTTTTGTCACAGAGTCTTAAGGAATGGAAAGAGAAATTCCTTAGCATAAATTTATTCATCCATTGAAGAAAACATCAAAAAATAGACAAAGTCATGAACTAGGTTTCTTTTCCATTATTGTCACGCAAGTTCCCTCATAGTCTCACAAGTACACTTGGACACCGCCTAATAGTCGGGCAGGTGACTTGCACGCCCTCTTTGAAATTTCGCCCAGGGTCTCTCTAGGTTTATAAATACCCCTGATGGGCCTCCCATTCCAGGAGGAAAAAATTCCCAGAACATGACATTTGAGCTCCCGATGCCCGAGTATCTTCTCAAAGCATGTGATCACTTCTATGATAATTTATTACCTAGAACAGAAGATTTAAAGAGAAGGAGGAAGGCCTAAGAGTTGAAACTCGTTAACACTTGCGCGCCTAGGTGGGAATCCATTAAGGTAAATGGCCACACTTTCCCCTCGCCTTACTCTTTCCATATAAACATGTGCGCCTCTCTTCTGGAAGTCTCCGGGGTTAGGATAAAAGGCTTGAACCAAGATTCTCCCAAATTCCACCCTAGGGATTAAAATTCATGCAATTACCTATGTGTCGCACAGGTACACATGCACGACCAGTACTTGCGTGCCAACGCAGTACTTGTGCGCCCACGCAGTACTTGTGTGCCCCTCTATTTTTTTGTTTCCCTTCCTATTAATTTCACCCCTCCTACACCTATCCACCTCTCCTCATCAAGATTAAGCCTTCAGAATTCTCTACAAAGACATTTATGGCATGATTTCCTTGTTGGATTCATTATCTGAATGGAATTCTATGGTAAATCTCTCAGAAACAAAGTGATTTACACATCATTATATAACTAATGTTAGAGAGTTCATTCATTCAACCTCATCCTTTAAGATGAGAGAATCCTTAACTTTTGCCTCCTTTTCATGAGTACTCCCGAGTCCAAATTCCCATTAATTTGGGCATCCTCCTTATGAGTAAGCCCCAAGTCCTTATTAATTGGGAATCATCCTTAGTAGTAAGTCCCAAGTCCTCATTAATTTGGGAATCCTCCTTAGAAGTAAGCCCCAAGTCCTTAGTAATTTGGGCATCCACCTTAGGAGTAAGCCACATTCATAATTTATCTTAACGAGTAATAATTTACATTTTATCTTGGTTTCCTTCTTAGGAGTAAAACCTAATCATGAGTCCCCTAATAATTTTGGCTTCCTTCTCAGGAGTAAGCCCCATGTTAGAGTACCTAAATCTCTATTATGTACATATATCATTATGGAACTTGTTCTTGGGTTTCATCCCTGATGTAAAACCCAACACTCATCTATTTTGGGTATTAATACATATATAAGCCCCACATCATTGCATCTTTCATGGAACAATTGTCTTGTTTCACCAATACCTCTTGTTTCTTACACCGATCATGACTCAAGTGAGCTTAGAGTGTAAATGTAATCATGAAATCTTTTCTTTGAGCCATCAATAATGCATAAAAATTATACTTCCTTATTAGAACTATGTGGGTTCTGATTCCTTTTCTAAATAAAGGATACACAGATAGCTCATCTACGGGTACGATCCAAACTCTGAAATAATCCATGTCCTTCTGAATGACAATAAAATTTCAAGTTCCCCACTGAGTGGCCTTAAAACTAGTGTGTTCTTCATAAATGACCAAGAGACCTTTATGTATTGAAGGATACCATTTACTAAGAATCTCTAACAAATACAGATGATTCTCTATCAATGAAGAACCTCGAATACCTGTAAAAGATTCTCTAAATTTCATAAATATCAATAAATGATTTTCAGATCTAATGGAAAACTAATTTTATACTTGGTAATGTAATAAGGATTCATGAACATAACTTAAATCTAAAAAGAGAGTCTCGGGGTAGACAATAATTCCACTCAAAAAGGTGTGATGAGTCCGACCTCCCATCCTCTCGACCAATGCAAATTCCTAAGCCTCATCAGTCCACAAGTAATGAGCGCCTACCTTTGGAAAGTAAGTCCAAATGGATATGGAATCATTGGATGTTTTTAGTTCTATGAATAATCCCATTAGAAAACAATTGGAATGTTTAAACATTTAATCAATAAGGTCATCCCCAATTCCAAAGGAAACAAAAAATGGTGAACCCGACGTGAATCCTTAACTAAGTTAATGTGATATTTTTCCTATTTGTTAAGCCCCTATTTAAACTCAATGAGAGGGCCTACAAAGCAATCAATTTTGAATGTTCTCGTCCAAAAGATGTAGCATCCATATTTATCTTGATTATGTGTGTTATATCAAACATGCACTCTTTTCCAAGATCTTCTGCATTACAAAAATGGATTTTCTTAAGTTCACTACTGCGACTACCTATGCTACAAAAAACTCTGTTGTAAATGCATTTTCTATTACTCATGCTAGATCGTTGTCCTCTCTGAGGACGACATCACCTAATCAGCGTCTTCATCGCTAGGTATCAAATTCACTAGATAAGGAGTACCATAAAAACGGTACTATTCTGACTCTAGAGGCCGCTCGTCAAGCCCTCCATGTCAATAACTCACCATGGTCGTCTGGACAGCGACGATCATCGATTAAGAAGCACGCGGTGATAACTACCATCTCTAACCGTTTCGGTTCATTATCCCCGGAACACAATCACCATTAACTCTCGTATTCTGGGGAGATTAATGATCAGGTCTCTCATGGCCTTATTTTAAGGATAAAGGAGTCCTTCATGAGGGCTCCCATCAACAATCGCCGCCAGAAACGTGCGGAATAGAACCCTCAACATGATGAGGGTATCACTTCCAAGAATTTGGCTCGGGTTCCTCAAACTAGAGCAGGAAAGACAAACCGCCAGAGGTGAAAACCGGTGAACAATGATCAGGTTCCCATCTCTGACATCTCCAGAGAAGTCCACCAACCTAACTTTGTGGCATGAAACAGGCGGGCACACACACCCACCCGTTTTTATTCTGTTGTCCAGCACAGTCGTCTGGCAGCATCACGCTAATCCCGCCAGGCAATTCCGATGGATTACAATAGATAAGAACACACACCAGTTTATAAATCATCAGCTACTCAGTAGGCTCTTCTGACTACATATGATGAAGCTCGCCAACCTAATGTGTTGACAACTAGTAAATAGGCACATACACCTGCTTTCACTCATCAATCCTTCCAGCAGCCTCGTCTATCAGTATTGAAGGAATCTCATCAACCACATTCGGCAGAATGCAATCAGTAGGCACATATACTTACTAGTATTGATCATGCCTATCAACAGCCTCATTTGGTAGCATTCGGAAAAGTCAGTCGGAAACCTCCGACGACAAACAGGAGGCAGACTCAAATCTCTTTCCCTATACTTGAGTACTGTCAGGATTCACTGACAGGAAAAGGAGGACAGAAGCAGGAACAAACACCTACTCCAAGCACGGAATATACGTATATCCACGTTCATGCTGCTGAAGTCACCAATCATATTCTATCAATGGTGAAAGAGAAAAATCAAATCCCTGCTCATATTATGTATTCCTTCCAGGATATTATAACAGCTTCAGTAGCATCTCAGGGAAAGACACAAAAATATATCCCTACCAGTGGAGAGAAAAATCAATAGTTCACTCTGGAACAGAAACACACATCTATTCCTGTCTAAGAGAGTTGTGGGGCGTACTCCCCCATATCATATGGACAACCATGTCAGGCACATACACCAGGTTTTAGTGAAGATAATCAGACTAACCTGATCATTTCTCATAAGCAGGAACATATACATGCCAAATTGAGTAATAAGGCATCTATGAATAAGACCTTCCCAGCACAGTCGAGAAATCAAAGAACAATCTATAACTAGACCTTAATCTATGCTACAATTCTTAATGCACTCAAAAAATTATCTGTCACAACTCAAGATTCTGCTCTCTCAATTCTTAATAGTTGGGACATTAATTCCAAAGGACTACATCAGACACTTCCTCATGATGTCTTGCTTCAGGAGAATTCGGTCGATCTCGAAGTTTCATCTTTCGATGATAACCAAAATAACCCTATGTGTGTTAAGAAGACCAAGGAGCAAAATGTTTCATCCTTTGATGTAACTCACCATGGTGGTCCTCCCCATGATGATGAATTTAGCTGCAAAATTCTGCTTTGTAGTAGTAATGTACATTGCTTTGAAAATTCTCCAACAGACAATGTAGTGACGTGAAAGTCCCCTTATCATGAGGCACTTTAAAATGTGATTCTGGTCATATCTGATGCTTTACCATTAGCAGGTGAAATACTTTCTCAACAAGAAGATAGCCCAGGGTGTAGGTCATTCTCTTAACCACCCCTAAGTCATGCATCATCTTGTTTGATCAGTGATTTCTCTACCAATCTTGTTGAATCTGATGAAGAAACACGAACGAACTAACTATGGTCTAATTAGTTAGAAGAATATTCATTAAATGATAAAGAGGAAGTACTGAATATGATAAAACAATGTGAAAATGGTGAAGTTCCAGTTATGTTTTGGCCTTCGGCTGATTCCCAGTACGACATTCCAGAGATGTTGATGGAACATGGAATCCATGATATTCGTCTCAACATATGCAAAAATATTTGTCAGTTGAAAAAGAAATATTATCATTTGATGAATATGAAAATCATGTCAATATAATATAAGGGTTACAATTCCAAATTGACTTGGCATATCTCTCAGTTTCTTGATATCTGAAGACTGAAAAGCAATCGGGAGCCCTTCAGCGTTCATGCCATGGCGCACTAAGATGATTGCGCTAGTTAATTTCAAATACCCCATCTAGTATTCATATCAGGGGATGGGGTGTTCATGGAGCACTATATTTCACTGTACTCTCTAGTCCGAAAAGCCCGCCTAAAATGGTTTCATGCAATGTTATCGCCCATTGCCGGCAGAGTTAATAGGTTTTGTTTGTAATCAAAAGATTTCCCATGAACATGATTCAACTAGTTCCTCTCAAAATCAAGTATATAGAGAAGAAGTTGTTGAAATACTCCTGTATCAATCGAATTAGAATATTGAATATGCCTCTTTTTTGGATCAGGCACTTCACCAAGTGACAGATGTGTCAGAAATCATCCAACGGTCTTTTGATCTGGGTGATAAATGTAGATGTAGGTTGATGCATCCAGTTAATTTCCAGACTAAAATCTATATAATAAGGAGATATATCAAGAAAGTCTCAGATATATCATGTCAAGAACAATCCCATCTTTCCATACTGGGGACTCTTTTAACCCAACCCTCATAATCAACAAATAGGATTCGAGGAGTTGAGAAAAGACAGCAGGAATAGCCCCAGTCCACCGGACAGTGGATTTTTCAAATCCTCAATCCCTCCCTCAGAGAAATTCAGTCTTTTCTCGATTAGGGAAGAATCTTCAAGAGAAGTGAAGAGCCAAATTATCAGAATATTTTCTCCAAATTATGGTTCATCAAGAATTTTCGGAGGGATCGAATCAACAAAAGGCAATGTCTCAACAAGGACATGGAAGAAGACTATATTGCTGAAATTCCGATAGAATGGATGAAATGCATTATGCATCAATTAATGTCATTAATTCCGTTCTTCTTGATCCACCAGATGAGTTTCACTCATCGGGATCAGATGAGGAAGCTCCTGCTCAAGAGGTTGTACGCACAGACACAAATGAAGAATGTTTGCGTACACAAAATCAAAATATTACTTAGAATCTATGTAATAATTCAATAACCCACTTCACACACTCTGAAATGTAGCCAACAAGTTGAATTTATAGAATCATGTTACATATCCTTCCTATGGAGAAGGGCAATCGCTCTCACTAGAGAAAAGATTTGCACAACAATAGGAAAAATTGAAGGAATTGAGGAGGATGAATGCAGAACTATTTCAACGTAGTCTTCCTCCTAAGCGTGTTGGATTTAGTCAGCCAAGGGAATTTGTTGTGGATATTGAGATGGATCAAGAATATCCTCCTCTATCAGTACACCCTAATATTTCTGATCTTACTGGTAAAGTGCAACAACAATTGGTTGTGATACCATCAGTTGCAGTACCAGCCACCGCATCTATACCAGCTCCAGTCATTACACCTATTCAGGTACAAGCCAAACTGGATGTTTCTCAAATGATAATAACTACTATTGAGTCATTAATGGCTTGGTTGGAACCTATGGAGGGAAAGTGTGCTCAAATTAAACCAGAAAATAGAGCTTACCCTGAATGGGTTGATGCAATTCCTCCCCCATCAAATTTTACAAGTACCACATTCCCTATCATTAATGGTTCAGGAGACCCAGAGCAGTACTAAACACATTTTTTCTCGTTGTGGTCCTATGATGGGAACCCTTCAACAACTAGAAGTAGTTAAGATTATGTGTTTTGTACAGTCATTACAAGGACCTACATTTGTCTAGTACACAAGCTTGCAATCCCGGTCAGTTACTAGATGGGAGGATCTTTGCCAAAAATTCCTTCTTCAGTTCTGATCAATGATTCTAAAGACAACAATTTTTGATCATACAAACGGTAATAAAAGGGAGAATGAAAGGGTCTCAGGGTTCATTGCTTGCTGGAAGGGATTAACATACTCCCTAAGCTTAGCACACCCTCAAGTTGAATTATTGCCAATCTGTGTGGCAAATTTATGTGATGATTTGTGCACACTGTTGATCCCTATGAAATACACAGGAGGGTTTCGAGACCTTACTATAATATGTCAACAGATTGAAGATTCTCTTATAAGGACTAAGGATAATGCTCGTGTAATTCCCTCAGCTCCAGGAAAGAGAATGGGTAAAGCAGAGGCTGCTATAGTTATGCTTAAACAAGCACATGTACCTAATTCTACTTCAAGGCCTTCATCTTCTTGAAGGGCTCCACCTCCTGATCGTCAACAATAGAGGCCACTTCGTCAAGACGATCAAAGATATGAATGACAGAAACAATTTGAGGATCTGAAGAGAAAAACATACACTTTCTGAAATGAACAAGTTTCTGGTTACGTAATTTTGGCTCTGGAAAATAATTTGGTTCAATTTCCAAGGCCCAAGAGGCCTAATAAGGAAGGAGATGAAAACCGTACCAATTATTTCCCAATTTGTTAGATGTTGGGGCATCCCATTTAGGAGTGTTTTGTCATCAAGGACCTCCTGCAGAAAATGGTCGAATTGGGACAAGTCAAACTGAATGGTTCTTCAGCTCAGGTAGCATGTTTTACTACTATAGATCTAGAGGATGAGGGAGAGTGGCAAGAAGTCAAGAACAAAAATGCAAAAAAAATATGATGACTGGATGGTCAGAAAAAATATCAACCGAACTCATGCCATTTTGCGAACAAAATTGAATAAACCAATTGTGCCTTCTTCCATGAATGCAGCAGAAAAACCCTCTTCATCAGAGTGAAAATCCTCAATGAAACGACATGATTCAAATAATGAAGAAGAATCTGAATGAGATGAGTATGTTTCAAATCCTAAGTTGTCTTTGACTCTGGAAGACTTCATGCCATCTACTTCAAAGCCATGGGCACCACACCACCAAACAAAATAGCATAAATATATTAATCAGGAAAAGTCTTAATCTGATGAAGAGTCAATATTCGGTTCTGTTAATATGATTCACATAACAGATTCTTATGCCAGTCGTAGTTTTGATTTTAATAAGTCTGAGTTCCCTGTAGCAAATAGAGGAACTTGAGGTAGTTCCAGAGGCTCAAGATACAGGGGAAGATGTGCATCTTTCAGAGGCCACTATTCCAATTCTACCCCGGCAAGAACTGTGTATTCAACAGAAACTCATGGAAGAGCCCATAACGAGCTCAACAAGAACAAGCAAGTTCTTCCACACATGGTAGATTCAGTCCTGGCATAGTTATTCTAGAGGATCGGTTGGAGGTTCCACCTTCTTCCTCTCAGCATGTAAATATACCTAATCTGTATAATCATCCAAATCCATGAGTGTTACCAAATCATATCCTGGTACAAGATGCATCTACTTATAAAGAATATACATCTAAGGTACCTATGAAACCTCATGTTCCTGTAGGGAAATGTAGATCTTTGGATTAATAGCATGATGTATTGAAACACTTTTCCCACGTACCGGCCAAGTTATCAATTTTGGATGCCTTGAATTTATCGAAGGATCTTCGAGATGCACTCATCGAGGATTTTTCAAATCCTCAAGAGTTTGAAACAGAAATTGCTACAGCTGAAGAATACCATGTTGAGAATAATCCAACAGAATGTCATGCAGTGATATATTTTACAGATGAATATGAAAATGTTTTCGTTATTGGACATATAAGACCATTATACTTATCTAGAAAGGTCAATGGTGTAGACATTTTAAGTGTATTCATTGATAATAGTTCAGGAGTTAACCTCATCCCCATTCATACACTTCATCAATTGGTCCTCACAGAATCTGATTTATCTCCTTCTACTTTTATGTTACAAGGATACGATAAAAATGATCAAGAACCACTGGGTGAGATTACACTCAGAACTCAGTTTGGAGATCTTTTATCCAATTCAGATTTCATGATTGTTGATCATGAATCATCGTTCAACATATTTCTTGGATGACCCTCGCTACATCGGCATGCAGCTATCCCTTCGTCATACCATCAATGTCTCAAATATTGTTTCGATGGTCAAATTGGGACATTATATGGTGATAAATCCCCTTTAAAGACATGTGAATCTCAATAAATTGGGGCATAATTCTATCACATGATGGGAAATGAGGAATCCACAACATGGGAGATTACCAAAGTTAATTCTCCATATTGTTTGGAAAAGATTATTGTAAACCCATTTACAGATGTGAGTACAAATAATGTGTTACCTATCAGTGAAATTTACTTGATATACCCATATCAAAATACTCTTATTTAAACCTTCATAATGTCAATTATGGAAATCAAGATAGACAACATGGGAGAAAGTGGTGATCCACCAAGCAATGATGAAAGCTCAAATGGAGACGTCTTCATTTCATCTCTTGAAATTCAGTAAGTCTATACTTCACCAATCAGGGTAGAGAATGTTATAGCAATGTCAAAGATGAATAATGATTTCAATTGTCAATCCAACATCTCCTCTTCATTACCCAAGGGAGACCCTTCATCATCATTTTGGTCGGAAATGGAAGCTTCTTCTTCAAGATGTGAAAATTTTGACATCTCTTCTGTTCATGGAAATTCTACTATATCATCTACTATGCAAGTAGAAATATAAAAAATAACAAATGTCGAAGATGAAGAAGAATATCTTAGGGATGCTCCTCTCGCATTTGAAGAGGGTATCTCTACCACTGTGGATTAACTCATAGAAATAAATCTGGGTACAAAAGAAGATCCACGCCCCACTTTAATTAGTGCGTCCATGACTCTTGAAGAGAAAGAGATATATATATACATTCTAAAGAAAAATAGTGATATATTTTCTTGGAACTATATAGATATGTCAGGTCTTGATCCTAATGTTTCCACTCATCATTTGGGTTTACCAAAAGAACATCGAGGATTCAAACATGAAACTAGAAAAACACACCCAACTTATGCTTCCAAAATTGAAGCTGAAGTGGATAATCATATCAAAGATAACTTTTTCATAGAATTTCATTATCTGAAATGGTTGGATAATATTGTCCCAGTGAAAAATAAGAACGGGAAAATTAGAGTTTGCATTGATTTCAAAGATCTTAATCGGCATTGTCCTAAGGATGATTTTCCAGTTCTGATTACAGAACTCTTGATTGATGCAACAGCTGGATATGAAGAACTTTCCTTCAAGGATGGATATTGTGGGTATAATATAATCTAAATGGCTCTAGAAGATGAAGAATATATAGCCTTCAGAGCCCCTCAGGTTTTGTTTTTCTATCAGTTAATTCCCTTTGGCCTATTTAATGAAGGCGGAACATATCAGCATGCCATGCATCGTATCTTCAGACCTTTTCTGGAAAAGTTTGTTGAATGTTATGTGGACGATTTGGTGGTTAAATCCAAACAACATTCCAATCACTTGGATTATTTGGAAATAATATTTGACAAAATTCAGCAACATAATTTGATGATGAACCCCTCATAATGTTCTTTTTGGGTAACCTTAAGAAAATTTCATGGCTTCGTCGTATGACATTGTGGTATCGAGGTCGATCCTGAAAAGACAATGTTAATCCTTGGTAGGTCACCTCCTTGAATGTTAAAGGAATAGAGAGGACTTCAACGAAATTTGGACAATATTCTATATTTCATCACCAATATGGCAGGCAAAAGTTTTCCCTTCACCAAATTGATGAAAGAAGGGAGTCACTTATAAGTGGGCTGAAGAATGTCAAGAAGCATATGATATTATTAAGAAATATCTCTTGAGTCCACCAGTGTTATTTCCACCTATTGAAGGATTACCACTTATCCTCTATGTGAATGATCTAGAGAGATCATTGGGTGCCTTTCTTTCTTAGAAGAATGATGCTGGGAATTAAAATAGCCTCTACTATCTCAGTCGGACTATGCTTGAAGCAGAAACCCGATACTCAAATATTGAGAAGTGTTACGTAGCATTAATCTTTACAATTAAAATGTTGAGACACTACCTATATCATCAAGAGGTCCAATTGGTATCTCTTAATAACCCGCTCAAATTAATCCTTAGTCATCCAATGCTTATAGGACGGCTAGAAAGGTGGGCAGTTATCTTGTTGCAATTTGATATTCAATATGAGTCTCAAAAGGAAATAAAGGGGCAAGGGTGGCTGATTTCCTTGCTAAACACCCTTCAGTGGAAGACACAATTTCATATATTAAACTCCCTGATGAGGAAGTCTTCTCTTTTCAAGAAAGTCATGAATCATTGTAAATTTATTTTGATGGTTCTTCCAGAAGTCCAACAGGGAAGAACATGGAGAATCAAAAATTCAACAATGTTAGGTTAGGAGTTGTAATAATTTCTCCATAAAAGGCATTGATACCTTATTCCATGTAATTATTGGAAGGGGGTACAAATAATGAAGTGTAATACCAAGATCTTATTGTAGGATTGGATTTGGCACATCAACCACAAGTAAATCACTTAAAGATGAAAGGTGATTCAGACCTGGTAATCCAAAAAGTCAATGGGGATTATGAAATCAGAAAATAAGAACTCATCCCTTAGTATGATTACATCAGAGAGTTAATGTCGGAGATTCCTTCAGAACCGACATTTTCTTATGTCCCACGATCAAAAAATGCCCAAGCTGACGCACTGGATAATACAGCCACAACTCTAGAAGATCCAAATCAGGATAGGAAAACCATCATTATATTCCACCATCATAAAATTTCACCTTATTTTCAAGACAGAATAGAGGAAATCCATGAAATTATTCCCATCACTGAACCATATGGTTATACTAAGGATATATGACACCTATCAGGGAATACCTTCAAAATGGAACACTTCCACCTGATAGAGCTAGGAAAGAACAAGTCTGCAGACGTGTGGTTAATTTCACTCTTTATGATAGCCCAGATCCCTTATAGAATGTTCTCTACAAATGTGGTTTTTATGGAGTTCTCCTTAGATGCATTGATGGTGAAGAGACAATGGCTGTCATGAATGAAGTGCATGCAAGAGTCTGTGGTGCCCACCAGTCTGGACACAGACTATCTTATCAAATTTGAAGGCTTGGATACTTTTGGTTTTAAATGATGAAATATTGTGTTGATTTCACATAGAAGTGTCATTCATGCCATGTACATGCCAACTCCATTCATCAGCCCCCAGATTTGCTTCATACTGCTAAATAATTGTGTAAATTTTCAAAATGAGGAATGAATGTAGTGGGACCATATCCTTCGGCTACATCCAAGTAGTTGAAGAATATTCTGACTACTACTGACTTATTTTCCTAATGGGAAGAGGAAATCCCCCTCAATGAATTTAGTTATAAATGCATTGTTAGATTCATCAAGTCTAACATCATTACCAGATTTGGTGTCCCTCATACCATATTGACGGACAATGGCACCAATTTCTGTTCATCTGAGGTGAGGAAGTTGTATCAAGAATACAAGATCAAATACAATCATTCATCTAGGTATCATGCAGTAGCCAGTGTCCAGATAGAAGCTTTCAAAAAGACTCTGTCAAATATACTACAAAAGATGGTGGATAAAGATAATAAGTCATGGCCCAATAAACTCTTTCATTCTTTATGGGTTTATCGGACCACAACTCACACTGCAACGCGGTCAACTCCATATTCATTGGTATATGGAACGAAAGTATTTTTTCAAATTGAGTTTCAATTACCTTCTCTCATGGTAGCCATTTCTGATCAATCATCTACAGATGAACAATCTCAAAAGCGATTTGATGAATTAGAAAGGTTAGATGAGAAAATATTGTGCACCCTACACCACTTGGAAGTCTATCAGAATCGAATATCATGAGCATTCAACAGAAAAGGTCTTCTTCATTCATTCATTCAAAGATAACTGGTATTAGTTCTTAGAACTCCAGTGATACCAGGAATGAAACCTCTCAAGCATGAGCCAAAATGGGAAGGACCTTATTCAATACACAAGGTCTACTCCAATGGAGCATATTCATTAATCTCAATGGATGGAGAACTCATCACTACTCCAACCAATGCTACATGTTTGATGAATTATTTTGTGTAAGGAAAATACCCTTTACATACAACATGACGTTAAACTGTGATATTTTCCTCTAAGATTTTAAACTTTATCACCAAGGGTCCATGCATGAAAAATTCAACTATAGGAATTTACATCCAACATGACATTAAACTGTGACGTCCAAACTACATGACGCTAAACTGTACAGAAGTCCCTTACATCCTGCATGACGTTAAATTTCATAACCAACGGTCTATGCATACAAACTTAAACTATTGTCATTTCTCTCATACAGCAAGACATTAAACTTTGTCCCTTTCATCATCCTATATGACGTTAAACTATACAGTTATGGTCCATGCATATGACCTTAAACTATCCGAACCATCGTCCAACATGTCGCTAAACTATATCAGCCCTTTTTCATCCGAACATGATGTTAAACTGTGAAAAAAGTCCTCAATACGTCCAACATGATGTTAAATAGTGTCCACTTTTTTCCTTACTGCACGACGTTAAAATGCACAGTCCAACATTCATCCAACAAGATGTTTAACTGTAATGTACCCACCGTCTTAGCAACAAGAAGATAAACTATACAACACTATAATACGTCTTACATGACGATAAACTGTATTTTGTCCCAAATACGTGACACTAAACGGTGAAGAACCAATTGTCATAACTGCAAAACTTTAAACTACATAGTAACTTCATATGTCCAACATGACATTAAAACCATGCATCATTAAGGTTGTTGTCGCCTCTTGTTTCTCGAACCGAGTATGAATCACGTGAGCTAAGAACAAACTTCAACCATAACACCTTCTCTAGGCCACTAACCATGTGTGAGTACCAACACCACTTTTATATCGTTGTCGCCAAGAACAAACTGATCACTAATTAATTCATTAAATGACCTACATGGACATTGATCCTTGCCTTCTTGGATGGGTACATAGGAAACCTCCTGAGGTTCAAGACCAAAACCTATCTCTTCACATTGATTCACCTTTGTTCTTGTTACATGACGTCATACTGTACAGAACATTTATCATGTACGAAAATAAACTACAACATTCTATTTTCACTCTCACTTCGGAGAAAATTATTATTTACATTGTTCTCCAGTCATGTTATATATCATAGACTATGTGTGTACATGGAAATACCCGAACTTTATAACTTAGGTCAAACCATTATTTCACTAAATTCCCCTTTTCACCCATCGTATGTACGAACCAAATCTGTACAGAGGGTATTTTGAGAACTATGTGGGCTTGATTCCAATCCTTATGGGATACGTAGGAATGTTCGAGCATCCCTCTAATCCAGTCCAAAGTCTTCGGGCCTAACCCCAAATTCAACTTTTAGTCCCGTGGCTAAAGAAATCCCTATGAAAACACAACTTGTGTATTCATTATAATGGTCTGAGTTCTATGACCCTATACTAAGATCTCTTACACTTTCATCCCACATGATGTTAAACTGTATTTCAAGAACTAAATGCGGCTTGATTCTCATCCTTATGGGATACCTAGTTAAGTCCAACATTTCAATATAGGACCCAGCCACTACATGATTATGGTTAGTATTGATCTATGTATCCCTATATACATTGTAAAATACACATTTTTATGTGTCATAATCCTGATCTTATATACTTCCAGATCTTTATAACCCTTTTATTGGCTTCTAGTCACAAAATGTCCTATTTCGGAGAGTTATATTGGCTGACTATGCAGCACGTGCCCTTAGGCGGCCTTGCATAAACAGTCAATATGAAAGACTTGTCAGTCAAAAGATACTATTATTTGACAATGCAGCCAATTCCCTTAGCCTTCCCTATATAATTCAACCCCCTAACGAATTTATTAAACAATGGTAACTTTATTCTTTGAAGGAAACCATGTGTTGTCCTTATTTGTCTTAATGACAATATGTAGGGATCCACAAAAAAAGGGTCATCCTTAACATGTATGTCCCATGTACTTTTTTATTATCTGAATGTATTCAAGTCTATGGTTTATATTTATCTTCCCTACGTTTGAGTCAGACCTTCGTAGGAGTGACATTCATCCAATTCTTAAACAATCTTCTCTGGATATATCTTCTCCAAATTCAAGTACCTCCCTCCATACAGAAAACTCTATGCTTTGGAAAATTTGAATCACCATAAACTCCCACTGGCATTTTAAGCAGTAGAAAAGTAAATTTCTGAGAGTTCTTTTGTCTGACTATGCAGCACGTTCCTTTAAAAGACCTTGCATAAACAGGCTACATAACATACTTGTCGGCCAAAAGATGCTATTATTTGACTATGCTTCCAATTCCCTTAGGTGGTCCTTCATAATTCAACCCCCTAACAGGTTTGTTAAATAATGGTAACTTCATTCTTGGGAACTACTTCTTTTAATTCCATTTTGGCCCTTTTTCATATCATTCCACAGATTCAAAATTTCTTATGTCTTTGTTTATATGTTTTCCATCATACTTCAGTTTGGTAAAATGATTTTAGATATTTTTTCAAGGAATTGAGTTAATTTTAACCCATTCGGTCAATGCTATTTCGACCTTCAAACATTACCCTTTTTTATCTGATGTGCATGACTTTAAAGTTCCCAAAAAAGTCATGGGAACTCTGAAAAAAAAATTCAAGCCCCATCTCACTAAAACATACATTTCGTATGATTTTAGGTAATATTGAGAAATTAAAAGATTCAAAGTTTGTAGGGTTATTTATAATAATCCTAGTAAAAGTCAAACTATGATTACTAGGCCTATTGGCTTAGGTAAAAATATAATGTAGGTAGAAAAGGAAAATGCATACATAAATTATTGAATATGGGAGTGCTTTTCATTTTTATGCACAAGAATTTAATGGACATCCACAGATTAGATGCTAATCTATTTTCCATGAATTACAAGAGACTGTCAATATAAGTCTTCATATGATGTACAACATCCCGAGCTTCATCAACAGCCACTTGAATCTCATTCACTCGACCAACTTCACTCTTTTCAGCCTAATGGAGTTCTTTATTTGCATATATGATGGCTTTCATACCACTCGTTTGAGCTCCCTCCAATGAATTGTTCATTTGTTCAAGTTCCCCAGTAACAGCATCTAACTGTCGCTGAAGGTGAATTTTTTGGACGACATTATCTTTGATCTTGTGCATCAGCTCCTTCATCTTGGAAATATAGCCAACCATAGCTCAGGATACCACTTCCTGAAATTCACTAATATTGGCTGACAACTTCACTCTACTCACATCTTCATGGCACTTTTTCTCTTACTCCCTCCTTGCAATGTCTTTCTTCACTGCGGAATGGATCTTCTGATATCCAAAACAACCAAGTCCAAGTATAAAAAATAGGAATGACAGTCGAGGTATATTCGATGATAGATCTTCTTAAGGCACTTCAGATATGATATTACATATGTTTTTCCATTCCATGTGTCGTGAAAATTGTAATTCCTTTTGTATTTCCAGATCCGACTCAGCATCACTATCACAGGGGGGAATGTAATCTGAGATTAATTCACATAGAAAAGTGTGATGTTCCTCACCTCCCCCCCTGACCTGTGCTGCATCACTCTTAATTCCTATTGGGGCTAAGGCTGAGTCCTCACCTCCTAATCATGCCACTGAAATTGATGTCCCTACATAATCAATTTAATGCTTTGGTTAGTTTCAAAGGATAAAAAATGAAAATTGACTATCTTGAAAATGAATTACAGGCGAAAATGTTGTTATCCATTACCCAACGGTCGATCAGTAACTCAAGAAGGGTCCTCCCCATCTTTCCTAGCCTTAACAAGATTTTTAGGGTGAGTTTGAGGAAGCTCTATGGGGTTCAGCTCCACTTGCGCTAATGTATCTATAATAATAGGGTTTTATGTACCCCCTTCAGGCATTGGCAGTTCAGTAGCCTGCCCAGATAGAGCTTCATATTTGAACAGATCATGATTAGACATGTAATTAGACGTTTTTTTAATAGGTCTATGGATAACACTCACATCCATAATCTTCTAAATTACATGGTAATTTAACATGATTTATAAAATCTTCGAAAGATGCACCAAGTTCCATCATTTAGTCTAATGTAATATCATAATCCTAGTTAGTCTCACATGTGGAATAATTTGATGTATCTTCTTGGAGACCTTCATCATGAGGTCCCTGACCCTAGACATCATCTTCAGATAAAATTGCGGCATCAGTTGCAGTAGCCACCAAAATCTATAATGCAGGGGTTGAACCTGAAGTATCACAGAATGGAATTCAGTCGATGATTCATTCAATGTATCATGAAGCATTGTTGACATACCAGAAGCAGGTTCTTATCTTCTTGCAACAGTAGTAGGAGGGATACTGGGAACAGATGTTGGCTCTTCTGCAGGAGCAGCCAAGTAAGCCTGAATTTTCAATTGTTCCACAGAACCCTCGGTGGTTTTCCAAAGAGTATCAGTCCTTTCCCTCAAAGGGGAAATTGATGAAGCCACTGTATTTCCCAAGAATATGAGAAAAATTTTCATGGGTATAAACTCATGATTATCCGAAGGACTTCCCACTTCTAATGAAGTGTTTAGCTGTGGACTTCATCCTTTTTTCCTTTTCTTCTTTGGTTTTTTTGGGAGTATCAGTAGTCTCCATTACAGTAACTTGAATTGGAGAATGGAAGGCCATGTACAAATCCTCATTCATGGCCTACTGGCCTGGAGATATTTTTCCTGATTTGTGGGAAGATTCAGTAGCAGCCCCAATGGACATACCACCAGGGCTATATTGTGGTGAAAAAACCTCAGTAGTTCCTTTCTCTGCATGTTGTAGGATGAAGAAAATAACTTCCAGGAGTAACAAAGCTTCCACTAAAATCAAGTTGAGAAGCAAATAAGGAATGAAAACATATATCTTCAAGAGTAACATAATCATGCCACTCCTCATCATTCCACTCAGTGAGGCCATGATCTATCATTTCCACCACCCGCTTTGTGACCCGAATGGAATCATCAGTGGTATATATGAGCATTTCCAGCTCTCTGATAAAAGTCCTCACTTCATTCGGGTTAACTTCGTAATGGATATCTGTATAAGACACAAGATTTCCTATTCCAAGGAGGTGTAGCCCCTTGCACAAATCCATCCAGGAAGTCTCAGTACCACAATATAGACTCTTCCATGTCTGGACAACCTCTGGTCGTAGATATTTAGTATGTGTATCAGAAAGCTGTCTGGAAGGTACTACAATCTTTGAATTCAATTTCATCACAGCTCCTGCAACTATTGAAAAAGTACAATAAAATAAGACTTATTGCTCTATAAAGTAAGGGTGATTAAATTTCCATAAAGATGTAACTCACCAGGAGTTGATGGAGTGGGTCTTTTGAATCTGACCAGAGAATTATATTAGGCATGAGGCTGCTTTGCCGTATCTTGTGCCTCATCATCCCCATCTTGAGAATCCGGTGAATCAGTCCTAGATGAGGAATCTTGCGAATCAGCTTCAGGTGGGGAAGCATCACCTTCATGAGGAAGGGTTTCTTTCACTACATTCCTCTTCCTTTTCCCCACCTGATAAAATAGATGGTTCATCACCCCTCTAGGATATGTTGTTATCCAGTGCTCGTCATACCATGTAGTCATGTTATATGTGGCCTTTTCAACTAGTAGATCAAACACTACCACAGTCTTCTCCCTAGATGTCAGCAACCATTGTTGTCGGGAAACAAAGAGATGTTTCTCTAACCTAACATGCACATGGGGAGATACATCAGTTTTTTGTAAACATTTGAATTGATTTGCAAATCTATATGGAGAATAGGCCTCTCATATAATCTCTCCGTCAATTATGGCAACCAGCACACCATATCTGTAGGCCAGTATGTTTTCCCTCAAATCTAGGCTGGTTGTTCAATTGTCAAAAAACTGCCGGGTTGGTGGATTTCCATAAAGAATGAAATTAAATTCCTTATACATGATCAGCCTCACCTTCATGTCACATGCATTGAGAGCTAGTGAATCAATTCAATAGAATGCCTACACTGATGGCCTGAAAGCACTTCTGGGGATTTTTACTCCATTTTGTACATTATACGTCCTGACTTGAGTGGCGATACATCCCCATAAAACATGGTATGGTCCCACTATTCTTAAATGATACATATCCATGAAGACATGGAGTAAGCTCTTGTGAATCTTTGCTAAAATGGTGGTATCCAACCCATCTATTTTCCCCTTAGCCAACTTTTCTGCAATAACGAAGGTCCCTGGCATGTCGCCTCCCTTCAAGTTCCTAACTGGAAAAAGTTAAACACTGAACCACAATGCTAAGGAGCCCGCTAGACGAGTCTTGTCTGGGATCCTTTGATTCACCTCATATCCCCAATTCTCTAGTTCCCCTATATCTAGGGTCAGCCAGAATGTGCCAGGATCACCCCTCTTCTCGGTTTTGGGGAAAGTGGTAGGATGAGTGGGCATCTTCTCCTTGGACCCCTTCTTCATGGATCCCTTTTCCTTTGATCCCTTATCCTTTGGCTCCTTCTACTGCTTAATGATAAGAAATACATTCATCCATTCTTTTGGATGAATATCCTTTCTAGAATTAGTCAAGGGGGTCTCTGAACTCTTGATCTTGTGGAAGATTTTCAATAATTCCTGAGAGAAAGTCAGGGTCTTCTCGGAATCATTCCAAGTCACCTTGGGAGGAATGAATTCATCCTAAATATCACACAAAATTGGAGCCCTTGAGATCATGTGGACATCCCACAGACTGATTCCTACTTCTCCATTATTAAGATGGAAGGAATTGGTTTCTGGAATCCAATGACTGAGTATCTATGGAACAATGTTATCATACCTATAAACATATATTTTCCTAGCCCATACGACTTCTTATATCTCAACCCCTTTCAAATCCTTGACAAACTCTGCATAGGTTTTTTGCACCCAGAATGCCCACATCCAGGTTGGCTTCACACCCCCTCTAGAATGGAAGTCCCAGCTTTTCTTCCAGCCTTTGGATTGATCCATCCGAGAATTTAGAAAGATTGAGGGGTAAAAATGTAGGTGCAGATTAGGCTTATGAGGTTTCAGATCTGTCGTACAAGGGATATGATGCATCATATGGGCCTTCTCCACTGTTCTTCCATTTATAAATACTCATCCACATGAGATATTTGCTGCAGCAATGTTGGTATTGTTCTGAAACAAAGAAATTGGAAGATAGTTCATTTATTCTAGAATGGTAACCTCTCGTAGATGACCACAGCCATACAAAGGCAGATAAATGATCTGGGGGAAATCATGATGATAATTCATTAAATACTTATCCAAATCTGGGAGAGTGCTGTCACAGATGGTATAGTAATCATGGCCAATGATGCTCATCATATCATCATGTCTCTTGCCTTCCAGTTCATCAGACGTTCCAATTCTCTTGGGAGCCATTGAATCTAAACAAAATTTGATTGAATTAACTCATAAATGGATTTAGTTTTCATAAAATTTGTGAAGGAATTCTGAAAAATTTGAAAAGGCATTAAGGCGTGAAAGTCTCATTTTGTCGCGCAAGTATGATGTTCCGCGCAAGTATTTGACACGCAAGTATCACCATGCAAGTGCTATTACCTCTATAGCTGCACGAAAGGAGTGAAACAGTGGAAAAAATGTAACTTGTGTAGCAAAGGTAACTTGTGCTACAAGAGCTTGTGAAATTTGATATCTGGGTGCTTTGCGCAAGAATGTCCGCCTATATATAGGCCAGGCCACACCTTTGCGAACATAAATCCATCGCACTCAACACCTGCGCGCCGAACTCTGTACGCTCAACACTTGTGTGCCGAATTTCCATATTTTTTTCTTCTTTTTCTCAGAGCCACAACCTCATTTCTATCGGATCTAACTATGAGGGGGGACTTTTGTTGACACTCCTTTTTTGTCACAGAGTCCAAATGAATGGAAAGGGAAATGCCTTAGAATAAATAAATTCATCCTTTGAAGAAAACATCAATAAATTGACAATGGCATGAACACGGAATCCTTTCCATTAATGTCACGCAAGTTCCCACATAGTCATGCAAGTACACTTGTGCGCCTCCTAATAGTCAAGCTGGTGACTTGCGCGCCCTCTTTGAAATTTCACCCAGGGTCTCTCAAAGCCTATGAATACCCCTGGTGGGCCGCCCATTTCAGGAGGAAAATATTTACAGAACATGACATTTGAGCTCTTGTTGCCCTAGTCTCTTATCAAAGCTTCTGAACACTACTATGTTAATTTCTTACATAGAACGGAAGATCTAACGATAGGGAGGAAGGACTAAGTGTTGAAACTCTTCATCAGTTGCATGCCTAGGTGGCCAACCCTTAAGGGTAATGGCCACAATTGCACGCCACCTTACTCCTTCCACAAAAACATGCATGCCTCTCTTATGAAAGTCTCTGGGGTTAGGATAATAGGCTTGAACCAAGCTTCTCCCAAATTCCACCCTAAGGATAGAATGTCGCGCAAGTGCCTATGTGTCGTGTAGGTACACCTGTGTGAATAGTACTTGTGCGCCAACGCAAGTACTTGCACGACCTTCTCTTTTTTGGGTGCCCTTGTGGTTCATTTCACCCCTCACACACCTATCCACCTCTCCTCTTCAAGAATAAGCCTTCAGAATTCTCTCCAAAGCCATTTATGGCATGATTTCCTTGTTGGATTCTTTATTTGATAGGAATTATATGGAACATATCTCAAAAAACCTATACATTTACACATCTTTATATCACTAAAGTTAGAGAGTTCATTCATTCAACCTCATCCTTTAAGATGAGAAAATCCTTATCTTGGGCCTCCTTTTCAGGAGTAATCCCCAATCCAAATTTTCATTAATTTGGGCATCCTCCTTAGTAGTAAGCCCTATATCCTCATTAATTTTGGCATCCTCTTTAGTAGTAATCCCCAATTCCTCATTAATTTGGTCATCCTCCATAGGAGTGACCCCCCATGTCCTCATTGATTTGGGAATCCTCCTTAGGAGTAATACCCATTTATAATTTCTCTTAACCAGTCTTACTTTACATTTGATATGGGCTTCCTTCTAAGGAGTAAAACCCAATCATGAGTCCCCTCCTAATTTGGGCATCCTTCTCAGGATTAAGCCCCAAGTTAGAGCACCCAAATCTCCATGAAGTACGTATATCTTAATGGACCTTTTTACGGGGTTTCATCCCTGATGTAAAACCCAACACTCATCTATTTTGGGAATTCATACATACATAATCCCCACATAATTGCATCTTTTGTGGCACAGTTGTATGGATTCACCAATACCTCTTGTTTCTCACACCGAGCATGACTCACGTGATCTTAGAGTGTAAAATTAATCATGAAATCTTTTCTTTGAGCCATAAATCATACATAAAAATTATACTTCCTTATTCGAACTACGTGGGTTCTGATTCATTTTCTAAATAACTGATATGTAGGTAGCCCATATGCGGGTATGATCCCAACTTTGAAATAATCCATGTCCTTCAGAATGACAATGAAACATCAAGTTCCCCACTGAGTGGCTTAAAAACCTGTATAGTCATCATAAATGACCAAGATACTTTTATGTATTGAAGGATACCATTGACTAAGAATCTTTTACAAATAAAGATGATTCTATATTGATGAAGAGATTCGAATACATATAAAAGATTCTCTAAATTTACTACATATCAATCATTGATTGTCAGATCTATATGAAACCTAATTTTATACTTGGTAATGTAATAAGGATTCAAGAATATAACTTAAATCTATAAAGAGAGTCCCAGAGCAGACAACAATTCCCCTCAAAAGGTGTGATTAGTCGGACCTCCCATCCTCTCAACCAATGAATATTCCTAAGCCTCATTAGTCCACAACTAATGAGAGCCTACCTTCGGAAAGTATGTCCAAATGGATATGAAATCATTGGATGTTTCCGGTTCTACGAATAAACATGTTAGAAACCCGTTGGAATGTTTGATCCTTTAATCAACGACGTCATCCCCAATTTCATAGGAAACAATATTAAATACTACCTTTTTAAATATTTGATTTTTTATATGTGATATTCTAATACATTCCAATTGTAACAAAGAAGATGATGAGTATCTTAGGATTATATCGAAAACTCGAAGGAAGGAATGTATCTTTCAAAAATTCTATAATACTAAATTTAGGTTACATTAAGATTAATTCTTGAAGAAATTGTAACCATTAAAGGAGTATATGTTGAACATACCATGATAATGGTTATAGAGTTATTTCCTCATGCTAAAATAGTAACATAGAATCATAGTTTATTTGGTTTAGTAAGAGTTTATTGGAATATTGTGAAACAAATTCACAACATTTTAATCCACTAACAAATATTACTTAAAAATGGCCTATGTTCATCTGGACTATGGTGGGTGAAATTTAATTGATAACTAATGTAGTGATTGGTTGTTTTGACTATGTCTAGTCTACCCTTGTTCAAGGAACGGTTTTTTATTTACAATAATGATTCTTTGAATAGTCAGGGATGAATACTCGTGATTTAAATATTGGTTTTTATTATTCATCTCTATAGTTAATTCATCATGAGTAGAATTAACCTCTGAATGAAAGTGATATAACTTTATTTTTTTCTCTAAACATATAGAGGCATTATCTGTATGGGGTGAATTGTGATATATACAAGGGATAAAAAATATTGAACAATGCATTCACATAGAAATAAATGGACAAGAGATAGAAAATTTTGTTGGACCATATTAAATACTATGATTGTTTAATTTGTATCTCCCCATAAAAGAAAACAAATTTTATAATGCATTAAGTAGGAATAACCCTTTTTTATTGAATATGATGGGGATTAAAAGAGACCCATTTATCAAGGACCTAGTATTTTTGGACATGGGTATCATAAAGGAATGTAAATAATTAATCCTATAAAAAATTATATCACATCCATAAAAAATAGGGTAGATCCTAAAATATCAAATAAAACCCTCTTTATAAAAGAATATAGAAGATTTAAATAATGGGAAACTTCATCAGTTTAATATTGATCAAGAATCTATTCTAAAATTTTATTCTAGGATTTATGTTTCATGTATTCCAAATTTAAAGAAATAATTTATATATTAATTTCATATATATTTATTATATATGTAATTGAATCACTAAAATGTATAGGGACCTTTAGGGTCGTTATTGGTGATATAATATAAAAATAGAGATTTATAACTACACATTATGGTGCATGATATGTCATCAATTGAAAGTGGTGTGACATCTTCCAAATGTTATATTGAAACCACTACGCATACTATGCTGGATGTGAGAAAATACCACTATATAATTTTTCACTATTCTCACATGAACTTATTGAAGAAAAAATTTGACATGGTTTATAGTGGAATGACACACCCAGGCATCCCATTGAATTGATATTTGGGAATATTCATATTTTGACAAAAATTCCATGATAAATTTAAAGGATTTGGAGAGGATATAAGGGGGAAAACATTATGTCATTTCCAATCATATTCAAAGGTTCTCATATACATTATATAAATGTCATCAACATGATATAAATATTAAATTGAATTTGTGCATGGATTATCACCCCCAAAATAATGGTGATTCTAAATGGACTATTCAGACACATTATAAAATGATGATATGATTATCCATGTTTATTAATGGTGGATTGGATCAACACCTCACATTAGTGAACTTATCAAGTAATAACAGCTCTAAGTTGAGATTTCAAATTGAACTATATAAAGCCCTATATGGGAAGTGATGAAAAATACATAATTTTTGGGATGAAGTTGGTGAGATAAGGCTACATGGGACTAATCTTATGCAATAGATGATAAAAATACAGAATGATGTCCAACAACACATAAAATTTTCTCAGATTCTTAATTAGATCTTAGAAAAA
Source organism: Viscum album (assembly GCA_963277665.1). Classification (NCBI taxonomy): domain Eukaryota; kingdom Viridiplantae; phylum Streptophyta; class Magnoliopsida; order Santalales; family Viscaceae; genus Viscum; species Viscum album. The sequence goes on along the minus strand of OY728157.1, from coordinate 1,624,107,199 downwards.
ATAAGGGGGTTTCAATGCCATATAATACATGGATCAGATACAGGTTACATAAAAAAGATTCCATACAATATTAGAAAAAAAAATTAGAATGGTTTTCAAGGATCATATCCAAAGGAGCTATTATAATATATCAACGTATGACAACATATATGGGAAATTATTTTGGAATATCACATAAGTTATTTCATAAATAAAATTATATTTCATTGAATATAAGTTATTAATACATAAATAATTTACAAAATCCTTTTCTGGGAGGAAAACCACTTAAAACTAACGAATTATGATTTAAAATTTATGTAAAAAATTTCATAGGATATTATCCGTCTCTCTAAAAAACTTCACTATTCAAATTTTTTTTAAAACCTTCCTTTTGTAAAATAACCTTGAAAATTTATAAATGAATTCATTGAAAACATTTTAAATATAAATCCTGTTTGAAAACATTATTATTTGAAAATAACATTAAAAAAACAAAATAATGTAATATTTGGAAAAAAAATTATTTAATGTTAAACTTCTAAACATTAAATGTATGCTTCCCAAAACTTATTTTCTTGATAGTGGGTAAGTCTTCACATGAATAACATTCCTTTTTCACCATAAAAAGATTAGAATAGTTCCTTAACCAAAAACCGAAAAGAACAGTACATTTAAAATTATTTCAAATAAATGAAAATAAAGGAAAAAATTTTCATATAAAGAACATATGATAATATGAAAATATTTTTATAAAACACTATTTTGTTAGAACATTGATTTTCAATCGAAATGGGAAATAAAGTGGAACATTCATAATATTAATTTTTTAAATAAATTATGTGAACTGAGTGTAAAAATTTAATAATACGTTAATATATCATATATAACCATATTATAATAAAATTCATTATTTCTCATGAGATATAGATATTAATATTTCATCAATGGAATCATTATCATAAATACTTTTAATAAATTATGAAATTGTATCAATAAATTATTACAATTATTCTAACATTTACCCATGATCAACATGATATTATAAAATAAAATGAATCTTAAAATATCATTAAATTATTATATTAATTATATATCATTTAAATGGGTATTATATGCACCACATAAAAAAATATAGGTGCATAACAAGGCATGTATCTCAAAGTATCATAGTTGATACATAATTTACTTTGCTGATTTGGTAACATTTGAACCAAAAAAACTATGAAACAAAGATCATAATATTGATATGTAAATACCCTTAAATTTAGTTATAATAATAATATAATACATTCATGGGTTGTATATACACTAAAAAAATTAAATGGGTGGTTAATGATGTATGGATCTCACTTATATAAAATACGAGATGAGAAAACCCTTAACTTAAATCTTAACATTCTTCATACACATTGAATCATATTCTATAATATATATGCAATATTTTAATTATACATACAAAAAATAGAAATATAATTATATCTAAAACCATATATAATTTTCTAGTACTTTAAATGACATGTTTATCAACAACTCCAAGATAATGATACATTCATTGTAATCTTACTTTTATTTCGTATTTATTTTGATTTTTTCTTATTAGTCATCTTACATAGATCATGATTTACTAATTTCAGAATGTAATACAAGATATTAATATCATATATAATTATTATATATATTTATAACAAAATATGATTGATAAAGATATGATATGGAATACATTGTACGTGGATATCCTATGTCCGAAAAATGCGTGAATGTTGTTTCTTTTTTCTTATTGTATTGAAATAAATATTGTGAATTAAATATATGTATATTTATTATCATTCATTTTGAATAATTATGTAATATATATCCAATATTTTTACCATAAACATCCTTATTAAAATCCATGTAATTTTAGAATGAATGACATTTCATTGAGGAGGTGGTATTCCACACACCCATAAATAATGTTATCATTTTTAAACAAAATGGAAATAATGAAGGTATATGTTATATAATAATTATATAATAATAAATAAATCATAAAAATCTAATAAAAATATTAAAATTGTTTCAATATCATTATTAAAATCCATGAGATTTATTATAGGGAAAAACAAATCCCTACGTTTTGTGAGGCGGTAGTTCTCCGTACACAAAAATGGTAAGATCATTTCTAATTAGAAGGAAGCATGTGTATGTGTAGGAATAATGCTACGATTATAAAATATGATATTATTTATGATACTTAGTTTAATATAAAATCATTGAATAAGAATATTTTCCGGGCGGAAATGAAAATAAAATGATGGATCTTGAGGAAAGATGTTACCTATTCTTTTGGTGATACATTTTGGTTTTCACAAAAGGGATTCCATGGATTAATTTCTTCAGAATGTAAAATTATAGGATGAAAAAGTGAATTTTTTATATTTTTTTCTCAGATTTTGTTAATAAAATATATTCATTAAATTGATTTTAGGCAAGTTTCTATGTCAAATTGGGTGTTATGTTAATGGTTTACTCCTTTGACATTCTAGATTTTCTATTAATCATTCTAATTTATTTCAATAACATTCAATACAATATTTAGAAAAAATTGATGAAATTATTAGAAAATATATATAAGTATGATACAAAATATGGAATCTATTTTTCTAAATTCAAATCACATAATTGTACCCAATTAATTTAAAATTGATGTCAAAGTCGTTTCAGAATAGTGTGATTTTCCAAAAATATGTTTAAAAGTTTGGAAAGATTTTATAAAACATTTCAATGTGATATTAATGAAAACTACCTAATTGGATTATATTATTTATAATTGATAAAAATAACTTTAAAAAAATTAAAATATTATATACTAAAGTAAATAAATTAGATGAAAATTAGGTTTGAATTAAAATTTATTATTTTTTCAATATTCATCAAATAATGAAACTTATCTCAAAAATACAAAAAGAAATCAACCATTGAAAATTTTGAAATTCAACTTTATTTTTTTTATTTTTCACATAATATTTATAAGTGTCCAATGACATATTTAAATTGGATTCATGATTATATTTTGAAAAATATTCCCTTTTAAAATAATACATTTTTTTCTTCATATAATAAGAATTATTATTATTTTGTAACTACAATATTTGATGGATGTGTGTCTAAAATATTGAGTGAAAAGATAATATATATTTTATTGAAATTATTATCCAATTTTTTTATTTTATTAATATAAAATTGTGTTAGTAAATAAGAAAAATATTGTTCTTAGAAATGTAATTTCATTATTTTTAAATTGATATTACAATAAATACTACTAATTGATAACCAAATGATTAAATTTAATGACTTGTGTATATATAAATTTCAATATTTTTCTATTATGATATAAAAATTGTTTTCCAATATCACTGTGGTTGCTATTATAATATATCACTAATAGTATTAATAATATATTCATGTTCTGTTAAACTCAGCCTTGCATATTATGAAAGATATCAGGGGAACACAACACCCGGTGCAAAAATAGTTAAAAATATTGATTCATATATCGAATATTAATCTATGGGATTTTTATACTGAAATTTTAATGTCATGTATCATGTAATACATTACCATATTATTGCATTTGTAAATAATAATTTATTTATACTGTTGTGTGAAATAAAAAAAATATCTATAAATAATAAATTAAGTCAAAAATAATAATTCCAAAAATATCAGGTTGTTACCATATACACCAATTAAATTGAATTTATCACTTGAAATTTTTTCGAGTTTTCAATGATTTATTACATTAATATTCCATGAATATAAACCCACATCATAAATATGAATACTAAATCACCCTTTAAAAAAGAAAGATGGAAACATAATTTTTACCCAAATTAACATGCCACTTTGTTTCCACATTGGAGAACATAGGTGTCTTGCGAAAACATGGACATGGAAAAAAAGTTTAAATATTCATAGATATTGATAAATTTCACTATTCAAAAGATACATAGTGATCTATAGAAATTTAAAATTCATAAACCCATAAAATTTAGAATAATGGATGTGGTCATTAATATCATCTAAAATAATGATAATATAATGAAAAATTATTTCCATACAGCTTTCTAAAAGTTGAATAAATTCGATAAGAATATATACTTACTTGATTTTATCAAAATCTACCCCTTTATTGTGCCTTTATTTATTTCCACTTCATCATTTGTTCCCTGATATAAAGTTGAATCTTTCATTCCTAATGTACCAACATAAAATGTGGTGGAATGATAAGTCATTCCATCAACATTTATTTAGAATCATAGAAAATTAGTGGTACAAGTTACCAAACTATCATAAATACATATATGGAATGATTATACATTAATCTCACAAACTCCATCTGATGTTTAACATAAAATTTCCACTAATGGTTAAACATATAACCCTTATAAGAATTGTAAATCAAAAAAATATATAATGAACGTCACTATATTTATAAAAATCATCTTAAAATTTATCCCCCATAAATAATAATGTATCCAAGTGTGGCCACATACCAAGCCATGGGAATACCATCATCCTTTATTCTATTTGAAAATGGTATTAACCTGAATTACCGTATATCCTTATTGAAACATGTGTGTTTCTTTATTCAAAATATTATTTTATAAATTCATTAAAACAAAAAAAAATTGTATACCCAATCCATTACAGCACAAAAATCTTTTTCAATTCATAATTTATAAATTTTGAGTTAATTAGTGCCATCTGATTTACCAATTCATACCTTACATGTCTTTATCAAAACATCATTATCTCAATATCTAGAACATATTAATGGTTATCTTACATTTTTCAAAATATCATCTTTCCATGAAATAATTTTTCTAGTCCATCAAAACCATTCAATATATTCTTGAAAATTATTAGGGAAAGAAATATTAAACTGATTGATCATTATATATCCCATAATTCTTGAATATAAATACATAAACAATTAAATACTTATCTTCAATGATTGGAATATACTAGGTCATTCTTTAGATAATACGTAAAATTTTTTTGTTTTGAATTGTGTTTTGTAATACACATGTTCACTATATAAAATATATTTAAATAATTGAAAACTATTAACTATATGTAGGTTTTCCCTCACATATTTCATATTCCATGACATTTGATTTATTTATCATGTTTTTTCATACTTTTTCCATGACATGTAGGAACTAGAATTTTCATTCAAATATGATCTTTAACATTTGATTATTTCTAAAATCCCATCATAATATTATTATATGTGTTTATAATTTCACAAAAGATCACATTTTCAATCATATATCATAATTGTTGATTCGGCATAATTGTAATATCATTCTCCAGTAATTATCAAAATTTGGATTTCATTATTTCAAAATTTTCCATTCTATTCAATTTTAACCTAGTTGTTTCATGTTACCTCCATTGATTAATACCATAAATAATATTGTGAGAAACATGTATCCTAGAGGAATGACACATGATTATAAATAATTATTTATAGGATGTTTAGATCATTACCCATCATTTACATCTATGAAACCAAAGTATAATCCTTAGAGTAATCCATTGATATTTACTTAAACATATATATAGGGATCTAAATAAGGTTTTCTTATCCATGTTTCTGATGGTTGATTAAAACATTTCATTGAAACCAACTATAGGGATCCAGACATAACATACAAGGATATTACATCATTTTAGCTGGATTTTTATCCCATTAAAAAATACATACCAATTGACTATAATTTTTAGTGGCTTTGTAAACATGTAATAAACTCTTTTATCTTGGTGAATGATCGTCATTATTTCCAATAAGGATCTTCCCCTTTAGAACGTCTACTTAAAAAATTTCTTCATTACAATTCGAATGAAATCATTAGACATGGGTGATATCATATTATCATAAAGGGTAAACAAAAGATATATATAATCATAAAATTAAAATAAGGAAATGAGAACATTGGAATAACATTTATAGATCATAGCCTAAACACCAAATGATCATATAATAGGGTCTTGGAATATGTATTGGTAGTTCATATGTATAAATCATTATAGAATCAAGAGAATAATCCATGAGACCATAAAATAATAATAACACATAGAATTTTGGCATATAAATTAGCTTATAATATTGCGAAAATGTATAAGTAGAAACAAGTTCACTTGTTATGTTAATGAAATGAAATAAAACCCTAGAATAAACTTAACAACATGAAATCATGTCCCTGAATAACATTGTGATAATTTTCTTTCTTTAATATTATTGTGAACATGTAATTATCTTCACTATTGAACATATGGACAAGTAACTATTTCTATTCATAAAATTTTAAAAATGTAATTAAAATTAAACATAACATTATAAACATGTATTGTTGTTCATGCATAAATTTTTAAACAGTTAACAAGGTTCAATCATAAAATTATAAACATGAAATTAGTCTCACACATAAAATTATGGCCATTTAAATAGGTCCATTCATAACATTATAAACATATAAAATAATTCATGAAAAATATAGTGAACATTTAATCCAGTTCACGCATAACATTGTTTACATGTAATAAGGATCCCTCTAAATAGTGTGAATATATAAATATATTCATGCATAAACATAGGGAAATCCAACATAGTCCATCAATAAAATATATACTCATGAGTCATCCATCATTATAATATTCATTGGAGGGAGATATATCTCTAACATCACATAAAAAATCATACATACATGTTCAAAATGAAAAATAATAAATATATCATAACATGCACTGTAAAAAGATTTGGGTTTCATCAACGTCATATCATAACTCACGAAAAGGGAATTTTTATAATAAACATCTCATCTTATCATTTCTTAACGAAAAGTGACATTTCTTTTAATCATTTAATCAAATCATAACCCATGAAAATAAATGAGATTAAAAACATATTCCCCATTGAGAAGATATCGGTTTCATAAACAGATTTTTAAGACCCATTCAGCAAAAAAAACAAAATAGATTCATTATATCATATATATATTATATATTATATTATATCAAAGAATGTAAACATATAAAGGGATTGATTTTTAGGGATCACATAAATGATTTATTTTGAAAATTAACCTTTCTTTTATTATCACTTTTCAACTCATAAACCATTTTCCACATAATTTTAATTGATGAAATCCACTTTATAACATATAACATATTATTTAAAAATGATTCTAAATACATTAGAATAATAATTCCTTTCCACTTAAAAATATATTTTTAAATCATAAAACATTTGAAAACCTTCTTCTAAGAAAATAACATTAAATACATAAAATGATACATTAAAAACATTTTAAAACACTTTCTAACAATTGTTCTTTTAAAAATAATTATTTTAAAACCAAATTAATTCATTAAAATTACAAAAATATTACAAAAAAAATTATTTAAAAATAACTTTCTAATCTTATAAAGGAAACATCAAGTAAATACAGGTACTGATTGCAGGTATGTCTGTACATTCCGAACCTTCCATTTTCACCATATAATATTTAGAAAAGTGACTTGATTTGAAAACATCATGATCATTCTGTTTTCACAAAAATTTAGGACAGATAAGAGGCCAGAATGAAGGCACAGTTGATGGTCTCACGCAACCATTTTGCAGAGTCCCCCCCAGCATCGCGACCTCCATGAAGTAAGGAGGAGGGCCACTCCATGAATACAGTTGACGTTCATGAGACCTCCATGAAGTAAGGAGGTGGGACACTCCATGAACTTATATGACGTTCGTGTGCACGCTCTGATGTAAGGAGGTGGGCCACTCTTCAAACAAATTTTACTTTCGCGAGCCTGTCGCGAATCAAGGAGGTGGGATGCTCTATGAATGCACATGATGTTCATGGGCCCGTCACAAAGAAACCATGTCCCTCTTCGCACTGCGTAATCTCCCCATCGCGGCACCCCTTATTATAAATACCGAACTATCCCTGAGTCCAGAGGATGGACAATCTGACCTTTCGACTTTACAGCTCGTGAATCGCGAAGCATCCTTCCGCTCCATGATCCATGGCGATGCGAGGTAATTCTGCTCTGTGAAGTGCCACCCCCTTGTCTTGTTTTGAATCCCTCTTCCAAGAGGGATTCCTTTTGTGAATCCTAAGGGCCTTCGTGAAGGAAGGGGATCCCTACAGGGACCCGGGTCATCACAAAGTGTTTATGCTTCACGAAACACCCTTCATGTACAAATGATCTTAATTCTAAGGTAGGGTCACTATACTTTGCGAAGCACATTGATTCCAAAAACATTGTTTTGTGAGGAAACTTTTCTCTATGAGGCAGTTCTCTTCGAATGCCTTTCCACATCGCGAAGAACCTCCCATATGCAAATCTTCCCCATGCTTAGGCTAAGTCAACCCACTTCACAAAGAAAACCCCTTCGCAAGTTCCCACTTCCACGTGAAGAAAAAAAGCTTCACAAGGCCTCTGCGTACAGACCCCTATGCTTGAAAATTTCTTTTCCTTTGTAACCCTACAGGTTTTCACGATGTGAATTCAAAGTCCCCTAGATGACACCACCCATTGCGTTGCTTTTCCTTATACTTCTTCTCATAGGCACGCTAATGGCTATTGCTTCTTCGCATAGCCACGCTAACGTGGACCCCTATATGGTTCACTCTATGACATGCCCTCATCACAACGTTGTCAATGCCTTCCCTCCCACAGGAAGCAGAAGGTACTAGTTATGTATGTCCTAGGGGTGCAGAGAATACCCATCATGTCCAAGATATAGGACGTTAAAATGACAAGCACCATGTTCCTCACCACATGACGTTAAACTAAGACCTCGCCCCGTGATGCGCACACAGGCCCCCTAGCCTTAGTCATTCTCAATTCCCACTAGTATCAATGTGGATGGGATCACCCCTCAAAGAAGATTATATCTTTCTTATTGGAGTGGCGTTTGTCTGCGGGGAAAGGGCATCCACTTTGGCATAAGCCCCTAACTTTCCTTTCAAGAGGCAGCACCCTTGTTTCTCCTTTCATCTTCGGTCCCTAGGGCTAGCGAATGGCGTGGTATGGAATGGGGTTCCTCCTTTCTTCGGTCCCAAATCGCTCTCCCACTGCGCTTTGTCACCCTCAGGCCTCCATCCTAGAGTAAGCCCCGACTTCTCGGGATACTAACCATTCATAATCCTTTATTTCCTCTTTGGGCCGCTCCACACGTAAGCCCCACCACACTTCCCATGGACGAACCTTTCACGATGTGGTCGTCAGGCCTTTGCAACTTCTTGTTTCTCACACCAAGCATGACTCAAATGGGTATAGAGTAAGCATCAACCATGACATTGACCACGTCATGCATGACTTTAAAATTTATTCCCCTACATGTACTCTGAGGACATTGATCCATGTCAAGGCATGGAATGTTGGAAGCCTCTACAAGGCTCAAGCCCACCACCAGGTTGTCCCAAAACCCTTCACATCGGTTCTCCCCCGTTTAACGTGATGTTAAACTATATTATCTATCTGAACTATGTGAACATCGATCCCTTCCATGGCAGGGTACGTAGGAAGCCTCTACAAGGTTCATTCCCCCAACCGGTTGTTCTAACACCATTCACATCGGTTCACCCCCATCCTGCATGATGTTAAACTGTATTCGCCATCTGAATTACGTGATCATTGATCCCTGCCAAAGCAAGGTATGTAGGAAGCCTCCATGAGGTTCTATCCCACCACCCATTGGTCGTTCTGACCACCTTCTCGTCAGTCCACCAACACCTTGGGCATCCCAGAGTGAAAGCCCCACACCCAACCCGAACTATAGGGACATTGATCCATGTCAAGTCATGGTACGTATAAAGCCTCCACGAGGTTCAGGCCCAACCACCCGGTCGTAACGACCCCATTCACATTGGTCCACCAACACCTTTGGAATCCTAGAGTGTAATCGCCACACCATCGGAACAATGTGGTCTTTGATACCTGCTAAGGCATGTTACGTAAGACGCCTCCCCGAGGTTCTAGCCCAACCACACAGTCGTTCCGACCCCATTCGTGTCAGTTCACCAACACAATGGGCAGACCATAGTGTAAGCCCCACACCCAACCCGAACGAAGTGGATTTTGATCCATGTGAAGGCATGGTACGTAGGAAGCCTTTATGAGTTTCAAGCCCAACCACCTGGTTGCTCCGACCCCCTTAACATCGGTTTGGCCCCATCCAGTAGTAAGCTGTTGAAACCCCCAACTGGCGATAATCCATCATCATGTGAACTAGGTGGACTTTGATTCCCTGCCACAGGGATACGTAGGAAGTCTTTTCAAGGCTCAAGCCCAAATCCAACGTCATCCTCATGACGGTTCCATCTCACCCCCCCCCCCTTACTCCCTTCAACCCTCCATCATCAAACTTGATTCCTACCTTGGCCGCCACATACTGGTGGAATCATGACACCCCATTCCCCGCTCCCACTAATTGCATTCAGGAATCCACCCACGCGTTGGCCCTAATATCATCATTCCGTCCTGGAGGATCCTCCATCTGATCCACTCAAGTCATTGTTTTGATCAGACCGATCTATCTCTGGTAGACATTGAACTTCTAGCATACCCTTTGTTAAACATAGGAAGCTGAAAAAAATCAGATACATGGCCATGGAATATGATTCCATTCTTTCAATGTGGGATGCCTCTTGCTTCTGAGCCCTCGTGAAGCCCTATAATAAGGGAAAGAAGATAGACACGCCAATCCCCCAGTGTCTAGACACGCCAGTGATGCCCCACGTGACTACTCCCCTAACTGTTGGTTTTTGCCCTGAAAGGACCCCTTGGAATGTCCTGATAGAAGCAATGTAATTAACTGGTGTCCATGATGATATGGTACCAGGAAGAGTTTCATGAACAACGTCTTCAGTCTATGATAACGACCCAGAATAGGTGACAAGTTCCGAGGAAGAATCCCTAGAAGGAAGAACTGACATCCCATTATCCCGTTTTGATCATGTAGAAGTCATCCTTGAATAAGGAATGGATGTCACCCGCCTTTGGAAAGTGGGAATGCAGAGTGTTAAAAAGCGTGCCCCGTCATCGCCGAACGAGACGGATGTGTGCGCCCCGGTGAAAGTGTCAGAAACGAAAATGGTGAAGCTGAAATGAATATGTTCGCCTCAATATATTGATTCGTAGCACTCAGGGCTTCAACAGATTGACGTGCCACTAGATCTAGCTATCTCATGCCGGGTCCCGCCAATCAAATAGTGGGCCTGGAGTGAAACTCACCAGAAGTTGCGGTAGTGGAACATTGACATTCGATTCTACGATGTTTTTAGCCAAGATATTATTCAATGTTAATGAATGATGGTATGGCTCTGGGGAATTGGTCATTGATTCCATTTTCTTTCAGCACTAACGAGCACATCTCTCTGCTTCTCAGGAATCAGGTTACTGCCGCAGGAACGCAATCACTTCCCGCATGCCAATACAGGGGTAGGGGAAATGCCAGCACCACCACCCCGTGTGGCTTCAATACTTCCACGATGACCTCTGTGTCCACGACTGTGGGGCACCCACTCCCCATCTTTCAATCGGATGTTATCCAACAAAGGTTAATTAATGACCTCGTACATCGTTATGAGGTGGACATCGTAATCTCAACTAGAGATATAGCCCGCCTGGACCTGGGGACATCCATGAACTGTCACTAATGCCGCCCACAAGGGCTATTCAAGGAGCCATTTCTCGCCACCCCCGACATACAATTTCTTCGGGAGCCTATCCCCGGAGCTCCTTGACGACTCCCATCATTACGATTATAAAGTGGGCGATGTTCGGCCCAGCCTGGTCAGAGTACGAATCTAGGGGCTCCCAGTAAGGGCTCCCATCCGCGTCAGTACCACCATCTGACCTTGCTAGTGGTGGAGCGGGTAAGTTATGCATCTGCACCACTAACCCCAGTTTGTCGGACCCAACGCCAGCGTCGGGCACGAGCTGAGGTGGACGCCCGCCAAGGGGCGTCATAGTTGACAGCTACTATGGACCGATCCACCATCGACGGATATCATCAGGTCTATGCACACACTGATCAGGGCCGCTTATATTCCTAATAGGGATCAAGGCCACAACTGCCCCACAGGCAGGTTGGTTTGACTCTCTTGGTCGCAGGCACGAGCGGTGGTTGCCGCGAACCAACCCGCAACGATGTCACCCCAGACGGATGTCCTCCCCATACCACTACCACATAGTGCATGGTCCTTCCCCACTCTGAGACTCAAAATGGAGGTCCACCCCGTGCTATCCCCGATCAGAATGATGGTCTGCCACGTGGCAGTGATACTCATTACGACAACCTCTCTCAGAAAAATTACAATGGATATGGATATGTTCCTCCTTCTCCCAACCACTGATGTGGGGACATCATATATCTAGTCTCTCTCTGATGTGGGGATCCTCACTACATCCCTTCTACAGCTGGCGACGTTCCTCCTCACCTCGGGAACCAGAGGGGTGATAGCCATCCTCGCTCCACCCGCACTAAGAACAGAGGTACTCCTTATGCTCGTACCAGTCCTAGTAGAGTTTTTTCCACTCTGGAATTATTCATGGAGGTCCTACCCATGTGCCATTAGACTTTTGTCCCAGTTCACCTCGCAACCCAGCTTTCCTGGGTGGAAACCCTCACTGCCCCAGCACTAGTGCAGATGAATGACCCCATTTCCGGAATAAGCTCTGTCTCGAGGAGTCACCCAGGGGAAAGAATGCGGGTATTCACCACTACAAGAGGAATCTTGGGAAGGCCTGGATGGAGAAAAAAGTATTCCTCTTCTCAGAATCAGAAGTGGAATATGACTCAGCTCGAGAACCCTCCCCTCACTCATCCGAGTCCAGGGTCGAGGCAGGGATGAGGCATATTAGCCTAGTGCTCCTGGAATGTAGGGTCCATAGGATTCCCTCCTACATCAGTAGATTTATCTTGGATGATGGAAATCCACTGAACCAATAGGTTATGGTCATGAAATCACCACCATCATTGCTAGAAGCACTCCCTACCTCCACAAGCGATCATAGAGAGCTATTCTGGGGACAAATGGTGGGAGTCCAGTAGCGCGACCCCCCACTAGAATCCCTCGATCCTGATCCAGGAATGGCGGTCGTCAGCCCCTCCTCTCATGACATAGCGTCCATGTCGCTACACTCTTCGGAGAACATCATGAGAATCGGCGGCCAGTCAACCCGTTCGCTGTATTCTCTACCGTCCAACCTACCATCCCAGCGGTCTGCCTCAATACCGCTACCAGTTCCTCAGCCACCCCCAGTTGACGAGTGGGGAAATCAATGGACAAACACTAAATTTGAGCTGAGTAGCTTCTAGATCATACTTGTAGTGGAGCACATCCCTGAGATGTTCTGGCCCGTGGTAGTGTGGGATTTCTGGATATTGGAGTCCCTCATCTCAGAAGAAGTTGACTGTTTCCACTACACCCTCCAGGTGACGCATTTCTGTCTCCATAATTAGAATGTGGTAAAACCAAAGATTCAAGCACATTTCTAAGACATCAGCAAACATTTCCATCTAGTCGATCTGGTCATTCTCCCTTTGGTACAGTGCCCCAACAAACCAGGTCGTCCTGATTCCCTCTAGCAGTAATGCATTCAGAGTATCAAGGTACTCTGCGGAATCATCAAGGAGGCTACCCCCCACATACAAATCTATGGATGGGGGCAGTATTCTGCCTTCCTTTTAAGTCTTATATGATGAAATCCAAACTCTCTATGCGATATCGAGGACATTCCCCCATAATGGGTCATGGTCCACATGGCCGACATATTGGACAATGAGGACAAGATGGAGTTTGTCGATGGAGACTTACCCCCTGAGGGTGTTCCACCACTATTGGACCAATTAAAAAGGAGTAATCGTCAGCAATTAAACCTCCTAGTTTTCAATGCACCCACTGAGGCATTGGTACTCAACCGGAATGTCCGTAAAGGAATAGATCAGGTCAGAACTGTCAAGCACTCTGACCCATCCGCCTCAGTTTAGAAGATGAGGGAAGTCTCCGAGAAGGCCATGTTGCACCAAAAACTTCCTGAGTAGAGGAATTTGTTCAATGAACTCATGGATAATTGCATAGCAGAGTGACGACCAAACAATGTTTATCCTAGGCAGGGGCAGTAGGGGCAGGAACAACAACTCCATAGTGAGATACCCTATGGAAACCATGATCATACTATTCCCGCGTATAGGGAGGAATACAAAGCTCATGGAACGCTTGTGTGGTATGTCTGGCCAAACCCTCTAGAATGGCCTGGCAATCCAACGAATCCCACTGGGGCTCCTCCAGATTCCCCACGGTTCGCTCTACCAGCTGCTCCACGAGCCACCGATCCTGTCTACCATGTTGAAGAGCCCGAAAATGTGCTTGTGGTAAGGGATCCCCATATAGATATGAAACCTACCCTAGATGATCCCATAGAGGTGGTCATAGCTCTCATTGAGACATTAGGAATGTGGTAAATGGTGATCCCACCAGATGGCAAGCCATACCCGACATGTGTGGATGATTTGTCGACACCTCTGCATTTTGGGAATCCCACTTTCTCCCCCTTTAATTGGATGGGGGACCCACGAAAGATCCTGGACCACTTCAACTCAATGTGTGGGACCATGTTACACACTTCATCATAGTAACAGGATGCCATGCTCCACTGTTTTATTCAGACATTGGAGGGGCCGACATTCGTCTAGTACAACCATCTCACCATCGGATCCATAACGAGATGGGAGGATCTTCACAGGCAGTTCCTCTACCAATTCAGCTCTACCACCCGAAAAAAAAGCATCGCAGACCACTTCAAGTGCATGAAATGTCCTAATTAGTGAGTTGCAGACATTATCACCTACTGGAAGGAGTTTACATACTCCCTTGACATGCCACTGACTCAGGTCCAATTATTGATGATGTTTATAGGGAATGTCAAGAAGGAAGTGGTTACATCTCTGATCACCCAGAAAAACCCTAGAGGATTCCGAGACTTCTCTGACAAGGCCACACACCATGAGGAAGCCCTAAAACATGAAATCTAGGTACGTCCATTAACCTCTTTAATTTCAGCAAGGGGAGCTTCCAGAGAAAACCTCATCGCGGTGGCTCAAATAGAAGCCACCAGACCGCTAGAGTTACGAATAGTGGCACCAGTCCCACATCCTCGCAGATGTCCTCCTCCTCAGGCATAGTCTCGTGCTCCACAACGTCCTCAGAATCAGCAAGTGCCTCTACTTAATGCACTGACACCGCCCAGGAGGGACATCCAAGGCCCACCTCCTCGATAGGCCCCTCCGACCCCTCATTAGGGCCAGGATCCAAGATCCCCATTTCCAAAAAGAAGAAACATGAATTACTCATTCAGTGTGAATTAGGTCCGTAGTTACATTCAAATAACACTAGAACAAGAGATTGTACGCTTGCTGGAGTGAAGAAGGCCAGAAGAGGTGAATCTCACTGATCGCCCCAACTACTACCCCTATCATCGGATTATTGGGCACACCCTTAAGAAGTGATATGTGTTTAAAGATTGGTTCCAAGACAATGACGATAACAACATATTCAGGTTGGGGTCGGCCCCGAAACAAGTGGCTGGTGTCTTTCTAAGGTCAGACAGTAGTAGCGATAGTGATGACGAGTGGAAGCAAGTTTCTAGCCGTGGATCCCAGAATTAAGACGACAGGATGGCCCGAAATACAGCGTTCATTCCTATGGAATAATTCAGGAAAACGTTCATCAGCCAAAGCCATAAAAATCTATGGCCACTACTTTTGCATCATTATCTCGGCTATCCCCTTTCAGAAGAGCAAGCATCAGTGGTGCAAGAAAAAGCATTGTTCCCTGCCAATGACAGTGTCATCCCGCACACTCGGTGAGTTTATTCCCCCCAAAATGGGGAAACATCATTAAATCAACCCAGTGGTGGTTGAATCTTCAAGTGAAAGTTAAGGGTATGATTCGGTCAATACCGTTGAGTTGGTAAACCGCTATATGACTCTCGACGAGTGGGAGCACCAGGAGAACCTCCCCAATGTCCCCAACTGATGCCAATGTCGACGGAGCCGCAAACATATGGGTTGTCGAGGCATGTCAGTTGGCACCACTAGCCAGGCCATGCATACCACTAAGACCAGGAAATAGTCCCAGCATAGTGCTTTGAAATCGCAACCTCTTCATCCAGTGTTTTCCGGACCGCATCTACCTCCGTTTGTGCTACCAGATCAGGCAGAGATACCACGTCCAAGCCATTACCAGCCTCGCCCAGCTATAGTCCAATCTCAGTCATTCAGTCCTCATCTGAAAACAACTCTTTGGGCTTCAATTAGTGAACAACATGACATGCACATCACTAGCTAGTTGACGGTCTAGCCGGCAGGGCCCGCCATGTCTCCAATCGCGGACTAGCCTTCTGTAATAAGAAGCACACGCCTGGCACAAAAGTATGATGTTTTAAAGAACCTCTTCGGCTTCCAAGAAAGGTATTTCATCCTTGAAGCCCTTGAATTGTCATCAGATATACGCTAGGATGTTGTTGAGGCTTTATGAATCCCCCTCCAGTTTGAGACGGAAGTAGCGGCTACAGAAGCCTTTCATGATGTAGTAGTCGAGAATGCTGAATGCCAGGCCATCATATCGTTCTATAGAGAAGATTTGGGCTCTCCCATACATGGGAACATCCACCCATTGTATATTCACTGGCCAATTTAATGGTGTGGAGGTACACCACTGTTTTATTGACACCAGCCCCAGGATTAACCTTATCCCAACACAGACATTGTGAATACTGGGGTAATCCAAGGATGACCTGACTCCCTTCAATTTAAGGATCCAAGGATTTTATAGGACCAGGCAGACCCCATTATAAAAGATCCTTCTAAAGACCTAGTTTGGATGCCTAGTTTCCATTACTGAATTTATGGCCGTCTCCCAGGACACCGTATACAATGCATTCATGGGTAGACCATGGCTCTATCTGCATGCAGCGGTCCCCTCTTCATATCAACTATTCCTCAAGTACTCCCTAAATGGTCGAGTAGGCGTACTCCCATGTGATGCATCTCATTTTTCCTCTTATGAAACCAGTTATCTGGATGTGGACAATTACCATCACCATCCAACGGCCCGAAGGCCTTCAAATTTTTCTTTTATTATTGATAGAGCCCCTTTTATGGGAAGAAGGGGGAAACCCAAAGACATCATTGACTTAAGACAAAATAACACGATGGACAAAAGGAGTAAAACCAAACTGATAATCAAAAGTGTCCCTCCCCAGCCTATGATCATGTTGAGAATCATCATCGTTGCAATGAGTATCAGCTAGCAATTGTCCTTTGTCAAAGCACAGGCCCGATCCAATGACTACGTTATACCCTCTCAACAACCAAATCCGACATGCACTGCAAAGATAAACCGTCAGCTCTGAATCCTCCTCTGGGACTCGTTCCTGCAATCAAGTCTGGCTGCACTACGTGCCTTCGAGATCAAACCAGACTCATAAAAACAAAACATCCACCAAACTCATATGGACTTAAAACAACACCAGATTCACTTCATCAGCATCAAACAAATCCAGTATCATAGATTCCAGAAATCATCAATTCCAGACCAACAGCAAGAAACCGAGATCATTAAGAAAACAGGAACGACATCAATAGACATGCACCAGTCGCCGAAGCCACCATTGGAAAACCCCCTGCCACCATCCATGAGAAACTCCCACCAACCGCATAAGCAACCCGAAGCAGTAGCCAATTTCCAGATCCGATCCGTACAAGGTAAGGCAGAGCAATTAGGAGGAGCAGGGGACCTCAGCGAAAACGACTCCGCAAGAAACACCTTCAACCCTGCAAGAACCAAAAAGCAAAAAGGATCCTCCCCCCTCCGATCACTGGATCCGATGCCAACCCGCACAGGATGAACACCATAAACGCCGCCTGACCATGCCGGACCAAGTTGAGAAGCCAGATCCAGCTGCTCCATGTCATCGCCATAAATTTTGAGCCGTTCCGATCCAAGCAATGGTGAGATGACGTCACCGAAGTGTACGAACCGCATCGAAATGGGCGAGAAACCAGTGTTCCGCCAAGTTGCAAATCACCAAAAAACGTCCGAAAACCATCGCACCACACCAGGACCCCACCACCCGAACCACAACAGAACTCCACCGTGGTGTGCCATCGACAATCCGCGCCTACACCGATACATCCATAGGAAGCCGATGTGAACTGAGCCTGGTCGGAGGGGGAAGGGGAAGAAAATCTTGAAAGAAACCCTAGCCGCCGCGAGGAGGATGTGGACAATTACAAGAACAAGGATAAGAAGATTATGGAATGTGAGGTTTATCCCACCACGGTCACAGGTGACCCCTAGGCTGGTCTGGATGATGCCTACATATTCCCATTCTATAAATTTGAGGCCAAGATCCCTAACATGGGGAAATTATTTGTTGTCTCCAGTACAAGAGGAAGGTATATTCCCAAGTCCAAGTGACGTAGGGAAATCACATCGTAATCTTACGTAATCCAGGATCAGGTGATCCTGGAACCTCTTACCCCCTTCAGATATCAGGATGTCTACCCCATGTCCACATAGATACATCATATATGTGAATTTTTCTGGGCTGGGATTAAATGTCTCAAGCCTATGTGCCACAATTGCATTTATATCATCAAGTGTGGCCCATTGGGAAGAAGACCACATGTGATCAGATCGACTGCTGTCGTTGCTATGGTCTTAGTGGTGCATGAATCTCCTGAAATGCTATCTACTACTATTCAGGCTAGTAACAGCCTCCCATCAGCTTCTTCCTACCCAGGGGTAGCTTCACCCGCTAAGAATACTTCCTCCACAAATGAAGAAGAGGATCTGGAGGATGCTCCCCCTACCTTTGAAAAAGGCACCTCTTCCATAGTCGATGAACTGGTACAGGTGATCCTTTGTAGCGAGGAAGATCCAAGACCCACATTGATTAGTGCCACCATATCCCCTGAGGAGTATCAGTGGTACGTATACTTACTCAGAAAACACCGTGATTTGTTTTCCTGGAGTTACAATGAGATTACAAGACTAGATCTTTAGGTAGCCATCCACCACCTCAGTCTCCTGACAAGTCATCACGGGTTCAAGCAGTCTCCCAGAAAGATGCACCCTTATCAAGGTGCAATGGTTGGTAAAAAATTTGACAAACTCATCAGATCCAACTTCTTCAAGGAGGTCCATTACCCCAAGTGGCTAGCCCACATTGTGACTGTCAGGAAGAAGAACATACAGATAAGAGTCTGCATCGAATTCTGAGATCTAAACTGTCACTGCCCAAAGGATGATTATCCCCTTCTAGTGAGAGAATTGGTTATTGATGTTGTGGCTATATTCCAATCCCTCTCATTCATGGATGGTTACTCTGGGTATAATCAAATCTGGATGTCCCCTGAGGACAAAGAGTCCATTACTTTTATAGTTCCCTAAGGTACTTTTTGTTAGCAGGTTATTCACTTCAACCTGAAGAATGGAGGTGCCGCCTATCATCTATCCATGCACCACATATTCAAGCCAATTTTTGGGGCATTGGTGGATTTATATGTGGATGATCTTGTGGTCATGTCTTTCCAGTTCCAGTACCATCTCAAGGACTTGGAGAATGTTTTTCCCTCCTCTGATCCCACCACTTGATGATGTACCTATTGAAGTGTTCCTTCGGGGTCACCTCCAAATAAAATTCATGGCTTTGTTGTCAGGTACTGAGGCATCGAGATTGACCCATTATAGATCAATTCAATTTTCCAGATTCCTCCCACAAGCAATATTAAGGAGTTTTGAGGTTTCCAAGTCCACATAGCCTACATACGCTAATTCATTATGAATCTAGATGGAAAGTGTAATCCCTTTTATCGATTAATGAATAAATTCCTAGACTACGAATGGGACGAAGAGTGCTAAAATGTGTTTGAGGAAATTCAGAAGTATATGCTCCAGCCTCTGGTCTTGATTCCAGTTGTCTATGAGAAGCCACTAGTCTTATACGTGATTTCCCAGGAACGATCTCTCAGAACACTTCTCACCCAGAAGAAAAATGATGGGATAGAAAATAGTCTCTACTGCCTTATTCATATTCTCATCGATATAGAGACTAGATAATTCCCCATTGAGAAGAGTTTCCATGCATTGGTATTTGCAGTACAGAAATTCCAACACTACGTGCAGCACCATGAGGTACAACTGGTGTCTTGGGTAGTCCCGCTGAAATACATTCTCAACCGCCCCATGTTGACCACCCATCTTTGTCAGTGGCCAGTAATCCTCCACTAGTTTGACATCAGGTTCATGAACCAGAAGGCTATCAAGGGACCGGCATTGGAAGACTTCCTGGATGCCCATCCAACCTCCACAGACCAGTCCATGGACTTGGATTTTCTCGACGAGGCAATCCTATTGGTGGATCATTCCATCCTGTTTGGTATATGCACATCGACAGTGCCTCCTGGAGCAGCACCAGTATGAGGATCAATGATCCACAAATCAACAGAGTGGTCCTGGGTATCATCTTCATTAACGTGGAATAATCCATTCATCATTTTTCATTCATGTTATCAGAAGGCTGTTGAAACAACGAGGTAGAGAATCAGGCTCTCATCGATGGCCTTGAGCAGGATCTCAAGATCAATGTACCCCATTTTCATGTGAAAGGGTATTTGGAACTAGTCGTCATGCATGAAAATGGTGGCTATGTTGTTTGAAATATAGAGCTTATACCACTATTGGGGAACACCCTCCAGCTAATGGTCCAGTATTCATCTCGGCTGGATGTTACTCATGTCCATCGATCTCAGAATGGTCTAGACGACACCCTGTATGGCCTGGCTACATCACTTATAGAACACGAGTAGAATGATATGATTATACATGTGTCACACCGGTGATTCATTACCCCCGTCACCCCATAGGATGATGATGGAATAAGAGTAAGCTATCTTACCGTTGGATCCTCCATGTCAGGATCCCCAGGTTCCTCAGATATAGTGGATGAAATTACTCTCTACTAGAGAAAACCTTTTGTTGAGAACCTGGTAAATGGTTGTCTCCCGGTTCATCAGGCCAAGCACAAGTGGCTCCAATGCTGTATGATACATTTTATCCTCCTGATTGGTCCCGGTCATGATAAAATCCTCTATAATCATGGGATTGATGGTGTTCTTCTCCATTCCATTCAAGGAGTCGAGATTTCTCTGGTCATGCACGAGGTTCATGCCTATTCTTGTGGGGCTCACCAGGCAGGGTCAAAGCTCTCCCATCAAATCTGGAGTCTGGGGGCACTTCTAGCCTTCTATGATCCATGATTGTATCGAGTTCTCCCTAAGATTTCATGCGTGAAAAGTTCAGGCTTACTTCCTGCATCAGCCGACAGAACCTCTCCACTCCACCAAGTAATCAGGTCCATTTGCGGTGTGGGGGATCGATGTTGTAGGACCATACCCACCGATTACAGCACACCTATGCAGGTTCATCCTGACCGCCACAGATTTCTTTTCTAAGAGGGAAGAAGAAGTTCCTATCAAGGCGGTCAAGGCCTGTTCCATCATTGACTTCATGAGCGCCAACATCATCCACCGATTTGGAGTCCCTCAAGACTTCCTCACCGATAATTGCACCAACATCCAAGAAGCTGAGCTAGAAAAAATGTATTCTAAATACAACATCTGCTCAAACCATACCTTCCGCTATCACGCGCATGAAAATGGGAAGATCGAGGTGGTCAAAAAAAACCTCTCTAACATTCTAAAAAAAATTGCTTAGTCAAAACAAGAATATCATTCCAGATAAGCTCCCCGATTCCCTTTGGTCCTATCGGACGATGACTCGTAATTCCTCCCTGGTGACCCCATATTCCTTTGTGTACGGACCTGAGGTCGTCCTACCCATCGAGATCTAGCTGCCTTCGTTATGCACCACAGTCTATGGCCAGCAGGCGCCAAATAAGGTGGCTGAAATTCATCTAGCTGAATTGGAAGCACATGACGATAATAGGTTTCGTGCCCTACATAGTCTAGAAAGGAATCATAATAAGATTTCTAGAGCCTTCAACAAGAAGGTTTGCCTCTTCTCATTTCTTCAATGCAACCTCGTATTGGCACTCCACACATCGATAATCCCTGGCAGGAAGCCACCCAAGATCGAGCCCAAATGGAAGGAACATACACAGTCCACAAGGTTTACCCCAATGTAGCATAGTCCCTGGTGACCATGGATGTTGAGCATATAACGCCTCCCACCAATTCCATGTTCCTCAAGCAATACATTACCTAAGATCGCTGGTCCCTCATGATTGAAAACTGTGTTGTGTTACACAACCTTAAACCGTGTTTCATCTCGCAAGACGTTAAACAGCATCTTGATAACTCTTTTTGGATTGATTTAAAACTTTATTGGATATGTAGGAACGTTCATACACCTCATCTTGATCCCAATCCCAAAATATTATCTTTAGCTACCCCCTAGGTATTGTTCTCTCAGATGATCCTTGCATGATATGGTGTAGGATTCCTTAACACCACTCATACCATGATTGTAATACTCGCACCATGTGCCCACTCCCCCTTCTTCTATCCTCCCACATCCCCACTGCATGACGTTAAATAGCATGGCCTTCAAAAACTACGTATGGCTTGAATACCATCCTTATGGTATACATAGAAACGCCCGTACATTTTTTCTATTAGCCAAGCCCGAATTCTAGAGTCTTCCCCTTGGGTCGAGACACATGGCAGGGGTGAACACTTTTTTCCCCTATTTCACATCATGTTAACCTCGATCCAGCCCTATGTCATGCTCCTTGGAGATATTCACCTCTATTAGAGATGGGTACAACTATCCTTAACCAACTCCTTTGGTTGGGACACCATCATCTTCTCCATATAGAAGGGCACCCAAATTGTATGGAGTCTTGGACTAAGGGCTATCCAGCCATTACGAGCCAATTCCCTTGATGATGTTGAGCAACAAGCCGACAGAAATACCACATTTAAAATATGGTCCGCGGTCGATGATCATTTGTTGCTCCCATTTCATGTTACAATAGAGACGTTGTGTTTCGAACACGGTCAACAGCTATCCTGTGAAATTAGAACCACCACATTATGTCTCAAACATTTTGTGTAGTGGTTTATTCTACCTCTTTGTATCTCCAAGTGACGAACTCCATTCTAGAAAAGCCATGATTTAGTTCCCTACATGATGGAGAGAGATGAGACTAGCTCCTTGTTTCCCACACCGAGCACTGCTCATGTGCACATTAGAGCTGTGATGAGGCAGTAACAGTACAAGCGGGCATATGGCCTTTTATACGAGGCCCAACCTCTGGCCCCTTGGCCTTTTCGAGGTCCTGACCCAGGTTCTCTCTTATGTGATTGTACAGTGTTATATGGGATTATGTCCTCATTCAGGCCGTGCTTCTCGATGTTCCATACACGTCCCCAGATGAGACTCATTATCCTCTCTTTTGTCTACACATCATGATTTTCAACTGCAGACTGGTCGGGCCCTTCTGACCGAGGTTCAACCTTAGGCCCCTTGGCCTTTTCTGGCCCCCAGCCCATGTTCTATCTTATGGTATTGTATGGTGTGGTGTTGGATTATGTCCCCATTCACGTTGGGTTACTTTCCATGCTGTAATCCCCCATCGTTAGGGAATCATACGCTTAGGTGCCTTCAAGAACTACGTGTGGCTTGAATCCCATCCTCATGGAAAACACAGAACCGCCTGAGCTTCTGGGCTTCAGGTCCAGCCCCATCTCCGAAAATCTCCTTTTCATGTTGGCCCCTTATCCTACCCTTCACCGAGGAGGGGATTATTTGGAGTGGTATCGGATTATGTCCTCATTCATGTCAGGCTCGCAATGACCACACCATGTACCTCTCCCTCCTAGGATTTTCTATCCCCTTACTCCATACACCTCCCTTCAAATCGGTTACACTCATATTGGGCACCTTCATCGACCCTCTTGTGCGGTTCACCAATCTGCCTTAGGGTACTATAGTTTAGTACTTGGAATGTCAGACTCTTCTTGGACATGATTCCACCTATTTTTCAGGATTTTTGTTCCCCTTAATCAGGGATTCCATCACCTTTTACAAACGAAGAGACCCCCAGGTGATATGGATTCTAGGATTAAGGGATCTCCTGTAATTACGGGACATCATCCTTGAGGGTCATAGACAACAAGGTGATATAAATACCATGTTGTGAATATGGTCATCGGTTGATGCTCATTTTTTGTTCCCATTTCAGGATAACGCGATATGGATACATTGCTTCAAACACTGTCAATAGTTATCCTCCATCACCACTCCAACCCCATTAAGCCCAAATTTTCGGCTACATGATTCACATCTTACTCCACCTCAAGATGATCAATTCGGACTTTGAAACTCTTGGTACTAGTCCTCAGTGCGCATCCGCATGTTAGGAGGACAAAAGCCGCGATAAGGGCGTCATTCAGGGATCCGAACTGATTTTTCTTTGCCGTACGTTTTAGGTATTTTAGTAAACATACTCCACCCTTATTTCCCACACCGAGTTCAACTCATGTGGGCTTAGGGATCGAGTTGAATTCTGCACTTACTGGATGGTTTTCCCCTCATCCATGGTCTGAGCTCTAATACCATAAACTAAGATCTCATTAAGAACTATGTGTGGCTTGATTCCCATCCTTATGGTATATGTAGGAACACACAAACATCTTGTTTTCGGGTCTATCCCAGTTGGGAGATAGTTTCTCCTTCCCCTTTCCTTATTACCTCTATTCAGGCCCCATGGCATGAGGCTCCTTTCTCAGAATTGTGTATAGTGTGGTGTGGGATTATGTCCTCGTTCATGTCCGGTATGTTGTATCACGCCGTGATCATTTCGTCATGTCTAAGCCATATGACTTTAAACTATGTTTCTTGGTCCTATCACATGACCCTAAACTGGGACATTATCATCCTGGTCGCACGACAAAAAACGGAACTACATCATGATGTCCTCACTCAAGGGGGCACCATGTTTGGTATTGGTCACATGCCATGCCATTTTTCATCACCTACTATGGCTTGATTCTTGTGGTGATGCCAGGGCCTGCTACCCTAGGCCTGTCGCTTGACAAAAAAACCACTCATCATAAAGTACAAACAAGATTAACCAAATACCGTTTATTTTGGTGTGATTTCCACACCTGCATGCCCCTTTTATCCATGTAACTGGTACCTTACCATGCCACCCCTTATAATTATGTGTTGCTTGATCCCATTCCTCTTGGGGTACGTAGGAACGTGTGTTCACCTTGCCTCGGGACCATCTCAACTCTCATTTTTGGTCCCCCATCCTGAAACCTTCCTGGGAACATGTGGTGGTCAGAGCCCCAGTTTATTACTCACATTGAGTTTCTATAATTATCCCACCTTTTGTCTCTCGTGTTCCCTACCATCCATGTTTTGAGTTCTATAACCCTAAACTAAGATCTCCATATGGGAAGGGACTCGACTCCCTCTATCTAATATATCTTGTTGTCGTATTCAGATGTGTTTTGACAAAGAACCTGAGGTGTGGAATTTTCATGGGGGAATTTCCCTCATTCCATATCCAAGATTTGTGAGCACACTATTTGGTTCCCCATTCTCTTCCACATCCCAAATGACCATCAGATGGCCTGGATTCTAGGACTAAGGCCTCTCCTACTATTTTGGGCCATCGTCCCTAAATACATTAGACTAAATTTGTGACAGGTCCTGTGTTTCGATATTGGTCAATGATCGACCCTCGTTTATATGTCCCCATTCTAGGCTAATGCGATGTGGATGCTACATTTATACCATCGTCAATATTTTTCCTCCATCATCACACCGCCATCATTGTGATCAAGATTTCTTGCATCACGATTCATAAATTTCCACTTCCTCTTGTTCTAGTGTAATTCTGACATATTCGCTTCTAATTCTTCACACAGCAAGGTACGATACATAGACATGATAACATCATTAGGCCGGAATTCACCGAGAATCCCTTCTCCCTAACATGTTCCTTCCCACGTTAGGAAATACCCCCATTACATCTTATTTCCCACATCATGAATGAGTCACATGGGCTTAGTAGTTTTGGTAGGACGTGCACCGGTGCATCCAGGCTTCTCATCGTACCACATGATGTTAAAAAATGATTCTTGAACTATGAAAGACTTGATTCCCATCCACATAGTATATGTTGCGACACCCAGGTATTTCTCCTCGGGTCCAGCCCCAAGAATCATAAGTCATGTTCCTCCTCATTTTTGGCCCCTAGAATTACACCTTGTGGGGAAACTGGTAAGTACAACTTCACCCTGAACTAGTTCGAGATGTCCCAAAATTACATTGGGAAGCGAGGACTCCCTCTCCAGAGAGGCCCTGCCTAAAAGAATAAATGATCCATGATCAAACAGATGAATCCATATGATGTTCTCCAAACATGGTGGCGTAATTTCAAGAGAGTTGGATTATGTTTGAACAAACCATCGCTCCACAATCCCTAGTTTTCATGCCCCTTATTCAGACCATCATCCTATTTTACATCTGGAGGGACCCTCTAAAAGTATGGATGCTCGGACTACAGCCCACCAATTATCCTAGGCTAACATTATGGAAGACTAACAGATGAAATTTTGAGTCAGGACCCATGTTGTGAACATGGTCAGCGGTTGACCCTCATTTGCTATCCCTACGTCATGATAATACAATAAGAATAATATGTTTCGAATGTGGTAAAAAGTTGTTCTTTATTGTCATGCTACCCCACAATGTTTTGAATCCTGGGTATCGTGATTCACACCTCCCATTTCCATCGGTTCGGAATGATTTCAACGCCCCTGTAATTACCTCGTTCATGCATAAGAGCTCGTTAAGGAAATAGTAATTCAGCTAATCTGAGAGCTTCATTCACCAGTGATGTCTCTTCCATTTCCTCCGGGAAATCAAGACCGGTTGTTCAAACCCCGGATGCCTGAATCTTGGTTTTCACTCCTACATTTGGATGGATTGATAACGTGTTCATCTCGTGTTTCTCACATCAGGCATGAGCCACGTGAGCTTAGCGAATGATCGTTGGATGCTCCACGAACATCCCAATGATGCAATAAACCAATGTAAACAACTGAAATCATGCATGCTATGACATTAAAGAATCAAATCATGAAAGAACATTTAAGGGTTTTCAATCATTACATTACTCGGGGATAGAATCCCCCATGGACGGAATGACCTCGTCAAAGGAACGTTGCAGTTCCGCCACACTCTGGCTGGTGGCGTCCACGAGTTGCAACCTTCTGTTTACCTCCCGCTCCTCCTCGACAGTAAGAGGGAACAGTTCATCGGTCACGACCTAAGCTTGCTCCACACCATTTCAGATAACGACCATCTCTTCAGAGGCACAATTCATGCCCTATTTAGTGTATTCCAGCTAGGCTTTCAGCCATGAGACAAGCACTGATTGCTCATCATGAGAAGTAGAATGCTCATCTTCCTCGGGCTGCAACTGTTCAACCTCGTTTTTGGTCTCCCAGAGCCTATTAATGTTCACTGACATCCTCCTCTGCCAGCCTATGCTGAGGCCACATTCATACTCCCAAATCTTTTCCACTATATGATCTCGGATGAGCATGTGAGGGAATGGGCATCTACTCCCCCAGCACACAGTTCGCATAGCTGTAAAACAAGTCTACACATCTCGTCCAACCATAAATATTGTCGGGTTTTTTGGATTAAGCACGTGATTAGCTTTCAAGACCAGGGACAGAATATTCTTTTTTACTCCTCGTCAGAGGCTGTCTCATCCCAGTCGGCGTGATTGGTAGTCTCGTATGCAGGGACTGCCCCCAGGAACTCCTCAGCCAAGCCCACATCTTGCA
Source organism: Viscum album (assembly GCA_963277665.1). NCBI lineage: Eukaryota > Viridiplantae > Streptophyta > Magnoliopsida > Santalales > Viscaceae > Viscum > Viscum album. The sequence continues at coordinate 1,624,079,259 of OY728157.1, read as the reverse complement.
TTGGATCAAGTGTGGTGGGGCCCAAACTGTCTGGTTGATCCTCCTCATCGGATCCCACCTCAATAACCACTAGTGCAGTCCCGTTGGTGTTCCCTCCATTGATCGGGATTACTGCAGTTTGGTCTGGCTAGATGTCCACAGCCACAACCATTGGCATGCACCTGGGAAGGATGCTACCAGAAGTCCTGACCAACTTCATCGTAGTGGACCATACCAATTGAAGGACTGTACATGCATAAAAGGGGATGTGAATAATAGTTAACATGGTTAGGGGATGAAATTTGTAAATTCGGTAGAAAAGACATACAAAGTTTAAATCCCTAGTCTCACTCCCGAGAAGATGTCGTCGGAACCCCGATACATGGCCCCCCATACATGGTTGGTAGGTCTGGAGAATCTGGGGGAGCCACCTTGAGTTTCCCAACACCACTAGACATGGAAGTTGATGCAGCCACAGGCGTGGATCCCGAAGGACCCGCATCGGCACCCACTAAGGGGTGGGAAGGAGGTTTGTGTACAAGGTCCTCATGCATAGTTGAGATGTTGATGAGGAATCCAAAGTAACCTAAGCGCAAACCCTAAATTAAGAACATGTGATTTTATCTTTAGGGCCTCCGTGAAATCATAGAGATTTGCGGACTGATCACTGGCTTCAACCTCCTCCGACAGACACTCACTATCAACCTCGTCTCCCAAGGAGGACTCGTCATATTCTTCTAACAGAGGGAGGCGTTCCCTCAGGTTAGCAGCTAGTAGTTTCAGAGGGACTGTACAACCCAACAGCACCCTGACCCAGTCTTTCATCATGTACAAGACATCGTGGGAGTAGATAACATCATCCATCTTGGTTGTGTTTTTCTCTACCTCTGTTAGGGATTCAAAAAAACCGGCTCTAATGGGTCTAATCCCTAGAAAGTCCATCTCGAGGTGGTTAAGGTGTTTCCATAACTCATATGGGCTGAGGAATTGCCAGTTGACATCCCAGTTGTCCCAGGACTCCAGGAAGACATCGTTCTCCGACATGTCAATATGGAGCATCTAATTATCTAAGGCTTGAGTAGAAATCAAGTGGACGCCCCTCGGTGGCCACCCCTACAGATGACTATATTCTCATGGGACCACTAGGTCCACTACAGCTACCGAATCCCCCACAACTGCATCCCCCTCAACTAGTGCGGGCATCCCTGCTACAGCAACCCCGCCATAGAGGGATGCCCTTGTCGCCTTTCGGTTTCGGCCCCGAGGTTGAGGAGGCCCACCATCACTGACTATAGTGGTTGGCCGCTTCAACATATCCCCCGGGTAGGCCACCTCCCAGCTCAGGGAATATTCCTTTATGAGCACGAGGACAAAGGACGACTGACGTAGTTCCATCATCATATTTCTGTATTCCCATGTGAACATGAGCCACATATACATTATCACACACGGGTGCTCCTCATGACACACCTCTAGGTAGACTGGAGAGGTCAGCCACTATAGTCACCAGAATTACATTGCAAACTGGTGTGGGTTGTATGGTTCACATAGATGCTAGTGGTATACAATGGCCACCAAGACTCCACCTTGAAAGGCCAGGAGATAGGCTTGATGCTCTTTTGACCCTCATCCTTCATCAGTGAACGCCCCCGTTTCTAAGAAAAACAGGTTGAAATTGAATTCCTCCACCCTCCGCAATTGGTTCATAACTGATGATGCGATCATTATGGACAGAAATCTACCTATGAAATTCATGATCGAGGGGTGGAAGTTCGACAATGCAGGCAATATGGGGTTCAGTTACTCATAGATCACCCAGATGTGTGTCACGATCCACCCGTACAAGATATGGAACAACCTGTATACTCTCTCTGGCATCTTCCCCTCACTGATGTTCCAAAACATCTTATACAACATGGAAAAAATATGGATACCAAGGTTGAACCGCCCCTCTTTTTCCAATGTGGAAGACATGATGAAAGTACTTAGTCACACTCCTATGTTGGTATCCCTCACTAGAAGAATCTAACCTGAGATGAGAGCTACGATGAAGGTCGCCAGCCTAACTATTGGTTACTGCTCAGTGCTGACACTGATCCCCACGGTCTTCCACTGGCTATTTTCCAAGTGCCTCCCATATGAGTGTTCCTGACTCCGGGCCTCCTTTTGAAAAGTTCGAGGCCTTGTTGTGAACTGACGGTCTACCGGGAAGTTTAAAAACATCTTGAACCAATGCTTGTAGTGGACATCCCTCACCGCCTCCTTATCCACCCTGGGCACTTGCTCCATAAATTCCATCGCCAGACATGGCATCTGCTTCGTATCCTCCCACGCACCCATAGTAGGGATGGATTCATCATACATCTCCCCCAGTATCAGGACCCCCTGAGATCTGATGCGCATCCCATAATCTGATGCCAACCTCCACGTGATGCAGGTGGACGGTATTGGTCCCCGGTGACCACTGGCTCAACATCACCGGCATTAGCTGCTTCATCTTGTAGATATGGAACTGGGAAGGCCAAGCTGCCTCATATAGGACCACCCATCTCATCTCCACTCCAAAATCCTAGAACGAGGCACCTACCCAATCGTCCAAGATGCAATCGTCCCTAATGTTGATGCCCTGGAATAGGTCCCACTCCTGAATCCACCCCTTCATCAGGTTCCCAAGTGCTACTTTGAGAATATTTTAGTTCATAGGGTGGAATCTCTGGCTACAATTCCATCCCATTGTCAATGATCATAAGGTTGTATAAGCAGTCGTCAACGACGAGCATGAGGTCCTCTTGGGCATTAATGTTGGCATCCTTGAACCATTGGCGCTGGAACATCATGCTCTGGAACCAGTAAGTTGGCTCGTCCCTACCTGCTTTAGGGATGAAGACATCGTCTCTTAGCATGAAGCCATACAAGTGAAACCTTTTACACAACAGGTAGTTCTTCTTGATTTCCGAAAGATGCTCCAACAATGAATTATGGTCTGAGTGGCTACAGACTAACTCTCCTAGCCTCAGACATTTATCCATTTCATCACTTCATCCAGCATCCGTAGGGACCCCCTGGGTAACTTCTTGGTGGGTGATTCAGTTCTTGAACTTGGATGATTTTTGGTTGGTTCACAAAGCTCATTTTAAGAGCGTATTCACGAAGTCTTTTCATGAAGATTGTTTGCAGAGCACTCCATAGGTATTCACACATCAGATCGTGGAGTGCAAATGTGGAGTCAAGGACTCATTGTTTGCCGCAAAGACACGATTCGCAGAGAACACAAGCAGAGTACGCAGAGAATCATGTATTGAGAGCGCAAAAGGAAATATTTACAGGGAAGGGAAAGGGAAAAGATAATATATCCCCCCTATTTATAGGTGAAGGCCTTAGAAGCTTCACGACTCATCTAGTTCGGGCCAAACATCACATCTCTCTAGGCTCGCGCATCCCCTATCCTTCTCATGAGCCCTCTACATGATCCAGCATCGCAAACGGCTAAGGATTTTGGCGATTAACCTCAGACATCGACCCATGATCTCTCTGCGGCTCCAAGTATAATGAGGGGAATTTATTGGCCCCAAAATGAGGGACAGAGATGATGTCAAAATGAATTCATCGTTGATGGTCTCGCACAATGATTTCACAGAGTCCCCCCAGCACCGCGACCGCCGTGAAGCAAGGAGGCGGGCCGCTCTGCGAATGCATTTGAAGTTCATGATCCCTCCACAGAGCAAGGATATGGGCTACACCACGAATTCATTTGACGTTCGTGGGTAAACCACAAAGTAATATGGAGGGCCGCTCCTCGGACGTAGTTGATGTTCATGATCCCACCACAAAGCAAGGAGGCGGGATGCTTTGCGAATGCACTTGACGTTCACGGGCCCACTGTGAAGAAACGATGTCACTCTTCACGATGTGTAATCTCCCCTTCGTAGAGCCCTTTTTCTATAAATATCAGAATCCCCCTGAGCTCAGATTATGGACAATCTGACATTTCAACTTCCCATCTCCCGAACCGCAATGCATCTTTCCACCCTGCGAACCATGAGCTGTGCAAGGTACTTCTTCTCCATGAAGTTCCTTCACCTTGTCTTGTTTTAACCCCTCTTCCAAGGGGATTCATTTTTCAAAGCCTAAGGGCCTTCAAGAAGGAATGGGGTCCCTAAGGGGACACAGGGAATCGTGAAGCGTTTATGATTCACAAAACACCATTCATGTACACATGATCCACATGCTTAGGAAGGGTTCACTATACTACACGAAACACATTGCTTCCCGACAACATTCTTCACAAAGGCACCTTTTTTTCATGAGGTAGTGATCTGCGAATGCCTCTCCACTTCATAAATCACTCCCCGGCGCATGTTCCCTCCGCAACGCAGAGAAACAGATTTTCACAAGGCCTCTGCCTATGGACCCCTCTACTTGGAAATTCCTACTCTTATGCGACCCTCCAGTTTTGCACGATGTGACTTAAAAGTCCCCTAGACAACATCACCAATTGCGTTGATTCTCTATATGATTATTTGCATAGTCACACTAACAGATATTTATTCTTCTCAGATCCACGCTAACGTGGATCCCTTTATGGTTTTCTCCACAACACCCCCTCATCACGACATTTGTTGATCCCTTCCCTCTCCCAAGGATCAGAGGGTACCGATTATGAATGTCCTTGGTGTGCAGAGCAAACCCACCACGTACGAGCTGCATTATAACGACCCATACTTTACATACATAGCCATTAATTCAAAATTTATGTACAGTTATTACAACATATAAAAAAACCATGAAATGACCATATAGGTATAGTGTCTTTAGAATCTGGGAAACATAAACAACTAGTTCATAAAGCATCTACATTTTCTCCCATTTATTTCATCATATCTAGAGTCCCTTTTGGCATATCCTACTTAATAACCTTCTTCCTTACCATGGGGAAGAAAACATACAAAAGGGTGATCTCAAATGCCCAGTAAGTGTAAACAAAATAAATATCAATTATATCATATTCATAAGAACATAACAGTTTGGAAATCTTAACCTGCAAAAGATGTCATAATTTCATAATCATGGGATAAATCATAGTAGTGAAATGTAATCCCAATCATCATAATATAAAACATGAAAATTTGTGGAATACACAAATAATCATAGAGAATCAATTCTTAGTAGTCAAGACTCATTTCCAAGACAATCTTAGCGAACAAAGTCCATTTCTGAATTGAGTTCACTCCTCGTTTCAGTCCTGTTTCACTGAACCAGAATAACCTGCCATTCTAGCCATGTCTATATCATGAGATATAAATCTTTACGCAATGTATTGGAGGGAGATATAGGTCCCAAACATCTCATAATGATACCATTCTTATGTGTTCCACAAAATCAAAAATCATACATCATTGCATAACCCATGTAATAAAAATGGGATTCTTAATCATCGGGACATCATAAAACAATTCATATAAGATAAAGGAATTAATAAAAAATCCATCACAACATAATAAAATAAATGTAATAATAGGGATAGAAACATATCCCTATATTATCTTATATGGAAAATAATTTTGATAAAACACTTGAACTCCATTCTTGAGGAAAATATCCATTCTATTTCAAAAAACATTTTCCTTTCTAAACATGTCATACAATTTTAATCTAAAAGAAGTTGAATAAAAATAAACATGAAAACTTTTAAAGTATGATTCTTGGAAATATTTTTTTTAAAATCCATTAATGCCGTATAAGTTAAAAAACATTCTTCTCGTACTTATATCGGAAAAGTCAAAAAGTACCTCATACGAAAAATGACAAAAGATTCCTTTCATATCATTTACTAAAAACACACCGAAGGGTAAAATTGGATTTAAAAAATTGTAATAGGATATAAATCATATTACATATTGAGAAAACATGGATGTGGATGATAAATATTCCCCCAGTAAATGCTGAAGTATAAACAATCTCGGAAAAAAATTGACATTGCGAGATTGTCCCTTACCTTAGGTCTTATTTTCTTCGTAAGTGTCTTAAACTCCTATATAATGATTTAAATAATGTTATTGACTTATTCCAGAATCAAACGTATTTTTATTATCTCATATATGGTTATATTCTTAGCATCTTATTAGTAATATTTCATTACTACTTGTTATTCAGGTGTTTATTACTTTCTATTCTTATTCATGTTTTGTCGAATAAATTCTTATCCTTCTTTTTAGGTTATAGATACCTCATTTACAGAATTTTATTAGTGTAATATATATCATATTCATTTATTAAATTCATTTATATAATCATTACGCAATTAAGATCATGTAGAATGAGTCACATCACATCATGGAGACAGTATTCCGTACGTACGCACGAGCAGTGATATCGTTCCCGTGATCTTGGATTTGTATTGGAGTGTATGTATACTATTTCAGAATCAATATAAATTTAAAATAATCATATATATTTATTCTTTACACCAATATACCCATCCAAGTAAGATGGTGGTGGAAAATAGATTACACCACGACGTGGAGATGGTATTCCCTACGTACGCATGCGCGGTGATTTCGTTTTCCGTAGGATGGATAGATGGTGAAATAAGGTTGTTTCATACATATAATAACATATCAGTATATTAGTGATATTTTTGTTATTACTTTATAATGAAACAACTAAATAAGAAGAAGTGTAAGAAGAAATAAAGTTGAAGAAATCAGTAATGGACATTACCTCTAAATTGAAGAGTCTCTTTGAGACCTCTTTTTAGGGCACTAAAATTGGTCTTTGAATAAGACCAGGACCTCTATTATGTTTCTATGGAAGTGGAGAGGAGATATTTGCAGGTTTTTTCCGAGCATGAAGGCTCAAAGTTGTGTGAGGAGGAGAGGAAGGAGGTTCCCTTTTATAAGGGAGGAGATGGGAACTTAGGAAAAACTAAAACAATTATTTTATTATAAAGTCATATTCGGTTTTTAATAGCTTCAAATTGATTTATTTAAAATCTAAGGTGGGGATTGGTCGAAATATTCTCATCCAATATAATGTAGACAAGTATAAGTTATTATTATAACATTATCATTTAGATGTAACTTTAAGTTAGATAATTTAACTTTTACAGTGTCTTCTTGTTTTCTTACTCTATAAGGTTAATAAACAAACTATAACAAGCCAAACTAACCCCAAGTTGTTTATTATTAATATATATAACCTTATCTATGTTATTTGGACTAACATTATATTTTAGGTATAAAATAACAATTAATAATATAATATTTTTTTAAAAACTATTTTATGTCAATTTTGACACAATTTTATAATTGATTTTTGTGAAAATAATAACAGAAATATTAGTTCTAAAGAAGTTAATTGAATCAATATTAACATGTCATATTAACATAGAAAAATATTTTAATTCATAAAAAGAATCAAATTACATTAATTTGGGTATTTATATCATCAATTATGAAAATATTTAATTAACAAGATAGTTACTGCATCACCATTGTGTCATAAATAAATTAAATTATTTAATGTCTCAAAATTAAAAATAAAATACCATTATGTATGAAATCATATTAGATTTATAATGAATATTTATGGTTGAATTTATCTTATGTATAACCCTATATTAAAAATTATTTAGTTATTAAAAGTTGATTTTAACTATTTTAATCCATCTTTAAATAAATTAATAATAAATGTCCTAATCTAATCCATGTAGGCCTAAATGGTCATATTTTATTAATAAGGTTGTTTTTGGTCTAATTAAACTTATCCAATAAAATTAGGACATGTGTTAGGGTAATAATAATAACATTTTTACCCTTAATAACCCTATTTACTTTTTACTGTGGTAAAAAAATATAAAAAGTTACAATTCACCAACAATTATTTTCATCGCATTGAACCGCATTTTAGTCCTTGATATTCATCGTGTCTCTCGGATTTTCAAAATTCTACTCACAGAAGCGGTAAAATTATGTTTTATGTAAATTTGAAAATTCTCATAGGAGTTGGGTAAAAGACGGTGAGAAGTTCAAAATTTTTTTTTATATATCTAACATTATTATAAAATGACTCCAATGAATTACATTGAACATATAAAGATATTATTTATCAATTTTTACTGAAAATAAATTTAAATTAAATAAATAATTATTTAAATAAAAAGTCAGTTTTTAAATAGTTACCCAGTGTTTTCACTATTCATCTAGAATTGAAAGTTTTTAGAAAAATACCAAAATTTCACCCTAGGCTAATTTCAATATTATGAATCCAAAAATGAAGTCCATTTTGAAAGATGAAATTTAAAAAATTCAAAAAATTAGGTATTACTATTCACAACGGTGAGTTTTAATAATATTTTATAGCAAGTCCTTATTTAGTGAAACTCGGTATTGCATACGACCAAGCTATCGAGAAAGGTCGTGATTGCGTGTAAATCATGCCAAGATACTGTTGTGTGTAGTGAATGATTCTTTTGATTATTTATATAACATTAAAACAAAATATTACTCATAAAAGTCTCGGGTGTTACATTCTACCCCATTAAAATGAATTTCATCCTCGAAATTCGTCACGTTGTAACAAACAGATGAGGATACCTCTCCCTCATCATATCCTCAAGCCTTAATGTCTTATAATTGGTGGTTCCTCCATAAATCATTCACCAAGAGAGTGGTCTTGTTCCATAGGGCTTTTTTACTATGATCCAGAATCTCTATCGGTTGTTCTTCATAAGAAAGATCTTTCTCCAGCGGTACAACTTCTGAGCTGAGTACATGTGAAGGATCAGGTATGTACATTCTCAGGAGAGATACATGGAACACATCATGAACTTGGGTGAAATTCAGTGGAAGTTCCAATTTGTAAGCTACCTTCCCAACACGATCCAGTATTTTGAAAGGACCGATATATGTACAGCTCGGCTTTCCCTTCTTTCCAAATCCCATTACTCTCTTCCTAGGAGATATTCATAAGAAGAATTTATCACCCACTTCAAACTCTAGGTCTTTTCTTTGGTTGTCGGCATAACTTTTTTGTCGACTCTGAGCATCTCAATTGTGTTTTTGAATAGATATGACCTTTTCTGCCATCTCATCATCAAGATCAGGTCCTAGTAGCTTTCCGTACCCAACTTCATCCCATCAAGTTGGAGTCCTTCAGTTCTTTCCATAGAGAGCTTCATAAGGAGCCATCTGAATACTTGAGTGAAAGCTATTATTATAAGAAAATTCAACAGAAGGTTGGTGTTGATCCCAACCACCATTGAATTCCATAGAGAAAGCTCTCAACATATCTTCTAGAGTTTGAAATTTCCTCTCAGACTGAGCGTTTATCTGAGGATGATAAGTTGTGATGAAACTCAACTCTGTATCCATAGTATGCTGAAGACTTCACCAGAACATTGAGGTGAATTTCAGATCCTGATCAGATATAATGGAATGTGGTATTCATTCAATATTAATACTTCCTTTGCATATATCCTGGAATGATGATCCAGAGATAAATCTTCTCTAATAGCAATGAAGTGTGCAGACATTATAAGACGATCTACTATTACCCTGATAACATTATTGACTTTTGATGTTTTAGGAAGTCCGGTGACAAATTCCATAGTGAGGTTTTCTCATTTCCATTCGGGTATGGGTAATGGTTGTAACATCCCCTTAGACTTCTGTCTCTCAGCTTTAACTTGCTGACAAACCAAGCATCAAGAGACATATTCGGCATCATCTCTTTTCATGCCATCCCACCAGAAGTACTATTTCAGGTCCCTATACATCTTCGTGCTTCTATGATGAATAGAGAATGAAGAACTCTGAGCCTCATCCAGTAGTTCCTTCTTTAATTCTGGGATGGGAGGAACACAAACCCGATTCTTGAACTTTATTATCCCATCACAATCAAGGTTGAATTCAGGAACATTTCTCACCTACTTTTGTAAATCTACATCTTTTTTTTGTGCCTATTTAATCTTCATATGTATATATGGTTGAACATTCATTTGAGAAAGATACGATTTTTCCCCTTTAATTATAATTCCAAGATAAATCCTATGTAAATCCATAAATATTGGATCTTTTGTGATCCTCATCATGGATAAGCTATCATGGTCTTGTCGACTTAATGCATCTACCACCTTGTTTGTTTTCACAGGGTGGTAATGAATGGAGCAGTCGTAATCCTTAATCAGCTCCAACCATCTTCTTTGGTGCTTATTCAGCTCCTTTTGTGTGAAAATATACTTTAATCATTTATGATCAGTATAAATATCACACCTTTCTCCAAAAAGATAATGGCTCCAAATATTTAATGCAAATACTACCACAACTAACTCGAAATCATGAGTTGGGTAAATTTTCTCATGGATTCTCAACTATCGTGAGGCATAAGCTATCACCATATCATTTTTCATGAGAAAACGCCCCAATTTCTTATTGGATACATCACTGTAGATCACAAACCACTCTCTACTACAAGGAAGTGTGATTACAGGTGCACTGGATAACCTTCTTTTCAACTCCTTGAAATTATCTTCACATTCCTCCTTCCACACGAACATAACTCTTTTTCGAGTCAACCTAGTGAGTGGATTAGATAATCGTGGAAAATCATTCAAAAAACGTCGATAAAAACCAACCAAACCAGGAAAACGTCGGATTTCGGTTACTTTTGTTGGTCTCGACCATCTTTCGATAACCTCTATTTTTGCTGGATCCACAAATATCCCTGTTTTGAGAATATTTGACCCAAAAATACAACTTTTTTAATCCAAAATTCACACTTGGTAAATTTGGCATAAAGCTTCTCGTTTCTCAGGGTCTTCAATATAATTCTCATGTGATCATTATGTTATTCCTTTCTATTTGAATAGACATGAATATCGTCTATAAAGACAACCACAAACTGATCATGATAGTCTCTAAAGACTCTATTCATCATATCCATGAAGATAGCAGGGGCATTAGTAAGACCAAATGGCATCACTATAAATTCATAGTTTCCATTCCTTATAAGGAAAGACACCTTTGGTATATCCTCCCTTTTGACCCTTAATTGATGATACCCTAAATGAAGATCAATCTTGGAAATGTATTGAGCTCTACGTAGTTGGTCAAATAAGTCATTAATGCACGTGATAGGATATTTGTTCATGATCATGATCTTGTTATGTTCTCAATAATCATTGTAGAGTCTAATTGATCAATCTTTCTTCTTAACAAACAGAACAAGTTCTCCCCAAGGTGACGCACTAGGGCGTATGAATCCCTTATCAAGATTATATTAGAGTTTCTTATTCAATTCCTGAAACTCAATTGGGGCCATTCTATAAGGGGTCTATGAAATAGGAAAAGAACCCTGTACGAGTTCTCTTGAAAACTCAACTTCACAATTTGGTGGAAGACCCATCAATTCTTCCGGAAAGACGTCATCAAACTCCTGTACAATGGGAATATTCGTTATCATGAGTTTCTCACCAACCATTTGAGATAAATAACCTTCATTTAGTGGATCAAGACCCATAGGATTGAATTAATTTCCACTAGAAGGTTATGTTCATCCTAGCATCGATAGACAATCATAGATTGATATGGTATATGAAATGTGACTTCATTTCATTTGAAATTGATATATGCTCCATATAGAGAAATCCAATCCATGCCAATAATCACATCAAATTCCACTGTAGGAAGGATCACCTGATTTGCAGGAAGCACCTTCCCACAAACGTCAATCAGAGAAGAATTATAAACTTTTAATGCGACTGTTGTGCCATTAGCGGTTTTCACAACTAACTCAACATCTAATTTTTGAGTTAATATGGAGATACCCTTAGAAAATTATTCAGAAATAAAAGATTGGGTGGATCCAGAATCAATTAAAACATTTTCTACTTTAGAGTTGATGGTAACTGTACCTTTCACCACTTCTTTATCGTACTCCACATCGCTGATAGAAATTGTATGTGACTTTCCTTTGTCTTTAGCCTTAAGAGCTTTTTGGTGTCGATCATCATCATCAACCCTTGGGTTAGGGAATTTATTAGAATAATGCACCATTTCCTTACACTTGTAACATTGAAGTGTAGGAGGTGCACTCTGTGTACCCTTTTCTTTGTTCGCATCACTAGACATCTTCTTCCCATCATTGCAGCATTCAAATGACCGATGACTTTCCTTTCCATATATGAAACATTTACTTGTCTCTTTAAGACAACTCCCTCCATGTTTCTTTCAACTCTTTGAGCATAAGGGAAAACTCATCTTCTCTTCAGTGTGCTCCTTATATTTTCTTTTGTATTCCATTTTCCTCTTCTTATCAAACCCATATGACTAATGGGTTACTCCAATAACTATCTCAACTTTGGGAGCACATCAAACGATTTCCTCGTAGCTATTGAAGTCCCTTATGTCTAACACCATTTGAATACTTGGTTTTAAGACACTAAAGAATCGATTGATCTTACTCTCAGGATGGATAATAATCCCAGAAGCGTACCATGTATATATTGTAAAATTTGCTTCATAGGTACCAACAGATTCATCATCCTTTTGCTTTAGTTCAAGAAACTCATTCTCCATCATTGTTAAAAGAATAAGAGGGAAGTACTTATTGAAAAATAAGTTCTTGAACTCATCCCATTCCATGGACTCAATTTTATCTCTTTGCCTCGTATTCTTGATAAGATTACACCATTGATCGGCATCTACTTCCAGACGATACACTACTAAGATGACTATATCATGTTCAGAACATTGAAGAATTGAAAATATCTTTTCTGTAGAACTAATCCATTGTTCAGCAACTAGTGGATTAGTAGACCCGCTGAATGAAGGTGGATGCTGACACATGAAGGATTAAATATAAATTTTCTCCTTCCTTTGCTCGTTTAGAAGTCCTGCATGATTCATATCTTGAGAAAGTTGTGTGAGCATGGATGCAAGATTTTTCATTCCAGATCCCATAACGTTTGGTTGCTCCGGGGCACAATAATTGCATTTCCCTTTGCATTCTGCATTAACACGGTTCCTTCGGGTTCCATCCATTGACTAAGACCAACAAGAATAGTGTGATCAACACTAATTATAATAGGAAAAACACATAATCAAGAATAGAATTTCAAAATTAAGGCCTTATCATAGGTTGTTCATGTCCATTTTTAAAACACTATGATCATGTTCTATTCTTAGACTTATCCTTAGGGTTCTTACTAAGGATTTCGCATCCTAGTTTCCAATGGTTGACTATACCTTTCCTTTGATACCAACTATGACAACCCATACTTGACATAATTGGTTATTACATCAAAATTTATGTACACCTAATACAAAATATAACAAAACCATGAAAGGACCATATAGGTATAGTGTCTTTAGAAACTGGGAAACATAAACAACTAGTTCATAAGGCATCTACATTGTCTCACATTTATTGCATCCTATCTAGAGTCCCTTTTGGCATATCCTACTTAATAACCTTCATCCAGGCCTGGGGAATGAAAACACACAAAAGGGTGAGCTCAAATGCTCAGTAAGGGTAAACCAATGAAATATCAATGAAATCATATATATAAGAACATAACATTTTGGAAATCTTAAACTGCAAAAGAGATAATAATTTCATAATCATGGGATAAATCATAGTAGTGAAATATAATCCAAATAATCATAACATAAAACATGAAACTTTGTGGAATACACACATAATCATAGAGAATCATTTATTAGTAGTCAAGAATCATTTCCAAGACTATCTTAGCGAACAAAGTACATTTCTGAACTGAGTTCACTCCTCGTTTCAGTCCTGTTTCACTGAAGCAGATTAACCTGCCATTCCAGCCATGTCTATCTCATGAGATATAAATCTTTACCCAATGCATTGGAGGAAGATATAAGTCCCACCCATCTAATAATAATACCATTCTTATGTGTGCCACAAAAATCAAAAATCATACATCATTGCATAACCCATGTAATAAAAATGGGATTCTTAAACATCGTGACATCATAAAACAATTAATATAAGATAAAGGAATTCATAAAAATAATTCCATCAAAACATAATCAAATCAATATAATAATTGGGATAGGAATAGAACCCTATATTATCTTATATGGAAAATAATTTTGATAAAACACATGAACTCCATTCTTGAGGAAAATATCCTTTCTACTTCAAAAACATTTTTCTTTTCTTAACATGTCATACAATTTTAAAATAAAAGATGTTGATTAAAAATAAAAAGGAAAACTAGTAAATTATTATTCTTGGAAATAATGTTTTAAAAATCCATTCATGCCGTATATGTTAAAAAAACACTCTTCTCGTACTTATGTTGGAAAAGTCAAAAAATACCTCGTTAGAAAAAAGATAAAATATTCCTTTCATATATTTTACAAAAAAACTCACCGAAGGGTCAAATTGGATTTAAAAATTTTTAGGAGGATATAAATAATACTACATATTGAGGAAACATGGATGTGGATGATATATATTCCCCAGTAAATTCTGAAGTATAATAAATCTCGGATAAAAATTGAGATTTCGAGATTGTCCCCTACCTTAGGTCTGATTTCCTTCCTAAGTGTCTGAACCTCCTATATATTGATTTAAATAATGTTATTGACTTATTACAGAATCATTATTATTTTTATGATATCATATATGGTTATATTCTTAGCTTCTTATGAGTAATATTTCCTTACTACTTGTTATTCAGGTGTTTATTACATTTTGTTCTTATGCATGTTTTGTCGAATAAATTCTTATTCTTATTTTTAGGTTATAGGTTAATAATTTCCAGAATGGTATTAGTGTAATATATATCATATTAATTCATTAAATTAATTTATATAATCATTATTCAATGAAGATCAAGTAGAACGAGTCAGATCACATTGTGTAGACAATATTTCATACGTACGCACGAGCAATGATATCGTTCCCATGATTGTGAAATTGTATTGGAGTGTATGTATACAATTTCAAAATCAATATCACTTTACAATAATCATATATATTTATTCTATACACCATTATACCCATCCAAGTAAGGTGGTGGTGGAAAATAGATTACACCACGGTGGGGAAACGGTATTTCATACGTACGCACGCACAGTGATTTCATTTTCCGTAGGATGGATAGATAGTGAAATATGGTTGTTTCATAATTATAATAACATATCAGTATATGATTAATAATTATATTATTACTTCATAATGAAACAACTGAATAAGATGAATTGGAAGAAGAAATAATGTTGAAAGAATCGGTAACGGACATTACCTCTTCTATGAAGCGCCTCTTTGAGACCTCCTTTTAGAGCACTAAAATTGGTCTTTGAATAATACCAGGACATCTAGGATGTTTCTAGGGAAGTGTAGAGGAGAAATGTGCAGGGTTTGGCCTATCTTTAAGGCTCAGTGTGTAGTGAGGAGGAGAGGAAGGAGGGGCCCTTTTATAAGGGAGGAGAGGGGCACCTTTGGAAAAACAAAATCAATTATTTTATTATAAAGTCATATTCGGTTTTTAATAGCTCCAAATTGATTCATTTAAAATATAAGGTGTGGATGGGTCTAAATCCTCTCATCAAATATAATTTAGACATGTTAGGTTTCTATTTTAACCTTATCATTTAGATTTAACTTTAAGTTAAGTAATTTAACTTTTACCGTGTCTTCTTGCTTTCTTACAATATAAGGTTAATAAACATACTATAACCCGCCAAACTAACCCCAAGTTTTTTATTATTAATATATATACCCTTATCTATGTAATTTGGACGACCCATAGATTTTTAAGAATAATATAACAATTAATAATATAATAGTTGTTTTAAAAACTATTTTTTGTCAATTTTGACACTATTTGGTAAGGGTTTTTTGTGAAAATAGTATGAGATATATTAGTTCGAATATAGTTAATTAAATCAACAATAACATGTCATATTAACATCGAAAATTATTGTAATTCATTAAAAGTCTAAAATTACATTTATATGGCTATTTATATCATCAATTATGTCAATATTTCATTATCAAGATAATTACAACATCATCATTGTGTCATAATTAAATTAAATTATTTAATGACAAAAAATTACAAATAAAATACCATTATGTATGAAATATTTTTATATTTATAATGAATAGTTATAGTCTAATTTATCGTATGTAAAACACTATATTAAAAATGAATTAGTTATTACACTTTGATTTTTACTATTATGACCCTTGTTTAAATAAATTAATAATAATTGTCCAATCTAATCCATGTGGGTCTAAATGGTGATATTTTATTCCTAATGTTGTTTTTGGTCTAATTACACTTATACTATAGAATTAAGACATGTGTTAGGGTAATAATAATAACATTTTTACCCTTAATTACTCTATTTACTTTTAACTGTGGTAAAAAAGTAAAAAGTTACTATTCACCAAAAATTATTTTCATCTCATTGAACAACATTTTAGTCCTTGATATTATCTGTTTCTCTCGGATTTTCGAAATTCCACTCACATAAGTGGTAAAATTATGTTTTATGTAAATTTTCAAATTCTCCTAGAAGGTGGGTGAAAGGCGGTGAAAAGTTCAATAAAATTTTTATATATCTAAAATTATTATAAAATGACTCAAATGAATTAATTTGAGCATATTAAGGTATTATGTATAAAATTTGACCTATAATAAATTTAAATATAATAAATAATTATTTAAATAAATAGTCGGGTTTTAAATAGTAACCTAGTGTTTTCACTATTCATCCAAAATTGAATGTTTTCAGAAAAATACAAAAATTTCACCCTAGGATAATTTCGATATTCCGAATCCAAAAATGATGTCCATTTTGAATGTTGAAATTTACTAAATTACAAAACGTGGGTATTACTATTCATAACTGCAAGTTTTAATAATATTTTAATAGCATATCGTTGTTTAGTGAAACTCGGTATTGCGTACGACGAAAGCTATCGAGGAAGGACGTGATTGTGTGTAAAGCCAGCCAAGATAGTGTTATGTTTAGGGAAAGAATAATATGATGATTTATATAACATAAAAACAAAATATTTATCATAAAAGTCTCGGGTGTTTCATGCATGACGTTAAATTGCCAAGCACCATCCTCGCCATCGCATGACGTTATACTGTGACCTCTCCCCATGCCATGAACACATGGCCCCCTGTCTGGGACATTATCCATGCCCACTCATCTCCATGGGGATGGGATCACCCCTCATAGGGGATGATATACTCTTTACTAGTGTGGCCTTTGTCTGCAGGGAAAGGGAATCTACATTGGAATAATCCCATAACTTTCCTTGTAGGAGGCATCACCCTTTCTCCTCTTTTCATCTTCGGTCCCCAGGGCCAGTGAAGGGAATGGTAGGGAAAGGGGAACCTCCTTTCTTCAGTCCCAAATCCCTCTCCCGCTACTCTTTTTCTCCCTTGGGCCTCCATCCTAGAGTAAGCCCTGACTTCTCGAGCTGATAACCACGCATAAGCCACAGTTTCCTCTTTGGGCTGCTCCATGCGTAAGCCCCACCCCACTTCCCATGGACGCACCTTTCATGACGTGGTCATCAGGCCTTTTTTGTCTCTTTTCTCACACACCAACCATGAATAATGTGGGCTTAGAGTAATCATAGTCCAGTATATCGACCACGTACCTCATGATTTTCAACTGTATTCCCCAACCTAAACTACGATTACTTAGATCCATGTCAACACATAATACGTAGGAAGCCTCCACGAGGTTCAAGCCCACCACCCCGATTGTCCTGAAACCCTTCACATTGGTTTTCCCTCATCCCGCATGATGTTAAACTATATTATCCACATGAACATTGATCCCTTCCAAGGAAAGGTACATTGGAAGCCTCCAAAGGTTCATGCCCACCACTCGGTTGTCATGTCACCCTTCGTGTCAGTTCGCCCCCATCCCGCATGATGTTAAAATGTATTTTACACCTGAACTATGTGAACGTTGATCCCTACCAAGGCAGGGTATGTAGGTAGCCTCCTCAAGGTTCAATCCCACCACCCATTGGTCATTCCGACCACATTCATGTTGGTCCACCAACACCTTGGGCAGCCCAGAGTGTAAGCCCCACACAAATCCCAAACTATGCAGACCTTGATCCATGTATTGGCATTGTAAGTAAGAAGCCATCACGAGGTTAGAGGTTCAATCCAAACCACCCGGTCGTTCCGACCCCATTCACGTCAGTCCGCCAACAAATTGGGCAGCCTAGAGTTTAATCCCCACACCATCTGAACTACTTGGTCTATGATCCATGCTGAGGTATGGTACGTAGGAAGACTCCCCGAGGTTCAAGACAAACCACCAGGTCATTCTGACCCAATTAATGTCGGTTCACCAACACCTTGGGCAGCATAGACTGTAAGCCCCACACCCATCCTGAAATACGGGGACCTTGATCCATGACAAGGCATGGTATGTAGGATTCATCCACGAGGTTCAAGCCCAACCACCCGATCGCTCGACCCCCTTCTCGTCAGTTCGACCCCATCCAGTGATATGCCATTGAATCCCCCAACCAGTGGTAACCCATCATCATGTGAACTACATGGACTTTGATTTCCTACCATGGGGATATGTATTAAGTCTCTTGGAGGCTCAAGCCCAAAACAATCAGCATCCTTGTGATGGTTCCATATCACACCCTCCACTCCATTCAACCATACATCATCCATATAGATTCCTACCTGGGCCTCCACATCCCAGTGGAATCATGCCACCCCATTCCCCACACCAACTAACAACATTTAGAATGCTAGCCATGCATTGGCCCCAATATCAGCGTTCCCTCTAAGAGTTTCCTTCATCTAATCTACTTTAGTCAATGTTCTGATCAGCCTAATATATCTCCGCTGGATGTTAAACATGCGGCATACCCTCTGTTAAACATAAGAAGCTGTGGAAAACCTCAGATACATGCCCACGACATACGATTCGCCAAGTTCGATGTGGGCTGCCTTGGGCTTCCGCACACTCAAGAAGCCATATAATAAGGGATAAAAGATAGACACGCCAATCCACTAGAGTCCAGACATGCCAGTGATGCCCCACATGACTAATCCTCTAACCAAAGGTTGTTGCCCTGATTGGACCCCATGGAATGACCAAACAGAAGCAACGTAATTAACTGGCGTCCATGAAGATATGGCACTGGGAAGAGTTTCACGAACAACATCTTAAGCCTCTGAGAGAGACCGGGACTAGGTGACGAGTTCTGAGGAAGAATCCACAGAATGAAGAACTGACATCCCATCATCTCGTTTCATCAAGGAGCTGATGTCCCTGAATAAGATACAGATGCCACCTGCATTTGGAATGTGGGAATGCGGGATAACCAAAAGTGCGCCCCTCATCCCTGAATGAGACGGAGGTGCGTGCACCGAAGAAAGTGTCGAAAACAAATTCCATTTAATTTTATTTTATAAAAATTTAAACAATGGGTAGAAACATACTTTTAAACAACATATTATACTATTAAAACATTTTTGAATTTTTTTTAGAAAACAATATTTTGAATGAACATTGATTTCTGATAGAAATGAGAAATAAAGTCAGATGTTCATTAAAATATATTCTTTACTATTTCAAGTAAAAAAGAGTTTTAAAATGGTAGTAATTAAAGTATATTTCACATAAAACCAGATGATAATAAAAATATCGATTTTTCATGAGAGATTATTCATTATATTTAATCAATGGTAGAATTATCATAAATAATCCAGCTAAAAATGAGATTGAAATAACATATTATTACCTTTGTTGTATCATATACCCATAATATCCATGAAGGATTAAAATCGCAAGATTATTAAAGATTCTTGATATATGGTGATTAATTATATAACAATTCAATGGTCATTATATACACCCCATAGAAAACTATATGTATATAACATGGAATGTATTTAAATGAATGAAACATTAGTCAAAATATAATTTAATATTTTTGTATCTTTTTAAACATAAACCCCATAAAATAAAGATAACATAAAGATTATTAAAAACTATTAAATTTAATTATAAGAATCATATAATACATTAGTGGTTTTTATATACACCACCCATAATAAATGGGTTGTCCAAAAGGCATGCGTATCATGAATATAAAATGTGATATGAGAAATGTTTTACCATCAATCATCAATGTCATTGTACATGTTCAATTCTCAAGATTAATAAATATATGTATATTTTAGATCCACCAAGAATACATATTATTAAATCCAATACCATATATAATTTTTTTATTACATTATATTTGTTGTTTATTATAAAAAACTATGTTAATGTTACATTTCATGTAATATCCGATTTCATTTTCGTATATGTTTTCTCTTTTTATTCATGGTCCTTTAAATTAGATAATTATGTAAATATTTAAATATTTTAATAATATATATAAATATCATATATTTTATTTATATATATATTTATAATAATATATATAATATGAAATATTAAATTTAATTCACATTTCATGGAGATGGTAGGTCATTTATACACATGTATATTATTTTTTATTATCACGTTGTATTGAATAAAATACTATATATTTAATATATTTAAATATATTTACTATAATGAAATTTTAATGATTATTTTACTTATATCAAATATGTTTACTAGTCCCAAACATAATACATTCCATGTAATGGTTTAATTAATCACATCGCTTTGACAAGGCGGTAGTCCACACATCCACAAATGATGTTATCGTATTTACAAAAAATAAAATTCATGAAGGTATGATTTATATAATAATTAAATAATAAAAGATAAATATTATATGTCATATATATCATATAAAAATATAATTTAAATAGTAATCCAAAATTATGATTTATATATTGTACAAACAGACAACATTATTTCGTGGGGTGGTTGTTCATCGTACACATGAATGGTAGATTGGTTACCCATTATATAGATTTTTGGGTAAGTATTTGTCAAAAAACAAGAAGATTAAAATTTTAGTATATTCAGCATACTAATGTAATTATATAATAATGTAATAATAAGATTTTAGGTGTTTCAGAATAAAAAAATCTTTAGGAAATATGTTACATCTTCTTTGGTTATATTCGTTTGGTATTCACCAAATGGATTACATGGATAAAATTTATCAGAAAGGTTGGATTATATAGTCAATTTTGGTATTTTTTATGTTATATTACTAGATTTTGGTGGAAAAATTTACATTAGATTTTTTAATAAGATGAATGGGTGAGTTCCTATTTCTAATAGAGTGTTATTATCATAAATGTTTTAAAATAGAAATTCAACCACATTATTCCCTTTTCATAGTTCTCCAATAATGGTTAATATTATATAAAATGGATGATATGGTCTATAAATGTCCATATAATTATGGTTTTACATTTATTTATGTCATTTAGGGCCTTAACATTATTGTTTGGTCATTTATTAAAATAATTTTTCTTTTATTCGATATAAAAATTTTCAATTACATTCACTATTATTTCTAGTAAAAAAACATTAATATCTTATTTTAAATAAAAAATATCTTTATCAAATATATGTAATCCATTTTACCAAATTAGAATAATATAAGTAACAGAAATTAATTTAAAAGTACATTCACAAACCTGTCACAATAGTAAGATTTTATGAGAAAACGTATAAAACATTGAAATATTATTGTATCTAATTTAAATGTGAAAATGATTCCAAAGACCTAAGTTTTTCCAAATTATTTATAATTTGTCTTATTAAACATTAAAACCAAAATAAAATTTAATTTTATTATACGTATTAAATATAAGAAAAATTGGTTTTGAATTAAAATTCAGTGTTTTTTTATTATTGTTCCAAAAAATGAAACATCTCTATAAAATATAAAAAAATCACCCAAAGTAAATTTTGTATTCTTATATAAATAATTTATATTTTTTCAAAAAAATACCTATTTCAAAAATTATATTATAATGTTTTACCCATTAAAAGGTGGTAAATTTTCCTTTTGAAAAATAATACAATATTTATTCCTAAAATTTGATTTATTCTTCAATTATACTAATAAAATTTATTTGATCATTTTAAAAAATATTCATTTAATGAATAATATATAATTTTTAATTAAAAATTTAAAGTAATGTTTTTTTCATTAGATAAAATATTGTTTTCACATAAAACTTTTCTTAGAAAATTAATTTCTTTATTATCAAATAGTTATTACATTAACCTATACTAACATATAACAAAATGGATTCATTTTTTATACATTTTAAATAATATTTTAACAATTTAATTATTTTTATTTGTAACTTCATTTCCAATTTCTAGGTCATAACTAAAATAATATTTATTAATAATATTATTTTTATATTGTAGTTCATTAAAATTTGACCTTTCATGTTTTGTAAGCAATTAAATGATCTTCAAATTGTGTGTCACACAAGAATAGTGATGTTTTGATTGTACTAAATGATAATTTAAATATTTTGGGTAGATAAATTTTAACTTTGTGTTACATATAATGCAATCCAAACATAGTAATTTCTTATAAAATATGTATATTTAGTGTTCTTTCAAATGAAAAATATCCTAAAAGATTTAATTAATTCCAAAAAATAATTTACAAACTATTGGGTTGTTAAAGTTTTACAATGAGTATCACCGTATATGATATTTGTGTGGTTTGGTAAGAAAGGGATACTTATCTCTAGGTACGTTGACCCCTATGAATGTTTTGATCAAATATGGGTGGAGGACTATCGGCTAGTACATCCACTAAATCTCGCTCAAGTTCATGGTATATTCCATGTCTTAAAGATGAGGATATAAATACCTGATCTCTTACATTTACTGAATCCATAGGTGGTACAACTAGAACATAACATCTATTATAAATATTATCCATTCGAGTTATTGCGTTGTATAGAGAATGTTTTACCTAACAAGGCTACCCATAATGTCAATATTATTTGTAGGAACCCTATGTTTTAAGAGGAGATGTAACATCCCATGAAAATAAAGGATATACAATTTTCATATTTATTAATATTTTTTAACTAAATATTAATTTTATTTTCAAATATATGCAATATTTAATGGTGTACTGGACACGCAACAGTGGGTTTTTTCCAAAGTCTTATGTTGCACACAATGTTGAGTCATAATGAAAAATAATAATATATTATTATTTTAAATTATATTTAATGCACTGCCATTGTATTGGTACAAATGAATATAGCTAATTAAAATATTATTATACATGTTTTTAAATGTTTTGACGTTTATCAAATAAAATTTAGAGGCTTAAAATGTGAATGAATCAAAATTTAAGCATAAATACTCTAATATTATTTGAAATGATGATTTACAGCCTTTTGATGGTAAACAGTATTTAAATATAGTTTTGTTCACTTTTATATTTTTTATTTGACAAAATAAAATTCTTCATTATAATCGGGATATCAAATTTACAGTAGGTATTTTTTTTATTTTTTCGATAAAATTCATTTTTAATGAATAGTAAAAAAATTTCTATTGTAATTCAAAACTACTGATTAATATCATTTATTTATATGGATAGATTATATTTTTAATCATTTTTTAGGAGTAATTAGATTATATTTTAACCATTTACTCCAATAACGGTCATTGGAAATAATTTCACTATGAAATTGTATATAAACACGTGTCAATCATTAGAAAGTCATTATTTTTTAAAAACACGCTTTTTTGTTTTGACAATGGGAATTAATTTTAAATTAATCAATGCAGCTTCTATATTTTTAATTTGATATAATTGAACTAATTTTTTAATTAGTAATATCAAATATAGCTTAGGTTGAACTTTTGCTATTTTTATACAAAACATCAATTTTTAATGAATAGTGAAAACACTGAGTAGTAGATGAAAACCCGACTTTTTCATTTAATTGAAATTTTACCACATAAGTGAGTTGAATTTATAAAATACAATAGACATGGTTGATATTATTAAGTAAATTTTTTTTCAATAAGATGAAAATAATTAATGGTGAATATTAACTTTTGACTTTTATTTGAAGCGGTTAAAGGTAAATATGGTAGTTCAAGGTAAAATTAATATTATAATAATATTAAATTACGCAGACATGTGTCCTAATCCTATTATTTAATACATTTCTGACCATGATCTTCCTTGGGTTGATTTGGGTACCCCATAGTGCCACTTAAGAGTGATAATGACACTATATTAAATAAATTTATATAAAGATAAAAATTACATAAACTTATATATATTTTAGTAAATAAATTGTTACAAAGGGTTATTTAAAATGTCACTTAGACTATAAATATTCACATGAAAAATAAAAATTCATTCTAAATAATGGTATTTTATTTATTATTTTTGGAAATCAAAAAAATGTAATTATATATGATTCAATAATGATGCAGTGTTTATCTCATTAATGAATGATTTAAATGATTAAGATTAAAAAATTAAAACAATATCCAAAACATGTCCAATTTTTATTTAATGATTTAATTTATTAAAGTAGTCTTCTCATCTTCAACATTGAAATGTTTTGGACTTTTAGAAACTGAAAATTATTATATAATAAAATAATATGCTCAAACGTTCTTAAAGCGCCCCTCCTCCCCTTTATAAAAAGTCCTCATCTATAAACTATTAATCACACCTCTCGTGCGACTTATATCATCCAACCTATATGCAAATAAGCTCTTAAAATCCCTCTATTCAACTTAGAATCATTACTTTTGGCATAAGACACTTCATGAAATCCTCATGGTTCAAAGCAATGTCTATTACTCGATTTAAAGGTAATTTCTTCTATTAATTTCATTTTCTTATTTTCATTATCCAACCCATTAACTCATATTATTAATATATATTATAAAAATAACAGTATACACAATATAATAGGTTTCTGATATGATAAGTATTCGAAATAATCATACACACACCTCCGTCTAATGGATAAAAAAACATACTATTTCTGTGGATGACGAACTACTGCATCACGAAACGATGACTGTTCAATCATCTCCTACCATTTCATATTGTGGCCATTAAGATAGATATGTATTAACATGATATATATATTATATTTATATTGTCTCAATACTTATGTATTTTTTATTAATATCATTCCTTTATGATTTCCATAATGGGTAAATATGATAATTTCATTTGAGTAAGTGTGGACTATCGCCCCCTCAATGTGATGGGACTCATTCATGCCATACATGGAACGTATAAAGGATATATTTAATTAAATTACATAAAATATATATTAAAATATAAATATAATATACCTATGTATTATTATGTTTTCATTTCTTTAAATATAAAATATAAATAAATGTAGTGTTAATGCGCACGTAAGTCTTACCGTCTCCATGAACGGTGTGTTTCATTTTTAAACTCAAAATGAAATAGAATATTATAAATAAATATAATGTATATATAAATGATATATATGATATCTAAATCATGAATATCATTCTAGTGATAATGGACATTTGACCTCATGGACAATTTGTAATTATAACATGATCAATTCTTACTAATGTTACAAACATTGACTAAATGTCAGATATGAACTCAAATAATTGACTAATTGTTATATAAAGATAATAAGTGATATTGAAAGATTTTTAAACAATAAAAAATTTCTTAAGAAAGTATAAAATAACTTATTATTATTATTCATGCAGAACACTGAACAGACAACTCGAGTCGGACAAGATGTAAGGGGTTTCTTATCTCACATTCTAATTCATTGAGATTTCCATTGTTCTGCAATTTTTTATTGCATGTGGTATATTGTGTATTGATATTATATATATATTATAATGATTATCATTATATTCATGTCAGTATGTGATACATTTTATGGTTATTAACTGTTGTTCACCGGACTCGATTGATTATAACGTGGAAGGGGTTTTCATTTCAGTTTTTCCATGTGAGATTCATGATATATTTGCCGCTACATCCTTTTGTTTGGTTTATGTAATAACCAAGATTGTATTATTTTTGTAATATATTTTTATTTAGGGGAATTTACATCTTTAATGTATGATCTTTATTTCATGCAGGGTATGTTTTGTATGTTTCCAAATCGGTAAGGGAACCATTCCCCCTCCTCTTTTACTCAAAGGGTTCTTTTATGTTATGTCTTTAAATTTCAATTTTCAAATATAGGGATTTTTTCTTTTGTATCCTTTTTGATGTAATTATTCTTTCGGTGTGATGATAGATCATTTTCCCTCTCATCGACTCATTTTTTGAATTTTTAATTGATGTTGTTAGGTAGTTAAATTTCTATAAGAGAACGTCTTAACCCAATTTTTATTATTTGGGTTAAAATTAAAATTGATGATTATGTTGGTCTATGAATATGTTTTAATAACCTATGATTGTTTTTCACTGAATATCCAACAATAATTATTTTATTTATATGTGTCACACATACTTATATAATATATTTATATTTAATCTATGTATACCATCTTTATAAGGGATTTCATCTCAATTTACATTCCATTGAGAATTGATTATTATTATGATCCTATTCACCTCTATATGGTGGATGTACTGTCCTTTGGAATAATATATCATGAATACCTTTAATCTCATGATATTATAGATTATTTATTGAATTTTTTTTCCTCAATAATTTGTATTCAAGCATCTCTCATTTTGTTATTAACTCCTTACCTAAAATATTGTTATAATGATTTATTCTTCTAAATATTTACCATTAATGTGCGTGTTTTAAAAAATGTTTTTATGGATTTATTTATATGGACATTAATGTCTAATAATATTAATTATTTTATAATCTCAAGAGTGGTATGTGACACTTTGATTCAAAATTCACTTTATTAAATGGATTTGAAAATGGGTTGATAATGTATTGATTATGACTATGTCATGATATTATATATTGTGATTGGAATGTGGAAATGATATCATTCCTTTATTATTTTGTTAAGTGTTATTATTATGCTATCGTTCCTGGAAATTTCTTACATATAATGGTGGTTTCGTGATAAAACTATTATAGATGAGCCCATGATATCTATTCAATGCATTGGGTAATGTGACAGATGTAAAAATGAATGTTTGTTCTAGTAGATTTAGTGAATACACTGTGATGGGTATTCAAAATGTAACTCCTTATATATATGTGAAATCTAAAATGTAAGTTTTATATGGATTCCATAAGTTACTTTAATGATTTATGATTTCTATGTGTTATTAATAAATATTATGATTTCATGTGACATGTTAATTAAGTTATGTTTTTTATATATTTTTGAACTAATGATTTATTTTTTTATTTTATAACCCTTGATGTTACTTTTCTACTCATCGCATGTTTCTAAAATGTTTTTATAGGGTATAAGGTAGGGTATGAGAAAGGAGGAACTCAAGAACATTTATATCAAGAGAATAAATATTTTTTTCATTTAAGAATTTTTATTTTAAAAAAATATTGATACTGACTAGAAGTGTCTAATTTGTAATTTTAGAGATGTAATTTAATAGATGTGGCCTAATTCACTATAAATCTGAACTAGAAAACCTCCTTAATGTGAATTATTCACTGAAATCAAGAATATGTAATGTTTAAGATCGTGTCCTTATAGGTGACTTGGGAACTAAAGTAATAAATATAGAAAAAGTACACCAACATATTCTCAATCGACATAATGATTTTAAATTTAATGAATTGAATTTCTAAATGGCGTAAGAATTTAACAGCCTATTTTTGTTAATTGATATTTTATTACTAACATAATGAGTGTGAATTTGTATTATACACAATAAAACCATATCTCTTTAATAATTATTATTACTTTATTGACCAAAATATGAAAATATGAATTTCTAATATCCATTAGAATAATATCCCCAATACTACATAAATAAATAAAATATTACAAAAACAATCATCATTATATAATAATATTAGAGTAAATATTGAATTACCTAATGAAGTGGTATTTATGGAGTATAATGGGAAATTTGGCCATTGTAATCTGATTAATTTTGGAACGTTCGATAAATAATTCCATTATTCAATATAAAAATTCAAAAAATATATCATTGAGAATAATAAACTTTTTTGATAACATAAAAATTATAATTAGTATTCATAAATAGTAATGCAAAATGCCAATAAATGTATAAATGAGAAGTGATGGACTAAACCTGTAGTTCCATTTTGAATTAAACATATTTTTCAAAACATAGGAGGATGTAGCATCACTAGGTTTTGGAAATTAAAAATTAAAAGTCGAACTTCAACAATTTAATGATGAATTCAATATCATATTGTAGAAGTTAAATTATGCTAAAATTACTACTCGATCGATATTTGTCCAGCAACCCTAAGATTCAATCTCCTCACATATTTTACCCATAGGTTGTATGTGGGAGTTATAAGAGGTTATTTTTATATACAATATTTAATCAATGTGTAATTTCTTTGAATAAATTAATTTTAGTTACATCAATTACTTTTTATGAATAGTTTTTCTTAGAAAAATATATGTATAATTAAGAGAAATTCGATAAATTTATTTTTTAGAAAAAATTACTACTTTTCAGAAAATATATAAATTTTTTTTAAAAAAATATGATACTCTTATTAAAATTTAATTTAATAAAATATTGTTTGAATAAAACTAAAATTTAATTGAAATTATAAACTATTTTTTTTATAAAAAGTTATTAAATGTCATATATTTGACTATACATTATAACTAGTGATATTTTTTATATTCTTTATTAGAATTAATATATTAAATTAGCTTCTTTAGAGAATTATTCTGATAAAATAATGTTTATTTATTTAATTATGAATTTAAATTAGTTTAGGGTGAATTTTTAATATTTTTATATTTTTAATTATTTTTCTATTAACATAAATAATATTTTTTTCTCTGTTCAATACGTTTAAAAACATTTTAATTATTTATAATTGACTTAATAATAAATATATCACTATACAAAGACTAAAATAATTTATTTTATTAATATAAAGTATTTTAATATTTTTTATTGATTTCCAATCCTATAAATGACTTTTTAAATTTTAAAATGGAAAGATCGATTTTAAAAAGAGTATATTATGGAGACTTTACTTTTCCATATAAAAAATAATTAAAAATAATAATATGATATATTAGATTATAATAAGAAGAAAAATTTCCTTAATTTACAAAATCATGTTTGTGAAACCTATTGTGATTAATTTTTTTAATTTTCTCAGAACCATGATTTCCAAAGACAATACTTTGAAAGGTTTAAATAAATCCTCTACATTTTCTATAAATACCTGACCAGCCCTCCTTTAACATTTATTACTAACACATACTCCATGTTATTATGTTATATTTTCCTTCCCATGTAGTCCTCCCTAGGTTCCCTCAAGACCCCATGGTTCCATTCCTCATGATATAGTAGTAACTCTTCAAGGTAAATGAATTTTCCATTTCACTTTTTTTTAAGATCACTTTTTATATTTATTATAAATGTTATTATAATATATTTTCTTACCCATTTAATCATACCCCTACTTAAATTTTTTTTCAATGGGAGACCCTTTTCCCCTATCATTTTACTCTTTTCTAAAAACTATTTTCTACTTTTCTTGGTGATGAATTTACTCCTCAAAATGTCCTTCTATACTTTAGAAATTCTATTTTATTTTATTTTTCATACTAATTATACATTAATAATTTCTAGAGTTGTTCTCCTCTATGTAATCATTGTTAATTTCTTTTTAATTAATACAATAGAAACCCACATTCCCATTATTTGCATTAACAATGACATAATGATCATGTATTTAAGTGATTTTTAAGAATAATTTTTATGTAAAATAATCATTCTCTATTCACTATAGGTTATTTTTTCTTTTTTTATGATTTCAGTGTATGAAATTAATTATTACATGTTCTGGTTGATCCCCAAAAAAATAGAAAATAATTTTTTAGTCAATTTAATTTCTGTATATGGAATTTTTTTATGATAAATTGGTTAATAACCTTGGTAATTATTAATTATGACACCATAGTAATGTCATGACCTGCCCCCCATGGCCTGTTCCATGACTACCACAAGCTCGCATTTCATATGACAGGGGATGGATGGTAGCACCAAATGCGTGATTCCCCAAATCTGTGAATGTATTTACTTTATAACTATATACACAACCAATAGAGTAAAAGCTGGAAGCAAAACACTATGTAAAAATGTATACAAAAGGAGTGCTAAAAGTAAAAAGGGGGACGGAAATACGGGCCCAACTGTACAGTACAAGGAAACTGAAAGTAAAAGTACTGAAAAAAGGGAAAATGGCTCCTGGATTGTCCACCGGGAAATCCCACCTGATGGGTAGGTACAGATAGACTCCAAATCACTCCACGTTTGTCCGTCTCCTCCGCGTACCATCACAACATGTGGTCCATCTTCAGGTAACATATAGTCATGGTACACTCAGCCTCTGTCAGCGCTGTACGTCAGAAAAATCCAACATAATGAGGTTCTGGAATATCCTGTGCAGGTGTGAGTACAACGATACTCAGTATGGACCCCAAGACCCTCAAGGTCACACAAATCCAACAAGGATAAACCACAAAGTATGAATTAAACAGATAACCATACTTTTGTATATGCCCATACATATACCTAAGTTATCATGTAATCAATCTGAATCATTAGGTAATCACAAAAGTTACTGACTCAGCTCAAATCATGATTTTATTCTTGGGGTAATATCAAATAACATCCCCAGTAACACTGTCGAAAGCTCTGATGCTAGATAACTCCTTCTCTATCGAGTACAGTGGGCATGCTGTGTCACCACGGTGGTTCCCACTAATCTTGGACTATTGAGGTACCCCTGTTGTTGAGTACCGTGGGTCTGCTGCATCACTAAGGCACTCCCCACCGGGGGTCTGCAGCATCACTAAGGAGCTCCCCCTCATATCCAGTTAAGGTAGTCCTCTTGTCGAGTATCGTCGGTCTATCGTGACACCAAGGCACTCCCCACAGTGGGACTGTTGCGACACCAAGGCACTCCCCACTGGGCTAGTCGATTCATTCTAAATCAAATCAGTTTGCAGTCATTAGGTATCATCAATCTACTAGGTCTCCTCTAGATGTTAGATCATCTCCGGGAGGATCCTATCCACGAGCTACAGGTCAACACTCCAACTGTTACGATGCCCGACGTAGAAATACCCCAAAGGTTTGCAGTGTAATGGGTGTCTCAACGCAATAGACAGAGCATCAATCAGATGCCTGGTCTGTGAGTTATTATCCTCTATGTTCCGGGGGCCTAGTTGGATTTGTGCACAATCCATCCTGACCTATCTCAACTTTATCCCAAACTCAAGTGGGGTATAATCAATTGGACCATCGTGCTCAATGAAAAGTAGCACCTCTAAGCGTTCGTCAAACGGCCATATGTTTCCAATGGTATGGACAAAGAAAGTAATGGATCGGCAGCGAGCTCGGCTCTGGCCCATCTTAGTCAGACAGGCCAGGCCCGACTTAGACTGCGTCGATTGAGTTCAGGTCAACCCATCCTTACCCGCTGGGTCCGGCCTGGCCCGTTGGTTGGGCCGGCCTACTGTGTTCGGCCCTACCTATTGGGCACAACCCAGCATGCCACGAGGGGATGTGGATGGGTGATAGGGTGTAAACCATCCATGAGGGTGATTCAGCCAGGGAATGATGCGGTCGGGCCAGAGGGTGGTGTGGTTTGGCCAAGGTGATCGAGAGGCGACCATGAAGGAAATGGATAGGCCGGTAGGATGTCGGTCAGGGCACAGCCAAGTCGGCCAACAGCCGATAGCTGGGAGGCAACCGGGCATGCCCGCAGGCAGGATGGTGGTCTGCCAGGCAGGGCGCGGCTAGGTCGGCAGGCAGCCAGGCATGGCGCGGCCATGCCAACAGGTGGCCGTAAAGGGCGCGACCAAGCCTACAGGTGGGCTAGCGGGAAGGTCAAGCCATCGAGACGCCGACGCGACATGAGTTGGAGGGTGGCTCGGCTGAGGGGTTGCACTGCCGGCACGGCTCAGATGCCGGTGGGGGGTGTGGTTCACTGAGGCCGCGGGGAGTGCGGCAATGGCCTTCATCATCCTTTCATCTCACCGCCATTCCAAATAACATCACAAATAAAATGTCAGAGGGGTCGGGCCTTGTTGGTTTGGCCCGCACCCTCTGTATTTAGGGTGGTAGCATGTACTTCAATCATTCTTGTGTTTTCAAAGAATTACTCAAGAATAGGAAAGGATAGAAAGGTAAAAAAATCACCCCACATCATCCCAAAAATATAACAAACTCAAATAATTCCACGTAAATTTGTTCTTTGTTCATTGATGAATTTTCTGGAAGAATACAGAGGAGATCATCATTCATCGCATCCACTTCACACATTCAATCCCGAGCTCGGGCGTCAGTTTTTTGAAGACGATGATGAAGGAAGTCGGTTGTCGAAGATGTCCCATGTCGGTTTCCTCTGGGGAAGAAGTCGAAGACACTCTTTTCCGGTGATCTTCATTTAGAGAACCTATTCTTCATTCTTCTTTGGGAGAATTCTAAATCTCCCAAGCTCTCCTCTCCCCTATATCCCTCCCAAATTCTAAAAGTGAATATATATCCCCTCCACATAATATATTGTCTATTATTTTAGATTGTAGGGTATAAATTTCAAATTGTAGCATTTTATTAAAAGAGAGGGTCAATTAATTAATGGGTAGGATTTGGCATAAAAGATTATACATTGGGTGAAGAAATTAAAGGGGAGGTGGTGGCACCATATATGGTAGAGGAGGTTAAGGGGTTCCCTCTCTTTAATGAGAGGAGTTGAGGGATTTTACTCTCCTCCCATTAATAGGGGTTTGGTGGTCCCCTCCCCTATTATTCCAATTTGGAGTTTATGTGGTCTCAAGTGGTCCCCACCACATTGACCCCTCATATGAGGTTTAGGCGTGGTGGTCCCCACCACCATAAACTCTCATGGGAGGTTATGACCTGAAATTCCCCACTTCCAACCTCCATAACGAGGTTATAGATCTAGTGGGACCCACATCCAAACAACCACATGTTGGCTCAAGTAAAAATAATGTGAAGCTCACATTATTTTATTATTTTCCATGAAAACCCTAAAAATTCCTTTTATTATTGACCCACAGCCATCAAAGTGAATGTAACCTTAAGGGAATATCGGTGTCATGAGTTTAACGGTGTCATCAGATTTGAATTCTATGCACTAGTTCAAAAGTTATAAAAAACATCTCGTATGTTTACTGAATGTATCCAAAAAAACATTACAAATTGATTTCGAGAGCACCGGGCCTCGGAATCATGCACCGTCAATTTTCCTGGACTCGTAAAAATTCCATTTATTTAAGAAAAAAATTCCCAAAGAATTTCTGGGTCTTTACATTCTCCCCACCACTAGGTATTACATCGTCGTAAGCAACAACATGAACAAAAGTGAAAAAGTGGGGGTACTAAGAACGAATCTGAGCCTCCCTCTTCCATGTGCTCTCCTAGATGTTCTTGTGCTACCTTTGAATACGCACTAGAGGTATCGAACATCCATGTAGGACCCACTCATGTTGGTCCTTAATCTCCACTGGAACCTCCATAAATGTCTCCCCATCATCGATGTCCATCTCTCCATGGTCGATTATGTAAGAAGGCTCGTGCTGGTATCTCTTCAACTATGATACGTGGATGACGTCATGCACCCAGTGCAACTAAGGTGGAAGAGCTAAGCAGTATTCCCCCTTAGAAACTCTGATGAGAACTTAGAAATGTCTTTTATATCTTTGAGATAACTTGCCACTTTTACCCAATCTCTATATTCCTCATCGAGGTGAGACCCATATAAAGATGTTGTCTCCATACTCAAATTCCAGAGGTCACTGTCTCCTGTCGGTATAAGACATCTATCTACTATGTGCAGTTTTCATCTACTCCTAGATGACCTACTCCTTCTCTGTGGAATCCCGTACCATCTCTGGTCTCAATAGTTCCGACTCCTCAGGATCATTCCAGTACAAAGGTGATTTTCAAGGTCCTCTGTATAATGCCTCAAAAAGTTCTGTACCTAAGGTGGTGTTATTTATATTGTTGAATGAAAATTCCACCAAAGGAATGTGATCCTCCCAACAGCGACCGAAGTCAAGGACATAAGCACGCAACATGTCCTCAATGGTCTGAATGGTCTACTCAGTCTGGCCATCGGTATGAGGATGGAAGGCGGTGCTCAAATGATGCTATATCCCAAATTACTCATGGAAAACCTTCCATTTCTAGGAAGTAAACCGTGAATCACGATCGGTGACAATAGATGATGTTACTCCATCTAGCTGCACAATCTCTTGCACATATAGGTGTCCCAATAACTCTACTGAACTCTTCTCTCGAATCTATAGGAAGTGGTCTGACTTTCTCAGTCGATCAACGATAACCCAAATCGAGTCGTGACCCCTGGAGGTACATGTAAGTCTTATCATGAAGTCCATGGTAATCTTATCCCACATCCACTCTAGGACATCAAAAGGCTGAACCATGCCAACAGGTACTTGGTGTTCTACCTTCAATTATTGAAAATTGAGTCATTGAGAGACAAACTCTGCTACAGCCTTCTTCATACATGGACAATAGTGACATCATCAAAGGTCCAAGTACATCTTCACCACTTACGGATGTAATGCTAAAGGGGATGTGTGTAATTACATCAACACGTCCCCCTAAAGTGACACTAGTCCCATAGTAGGTTCTCTGAAGAGGATGAAGTGCTCACCACCTTTCAAAAATCAATCAGGTGACTGCCCTGTGGATATCTGAGCATGCCATGTCTCATATACAGTGTCCCCATGTTGTGCCTCCCGGAATCACTGAAGAAGTAGGGGAGTGACTATTAGGGACTAAAGGAAAGATTATCTAACTCTATCCACAAAGGATATCTGGAATGCGGCTAGCTTCTCCATCGTGTCACCTAGCAGTTGTAAACTATATCTCCTTCTTAGTGAATCTACAACAATGTTCCCCTTTCCTGGAGTATAGACTATATTTAATTCATAGTCTTGGAGGGACTCAAGTCACCACTATTTTCTTAGGATCATTTCATTTTGAGAGAAGATATACCTAAGACTCTTGTGATCAGAGTACATGGAAAAATGTTCTCCCGTCAGATAGTGTCGCCACATTTTCAGGGTAAAGAACACTGCTGCTAACTCTAAGTCATTGGTAGTGTAGTTCTGCTCATGTTATCGTAGATACTAAGAACCATACAAGATCACTACTTGCTCCTACATCAAGACACACCCTAGTTTGGTCCCTGATGCATCACAGTAGACTACGTACCGTACGACTTCCTCTGGAAGCCTCATGATGTGGGAACTATTCAGCCTCTGTCTCATCTCTTGAAATCACTATTGGCATTTCTCTGACCACACGAAGGGTTTCCCCTTCCTCCTTGGGTCTGATAATAGTGTTGTAACTCAGGAGAAGTCTGGAAAGAACCTATAGTTGTAACCAGCCAAACCTAGGAATCTTCGTACCTCTGTCACACTATTGGGTTTCTCTGAAGTAAGTAAAATATCAATCTTTGCTGGATACAATGTAACTCCAGACTCCGAGATGACGTTTACCATGAAGTGAAACTATAGGATCCAAAGCTATCACTTCGAGAGCTTACTATATAGTTGGTTCTCTCAGAGTGTGTCTAGTACTACCGGCCAATGGTTGACATGCTCCTCCTCTGTGGCCATACATACCTATGAAAGATATTTTCTGAACATCCTCTTCTCGAACACTGAGCTGGTGATATCTTCAGGTATGGTTTATATTCAAGAACCATGATGCATCCTATAGTTGATTAAAGAGGTCTTCAATCCTCAAGTGTGGGTACTTGTTCTTCATTTTCACTTAGTTTAGGTGACGGTTGTACCAGCCAAAGCATCCACTATATTCTTCTCTTTTAATAACACAGTAGTGTGTGTTGTACGCAACTTCGAGTTCTAACACACACCACAACAAATCAAACTAGTCGTTATTAATAGTTATATCAACTTTTTAAACTTTTATAGACATTATATTTCAAAATGTACTTCATTTTTGGATTCCAAATATCAAAATTATCTTAGGGTAATTTTTGGTATTTTTCTGAAAACATTCAATTTTTGATGAATAGTGAACATTTCTAAATTTTATATAAAACGAAATTTTTTAATCAAAATATTTAACATTGATAAATAATGAATTTGAGTGATTTTAAAATATATTTAGAATATATTTTTACCATTTAATACAATTTTTCTCACTGGACGTAATTTCACATTTAATCTAGATATAAACAACTATCGATCTTTTGATAGTTATTATTTCCTAAAAACACTCTTTTTGTTTTGACAGCGGGAAATAATCTTAAATTAATTTCTGCCACTTCAGTGTTTTAAATTTAGAAAAATTAATTCCATATTTAGAATCAGGAGGTCCAAATTGTGTAAATAGGTATCATATATTTTTAGACATTTCGAATAATTATTTTGGTAAATATTTGATTTACCATGGTTAAAGGGTAAATGTAGTGAATAAGGGTATAAAAATAATAATATAACAATAATAAATTACTTTAAAACATGTCCAAACCCTATTGGTTAACAAATGTCTGACCATAGACATATTTGTGTCGATTTTGGAACCCCAGGGATCCACTTTTAAGTGATAATGACACTTTATATTAGTTAAGTTAATGTAAATACAAAAATGACATAATCATATATCTTTTAGAAAAAAAATTTACATAGGGTTATATATGTTATATTTTCGACTATAAATATTCATTAGAAATATAAAACGATTTCCTACATAATGGTATTTTATTTATAATATTTAGACATTGAATAATTAAATTTATTTGTGACACAATAATTGTCAAGTATTTTCCTTATTATTGGATGAATCAAATAATTTGTATTATAAATAATAAAGTAAATATAATTTAAAATTTTTGATGCCATTAAATAATTTTATTGATTAATATGACATGTTATGATTGATTAAATGTTTTTTTTGGAATTAATAATTTTTTATGACTTTAAAATAATCAATTATTAAATAGTGTCAAAATTGACATAAAAGAGTTTTTAAAACAAATATTATATTATTAATTTATATTCTATTCCTAAAAATCTAAGGATCAGCCAAAGGACTTATATAATGAGTGTTTTATCATTAATCGACCACTTCGGGGTCTCTTGGAAGTATATAGTAATTTTATTAACCATATAATATAAAAATACAAAGTGACATGGTAAATGTCAAACTATTTAACTAAGAGTTAAATATAAATTATAAGGATAATATAGTGACAAAAACCTATCTAAAATCTATTGGATGAATGAATTTAAACCCATACCCACCTTATACTTTGAATAATCTACTTTGGAGCTATTAAAAACTGAATACGAAGTTATTATAAATTAATACATTATGTTTTTCCTAAAGAGCCCATCCTCCCCCTTATAAAAGGACACCACTTCTAACCTATTAAACATAACTTCAAATCCATTTCTTTCAACCATACTCAGCCAAAATACCTTCTCAACTATCCCCACTTCATCCTAGAGGACATCCTTTAGTCATGAATCCAACCTGAGGATCCCTTTTGATCAAATCAAAAGGAATAATGATGAAGCTCACATATTCATATATTTATACTGTAAAACATTGTTTATAATCCCACAAAAGTGTTATTGAATGGGTAATTATCTTGTTTTTAGGTTTTAGTGTTATTTTGAGCATAAATGTGAAAAATGACAAATTCTGGATTTTTGACAGATTTTTACATCAGGGGTATTTTGGTCATTTACGGAAAAATATAATTCCACATTTTCTGATTCAAATTTTCATAGAATATATATTTTATTTCCTTCATATTTGTCTTATGCACAAGGAGCTGATTCGATCCTCAAAAAGCTATAAAAATTCAATGAAGTTGAAGAGTTCTCCGGGCGGACAGAACGGACCCCACTTCAATAACAGAATCCCAATTCGGTCTACACAACTCCAAATTAGAGTATTCCACTTTGATATGTACTAGAACTCATGGGAGCATTCATAAAATAAATTTAAAGTCGTTTGGAATCCATTATGAGGGACATTGAACAATATACATATGGAGGAAGCTCCCTGGAAGCTGCCTCCCAAAAGGGAAACCTCCAATATTAAATTCATAACTCTTATTAGGCGCATCCAATGAAGATAATATTCGGGGATAAAACGGAGGAGAAATTAAGGAACAACATTTATGAAGACACCTATTACAGATTCGGTCATTTAAGGGCCTCTCTACGCGGAAACTTTAGGATTAATTGTTTTGTGTGTGAATTTGTCACCCCTTCTCCCTATAAATATGTGTCCCTTCTCCCAGTTTATGATATATCCATTCTAGGGGGGATAATGTGGGGCTTATTTCTGTAATTTTCATATTTTTAATATACATTATTTTATTCTTCTTCTTCATACCTCATTCTTCCTTTTTTACTTTTATGTGTTTCTCCCACCGTATTATCTTCTAACTCCATGAAAATGGAGAACTAACCTCGATGTTTGTTTGAGGAGGAGAATGGTGGTTGTTTGAGAATAATTGTGCTTAAATTTAAATATCTTTATTTAATTATGTGATTTTTTTTGGTGGTTAAATTTATTATGATGTGCGATTGCCCCATTTTCTCTATCACCAAGTTCTTCTTCTCATTCATCATTTATCCTTCCCTTCAATATATAAGTCATGCATACGATGGAGTATGGCTTGTATAACGATGGTCGGCAAAGAGATCTCCTAGCCGACTTTAGGAAGAGTATTTCTGCACATGCAGAGATCTCGGTGTTGGGGAAATAACATTTCAAATAAGAGGGTGTAGTGTGATAGATTTGGATCACTACATTGAATTGATATTCAGAATATTTTAATAAACAATGATATCGACCATTATGATCATCCAAGAACAAATTTCTTATTTCTTATTTTTAACATAAAATTGTTTTCATTAAATATATATATATATATATTTATATTTTATGCATATTTCAAACTCATCTTTATATTATATATTAGTTATAAAATAAATAGTGACAATAGAATTTTGGTGTTGTGTAAGTTGCCTTCTTGAGACCGACCCTGGGAGTGCACTATATTGCATTCTTAGGTAAATAATATTTTGATCGGGGATCTGTGAAAAATCACCGCTTAATCAAATTGGCGCCGTTTCCAGGGAGGCGCAACACTTGCACACACCGTTATTCATAAAAAAAACAAAAAAATCATAAATTTCAAAAAAATACAAAAAAAACTTTTTGTTCATGATGTATTTCAATGGTAATTATTCTGCATGGACTGACCAATCTCAGGTGCCAGAAAATGTTTGCAATGAAATTGATGCTCAATTTCATAGGATTAGTGATAAAGTTCAAAAACTGGAGAGCCAAATTGAATGGATTGCTGAATTTGTACGCACATTCCAAGAGCAATCTGAAACTGAGCCCGAACCTGAACCAGAACGAGTGGTGAAATTGATTTCACCAATCACATTTTATGTTAAAGAACCTGAGACTAGTGAGAAAGAACTTCTAAAGGAACTTATCACAACATCCCACACTCAACCAATGCTCAAGGAGGTCCCAGAAGTACACATTCCATCTGATACACTGATGGGAGGTCAAATTTTTTTGGATAAATCTTGGAATAAATTTTTCGAACATAACATAAAACATGATCTTCCCATACATGATATTGAATACTCAGTTCCTTTTGACCTCACTCTTGATTTGGAAGATGAAGAAGATGATGCACATGATGAGATGGAGTTTCCAATGGTCCTATCAGAAGAAATTAATTTCCAAACTAACTTACTTGAAAGGGAAGATTTCTTTATTGATTCGTCATGTTTTAATTTTATTCAAACTGAATTGTTTTCTGAATTCACCTTTCCTGAAATTTCAGATATAGCACAAATGGATCGGGCCTTGGATGTTTATGATGAGACATCCCAAGTGGTGGTAATCAAGGAAGAACATCCGAAGAAGGTGGCGGTGGTGCGACTACCTCCTCAACAAAAATTTGCATACCATATGGAGGAGGACACCACCAAAGTTAACAGAGAGCACCCTTATCTTTTATTCCCTCCCACTTCGAACCTCAAATTTATTCTTTATTATTTCTCAGGGGTTGGGAACATTCTTATCTTATTTGGGGTTCTCTACTTTCAGTGTTTAATCATGTATATCGGGAAAACTCACATGTGGTGGTTCATCTCAAAGAAACCACACCCACCTTCTGATTGGGGATAATCCACTGAAACTGTTTGACTAGGGGCAGAAAAAACCTAGCACCCGCTTGGGGGTCTAAACCAAGCATTATCTCTTTTCTTTTCCTTTTCTCATTCTTTTTATTTATTTTTCTTATTTATTTTTATTACATTCTTGTAGTATTAAAGTGGCTGCTTCTAGGAGCTTAACTCAAGGAATCCACTTATAAAATAATGTCAGGTTGTTTGTTTCCTTCCCTTTGATTTTTTACCTTTATATTTATATTTTTTTGTGTTGAAATACGGGGTAGTTAAATTTAAGTGTGGGGGAGTGTCAACCTACATAGTTCTTCTTGTGTTCTTTTCATTCGTTTTAGGATTTTTGAGCTTTAATGAATATTCTTATCACTTATCACACATCAATTGATTATTAATAGTTTAAATGATTTTTGAAATAATGGATTTTAAATGATTGTTGATGTGAAAACATTTTTCTTGAATTGGATTGTCAATCACTTTTATGAGTTTGACTGATTTTTGAAATCCATGACCATGAAACACTGACTCAAAATATTTTTTTCCAATCCTGTGAGGTATTCTAAACCACTTTTACATATTCTTCCTAATACCCACACTTTCTTGAGGGAAACTTGAATTTTGTGTGAGAAACAGAATTTGTGAATATTCTCTTTCGAAGTATTGGATTTCATGGAATGTATTTAAAATGATTGA
Source organism: Viscum album (assembly GCA_963277665.1). Taxonomy (NCBI): domain Eukaryota; kingdom Viridiplantae; phylum Streptophyta; class Magnoliopsida; order Santalales; family Viscaceae; genus Viscum; species Viscum album. Next base: position 1,624,038,190 of record OY728157.1, on the reverse strand, counting down.
GGCATCTCTTTTACTAGCCACACTTTATCCTGAGACCCAAATTTACATTTATCCTTCGTAATCCCTTAGATTCCATGAATTTCCTTATAGGTTTAAGCCACATTACAAGCCAATTTTTCCATACATACCCGCACTTTTAGTATTTTTCATGGATATTTCATGTTTGAGTGTGGGGGAAGGGCCTTTCGTGTGCGTTCATTGGTATGTGTATCATTTATAGGTGGTGTGAGGTGTGTTTCAATACTTTGGGCAGTGGATAACAAGAGAATTGGGCATGTTTCGTCATTTCATTGTGCTTTATTTGGTTCATCCATTTCTCCTGAAAAAAAGAAAAAAATGGAGATGAGCATGAATTCCTCATTGTACATTCTTTTATGAATCATGTCCCTCCCAAAAATAAAGGGCATGAATTGTCATTCATTCATTGTATTCAATTTTTCATCTCATCCTCAATGAAAAAAAAGAAAAAAAATGAAACAAAAAGAAAATAAAGCTGTGCCTTTCTGGAGCTTTGAAAAAACAATGGAGAACTTAGATGAAATAAATCTTTATAATAAAATCTCGGCTCATGTCTCATATCATTAAAAGGTGTTGGGGTTGTTTTTTACATTTACCAGTGGTATTTAGTGAGGAATATCTCGTTTTTTCACTTGAATTAATCATGCTTTGTACATAAAAGTCCAACCTCCTTTTTCTAGCCTGGAACTTTTTTTCAATAATTTTCCCACCAACCCTAAGGCACAGAATCTTTTGAACCGTTAATTAAATCCCTCATTATTAAATTCATTTTTATGTTTCACTCTATGGAGAAATGAGAATTTTCGCAAACCTATGGTGATACATGCGATTTTCAAGTTTGAGTATAACTCTAGATTCAAATTCTCTTGAGTGAAGAGTGACAAAAAAAATTCAATGTGAGGTAGGTTGTGATTGGGCCACAGATTGATTTATGAGGATGAACAAATTTTAATGATTGAAATGAAACTGAGAGAATTATTATTCACAAATGAGACATGATGGAATTCTATTTTGGATAAAATCATTGATATTTTCTCATTTTTGATTGTTGTGTAGATTTTGATTTGGATGTAAGATGATTGCCCAGGAGTGCAATGTTTAATTGTGGGGGAGTGATGAAGCTCACATTTTCATATATTTTATACTATAAAACATTGTTTATAATCACACAAAAGTGTTATTGAATGGGTAATTATCTTGTTTTTAGGTTTTAGTGTTATTTTGAGCATAAATGTGAAAAATGACAAATTCGGAATTTTTGACAGATTTTTACATTAGGGGTATTTTGGTCATTTACGGAAAAATATAATTCCAAATTTTCTGATTCAAATTTTAGTAGAATTTATATTTTATTTCCTTCATATTTTTCTTCTGGACCGGGAGCTGATTAAATCCTCTAAAAGCTATAAAAATTCAATGAATTTGAAGAGTTTTCCGGGCAGACAGAACGGACCCCACTTCCATAACGGAATCCCAATTTGGTCTACACAACTCCAAATTAGATGATTCCACTTTTAGATGTACTATAACCCATGGGAGCGTTTATAAAATAAATTTCAAGTCGTTTGGAATCCATTATGAGGGACATTGAACGATATACATATGAAGGAAGCTTCCTGGAAGCTGCCTCCCAAAAAGGAAACCTCCAATATTAAATTCGTAACACTTCCTAGGCACATCCAATGAAGCTCAAATTCAGGCATCAAACGGAGGAGAAATTAAGGAACAACATTTATGAAGACACCTATTATAGATTCGGTCATTTAAGGTCCTCTCTACGTGGAATCTTTAGGATTAATTGTTTTGTGTGTGAATTTGTCACCCCTTCTCCCTATAAATATGTGTCCCTTCTCCCAGTTTATGATATATCCATTCCAGGGGGGATAAGGTGGGGATTATTTCTTTAATTTTCATATTTTTAATATACATTATTTTATTCTTCTTCTTCATACCTCATTATTCCATTTTTACTTTTATTTGTTTCTCCCACCGTATTCTCTTCTAACTCCATGAAAATAGAGAACTAACCTCGATGTTTGTTTGAGGAGGAGAATGGTGGTTGTTTGAGTTTCATTGTGCTTCAATTTAAATATCTTTATTTAATTCTGTGAATTTTGGTGGTGGTTAAATTGATTATGATGTGCGATTTCCCCATTTTTTCTATCACCAAATTCTTCTTCTCATTCATCATTTATCCTTCCCTTCACTATATAAGTCATGCATACAATGGAGTATGGCTTGTATAGCCATGGTCGACAAAGAGATCTCCTAGCCGACTTTAGGAAGAGTATTTCCCCACATGCAGAGATCTTGGTGTTGGGGAAATAACATTTCAAATAAGAGGGTGTAGTGTGATAGATTTTGATCATTACATTGAATTGATATTGAGAATATATTAATAAACAATGATATCGGCCATTATGATCCTCCAAGAACAAATTTCTTCTTTCTTCTTTTTAACATAAAATTGTTTTCATTACATATATATATATATTCATATTTTATGCATATTTCAAACTCATCTTTATATTATATATTAGTTATAAAATAAATAGTGACAATAGAATTTTGGTGTTGTGTAAGTTGCCTCCATGAGACCGACCCTGGGAGTGCACTATATTGCATTCTTAGGTAAATAATATTTTGATCAGGGATCTGCAACAAATCCCCGCTTCATCAAATAACATGAAGAGAATGTAATGTTTTCACCACCCTCTTTCATGTTCCTTTCTTCTTCAACTTCTACATTCTTTTTATTTTCCATTATAAAATAATAAATCCAGTATCTTCTATATAATATGATGTTATTATAAATATGGTACAACCATATTCAGTATTCTATCCACCCTTTGAATGACATGTCACCATACGTGCGTACGTACGACCTACCGTCTCCACATCGTGGTGTAATTGTTATAAAATACATTATTAATTGGATGGGTATAATACATATGTGTAATTCATGTAAATAATAAATATGAAATGATAATGATTCTGTATATATAATATAATATCCAGTTATATATTATTTTTATATCAAAAGAGTGATATTCTCGCTCATGCATACGTACGGACTACTGTTTCCACGAACGCGATGAGATTCATTTCCCATCATATCCATTCAAGTATAATTCTCATTTGAAGATTAAAAATAATTTTTTGAGGAATTGATATAATTCTGAATATTAATAAGATACAACCTATTCATAATAAACACAACTTATATAACAAAACATATATAATATAACAAGTAAGTTAACACCTGAAATGACGATAATACTAAGATATTATTAACAAAGCATTGTTAAAAGATCATATATGATATCATATTAATGTATATGATTCTTGTGTAATTTAATAACAATTATTTCACTATTATACCAGAGGTTAACCTACCCTCAACAAAGGAAAAGTACAAGGTATGCGTTTATTTCACAATCTCTTCATTATCTGAGGTTATTAACATGTAATTATATACTTGGACCTCTTTATCATCCACATCCATGTTTCTTAAAAATGTATTTCAAATATTGTTACTATTTTATACAATATGGGTTAATGAGATTTATAACCTTGTTTGAATTTTTATAATATGTTTATAAAAGAATCTTTCTGTCGTTTTCCAAATAAGGTACTTTTTAACCTTTTCGATAGAATTATGGTAATAATGTTTTTTTAACTTATACGGCAGGTGCAGTTATTTTCCGCCATTATAAAATCGTATAAGTTTCCCTTACAATCTTATAAGAATATTCCTAAACAAAATGTTTTCTTTATAATCATGATTTCAAAATAGAAAGAGATATTTTTCTATAAAGGTTTTTGATTTCATCTATGTCAATATCCTTTGATGGATTTTAAGTTTATTTGAAGTTGATTTATTGTGATACAAAACGTCCGTATTGTATCTATAGTTCTGTGATATGTTTGACTGTAGATGTTGTATTTTTATACCATTCCGGGTTTATGGTTAATGTATAGACATTTCATATGATATTTTTTAATACGGATGTTTACGAAATGCTTAACCCTTTTCATATGATGAATGTATTGGACATAGTAAGTGAAGGGTGGATCCCGCTATAGATCCTCGATGCATCAGTAGGTCTCATGAGACAACTATATGTGGAATTCCCTGAGGCCCCTTCCAAATTTTATTTATGGTTTTGACCGAGGCCTTAATCATTTTTAGACGCCTTGGCCAAGGCCTTGAAATTTTTTTATCAGAATGTCCGATATTATACATTCTCGCATTATGGAAATAATATTGATGGTTCATGTGGTTATTCAACTAGTAGAATACCCATGATTATGTTTTATTATGGAATTATTTACTCACCCCATATGCTTTCCATAAAAATATTCTTGTTTATTGCGGTTAAAGGAATGAGGTTTCAATTATTTACCATGTTTAATATTTATGTCATTTTCGGTTGGATTACTTACACTAACTGAGGGTTTGAGCTCACCCCTTTCTTATGATTCATTTTCCCAGGATATGAAGAAGTTATTTATGAGTGACCTGCATGCATAATCTTGGACGCTTGGATGTTTCTAATGAAATATATTTCTGTTGTATTTCTCTTCAAGCTGTAAAGTTATACTTATGTATTAATCTTGTTTCTTGTAATACTATAATGATCGGTCTTTTAAGACGTGATTTCCATGAGATCATGCAAACTGTTTGTAATAATGCACCGAATCTGGGTAACTGGGGTTGGGGCATTACAGTTGGTATCAAAGGAATTTTAATACAATCCTTGGAAACTATATTTATATAAACTCTGATTAGAACACATGGACCTAACATGGAATTTTATGATTAGTATAGAAGAACAACATAGAATTTTGATATTGTAGAAATGTTTTGAGTATTATGAGAAATACATCCATGTCTAGATACGAGTAGGTAGAGTCTGCTCTAGCACAAATGTACGTAGAGGTAAAACCCAAAAACACCACTTTGACATAGACTCGAATGAGAACTGGTCCATGACAATGGGCCTTCCTGCACTCTTGGTTATGACACTCCCGGTGGATATACTTAGGATAATTATCATTTTCTCTACAAACCACTATTAAGGGTTTGTGAGTATATACTTTCTCAAAGAAATCATTTTAATGATAATTTATTATATCCATAAACTGTTCAATATATGTTATTTGTTTTTCAAGTTTGGATTTATGTATTGTGATTCATAAACTAATATAGTGTATGACATTGTTTAGAAAATGCTCCTAGTGGAAGAAATGGAAACCTTGCCAATGCACGCACTCCATGTATGGATTTCCCTACTTGTCAAGATAATTATAGTGGAGTTGGTGATGCAACTGGTTCTGATCAGCTAATCAACATACTGGGACAACTCACTCGGGTTATGAATAATAACATTACCCGTATAGGGCACCCTGATCCACAACGTGATGGATCAATGTTAGATCGCTTCATGAGGAAACAACCACAAACATTCAATGGGAGTAAAAATACCTTAGTATCTAAGAAATGGATAAATTCTATAGAAAAAATATTCCACGCCTTGGGGAGTAATGAAAGGGAAAAAGTAATCATGGCAGTCTATTGCCTCACTGGAGTTACTGATCAATTGTGGTCATTGATTCAAAACATGGAGGAAGATGATGAGTTATCAAATATAAAATGGAGGGAGTTTATTGAACTGATTTTAAAAAAAATAGTCTGCTTGTGGCCATCAATCAGATATTGAAAGGCAATTTCTATGTCTCAGACAAAAGGAGGATGAGAATGTCCCAATGTATGAGGCTATCATTACAAGGATAGAAAGGTATATTGAATATTATATATGTAAGACAATAAGTAAGATTGATTGTTTCTTTGAGGGGTTAAAACCGTTTATCAGTCTATCATTAGACTCACAATCCTTCTCGTCATATGAAGATATTGTCTTGTGTGCTACCAATACAGAAAAAGAATTCTCTAAATCTTATGACTTTAAATAAAAACAAGAGAAGACGATATCTATTGAACACTCTAGGAATGGAAATAAGGAAACAAGGAAGAATGGAAGAATTGAATTTCCACCCTGTGATAATTGTGGAAGGAAACACCCTGGTGCCTGTCTAAAAGGTAATGGAGTATGCTAGAAGTGTAGATAAAAAGTCCATCTAGCTGGTGATTTTAAAGTAATGATAGACACTACAAATGTACAATTATACAATTGCAGGGCGATGGGACATTATGCAAATGAATGTTATAAGAGTTAGGGAAACTTATCTCAGAAAAGGGAAATGGATCAAGGCCATGCTTATGAAATCACTACTGCTGAGGTTGAAGCCCCAAAAGATGTGGTGGCAGGTAATTTAATGGTCTCCTCATGTTTAGAAAATTCTTTATTTGATTAGGGATCATCACATTGTTTCATATCTTCCCATTTTGCTAAGAAAAATTGATATTTCCATTTTGATTTAACAAGGGTGTTGTCAGTTAAAACTTTTAAGGGATGTGTCATTGCTAAAAAATTATGTGGATATATTCCCATTAGGGCATATATATGTTCTTTATCTGCTTATCTCATCATCATACCCATGACTGAATTTGATATAATCCTTGGTATTGACTGGCTTTTCAGACCATGATGCGAAAATTTATTGTAAGAAGAAGTAGGTTACAATTTTTGATGATAATGATAAAGAATAGCTTATCTTTAGGGCAGAATCGTCACCACCTAATTTTATCTAGATCTACCCAAAGTAGCTCAACTAAATTCAATTATCGGGGTGGAAGAGAATGAAATAACTTTGGGTGCGGAAAGGAGTGTTGAAAAAGGGTATGTACCTATTGTAAATGAAAATGTAGATGTCCTTCCTGAAGATTTACCTGGACATCTTCCAGAATGAGAAATTGAGTTTTCCATTGATATAATTCATGGTTCAAGGCCAATATTAAAGACCCCTTATAGAATGGCCACTACGGAATTAGTTGAACTAAAGAAACAACAAGATGAGTTGAGTGATAAGGGATTTATTCTCTATAGTGATTCGCTATGGGGATCTCCAGTCTTTTTTGTTAAGAAGAAAGATGGATCTATGAGGTTATGTATCGACTATAGGGAAATCAATGCTATTACAATATAGAAAAAGTATCCCCTACCTTGCATTTATGTTTTTTTGATCAAATTCATGGAGATCAATTCATTTCAGAGACTAACCTTCGATCTAGATACCTTCAGTTGTGTGTGACGAAGGAAGACATTCCAAAGACAACATTTTGAACCAGGTACGAGACATAGGAGTTTACAGTAATGCCTTTTGTATTGAGTAATGCACCCTCTGTATTCATGGATATAATGAATAGAGTTTTCAAGGAATATCTCGATGATTTTGTGGTGGTATTTATTGCTGATATCTTTTTATATTCCAAAAGCTACTAAGATCCTGAAAATAACATTCACATTATCCTGATGACTCTGAGAAGACATGAATTATAAGGGAAGTTTAGAAGGTATGAATTCTGGCTTAAAGAGATTTAATTTCTTGGCCATATTGTCTTTAAAGATGGAATCTATATTGATCCTTATAAGACCATGGAAATCAAATAATGACCCGCACCGACAAGTATAACTACGATATGCTGTTTTATTGGTTTAGCGTGTTATTATCGATGTTTCTTCCAAAACATTGTTTGATTGGCTAACCCAGTAATGATGCTCACACCTAATGGGGTTAAATTTGTTTTGACAAAAGTGTGTGATGAATGTTTTGAAGAAATTAAGTTAAGATTTGTCAATGCTCTTATGTTGACTCTACCATCGGGGAATGATGGGTTTTTTATTTATAGCGATGCTTCAATGAAAGGACTTGGTTGTGTCCTTATGAAAAATGATAGGGTTATTGACAATGCATCACAACAAATGAAAATTCATGAGCAAAACTATCCTACACATGATCTTGAGTTTTCTGCTGTAATTTTTTCTTTGAAGATATAGAGATATTATCTCTATATTGAAAAATGTGGGATTTATACTGATAAAAAGAGTTTGAAGTACATATTATCATATAAAGAACTCAACATGAGGAAAAAGATATGGAATGAACTACTCATGGATTATGATTGTACGATACACTACCACCCAGGGATGGAAAATTTGGTGGCAGATGCTTTGAGAAGAAAGTATCGTGGAGTTTTGAACAAGATGAGAGTTGAAAAGGATCCTATACACATGGATCTAGTAAATATGGATATGGGAATCACCATGGAAGTTGAAACCTCAATACATTTTCAAATGGTTGCCAAACCATATTTACTAGAAAGGATAAAGAGTTCTCAGAACAGTGATGATGTGTTTCAAAAGAAGATTAAAGCTGTGAATGTTGGTAGATTGAGTGACTATTTTTTTGAATATGGAATTTTGAAATTTGGGAGGAGACATTATGTTCCCAATATACCTGATAAAAAAAGAATGTTTTGGATGATGCTCATAGTTCCAGTTTCTTTATACACCCTGGGAGCACCAAAATGTATAGAGATTTGAAGTAAATTTTTTTTAAGACAACATGAATAAGGATATTTCTGATTTTGTGTCAAGATGTATGGATTGTCAACAAGTGAACGCTAGAAGGAAAAAACTTGGAAGAGTCATGAAACCTCTTCCCATACCTGAGTGCAAATGGGATAATTTTACGATGGGCTTTATCATGGGACTACCAAAGACTCCTAGAATGAACGATGCAATATGGGTCATTGTTGATCATCTTACCAAGTCAGCACATTTTCGTGCTATAAGAGAAGATCTACCAGTTGAACATATAGAAAGACAATATATTAATGAAGTTGTGAGACTTCATGGAGTACCCCTATCAATTGTTTCCGATTGTGATCCTCGTTTTACTTCATGATTCAGGAAGAGTCTTCAGAAGGCCTTGGATACTGAACTTTGTTTGAGCACTGCCTACCACCCTCAAACAGATGGACAATAAAAAAGGATTATTAAATCCTTATAAGACATGTTGAGATCATTCTCACTTGAATTTCAGGGTATTTGGGATCAATATTTACCTCTATTGGAATTTTCCTATAACAATATCTTTCATTCAAGTATTCATATGGCCCCATTAGAAGTGTTATATAGAAGGAGATGTCGCACACCAACCTGTTTGGATGACGTTGGTAAAAGAAAACTTCTAGGACTATAACATGTTGAAGAAATGATAGAAATGGTGAAGGTAATCCAAAACCACATCAAAGCAGCTCAAAGTAGGCAGAAGAGCTATGCCGATAACCGAAGGAAGTATTTGGAATTTCAGTTAGGAGATCATGTTTTCTAGAAGGTATCTCCATGAAAGGGAGTTATAAATTTCGGCAAGAAAGGTAAATTGATTCCTAGGTACATAGGACCTTTCGAAATTCTAGAATGAATGGGGGTTGTATCTTTCCGTTTGGAAATACCGCCAAGTCTCTCCAAAGTTCATGATGTGTTTCACGTATCACTATTGAGAAAATACATTCCTAACCCAACACATGTACTCACTTATGAGGAATTAGAACTAGAACCTGATCTGTCTTATTGCGAGGAGCCCATCAGGATTCTTGATACAAGAGAGCATGTCTGAGAAACTGGACGACTCGTCTAGTAAAAGTTATATGGAGAAACCATAAATGGATGAGGCAACGTGGGAACCTGAGGAACTTATGATGAAGAACCACCTGAGTCTGTTTATGAAATAATATTCTAGAAATTTTGAGGATGAAATTATTTGAAAGAGTGGAGTATGTAACACCACAATCATCCATGGTACGCTTCACTTTGAATAATACAGTATTGTGTGTTTTACAGAACATCGCATTCTAACACACACAACAACCAATCAAACTAGTTGTTTTTAATAATAATACCTAATTTTTTAAATTTTATAAATTTTATATTTCAAAATGGACTTTATTTTTGGATTTAGAATATAAAAATTACCTTAGGGTGAATTTTTGGTATTTTTCTGAAAACATTCAATTTTTGATGAATAGTTAAAATTACTAAATTTTAATTAAAAACAACAATTTTAATCATAATATTTAATAGTGATAAATTATGAATTTGAGTGATCTTAAAGTATATTTAGAATATATTTTAACCACTTAATACAATATTTGTCATTGGAAGTAATTTCAAATTTAAACCAGACATAAACAAGTGTCAATCTTTTGATTGTTATTATTTCTTAAAAACACGCTTTTTATTTTGAGTGCGGGAATTAATTTGAAATTAATTTCTGCCACTTCTGTGTTTTGAATTTACAAAAAAGAATTCCATATTTAGAATGAGGAGGTCCAAATTTTTTAAATAGGTAACTATTATTTTTTGACATTTTGAATAATTACTTCAGTAAATATTTTTGTTACCATGGTTAAAATGTAAATCTGGTAAATAAGGGTAAAAAAATAATATTATAATAATAATTAATTACCTTAAAACATGTCCTAAACCTATTGGTTGATACATGTCCGACCATGGAAATATTTGGGTCGATTTGGGGACCCCATGGATCCACTTGTAAGTGATAATGACATTTTATATTAATTAAGTTAATGTAAATACAAAAATGGCATAAGCATATATCGTTTTGAAAACAATTTTTACATAGTGTTATATATGTTATATTTTCGACTATAAATATTCATTATAATGATAAAAATATTTACTACATAATGGTATTTTATTAATAATATTTAGACATTGAATATTTAATTATTTTATGACACAATAATAATGCAGTATTTTCTTTATTTATGAAAGAGTAAAATAAATGATATTATAAATATAAAAATAAATAAACATTTAAGGTTTTGATTCCATCCACAAATTTTATTGATTATTATGAAATTTTATTATTGATTATATGAATTACTTTTTAATTAATAAATTTTTTATGACTTTAACAAAAATCAATTATTAAATAGTGTCAAAATTGACATAAAAGAGTTTTTACAAAATATATTATATTATTAATTGACATTCTATTACTACAAATCTAAGGATAGGAAAAATGACTTATATAATGATAGGTGTATTATTAATGGACCACATGGGGGTGTCTTGGAAGTATATAGTAAATTTATTAACCATATAATATTAAAATACATAGTGACATGGTACATGTCAAACTATTTAACTAAGAGTTAAATATAAATGATAAGGTCAATATAGTGACCCAAACCTATCTAAAATCTATTGGATGAAATTATTTCGACCCATCCTCACCATATAATCTTAATAATACACTTTTGAGCCATTTGAAACCGAATATGAATTTATTATAAATTAATACTTTATGTTTTTTCTAAAGATCCCCTCCTCCCCCTTATAAAAGAACACCAATTCCATCAAAATATTCATACCTTAAAAGACATTTGGCTCGGCCAAAATCTGCCCAAATACCCTCTAAAATATCCTCCCTTCATCCTAGAGGCCTTAATTTAGTCATTAATCCAATCTATGGAGCCATTTTGATAAAATATGAAGGAAGAACCCGAATAAGAGGTAATGTTTTCACCACCCTCTATCAAGTTCCTTTCTTCTTCAACAGCTTCATACTTTGTTATTTACATTCTAAAATAATAACCCTTGGGTCTTCTATATATTTTTATGTTAATATTAATATTTTAAAACCATATTCCACATTTTATCCACCCTTTGAATGACATTTCACCATACGTGCGTACGTACGACCTACCGCCTCCACGTCGTGGTGTAATTGATATTCAATACATTATTATTTGGATGTGTATAATAATGATGTTTAATTCATATAAATAATAAATATAACATGATAATTATTCTTTATATATGATATACTATCCAATTATATATTATTTTAATATCAAAAGAGTGATATTTTCGCTCGTGCGTACGTACAGACTACCATCTCCACGAACGCGATAAGTTTCAATCCCCATCATATCCATTCAAGTATAATTATAATTTTATTATTAAAAATTATATTTAAGGACTTGATATTATTCTGGATATGGATAATATACAACCTATCCATAACAATCATGTCTTCTGTAAAAAAACATAAAACAGAAAATGAGTATGTTTACCCCCGAAATGACTATAATACTAAGATATTATTAACAAAACAATGTTTAAAGATCATATATGATATCATATTAATTTATATGATTATTAAATAATTTAATAATTATTATTTCACCATTATACAGGAGGTTTACCTACCATCAACCTCGGAAAAGTTCAACGTAAGGGTTATTTTCACAATCTCTTCATTATCTGAGGTTGTTTATATGTAATTATCTATTGTGACCACTTTATCATCCACATACATGTTTCATAAAAATGTATTTCAAACATTATTACTAATTTCTAGAATAAGGGTAAATATCAATTATACCCTTGTTTGACTTTTTATAAAATGTTTATAAAGGAATCTTTCTGTCATTTTCTAAACAAGATCCTTTTTAACCTTTTTGACAGAAGTTTGGTAAGAATGTTTTTTAACTTAAATGGAGGGTGCATCTATTTTCCGCCATAATAAAATCGTTAAAGCATCCCTTACAAGCTTATAAGAGTATTTTTAAAATTAATTTTTTCTTTATAATCATGATTTCAAAATAGAAAGGTATTTCTCTAAAAAGGGTTTTGATTTCATCTATGTCAACATCCATTGATGGATTTTATGTTTAGTTTATGTTTATTTATTTTGATAAAAAAATTCATATTGTATTAAAGGTTTTTTGATATGTTTGACTGTGGATGTGCTATTTTTATACCATTCATGGTTTATGCTTCAAGTATTAAAATTTCGTATGATATTTTTAATATGAATTTCTATGATCTGTTTAAAAAATTTCATATGAGATATTTATTCAACTTATTAAGTGATGGGTGGAGCCCGATATAGCTCCTTGATGCATCGGTAGGACTCATGAGACAACTAAACATGGAATTGGATGAGGCCCTTTCCCAATATGATTTATGGTTTTGTCCAATGCCTTAATCATTTTTAGACATCGTGGGTGAGTCCTTCACACAATGTTCCAGAATGTACAACATTATACATTCCCTCATTATAGAAATAATATTGATGGTTCATGTTGTCATTCGACTAGTAGAATACCCATGATTATGTTTCATTATGTCATTATTTACTCAGCTCATATTCTTTCCAGAAAAGAATTCTTATTTATTATTTAAAAAGGTATGTGGTTTCAATTATTTACCATGATTAATATTTATGTCATTTTCCACTGTATTACTTAACCTTTATGAATGTTTGAGATCACCCCTTTCTTATGTTTCATTTTCCATGGTTATAAAGAAGTTAGTTATGAGTGACCAACAGGCAAAATCTAGGAGGCTTGGATGTTTCTAATGAAATATATTTTTATGGTATTTCATTTCATGCTGTAAAGTTGAACGTATGTATGAATCTTGTATTGAATAATACTAAACTGAACGGTCTTTAATGACATGATTTCCATATGATTATGCCAATTTTATGTAATAATCCACCGACTCTGGGTTACTGGGGTTGGGTCATTACAATGGTAGTCAACACAAAGGGTCAATCTCCCAAACAACTTCTTGGTGAATAGAATCAGGGCTACCCAGGGATAAATACTTGGCCAGATGAATCCTTTTCTTGCGAGTCCTCAAGAAGTACCCGTAGCTTGCAAAGCTCCGCGGGTGCCATCCGATATGCTGGTGTAGATATCGTTATCTTCCAGGGGTAAAGGTCAATGTATAAGTCCACCTATCCGCGATGAGTTAGTCATGGAATATCGTCAGGGAAAACATCAGTGTACTGGTCCACCACTATAGGATAGCTCGAACTCTCCACATCAACATATCTGAGGGTAATGTTGGCCAACTGGTGAGTGATCGGCTGCACCCTCCTTTGAGTAAGTCTGTCCTGTTCTACAAAGGCACTCTTCTCACCAGTGAAGGTAAACTAGGTCCCATCCGTGCGGACACACCAAACTTTGCGCCTAATACATTTGATCGAAGAATTTACTATAGAAGACCAGTCCATACCCAAGATGACCTTGTAAGGGATCGACGCCACTTCATGAAGATTCTAGCCGATGCTCTTGCCTCCTAGAGTATGATCACACTACTGAAACTAGTGCATAATCGTCGAGTCTGCTCTTGTAGGAGTCTGTAGATGTAAGGACGGAGCTAATTGAGGGTGGTGGCAATGAATGAGTGACAGAAATATGTGTCTATAAGAACTGCAACTACGGTGGAGTAGACATAGACTGTACCTTGAATCATCTTTAGAGCGCCATGATCCTAAACATCAACTGCCAGAAGGAGACTCGCGGAAAGGATCACCATAAGGTCGGATGGTGTCCCTACCAGTCTGAAGATTCTCTCTGCATCCATCAACCTATCCTCAATTGCTTTCGGGTCAATCTCTCCCTTGAACATGGGCAGCCACTAGCATTGGAACTCATGAAATATGGTCATGCGGCGTGCATCGTCTACTGCAAGGGCTGGTGGAATCAGTGGCCCAACTGTTAGTGGTATCGCTAGTACCTTCGCTGGAAGAGTTCCCTACACCAAGGCCTCATCCCTTAGTGGGATATCTGCACGTACAACCCTTGGGGCTCTAGTTGGTCATCCACGGGGAGGAATCCTGAATGAAATAGATGAAACACAGTCAATGAATATACCCAGTGAGCTCACCTAGTTGTTCTAAAATAATGAAAACTTTTGAAAACACAAACGCAATCAGTGTTTTCATGTACTGAGTCAAAAATGATTATTCAAGGGCCTGGTGTATGGATAAGTTGGCCACCGAACAAACATAGGACCCCCTAAACTGAAAACAACAATCAGTACCCTGAACACCATTGATTCAGAGAAAATATTAGAGTCTTATATTCTACAGTAGAACTGAATCCTATGATACCAATTGTCATGACCCATCCCCTGAGGCCCTTGCCATGAATACCCCAAGCCTGCCTTCTATAGGTCAGTGGATGGAAACTAGTGTCAAAGGTTTAATTCCTTAAATATGAGAAGGAATTTACTTTATAACTATAAATGCACAAAATAGAGTATAAGCTGTAAGAAAAACATTTTCTAAACCTGTATATAAAAGGAGTGTTGAAAAATTAAAATGGGTATGGAAATACAAGCCCAACTGTAAAGTACAAGGAAACTTAATGTATAAGTACTGGAAAAGGGAAAAAAGCTTCTGAATCATCCACCGGGAAATCCTACCTAAGGGGTAGGTATAGATATCTTCCAAATCACTCCATGTTCGTCCATCTCCTCTGTGAACTATCACACCGTGTAGTCCACCTCCGGGTACCGTCCATTCCTAGTATACTAGGCCTCGGTCAGCACTTTCCATCATCTGCATCCAACACAATGAGATGTAGGCATACCCCATTTAGGGGTGAGTATAACGATACTCTGTAGGGACCTCGAGTTCCTCAAGGTCTCACGAATCCAATAAGGATAAATCACAATGTATGAAATCAACAGATAACCCTACATATGTGTATTCCCAAACATATACCAATGTTATCATGTTATGAATCTCAATCATGAGTTAAACACAAATGTTACAGAATCAGATCAGACCAATATTTTATTATAGGGTTGCATCATGTAACATCCCCAATCACACTATTGAAACCTCGGTTTCTGGAGAAGTAATCTTCTATTGAGTACAATGGGCCTTCCGTGTCACCAAGGCACTTCCCACTAACCTTGGACTGCTGAGGTACTCCTCCTGTCAACTACTGTGGGTCTGCCGCGTCCCCATGGCGCTCCCCACCATGGGTCTGCCGGTTCGCGAAGCCCCTTCCCCCGTATCCTGCTGAGGTAATCCTCCTGTTGAGTACCGTGGGCTAGCCGCGACACCAAGGTGCACCCCACTGTGGGTCTATCGCGATACCAAGGCACTCCCCATTGGGCTAGTTGAATCACTCCGAGTGGAATCGGTCAGTAGTCACCATGTCTTAGCTATATAATAGGTCTATACACTATGCTCATTCATCTATCGGAGGATCCTCTCCATGATCTACAAGTGGATTCTCCAACTATCATAAAGTACCTTGTAGAAGTATCTCAAAATCCTGCCACATCATAGGGGTCTCAATTCTATAGACAACACGTCCATCAGATGTCTAATCTGTGAGTTATAAGACTTTAAGTCTCTAGGGATCGGTTGGATTCATGCATGATCCAACTTCACCATATATCAACTTTACCCCGAACACCAGTGGGTTATACTCAATGGGACCGTTGTGCTCGAAGAAAACTAGCACTAGTGACAGTTCGTCAAACGGTCGTCCAGTGCGAAATATATGTCCAATGAATGTAAAGGTTCTGCAGTAGGCCCGAGTCTGGTCTCACCCCATAAGAAGGACCCAGCTTGACATAGTATCACTTGACTGGGTTCAGGTTGACCCATCCAGACTCTTTGGGTCCTGCCTGTCCCATCGGGCGGGATGGACCGTTGGGTTCAACCCTCACTGATGGGCCCAGCCCAGTAGGCTGTGAGGGTCTATGAAGGGCCACAAGGGCGCGGACTGGTCGTGAATCCATACGAGGGTGGCTCAGCCTGGAGAGCACCGTGAGGGTGCGGTTCGAGGTAGCATGGCCCAGAGGCCATAGTAGTGCAGCTGACGCCGATTCGGCTAGGAGGTCGTGGGGGGGGGGAGGGGGGTTTCCAGGGCATGGCGTGGTTGAGCCGTCGGGCAGCACAATTTTTCGAGGGCACTCAGGAGGCGGGCGAGTAGGCCGGGCAGGGCATGGCCAAGCCAGAAGGGGGCCTGGAGGCGGCCAGGGAGGGTGCGTCCAGGCCGGAAGGTGGGCCAATGGGCAGGCCGACCAGCCGAGAGACTGGCACTGCTTGGGGAGCGGGTGGCTCTGTAGACGGGCGGCGCAGCCGGCCCGACATAGTAGCCGGCGAGCGACATAGTTCTGCCAGATACGATGGAGCTGGTTTGGCTAGAGCATCATGAGGGTGGAACGGTTCGTAGAGGCCACAGTTTGCATGGTTGTTGCCTTCATCATCTTGTCGCCTGATCGCCATGTCGAATATCATCACAAATAAGAATAACGGAGGGGTCGGGCCATGTTGTTTTGGGCCACACACTCTGTGTCTAGAGTGGTAGAAATCGGTTCAAAATTCCCTGTGTTTTCAAAGAATTAATCAAGAATATAAAAGGGGATAAAGATATAACAAATCACCCCACACCATCCCACAAATAAAACAAATCCAAATAATTCCCCCTACCTTTGTTCTTTGTTAATCGATGAAGTTGCGGGAAGAAGACGGAAGATACCATAATTTGTTCTATCCACTGCACACTTTCAATCCTGAGCTCGTGTATTGGTTCGTTGACCATGATGAGGATGTAAGTCAGTCGACGAAGACATCCCATGTCGGTTTCCTCCGAGAAAGAAGTTGAAGACTCTCCTTGCCAACATTCTTCTTTCTTTGTTGGGAGAATTATAATTTCCCCAAGCTCCCCTCTCCCCAATATAACACGCAAATGAAAAAAGTTCATAGATATCCCCTCCATGTAATATATTGTCTATTATTTTAGATTTTTCGTTTAAAATTCAAATTTTTAGCGTTTAATTAAATGTGATGGCTCAATTAATTAAGGAGTAGAATTGGGCATAATAAATTATGTGTTGGCTCAAGAAATTAAAGGGGAGGTGGTGGAACCATTAATGGTAGAGGAGGTCTGGGGGCTCCCCCTCATTAATGATGGTAGTTGATAGATTTTCCTCTCCTTACATTAATAGGGTCCGGGTGGTCCCCACCCCTATTATTAAAATTGGTTGTTATGTTGTCTCGGGTGGTCCCCACCACATTAACCCCTCATGGGAGGTTGAAGTATGGTGGTCCCCACCACC
Source organism: Viscum album (assembly GCA_963277665.1). Lineage (NCBI taxonomy): Eukaryota > Viridiplantae > Streptophyta > Magnoliopsida > Santalales > Viscaceae > Viscum > Viscum album. Next base: position 1,624,020,296 of record OY728157.1, on the reverse strand, counting down.
ATGACCTATCATGGGAGGTTATGGCCTGGTGGTCCCCACATCCAACCTTCACAAGGAGGTTATAGATCTAGTGGGACCCACATCCAAACACCCACATGAAGGATCCAATGAAAATAATGTAAAGCTCACTTTATTTTATAATTTTCCATGAAAACCCAAAAACTTACTTTTATTCTCGACCCACTTCCATTGATGTGAAAGTTTCCATAAGAGAATATTTGCGCTTTGAGTTCAACGGTGTCCCTGGATTACAATTCTGAGCACTGGTTCAAATGATATAAAAATTAGCTCGTATGTTTACTGATCGTATTCACCCAAAACATTATAAATTGATTTCGGGTACACCGGGCCTCAGAATCATGATCCTTGAATTTTCGTAGACTCACAAAATTCCCATGTATTTATGAAAAATAAATTCAATGGAATTTCCAGCTCTTTACAACTGATAAACCATAGGGATATTCATATTAATGCTTAATTTATATTTTATAGTAAAATTTCAACTTTATTAATAATGATATTTTTAAAATGATATATCTCATGTTCCTTTTTTCATGCCGATATTATATTCCTCATTTTCTTGTGGACATTCCCTATGATCACATGTTAAAAATTTCACATTATTATTCCCTTATTGGTGATCATTTTCTCCCATTGTTTTGATGAATACCCCACATTTGAGAGATATAGAAAATATAAATTTTAATGTACCCATGAAGAATCATTTTTAGAGGATTTAAATAAATGTTTTTATTTTCAAATATTTTTTTTTTATTTCGAAGGTACTAAATATTAAAATATACCATGTATTGTATATTGTAATAAAAATATTTTACAATAAAAGGAATGATGCCTTACATTCCAAGAGGATCAACAAAATTTCATCATATAATAATATTATACCAAGTTTAAAAAAATATTTTCACAAAAATATTATCATCATAATCATAAATCATCTTGATAAAAAATAAGTATTATATCATGGGATAATATTCCGAATAATATATAATAAATATCAAATTCAATTAGAATAGATGAAAAATCCATTATAAATCCTTAGAATATTTCTTTAGTAAAATACCCTTATAATTCACAAATAACTAATTTAATATATATAATCGTTCAAAAAAATTATTTAATATTTTTTTGAAAATAACCATTAAATTTCATAAATTATTCTTCAAATAATTTAGTGTTAATGATGGTGGGAAATAAATTTCATACTATAATAGTAAAATCATATAATCTATTCAAAACATTTTTAACAACAACCTTGTTTATAGAATTTCAAGAAAATTATTTTCATCGTTTTTATAAAAAATAGAGTAAATTGAAATTAATCATATATTTGAGTTTAGTAAATTCATTTTGAAATAAATTTATAGAACATGGATTCTGAATAAAATAGGGCATCTAGGTGAAATATGATAAATAATGTGGATATTTTTTAATTACATTTTTTTGAATCATTTATAGTACCAATGAGAGGCAATTGGAACAAAACATTAAAAATATCAAAAAAAGTGTATAATAAAAATAAATTATTTTTATCATATATGATTCATTTTATTTCCCTTTATAGAAATAGAATCATAAAAATCATGATTAAAATGAAATTTCATGATAAATCACATCCCTCTTGTGTTTTACATCTTCATACGCCTTCAAATATACTACATATGAAATATAGAATTCGAAAATTTATATTTTATCACCATAATAATATATTTCATGAAATATATGATTTACATAAAACTTATTCTCACTTGTTTGTTAATAGGTCTATATTATAATCATTTTTATCAGTTATAACTATTTAATTTTTCGAAATTTATTAGCTTCATCTATTATATTCTATGTACATTATGCATGGTTCCATCATTTAAATATTTTTAATAATTTCATAATTATAATATTTTATCATTATATTTACATTATAACTATTTATATAATGTTGTGAAGAAAAATTACATCACATTTTAGAGAATATAATCTTAACTTACACATGATTGATGTTTCCATTTTCCAATGGATATAACAAGTAATGGTAAGAAGTAATTATATATTAAAAGATTGATAATTAAATAATATATACAAAATTAATCAATAAATCCATCTTTTTTTATATCCATGTAAATTATAAATCCTAGTTGACTAACATATCTCCATATAGTTGGTATTCCATACATACACAGAAATGAGATTATTGTTTTCCAAAAAATTGAAATGATAAAAGGAAGATAAATTTATATAATTAAACGAGAATAATTATTTCAAAAATATAATATATAGACATTAAAATAATAATAATAAAAATCCATTGATGATGGTGATTGGAAATGACTCATATTTCTCCATGGATGTGGTAGTCCATAAGTATGTATGAGTAATAATTTCATTTACCATGTGATGAAATGAATGTGGAAATGAATAATACATATATATAATAACAGTTCTGTATATTTGATTTATTGAATTAATTATTTTATTTTTTATACCATATATTTATATGTTATAGAAGATAAAAAAATTGAATGTACCATGTTTAGAGTTATGCTTCTTCATTGAGGAACATCCTTTGACATTCAAATTAATCCTTGAAATGAAGGTATTATGATGAAAATGTAATCAATAGTATACAGTGAGGGAAGTTAATAAGATTTTATAATATCAATAGAACAATATAGAATGATCATGTGACATGAACAATATAGGTGAGTTTGATTCATTTTATAATGATTAGAGAGGACAAAAATTGATTTTTTTTAAAAAAATTAATATATATTAATGACATACTCATGATAGATAACGCAAAATAAGCTCATGTTTTTATATAGTATTATTTATAAATAAAATATAATAGTATAATTTGATTAATTCATGTTTATAAATCATTTAAACCATTATATCTTTAGTTTAACACCCCCCATAAACCCCATTTATACTTTACCATGGTAATCAATTTGTACATTAATCACTATTCATTATGACGAAAACATTAGTCCACCTTATAATATAATATTAATTATGTTTATTATAAATAGAAAAGTGATTTGATCCGTTGAAAAATATATTATTCAAAAAAAATTCAATGTAATTAAGAAAATCATGATAAAAAAAAGTTTTTTAGAAAAATGTATTTTTATGCATAAATATGATTTTATACCAAAAGTTAGCATAATTTCAATTCCAATAAAATTATTTGGATTATGTTAAATATAAATGAAATAATAAAATTTTAAAATAAATTAATAACCCAATGGGCTTTTGTAACTACTTGAAAATAAAATATAATTTTCAATAAAATATGAATCATTACTATTCAATAAAAAATTTATATTTTCAGTAAAATCATCATATTTCTCCTTGAGATAAATTTTTTTATTAATATTATAAATATTATACTATTTGAATAAAAAATGTATAAAATTATAAAAAATTTTAAAAAAAATTTCTTAACAAAATTATTAAAAAAACTTTTTTAAAAAACATGTAATTTTCTAGAACAAATTTAATTAAATAAAAATTGAGTGCCTAAACCCTATGAATTAAAAAATATTTTTTTATTGAGTATTAAAATTTAAAATATATTTCAATATATTATTAATAAAATAATTACCTTCAGATCTGACATCCTTGTTATAAGGGTAACCTATATCACGACTCATTTAGAATTGGGTTTACATGTTATACAAGCTATCAAATTCTAGAAGCCTATTTGATAAAAAAAATTATGACATAATAAAGGTATTTTTCATGTAAAACATTCAGAGTTGAATATGCTACTATTATAAAATTTAATTATTATTCCTAATATATATATAATTCATTCTGATGTACTGAAAGGGAAAATTGGAAAAATTGGGAGCAATTCTATAAAATCTATGATTCCTTCAATTCAAATATAGAGGTAAAAAAAATACATTTATGAATATTTATGAGTTACCATAACTATAAAATTGATATTTTTGAGATGTATAAGGATACAAAATGGAACCTTATATGATACATAATTTTCATCACATCATTCTTAAGAGTCATGCATTTATTCCGTTGTATCTGATGTTTTATTCCACACTGTTATGTATAAAGGTACAAAATTCCTATGTAAAGAGTCAATCGATTTGAAAAAAATGTACATAAAGGAATGTAAAAATTAAAATTGTGGTGAAATTAATATATATTAGGGTCAGTAAAATTGTACAAAATATTTATAAATATTTCTCTATTCCATTATATATGGGGTTTTAGAAAAATTTACAAGGGTAATTTATTAAAGATAAATAAAAAATTATATTAGACTTTTACTAATGTGAATAGGTTATATAAATTATTTATATACTTTTAAATAAGTGTATGTAGTAAAATCCCTAATTGAATCTCACTTTTGTTAAAATAAACTGAAATCAAACATAGAAGAAATTTTCAAGGTCATATCATTAAAAAAAATTAATATATCATTATTATATAGAAATAAAGAACCACCAGAATCGAAATAGTTGATAATAAAAAAAATTGAGTACTTAAAAAGATGCCATTAATCTTTTAATTATTAGTGAAACATTAGAAATCCACATCAAATAAATCATGGATTCTATTTCCCATGGATTAATTTTTAGAGTCATCAAAACTATGAAAATCTATTGAACAAGGATAACAGATGCGAGGGAAAAATAGGTGAATAAGATGACATTGAAATGAATAATTGCTAATCAAAAAAATGAGGATGAGAAGAAACATGTCATTAGACAAGGAATCGATGTAGTTAATAATAAATATGATTTCTAAAAAATTTACTTCCATGTATGGATAATCCATAAAGAATAATGGGAATGTGATATCTTTTAGAGAAACTTATAATCCCTTGAATGTCATGATATTTAGATTTAATTATTCTATAAATATTATTCGGAATTAAAAAAAAAGATTATTTTGTTTTATAATTTAATATATGTTAATTTTTTTTTGATTTATTTTTATTATCCTGTAGAAATATTTTATTTGTATAAACAATAATAACATCATATGAAAATTTATATTTATGAGGTTAAATATTTCTATTATTTTAAATTTTTAGTTTTTATAATGTAATTAAATCAATATCATAGGAATAATATAAATAATAGTTATTTTTTAGTGTTACTTCAAGATGAGTATGGTGTTCTATTTATGTATTTAGTGTGTACATTGGGAATTATAAAAGGAGAAGCTTTTTTGATATTGAAGAAGATAGTATCCTATGGAAAATACAAGTTTGTGATAGATATCCTAAAATATAACCTAATTATTTTCCCAATTTATCTATTTTTTCTCCATTATTTCACAAACTCAATAATAAAACATATTTAGTTTTTATAGAAAAAAGGGATAACGAAATTTGACTAGTAAACCATGTTTGGAAACCCCAGATGAGACAAATTTTTGGATTGTTATTTCCACCCTCATATAGAATAAAATAGTTAAAAGTTATTCCTAATAAAATATATACATTCAATATTACAATATAAAACAACAATATATACAAAATATGAAAATTTAAAAATTTACCATTATTTAGAATAATGAATCAAGGCCATGTAAATTTTAAATTAAAATGGTTATGTTACTAAATGAATATCATTAAATCTATGTATAATTAATTAAACATTAACAAGAAAAAATTGACATATAATTTTCATATTTATTTAGTTGAAAATAAAATTAGTTTTATCCTTGATCATGGTATATTTATTATATTTCAAATGAATTTATGATCGCAGATCCCATTAATAACTTTGACGTGTAATATCATAAATTAGGATATCATATAGGGAAGAATAACGAAAATATAAAAGATTACTATTGATGAAAAATTTATCTCCTAATATATAAAGTTATATATGACATTTTATGGTACATAATATATTTTATTTGGGTACATAATAGTTCCCTCTCATTCATTCATGGAAAGAACATCAGTTATTAACACAATAGGTATCAACTAAATGATATTTTATGTTGATAATTTTAATATATTTACATAGTGTACTATCATTGATGGTGATTTACATTCCATCTAAATTAACCCTTCTACATATATACTGAATAAAGTCATCGAATAATCATATATAAGAGATAAAATTGTAAAATTATATCATTTAATGATTACATAATATGAACATTTATATAAAATTTATATTTTTGAACACCTTTAACTATGATATTTTTGTTTTATTCGGATATTCGAGATATGATTTGTTTTCGAATTGATTCATGTTATTTTGGGTCATACGTTGTTTTTTATTATCCTTTATATTTTTTTATTTGCATCTTATATTCCATATTGTTCTACACAAATAAAGGACTTATTTTTATCTCCACAACATTGTAATTCATAACGAAATATGAGGAAAATGAAGTTGTGTAATGGGATTTTATGATAGTGTATAGTGAAATGTCTATTATATTAAAATTAATTTTTTAAAAAATTTGGGATTATATTTTTTTTACTGGTTCATTTTTTATGTTACATTTCACTTTTTACATATTGCGTAATTTGAAAACATGAAATAAATTTATTAGAGTGGCCAGTTTCTCTTTAACACCATGGGTATTGGTTTCACTAAATAATATTAGGAATTTTTATGTTCCTAATAAATTATATATTTTAGAATAACCAAAATTCTTGAATATCATTATTTATTATTATTGTATACATGTATGTTCAATATAAGGTACTTCTTTAGAAATTAAATGCCTATATTCAAGGAAAAATATTTAATTTAATCATTACAAATATATATATATATTATGAAATCAAATTAATGTTTATTTAAAATTTATATGATTAATATTTCAAGAAAACTTATCCACAAACCAAAATTTACAAAATATATATAATGTATTAAAACTACAAAATATAAATATTTTCATAAATATAAACTATAAATGAGTTCATTATGATTCAATATATGTATCTAAAGAACACACTATGTTGTTATGATAATGATAGGGGATAGAGTTAAATGTATAATTTTATAAATTTTTTATCCATGTGATATCATGAAAACAATGATGTCACTCAAAAAATGTCATATAATATTGGATTTCATTTGTGCTAAATGAAGAAAATTAAACATTTTACTGCATAATAATGTACATGTAGTAACATATTATTGTTTTGAGGAAGATTCATACATATATCCTTGATAATATAAATTTATAATAATAAATACATTGTGGAATTAATTATGATGTATAAGGATTAAATGTATAGTTACTTAAAATTTTAATTTTTGGTGTTTTATGTTTATAGGGTTACATTGATAAATAAACATCGTATGGAAAAAATATAAATTTGATTTAATAAATGATCAAAAATAGGTTTTTTAATGGGATCAGTTACATTAGAATGTAGTTTTTTCCCTCGGTCTAAACATTTCCTTGACTATAATGTATTTTTTAATCATTAAAAAATCATAAATTCTATAATTTTATATTCATTGAATTCAATTAATTTTAATATTGAAAAATAATAAAAAGATTCTCAAGAGACCTAAAATATAAGTTCCATCGTTGTATTATTACTTAGTGACATGTTTTTTATAATAACAAAACATCATTTGATGTCAAGTTACAAGCCTAACAAATGACCAAAGGGCCACACAATTATCATTCCCCACCATTCCCTGTGGACATTTCAACGATGGGTTTTGTAAGTGGTTATAAATATTTTCCTATATGTAATTTTATGGTGTGTGTTCTTGCTCTAAGAAATATTTCATTCAGGGGAAATGTGTTAATTTTATTACTCGGTGAATATATGAAAAATGAAATATTTATATTTATATTATTTATTTTTAATGTATAAATGATTTATAACCATTAATATAATTTAATGAAAATGTAATTAATTTTTATAAAATTACAATATATCAATTAAATCATACTTTTTTAATCTATAATCTTTTTATTCCTAATATTATGAAAAACAAATCCATATTATTACTATTAACCCAAAAAAATATTTTTCTAATAATGTAAATTTTTTTAAACTAAATCCTAAAAAATTTATATAAATTAATATTTTATGAAAAATATGTTTTTATAGATTTATAGTTGTAAAATGATTTTATATTACGATTTAAATTTCAATTTATTTATAAAAAATAATATTATCATTTTTTCATTATATGTTTATTACTATTAAGCCATCTATTATGAATAATTGTACTAGTAGATTTACTTCAATAAATAATATATGATTTATTTGTGATGTTGAGGTTATTTAATAATTTTTTATCATATATATATATATATTATATTATCTTTCATATTAAACCCACTAATGATTTTAATTTTTTATTATGATAACTATTAAAATTTAAGAATGGTATGGATTTATACTTGTATTGTTTGGGTAAGATTCCAATTTTAAAGAAAATGCATAAGAATAGTTAAAAATATTTTAATTTTTCTTCATTTATAGAGGATAATGATGAAATTTTGTTACATAAGGGATGATATAAAAAGAGAGTATATAAAAATCAAGTTATTCCCCACAGAAAATAAATAGATGGAATAACATTTTGAAGAAAAATCAAGTAAAATTATAAAATATCGGTGATGAACTATGATAAAGAATTATTAATGTGATAAAAGATGGTTTATACTGTAAAATTAGAAATATATTCCACATAAAAAGTAATATTGTAATATCATCACTAGGGTTAGAATAACAGATAATATCAAAAATTAATTGGGATGAAGTATTAATGGAATTGTAGAATCTAAAAATTGGGGGAACCAACACCCTAACCATAGAATCATTTAATAATAAAGAAACTGGAAAAATATTTTTGAATAAAATATACAAAATATCATGAGAATACCATTAAAATAAAAGTAATAAATGGTTACCAGTAATGTATGTTGAATATGAATAATATTCATGATACTCATCAAAGGAATGTTCTAAAATCCACAAAATAATGATCACTTTTTAATTTATTAATAATGAATTAATTTTTCTTAAATTTTTTTAAATATATTAATTAGTATTTTATTTTAAATCATTTATCCTTTCATTATGAATACAATTTTTTACGAAGATAAGAAATATGATCATTATAAAAATATGACCTAGTATAAATCCCATTAATTTAATACCAATGTGATTAATTGATTAAAATATAAATATCATTAGTCACCAAATACATATATTGGAAGACTGATGTTAACGATTCATTAATATTCATGGAATTTTCATTATAATTTTGATAATCCTTAAAGGAAAAATCCATATTAGATTGAGTAATTCTAATTTTTGGTAGATATTTTTGACTCAAAATGGGTAAGTGCCTCACTATTAATTGATATAAAATTCTTTTGAGCAACTAATTCATCATGGAGTTTATTCATCACATTGTTATGTGGGGAAAATATATGTAATACAATTTTATGTATCTTTATCATTATGAGTTCCAGATAAATCCAATGAAATCAGTAAATAGTAGTTATAATTACATAAATAGTTGTATTATCTCCATGATCCCAACGAGAAAGGCCTAATAATATAAACAGTTTTTATTTTATTATCTAAGACCTACTGGATTTTTATATATTTTTTCCAAAATATTATAAAATATATTATCAAATAATGATTATTTTTTATTTTTCATTATCTTTATTGCAAAATATTTTGGATCCATTGAGTTAAAAATATCATAAATAGAATGTGTCACATTTGACACAAAACTGACAGAAAAAATAACTAAAATGATCTGGGACATACTAAAATTAAATGAATATTATAATCATTAGTATATAAAAATATAACAATCCATATAAATAAATGCAGATTTCTATTTTCCATTTCTTAATATTTTGAAAACATATTTATTACGTTGAACCATTTAAAAAAATTATGATATTTTACATTGTGAAATGAAATTAATAATCGATTAATTCTTATTAAAAAAGATCATACTTTTATTTATAAATTAACAACTCAACATTCAATTATAATGGTATTTATTGGAAATTACATAATAGAATCTTGATGTTTAAAAATGTAATTTTTGATTTATAGCATATTTTTATAATATATTATATATTTATTTAATTTATATATAATTAAATTATTTAATTTTAATATTAATTTAAAAAATAAAATTTGTTTTATTAAACATGGAAATATTATATTTGGATGAATTTTTAATGTTTTTAAAAAAGAATTCATTTTTAAATGAATAGTGAAAAATAATATTTTTACTAAAGTCGCAATATTTTTTTATATATGGAGAAGCTAGTATAACATAAAAAATAATAAAGAATTCCAATGATCAAACGTAAGGGAACCCATCTATGTGGACTAATGTGTTTTGTGTTTCTATGGATTTTGGTGTTCTGGAGGGGCTCAGAAGTGGTCAGGAGGGGTTTGCCTATAAAAGGATTGAATCCTGAAGAATTCGTGTCTTTCAAAGATAAACAATGTGAAAGCGTTTATCAAACCTTGTATAGGGTTGGAAAATGAGGTCTTAATTTTTAGGGTAAAAAAGACCAAATCATTTAATGATATAAAATATACCCTAAGGATTACATGATGTGATGTGATATTACACATCTTATAAATCCTCTTTGACACACATCTTTAATCGATAAGAAATAGTAAGATTTTATCAATCCTTAGTGAATAAAATGCCTCCCTGTCCAATTCTAGAAAACCAGTCGATCCTTTATTGTAATTTTGAGATCCCTTTGGAAGGAATCAATCATTGGCCTTCTGTCTAAGATCCATTGTGATCAAAGATGTTTTCTATCTTTGTTTTCTAGAAATATCTCAGAGTTTGATATCATTCCAACCCAATTCATCGTTTAATGCAATGGTAAATGATCTCATGTGTTTCTAATGAGATTTTATTTGTTGATCATAGTGAAGTTGTGTCACAACATACTTAGATGGAAGAAATTATTATAGGATAGGTGATCGAAGATCCATGACCAGGCCTTCTCTCTTGTGAATAATGATTTCAACTTTTGAGTTAGGTTACTCATTACTTCCATATTTATTTATTAAAACTATTATTTTATCATACATTATCCCTTTAGAAGGAAGTGGAAGAAATCTAATAAATATTTAAACACAATAATGAATTTTTTGTGATCACCTATAGACAACATCATTTCATTGTACTGTGATATTTATTTGCCTCATGATTTTAATGATATATTGATAGGTGTTTTCATATTTCTTGTCATATTATTTTTCATGGATTAGAATTAACATATTTGTATTGAACGTAGAGATGGAATTAACATAGTATAATTTGTTTAATGAAATTAAAATAGATAAATGTTGTAATATGTTGTTTTTTATAATATGGTGTTGATAAAATTGATGCAAGTATGCATATTTAATTGAATTGGTTATTCAATGAGACAATGAAATAAGATAATGAACCTATATCATGATAATGCTTATAAATATTAATAAAAGTAGTGATAAGTGAGAGTGGTACTTTTCTATCATTGTTTAATATAGAATAAATGATAACAACATGTTTTTCCTATGATATATTTGTATAGGATGAAACATTAGGTTTTCCATTATTTTTACCTATGATTAATGAATTTATTAATTAATGATGGAATATGAACCAGTGGTATGATAAAGATATTTTTAGGGCCTATGATTCTCATTTTCATGAGAATGTTGAGTGCCTTGTTTTATAAGATATGAAAAATTGTTTTTATGAATGAAGAATGCCTTGTATAGGCCCAATATATACATATTTTTTTTATATTTTATATTTTAGTCTTGTTTCATTTTGATGGTATATGGATACATGAATTTTGGTACGATAAAGATATTTTTTAGGGCCCAAGTTTCTCATTTTCTTGAGAATGTCGAGTGCCTCGTTTTATAAGCTATGAAAAATTGTTTTTATGAATGAAGAATGCCTTGTATAGGCCCTAGATATACCTATTTTTTATATTTCCTATTTTAGTCTTGTTTCAATTGGATGGTCCATGGGTACAATAATTTTGTATGATTTTTTTATGGACGATCCTGGTATGGTAGATAAGTTATTGGGTAGGGAGGCTTAGAGGTGATAATGGGACGGTTAACATGATATATGGGAAGGGATTCCCAGATTGTGTAATAGCAGTTGACACATCTGATAGAGAGATTCATCAGTATATTCATTTGGGTTTCATATAATACACTAAATATGATTCATGGGGTTGATGTTTGGATTTTCTATTGATGTGATGATGTGATCCGGGGTTCACGATTTTGAATTTTTCTAATGGGTGATTGACGATATTATTATTCTATCTAAATTATATTCCCTATTATTTGAGGTAGTTGGATGTTCTTGGAATATTTTTTCACATTATATATATATATAATATATATATATATATGTCATAGAATGTTTTGTTTTCTTGTCCTTATTATTTCTCCCCTCTACATCTTTATCAATGATGGTAATGCCTCACATACGTGTTATTATTATACCATTAGGTCTAGACCCTAACATAGGTCCTAATGGAAGTAGAACTCAGAAATTCACCATCTACCAGTTAATAGTACATTTTCATTTGGGAATATGGTCATGATAGATGGTATCAAAAGTTTAGTATTGAAGGATAAAATTGATTTTAGTGTTTGGAACAAGTTTGACTTCATGGTTTGGAATGGAAAAAGTGTCATCTATGTTAAATAAGTAATGTAATCATGGGAAAATAGATGAGAAAAAAGTATTTTAGGACACTTTTGATCGGATTCCTTGACCATTATTATTATTTATCTTACAAGATGGTGTGATATTGTATTTGTGGTAGTGATCTAGTAAATGGTCATCCATCATTTTTCTTTGTGTCTGTGATTGAAATAGATTGACATTTGGATATGCTAAAACCATAAACATGATACATAAATAAATAATGAAGGTTATGTATTTCATATTATAGGATTAAAATATATAACAGTTTGTTCTTATTTCAAGTATGAATACACATTAATTCCCATATATTGTTCAGGAAAATGATGTGCAACTGGATGTTCCATTAGATTACTAGTGAGTAGAGGACAGTGATGACGAAACATGGATGAGTAAACTTATATAGTTTCATTACTAGTGTTTATAGTAATATGATGGTTCTATTTCTGATGTAGAGATAGAATTTTGGTTGGTGGAGGTTTAGATATCTTCCAATTTGATATTTTCAATGAATGATCATTGGGTTTTGTGGGCGGTGATGATATTTGAGGGATAAATAAGGAATTGGGGGTTCTTGTCCCTCAAGGATCGGAAGGAGTCACAAATTTCAGGGGAGATGTTTAGATACCAATTCCTAGCATAGTTTCTTTCTATGACAATGAAGGCATCCAATCAACGGTAGTTTCATACCCTTCAATAGTGGATCTATTGTGAGTGAAAGTATAGGGACTATTTTAGTTTCCCTCTATGATGTTATTGCAACAAATTTATATCTATGTAGGCTAGGGAGAGTTTCAACATGTAATCTATGCACCTATTGATCCAATTCTACATCACCCCATTTATACTAAAGTTGTATTTATAGGTTTTGTTGAGAGAATAAGTTATTTAGAGAAAGGTAGACAAAAGGTTGTTATCAAGAGGGGATGTCTTCATGATTCCTTATGAAAAAGTGTTATGGTACCAGGTTTCTAATTGTTAGGAAATAATATATTTTTTTCAAATGGGGCTGGGTCACATCACTCATTATATCATTTGTCATTAGGTCGTGTCTCTCGTTCCTATGATGAGGGATCATATGTGTGTTTTTTATAGAGAACTATTTTATTTTATTAAATGTATATATCTTTTTTTATCAATCAATCTGAAGCACACACTCCTATTCTAGTTGCCCCATTTAGGAATTTGGATATAAGGTAACATCAATATAGTAGTCTAGTTTGGGATCATCCTAGAGGATATGGTGATAGAGAAGTACAACCTCAAGAAACTCCTCATCCCCATATAGAAGGGAACGTGCCTGGAGGTGGTCGTTATCAGGGTCATAGAGGGAATTGATCACATTATGGACAACTTCGTTATCTAGAATTGCCAACACTAGGTGAGCTATACATCATTATAGGTACCATTTGTTAGTATTATACATGGTTTCATACTTTTAATATTTCAAGGGAGTGCACCTCCTAAATACCACCAATCCAGGTCCATGATTAGGGACATGAGGCAGAGATTATTCTAGTTTGCTTGTATTTTATTACACCAATTAGAGATAAAGATGGCTTATATGATGTAAGAAGAAACTGTGAGATAGTGTTGGGGAATCATTTCTCTTTGAGAGATTTCATATATTTGTTGATATAACCATATGACAACATCCTTTATTTAGAATCGTTACATTAAATTCAAGATGAATCATATATACTCGGAATGACGTTTTTGTTCTATGATATTGATGAAGATCTATTTGACTTTTTTTGGAATGACTGAACCTCAGAAGGGTCAAATATGTGCTCCATAATTTTCATCATTGATTTCTAAGTCGATCTGGACTCTTTTTGAGGTTTTTAGTTTGTTTTTTCATGGTCTGTATAATATTACCATGATGTCTTGCTAGATGAGGTTTTATTATTACCCCCATGACAAGAGATCAGGTTGGGGATCGAGATAAAATAAGGAATTTATATTATTATTGTTCTTCGGAGTGGATACTCAAGAGGGGGGTGAATTGAGTTCCAATTAAAATTTCTGTTTTAAATCTTTGTCTTAAAAGCCCCCTAATAAAATACTAAATTAAACTATAGTGAATTTATATCAATGTAAGGGTTCAGTTGGGTTCTCAGGGGATTGATTATTTCCCAGTTAATCAAAACAGAATGGTTGACTAACTTTTGAAACCAACATACTTATTTATAACTAATGTAAACACTTACGAATTTAATTATCAATGTGACTTTAAAACAGTTTTGGTTTTAAAGAAATTAGTAGCGGAATAAAGAATAACTTTTAAAGATATAGCACAGCAGATATAACCAAGAGGTTTAGTCCCAAGCCGAGACTTAGTCCTCTCAACAATTTGTATAAAGATGATCCACACCCTGGATCGGGGATTACAACAGTATACAACTTTCAAGGTCCAAGACCTCTACCACTGTTATCTGTGGGAATAGAATCAACAGAAACCATCTGTCCAGGTCACATGACCTCTACCACTATCCTAGTGGGAAATAAATGAAGTAAGAGAGTTGAGTGAGGATTTACAAATCCTCCACATAAGGCAGAAAACACAGTGTGTGTGTAAAATACAGCATATAACACACACAGGTCAATATATAAAAAAGATAAATCACAGAGAAAATATTTAGAGTTTAGAAATGGCTCTAGTGATTGTCGTGCAGTTCTGGACTCCTTTGATTGATCAGAATTCGCTCTGAGTCCTCTTCTGGTTTTTGTCTGGAAAATAGAGTATCGTCTGTTTCCTTAACTTCCAGGTTCAGAGATAGAGAACAAGTAGTCTATGAAGTTCTTGTTTTATGTTCTCATTCTCAGCTCTTATCTGGTACGCACAATTGTAGGTGACCTTCTTGTAAGCTCAGATGTATCTCTTCATGTACACCAGCTCGATTGTTCTTCACTTGTTCAGCGCAGATGCAACCTATTCACATCACGTGATCAACTCTTTGATCTATTCATGTGTATATGCTCGTGTGTATCTCTCAGCTTGAAAACAACATCCTTCTTTTAAAGAATGAGCTCCGGAAAAAGATATGATTTCCATTTTGCAGGTACGAGGTACGGTTCACTGACATCCAACAAACATACATTAATAATATGTTATTGCATTAATATATACCTAATATGGCCATTGGTTATGTTAAACATTAATAAAGAATTAAATCATGTCGGGGTTCTGTCTCTGAACGGTTGCTCATGATAATGGTAGACTTTGTCACGGTAGGTCTAAGTATCGGTAAGAATTTGTAACGGTAGTCTTGTCTGTTGGTAGAGTTGATGTATCGGTAGCGGTGGAATTGTAACAGTAGTGGTGGCTCTACCTTTACTATTAGCAGTAACTCTATATTGGTAGTTGTGGCTCTACCTTGTAATGGTAGTGGTAGTTCTCTATTGATAGACATTGCATAACGGTGGACTTCAGTATATCGGTAGCTGTCAACTTTGTTGTAGCGGTTACTGTCGACTTCATTGTTTCAGTAGCTCTATCAGTATACTTTAATATATCGGTCATTGTGAGCTGTAATGGTTGCTAGCTTATAACGGTAGCTATTTGTTCTGATGGTAGCTACTGTCTAACAGTTGCTCTACTCTTTATCTGTAGCTAGTTTGTAACGATAGCTGAAAAATGTGTGAGCATTCACTTGGCAGAATGAGTTAAGTCATAGTAAACATATATCGGATAATTCAAAAGATGTAATTTAAGCATAATGAAGGTAACAACATATATTAAAGTATATTTGGAATTTATTAATCATAATCAAGATATAAAGAAAGAATGGTTGGGATTATCAAAACATAATAAAGCAACTTAATTCCAGAGGATTCAACAATCTCCCCCTTTTTTATAATCACAACTTATGCCACAATAAAGAAATATCAGAGAAAATAATATATATATCAAAGTATGATATCAACAATATAGTATCAGAGAGAAAAAAAATATATCCGGAATTGATATCAAAAAAAAATATCAGAGGAAAAATATGAAAACAGGAATATATCAAGAAAAAATGTAGTATCAGAGGAAAACACAAGAAAGATTCTTTGGTTTGCAAATTCCTCCCCCTATCAATTTAACTACAGAATTCTCCTCCAATGTAGTGATTTTCTCCCCCTTTGTCCCCTTAGGTGAACAAAATTTTCTTTCTTGCTCTCTGGGTACAGGTTTCCAAAAATTTCTCCCCCTTTGTGATTAACAAAAAGGAGGGTATCCGAGAAAAGAGAAGGAATAGGAATGAAAATATACAGAGTAAAATAGACAGTGAAGATAGGAATGAAGTATTGGATTGATAAGCACAAGATACATTTGTGAATGTCATAAAGCTACAAAAAATACAATGAATCCCATCAAAAAAAGCTAGAAGTACTCAATCATCCTATTAATCATGTGTCTTTCCCTTGGGATTCGCAGAGGCTGTAGAGGTAGAGTCAGCAGGCTTGGGGATTCATGAATGAACTACTGGTGGATCAGCAACTGAAACAGTACCAGAGCTGTGATCTGTCTCTCTCTGAGGGATCAAAGGTGTCATTATCTTGATGGCCTGAACTGGAGTCAGTTGAGGAGTACTCCTAGAGGCAGATGGTGGAAGGGAAGGTGGTACAATTACTGGCCGAGCATCCACATGTAAGAAAGGTAGAAATAGATTCCTGAAATCCCTGATGATTCTTACACCTCTATCCATAGAAGATACAAAATCATCTCTGTTCTCAATAAAATTATCTAAAGAAGGAGTATGCTCCCTGAGCTTACTAACCTATTCTCTGAAGGCTTGGGTAACTGGAGGTAACTTCATATTCTCAATCAAAAGCTTGAAATGGTTTGTCATTTGGTTCTTGGTATAAACTTTTTCAAAATAAGCTTCGACCTTATTTTTGATTGCCTCTTGAGAAGCATTTTCTGTCCGCAGGTGATCACGAACAAAACTACTAACTTCCCTAGTGGTAGCAAGAATCTGGGTACTTGATGCACCACTGAGACTGGCCTTATCAAATTCTTCTTGAACAATAGTGTAGATTTGGTCAAGGTTCACACTTGTGCTAGATGAGGGAAGTGGTTTCATTGAGAAGGCCACTGTCTCCTTGAATGAGTGAGTCAGACTACTAACCACCTTCTGAACAACTTCATCCTGACTGTTCAGATGTTATTTAACTAACTTCTTAAGGGCCTCAAAAACTTCCACAAACTATTTGACCTCTTCGTTGATATATCGAATGTCAGTGTGCACTTGGGTTTGAGAACTGTTGAAAGCAGTAAATGAAGCAATTGATAGTCTAAGAGAAACTAAAGCTCCTGTTCAACTCTCAATCTGAGTGTCGCACACTTTAATTTCATCCACCATTTCTTTCACAGGACTGGACACACTACATCCAATGGATAACTCAAGGGATTGCTCCATGATTTTCATCTCTTCAACCATACTTTTCTTCATATCTTCCATTGATTCTCCTATTACTTCTATCAATTTGGCTTTTAATGACTTAAGATCCTCCTTCGTTGCCACATTGTCTGCCATAGTAGGTAAGGTAACTGACTCCTTTTGGGGTTTGTCTTCCTCATCAGAATCGCCATAAGAAATTCAAAGGATCATATATCTGGGATCTGATGTCCAACCATCAATGTAATATGATACTAATACTGAGCAATGATTCTCTCCCTCACATGGAACAATTTCCTTAGGTATCTCTTACAACTCTTCTTCCTGAGGTAATTATGCAATTTCCTCTACAATTACGGCCGATTCAGTATCCATTTGTTCTGATTCATTAATGACTCTCTCATCAACAGGTGCTGCTGTTATGTCTTCCTGATCAGGTACTATACTGACTGTACTGACTATTAGAGGACTCAAACTGAGAACTTTTTCAACATGTTCCTCATCATCTACTTCATCATCAGCCTCCTTTTCTCTATGATCAGATTCAGTTTTCTCATCCTCCTCAGAGGTGTCCTGGACAACATATTGGCATGATTCTTCTCCTTCTTCTGTAGTCTCTGAATCATTTTCCTTCAAGATAGTTTCACTCTTTGGTAGTGATTTTGGAGGGCTAGCTGCTCCATAAGAAATAACGTGATGCATAGGACTAGGGGGTAAGTCTGGGTCTCCTCCTTCCTCAACTGAAGTCTCTTCCTCCTCAGCTTCCTCATCACTGTAGACTGGTTCTGGCTTATCTGGTCTAAGACTGGGAACATTCACATCCTTTGGTCTAGACAGATGACCCACAGGTGTAAACTTTTCATAAATTCTTCCATCACCATTTACCCATGATTTCATCCAAGAATTCCAGCTGAATTTATGGTATTTACAGATAGTTCTTGTAATACAGAAGTTATCCTTAACCACTACCAGCTCATCTTGAGGTCCAGTTATCTCCTTCGCTTTCAGCAACACAGAAATTACCTTTGAGAAAAACAAGGAATTTGATTTTGACTTCGGACTTGTCATCTCTTCCACTTGAACCACAATCAATCTACATAGATTGATTCTCACACTGTGATTCAGAAAATGTAACAGATATATGTCTTGGAATATTAAAGTGGCAAAGTCTCCACTTCTCGGACTAACAACATGCTGAATGATTTAAATTACAACTTATGTTCTCCTGCCATCTCTGTTTCAATCACCTTTATAGGAGTCCCATTCCCTATGAGTTTCAGCAAAGAATCTTCATATTGAAACACATCATTGGTCAAAGGTACAATCTTGGAATAATATGTAAAATCTCCCTCACGAGGAACTCTCAGATTCTCAGCCCATTCTCCTAAAGTAAACGACACTTCCGGACCATTCAAATATGAAACCATTCTTCTTTCTTCTTTAGACTTTTAAAAACGAACGAATTCGTAGAACTGTTTCACCAGTCCTGGATAATAAGGTCCGTTATTTTTTGCGAAGCATTCTAGCCAAACTTGTTCTTATTACACTCTAAGAACCAACAACTTGCTTTCCATAAGCCATTCTTCACACACCTCTTTTTCAAAAACTATCTCACGCTTTGATAGGTGTGTGTTTACTGGTATTCTCTGAGTTACACTTCCACTGCCACTTCCACTGGTATCATTATTAGCTACATTTTGTCTCTTCACTACCGGTGATTCATTTCCATCATTCATCTAAGGTCTCTTGATGCGGGCCATTATGGATTTGAGGCTAGGGTTCTGAAGGTCTAGAGGTTTAGGTGTAATAGAGTTCGAGAAGACAGGTTTGCGGTGAGATTGAGTGAGTCTAGTTCGAGTTTTAATATCATTTAGGATTCATAAATCACATAAATCATAAATAAAATACAACAGTTCTATGACTTGGCTTTACAAAAAAATACAGCACGCAAATGTACCGGTAAAGTCTTCTAATGGTACGGTTTCCCTAACAGTGTGGTCTCCCTAATGGTGAGGTCTTCCTAACAGTGAGGTCTCCCTATTGGTGGGGTCTCCCTAACGGTGAGGTCTCCATATTGGTGAGGTCTCTCTATCGGTGAGGTCTCCCTAACGGTGAGGTATCCATAACGATGAGGTCTCCCTAAAGGTTTCAAGGGTAAGGTATCATTCCTAATTCATGTTTGATGAAACATAATCTTTCTGAACATAAAGGCTTAGTGAAAATATTAGCTAATTGAAGTTCAGTGCCTATGAACTCAAGTGTTATATCACTTCTTTGATAATGATCTCTTAGAAAATGGTGTCTAACATCAATATGTTTAGTTATAGAGTGAGACACAGGATTCATAGAGATATTAATCACACTAGTGTTGTCACAGTTGATTGAAACATGTTTAAAGTCACATCCATAATCCAGTAGTGTGTGTTTCATGCACTGAATCTGTACACAGCAACTACCAGCAGCGATGTATTCTGCTTCAGCAGTAGACAATGCAACCGAGTTCTGTTTCTTACTACACCATGATACTAGGGATTTTCAAAGTAAGTGACATGTTCTAGATGTGCTCTTTCTATCTTACTTATAGCCAGCGAAATCAGCATCAAAATAACTTGTTAAGTCAAAAGATTGTCCTTTTGGATAAAAATAGCCTAAATTTATAGTATACTTAAGATATTTAAAAATCGTTTTAACAGCAAGCAAGTGTGATTCTTTAGGATTAGCTTGAAATCTAGCACACATACATACACTGAACATAATATCTGGTCGACTAGCAGTAAGATAAAGTAAACTCCCAATCATGCCTCTATAATTAGTTTGATCAACTGGTTTCTCAGATTCATCAACATCCAATTTATAGGTGGTACTCATAGGTATATCACATTATTTAATACTATCCAAACCAAAACGTTTTAATAAATCCTTAGTATATTTACTTTGATTTAAAATAATTCCATCTTTAGTTTGAAAATTTTGAAAACCAAAAAAATACTTAAGCTCTCCCATTAAGCTCATTTCAAATTCATTCTGCATAGCCTTGAAAAATCAGTACATAAATAAGTTTTAGAAGATCCAAAAATAATATCATCAATATAGATTTGTACTATTAATACATCTTTTGAAATTCTTTTTATAAAATGAGTGGGATCTACTATTCCTTTTGTAAATTCTTTTGAAATAAGAAAGTTTGAAAGTCTTTCATACCAAGCTCTTGGAGCTTGTTTTAAACCATATAAAGCTTTAGAATGTTTAAAAACATGATTTTGAAAATGAGGATTTGAAAAACTAGGTGGTTGTTCTACAAAAACATCTTCAATAATAAAACCATTTAAAAAAGTAATTTTCACGTCCATTTGATGTAACTTGAAATTCAGATGTGATGCATAGGAAAGTAAGATCCTAATAGCCTCTAATCTAGCTACAGGTGTAAAGGTTTCCTCATAGTCAATTCCATATTCTTGATTGTAACCTTGTGCAACTAGCCTAACATTGTTTCTAATGATGATTCCAGATTCATCAACATTGTTTCTAAACACCCATTTTGTGCCTATGGTGATAGTGCCCTTAGGTCTTTCTACTAATTTCCAGACTTTGTTTCTTTCAAATTGATTTAGTTCTTCTTGCATAGCCGTTACCTAGAATACCTCATTGATAGCATCATTGATATTTTTATGTTCTAGCTCTGAAAATAAGGCTTGATGTTCAACCTGATTTCTAAGAGAAGCTCTATTCTATGTTCCTCTATCTATATTTCCTACAACAGCATCTAAAGGATGGTTCTTTAGAATCCTAGTTGGTCTTGAAAGGTAGGGCTAGAGATTTCAGGTTCATCAACAAGTTGAGGTTCAACAGAAGCAGGTTCTGGAAAATTTCAAGAACTGGATGTTTTAACTACAGGTCCACTCTCTTTATCATTAGGGTTCAAAACAGAGAGATCATATTGAATATTTTCAAGAGAGGTATTAGGTTCCTTTGGATCAGTTTCATCAAATTTGATGTGAACAGATTCTTCCACACATTTGGTTCTCTTATTAAACACTCTATAAGCTTTACTAGAAATAGAGTAACCTAGGAAAATTCCTTCATCACTCTGGGATGCAATCTTGTCAAGATTATATTTATTATTATGAATAAAGACTTTGCAGCCAAAAACATTGAAGTAGTTAACCTTAGGTTTCCTATGGTTCCACAACTCATAACGGGCCCTCTTAAGAACAGTTTTAATCAGGACACTATTAATAACATAACAAGCTGTATTTACAGCTTCAGCCCAAAAATAAACAGGTAGGTCATACTCATTAAGCATAGTACTAGCAATTTATTTCAGGGTTCTATTCCTCCTTTCTACTACCCCATTTTGTTCGGGTGTCCTAGGGGCAGAGAAATTGTGACTATAGCCATTGTGTGAGCAGTAAGATTCAAACTCATGATTTTCAAACTCATGGACATGAACACTTATCAGAGATTTAATCATAATTCCACTATGGTTTTCTATAGATATGGAGTATTTTACAAAGCAAGAACAAGATTCAATTTTGTGTGCTAGAAAATAAACCCATGTATATCTACAATAGTCATCTACATGAACGTAGACATAATGATTCCCATTTAAACTAGAAACTCTAGAAGGTCCAAATAAATCCATGTGAACCAACTCGAGAGGTTGAGAAGTTGACACTTATTTCTTTAATTTAAAATAAAATTTATGTTGCTTTCCCTTTTGACAGGTATTACAAACTTTGTCTACTGGAAATTCAATTTTGGGTAGATCTCTAACTAAGTTCTTCCTAGCATGTTTTCTATGTGAATGCACATTGCAGTGTCCTAATGTTCTGTTCCAAATCCTAGAATCTTTATAAAAAGCATTTAAACAATTAATATTTTTCTTAGCTAAAGAATTTAAATCAACAGCATAAACATTTTCATTTTTCAAAGCAGCAAATACTAAATCATTTTTATAATTAAAAACATTGAAAAAATCATTTTCTAATTTAACATAAAAACCATGATCACATAACTGAGAAATACATAACAATTTGTTTTTATGTACATCAACAAATAAAACATTAGAAATTAATAATGAGTCATTGTTACAAATCTGGCCTAAGCCGATGATTTTTCCTTTTGAGTTATCACCAAAAGTGACAAATCCACCATCAACTCTAACTATGATTTTAAAGCATGAGAAGTATCCTGACATATGTCTTGAACATCCACTATCCAAGTACCAGGTCTTTTTACAGTAGCTTTTTAAGCAGGTTTCCTGCAACACTGATTTAAACAGGAAATGATTTTGGTACCCTGATTTTCTTCGATCCATACAGGTTAGCCAATAACACTTTAGGTACCCATATTTGTCTAATGGGTCTCATAAAATTTCTAGAATCAACAGATTTTGAAAGATAAACCTTATTAGATCCATTACTATGAATATAACTAGTTGAAGAATATGAAGTTCTAGAGCTAGCTACATTCTGTCCAGATTTAGGAATGAATCTATTTTTGGTATTTTTCCTTTTTCCAGGTTGGTATCCTATACCAGTAGTGTATCTAGGTGCTATTTTCTTACCTATAATTTGAGTAAGAGTATCTTTACCATTGGTATATTTCTTTAAGTCTTTCTTGAGTTGCTCATTAGACAATTTTAGTTCAGTATTCTCTTTATGCAATTGATAATTCTTTTCCATTTAAATATCAAGATCAGATTTATGTTTAACAGTTAAAGAATACTTTTTCTTTAAACCTTTGTATTTGTCTTTCATCTCATTATAGGTTTCTTCTAACATATCACGATATTCAAATAGTTCAGATTTACACATGTTATCACATTCAAAATCATCTCTAGAATAATATGAATTAGAAACAGGAGTTTCTGATGTTACCTCATAAGTGTTTTTCATAAAACACATGTTCGCCTTGTTTCTGTGTTCAGTTTCAGAAACATCAGATTCACTAGAACAGTACTCAGAAGCACTCCAAGTAGCCTTCATGGATTTATTATACTTGTTGTCCATGTATTCACAATTCTTATTGTATTTCAGCTTTGGACAGTCTTCTTTTATGTGTCCTTTCCTTTTGCACTCATAACAGACAACTTCATCTGATTTATCAATCTTCTTCCAATCCTTTTTCCAATGTCCTTTGTTGTCATACTAACCTTTGTAGTTTGACTTTCTGAAAATCTTCATCTTCATATAAATTTTTTTAAACCTTCTTGCAATGTGAGCTATCTTAGCATCACTGTCAGAATCACTCTCACTGTCTTCACAGCTTGAACTTTCATTGATAGCTTGAAGCTTTTCCTTGTCCTTATTCTTTGAGGTGGTTGTTTTGAAGGCAACAGACTTCCTCCTAGGTTCATCATCTTCTTATTTGTTAACCTTGAGTTCCTCTTCATAATAATCATTTTGACAATTAGTTCTTTGACTGGCAGTTCTCCAATGTCACATGATTCTATAATTGATACAGAAGTTCCCCTCCCGCTTTCAGGTAGACATCTCAGAATTCTCACAATTTGTTCCTTTGATGGAACATCCTTTCCCAGAGAAGTCATTGTGTTGGAAATTTCATTAAACTTGAGATACATGTCAGAAATGGGTTCATCAAGCTTCATCATAAAATTATCATACATAATAGTATAGGTATTCAATCTCATCTCCTTAACATTAGTTGTTCCTTCATGAGAAACAGCTAAGGTATCCCAAATTTCATATGCAGTTTTACAAGCAGATATTCTATTAAATTCCTCATCTCCTAGAGCATAGTACAACACATTCATAGCTTTACAATTATTATTGTATGCTATCTTAGTAGCTTCATTCCAAGTAGATCTAACTGTGGTTGGTATTTTGTATTCATATTCTATAGCAGTCCAAATATCAAAAACCATGCTCTCTAAATGAATTTTCATCTTGATTTTCCACTGAGCATAGATGGTTCCATTGAAAAAGGGTGGTCTATTGGTAGAAACACCTTCAACTCTATTGTCCATGATAACTAAATTAAAGAAAAGATTTTAAAGAGATAAAAATTTAGAAATAATAGAAATTTTAAAAACGTTAAAATACAACTAAAATCACAGTTGAAAAACAGAGTACTTTGGAAAATATTTTAACAACCTCTGATATCAAATGTTGGTCGGAGTGGATACTCATGACGGGGGGTGAATTGAGTTCCAATTAAAATTTCTGTTTTAAAACATTGTCTTAAAATCCCCCAGATAAAATACTAAATTAAACTATAGTGAATTTATATCAAAGTATGGGTTTGATTGGGTTCTCAAGGGATTGATTATTTCCCAGTTAATCAAAACAGAAAGGTTGATTAACTTTTGAAACCAACTTACTGATTTACAAATAATATTAACTCTTGCGAATTTAATTATCAAAGTTACTTAAAAATAGTTTTGGTTTTAAAGAAATTATCAGCGGAATAAAGAATAAATTTGAATGATATATCACAACAAATATAACCAAGAGGTTCAGTCTCAGGCCGAGACTTAACCCTCTCAACAATTTGTATAATGATGATCCACAACCTAGATCGGGGATTACAATAGTATACAAATGTCTAGGTCCAATACCTCTACCACTATTATCCGTGGGAACAGAAACAACAGCAACCAGCTGTCCAGGTCACACGACCTCTACCACTATCCCAGTTGGAAATAAAAGAAGTAAGAGAGTTGAGTGAGGATTTAAAAATCTTTCAGTTAAGGCACAGGAGACAGTGTGTCTGTAAAATACAGCATATAACACACACTTCTCAATATGTAAAAATATAAATCATAGAGAAAATATTTATAGTTTAGAAATGGCTCTTGTGATTGTCGTGCAGTTGTGGACTCCATTGATTGATCAGAATTCTCTCTGAGTCCTCTTCTGGTTTTTGTCTATAAAACAGAGTATCGTCTATTTCCTTGACTTCCAGGTTCAGAGATAGAGAAGAATTAGCTGAAGAAGTTCTTGTTTTATGTTCTCGTTCTCAGTTCTTCTCAGGTACGAACGATTGTAAGTGATCTTCTAGTAAGCTCAGCAGCCTCTCTTCATGTACACCAGCTCGAGTGTTCTTCACTTGTTCAGCGCGACTACAACCTATTCGCAAAACGTGTTCAACTCTCTAATCTATTCATGTGTATACGCTCGTGTGTATCTCTCAGCTCGAAAACAACATCTTTCTTTTAAAGCATGAGCTCCGGCAAAAGATATGATTTCCTTTTTCATGTATGAGGAACAGTTTCCTGACATCCAACAAACAGACATTAATAATATTTCAGTGCATTAATATATACCTAATATGACCGTTGGTTATGATAAAAAATAATAAAGAATTAAAGCATGTCTCGGTTCTTTCTCTAAACGGTTGCTGATGATAACTATAGACATTGTCACGGTAGGTCTTTGTATTGGTAGGCATTTGTAACAGTAGTCTTGTCTGTCGGTAGACTTGATGTATCAGTAGCGGTGGACTTGTAACAGTAGCAGTGGCTCCTCCTTTACGAGTAGCGGTAACTCTCTATCGGTAGCTGTGGCTCTGCCTTGTAACGATAGCGGTAGTTCACTATCGTTAGACTTTGCATAACGGTGGGCTTCAGCATATCGGTAGCTGTCAACTTTGATGTAGCGGTAACTGTCGACTTCATTGTACCGGTAGCCCTATCAGTAGTCTTTAATGTATCGGTCGTTGTGAGCTGTAACGGTTGCTAGATTGTAACGGTAGCTATTTGTTCTAATTGTAGCTACTGTCTAATAGTTGATCTACTCTGTATCAGTAGCTAGTTTGTAATGGTAGCTAAAAACTATCTGAGCATTCACTTGGCAGAATGAGATAAGTCATAGTAAACATATATCAGATAATTCAAAAGACTTAATATAAGCAAAATGAAGGTAACAACATATATTAATGTATATTTGGAATGTATTAAGCATAATCAAGATATAAAGAAAGAATGGTTGGGATTATCAAAACATAATAAAGAATCTTAATTCCAGAGGGTTCAACAATTATGATGTCCTTATATAGTATTGTGTCTTCTTTGTTTTGAGTACAGAAAAATGTTTTTTTCAATGTGCGGTTTGTTTAGTCGAGTGTGTCATAAAAAAACACTTCTCATTATTACACATTAATTCATGATTTATTAAATAATATTACACATAATAAAACCTTGAATATCAAGAATTATATTGTATTTGTGAATTTGATACAATACATAATAACATAAAATTGGGAATGAATCATTGTAATTGAAAACATTAATAACATTACCATATTAATCCATCATACTAAAATTCATGGAATAACCTGGGAACATATTTAACATAGAGTGAGCTATAAATCCTAGTAAAATAATAAGAAAATCGCAACATGGAGAAGGTGATGCGTGCTATACCACACGAATTTAAATGGGAAATAATAGGGGGGAGAATCATAAACATGAACAATAAATCATGATATAGGATTGTAACACAATGTTATCAAGGAAATTTGGAAACAACATAAAACTTAGAATCATAATCATAACTCCAGGATAACTGAAATGAAATAATGATGGAAAATGTACTGTTATGGATTATGTTCACTCCCTAATCCCTTGAATAAAATCTCATGGTACTAAAATACTAACAATAAAATTGCAGCGCTATATAATTTATGTGCACCCATCACATTCATTTCATTCACATTAAAAAGTGTTCCACACAAGTCATACAATTTGGAATAATCTATCATAAAATATTATTCCACAGTCATAGTGTGTTTAATAAATGAATGTATGTCCCAAATATGGGATAGTGTTTCACCTTTGATTTTATAGGTGAAACTATTTTTATATTTTCTTTTTGGAAAAATATGTTGTTAATTGATGGATTCTATGTGAGTAACGTCCTCATATTCTAGATCCTTTAATCTTATACTATGTTTTATAGCATAATCTACATGGAACACAGAAGACAGAAAAACTGAACTAAAATATTAAATTTGTATAATAACATTAAAAATTAAATTTAATAATTTTATATTATGTTTACTAAAATATTAATATTTCGGTGATAAAATTTAATACTAATATAATGTTTTTAAATTAATTTCTATTAAAAAACATTACACATTATCATAATAAATTATATACACTAATTTTAGAAGACTATTATAATAATATAATATATTATAATATTTTAAATATTTGATTCATCAATCACTAAATTAGATATAATTATGAACAACTATTCTAATGATCCTAATGTTCAAAATAGAAATTTTCAATACAATTAGTTGTTATTTATATTTTATATTCCAAAAAAACTTAATAGAAAATTTTTTCTAAATTATGTTGATAAAAATAACAATATTTGTTAATTTTTTATTTCAATATTATCTTAATGATAATTTTTATTATTTTTCTAAAGTAATTGATTTTAGGTGAATATTGTGAAAATAATGATTTTTAAAACACTCTTAATTTTAACACATAATCATAAAACACGAAAGGATTAAATTATTTTGAATACTTTTTTATGAAAATATATTTATATGTAAAATAAAATATATAAAATTAATAATTAATAATTATTAAACCAATTTTAAACATATTATAAAATTAAGGAATATATTAATGTAATTTTTATAAATTTTTTAATATTAAAATTTAGTTTTCATAACTTATATAAATATTATTAAATATTTTTTATCAACATATTGATATTATATAATTTTTGGAATTTTTTTAGAAAATTATAATAAAAAATATTATTTTTAAATAATTAATCATTTAACATTTTTTAGCTAATTAAATAAAATAAATATCATATTTGTAAGGAATATGATATTATATTAAACCTATATGTAATATCATTAAAACTAATTCAACTATTAATCAATATTAATGCTGTTTAAGATAATTTAATGGTAAAATAATATTTTTCTACAGAACACTTATTCTCTATGTTAACTATTTTTAATTAAAACATTAATTTTTCCTATATGAAATCTGAATTAGAATATATAGATTAATAATTTTTGTATATAAGAAAAACATTTTGATAAATGGTTCATATTATATATGTTTATTTTTAATTATAAATTACGAAGATAAAAACATGTAACACCTGTACAAATAGCAAATTATTATGTAAAAATAGAACGGTAAATGACAAATAATGTAACATCCCTAGTTTTTAAAAGAATTTTTTTTCTAAAACACATTTAATGGGAAAATTTATGACGTTATAAAATAATAAAATATCTATTTATGGATTCTTAGTAATGATATATATATATATAATATTCAATTTAATTATAAAAATTCATAAATTTTTTTTTCAAGATGTTATATAAAAACAAATACATTTTTTCGGATAAAAGAAGTATGTTAAAAAAATACTGTTCTAATGTTGTTTAATGGAGAACACATTTTAAATACATTATTTGAAGATTTTATATATTATATATGATAAAATAATGCAACTAAATTATTATAGGGAGGTCAAAATATACTTTGGTTTAATTTTGGTACTTTTTCAGAAAATTACTTCTTTATGAATAGTGAATAATACATCATTTTTATATAAAGCTGCATTTTTCCTAATTTTTTATATATTAATATTGTCATTTTAATTGGGTTTAATGTGTAATTATAGTATGTGTTTATCATTTAATTCTATTTTCATCCATAGAAATAATATCACATTGATATTTGATATAAACATAAGTCAATCGTTTGAAGGGTTTTACTTTTAAGAAACCCATTTTCTTATTTTGACAACATGAATTAATTTTAAATTAATTAATTGAAATTATATGTTTTGAATATGGAAAAATGGATTACATATTTTAAATTTTGAGGACCAAATTATTTAAATATTTCCATTTACATTTTTAAAATTATAAATATTATCATTTGTAATTATTTTTAATTACCCTCATTATTAGAAAAATCAGGTAACCAAAGGTAAAAATAATATTATAATAATATAAAAATATCATAAAACATGTCCGAATAATCTTGGATAAGATACATCCAAACATGAAAAACCATTGGACATACATTTTTCCATTTAAATCAACATGGGATTGATTGTTACACTTATAACTTTTATATTTAAGTAAAGAAAAATATGTTATAAACATATATCTTCATACATAAAAGTTTTTATAATGGGGACATATACGTTATATCCTAGACTATAAATAGTAATTTGAAAGATAAATTTATTTCTTATATCTTGTTATTTAATTTATAATTTTAAGACATTATATAATTAAATTTAATTATTAAATAATGATGATGGAATGATTACATTATTAATGAAGGAATCAAATAAATGATAATATAAATATTTAATAAAATAGTGTATGATATAATTCATGTAATCCAATAATTTCTACTTGAATATTACATATTATAAGACTATTTAATTGTTTTTTTAATTAATCTCTCTGTTAAAATATATTTTAAATCCAACTTTAGAAATAGTGTGAAAATCAAAAAATTGATGTTTTATAAAGTAGTAAATTATAAGAATTATTAAGTAAAAATAAAAATATTTTAAAATATCACAATGACAATTATAATTTGTAAAGGTTCAATAAATGTCCAATTATGGGAAATTGATCTCATATAAGTTAAAATAATTACCTATTAATAATTAAATCTTTTTACCATAATTCGAATTAGAAGATAATAATTAAAGGTAAACCAGAAAATATGGTTTAAAATAAAATCACTAAATGCTAAAAATTATTGGATTAGATGATTTTTGACTATAACCATTTTAAATTAGACATATATTATGTTGAATTAATTTTAAATAATAACATAATTTATATTATTTTAATAATTTAAGAGTTTCCAATGACGCCCCTTCCCTCTCCTACAAAAAGGTAACATCCTTTCTCTAATACTCACACACAAATGACTATTTTTTTGTGCCAATACCTAACCAAAACACTTAATATAATCCCTAAAAACATCTTTAAAGCCACTTATGGGGAAGACACATCACAGGGAAGACTTTTGGTATAAACCACAAGATGTTACCTGATTAAGAGGTAACACATTCTCTCATTATTTCTAGTTTCAATTCCATTATCCACTCCCTATAATCTTATAATTATATGATTACATTACAACACCAGTATCCTATGTATACAAAGTCATTTTTATGATTTTTATCTAAATATATAAACAACTTCGTTTAATGGGTAACAAACATACTGTTTATGTGTATAATGATCTAGTGCCTTAAGAAACAATGATTGGTCATTTTTTCCATTCATCTATAATTAGGGAAATTATAATGGACACTATTTATAAATATGATATGTAATATAATTATATTGTCTCTATGATTCTGTAATTTTTTAGAACATACCTATATTTTTATTAAGTTGGGTAAAGTGATAACTTTATTGAACGAAGTGTAGACTACTAATCCCTTAAAGAAATACAACTCATTCATGCTTTACATAGAATATATGAAGGGTAGTTTTATTAAAAAATTAATTAATTAATGAAATTATTATTATAATGGTATTATAATATAAAATTATATCATTTAGTTATTAATATTTTAATATGACAAGGAAATTAATATAACATTCATGTGTACGTACGGACTACCCTCTCCATAAATGGTGAATTCTATTTCATTTCACCAAATATTATGGATAATTATATATACATATATACTACATATAAATAATATTTAAATAATTAATACTATTTTATGGATTATGGGCTTATGACCACATGGACAATATACATAAAAAACAAGTTAATTTGTGACTCAACTACCGAATTTCGACAAAACATCTAATATGAACATAAATAGTTATGTAATTTATATAACACTGTAACAATTGATATAAAAGGAATAATAAACTTGAAATGATACTAAATAATTTATTAATTATCTTCAGTTTACTTTTCAGAAAAATAATCAATATACGAGACATGTTAGACACAAGGTAAGGGACGTCTCCTCAATCTCCATTCGTTCAGGCATAATTCTATTTTTTGCACATTAATTATCCTATAATGTATATATACAATTCTTTTCACATGTTATATCATGAATTAATATATCCTCATAATATTTAATTTTTGGAATAATGTTTTTCTTTAATTATTTTTATTCAACTATTTCTAAAGTGGTAATATACCCACAAACTATATCATTGTTTTTAATGTTCTAAATGCTTGCTCTTCTCAAAACATCTATTTACTGTCCATGTTTTCAAAATGGTTTTTATGAATTTATTTTTATGGAAATGATTGTATTAAAATGTTAATTTCTTCCAAAATATACAAAGTGGTATGGTACACTTGGATTAAATAGGCTCTTTATTAAATGTATTAAATGGTTTTTGAAATGTATTGAATTTGACTATATATTGAAATTTTTTCTTATGATTTCAAGTGAAATATTATAATTGGAATTTTTTTAATTGTAATATTTTAGGTGTTTTGATTTTATAATTGTACATATAAATTTGACTAACGGATACATGACAAACCCAAGATGATGGTTATGTGATAAACCAATGACATATGGTTCTGTGATAAATTATGGATATGTGGTTACATTATAACATCCAATGCATTTGATATGGAAGTAACCCGTATTGTTATTCCATTTAGTGATATGTTTGGAAATCAACTGTATGATTTTTCCATTTCTTTATTTGCATGTCTAAAGATACATCTATATGTAATATTTTATTTATATGGGTGTTAAAGTAATATTTTGAATAAAAAGGGTAAGAAATGTGGTTATATTCTGGGAAGTGTAATTACTACATTTAAAAGGTGAGAAGTATTTAATTATGATAATGAATAATTGGTTTACATGTTTTCTCAAGACTATTAGTTTTCTTTATTTATATACCCATTACTGATACTTGTATTCTCATCCCATGTTTTGAAATTCTTCTCCTATGATTTAAAGAATTATACAGTCAAAAATGGGATCATGGAAATGTTATGCTTTTTAAACATGAAATAAAATCGTGTATCATTTTAATGATTCTTTTTTTTTGAAAAAAAATTATAGTGTGTAGAAGTTTCTACTTCTAATATTTATGTTTTCAAGTATGAGTTACAACCAAATTATCTAAATCTCTAAACCTAAAAAAATCCTCACTGTGAATAAAAGTAAAACTATTGATTGATCTATAGATTATGTAATGTTTTAGGATATGTCCTTATAGTTGTCATTATAGTATTTTTGTAAAAACATAATTTATTAAGATTCCTTTTTAAGATATTGGGATATCATATGAGTTTATAATTTTTAGGATAATCATAAGTTCAATGGCATAGAGATAACTTATGATTCTTTATGTTCCAATATTTAAATGTGATTAATTGTATTGTTAAATTGATATATTTTTATATTAATTATGTGTTATTACATTTTTGGATTCAAACCGATTGAAATAAGATAATCCATGAGGATAAATTTTTTTATAGTTATTTTGAGGATTTTTTCCCTCATTTTTTGGAATGATATAAAATGATAAATTTTTTGAAAATGGAAAACACGCAGATCGTGTGACCACCCATCGCATCAGACATGGTAATGGGAAACAATACCACTATCCAAGAACAACATGTATTTATCATCTACCACAGGTCTACATGATTTCCTTAGTCAGTATGAATTTTTCATTTTAGTGAAATTAGTTTTTTGAATATGTTGATGTTGATTTTGGGAGCATGCATTTTATTAACGGGATATCATTGGTATTGGAAAATGATAATGTGATGGAGGCATAAATGTTTTTTTAAGATAATCTCTTTTTTGGGAACCCAACATTCTTTATTGATAAAAGAATACTCTGGATTTTCATTTCATGAGTTATAGTTGATTTTTTTTCCGAAGAATTTAATTTTTTTTGGAAGATTTAAATATCTGTTATTTATGGAAGTGATTAACCAATCATTGGTAAATTGAGATTAGGTTAATTAATTTTTAGTATGATAAATTAAGAGTGTTTTAATTTACTTGGGGATATGTCACAACCGCCGTTTCTATTTATTTTCTTTTTATTGTTTCTTGGTTCCGAGTGTTTGCGCCGAGGTCTGGGCTGTGCCTGAATTGAAATTTCTTGTCGTTTAATGCTTTTACTGGGTTTCGGGCTTCTGCGCGGTCACCGCACGGTGGCCGGAAGCCGCGCAATCGCCCTAGGTGCTTGTGAGAGTGTCCATGTCGTCTGGGTTGAGGCGCGCAACTTGTGCGCGGTTTATTAAGTCATGCGACGAGCGTGCAGGTATCTAGTTTTCGTATTTTGATAATTAAATAACTTACATTCTAAAATAATGTTTGTTAATAATAGTATTATTATGTTGTTATTATCATTATCCTTGTTATCAATATTAGTATTATTTGTATTATTATTATTAACATTACTATGTTATTATTATTAACATTACTATGTTATTATTATTTATATTAATGTTATTAATATTATTATTATTTTATTATCATTATTACATATATTATTATTATTATTATTATTATTATTTTAGTTACTACTTTATTTATTCTATTTCAAATTTTATTATTATTATTATTGTTTTTCTTTTCATAATCCTTTTATTTTCATTTTTTTACTTTCTCTGTTTTATTTTGTCTTTTTTTTAGTTACCTTCTAACCCTAGTGTGATTTCGCCCCCCCCCCCCCCACATTTTTTCTTTTCTTGTTCCGCCGCGTGCCACCCCCTTCTCCCTCCCTCTCCCTGCTTGCTCTGCCATTTCCGCAGCACTTCCCTCCACCTCGCCTAGCCGCCGCGCCCAGCCCCTTCTCTCGGCCTCGCCCTTTCGCGCCCAGGCACTCCCCTCGGCCTCGCCCCGCTGTGCCCAGCCCTCCTCTCCACCTCTCCTCGCCGCGCCGCCCTGCCCCTCTGGCACCCCGCCATGACGGCCTCCTGCTTCGGCGAATCAGCCACCCCGAGCCGCCTCCTCACTGAGTCGAGCAGACTTCGCCCCGCCGAGATCTGCCGACTCCCCTCCCTGTTCACTGCCCAGCCGGCTCCTCCCTCGCCCACCTTTCCAGCACCCTCGCTGTTTCCCCCCCTACAGCACACCGCGCCTCAGTGCTCTCCTCCCTGCGAACCGGCCTTCCGTCGCCACTCTGCCCTACGCACCCCCCCTGCCGGTGACCCGCACCAAGCCCCTCCCGGTATCCCTCCGCCTCACCCAGCCGCTGCGTCAGGTGCTCCTCTTCTCCTCCAGCACAACCGCCCCGCGCGACCCCATCTTCCTCCCGTCGTCGCCGCCGCACCCCCCCTGCCGTCTTCCCATCACCTCCCGCCTACTTCCCTCCCTCGCTGCGCCGAATCCCTCACCCTACCGCCTGAAGCCCCGCCTCCTTCACATACCGCAATTCGGCACCCAGCGACCAGCCTACCCCCCTTCCACTTCCTTTTTTCCCCAACCCTCCTCCAATAGCTTTGAACCTAGACATCGCCCCCTCCGTGTGTGACCATGCTGCCTCCGCCCCTTCCGTATGGGTAAGGGTTGTTGTTTTAGGGGTAAATCCTTATTTTAGTTGGTTTGATTTTAATTGCATGTGTTGGTTTTGGTTTCCAGGGTGCGGTTGCGGTGCGAACAAGGGTTCGCACCATTTTCGGGTGTTCTATCAATTTTCGAGGTAGGTGTTTCCGTGTATAAATTTTGTTTAACAAATTAATTTGTGAGTTTAATTATTTTAGCATGTTTATTTTTTTTATTAGTTGCATACCGCGAATCTGGTTTTGTTTGATATTTAATATGTATTTGATTTGCTAAGTATCATGTTTATGCGTTTAGCGATTATTTATGAAGTAATTTTTCTTCTTAAATTAGTTTAGCATTTGTATTAATTAGTTTGTTTGATGCATATAAAGTTTTAATTGAAGTTGATATGTATTTATGGTATGGACTTGTTTTCTATGAACAACCATGCAGAATTGTTTATTTTCATTTCACAAACATTGCAATTTGTGTTTTGGTTTAGCGTTGTTGTGCATAGAGTCATAGAAGATATATATACATACATATATATATATATATATTAACAGGTTTTGGTGTGTGTAAACTGAAAAGTGGGTTTTAATAAAAAGCGGTCATGTTTTGATTGTGCAAATGGGTGCGTTGTGCTATAAAATGTTTTATGGGTTGATTTTTAGGTGTTGAGTCGTGTTTTGGTGTGATAATATTGTGTGTTTTATTTTAAAGTGCTTTCTTATGTGAAACTGAGTATGATTTGATGTGAACCTTGGTTTCACCATCTGCGAATGTTTTATAAGTTATTCAAATGGTTTATTGCTTAAATCATGTGGGGTGTATGATATTTGGAAAGTTGTTAGTGTGTCTAAAGGTATGTGCATTGGGAATAGAATTAGTCGGGCCTACCTACTGAGTTTTAATACTCACGCCTATAGTGTTTTCTTGTTTTTAGTTCTGTTGCAGGTTCCAGCTTCTGTTGTTCGCCTTGAGCAATGTTGGTTGTGGTATTGGAAGGTGACCCAAGGGGTCACGTGGAGTTTTAGTCGTGGCCAGGTTAGTGGCGTTGTTGGTTTCTCTTTCATTATTTGCATTTGCACCATTTGTTTCTGCTGCTTAGTTTATTTTTATTTTGGGATAAATCGTTCCCGCCTGTTTACTTTTGATGCCCGACACTAGTTTCCAGCCCGTGGGGATGGGGAACGCCCCTCAGGCCATGTCACGTCCGGCTCGGGTGACCGGTTCAGGGTCGTCCCGGGTTGGTTCGTGACAAAATGGTATCAGAGGAGGGGGCCCTTGTTATTTGGGATGTCTGGTAGAAGGATATTTGGATTGTCGGGACTCGAGAGGTAGGTACGGGAAGGACGTCATGAACCCTCGCCCGTTCCGCACCTCGAGTCGCCAGGGGTAGTCCGGGAATTGTGTCTTTGTCTCTTTCTTGTTTGTCTTGGATTGAGAGATGACAACGGAGGCAATCCGACGTTACATCGTGATTTCACATGGAGTAGTGACCCATGTGGAGTCTGAGTACACGGTTTGATTTCCTCCTAGTGGTCGACGCTCACTTGGGACATGGCCCACTACCATGTCGCCAGGTTGAGCGTGGCTACTAGTCCCTAACTCCAGTGGTTGTTGCAAATTTGGGTGCCGTTTTCATTTTGGTTAGTGTAAGTTCATTTTTGAAAATGGAAAAAAAGGGGGTTTTGAAAATGAGACTGATTTCTTTTAAAGGACTTTAAATTTATGAAATGGGTTTTAAAAACTAAAAGCATTTGGTTTGGAAAACTGAAGTTTGCTTTGAAATTGGTCAAGAATGGTTTGGGGTGAAACCACAGGTACCCCTTATGAACGTTTGCACATGTGAGAGAATGAATACAATTGCGTGATGGTGCGTGTATGAATGGAATGTGGATAATGACATGTGCAACATGTCATGAGATTACCTGGGTGTTTATTTGAAATTAAAGGCTTGACCATGTTTTTCTAAATTGGCTTTTAAAGAGGAAAATGGTTTTGGAAAGTGATTTTGGTTTGAAAGGGATTTGGTATTTGGAAACTGGTTTTGAAATGAGAATTTAAAAAGAGGTGGTTTTGGAATCAAAAATGAAACGGGAATTTTGGACAGGGAATTTTGGGTTATGATTGTGGTTGTTTGTTTCATTTGAGCTGGTTGTTTTGGATGAAGCCACTTTCTTTGATGTTGCTTCGATTGATACTGGTTTCGTCTTGGTGTTATCTATCTTATTTATAAATGCCGCCCAGAAAGGTCCCCAGAGTTTTGATGTGTCATGCCCGGTTTTTGTCTTTCTCGGACGTTGTCTGTCCTTCATGGTGATTGGAGTCTGTTACAGACAGTGCAGTGGCTTGAAGAAGTCGAGCGCATCTTCAGGGTATTGGGAACTCCCGAAGCGATCTGAGTGCGTATTGTTTTGGGTGTGTTTGAAGGTCCAGCTCTGGATGAGTAGGAGTTGTACGCCCACCGTTTTTTCAATTTGGGATGATGTGGCATTTCTTTAATGTCATCTCCATTGAATGGTTTATACTTGTGGAGGTGAAGACGAAGAAAATGAAAGAGTTTATACATGTTCAACATGGCCAGCAGACGGTGAAAGCATATGTTGAACATTTCAAGGATCTTGTGTCTCTTTTTCCGGGGGTAGAGTCGCAAGAATGGATGAAGACTTCTCTCTTCATCAAGGGTCTTCGTATAGAGATCAAGGAGCGGGTCCTCCTTTCTGAGGACCATCACTTTGAGAAGCTGGTGGATGAGGCGTTCTTAGTTGAGTTGGTCTTTGGAGTGGAAATGGTTGACAATCCAGTGTATCCACTTGTTCGTCCAGGTTACCCATCTGGCGAGTAGTGTGTTCCAGAGGGACCTGTTCCTAAAACATTCTCTTCAGTGGCTCTAACTTCCAGTTCGTCGAACCGTCTAATGGTGTACCGTTAGTATGAACGGTTAGGGAATACGAGCTGCTATGTCACACCCCCCCACGAAGACGTGCCATCATTGCAGGTTTCTGGATCATCTAGAGACGCTTTGCAGTAAGAGTCGCCTGAGGAAGACACTGTGACTAGAATATTCTAGTGCCTGGCTATGAGGTAGGAGATGCTTCAACCATCAGAGCCCCAACCACAGGACTTGGGGTGAAGCTCGCGTGCAGTCAGGAGTTGACGGGGGTGTGAAGCCTCAGTTCGGGTTTGGTTGTTTAGTGTTTCCAACGAAGCATTTAATGTCCTTTCGTTCTCGTTCTTTCACTGTTAAAGTTTTGGCGCTGTTGTCGGTTCATTGTGTCGTCTTGAGGGTGGGATGAACGTATTCGTTTGTAATCCAAACAGTCTCATTTGTCTGATTATGGTGTTTAGGATTGTGCATTTTCGTAGAGGTATGTTTGGACCTTGCATGGGTCAATCATGGTTTAGCGGTGTTCGTTTGGAGATGTAAGTGCCTGGGGAGGAGTCCAGGCTTGTGGTTATGCTCGGGTTTACTGTATGGGTTAAGTTCTGCTCGTACGTTTTTCTCGAGTGTTCGAGATTTCTTTGTTTTGAGTCGGGAGTTCCAAGTTTTAGCTGAGGGGTTGTTTTGCTCGTGCTTTAGAGATTAGCATGGATCGGTTGGGAGTTCCCGTGTCGCCCCCCCCCTCCCGAGGTGGTACGTGTAGGTGTTAAATTTTCTTGCTAGTTGATTTCTTGTGGTGGGGAGAACCCTCTCGTGTTCTCATGTTCTATTGTGGTGATGTTCCTTTTAGTTACAATTGGGCAGAGATTCTTGTTTGGTCCATCATTCAGCTGGGTGACTTTCTGGGGGCAGAAAGTGTCTGTGGTGGGGAGAATTGTCACAACTGCCGTTTCTATTTATTTTCTTTTTATTGTTTCTTGGTTCCGAGTGTTTGCGCCGAGGTCTGGGCTGTGCCCGAATTGAAATTTCTTGTCTTTTAATGCTTTTACTGGGTTTCGGGCCCGTGCGCGGTCACCGCATGGTGGCCGGCAGCCGCGCAATCGCCCTAGGTGCTTGTGAGAGTGTCCATGTCGTCTGGGTTTAGGCGCGCAACTTGTGCGCGGTTTATTAAGTCATGCGACGAGCGTGCAGGTATCTAGTTTTCGTATTTTGATAATTGAATAACTTACGTTATAAAATAATGTTTGTTAATAATAATATTATTATGTTGTTATTATCATTATCATTGTTATCAATATTAGTATTATTTGTATTATTATTATTTACATTACTATGTTATTATTATTAACATTACTATGTTATTATTATTTATATTAATGTTATTGATATTATTATTATTTTATTATCATTATTACATATATTATTATTATTATTATTATTATTATTATTATTATTTTAGTTACTACTTTATTTA
This sequence comes from Viscum album, assembly GCA_963277665.1. Classification (NCBI taxonomy): domain Eukaryota; kingdom Viridiplantae; phylum Streptophyta; class Magnoliopsida; order Santalales; family Viscaceae; genus Viscum; species Viscum album. The sequence continues at coordinate 1,623,980,352 of OY728157.1, read as the reverse complement.
TACTATTTCAAATTTTATTATTATTATTATTGTTTTTCTTTTCATAATCCTTTTATTTTCATTTTTTTTACTTTCTCTGTTTTATTTTTTCTTTTTTTTAGTTACCTTCTAACCCTAGCGTGAGTTCGCCCCCCCCACATTTTTTCTTTTCCTGTTCCGCCACGGGCCACCCCCTTCTCCCTCCCTCTCCCTGCTTGCTCTGCCATTTCCGCAGCCCTTCCCTCCACCTCGCCTGGCCGCCGCGCCCAGCCCCTTCTCTCGGCCTCGCCCCGTCGCGCCCAGGCACTACCCTCGGCCTCGCCCCGCTGTGCCCAGCCCTCCTCTCCACCTCTCCTCGCCGCGCCGCCCTTCCCCTCTGGCACCCCGCCGTGACGGCCTCCTGCTTCAGCGAATCAGCCACCCCGAGCCACCTCCTCACTGAGTCGAGCAGACTTCTCCCCGCCGAGATCCGCCGACTCCCCTCCCTGTTCACTGCCCAGCCGGCTCCTCCCTCGCCCACCTTTCCAGCGCCCTCGGTGTTCCCCCCCCTACAGCACACCGCGCCTCAGCGCTCTCCTCCCTGCGAACCGGCCTTCCGTCGCCGCTCTGCACTACGCACCCCCCCTGCCGGTGACCCGCACCAAGCCCCTCCCGGTATCCCTCCGCCTCACCCAGCCGCTGCGTCAGGTGCTCCTCTTCTCCTCCAGCACAACCGCCCCGCGCGACCCCATCTTCCTCCCGTCGTCGCCACCGCACCCCCCCCTGCCGGCTTCCCATCACCTCCCACCTACTTCCCTCCCTCGCCGCGCCGAATCCCTCACCATACCTCATGAAGCCCCGCCTCCTTCACCTGCCGCAATTCGGCACGCAGCGACCAGCCTACCCCCCTTCCACTTCCTTTTTTCCCCAACCCTCCTCCAAAAGCTTTGAACCTGGCCATCGCCCCCTCCGTGTGTGACCATGCTGCCTCTGCCCCTTCCGTATGGGTAAGTGTTGTTGTTTTAGGGGTAAATCCTTATTTTAGTTGGTTTGATTTTAATTGCGTGTGTTGGTTTTGGTTTCCAGGGTGCGGTTGCAGTGCGAACGAGGGTTCGCACCATTTTCGGGTGTTCTATCAATTTCCGAGGTAGGTGTTTCCATGTATAAATTTTGTTTAACAAATTAATTTGTGAGTTTAATTATTTTAGCATGTTTATTATTTTTTATTAGTTGCATACTGCGAATATGGTTTTGTTTGATATTTAATATGTATTTGATTTGCTAAGTAGCATGTTTATGCGTTTAGCGATTATTTATGAATTAATTTTTCTTCTTAAATTAGTCTGTCATTTGTATTAATTAGTTTGTTTGATGCATATAAAGTTTTAATTGAAGTTGATATGTATTTATGGTATGGACGTGTTTTCTGTGAACAACCATGCAGAATTGTTTATTTTCATTTCACAAACATTGCAGTTTGTGTTTTGGTTTAGCGTTGTTGTGCAGAGAGTCATAGAAGATATATATACATACATACATATATATATATATATATTAACAGGTTTTGGTGTGTGTAAACTGAAAAGTGGGTTTTTCTAAAAAGCGGTAATGTTTTGATTGTGCAAATGGGTGCTTTGTGCTATAAAATTTTTTATGGGTTGATTGTTAGGTGTTGAGTCGTGTTTTGGTGTGATAATATTGTGTGTTTTATTTTAATGTGCTTTCTTATGTGAAACTGAGTATGATTTGATGTGAACCTTGGTTTCACCATCTGCGAATGTTTTATAAGTTATTCAAATGGTTTATTGCTTAAATCATGTGGGGTGTATGATATTTGGAAAGTGGTTAGTGTGTCTAAAGGTCGCGATTAGATTCAAATATAGAGTTTGGTTGTGTTTTGATACGTTCTTTGGATGTGATATTTTCAAAACGTGTCGAGCTGGTTATTTTGCGTTGTTTGTTCATTTGGATTGTTTTAAGTCGGTGTTTACATATTTTGGTTATCTTTGCGGTTGCAGCGTGTTGGCAAGGTTTTTCCACTCATTCGATCGTCATCTGGCGCGCACGCTTGCGCGCCCTTGCGAGGCACGTTGCGCCATTGTGTTTGGACAGCGAGCCGAGGTAGGTCCCCCATTGCACTTACCATTAGATTTAGAATTTATTAATTGCTTGTTGTTTTATTAATTTTTAATGAATTAGAAATAATATTAGATAATAAAACTTTAAATTATTATTTAGTGCGAAAAGAGCTGTTTATTTTATACCGAACTCTTGTGACATTTTCTTGACGGGCGGACACCCAGTTTTGAAATAATTCCAGTTTGTCCTTTAAACATAATTCACGGAACTTCAAATGTGCTTCTAGTTTTAAAGATAAATAATTTCTTCTGAACAAGCGTTTTGAGTTTTTTTGAGAAATGAGGTTTTACTTTAAAATTGGTGAAGGCCCGTTTGGCACTTTAATGAAATGGATTATCTTGGAAATCCCACTCGGGGGTGATCTTTGGTGTGCGTTGTTTACGTGAGCTGTATGTGATGTTTGTGCATCGTGACTGATTTATTTACATTGTAGACGCACCCCCTTTTTATTGCTTGTGATGACATGGGAACCTGGAATATTGAGTGAATTTTCTGAGAACGATTGCTGCACTAGTTTAGACCACGCACTGGCTAGTGGCCCCATAGCAGGGGAATACAGAGTTATTGCTGCTATGGGGATTGGGCCCCTTGGTTCGGCCATGCAGGGCTATGCCAGGTAGTATTATGGGCATTATGACGTTATCGAGTTATGGCATGCCTCAGGATGAGTCACATGTATAGTACGTTCTGGATTGTTCACGATCTCCTTGGTTCGACCCATGTTTCATTTAGTGTTTATTTGTGTGTGGCGGACGATTGAGATGTCGAGTTCGGTTTCTGACCCTTATGTGCCACTTTACCATTGCCCTTAGTGTGTGTTGTGTGTGATTCTCATTTTGACTAACAACTAAAGTTTGGATTTCTGAATTGCTCGTAAAATGTTTTGAAAATGCAATGCACATGTTCTTTCAACATTAAACTTGTTCCAAATTAAAAAGGGCAATGGACTGTTACTTGTTTTAGAAATGAAAGTGTGTGGAAAACATATTTTATATAATGTAGTTCAAACCGGGAATTGATAAATTCTTTATTTATTGGTATGTGCATTGGGAATAGAATTAGTCGGGCCTACCTACTGAGTTTTAATACTCACGCCTATAGTGTTTTCTTGTTTTTAGTTCTGTTGCAGGTTATAGCTTCTGTTGTTCTCCTTGAGCCATGTTGGTTGTGGTATTGGAAGGTGACCCAAGGGGTCACGTGGAGTTTTAGTCGTGGCCAGGTTAGTGGCGTTGTTGGTTCCTCTTTCTTTATTTGCATTTTCACCATTTGTTTCTGCTGCTTAGTTTATTTTTATTTTGGGCTAAATCATTCCCGCCTGTTTACTTTTGATGCCCGACACTAGTTTCCAGCCCGTGGGGATGGGGAACGCCCCTCAGGCCATGTCGCGGGCCGCCTCGGGTGACCGGTTCAGGGTCGACCCGGGTTGGTTCGTGACATGATACATGTAATAATTTTTGTTGGAGGGCTATCTGATCAAATCCTTTCGAATTTCGATTTTCAATTTTAGATTAGATTATTTAGAGGAAATTTAAGGACATTTTCTATTGAATATAATAGGAATAACATTTGTGTAATTGTTTAATTTTACAAAATAAAAGTATTCCTACACCTTATAAAAAATTAATTTCATGAGGGGATTGTCTGATCTTGTAAAAATCATTTTGGATTAAGTTATTGTTTAAAGATGGGGGATATTTAGAAATCATCCTTTAAGGATTATGTGATTCTATAAAAGTTTATTCCAGTACTTTAGGTGTGACCACATCATCTATAATACACATAGATTAGATAAAAAAGAAATTTTTGTGATGGAATTAGGTTAATATATGAAACACTACTTGTCATGTAATTATATTTCCTCATGTTCTTATTAATTATACTTAAAAAATTCCACAAAATTATGAAAATGATCATAAAAAAATGTTTTCCATTTTTTTCCCTACAATGAAATCAATGAAATTTTATCCAGTCAAAAATTTATAGTTTTTTTACAATTAAATTTATCCATATCATGTTTTCAATCACTCTCCATCATATCATGATAGGTATATTTTATTCCATATGTATGTTTTCTTACATGGGATCCTATTATACATTATATGAGGTGACCTTTGCACATTCTTTTCATTCTTTTATAGTGGATGTTTTGATATTCAATTTTCAGATGTAGGATTTCAATAAAGGTATTTTGAGTATTTATACCATTATTTACATCCACAAATTCACGTTGAAAGAAGAAACATCTATAAGGGTGGGGTGGGGGACAATGTAACATCAAATATTTTTAAAAATAAATTTATTTCTAAAAACTATATAAATGATAATTAGTGAGTTTATAAAATTATAAAATCACTCTTTGTGTATTTTAATTAATTATTTATATTTTTATTATATTTAATTTAATGTTTTTAATTAATCTTATATTTTTTCTAGACATGATATATGAACAATGTTAATTATTCACATAATGAAGTTCTTTTCAAAAAAATATAGTCTTACCGACTATTGAGGGTTAACCAATTTTAAATCCAGTTTTTTTTTTAAAAAAAAAATATGTGGACAATTTGATAAAAAAAATTTATATAGAATCAATAAATCCATTTTTAATTGGTCTAATTTTTGTATTTTTCTTATAAAATTCATTTTTATGAATAGTGAAAAATAAAATATTTTATTTCAAAACTAAATTTTTATCTATTTTTTGTACAATTAAATATTTATTTTAATTGGTTTTAAAGAATAAATGGATTATATATTTTTTATTTAATAAAATTTTGATCATTGGAGTTAATTTCACATTGAAATTTGGAATTAACACATGTTAATCTTTTGATGGTTTTTACATTTAACTAATATGTTACCTCATTTTGACACTTAGTGTTGATTTTAAATTATTTATTGAAACTAATGTGATTTGAATTTTGAATAATTGATTTCATATTTGGAATATAAATTTCAAAATTATGTAAATATATCCATTTTCATTTTTTTACATTTTTCATATTAACTTGTGTAATTATTTTTATTTACCGTAGTTAAAAGGTAAAGTAGGTAAATAAAGGTAAATGTAATAATATTATAATATAAAACTACCCTAACACATTTAAAAATACTATGTTATGAGATATGGAAGAATAAAACAACCCTTGGGACAAAAATTTGGCCTCTGTAAGTAACTTGATTCTGATTTTGACAGTTATAATATTTAAATTAAAATAAAGTAAAAGAAATTATAAACATATATTATCTTGCAAAATAATTATTAATATGGGATTATATAATTGATATATTGGACTATATATATTTATTAGAATGATAAAAATACTTCATAATTCTTGTTAATTTTTTGAAAAAATTTATATCTTAAGTATATAAGTTTAATTATAACAAAATGATGATGCAATAATTACATTATTAATGAAGGAACCAAATAAATGATACTATAAATCCTAAAACAAAAATTATATAACATAATTCATGTCATCCGAGATTTATATAGAAGAATAGTACATGTTTTAAGACATTTAAATGTTATTTTATGTTATATATCTGTTTAGATTTTATTTAAATTCAATAAAACTTATAATGTAAAAATTAACATTATTGGTGTTTTATAACAATAATAAATAAATAAATAATTCTATAAATCCAAAAAATATTGTAAATCATATGATGACTATTAAATTTTATATAATTTAAATAATTTCCAATTATGGGAAATATACACCATATATGTAAAAAATATCATATTATTAATAAAAATTTGGTTCTAACAATTAAAATTAATAGAGAATAATTTGGGGTAAATTGAATATATATAGTTTAAAATAATCTCAATATATATCTACAAATAATTAAATGAGTGTATTTTTAACAATACTCATATTATATTCTACATGTATCGTGTTGGAGATATTTTAATTAAAATATTAATTTATATTGATTTAATAATTGAATATTTTCTAAGGGGTCCCCTTCCCTCTCTTAAAAAAGGTACCAACCCATCTATACAACCCACACTTCATGAACCGTTTTATTCAGCCAAAAAATTCCCAAAAATCATCATATAATCCCTATGTTAATCCAACAAACTTTAAATAGGACATAAATCCTCCTAAGGAATCCTTTTTTATATATACAAAAATAAGATAACTGATTAAGAGGAAATGCATTATGTCATTATTTTTATATTCATTTCCATTCTACACTCTCGAAACTATAATTATTATATGATAAAATAATAACACCAGTATAAATAATATACTAGTATTTATTTATTCTATGTTTTCTTTCTAAAATTACAAACAACTCCATTTAATGGTTAATGAACAAACTCTTTTTGGGTACAGTGAGCTAATAGCTCACAAAATTATTATTCTTCAATTTTCCCCCACCACATTTCATGTTGAACATTATTATTGAAACTATTTTTACATATGATATATTTTTAATTTATATTTTTTCTATTAATTTGAAATTTTCTAAAGCATAAATTTATTTTTTCCATGTTTTGTATGTACAATAATTTTGTTTGGGGACGTATGGACTAACACCCCTTCAAAGCGATGTGAATCTTGCATTGTATATGTAAAACACATATATTATGGTATTATTAAACCCACAACATATATATTACATTAATATAATACTTGTATTATAATATACATTTATATCATTTAATTTTTTCCCTTTAAATATGATAATGATATTAAAGTAGAGTTCATGCGTATGTACAACCTACTGTCTCCTTGAATGGTGAATTTCATTTCATATATCCATATATAATGGATTATTTTAAATACATATATAGTGGATATATATGATATTTAAATAATGAATAATATTGTGGATATTATTCAATTTGTACCACATGGATAATTTAGTTCAAACCAATTTCTTTTATGACTCACGTATGGAATATCGACGAAACATCCGGTAATAGAAAAAAATTATGTAATTTTTATAACATGGTATTAATTGATGTAAAATGAAAAAATATTTTACAAGGATTCTCAATAATGTATAAATCAACATAGATTTATTATTATGAAAAACAATTAATGCACGAGAGATTTTAGACTCTAGGTAATAGACATAGTCTCAATATCAATTCATTGAGACATATCGTTATATTTTTCCCCTTTCTTCTTGTTTGACATATATATATATTGCCTTATTAACGTTTATATAATAAATTTATAAAATATAATGAGGTATAATAATTTGAATATTGTTATTCATTCATGATTTTATTTCAAGTGTTTCTCATGGAGTAATGGACTCTTTATCTAAAAAATCCTTTTTTAATTTTTTAAATATTTATTCTTCTATAACCGTATATTAAATATCGATTTTTTCAAAATGTTTTTTATTAATTTATTTATATAGACATGAATTTATTAAAATGTAAATTTCAATAAAATGTTTCATAGTGGTATGGTGCACATTGATTCAAATTAATAATTATTTAATGTTCTCAATGGTTTTGTTATCAAATTAAATATTTCAATATCTTGAAATGATTTCATGTTATTTCACAAGAAATTATATCATTAAAATATTTATAATTGCTTTATTTTAGGTGTCATGATTTTGTAATGGCACTTGTACATTTCATGGGTTACTTTGTAATAATACAAATATGGGTGGTTACATGATAACCCAATGATGGGTGTTTCTATGATAAACCGAAAATTGGTGGTTATGTTATAACATAAAATGTATTGGGTATAGATGTAGGTCTTATGGATATTTTATATAGTGATATCTAATGGTTTAACCTATAATTTTATTAAATTTATTATGTTTATGGGCCATGTTAACATTATATGTTAATTTAATATTTTTTTTACAAAAAAGGGTTCATAACGAGCTTTTAATCCCAAATTTGTAATCAGTACTTCTTAAACGTGAAAAGTATTACGTTATGATAAATTATACATGGTCTAAATCATTTGAAATGACTAAAAATTTATATTATTTTCCAATCCCATAATGAACTTTTTATTCTCATCCCATGTTTCGAAATGTTCTTCCGAGGAATTAAATAATAATTGAGTCAAAGATGTGATCAAATAAAATTTATGATATTTAAAGATTATATAAAACCATGTTTCTTTTTAAGGTATTTGATTTATAAAAAAATGGTTTGTTAGAAGGATTGTATGACAGAAATATTTATGTTTTTACGTATGAGTTATGACTTAATTTTCTAAAACTCTAAGACTAAAATTATCTTCGATGTGAATTAAAGTCAAATTATTGACTTATCAAAATATTATGTAATTTCTATGTTTAGGAAATTATATATAACATGTCTAAATCAATTTTAGAAATATTTTTATGAGGAATTATCAATATATTATGGAAGTAACATCCATTATTTCAAAATTTTAGATTCTTTAACACAACAATATTGTAATGAAATTATTGAAAAGTGACGAGTTTTAAAATGATTTCCATTTTCTTCACCTAATATAGTGGACACTTTCACCCCTTCATTTTATGGATTGCATATAATATATTCCACATTTTATTCAATTTTATACCCCTAGAATCATTTCTCATTTCAATTAGTGTCAAGAACCAATAACTATTCCTCCCCCCTTCATTTCAATGGATTCATTCAAGAAAATGGTCATAGTAGAAAAGTGAGTATTATTTACTCCAAACATTTTCCTACTAAACATTATCTTCTAAAAATAACCCAACTATATAATTATAATGAAATAAGTTGCATTATTATAATGAATTGTTATCTTTTTATTATAATCTCTTATTTTTTTCCTTTTCCATTCACTTAATAAAACAAAATAATGTTAATCATGCATTGAGTGTACTACCGCCTACATACATTAGTGTTGTTAATTTTTCATCACAATGTCACTTCCATATAAATAAAAGGTAAACTATATTTCAACAACATAATACAATTTAGATTATATTATTATTTTTCTATTATAATTATATTATACACTTCCATAACCTAATTAACCCATTGAGATATAGTTTCGTCATGTATTTATTGGTTTAACGGCCTATGTGAAAAATGATAAACATGTATATGATGCATGACAATGGGAATATAAATACTAATATTACTATATCATAACAATAAAATATATATTGGTTTATAATTTTTTTAAATGATATATAATGTACAAAAATTATTACTAAAATAACTTCTTGGATCCATAAAATTTCCAAAATAACATAACAAAATTTAATTTAAAACAATAACATTTGAAAAAGATATAATAAAATAATAAAATATAACAACAAATTAGATATATTATATTAATAAGAAAAGAATATTATATATTTTATGATATGTAATAAATATAATATAATAATTCTTGATGTTAGGTGCGTACACTAAATGAAATTGTGAGAAAGAATGGTTTTATTATCTCATGATTTCACATAATGTGTCATATTTCTTATTATATACCTTGTTATCCTTGGAATAGATAAAAAACAACTTCAATAATTATTATCATGAATGTATCACTATTTAGGTTATTAAAATTTCCATTTAAATTCATATACTTAAGTGGTTTTAACACTAAAAAGTTTATATTTTAAAGGAGTTTGTTTCAAAATAAAATTTTTGAGGCATGTTTTATATTTAGAATTGGTGTTTTATTTATGTTTGGTATTTATTGAAAATTGATTTCATGTGACACCCTGATATTTTGTTAATTTTTATTTTTTTAAATTAATTAAATCTTCATGATATTTTTCAATTAACACAATAGTGAATATTGTATTTTTTTATTATTTCATAAAAACCCCTGGTTAATATTACATTATAAGCAACACCGACTTTACTTTCATTAGAAATGTCACTAGGTTTCTATGAAACAACACATCCATATTATAATTATATATATTATAATGTTATAACAAAATAATTAAAAATGGTAATATGAATCATAATAACTAATTTATAAATTTTACCACATAAATAATAAATAATTAAAAGTAAATGACTAAATATTCACAATGACTTTATATTTTTATAAATACTATTTTCGTAAATGAATTATTTTTATAACCTTTTGTGAGAAATATAAAATTATTTTTAGACAAAATTAAAAGTTTTATTTGATAAAATAAACATAATATTTTATTTTGGAATGAAAATGTAAAAATTGGGTTAATTTTTACTATTTTTCGAAGAAGTGTCATTTTTTTGATTAGTAGTGAAAAATATTGTGTTGTAGATAAAAACTGTGTCTTTCATTTGAATAATGAGTATAAATTAAATTAATTTTTAAAGTAAAAATAGATAAAGTGTATATATATTAATAAAATTTATTTTATATAAATTTTTTTAATATTGAAATTACATATATAATCATATTGAACTTTAGAAAGTATTTTTTACTCGCCTTCTTGCCACGTTTTTGAGATTATTATTTATGTTAATTACTCCACTTATGTGAATTGAATTTTAAAAAACTGAAATAGATTGTTATATCACATATGATATTTATATTCTAATAGGATTTCCTAAATATTTCTAATTTTATGAATTGTAATTTAAGATATTTTTATTTATCATGTTATGGGTAAATTGGAATATTTAGGGTAAAAATAATATTATAATATAAATCAATTACCATAAAAATTGTCACAATATAATATTATGATTGGGTTATGACAAAAATCATCTCTATTCCAAAATTATAACTTTTTGGGGACATATGGGAATAATATGACATTTATTTTATTTTATTTTATGAAATGTAAAAACGACAAACTCATAAATTTAATAATTATATATTTTTTAATATATGGTTATATAAAGGATAAATATGAATATAAATTGTATTTTAAAATATAATAAATTTATATTCATTAAGATTATTTCTTTATAATTTTTTTTGATAAGAAATAACATAATTATTCGATTGTGTAATGATGATGCAGTAATTGTTTAATTAATTAAAATATCAAATTAATGATATTAAATATATTAAACTAAGTATATTTAAACATATATAATGAAAAAAATAATTTCTAGATAACTTTTACATTTTAGTGATATATTAGAAGTGTTTTTTTGATGTTATCATTTTATTATGATATTTTTAAAAGTGATATTATTTAATAGTATCAATATTAACATAAATTATATATTAAAATAATTAATATTTAATTAAATGTAATAAAATTCATAAAAATACTTAATTCAGACAAATAAATATAATAAGGTAAAAAATTACATCAATTATTCTTTTAGGGTTAGTTTGGAATTTTATAATATATATTGACCCTAAAGTGTAAAATTCCATATTTTCAAGGTAAAAGATAATGGGTTTAAATAATGGTTAAATAAAAAAGATAATGTTAATATTGTGACATAAACATGTATAAATATAAATGTTTGAAATCATTTAGAACCATACTATTGTTATATTAGAAATAAATTTCTATTGATCTATTTTTTATTGAATATAAATTTATAGAAATTTATTATTCAAATAGTTTCCTAATGTATCCCTCACCAGAATTATAAATGGGAAGCTCGTCCATCACTAATTATCATCAGATTGGGCCACCAAGATCTACTAAAACCTAAATATTTCCCCTCTAAACATCATTAGTAACATTAGAGAGGATATTTTATTCTCAAAAGACAAACTCTAGTGTATCTAAAAAGATATCTTGAGGGAGATCATCAAATAAGTGGCAACCTCCTTAACGACTATTTAAAATTGTTAATAATTTTGATTCAAATAAATGTAACGATTTCTTTATAAATTAATAACTACCATATTATCTATGTTATCTATATTATTATATCTTATTATGATTATGTAACAACCATATTCCACCTATTATTCGTCCTAAAAAATTGAAAGTAACATGTTTACATATGTACAACATAGCGTCTAAATGACATGGTTTAATCAGGTTTCCCACACCAATTTAATTGAATGAATATAATAATATAAAATATATATATATAAATATTATACAATTATATTTATTGTTGAGAAAATATATACCATACTCTTTCATACATTTTAACAATTACTGGAATGATATTGTCGCCCGGGTGCATGCATGTCCAACCTTCTCCACGATGCGATGAGATTCATATTCCATATTAACAATTAAAATAATGATTATAAAAAATTATATAATGAATAAACGTGTAATATATGACTTAATAATAATATTATAATAATATATATAAACATATAATTTATTTACATTCATTCATTCAATACAATAATAAAATAGAAATAGTGTTCATCCGTACATACGACTTATAGTCTCCATGAACAATATAGTCAATATCACACACAGATATATATATATATATTATTTATATAAATAATAAATATATATGATATATAATTAATATTTTACATTATTCAAATATTAAAATCATTATCTATGTTATATGATGAATAATAAGAAGTCAAAACACATATGATAAACGAAGTGGTTATTACCCAAAACATTGGTAAAATATTGAATTCTTATTAAATAGGAAATATAAAGTCATAAATGAATCATATATAACAAAATAAATATAAATATGATTCTGGAATAAGAAAATAATATTTTTAAAACCATGATACTCAATTTTCAGACACATATAGAGGGAATCTGAACTAAGGTAGGGGAATTTCCTCCTATTTTTTAATTATCTGAGATATATCATCTATTCATGAGTAGCTTATTTTTTGTGGTTTAGATATTTACCTATGATATTTTATATAATTTATTTCAGTTTTTAATGATTTTAAAATCGGTAATTTATGTTATAGTTTCATGGGGATCATGATTCCAGTGTTACTCGAATAGTAAGGTATTTTTATCTCACCTACAATTCTGTGAGACACATAACTTATAACATATTTATTTCATCTACGTGGTGTATATAATGACCATGAATATATATAAATAGCTCTTACATTAATATTATTGTATTTTCCTATACGTATAATTTTCTTTTCATATATTCTAAATGTGATTTTACACATTATAATTTTTCAAATATTAGTTTCACAATCCCCTTATTTTATGATATTTTTTATACGAAAGTTTTTAATGGGGTATATTTTCCCTCTACATCAATGTTTCTTAAAAACATTCTAAATAATTCATATTATTATTCAATTTTTTATATTTATGTTTATAGTTTTATGAATTTGTATTAATATTTATGAATGTAATCCTTTTTTATATTCCCAATCAAGAACTTTTGATCATTTTTCCAATAAGTATGGGGAAAATATTTTTTAAATATAAATATTAGAATTAAATTTTTTATGATTTCATGAATCCATAATAACTTATATCATTTATTACAATAATTAGAGGTTATTTTCATTGAAACATTTTTCATTTAAAATTTGGAGGCATTTAAAAGAATTGATGAAGAAATGATATTTTCCTCAAGAATTGTTTTCAAGAGTTCCATAAAAATTTCTTTACATCTCAAATTGTATATTGGTGTTACTTACGTTTTATTAGGAATATTATTCAATTTATCCATTATTATTATTTATAGGAATTCTATATTTTTATTATGGAATGATATTTATGAATATCATTTATTTTATGTGGTTTATGTATCTACTGCATGATGTTTATGAAATCCATTTCATTACATGGGTTTTTATGTGATAAATGATATAGGATTTTTTGGAACATGTATTTATGACTTAATTATGATATTTGTGGGACCTATATCTCCCATTAATGCTTTGGATATAGATTTATATCTAATTATATCGATTTACATATCATTATATATATATATAGAAGACTTTGTCGACTAATATAGTAATGGGAGTGAAAAATGAATCCCAACATGGTGTTTTCTGTGAACCCATATTACCAAGATGGCCTTTTAAGATATGATCTAACAATGATGGAAAACATTATTATATGATTATGTGTCTTCCATAATTCCATGTCTTATTTTCAGGTTAAGATAATGGATCATGTTCATTATTTCATTATTATTCATGTCATTTTAATAGCTAATCTTTATTCCATGATTCATATATATGAAAATGGATATTAAAATTATGATATTATATTTAATGATTAGGTTCATGTACCCTTATGATCAAGATAATTTTTACATATCTTCCCTATTTTCCCTTACTGTACATATGAGTTATCCCCTTTTTATGTTTACTTTTACATATATTTTGATGATATATATTTTTTTTGATGGGTCCAATAAGGTTTTTGTTCAAGAAGAACCAATTGGAAGATAATGTAGCTCAATTACGCACCTATGTTTATGTCTCAATGTTTCCATGGTAACTAGAATAATAAGGTATTTGAGAGTTTGTTTGTGTAATTTATTAATTTTTCCAAAAAATTGGTTTAATTTCAATGTATGTAAATCATGAGTTGTAATAGTTTGTACCTAAGAAAAGATTCAGTCAACCGTTGAAAACTAGAATGACAAAACAATAGTAATACGAATAGGGATATATCTAAGGATAAGTCTAAGGTTAAATAAATGTATAGGAATATTTATTAGAATTTTGATAAAGTATATAGTGGTTGGTTTCATAGAAATACATCATTTTATGGATACTACAAGATGATGTGGCTCTCTCACATATATACCTATGGGTAACAAACCTAACATGGAGTTTTGGGCCTGACTCAACCATAAAATCGTACATGACAACATGCCTTTTTGAACATCTATTTTGACACTCCCAGGGGATATAATTTTGGAACTTCCAAACCCTTCATGAACCATCATAAAGGATTTAAATAGAATTATTTCAGTAATAGCTTACAATAAACCTAAGGTGTCATTTATATTAATATGTTTAATAAATCTTAGTTTTGGGCCTGGCTTGCATAATGATGATGCAATAATTGATTGATTAATAGAAGTATCAGATTAATGATATTAAAAATATTAAGATAAATATAATCTAACAATATTAGTGACATAAAATATTTTTGTAGTCTACTTTGACATATAATTGATATTTTGGAGGTTTTGGTTTTATGTTATATATTTAATAAGGTATTATTAAAATAATAATTAATTCTATCAAAATTTACATAAATTATTCTTTAAACTAAATAATATTTTATTAAATATATAAAATTCATAAAAAAAAGTCTGAAAATAAATATAATATTGTCCAAAATTTTATGAATGATATATTTTGGGCTATTTTTTTATGTTATAGTAAATATAATAACCATAAAGAATAAAAATCCATGTTGTCAGTATAAAAGTTATTGGAAAAAACTAAGAGTTAAAGACAAAAGATATGGTTAATATGGTGATATAAAATTGTCAAAAAATAATTTTTTGATACTATTTAGACCTATACACAGCTTATATTCTAAATATAAAAATTTTGATCTATTCAAAATTGAAAATAAATTTATATTAATTTAATATTTTATGAGTTTCCAGAAGTGCCACTCACCTCAATTTTTATAGAGCACCTCCTAAATCACTTATTCTCACAAAATTGTTCCATAAATATAAAACATATACTTCTAATTTACCTTTAAAAATATCATATTAACATTATAGAGGTTATTTTATTCTCAAAAGAACAAATATCGTGTCCTAAAGAGGAAATATAGTGCGAGATCATAGAAGAATATGTAATCTCCATACTGACTCTTTCTAAATTGTTTCATCCTCTACATAGTATTCTTGTGTTCATTTAATTATAAAGTAATAACTCCAATATTACCTATATCTCGATGATGGAACAAAAATATTCCACCTTTTATTAATCATTCAGAAAAATGAAGGTACCATGTGTGAAAACATATAGCTTAATGTATCTACACTATAGTGTTATATGTTTTTCATCTCCAATTTAAAAAGATGACTATAATGCTGTAATTTAGAAATATATATGATTATATTAATATTATATGGATTTCAAAAAAATACACCACACACTTCCTTGATGTTTCACAATTAATGGAATGATAGTGTTGCTCATTCTTACGTACGACTTACTGTCTCCATGACACGATAAAGTTCATCTTCCAGATTAACCATTTTGAGAATGATTATAATATTTTTATAATGAATAAATATTAATTATAAATAATAATTCTAATAATATATATATATATATATATATATATATATTCATTTCCCTTATTCTAATTAATATTAAAAGAAAATGGAAACCACATTCATGCATGCATACGGCTTACCGTCTACTTACACGGTGTATTCCATTATATATATATATATTATACATTTATATTATAAATATATTTTATATATAAATTAATTTTTAAATTATATATGTAGTTTAATAATTTTCTATATGATAGTATCGGGATTTACAAGTTAAAACCAGTATTATAAATAAAGAGGTTATTACAAGAAATGTTTTGTTAACATGGAATTGTTAATAAATTTGTAATATAAAGTCATAATTGAATCATATATGATATAATAAATATTATTATGATTGTGGTATACGATAATAATATGTTTCAGATGACTATAATGGATTTTGGGACATTTATGGAGGACATCATACCAAAGATAATGAAATTTAATCCCACTTTTAAATTTCTTGAGATACATGACATATTCTCCACTCGCTTATTTGGTGCATTGTATATACTTACCTAAGAAAATATGTATAATTAATTATCATTATTTAGCTATATTAAAATAATTAACTGATGTAATAATTTCATGGCGATTATGATTCCAATGTTACTCTTATAATATGGGATTTTGGTCTTGCCATAAAGTCTGTGAGACACATACCACACACGCTACATGTTTCTCCTTCATGGTGTATATAATATGCAAGAATGAATTTTATATGTAATAACAATATATTATTGTATTTTCATATCCAAAAAAATTTCTTTTATTTACGGGTATATTATTTTAATTATTTTTATGTTTTAAGGGATCATTTCATAATCTCATTATTTTCCACAATTTTATATACATGAGTATTTACTGGAGTGTAATTATCATCTATGTTCATGTTTCATTATACTGTTTTCTTGAATTTTTTATATTAATATATATTTTATAATGTAATATTTATGTAAGAATCACTTTGTATTATATTTTTTTAACATAATATTTTTTATTTTACAAATAATGTATTTTTTAAAATTTCTCATAAAAATAAAAGATTAATATTTCATTAAATATCATAAGTAATGAACAGATTTTTACACTTTCATGGATACATAATAACATGATACCTCCCCTAAAATATTAAATGATTATTTTCCAAGAAATTTCTTTCTTTTAAAATTTCATTGAATTTTTAATAGAAAATATTTTTTCAATGGAGAATAGATATTCTTATCAAGAATTGTTCTGATGAGTTTTAATAAAATTATTTCTTATAAAAGATAAAAAAATGTATGTTACTTATGTTTTAATAGGGAAATTCTACAATATTTGTGTTAATTACAATTCTCTGAATAGTTTACGTCGATGAAAGAATGATATTAGAAAAAATAATTTCACTTATGTGCATTATGTTAGGATTTCATGATCTTTCTTAAACAAATTTCATTCCATGGGTTATGATATGATAAGTTATTTATGACCATGTAGAAACTGTTTGTATGATTTCATTATGCTATTGGTGGGACCTATATCTCCCTCAAATTCATTAGTTAATGATTAAAATCTCATTTGATATACACAATGGTTTTTTTCCACTATGATTGTCATTCGAGAGAACCATTACTACCATGATGGTATGGGAAGAGAACCCACGCTACCAAGATGGACATAAAAATGATGTCCCAATTTCCATGGAAATAATTATTACAAACTTATGTGTCTTATATAGTTTAATGTTTTATTCCTCTTTCATGATTTCATGAATCATGTTCTTTGTTCATTATGTGTCATGTCATATAAAATTTCCATAATTAAGCCTTGATTTTAGTTTATGATATTTTATGTTTAGGGTTTGATATTTTATTTTCATGACCATGTTCTCATTTTATTATGATCATGATTATATTTACATATTTCAATTTTTTACCATTACTAGGCTTCTGATCTCACCCCTTTTTATGTCTACATTCACCCAAGTTATTAAGATATGTACTATTTTTTATGATTCTATTATGAGAGGCTGTCAAGAAGAACCAAATGGGAAATAATATTTTTCAATTATGTGCCAGTGTTTATGATTCCTTATTTCCTACGTTACTAGAACAATAAAATCATTGGTTGTGTGTTTATGTAAGGTATTAGGTATTGGCCAAATGTATTGTAATGTTAATGTATGATAAGAGAGGGTCTCTATGATTCATGTATTAAATATAATTTATTAAAATTTATATCTATTTCTATCTAATGATCTTACTAACCACATACATTGGTTATTACATTACCCATATTGTACGAGTTTTACCACAAGTCCAATTTCTAAATAGAGATTCATTTTCAATGATAAAAAATATAACTAATTTTTATACTCTTTTCTCTAAACCTGATATCATTTAACTAAACTCTATCCAATTAAGGGGTTTTACATGTCTTACCCCTCTTTTATTCCACCCATCTCTCATTATTTTCAAATTATAATTAAAAAACTACATTTTCTATTTATTCTATAAAATATTTATCACAAAAAAACTGAAATACAAAATCAACATGTAACATGATATGGTACTATCATGACATGAATGGAATTATCTATTTATTTAATATGGTGACATGTTCTATGGATTAAATAAATAATTTAGGGAATAGTTTATATGAAATGAACTGACAACATTGTGGTATTATAATACATAATAATGTTAATATTCAAAAAAAATTGAAATAATATTAAAAATAAAACATCGAGGAAAAAAGTGCCAAGATCCAAAATATACTATGTATTACATACCTATTTTTGATAAAAAACAATATCCATACACCAGAATGTGCTTTGTTGGGTGTGAGAAAAATAACTCAGTAAGATACCACTAAGGGACCCATCAAAATAATTTAAAAAATAAACCAATTATTCAAAAAAAAACAAGTGATGAGATATTGTTTATCACAAAGCATCGATAAATCACACTTTTCACTATTTTAAAAAGCATATTAATAAATGTTATCTAATTAATTTCATTAACAATCACATTAATTTTTTTAAAGATAATCATAAATAAAACATGAACATAGTACCAAATGTTTCCACTCAGTGGGGATCCTCATAAAAGAACTGTGATCAATATTAAACAATGTGATCTCATTACCCAAGTGGAATAAGTATATGAGATAAGTTTTCTCTCATGGCATTGGATCATTTATACAACATTATAATCCAATTTTACACATTACCATAGTATGTCTGGGGAGATAAATTTCACCCATAGGGATGGAATACAAATACATCGTTAACTATATTTGAGTTTATTATAATACTGAAATACAATCTCAATTAATAATTGAAACCCCCCACAATATGATTTGAATATATATCAATTTGAAACTCTCTGTAAGAATCCCATTTTTTTAATGTTTTCTAAAACCATCAATTTTTATCAAAATATTGATCATGAATATAAATAAAATTTAATAAACCATTTTTACAATGATTTTTCATCCATGATATCTAAAAATTTTAGAAGAAAATTCAAATGGAATGAATTGTTGGTCCTCTATAATAATTAACTATCCTAAAATCCATAACTTTTGATGATTTTACGTTAAATGACTATATGTAAAAAATAATGAAATATGATAAAATTTTATTTAGAATCACGAGGGGATGCTAAATCAGGAATTCCAAAAAAATGATCTCCAAATTGAAATGTAGTAAAATGAAGAAGACTAATAAAAACGCATAAAAAATAGATGGAAACACACCATTGGGTATGAAGATCTAAAAAACCACACATTTCCATAACAGATTGAAAATAAATTATATTTAAAGCCTAGATATAGAAATTATTACTATTGAAATAGCTAATCTATGTAGTGAAACAGTGGAAATTTAAATATAAAGGATAACACGGATCAAAATTGATTTCAAAATACAATGACAGGACAATGACTTAAATCTACCAAGAAATATAGATGACAAACCATTAATGTCCAAACAAAGTATCAAAGTCCAAATGGGACTAGTTATAGTTAATGGAAGAGGATAATTTAATTAAATGGGGGATTGGGAGGGATAAACTATATTTCATCCACTAATTTTCTTAACCCATATCTGTACAATTTTCTATTTAATTTCCAACACAAGTACCCTAGTGGTTCTAGGATGATTATGTGTACCTCTTGAATTACCATATGTAGCCTATCAGGATTATTCTAGCTCGATGACAGAGTTCCTTTATGAAGAACCAGCTACCAAAATGCCACTACTTTTTATATAGATCTCATCATCTTTAAGTGGTATATTTTTATATTTAATAGTTTCAGTTCTATATAAACTTTCAAATAGAAACATAACGGAACACATATATACCATTACTAACCAAATATGACTAAAATATAATGAACAAGCTAAAAAATACCAAATAGAGAATTAGATAAAAATCCACTTATAATAAAATCATAAAAAAATGTATGGACATTAAAATTATCCCCATTATATTTATTTATCATCCTAGAATATTAAGGTATATAATTATGGTGACAAATTACATGCAGACAATACACTGTCATCAAAGACCCATATACTAAAATCTCATGAGAAAAAGAACCACGCTACCCTAGGTATCAAAAATGGTATATACATCCCATGTTAAATATTTGTGTTAGAGTTATTAAGTCTTTGTAGTGTCCCATTCATAGATATATCAGGTTATATGTAATGGAATTTCAAATTTATAATGTGAGATGGGTCTGGAAGATTCTTTATGGGTTGGGAAACATTAAAGATATCATGAATAAATGACAATTTTGGTTTTTTACCACTGATAAAAAACACATTTCCCAAAAAAAATATCTAAAGTGGTTCCATAGACCATGGATCATGAATTACATTCATTTAAAGATATTGGTGACCCATCAGTGGTTATAAATTTCATAACACCTAGTACCCAAATACAAACTCCAAGGGATGATGATATTGATCAATATAATAATTATACGAACATTTAACCATATAATACTTATAGCATATTGGATCTATTTCTAAACAATGATGAACCAACAAGAAAAAACATTTTTTCTCCTAAACATAACTCAATCCATCTATATAAGCTTCTACGACCTTTCACAATTAGATGGGAGAGCCACAAGGGAAATAGAAAAAGAGGTTATTCCACCATCTCTATATTTTGATTCCAACCACGTCCAATGTTTGACACAGAATCATGAAAAATACATTACATAATATTATTGGCTCATTCGATTTTCACATCCAACTAAGGATTATAAATTTTTATCATCAAGACTCGAGTTCCCATTTATTATTAGAGGCACTTACATAACATTAATATTAGATTATGGTCTCTTTTTAGGATAATGTCCCTAGGGATCCCATCTAGCTGTACAAGATCCATCAAATGAAACATTTCTAGGTCCTCGACTTTTTTTCTGTCAGATATTGATATGAAATGATCCCATTTGATAAACTTAATAATAGGAACGAAAATGTAATTATTTCCTTTATATGTTCTATAATGACCCACACTTTACATATTTTTTTATTACTTCAGAATTGAAGCACACTAATTACAACATATAACAAAACCAGAAAAGGACCGTATTGGTATAGAGTCTTTAGAAACTGGTAATCATAAACAACTGGTTCATAAAGCATCTACATTTCCTCGCATTTATTTCATCATATCTAGAGTCCCTTTTGGAATATACTACTTAATAACCTTCTTCCTGACCTGGGGAAAGAGAACATTCAATAGGGTGAGCTCAAATGCCCAGTAAGGGTAAAAAAAATAAATATCAATCACATCATATACATAAGAACATAACTTTTGAAAATATTAACCTGAAAAAGAGATCATAATTTAATAACATGGGATAAATCATAGTAGTGAAATGTAATCCCAATAATCATAACTTAAAACATGAAACATTGTGTCATACACACATAATCATTGAGAATCATTTCTTATTAGTCAATACTCATTTCCAAAACTATCTTAGTGGACAAAGTCTATTTCTGAACTGAGTTCACTCCTCATTTTAGTCATGTTTCTTTGAACCAGTTTAACCTACTATTCCAGCCATGTCTATCTCATGAGATAGAAAATCGTTACCCAATGCATTGGAGGGAGATATAGGTCCCACACATCTCATAATGATACCATTGTTATGTGTGCCACAAAATCATAAAAAAGAATACATCATTGCATAACCCATGTAATAAAAATGGGATTCTTAATCATCGTGACATCATTAAACAATTCATATATTATAAAGGAATTCATAAAAAAAATTCCATCACAACATAATCTAATCAATGTAATAATAGGGATAGAAACATAACCCTATATCATCTTAGATGGAAAATATTTTTGATAAAACACTTGAATTCCATTCTTGATGAAAATAACCTTTCTACTTCAAAAACACTTTTCATTTCTTAACATGTCACACAATTCTAAAATAAAAGAATTTGATTAAAAATAAACATGAAAACTTTTAAAGTATTCTTTTGGAAATAATGTTTTAAAAATCCATTCATTCCGTATAAAAAAACATTCTTCCCGTACTTTTGTCAGAAAATTCAAAAAGTACCTCATACGAAAAATGACAAAAGATTCCTTTCATATCTCTTACTAAAAACTCATCGAAGGGTAAAATTGGATTTAAGAAATTGTAGGTGGATGGAAATAATATTACATATTTATGAAACATGTATGTGGATGATAAAATACACCCCAGTAAATTTCAATGTATAAACAATCTCGGATAAAAATGAGATTGTGATATTTTTCCCTTACATTTTTTCTGATATACTTTGTATGTGCCCGAACCTCCTGTATAATGATATAAATAATGTTATTGAATTATTACAGAATTAAATTCATTGTTATGATATCATATATGGTCATATTCTTAGCTTCTTATTAGTATTATTTTATTACTACTTGTTATTCGGGTGTTTATTACTTTTTGTTCTTATGCTTGTTTTGTCGAATAAATTCTTATTCCTCCTTATAGGATATAAATACATAATTTACAGAATGGTATTATTGTTATATATATCATATTCATTCATTCAATTCATTTATATAATCATTATTAAATGAAGATCATATAGAACAAGTCGCATCACATCATGGAGACGGTAGGCCGTACGTACGCACGAGCGATGATATCGTTTCCATTATCGTGGAATTGTATTGAAGTGTATGTATACTATTTCAGAATAAATATCACATTAAAATAATCATATATAATTATTATTTACACCATTATACCCATCGAAGTAAGGTGGTGGTGGAAAACAGATTACACCACGACGTGGAGACGGTATTCCGTACGTATACAGGCGTGGTGATTTATTTTTCCGTAGGATGGATAAGAAGTGAAATAGGGTTGTTTCATATTTATAATAACATATCAGTATATCAGGGATACTGATGTTATTACCTCATAATGAAACAACTAAAGAAGAGGGAGTAGAAGAAGAATGGAACTTGAAGAAAACTGTAGAAGGTATTCCCTCTTTCTCGAACTGCCTCGTCTAAACATTCTCATAAGGCACTAGATTTGGTCTTTTGAGAAGACCAGTACATATAGTAGGTTTCTATGGAAGTAGGGAAGTGAAATGGTCTGGGTTTGGCCGAGCTTGAATGCTCAATTTGGTGTGAGGAAGAGAGGGAGGAGGTTCCCTTTTATAAGGGAGGAGAGGGGCTCCTTTTGAAAAACAAAAAATATTATTATATTATAAAGCAAAATTCGGTTTTGAATAGCTCCAAATTGATTTATTTCTAAGCTAAGGCAGGGATGGGTCGAAATCCTTTAATCCAATAGAATTTATACAAGGTTAGGAATCAATTTTAACCTTATCATTTAGATTTAACTTTATGTAAGATAATTTAACTTTTACCATGTCTTCTTGTTTTCTTACACTATACGGTTAATAAAATTACTATATCAAGACAAACGAACCCCAAGTTGTTTATTATTAAAATATATAATCGTATCTATGTCATGTGGCTGATCCTTATATTATTAGGAATAAAATAAAAATTAATAATATAATATTTGTTTTAAAAACTATTTTATGTCAATTTTGACACTATTTAGTAATTGATTTTTGTGAAAATAATAACAGAATGATTAGTTCGAAAAAAGTTAATTAAATCAATACTAACATGTCATATTAACCTATAAAATTAGTGTAATTCATAAAAAGTCTCAAATTAGATCTATTTTTGTATTTATAACATCAATTATGTAAATATTTTATTAATAATATAATTACTGCATCATTGTTGTGTCATAAATAAATTAAATTATTCAATGTCTAAAAATTACAAATAAAATACCATTATGTAGGCAATTTTTTTATCTTTATAATGAATATTTATAGTCTAATTCATCTTATGTGTAACTCTATATTAAAAATTATTTACTTATTAAACATTGATTTTAACTATTTTAACCCTTTTTAAAAAAAATTAATAATACATATCCTAATCTAATAAAAGTGGGCATAAATGGTCATATTTTATTCATAAGGCTGTTTTTGGTTGGATTACACTTATCCAATAGAATTAGGACATGTGTTAGGGTAATAATAATATCATTTTTACCCTTAATTACCCTATTTACTTTTAACTGTGGTAAATAAAAGTAAAAAGTTTTTATTCACCAAAAATTATTTTCATCTCATTGAACCACATTTTAGTCCTTGATATTAACTGTGTTTCTCGGATTTTCGAAATTCTACTCACAGAAGTGGTAAAATTATGTTTTATGAGAAATTCAGTTTTTTAACTACCACTTAGTGGTTTCACTATTCATCAAAAATTGAAAGTTTTCATAAAAATACCAGAATTTCACCTTAGGCTAATTTTGATATTCCGAATCCAAAAATGAAGTCCATTTTGAAAAATAAAATTTATAAAATTTCAAAAATAGGTTATTACTATTCATAACGACTAGTTTTAAAAATATTTTAATAGCACATCATTGTTTAGTGAAACTCGATATTGCGTACGACGCAAGCTATCGAGGAAGGTCGCGATTGCGTGTAAAGAAAGCCAATGTAGTGTTGTTTGTAGTGAAATATTGCTTTGATGATTTATATAACATAAAAACAAAATATTTCTCATAAAAGTCTCAGGTGTTACATTCTACCCCCTTAAAATGAATTTCGCCTTCAAAATTCGTCACTTTATAACAAACAGATGAGGATACCTCTCCCTCCTCATATCCTCAAGCTCCCATGTAGCTTCTTCTAATTGGTGGTTCCTCCATAAAACTTTAACCAAGCGAGTGGTCTTGATTAGTAGGACTTTTTCACTACGATCCAGAATCTCTATCGGCTGTTCTTTTTAAGAAAGATCTTGCTCCAGCGGTACAACTTCTATGCTGAGTACAAGTGAAGGATAAGTTATGTACTTTCTCAGGAGAGATACATGGAACACATCGTGAACTTGATAGAGATTCGGTGGAAGAGCCAACCGGTAATCTACCATTCCAACACGATCTAGTATTTCGAAAGGACCGATATATCTAGGGCTCAACTTCCCCTTCTTTCCAAATCTCATGACCCACTTCTAGGGAGATATTCGTAAAAACACCTTATCACCCACATCAAGCACTAGGTATTTTCTTCGGTTTTAAGCATAACTTTTATATCGACTCTGAGCTGCTCTTATGTGTTGTTGAATAGATTGGACCTTTTCTGCCATCTCATCAACAAGATCTAGTCCAAATAGCTTTCCTTCCCCAACTTCATCCCAGCAAGTTGGAGTCATGGATTTCTTTCTATAGAGAGATTCATAAGGAGACATCTGAATACTTGAGTGAAAGCTATTATTATAAGAAAATTCCACCAACGGTAGATGTTGATCCCAACAACATTTGAAATCCATAGAGCAAGATCTCAACATATCTTCTAGAGTTTGAATTTTCCTATCAGACTGACCGTCTGTCTGAGGATGATAAGAAGTGCTGAAACTCAACTCTGTATCCAGTGTATGCTAAAGTCTTCTCCTGGCCTTTGAGGTAAATCTTGGATCCCGATCAGATATAATAGAAAGTGTTACTCCATGCAATCTTACCACTTCCTTTACGTATATCCTGGAAAACTGATCTAGAGAGAAATATTTTATAATAGAAATGAAGTGTGCAGACTTTATAAGACGATCAACTATAACCCAGATAGCATTATTGCCTTTGGATTTTTTAGGAAGTCCTTTGAAATAGTCCATAGTGATGTTTTCCCATTTCCAATCGGGTGTGGGTAATAGTTGTAACATCCCCTAAGACTTCTGTCTCTCAGCATTAACTTGCTAACAAACCAAGCATTGAGAGACATATTCAACAACATCTCTTTTCATGCCATCCCACTAGAAGTACTCTTTCTGGTCCCTATACATCTTCGTGCTTCCAGGATGAATAGAAAATGAAGAACTATGAGTCTCATCTAGTAGCTCCTTCTTTAATTCGGGGATGGGAGGAACAAAAACCTAATTCCTGAACATTATTATCCCATCACAATCATGGTTGAATTCAGGAACATTTCTCGCCTTCTTTTTTAACTCTACATCTTCTTTATGCACCTCTTTAGTCATTACATGTATTGATGGTTGAACATTAATTTGATAAAGTTACGATTTTTCCCCTTCCATTATAATTCCAAGATCCATCCTTAGTAAATAAATAAATATTTGATCTTTTTTGATCCTCATCATGGATAAACTGACATGGTCTTGTCGACTTAATGCATCTGCCACCATGTTTTCATTCCCAGGGTGGTAATGGATTGAGCAGTCGTAATCCTTAATCAGCTCCAACCATCTTCATTGGCGCATATTCAGCTCCTTTTGTGTGAAAATATACATTAAACTTTTATGATCAGTGTAAATATCACACCTTTCACCATAAAGGTAATGCCTCCAAATCTTTAATGCAAATATTACCGCAGCTAACTCCAAATCATGAGTTGGGTAATTTTTCTCATGGATTTTTATCTATAGTGAGGCAGAAGCTATCACCATATCATTTTTCATAAGAAAACACCCCAATCCCTTCATGGATGCATCACTATAGATCACAAACCTTTCTCCACTACAAGGCAGTGAGAGCACAGGTGCACTGGATAACCTTCTTTTCATCTCCTTGAAATTCTCTTCACATTCTTCTGTCCAAACAAACTTAACTCCTTTTTGAGTCAACTTGGTGAGTGGATTAGATAACCATGACAAATCTTTCACAAAACGTCGATAATATCCTGCCAAACCAAGAAAACATCAGATCTCAGTTATTGTTGTTGGTCTCGACCTTCTTTCGATAACCACTATTTTTCCTGGATCCACAGATATCCCCTCTTTTGAGATTATGTGACCCAGAAATGAAACTCTTTGAAGCCAAAATTCACACTTGGTAAATTTGGCATAAAGCTTCTGCTTTCTCAAGGTGTTCAATATAATTATCAAGTGATCTTCATGTTCTTCCTTGCTCTTTGAATATACCAGAAAATAGTCTATAATGACTACCACAAACTGATCAAGATAGTCTCTAAAGAGTCTATTCATCAGATCCATGAAGATAGCAGGGGAATTAGTAAGACCAAATGGAATCACAATAAATTCATAGTGTCCATACCTTGTAAGGAAATCCATATTTGGTATATCCTCCCTTTTGACCCTTAATTGATGATACCCTAAATGAATATCAATCATGGAAAAGTATTCAGCTCCGGGTAGTTGGTCATATAAGTCATCAATGAATGGGAGAGGATATTTGTTCTTGATAGTGATCTTGTTAAGTTCTTGATAATCAATGCAGAGTCTCATTGATCCATCTTTCTTCTTAAAAAACATAATAGGTGCTCCCCAAGGTGACACACTAAAGAGTATGAACCCCTTATCAAGATTCTCTTGGATTTTCTTCTTCAATTCCTGAAACTTAATTGGGGCTATTTTATAAGGTGTCTTTGCAATAGGTAAATCACCCGGTACGAGTTCTATTGAAAACTCAACTTCACGATTTGGTGGAAGACCCAAAAATTCCTCCGGAAAGACATCGTCAATCTCCCGTACAATGGGAATATTCTTAATCCTGAGTTTCTCACCAACCATTTGAGATAAATAACCTTCATTTAGTGGAATCAAGACCCATAAGATGAAATAAATTTCCAATGGATGGTTATGTTCATCCTTGCATCGATAGAAGATCATAGATTGATCTAGAATATGAAATGTGACTTCCCTTCATTGGAAATTGATATGAGCTCCATATAAAGAAAGCCAATCCATTCCAAGAATCACATAAAATTCCACTATAGGAAGGATCACAAGATTTTCAGGA